>JALPQD010000021.1:11030488-12230488 GCA_023101885.1 Typhlomys cinereus | reverse complement strand
AACCCTGAGCCATCTCTCTATCCCGGGACATGAATATTTTAATTTTTTAGTATCATTCATTTATACATTAGGGATTTAACTCAGCACCTCACACACACTACACAAGCATTCTGCTATCGAGCTACATCTTCAGTTTCAACTTGGCGAGATTTTTTTTTAAGTCCTAAGACATGTTTGTGGAGAGTGTGGGGGTGGAAACTCACAAATGGGGAGACCTGAGTTCAATCCCTGAAAGCCCACATGGTGAAGTAGAGAACTGACTTCTAAGGATTGCTCTCTGGCCGTCATCCATGATAGCATGTGTGCGTGAGCCTTTCTCTTGCTCTCAAATAAGATGAAATTAAACTATAATAAAGATACAGCGGGGGATGGGAGGCTGGAGAGGTGGCTCAGGGGTTAAGCCTCTGCCTTGCAGGCGGAAGGTCCTGAGTTTGGATCCTAGACCCCACATATAGCTGCCTGTGTTTCTGGTCCTGGGGGGCGGAGCCTGTGAGTGTGGGGGGGAAACAGGGAGGAGGTGAAGGTGGTCCATGGTGGTTCTACACACACACACACACACACACACACACACACACACACACAAAATTGAATAAAAAAAAAGATACAGCGGGTACCAGCTTGTCTCCACCTCCACTTTATGCTGCAGATTGTTCACAATTCCCAGCCTCTTATCTCTCCCCATCCCCTTCCCTGGGGTCTTCTTGTGTCCTATCTGCCATATTGCGTCCTGGGTGATGTGTTCTCTTTGGGCCGGGGCTCGGTGGTGCTGTACCCTTCCTTGCACCTGGGGCCGGCCTAGTAACACAGCTGTGGTTAAAGCTGCCCGTCTTTCAACACCGTCTTTTCTTTCTCTGCATGCCCTTGGTTACACAGGTCTATGCTTGTTTCATTTCTGTGCGTCGTCCTTCATTTCTGGCAGCCTGATAAATGCAGTCTTGCACATTGAAAGTACAAAGAGAGTAGGAGGAGCCCTGTGGCTTTAACATAATGCTTTATGGGGTTGTTTTTGATTGCCGACATTTTATTCTCTAGACCAGTGTTCTCTAGATTGTATCTCTCACACATCCTGGTTCCTTTACTACCTAATTGATATTATAATGAGCTATTTCCTGTTTTTTTTTTTTTTTTCTTTGTGCAAATCGACTATCTCTTTGCACCCTGTGTGGAGAAGGGAAAGAATATTTTAATGCAATTTCTCTGAAATGCAAGGCTTTCTCAGGTTTTCCTTTCTGCGTGATCTGCTAGTTAAGCCGATGTGTTCGCTGATGCGGAAAGGCTGGGGGCCTCAGAGGGGGCACCCAGTCCAGGCCCCTAACCCAGAAGCCACCGACAAGCCCAGCCATCAGGTCCTGGCCCAGACAACAAACACCTCAGAGTCACCTGGACGTCAGGCCTGTCACATCAGACCATCCTGGAGGGCGTGGGGGGAGGGGTCAGATTTTTCAGCAAGCCCCAGTTCATGATGTGTGGCCAGAGATAAGAAGCGCTTTTCAAGGGCCAGACAAGCTTGTACCGCTTGGGTTAAAACGACATTTTGTTCTCTGGCTGCAGTTAGAGAGAGAAAGAGAGAGCGAGAAAGAGAGAGAGAGAGAGAGAGAAAAAAAGAGAGAGAAGGTCATTTGTTCTAATCCTGGCCCCTTGGGATTCCTGAGAGTCGGTTCCACCTTTCCAAAGCCAGCTCTGCTTCTTTTTTTTTTTTTTTAACTTTATTCATTCATTGCGTGTGTGTGTGTGTGTGTGTGTGTGTGTGTGTGTGTGTGTATCAGAGGGCACTGTGTGTCCCTGTGGAGGGCCAAGAGTGACTTTGGATATCATCCTGGATTGCTTCTCCCTACTTCTTGCTTCCCTCTGGGATTTCCTAGGCCCCGCCCTCTAGGGCCAAAAGTTCAGGCCACTGTGGCTTGGCGTTTTTTTACATCTACATGGACCTGGGATCCAAACTCAGGATCTTCTGCATGTTGACAGTCTTAACCCCTGAGCCATCTCTCCAGTCCTGCTTTGCTTCATTTTCAGAGTCGCCATTTCCCGTATTCACCTTGATCATTTGCACGGAAGGTTTGCTCTGTCCGGGGCAATTAATTCATGCAGGATCGTAGGCGGGCTCTTTGGCCTGGAGAACAGGGCGGTCCTGGGTCTCTGATGTCCTCTGCAGGGCCCACGGCTTCCTTCCAGTGGTACATCGGGGGTTGTTGGACCAGTTTATTCCCAGCGCCCCTCTAAACAGGAGGAGCCCCCTGGAAGCTGCCTGCCCATCCTCTCCCTGTCCGAGCGGAGGCTGCTGGGTGAGGGGCGGTCGCTTGCAGAGGCACCAGCTTCAGGGTCCAGGAGGGCCTTGGGAGACTTTTACGCCATGTGTGGCTTAACTCTGCCAGGGTGAGTCACCTGGGGACAGAATGGCGGAGAGGAAGGCAGGGTGGAGTCTTCAGCCCTGGTCCTCAACATACCCTGGCAGCTCCTCCCACCCGGGCAGCTGTGCTTTCCGCTCCCTGCCGACCACAACGGCCAAGTTTTTAAAAATCATTTACTTCAGTGGATCACATCATTTTTCGTGTCATTTGGGGTCTTCCTTTCTGCTCTTCTCTGACTCAGTTTCCCGTTTTGTTATGGGGAACCGTGGCTTCAAAACTCCAGAATGATAGCTTCTTTTCCTTTGAACATTTATGTATTCAAAATGCTTGTTTTTAATTACACTGACAGTACATTTCTGTGTTTTCATCACCCACTGCCTATCCCCCCATCCATCCGGTTCTTCCCTCCAGCCAGTTCCCTCCCTCTTGCACACGCCCTGGCTGAGCGGTCATGTGGGTCCCATCTAGGGCGCCCACAGGTGATATCTGAGGACCCCTCGGGAGCGAATGTTTATTTGTTGTGTGACATTGGGAATCATTGTGAATTCCTCTACCTTCTCTTGGCTTTGCTCTGGGCCCAAACTCCAGCTTCTAGGGCTAGAATTACAGGTTGCTGCTATTTCTAACCAGCATTTTTACGTGGGATTGTGAGAGCCTATGTGAAAAAGTCAAAGCTTCTAGCCTCCTCCTCTAATGCTCTTCCAATTACCGAAGAAGAATTTACCAACCACAAACCCCCAGACCTCTGGGCAACAGTCTTAGGGGTGGGAAGGCTACATGCAAATCCCCCAGTCACCATAACTCAGGGGGGTTATGCGAATTCCTCAGTCCCTGCTTGCGACAGCCCTATAAAAACCCTAAAACCTCGTATTTTGGAGTCGCACTCCCTCACTTCGCTGAGAACCTGTGTGGCCCAAATGTAGGTTTGTTCTAATAAAATGAAGTCGGTGGACGACTTCAGTGGGTTTCTTTGGACTTTGCGATCTGGGCATAACAGGATCTGGGGATCTGAACTTAGGTCCTTTTGCTTGTGAGATCAAGGCTTTGACCCCTGACCCATCTCTCCAACCCCTTGTGTTTCTTTTTCATTTGTAAGGTTCAGATCTGCCTGTTTTTAGGTTTTTGGATTAGTTTTGGGTTTTTTTTACTTGGCATATGCACGCTGTGTTTGATGATTAGTATTTCCTCTTTTCTGACTCGCTCTCCAAGTTTCACTTCATTGGGCATCAGTTGCCCAGGAAAAAATTACCAGGCTCCTACCTGAACTGAAACATGTCACACATAGTAGTTTCTGCTTTTACTCAAACAGAAAACCATTGCAGACTGCCCCACCCTCAAGGTTGGTCAATACGAGGGACAAGCAGCCAGGAGGAAGCCTGGGGCATGTTAGGAAACAGCAGGACTTGCCAGGGGTGGGCCTTAGACAGACAGAGCAGGCTAGATGTAGAAGTGGCGACAAGATGCTGCAGGTGCAGATCGGACAGCAGAGGCCTAGTAGTTTGCCTCAGGGTGGTGTGAGAAACAGAAAGTAAAACAGGGCGGCCCGAGGGACAGCACATACACGTGTCTAGAAAAGTCCAGAAAAGTCTGACCACGGAGGGTTCCCGTGGAGTTGCCTTTAGTGATTTAGACGACGTGTTGCCTTCAGGGACCTTGGAAGCGATGTATTCTGCTAACACCAGTTGACCTTGGAAGGGATGTGTTCTTCGGCTAGACCAGTCCTGTATCTCCCTGAGATCCACGGCAATGTCTAGGCTTAGCGCATGGTCAAGATGTCTGGACTGGAGTCAGAAGAAAGCAATGATCCCTTACTCCTGCCGGCTCCCAGCTGCCAGTCTCCCAGAGCCAGAGGGCAGAACCCGTAGGTCTTTGTGGTTGTTGGAGACAGGACATTTCCAGGTCCGCGGCAGCAAGACCCTTAATGGCAGTGGCAACAGGAACATAGTAGTGTGGAGTCTTCAGGTAGTACGGTGAATGCACATCTGGCCAAGCCCTAACATCTGGCCAAGCTGTGAGGGTGTTTGGGGAAGCTGGAGGTTTTGACCAATAGCAGGGACTCCAGTTATCTGAAACCACAGAGCCAAGAGTTACCCCAGAGCCAAGGTCGGCCTTATCGAGGAACTGCAGACACAGCTGGAAGCCAAGGTCTCCACCAGAGGAAAGCAAGGAGAAGACCTGGGGGGGGGGGTGATGGCAAGCCGGGAGCCTGAGCAGCTTCGTGCTACCTCACCAGGAAACAGAGTGCCCACGCTGGCGCGTGATTTTGGGGGGGCATTGTTGGGGCAGGTTTGTGAGATTCTATGGCCACATCTGAAGACAATTCTGGAGGGTTTTAGAATTTTCTACAGAGACAAATAGAAGGACTGGGATATAGCTCAGCAGGAGATCTAGGCTCTGGGTTCAGTCTTAGGTACTGCAAAACAGATAGAGCGTGGTATTTGTATAAAAGTGGTGTGCTTGTGTGTGTGTGGTGTGTGTGTATGTATGTGTGTATTTGTATAACGTGATGTGTATGTGGTATTTGTATAAAGTGATGTGTGTGTGTGATATTTGTGTAAGGTGATGGGGGGTGAGTGTAGATACATGTGACCCAGCACATGTGTGGAGGTCAGAGGACAGCTTTGGAGTCTGTTCTTTTCTTCCACCTGTAGGTGGATTGTGGGGCTAGAACCCAGGCTGTCAGGCTTGCGTGGAAAGCACGGTGAAGCACAGTGAAGAAAAGAACAAGCCTGGAGTCAAACCAGCTGCTCTTTTTATTCCAAGAGCGGAAGAGTTAATGCAGTTTTGATGACATACTTAGTATTCCTTGTAATTTATGGAGGTTTAACAGAAGGCTCCTACTGAGCCAGTTTTATGGCCATTGAGAAAAACCCCATAACATTCACATGGAGAAAATACTTAAGTCCATTAAGTCTCTTGTGAATAGGAGTAAGCCACTATTTTTGTAAATCTTTTAATATTTAAAATGTGATGAGGGAACATATAAATTATTGGCATTTATATGACGGCATTGGGTTCAAAGCAAAACAGTAGATTACTATAACATTGTGATAGTTGGAATCTATTCCAAACTTGGTAAAAGGTGTAGCATGAAGTTCTCAAGGATAATAGTGAAATAATAATGAAGGAATCACATAATAGATGTTATTAACTTCTGTAAATTACTTATCTGTTACAATAAGTTCCAGGAGTTTTAAAGAATTAGTGTTGACCCCATCTGATACCGCAGCACTTAGTAGTAGAGTGCTCACTGGGTGTAGTAATATATAGTGACAGATATATATATATATATATATAGCGTGTGTGTGTGTGTGTAAGTATTATATAAAGTGGGGCTAGAGAGATGGCTCAGGGATTAAGACTGCCTCATCAGCAGAAGGTCCTGAGTTCAGATCCCAGATCCCACGTAAAAAAAAAAATGCCAAGTGGAAATGGTGGCACCTCAAAGCTAAGCAAAAAGAGGTAGAAGCAATTCAGGATGATTCCCAAAGTCACCCTTGGTTCTCCACAGGGACACACACACTATCTCTCTCTCTCTCTCTCTCTCTCTCTCTCACACACACACACACACACACACACATACACAAATACACACCCACAAACAAACAAAATGAATAGTTTTTTAAAAAAAGTATTATATAAAGTAATATAGCTATCTAAAAATTCAGCAGTGAAAATCTTAATTCTTGGCAGATAAGACAAAAGTTCAGAACTAGCTAGACAAAGCTGGTAAAGATTAATATTAAAAAAAGAACACTATAGATGAAGCAAGAGCTTTTTACAGAGAAGAATGTCTTCTCATTCACTGAGACATCTGCTCTAGACTCTACAAATGTATAAGCTGCTTTTAGACAATTCTAACAGGAATCTATTGCCTTGTTTCTCAGAAGCAAATGTCCGACAGACCGTTAAAGTGACATGTCTTCGAGACAATGTGGTTCCTAGTCACGTTCCACCAACCACTGAAAATAAGCCAAAGATGTTTCTCTTCTCCCCTAGAAGGTTGTGTGTAGCCCATTTCCCAGGTCTGACATTTAAATATATTTGTAATTCTTGTGAAAAAAAGAACAATTATAAATTATAAGTCTGCAGCTTTCATACCTGCATAAGTAACTTGTTACTGAGACAAAACACCCAGTAAGAACTGCTTAAGGAAGAACAAGCTTATTGTGGCCCGTGAGGTACATCTGTGGTGAATGAAAGGCACCGCACCTACCGCCAAGGAGTGGAGTGTTGTAAGTACAATTGGCGCAAAAATCAGAGCGGAGATCGAATGAGTAGCTTCACACAACTCCAATGTTACATGGAAGGAATGCTCCGCCTTCTCCCACAGACTAACTTCCATTCATTGCGGGTCTTTCTTCTCACCTTTCAGAACTATATGTAAATGGTGACCTAATTATACTGAGGGAGATACTGCTCAAAGATGTATTACCAAAATTAAAGTTAGTTATTATGTACATAATTTGTGAAGAAAGTATGCTCCTTCTTCTGCCCTAGCCACTTTGTAAACTTGCCTTTTTAAATTAATTAATTAATTAATTAATTTTTTGCGTGCGTGTTTCCGTCCATCCTTGTATGTATCAGAGGGTACTGTATGTACTTGAAAGGCCCAAAGGTAATTTCGGGAATCATCTTAGATTGCTCTACCTCCTTTTTGCTTCACTCTGGGATTTCTCAGACTCGGTCTTCCAGGGCCAGAAGTGCAGGCTGCTGCCATTTTAAGTGGAATCCGGGATAGGAACTCAGGTCCTTCTGTTTTTGAGGCGGAAACTTAATCTCTGAGCCACCTCTCCAGTCCTACTTTTATTCTTTTAAAGTTTCAAAAATGAATATGTGAGGGGCTGGAGAGATGGCTCAGGGGTTAAGCCTCCGCCTTGCAGGCGGAAGGTCCTGAGTTCAGATCCTAGACCCCACGTATAGACGCCAGGCGGAAGCGGGGGCAGCCTGCGCTTCTGGTTCTGGTAGGGCGGAGCCTGTGAATCCCGGGGCAGAAGGAGGTGGAGGCGTCCATGGTGGTTCACGAATTCGTCCGTGGTTCTACATACACAGACACACACACACACACACACACACACACACACACACACATACACAGACACACACACACACACACACACGTGCGCGCGCACACACACACATATGCATGCACATGTGCACAGTTGAATAAATAAAAAAAATGAATATGTGAATTTACACCATTTCAATCCGTGTTACCCAGTTCCATCCTCTTTTTCCCACCACCTTCTTCCCTCCACTGACCGTTGATTTCTTTTCCTCTAGGAACCTATGCAAATACTCTCATGAAATTCTCTCGGAGCAGAACTTACGGATCCTGAGGCATCACGAGCTGTCCGGGCTTAACCAACGGGAGCTGGCGGTGCTCCTCATTCAGAGCGATCCGTTCTTCATGCCCGAGGTGAGCCCGGGCCCCTTAGTGGGAGCACCAGGCAGCGTTGTCCCAGGGATGTGTGACCAGCAGCGGAGAGGACTGGGGCCCCGTGGGCGCCAGGGAGACCGCACGCAGCCATTGCTCTCTTGGACGAGGTTCTGTGCGAATTTGAGTCAGTGCCGCCTTCACTAGGCTGCCAGAGACCCCAGTGTGAGCAAAGATAAGTGGTCTTTGGACTGATGCTTCTGTCAGGATGGCCCCCTGGATGGAAGCGTGGCCTTCGAATGGTTTCAAAGATGAGGTTATAGATAGGTTGCTGTCACAGAGATGCTCGCCTCAGACACAGTGACTCAATCGAATGTACTTTTTAGTTTAACACTTGGTAGCCTGGATCAAAGGCCAACAGCCCCAGACGCCAAATCCGGTTCTCTAGCTGTTTGTAAAAATAAAGTCTAGAGCTGGGGAGATGTAGCTCAGGGGTTAAAGCCTTGCCTCCCAAGCAAAAGGACCTGAGTTCAGATTCCCATATCTCGCAGGAAAATGCTAAGAAGATATGGTGGTGGGCTGCCTTTCGGGCTCTGGAAGGCAGAGCCTGGGAAACCCCAGAGCAAAGCAATGAGGAGGTAAAGCAATCTAGGATGATTCTCAAAGTCATCCTTGTGCCTCCGTGAGCACACACACTCAAGTGCCCTCTGGTACACACACACACACACACGCACACGCACACGCACACGTCTGTTGGAGCACAGTCACTCTTAATTGTTTATAGATCATCTATCACTGCAGTTACCTTACCAGGACTAGTCGAGTAGTTGTAAAAGAGACCAGATGACCTGAAAAACCTAGAACCTTTGCCGTAGGGTCCTTTATAGAAAATTCACCAGTTTTACACCTCCAGTGGACATGGGCAGGCAGGTAGCCTGAATGTTCAGACAGCTAGTCCCATGATGTCATCTCGCAATATGTCATGCTGTTAACTCTGTTATCATGGAAACATGGCTTCAGCCTCTAAGTACAGGCTATTTTTATTTATTTATTTTTAAAACAGTGAGACTATAGAACAGAAGCAGTTTTCTTTTTCTTTTTTTTTTATTCATTGTGCGTGTATGCGTGTGTTCGTGTGTGTGTGTATGTGTGTGTGTGTGTGTGTGTGTGTGTGTAGAACCACGGACGAATTCGTGTGTGTGTGTGTGTGTGTGTGTGTGTGTGTGTGTAGAACCACGGACGAATTCGGGAACTCCATGGACCACCTCCACCTCCTCCTCGTTTACTCTGCCCCGGGATTCACAGGCTCCACCCTACCAGGACCAGAAGCGCGGGCCGCCCCCGCTTCTGCCTGGCGTCTGTACGTGGGGTCTAGGATCCGAACTCAGGACCTTCCGCCTGCAAGGCAGAGGCTTAACCCCTGAGCCACCTCTCCAGCCCCTCTTTTTCTTTACTTATTTTTAATACTTTTCAAATTTTATTTATATGTGTGGGTAAGTGTATCACAGGGCACTATGTGTCTCTGTGGAGGACCAAGGGTGACTTTGGGAATCATCCTGGATTGCTTCTACCTCCTTTTTGCTTCCCTCTGGGCTCCACCCACCAGGGCCAGAAGTGCAGGTCACTGCCGTTTCTGGCTGGCGTTTTTTACATGGGACCTAGGAATTGAAGTTTCTTTTTTAAAGGTGGGATGTGGACAGCACAGGTAGCACATGTGCTTGAATCTCATTGGCCACCATTTATCAGGTGGTTTGTATGTAGCAGAAAGGGAGGCTGAGAAGCACTAGTTTCCAGCGGGGTGTTACTTACCTACCTAAAACCTGAGAACTTCTGTTACTAGAAGACAAATGAGGCCAATGATAGATAATTGGGTCTCACTACACAGGCCTGTCTATAGATTTGCAGATTAGTTGTGTCTGTCCTGAGAAAAATCCTTGAGTGGAAAAATCAGCCTGATACTGGAAGAAAGACACAGACACCCATGGAAGATCCAGGCGTTGTGGGTAGAAGGGGGCGGAGACCATGTAAGGCAGATTGCAATCTAGTTGCACTCTTAGGTATGACCAGACAGTGAGTGGAGAGTTCAGTGTGTTTTCTGAAGGACTTAAAAACTTGACCTGATAAAAATCCATCCGCAAAAGGCCAAGTGAGGTAGCTCGCCGGCTTGCGAACCTGAGTTTGATCCTCTGAAGCCCACTTGGTGGAAGGAGAAACCTGTCTGTCCTCTGACGTCCACCGTCTGGAGCGTGAGCGCCGCCCTGCCCCCACACTGAATAGAGACAGAGACAAAGCAGGACACACTTTACATGACCAGTGATTTTGAGGGGGCCGCTGAGCTCAGGTGAAGTAAGGCATTCTGCAAAAATGTATTGGGTGGGTTACATATCCTGGTTCAGTATCTATTTTCTTCCTCCCCGCCCTCCCGCCTTTTCCCCTCTAATCCTCCTCCTCTCCTCTCCTTTTCCTCTTTCTACAACATTGAAATATCCTCATTCCCTCACCATCTCTCATGGTCCTGACGTTCCCTCCTGCCTGCCTGAGCTTGGGCATGCGTCTTCTGGGCGTCATTTGTATCTGTTCTTTGTCTTGCATTTAAGATTGGAAAGTGCCTGTTTGCTTCGGGCATGGCGTGAAATACTGTAGGCAGCGGTGGCCACATCGTCCTTAAGATCCTTCCCTTTTCGCGCTTCCTGTTGACCTAGCAGGACAAAGCCATCAGGCAAACCCTGGCAGGTAGTTTTGAAAGTAAATATGAATATTGAGGAAGAAATAACTTCGCTTGCTCTGAGCTGCTTAGGAATGAATGCTAAACTAAGATCAGAGCATCGGAATCCCTGGAGGGGCGGTTACAACGGATCGTAGACTCGCCTTTGGTTGTAGGTAGGGGAAAGGACTGAAGATTGGCTCTCCTCCGTAGCTCAGGCTGGTCCACAACTTACAGTGTTGGCTGGGCTGGGCCTGAACTCCCAATCCTCCTACGTCAGCCCCCCTGAGATCACTGGTATGTGCAGCCATGCCGGCCTCTTGAGTTGGCCTTTCTAGCAAAGGTGATGTCCACAGTTTTGAGCACGGGCGTCGAAAACTATGGTCTGAAATCTAGATAGAATCTGGGTAGGAGACTCAATGGCTATTACGTGCACTTGAATCTGGTTTCAGGGGCTGGCCACCCATGCTCCATGCGTTCTTAGATGATCAGTTGTCTTTCCCCATCCAGACAGGTCGGGGGAAGCATCCAAGCAGAAGTACTTTGCAGTCTATTGAAACGGCTTGCCAATGTTTTCGTGGTTGAGGTGTCTGAGTAGGAGAGATGACCCAGTGGGTAAAGTGCTGGCACGGGGACTTGAGTTTGGATCCCCAGAACCCACATAAAAAGCCAAGCATGGTAGTGCACGTCTCTAACTGCAGGGCTTGGGGCTGCAGGGCAGATAGATGGATTTCAGGGGGCTCACGGTCCTGCCAGTGATGGGAAGCTTCAGGTTCTGCGAGAGACCCTGTCTCATAAAACACATTGGGGACTAATAGGGAAGACCCCGTGTTGACCTCTGGCCTCCACACGTACATACCCGGGTGAGTGTGCTCACACAAACACAGTGGTGAAACAAAATTCCCGAAGCGTTAAGTTAGTTACTGATCCTATTCGTTGCCTCATTTTAGCCTTCAAATATTTTCCTCACCCTGCCTGTTTTGCACAAGACAATCCCACATTTTGTTATCTACTCTGCTTCCCCAGGGAGTTTAGGTAATAGGAAAAATATTTTCCTTTTGCTGTAGCAAAGGAAACAGAAACTTGGAGAAGTTTGCAGGGTCCCATTTGGCCACCCCGGCTGCTGTTAGAGCCTCAGATTTTAAACCAGCATCTTGTAGTCACATGGTCATGGGGTCGTGTCTCCTCTCCGGCAGGAGCTGCGTCTCTTTCGAGCTACTTACGTAGATCTCTATTTAGTTAGGTAGAAATAGAAGAATTTTGCATACATCTGCAATCCCAGCACGTGGAGGGGGTTGAGGCAGGACAGTGTGGATCTAGCCTGGGCTTGTAATGATGCCCTGGCTCAAAATAAAGTAAAATAGCATTCTGAGTATAGCTCAGTTGTGGCGCTGCATTGCTAGGATGCTGCAGGCTCTGGTTCGATCCCCCCAGCAACAGAAAAAGAGAACTCAAAACAGGAAAATGTTGCTTCTCTGCTTGTTTTAAAGGCGGGGCCTGGGCCCTGGGCCCTGACTGAACTGGTCCTGGTTAAACAAATAAGAAAGAAAGAAAGAAAAATAAACTGAAAAGAAAAGTAAGAATTTGTTTTTTTTGGGGGGGTATATGCATGTTTGTGTGTATTGTGGCTGCATGTGTTTATAGATCTGTGTGCTGAGGTCAGGGGTCAACCGCAGCTTCTTTCCTCCGGCACCATTTACCATGTTTTTGAGATAGAGTCTCTACCTGCCTAGGCTAAGCTGGCCGGCCTAGAAACCTCTGGGATCCATCGCCTATCTCCCCAGCCGTTTTCTCCCAGAATTTCTCCCCAGAATTTTCTTGTTTAATCGATCATTTGAGAAGCTTCACATTCTGGCTAGTAGAGAACAAATTCTGAAGACCCCAAATTACCAGTAATAAGTCATGTCCAAAGCTAGATTTCTTTAGGCCCTTCTAAGATATGGGGCTCATATTGAGTCTTGCGTGTAGCTGACCATATAATTTTGAATCTCATAAGGATGATCAAATTTGGTCCATTTTTTCTTTTCTCATTCATTTCTTTTCTTCACTTTTTTTTTCCTGTAGTTGATTGATTCAGGGTTTTTCTGTGAAACTCAAGGTGTCCTTAAATGCATCTGATCCTCCTGCTTTAACCTCCTGAGTGCTAATAACACTATATTTGACATCACTATCTTTTATTTTTTTAATTAAAGAGAACATGATTCTTTAAGGTATATTTCATTTATTTGGGGGGCATCAGAGATCAGCTTTCAGAAGTCAGTTCTCTCCGTTCATTATGCGGACTTCTGTGGATGAACTCAGCCAAGTTTATGAACCTGACCCATTGGGTTATCTCTTCAACCCTGACATCCGGGTCTCCCAATTAGTTTACAAACCTCTTCTGGCTTGAACAAATCACCAGGTGACTTGCCTCTCCTTAGACTGGAATACCCAGGCATATTTTTCCCCCTCTGGTATCTCTTCTTGCTTGAGAAACATTTATGTATGTTAAGAGGTCTTTAATGTATGTGCGGCGCATATTCAAAGATGTTTCATCTCTGACTCTTATTTCTCCCTTTTGTAGATATGCAAAGCTTACAAAGGAGAGGGTCGGAAGCAGATCTGTAGCCAGCAACAGCCATGCGAGAGACTCCACATCTGTGAACACTTCACCCGGGGGAACTGCAGTTACCCCAATTGCCTCAGGTCCCACAATCTGATGGACAGAAAGGTGCTGAGCATCATGCGGGAACACGGGCTGAGCGCCGACATGGTCCAGAACATCCAAGACATCTGTAACAACAAGCACAGCCGGAGGAACCCCCCTGGGACACGAGGTACCACCCACTTCTCCTTTTTCAGTGTGTGACTTCCGGTGGAACAGAAGCTTCCAGCCCAGAAATCTTACCTGTAGATTCAATCTCTCCAGGCCCCCAAATTACTTTCGCTTTCCCTCTAAACCTTACCCCCAGGCGCCATTTTAATATAACTGAAATTGTGATGGGGCTGTGACTTTTAATTTTTTTTTAAAGATGACCTTGAATTCCGGCTGGCCTCAAACTCACTATGTAATCAGCTTTGAGTTTCTTTTCAAAAAAATAGTTTATCATTTATTTGAGAGAGGGGAGGGAGACACATAGGTAAACCATGACCACACATGTCACCGCGCCTAGCTTTTGAAAATAACAGGTTCTGGGAATGAAACTCGGGCGAGCGCTCATTGACTCAGCTGGCCCCCCACTTGCTTACCCTCCTTTTAAAGGCTGAATGACGCCAGGTTGCTTGGCTAAGCCTCAGTTTGTTGATACAGTCACTTGCTTTTGGACACTGGAGTTGTTTCTGTATTTTGCTGGGGGTGGAGGGGTGGAAAGGCTGCAGGCAATGTGGGTGTCAGGAATCTCCAGTTCTTTGGGGGGTGGGGGGGACAACGAGAAGCCAAACTGTTAGATCATGTTCCAATTCACTTTCATTCCTCTGAGAAGCTTCTATTCTGTTTTATATAGCAGCTGTACCATCTTTTTTTTTAAATATTTATTTCCATTTCTTCTAGCAACACATAGAAGTTCAAATTTCTCCCCATTCTCTCCATCATTTGTCATTTTTCATGTTTGTTTTTGAAAATGGCCACCTCATCGATGTGAAATTGCACATTCTTAGCATTCTCCTATTTTATGTCATGGGATCAGTCTCGAAACGTTTGTCTTAAGAAGCAGACATATCCGTGTAAAGAAAGTCATGAAAACTTAGGCCCCTCCCTTGTATCGGGGAAGGAGTTTATAGTAATGAGACACTCTTACCCAACACACCTCATCATTTCTTCAAAGCAAAACTATAGAGACAGGCAGATGGATTATCTACCAGTCTATCCAAGGGCAAGGAAGCAGGTGTCCAGAAATATCGAGCAACTTCTGTTGCCAGCAGCTGTAAATCGCCATTAGAAGACGGCAGGGTAGCGAGAGGCATAAAGCAGTCATGTTCTCCGGCCGAGTGGCAGAGGTCCACGTTCCCATTCCACACCTGTGCTTTGTTCTACGCCACAGTGCTCGGAACCCAGAACATCAGGGGGCAGGTGTTTCCAGTCAGTAGTTTCATGGTGTATCGGTGAGGGCTGGTGTTTGTTGTCCCTTCTGGCCGCTCTGCTGAGCTGGCCATTGTGTTGGCAGGAGGAGGATGTTTGCTTTTACTGCATTTCTGTTGTCCCTCTCCTCCAGCGATAGAAAACACACCTGCGTACTGGTGGGCTGGGGGGACAGCTCAGTGGGTCAGGCACCTGCTCACAAACCTGACAACCTGAGTTCGATTCCTGGAAGCCCACGGGGTGGAAGGAAGGTTGTCCTCTGACCTCCACCCATGCGCTAAGGCTTGTACGTGTGCGCCCCCTTCCCCCCCTCTCAAATAAACTAATTAATTAAAACATATTGGCAACACACACACACACAATACACACACACACACACACACACGCAGCTACACTTGCTTGTTCATTCCTCACTTCCTCCCTGTTTCTGGGAAAACGTGGCTCGTTGTTTTCTAGAGAGAAGCCACTTCCTCATCAGTCTGGATTTTAGTTTTTCCCCTTTTGGGGACTGCGCGGCATTTGACCCTTTGGCATGTTGTACATAAGGGCTCTGTCCCTGAACTCTTGTCTCTGGCTTTGACTTCAGGTTATTGTTGCTGTTTTTCTTAGCCTAGGCTAGCCTTGAACCATTCCCTGATTCTTCTGCTTTGGCTCTCCAAGTGCTGGGATTATAAATATCTCTAATAGGCCTCCACTTCCCCCATTCACTGAAGCATGAAAGTTGACTTAGACCCAGGAGAGAGGGGGCTGGCGACCCAAGTTTGATCCCCAGAACCCATGTAAAGGGTGGAAGAAGAGAATGGATTCCACAAAGTTATCCTCTGACCTCCACACATACACTCTGGCACCTATGTCCCCAATAATAATGATGATGAGAGCCAGAGACAGGCCCCACCAAAGAGGTTTAGAGACCTGGGACTTTGTGAGCCCCGAGAGAGAAGCAGAAGAGCCTAGAGCCCACCTCTCATCCTGGGTCCTGAAGGGGTCCCCCCTTTGCACAGAATGTCAGGATTCGGGATTCTGGTCTAGACCTCTCTTGGTGCTAGAAGTTGGCTCGCAAGGGTGGAGCAGCAAAGGGGGCAGAACGGGAGGAACTCGGTGACAAAGTGCCAACGGTCCCCCCTTGGGCTTCTCTCTCCAGCTCCTCCTTCGCATCGTCGCGCTGCGGCTGCCAGAGGCAGAAGCAAGAGCAGAGATCGAGTGCTTCAAAGCCTAGAATTCCTCCCGTCCGCCTCGGCCTCTCCGTGCTCTGGCCCGCCCAGCCCCGATGCCAGCAGCTGCGAGGCTTCCCAGGATGAATCCGCTGCGGACGACCTCAGCTTAAAGTTCAAGTATCTGAGCAGCCAGGACTGCGCGCAGCCGTCCTCCCTCTCTCCTGGTCTGGGCAGATCCAGGCCAAGGGGAGCCAGCCAGAGGTTGGCAGAAAACGGAGGTCCAGAGGACTTCCTTGAGCGACATCGTTCCGAATCTGCCACGGCCCCTTTTCTGGATTCTCTCCAAACGCCTGACGCCGTGACCATGAGGAAGAGGATGCCTTCCTCCGACCGCTTGGACGCCAAGGACAAGAGTGCGACTCAAGATGTCCAGCCGGCCGCGCTGCTGAATAGTCACGTTGACCGAGTGGCTGTGGAGGGGACAGCCACAAGGCCTTCAACTTACAGGGCCACGGCCAACGGTCAGAGAGACACGGCTTTGCCTACTAGCAACCGTCAGAACAGCGGAGCCACCGCCCGGGAGCCCCTGGCCGTGGGCAGAATCGCCAGGGACGACCCCGATGTGACATTCCCGAATGGT
Source organism: Typhlomys cinereus (assembly GCA_023101885.1). Lineage (NCBI taxonomy): Eukaryota > Metazoa > Chordata > Mammalia > Rodentia > Platacanthomyidae > Typhlomys > Typhlomys cinereus. The sequence goes on along the minus strand of JALPQD010000021.1, from coordinate 12,214,208 downwards.
AAGTACAGAGGGAACACAGTCCAATCCACAGTGCTCTAAATGGTCCTAGTCAAATTATGGACGAGATTCCTAACGGTGCTCAATCTAATGCCAATGGCTTTGGCTTAAGAGCAGCCATCACGAGGAGCGGGGACTCTGGGGGGGAGACACATTGTGTGCTGGAGACTAGAGTATGAGAAGTGAGGTCCTGGTCATATTGGGGGACACGACTTGTCCCCATAGAAGCCAGTCCCCTGCCTCAGTTAGCATCACTCTCTTCCAGCCACAGAACCACATCTGGTGGGATCCCTGGTCAAAGCTCTGCCCACGCTGTGGGGAGCCCTGGCAGTAAGGTCTCACCCCAGGCTCTGCTCAGAGTAAGTCAGGTGGCAGAGCGGGTGCCCATGTCCCAAGAGTACAGGGAAGGACCAGCTGCAGAACCACGTGACATCAGCTGTGCTGTGCTGAGAATTGGTGTCATGTGCTCGAGTGCCCCTGCTGGGGTCTTTTGTGGGGGGCTGTTGGCCTGACTCTGGAGCAGTGTATGAGCATTGGGGGTTTTCTCAAACATGGCCCTCTCCCTTCCCGGTTCAGGTATTTGTCTCTTTGTGAGGTGTCCTCATTTTGAGCTTGACACAGGACCATCGGAGCTCACGTGTCCTTTGTTTTACAGACTCTTCCATGTTTTATGTCACAAGCACCCCGCCTTCCACGACGGATGATCAGGACTCCAAGGAAATTTGTTCAGACTATCTCAATAAGAGCTGTCGGCTTAGTAAGTTACCTTCCCTCCCTCCCTCCCTTCCTCCCTCTCTCCCTCCTTTCCTCCCTCCCTCTCTCCCTTCCTCCCTCCACCCATCCATTCCTTTCTTCCTTCTCCCTTCCCTCTCTCCCTTCCTCCCTTCATCCTTCCCTTCCTCCCTCCCTCCATCTGTCCCTTCCTTCCTTTCTTCCTCCCTCTCTCCCCTCCCTCCCTTCTTCTTTCCCTCCCTCTCTCCCTCCCTCCCCTCCTTCTTTCTCTCCCTCCCTCCCTCCCCTCCTTCCTTCCTTTCCTCTCTCCTTCCCTTCTTTCCTTCTTCCTTCCCCCTTTTCTTTTTTCTTTCTTCTTTCTTCTTTCATTCTTATCTGTGTGTGTGTGTGTGTGTGTGTGTGTGTGTGTGTGTGCGCGCGCGCGCGTGTTGGTGAGATGGCAGCTTTGTGGAGTTGATTCTCTCCATTCATCTTTACATGGGTTTTGGGGATTGAACTCAGGTCATTAGGCCTGTGCGGCAGGTTCTTTTTCTGCAGAGCTACCTCACTGGTGTATAAGTTACATTTTCTGTTAGCTGCTTCTCAGCCATTGTGACTAAAGCTGCTGTGGACATAATATACCAGTGTTTGTTCAGGACTCTGCTTCCCTTTTTTTCCTTTATCGTGGGTGTGTGTGGGTGGATCTGCGTATGTGCGTGGTTGTATGTGTGAGTGGTGCAGGGTGTGTCTTCACCCAAGGCAGATACCAGGAATCACTCTGGGTAGCTCTTCTCCCTGTTCCTTAGCATCTAGGGCTCTGATAAGCTCGGAGCTTGCTATAGGACTCGTCCGCCCAGCCCGCTTGCCCAGCATTCTCAGGCTATGTTCTGAGGCTTAGAATTACAGGTGACCGCCACACCCATTCAACACGTTACATGGCCTCTGGGGACTGGAACTCTGGTCCTCTTGCTTGTGCTTCGAGCACTTTAGCTGCTGCGCTTCTCCTAACCCTGCTCTAACTTCTTTTGAGTATATTTAAATGTGGAACTGGTGGATCACATGGGTCATGCTGAATTTTAGCAGAAAGCATTTTCCACAGGAGTTTGATGGTTTTTTCCCTCTTCTGCTCTCCTTTTCCTTCCTTCCTTCCTTCCTTCCTTCCTTCCTTTCCAATGAGTTATATGTATATGTTATATGGTTTTGTTGGTGTGAATGCATATGTTTGTATGGAAGGCAAAAGAGAGAGAGAGAAGACACATGCACGTGGAAGTTAAAAGCTAGACGACAACTTTCAGAACTCGATTCTCTCTTTTATCATGTGGGCTCTGAGAACTCAGCTGGGTTGCCAGGGCTGTGAACAAGTCCTCCTCTCTACCGAGCCAGCCTCGCCAACCCTTGGCCTTTATTTCTGAGGCAGGATCTATTGCTGGCCCTGAAGCCCATTGGTCTGAATAGGCAAGCTGACTAGTGAGTTTCAGGGGTCATCTTTCTCCCTCCGTTTGCTCCATGTTGTATGTGAATTAGGAGGATCCCAACTCAGAGCCTTATCCTGCGCGGTAGGCACTTCATTCTGCCAGTTTTCTTTAGGAAGAGCTGACAAAAGCCAAACAATGATACAACTTGTCTGTCATTGTACTTAAGATGGGCCATCAGCCAGGACTTTAAGAATACAAAGGGATTACCTCTGCTGCATGTTGTCTTAATCTGTTATTTACTTGGGAAGGAGGAGAAGGAAGCAGATACAGAAAGGGCAGGTATCGAAAGTTACAAATACTTCAGATTTCCATGTGAGTAAAGTGACTTTTGGCAGAGTGAGGAATTTTGACTGTCTGATGGGTTCTGAGGGTAAAAGAAGGGACTCTAAGCAGAGGCCATTGGACCAGAGTAAGTAAAGGGATACATGGGAAATACCCGCCAGGGTGAGAGCAGTTAGTCTTGACAAGCAGTCAGCAGTGCACTCGGTTGAACTGGTTGGAAAGTCTGACATTGGACTCTCTGTCTTCATAGGCAACTGCACCAAAACCCACTTCCATCTGCCCTACCGGTGGCAGGTGTTCCTGTCCAAGGCCTGGATGGACTTCCAGGATATGGAGAAGATTGAGCAGGCCTATTGCAATCCTCAGATGCAACAGTAAGTTGGCAGCTGTGCTCTGGCTTCGGGGACCACAGCAGGACCAGAGGAAAGCTCGTCACAAGGCTCGCAGTCTACCAGCAAGCCACTGCTTGCTAGGGATTCTGGGAGTGTATGAGCTCGAGTGATGTGACTATTGGACGGGCTTCCATCTGTGTGCGCCCTGCCGGGAGATCCAGTAGGAAAGTCAGTTCATACATCAAAAACAGCATGAAAGCCAGCAAGATGGCTCAGTCAGTCAAGAGGACCAGAGTTCGATTCCCAAAACCTGGGTTTTAAAAACAGCTAATGCAATGCAGTATTTTTAATCCATGTGCTGGGGAAACAGGCTTAATGACCAGCCAGCGTCGCCCAATCGGCACGTTCCAGGCCAGTGAGAGACCCTGTCTAAAAAAACAAATCATGCACAACTGCACACAGACACATGCTGATTTCTGCTTCCACCAGGATTGACCTAATAATAGCCTATGTAGAATTTAGTGCCGTTTTGATAGAAATCCTGCATTTCTCCATTCCGCCACTAGAGGGCGGCATCACCTGTTCTTGTCTCCAGGTACTCGGTGTATTTCTTATTCTCATAGGTAAAGCCGGTTCCCAACCTTGAAACTGTTGATGTTTGGGGCCAGAAAGTGATTTGTTGTAGGGCTCTGCCCTTGATTTCGGGAAACACTACCCTCTCTGTTCTCACACCCTTTACCTATGGTTACCCAAATCCCCAAATCGGTGTTCCCTGGGTTGAGCTCACTGATCAAAGTGATTTTTTTTTTGAGGATTAAGGTAGAATTTATTAGAAAAGAGAAAGGTTGGAATTCACGGACATGGAGTGCCATGAGGAGCTAGGGCGCCTCCATGAGAAGCAGAAGTAGAACAGAGCTCATGGCACTAGAGTGCCATGAGGGGCTAGGGAGCCCATGAGAACTCACAGTGTCTAGGCATGGAATTCATGAGGAGCAAGGAACAAGAGACAGACTCATGGCACGAGAGGGCCATGGTGCTAGATCGCCTCCAAGAGAAGTAGGCAGCTGGAAATGGACTAACGGCACTAGAAGGCCATGAGGGGCTAGATCGCCCCAAAGTGATTTTTCTTAGAGCAGTTCTCTCTCTTAAACTGTCATCCTGAGTACGTTGCTTGTGTGAAGTATAACTGAAGCATTTATCATTCACAAAAAATGAAACCTGGCTGTGTGCGTGGCTCAGGCACATGAGCCCAGCATTGGGAAGAGGAGGTGGGAGAGTTAGAAATTCAAGGTTGTTCTTGGCCATCTATTGAGTATATTAAGTTCCAGGTTAGCCTGGAGTATGGGAGACGCCATCCCCAAAAACAGGGCTGAAAAAAATTAAATTACTAACCCATTTAAAAATGGCAATGTAACACTTACGTGGCAGGGAGATACCATGATCACAAGGATGGTTTTCGCAGGGTGGGCTTATGAATTGCACTCCAGATGTGCTGACCCCTGCGATTTCCCCAAAAGTGGGAAATTTAACTGAGCAATTTGTGGTAGTGGAGGACTGCATTCACTCTGTCCCCTAAAAATAAAGAAAAACAACTGGGGGTGGGAGTTACATGCTGTAATCCTAGAACTTGAGAGGACGAGGCAGGAGGGCCAGCCTGGGCTACCCAAGACCATGTCTCAAAGCAAGCAAACAGTAAAAACCAAAAATCAAAACAAAGCAAAAGACAGTAATAGATAACAGATACATACATAAACAACATCTCCATACAATTGTGCTTATATAATTATGTATGGTTTTATATGAATATATGTGACTGTGCAGATAAATAACTTTAGCAATAACTGCTTTTACAAAACCAATACTTCTTTTAGAAGAGTGATTTTGCTTTTATATTTTTGGAAATCTCTGTAGTATCTACCTAATAGATGACTGTTTTTTTTTTTTTTTTCTGTTGGCTTCTTTATTAATCCTGTGGTGAAATCATACATTATCTGTCCTTTGGAGAACTCTCACATACCTTTAGAAACACAAGTGCCAAAAGGGCTGATAATTTCATAACATTATTATAAAAGCAACTTTAAGACTTTCAGGCTATGCTTTGTCAACTATTTAGATAATGAAAACTAATTTTTTTAAAAATCCCTTAAAAAGTGAGGTCACAAATCACTCTCCAGCATCAGGCCAGTTACTTTTATTGGGGACATTTCGCAAAGAAAAGAATACATTTTGTGAAATTGATTTAAACATGGCATAGACAAGTTACCTGTCTATATTTCAGTTTTCCTTTTATGTGTAAGATCTGGACTTATAGAAAGAAATTTTAGGTATTATCTTTAGGACAAAAAAAAAAAAAGGAAGAGCGAGGGAGGGAGGAAGAAAAGTAGGGAAGGAGGCAGGAGAAAACTTAAGTTCCATGTCAGCCCCATGATTTTAATTTTGTGCTCTTGGTATTTGTGCAAGGTGGATACAGTTGTGTCAACCTGACAATAGAGGCTGAGCCGTCAGATGCCTCTGTGAACACTGAGTAGTTAACGTCCTGAACAAGCCTGGGAAGATCGTGTAGTGATGTAGGAAGACCAGCCCAGCCACAGGTGCTGGGATCACTTCCTGGGCGAGTGGATAAGACGGAGGGAGCCAGCTCAGTATTTCGGCCTATGGCCTTACTGGCAAGTGAGAATACATCTCTTTTCCAAAAGTTCCTGTGGATGTGGTGTGGTCGGTTTCCCGGCCCCTGGCATTGCTATGAACCCTCCTGCCATGCTGGTGAAGTGTAACCAAGACTCATTGGCGAGAATCAACCCCCATTCATCAAGCCATTTTGGTCCCACAGTCATATCAGCAACACAAAGTTACTAGAGGGTGCTGAAGAGGTGGCTCAGGGGTTAAGGCTCTGCCTTGCAAGCAGAAGGACCTGAGTTTGGATCCCGGGTCCCATGTAAAAATGCCAGGTGACTGCAGCAGAATTTGGTATCAGAAGAGCAGAGGAGGGAGTGGAGGGTGGGTTGCTGAGAAACTAATACAGTGGAGAAAACCAGAATGTAGAAGACGGCAATCATTGTTTTTTGTACTTTTATCCTTTTCCCTCTCAGCATTTTGATAGGAAACCGCCTAATCCATTTCCAGACCATGACCTGTGGCTCTAACCCCATGCGGCGCATCTCCACTCCTTCAGCCCACGTGGCACCCGGTTCTGTCTTTGCTACCAAATGGCTTTGGTACTGGAAGAATGAATATGCCAAGTGGATTCAATATGGGGACGAGGTGAGGACCATTTCCTCTTGTGGGAGAAAAAGCCTGAAGAACATTAATAACTCTTGGAGTGCTTTGTACCCACCCAAGGCCAATGGTTGTGGAGGAGGGAGTGGTGTGAGGTTTTTCAAAAATTTTATTTGTGTGTGTGTGTGTGTGTGTGTGTGCATCAGAGGACACTGTGTGTGCCTAGGAAGCCCAGGGATGACTTCAGGAATCATCGTGGATTGCTTCTACTCTTGCTTCGCTCTGAGATTCCCCAGGCTCTGCCCACCAGGGTCAGAAGTACAGGCTGCCGGCATTTCCACTTGGCATTTTTATATGGCACTTGGGATCCAAACTCAGGTCCTTCTGCTCGAGAGACAGAGTCTTAACTCCTGAGCCATCTCCCCAGCCCCTCACTAAACAAAATTTTAAAAAGAAAATAAAGAGATTAAAATGAAGCCAAAGATAAAGTAAGAAGCAGGAACTGGGAGTGCATACGGTCCCACGTAGTTTCAAGTTGAAGGGCTGAATTTATCACTGAGCTGCCTGGCAGCAGGAGCAGACACAGAAGCTCCCTGTTACAAAAGCCCCACCCCTCTATGCTGGAGACACGCCAGCTGTTGCAGGGACCCTCTTCCTGCTGTTTTTTGTTAGGGTCTTAACACCAAGTGTGCCGTGGGGCACGGGGTCCTTAGCAAGCCGCCGTCTTGTAGCATTTGTTCGGGAACACTGTGTTTCCAAACGTCAGGGCAGCAGGTGTGTTTATCAATGAATCTTCCAAAAAACTCAAGCCATGTGACATGAGGCCACGCCAGGCCTGGCTTCTCCGTTCCTCTCCCTGAGCGTCTGTGTTCAGCTCTTTGCTGAAGAGCATGTGCCCCCCTGTGATGTGGTCCTCCACATAGATTCTTCTGAGGTGCAACCCAGGATGAAGACAAAGTGCGATTCTCTTGGGGCGATTGTGTCAGATTCCTGGGGGAATGGCCTTCAGAACCCCAAGCGAAGGAACCTTGGGAAAACTAAAAATAAACTATCAAATAAACTCGGTGGTTCCTCGGCTAAGTATTTGGCAATTTCTCTAAGGTCAGAGAGAAAAGTCAATGATGTCTGCGTCCCAGGACCAAGAAGTATTAGTGGAAAATAAGGCATATCTGTTTAAATTTACACATGTTCCGTAGATCATATCCTCTGATAAAAGATCAAGCAGCTTCAAGCTCCATCTTCCTGGGCTGGAATTCCAGGTGGGCTGCCACAGCTGGCTGGCATTTTATGTAGGATATAAGGATCGGAACTCTGGTCCTTTTGTTTGTGGGGCATGCGCTTTACCCACTCAGCCGTTTCCCAAGCCTCCGTAGTGTTCTAGTGAATTGAGTTCAGGATTTTGTGTTGGCCGCATTCCTAGCTCTCCTTGGCTGCACTGGACCCTAGAGCTTTGGCGAGAAAGTTCCCAGACCAATTGCCTCGTTATCACCCTGGTGCTGTGGAGATGTAGAACCCCCTCCTCCTCTGATTCATTTCCTGTACTTGATACACTTCCTGGGTGACTTGCTTATATGCGTGCATGGGGAAGTTTGAAAGGCTGACTGGGTGGTATCCACAAAGCTAAGCAAGTAGTTGAGGGATGCATCAGCCAATTGGGAAGGAAGCTCTTGAGCCCCCAGGGATTTGCCCTCTTCAGTTGCTCTTTGAACCTGCAGAAAGTGCGTAGTGGATGTACAAGTTGCTCTTCTCCGTGGCTGTGAGACAACACTGAGACTCAAGCAACTTAAAGGAGAAAAGAACATTTATTTAGCTGACAGTTCCAGAGGGGAGATACAGTCCTTGATGGCGGGAAAGGCGTGGCTGGCTGGCAGGAGCTGGAGGCGGCTTAAGTCACGTCCATCATGGAGGCTGAGAGCTTCAAAACTACCAACCGCAAGAGCGGACTCACGAATGAAGCAGGGCGGGGCTCACCAAAGCCAAGGCCCACCCCCTGTGACTGCTTCCTCCAGCAGGGAGGAAGATGCCTCCGGAAGACACCATGACCTTCCCAACAGCTGAAGATTCCAACACATGAACCTGTGAGGGTCAAGTGGCATTTCAGACCATGCCGGTGGGCAAATCTCCACCCAGTCCTGGCCTGATCCTGTCCAGCTCCACTATTTGAAGGGCTTAGCCCACTGGACAGCTTCACTGTCAGACTTAATCCTGAGTTGCTGCAGGTTGGAATGTTCTGGTCCCATCTGGAGAAGTGATCTGGTTTACTTACCACTCCACACCATGTGCAAGCATTTGCCGGTGGCTTCCCCTTCCAGTTCTGACCAGTCCCCACCTGCTGCACTCGGTGCCCTTCTCCCAGAGATGCTCAATGGCCCTCTCCTTAAAGAAGGGCAAAGAAGGGTCATTGCTGAAAACTAAGTGTCACTATGCCATGGGCAGCTGCCATTAACCCGCCGTTGTAGTCGGTGAGAATCAGGTGGTCCACAACCATCGACTATGTGTGTGGGGGTGTCCAATCTCTCCTGGTGTTCTCCTCTTGCCACAGGGCAGACCCAGTGCGTAAGTGGCTTAGGCATAACACACTTCTTTTGCCCACTCTGACGTCTGCACTCTTCAGAGATGCTCTGAAACCAGCCACTAGAACCAGGAACCCCTCTGAGTGTTGCCAACGTCTCAGAACAACCTCAGCCCGTGCATAGTCCATGTGCCCTTTCAGGGTTGCCAATTGACTGGCAGCTTGGCCATTTTTGTGACTGTGGTGGAAGGCGGAGGGGAGGGTCAGTCATTGGTATTTGAATAACGGTTCCTGGATTAGGACTTAAAGAAGGGGCGAAAGTTGTGAGGTTCTGACATAGTTAGTTACAGGTATCAAGTTGACAGTTGAAGATTTGAGCTCTGGGCACATTTATGGAGAATTAGTGGTTGAGTTAAGCCCAGAGCAAACCTGCAGGAGAGTGATGATCTCCTACGGACTCGACCACATGCCTTTATCTTGTGTTCTTCAATTTTTATTTTGCCAGAAGAACCAGACCGTTTCCAACATCGACTCCTCTTACTTGGAAGAAGTGTTCCAGTCCTGGCCCAAGGGGGTTGTGACGTTTCAGGCGGGGTCACAGAAGTATGAACTGAGCTTCCAGGGTGAGTCACGCATGCCAGGGTGTCACCCCATGTGTTTGTGGGACCAGGAATGATCCACGTGCATCGCCACACCCAGGCTCAGGGTTCCTTTGGACAGGGCGAGCAGTCCGATGGCATGGCAGCTGATGGCTGTCAGACCTGTGCTCGGGACCCCTGACTGTGACAGACGTTTGATCTGTGACCCCGGGAAGGGCACCTGACCTCTAGGTTCTCCTAGGATATCAGAGAAGTAGAGAGGAAATCTCAGCTCTGTGGCACTCAGCTTCTGATTTCGGGGGTGCAGCTGAGTTTTCAGTTGCCAATAACAACAGCAGAGGGGTGGATCTGGGCACCTTTAGATGTCCAGGAGCTGGCTGTCACAAGCACGTTCCATCCCCTCAGCCAAAGACCTTATTTTTCACAGGCTCCAGCAAGCGACCCTCTGCCGTGGCTTATCCAGGCCACTGTGGAAAGGTCTCATTAGCGTCTATCAATCTGCCTGCTGTGTTCAGTAAAAACAGTGGCTGGTGAGCTTTGTGCAAACCTGGTGATCCGAGTTTCATCCCTGAAGTCTATGTAGTGGAAGGAGAAAAATCAGCTTCCAAAAGTTGTCCTCTGACCTCTATACACTTGCTGTGGCATGCATGTCCCTGTATTTCTTGTTCTCTCTCTCTCTCTCTCTCTCTCTCTCTGTCCCTCTCTCTCAAGTTAAACTAAAAAAGATGGAAGGCTCTGTCTTTCCTGTGTTATGTGGTGTCTTGGCATTAGTCCTCTGGGGATCTTGGCCTGCGGTTAGATCTTTGCTCTTTCGGAACCAGCCCTGCAGCTGCTTTGTAGACTTCGGATTTTCTCCAATCCTTGACCTTCCCAGGGGGTCCCTGAGATTTGAGTCCTGGACCATGAGTACTTAGCAATCAACATAACTTTCAGGAACTTTGGAAACAATCAGGCACTCGTGTCTGCTTGCCCTCTCGTTTCCTCAAAAATCTTTTTCAGGGGGCTGGAGAGGTGGCTCAGGGGTTAAGCCTCTGCCTTGCAGAAGGAAGGTCCTGAGTTCGGATCCTAGACCCCACGTATAGACGCCAGGCGGAAGCAGGGGCGGCCTGCGTTTCCTGTCCTGGTAGGGCAGAGCCTGTGAATCCCGGGGCAGAGTAAACAAGGAAGAGGTGGAGGCGTCCATGGTGGTTCCCAAATTCGTCCGTGGTTCTACACACACGCACACACACACACACCTATGCATACACACACAATTGAATAAATAATAAAAATTTTTTTCTCAGGAGATAATTAAGGCCATGAGGACCTTTATTGAAGCCTTGTCTGAAAAATAGGAATGCCCTATACAGCAGAAGGAGAGCAAGAAATAAATCAGAGTAGTGTATGTTGGTGGGGTATTCGGATAGTCATTAAAAATTATGGTTTTGAAAAGTAGGAAGTCAATGCAAAATTAAGTATTGTTAAATATAAAAAGTCAAACTCCAAATTTGTCTTATTTTTCTGGTGTGTGTGTGTGTGTGTGTGTGTGTGTGTGTGTGTGCACGCGTGCGTACAGAGGACATCTGAGTGTGTGTGCCTGTGGAGGTACAAGGTACTATCAGAAATCATCCTGGATTGCTCTGTCTCCTTATAGGTTTGCTTTGGGGTCCCCCAGGCTCTGTCTTCTAGGGCTGGAATTGCAGGCCACTGCCATATCCACTTTGCATTTTGCATGGCATCTGGAGATGCAAACTCAGGTCCTTTTGCTTGTGAGGCAAAAGCTTTAGTCCCTGAGCCACCCCCACCCCTCCCCCCAGGCTCCATGCATAGTCATTGCAGCTGTGTGCATGTGGCCCCTAACTGGAAAGCAGGAAAGAGAAATCTATTTCGCTTAGCAATGAAATTCAAAATGACTTCCAGCAGTTTTTCCCCCTTTTGGTGTTCTTAGATGAGTTTCACAATTTAAAAGAATAGCGAAGAGACGAGAGCCAGTGTGCCTTGTTCCTGCACAATGTGGACACATGATGAAATTACTGTCTTGGAGCCACAGTCAAAAGGCTAGTGGGGGGCTGGAGAGGAAGCTCAGTTGGCAGAGTGCTTGCTTAGCATGCCTGAAGCTCTGAGTTCAATCCCCAGCATTACCTAAGCTGGGCGTGATGGAGAATGTCTGTCATCTAGCACTTGAGAGGCAGAAGCAGGAGGATCAGAAGTTCAAACCACTGGGAGATACATGAGAACTTGACTTAAAAACAGAATAGGGTTAGCGAGCTGGCTTCGTGCTAAGAGCGCTTGCATGCAAGCCCGACAGGCGGGGTGTGATCCTCACGAGAGAACTGAAAAGTTGTCTTTGGACCTCCACATGCATACTGTGCTACATGTATACCACAGTCCTCTGCTTCTCTCTCTCTCTCTCTCTCTCTCTCTCTCTCTCTCTCTCTCTCTCTCTCACACACACACACAGTAAATAGAAGGTATTGAAAGTCCATGAGTAAGTTTCAGGACAACTAGGGAGAACTAAGGAGAACATGTGATGAGGCACCCCATGGGTGATGAATGAGCCCCCCCATGGGTGATGAATGAGCCCCCCCATGGGTGGCAGGAGGGAGCAGCAGGCTCGTGGGAGGAGGATGTGCCAGGAGAGGGAAGACGCCTCCCAAGTTTGAAGTTTCAAAGAATGGGAAGGTGTGTGTGTGGTGAGAGCAGAGATAAACATCTGGATTTTTTTTTTTTTTTTTTAGCATGGGAGCCTGGGGGATTTTGAGCGGTGCAGTAGCCAGATCCGACGTGCTCTTTTGCCAAAATGTGCTGTTTCGCCCTTCCCGAGGCTTCATTATTGGTCAACAAGTGAAGCGTCCGTCACGCAGACTTAAAGCCCTGAGCTTGGTCCTCGAGACCACGGAAAGATGGATGCTATGTTTGCCAAGATGGGAGGCAGAGACAGGAGAATTTCTGGAGGCTTGGAATATGCAGAGGGCAGAAACAGCATGAGAGACCGTGTCTCAACAAGGTGGAAGGAGATAGCAACTCCAGAAAGTTGTCCTCTGAACTCCACAAACTCTCTCTCTCTCTCTCTCTCTCTCTTTCACACACACACACACATGCATACATGCATGCAAGCACATGATTTTAAAGATTTAAGAAAGTCCATTTTGAATGTGTGGTTGTTGAGTTGTTTGGCAGTAAGCTTATGTATCTATCACTCCAATAAATTCCCTAAAATTAAAGGAAATTTCAAGCTGTTAAGTTAGTTCAGTAGATTAGTGTCTGCCCACAAACCTGGAAACCGAACTTCTATCCCCAGAGGCCACGTGATGGAAGGAGAGAGCTGACTTCCAAACTGTCCTCTGATCTCCCCCCATGAGCATGGCATGCACGGGTGTGCCTCCCCCTCAAGTAAACGAGGCTAACCAACAAATAAATAATCAGAGCATATTTAGTGACTAGTGAGATGGTTCATCAGATAAAGATGCCTAGTTACACCTGAGTTTGATCCAAGGAAGACCATATGGTGGAAAGAGAGAACCAACTTTTGAAAGTAGTCCTTTCACCTCCATTTGCATACTTTGGCAAGCATACTGTGCCTCAAAATAAGTAAAACATATAAAACATTTCTGTCTGGATTAGGAAGATGGTTTAACTCCTAAAGCACTTGCCTTGCAGGCAAAAGGACCAAAATTTGGATCCCCAATTCCTATGTAAAAATGCTGGGTGGGTGTGGAAGGCCACCTATAATTCTATAATTCTATAATTCAGAAGCCAGAGACTGGAAATCCCCAGAGCAAGCTGGCTAGCCAGACTCACTGTTTTGGTGACCTCTGGATTTGATTAGAGACCCAGCCATAAAAGAATAGGAGAAAGAAGGATGAAAAGTGTTTCTCAGTGTCAATCTTAAATAGCCACATATGTCCACTTAGGCACTTGTAAACACACACACACACAAGTCACACCTCACAAATATACACTTGAAAATTGAAGAAAGAAGGGGGAAAAAAAAGAGCATATCTACCAATTCAAAAGTTTTCTCCTGAGGGCAGCAAGTAAGGGCATCTACTTACAAACCTGGAGACCTGAGTTCAATCCCCGGACTCCCTCATAGTGGAAGGATAAATCTGATTCCAAAAGTTATCCTCTGACCTCCACACACGAGCTATGACATATATGTGCCTGTTCTCTCTCTCTCTTTCATAAATGATTTACTTCCTGTCCTTATAGGTCATAATCATAACTTAGCATTTCCTATTAATAGACTCTTACAGTGTGTTTTGTGCATGTATCTGTGTATGTGTTTATGACGTGTATGCATGTGAGTGTTGTGCGTGTGTTTTGAAAGTGGGTGGGCACATGTATGCATGAAGGGAGTATGTTTGTGTGTGTGTGTTTGCAGTGTGTATGGTGTATATGTAAGAGTACATTTGAATTGTATTTGTCCGTATATGTATATGTCCACTTTAGTGCTGTGAACCTGAATATCTATTTTTTCTGGAGAGCTAAGGATCTGAACCCTTTGCTTGTGAGGCAAGGGGTTTAACCACCGCACCATCTTCCTATCACACAGCTAGGTTCTTCAACTCAGAAAAAAAAAGACTTTCAGACATATTTATATGCTGCATGGATTCTAAACTTACATTTGCTGTGTAATATCCCATTATAAGATGTGTCACTTTCTTGTTTCGTTGCTGCAACAACATGACTAACAAAAGCAAGGAAGGAAGCTTTTATTTTGGCTTTAGTTCCTGGGGACAGTCGGTCACTGTGGGGAAGGTAAGGCCGTGGGAACAGGAGGCAATGCTCACCCTGCCTCAGTCAGGAAGCCGAGAGTGACGAATGCTAGTGCTCAACTCACTTTCTCCTTTTCATTCAGTCAGGGACCCCAGCCTATGGAATGGACTTGCCCCCATGTAGGGTGCCCACCTCGATTGACTTCATCTAGCTACCCTCTCATAGACACCGAGTCTTGATTGGCATTTTCTTTTTCTTTTCTGTCTCCAGGGATGATTCAGACAAACATAGCTTCGAAGACTCAAAGGGATGTGATCAGAAGACCAGTATTCGTTTCTTCGTGGGATGTGAAGCAGATGGGAAGGGGACCAGAGTAAGTCTGAGGCACCGTTGGCTGGCAGGTGTTTTTGCTGTGTGTGCTCCGACCTCGAGTCTGGATCCTGTGTTCTTGGAGAATTCCTGTTCTTCTTGCATTGTGGTTTCCTTGTGCATTACCTACGGCTGAGGACTTGCTCCTCAGCACAGCATTACTGAAAGGGGGGCTGACCCAGAGGGCAGGAGGGGCAGCTCCCTATTGAGCTTAGTGGTGCATAGATGAGGCTTTGAATCCCATCCCCACAAATTAGGGGGACAAAATATTAGACCAGAAAACCAATTACCACATGTCCCCAATACTTTGGGCCTCAGATGCTTGGACTGCTAGATTGATGCAAGTGTGCCTAAGAAAAAAACAAAATACACTGGAGTTTTGTTTTGCTGTGTTTTCTATGTATTTGGTTGTATTGTGTGATTGCAGAGTAGGCTGAGATAAAAAGGCTTGAGCCGGCTGCCTGATCAAGGGCTTGGAAGAAACACAAAAGTTGGCTAAAGGAGTTGGTTTGTTTACTTATTTTTTTAACCAGCTTACAATAATTGTACCAATTGCATTAAAGAGGATCTTGCTGGGAGGGAATCCACTGTAACTGCTTGTGAAACTCAGTAAAATCCAGACTGTGCATGAACATCTTCGGAGTTGGATTTTTTTTACTTCTTGTGCTTATATATGATTGGGGGGGGGCTGTGCTAGATTGTGGTGCTTTTCAGAAGATACTAAAAGTTGAAAGCTGAGGCAGCACGGAAACATCCAGAAAGAGCCTAAGAATGGGAAGAGGTGGTGAGCCATCTGGGACCGGCCTGTTGGTCCCAGTTCTCCTGCAGAATCAGAGTGGTATGCATTCCATTCTGCTGTATGCAACTCTACAGTATGTCATACTGCAAAGGTCCTTGAAGGCGACCAGTCAGAGTCCCAGCTGGTTCTCTAGCATCTGAGCTCTGTGTCTATCCTGCGTTAATAAGTTGTGACGATTTGGACTGACGATCTGTTCCACGCCTGCTCGTCCCTCACCTAAAAGAGGTCTAATGATGACGCTCTCCCTAGGGTGCTGACAAACGCAGTCCAGGCACTTGGGACCATGACCTGTGTGTCAGGTGGTCAGTAAATGGCAGTTCTGTGATTATTTTTATTCTCTTGGTGTTAACAGACTCAACGACTCTGTGTGCTGTGTGTGCACTTGTGCAACTGTATACATCTGCAAACAGTAGTCTCTACCCAGTTTCACTTTCTGCCATTTCAGTCACTTGCCTGGCAACCACAGGAAAATAAGATACTCACGTGTTGATATTGAGTGAGAATCACATTCATTGACATTTGAGATATATTGTTTACTTGATCTCTTTTGTTGTCATTAATATCTTACTATACCTAATAGATAAACTAAGCTTTTATTTTATTGGGTTTTTTTTTTTGAGAGAGAGAGAGAGCACATGGCGCGCCATGGTGCACTGGTGGAGGTCAGAGGACATCTTTCAGAAGTCAGTTCTGTCCTCCCACCATGCAGGCGTCTGGGGGTCGCCTCATGCCACCAGATTTGTGATGCAGCTCCTTACTCCCTAAGCTACCTCACTGGTCCTATAAACTAAACTTAATTGTCCACATGAATAAGAAGACAACATAATAAGCCCAGAGAGGCCACTCAGTAGAGTAAGGCGCCTGCGCACCGATCTGGTGACCTGAGTTTCATCTACATGGAGCCCACATCGTGGGAAAGAACCGATTCAGAAAGTCGTCTGCCTCTCCACGCGCGCCGTGGCATGCCCTGCTCCCTGCTCTTGCCCCTTCTCTCTCTCACACGAATAAGATATTCTAAAAGAGGGGCTGGAGAGGTGGCTCAGGGGTTAAGCCTCTGCCTTGCAGGAAGAAGGTTCTGAGTTTGGATCCTAGACCCCACGTATAGACGCTGGGCGGAAGCGGGGGCGGCCTGCGTTTCTGGTCCTGGTAGGGCGGAGCCTGTGAATCCCTGGGCAGAATAAACGAGGAAGTGGAGGCGTCCATGGTGGTTCCCGAATTCACCCATGGTTCTACACACACATACGTACACACACACGCACACATGCACAATTGAATAAATAAAAAAAAAGATTCTAAAAAAACAATATTCCTAGGGTTCAGTACCTCCTGTTGCTGCTTAGACATCCCCTGGGGGTCCGAGAACATAATCTCCCACAGAGAGCAGAAGACTATGAATTTCTCGAGTGTATAGCTTTAGCGTTCCAGTCTGCTGATCCCTTTGGACTTAATTTCTGCCACTAACCACCTAATTTTCCATCAGTTTTGCCAGCAATTGGATTGTGATTGATCAAGCTATCTGAGATAGCTTCCAGTACTTCTTTTGTTTTTGGCATGTGTACATGTATATGTGGGGAGGGACACTGTATTCGGGTGCACACACACGTATATGCGCGTGCAGAGGCTCAGAGTTGACACTGGGTGTCGTCTTCAATTGTCTTCCATGTTTATTACTAAGGCAGAGTTTCTCAAATGCACCCAGAGCTTACCGGTTGTTTAGCCAGCTTCCCGGGGAATCCGGCCTCTGCCCTCCAATTGTTGCCCGGCAAGCACGGCACCCACAGTCTCCTCCGGGACTTTCAATATTTGCCTTCAGAAGGTAAAAGATGGTGCAGGTAGGGAGAGGGAGGAGGCTTGTCCACGGCCTCTCGGGGACGAACAATATGCGAGGATGGTATTGCTTGGGGATGAGGCGTGTGCCCAGCATGGTATGTTTGCATGAGAGTGAAATCACTTACATCGCCTGGCTATGTTCCTGTCATTAAGGGAATCACGAATGAATTTCAGTTCCCAACAGTTATTAGGCAGGAGGAAAATTTCAAAACAAGAGGACGGGAAGGTGCTGGTCTCGTTCAGACAATGAATGGAATCATTGGAGTTGCTGCTTGTGAGTTAAAATGGTCCCAACAGGATGCTTTGGTGAAATTTTACTTAGTGTGCATGTGTGCACAGGGAGTACACACATGCCACAAGCACAGGTGTGGAAGTCAGAGAACAACTTAGGGAAGTTGGTTCTCCCCTTCTACCATGGGGGCCTGGAGACTGAGCCCAGGTCATTAGACTTGGCAGCAAACCCCTTAATTTACTGAGCCATCTCGCTGGCCCAGTTCTGACTCTTTGAGAATTCATTTGCTCTCATTTAGACTCACTCCGTAAAGAACCAGGGACACCTGCTCGTGTTTGTCCTCGGGACACCAAACATGTCAAAACAAAGTAGATCTTCTTGCCTCCAAGCTGGGTGGTTCTTTCTGTATCATTTATTTCCAAGAAAATTAATTGGTGTGGCAGATTCCCAGCGATGTCTTGAGCTTGTCTATTTCTTGGCTCCATAATGTCACAGCTACCTCCCGTTCTTTCATTTGCAAATCCCCAGCTGTCTGAGAACAAATATGCCTTCTTGTCATTTCTGTGACTCTTTTTTTAATATTTATTTATTTATTTTAATGTGGGGGGGGGCACTGTGTGTCCCTATGGAGGACCAAGGGTGACTTTGGGAATCATCCTGGATTGCTTCTACCTCCTTCTTGCTTTGCTCTAGGATTTCCCAGGTTCTGCCCATGAGGACAGGAAGTGAAGGCTACTGCCATTTCTGCATGGCATTTTTACATGGGACCTGGGATCCGAACTCAGGACCTTCTGCTTGTGAGACAGAGTCTTTACCCCAAGCCATCTCTCCAGCCCTCCAGCATCTTTTATGACCCAGCTTGAGCACCACTGCCCCATACACAGACCTTACCTGTGACTCTCCTTCAACCTGTCCTCTGCCTCCCGTGACACCTGCCATTCTCTTACAGCATGTGACCTGTTGTAATACCTTAGAATACAGCTGTGTATTGTGTAATGCTGTTTCCATCAACGGACGCCACAGAGGATGCTGACTCCGTATAACCTGGGAGTGTAGTAAACTACACCGTTTAGTTTTGAATGGATCACCTAACAAACTCAGGTCTCAGCACAGTGTATCTCATTGTTACATAATGACTGTAGTGATGGCCTGCCTGAATATCGCCCCTATCAAAGCTTCTTTCCTCCCTTTGGGTCCCTTTCCATTCCTACGTATCTCTCGAAATCAATCTATGGTGCATGATAGATTAGGCAGGAAGCACCGTGAGTATTGAATGTCAAGGGGGTTAATGCGCAGAACCAGCCTCGTCGCCACAATCCCTGGTCCAGAGGCAACACGCTGGCTGTAGGAATATAGCACAGGCCCTAAGTATGACCGGAGTAGCCCAGGGACAAGTGTGCATAGGGCAGGCCGCTGGCCATGGGCATATTTCAGTTTTGTTTTAAGCAGGCTTTTGGTGTCCTTGGCTTGGTCTTCTTACCTTGGCTTCCTGAGTGCTGGAATTACAGGGTGGTCCCACCAAGCCTGGCTTCCGGGCATCTTGACGTATGTTGTTCTCAGTCTGCCCTTCAATACACATGCAAACATAAAATGGAAAACTGAGGTACAAACAAAAAGAGGCCAGTATTTGTCATTCCAAAAGAGTCGTCGTTTTACATTATCCATAAAGATATCATTGTTCGTTCATATTTATTATCTATAAAGATAAATTGATCTATCTTTAATGGTTCTTAACCCTTTAGAGCATTTATA
The DNA here is from genome assembly GCA_023101885.1 of Typhlomys cinereus. Classification (NCBI taxonomy): domain Eukaryota; kingdom Metazoa; phylum Chordata; class Mammalia; order Rodentia; family Platacanthomyidae; genus Typhlomys; species Typhlomys cinereus. The sequence continues at coordinate 12,195,404 of JALPQD010000021.1, read as the reverse complement.
TTTAAAAAAAATTATTATAGGGCTGGAGAGATGGCTCAGGGGTTAAGCTTCTGCCTCACAAGTGGAAGGTCCTGAGTTTGGATCTCAGGTCCCATGTAAAAATGCTAGGCGCAAATGGCGGCGGCCTGCACTTCCAGTCCTGGAAGCCAAAACCATGGGAAACTCCAGAGCAAAGCAAATAAAAGGTAGAAGTAATCCAGGGTGATTCCCCAAGTCACCCTTGGGTCTCCACAGGCATACCCAGTGCCCTCTAATACACACAGACGTACACACAAAAATAATAAAAAATTTAAAAGTTATATTTGCTATTATTGTGTATGTGTGCATTGTGCATTCGTGCCACCTGTGGAGGTCAGTTCTCTCCTCCCTTTTACAAGGGTTCTAGGGATTGAACTCAGGTTGCCAGACTTGCACGGCAAGCATCTTTACCATTTTGCATGCCCAAATATCTGTCTTTTACATGTCCTTGTTTCAATCATGGTAAATTTCAAAGTTGGTTGGAGCCCCCAGTGAATACTCTGTTCCCCAGCTCTAAGGTTACAGACTCTTAGTGCCACATCTGTCTTTTTGTATATATGCTCGAGATCTGAATTCAGGTCCTCATGCTTACATAGCATGCATCTTATACCCAATGAGACATCTCTCCAGTCCCACCTCTGGTTTTTCCACTTTCCCATGTTTGTGTGTGTGGTGTATTGCAGTTCGCCTGCATGGTTGCTGATAAATGACCATCAAATGGCATAAGGGAACAAGGGATTAATGTTTTCAATCCAGCTTCACGGGAGAACCTGTGCCAACAACAGGGCCAAGGGAATTAACTGTCCACACCATCTCTATGTAATGGCTGAGAGAGGGACAATCCTTACTTGCCAGACCAGCATGTCTGGCCAAGTGTACAAAAGGATGCCAACTTCCTCAACTGGCTCTTGGTATTTTATTCATCTATTCAGGGCTTAGTCCCACCCCATCATAGGTTGTGTCTTCCCCATCAACTAGACAATCTCCTGCAGGTTTGCTCTGGCCTTAACTCAACCATTAATTATCTATAAATGTTCCCAGAGCTCAAAACCGTCAACCGTCAAATTGACACTTGTGCCTAAACATAAGAGTGTGTGCATGCGTACCTGTGGGCACACGTGTTTGCAGGTGTAGGAGTGCATGTGTGTGCATGCATGCGGAGGCCCATGGTTGATACCGGGGATCATGTCCATTGATCTTCCATCTTACTGTTTTGAAGCTGGGTCTTATTTAAGCCCAGAGTTCTCTGAGAGCAGTTTGACTATCGGGCTTGCTCTGGGGCTGGAAGTACAGGCAGGAGACCCCGCCCACTGGGGATCGGAAGCCCCGCCCCTTTTCCTTTTGCAGTAAGCACTTTAATCATTAAGCCATCTCCGCAAGTTTACTTCCTCTATTTTTTAAACTTTATTTATTTGTAAATGTCATTAACAATAAATTTATATGTTTTCATCGACCACTACCTACCCCGATCCCATATCCCTTCCCACCCCACCTGTTTTCTCCTCCAGCACATTTTCCTACCTCTCCCATCTCCTTTGTGCAAGCCACTGTGTCCCACCTCAAATGGCTGCTTTAGTTAGTGCGGGGGCATCCTGCAGGACACGAATGACCCACTGGTAGATGAACTGTAGAGAATGGGGAGGCTCGCCCCCTCTTTTTTTGTCTGGCACAGTCACACACAGTCTCTCAGGGAAGTGTTGTGTGTCAGTGTGATTTTCCCTGTTCGGTGGCAGAATGTCTCTGGCCAGCTATTGTAGAAGTCTAGTGGAAGCAGACAACGCTGTATTAAGTTCTTGGGTATAACAGCCTACTTTTATAGTGTTTGGATTGATTCTTTGCTCTCCCTCCCATAGTACTTGTATGATGAACTTGGCAGAGCCTGTATTGATACACACGTGTTTAAAATTACAAGACTTCTTGATGGATTGTTCTCCTAGCTGCTATGTAATGTCCTTTATCTCTTTTTTTATTATTATTTATTCAATTGTGCAAGTGTGCGTGTGTGTGTGTATGTGTGGAGGGGGGGTGTAGAACCACGGGCGAATTCGGGAACCACCATGGACCGGACTCTGCCCGGGGAATTAACAGGCTCTGCCCTACCAGAACCGGAAATACAGGCCGCCCCCGCTTCTGCCCAGCATCTATATGTGGGGTCTAGGATCCGAACTCAGGATCTTCTGCCTACAAGGCACAGGCTTAACCCCTGAGCCACCCCTCCAGCCCCTATCTCTTGTGGCTGTTGTGGTTTGTTGTCTATTTTGTCAGATATTAGAATAATTCCTGCTTATTTCCTGTTTCTATTTGCTTGAAGTACCTTTGACCAGCCTTTCACTTTGAGATAGTGTCTACCTTTCATAGTGAGGTGTGTTTCTTAATAAGGCAGCAGGTTGATGGACTGTGACTGTGAATCATTTCATTAGTCTATGCCACTGGAGTTGAGTCTGTCGATGTTGAATATTATGAGAACATGTAGTGATTTCTGTAATTTTGTCAGTTTTGTGGTATTTATATTTTGCAATTCTTTGCTTAGTAATTGTTTTAACCTTATTTTCCCCTAAATCGTCTTGTGTGTGTTTATCCTTTTCTTCCCTCTTGAGTATTCCTTTTAGTATCTGTAATCCTGGTTTGGTAGACATATTGACCTTTGTTTTTGTCCTGAAAAATTCTTCTTTCATCTTCAGTTTTTATTATTATTACTGTTATTATTATTATTTCTGCTTATACAAACTTAACAGGTACACCGGTCATCTTCAGTTTTGAGTGGTAGTTTTGCTGGATATAGTAGCATGGGTTAGCATTTGTGTTCATTCACAACTTTGAACTATATCTGTCCAAGTTCTTCTGGTCCTTACTGCTTCTGTTGATAAGTCAGTTGTTATTTTGATAGGTTTGCCATTATATGTGACTTTCTTCTCTCCTCTAGCTCTCAAGGTTTTTTTTTTTCCTTTTCTTGGAACTTGTTAGTGTTTTGACTATAATGGGTCATGGAGTATTTATTTCTGTTCTGATTTTGTTTGGTGTTCTGTGTCATAGATAAATGTGTACAATATTTTTTTTTTTAGTTTCTTGCTCCGGAATTTCTTGGATTCATGTGTCCCATAACTCTTGTTTGTTTCTTTCATATATATATTTTTAATTCATCACTTTCTTTGAAGATTTATTTATTTATTGCATGTGTGTGTTGTGTCTGTGTGTGTCTCTGTATGTATAAAAGGGCAGGATGGAAGTCCAGGGATGACTTCAGGAATCACTCTTGATTGTTCTACCTCCTCTTTACTTTGCTCTAGAGTTTCCCAGGTTTTGCCTTCCAGAACCAGAAGTACTGGCTGTAGCTGTTTCCAGTTGGCATTTTTACATTGCATCTGGGATCTGAAACTCAGGACCTTCTGTTTTCAAGGCAGAGGTTTAACTCCTGAGCTATCTCTCTGGCCCAAATTCATCAGCTTCTTTGAATGGCCAATTCAGTTCTGCCATCTTATTTTCCAGTTCTGATATTCTACCTTCTTCTTGTTCTGTTGGCAAGACTTGCTACTGAGTTTTTTATTTTTATTTTATTTTATTTTATTTTTTTTTTTTGCTACTGAGTTTTTTAATGTACTTATTGTGGTTTTTTTTTAAACTTTATTATTATTATTATTATTTATTCGACTGTGTGCATACGCGTGTGTATGTGCGCGCGCGTGTCTGTGTGTGTGTGTCTGTGTATGTGTAGAACCATGGACGCCTCCACCTCCTTCTGCCCCAGGATTCACAGGCTCCGCCCTACCAGGACCAGAAGCGCAGGCAGCCCCCGCTTCTGCCCGGCGTCTATACGTGGGATCTGGGATCCGAACTCAGGACCTTCTGCCTGCAAGGCGGAGGCTTAACCCCTGAGCCACCTCTCCAGCCCCTTATTGTGGTTTTGATTTCAAGTTTTATTTCAGTTGAGTTTTTTTCAGCAATTCTACATTAATTTTCATTTCCTCTGTTGTCATTTCATTTATCTGCTTATTGCTTTCCTGTGCATATTTGTTTATGGATTCCTTTATCTCTTTTCAGATTTCCTCTTTCAGTTTGTCCCGGAGTTCCTCAGTAATTCTTCTTGGAGTTTCTTTTTTTTTAATTTTTTTTATTAATACATTTTTGTTATTATTTCGGCTCATACAAACTTATTAGGTACACCAGTTCCCTCCCTCCCTCCTCCTCCTCCCGTACCCCCTGCTCCCCCTCCCTACCCCACTCCCTCCCCATCCCCCAGTGCCTCCCGCCCCAATTCCCAGAGAGTCCTTTCTTGTGCATGCCTGACTCTCCTCTGGGCCCTCCTCTCCGATGACGTTCAAGGACCCAGTGGCCTTTCCCTGAACCCTTTCCCGTGGTCCCCTTAGGTATAGGAACACTGCTGTGGCTGCCAATCCTTTGCCTCCAAGGATCTTGGTGCCTTTAGCAGATGCTAGACTTTGTGAGGTCAAGAGTGTGTTGGACAATGCGCAGGGCATGCAAAGTCCAATTATGATTGCTTCGGCCCTAACTTGTGTGGAGTATCTTACATATCATTGCTCCTCCCATCCTTTTGCTCTTACACTCTTACCGCCCCCTCTTCCGCAAATTTCCCTGAGCTTCAAGATGGGGAGAGACTAAGCTGGCCTAGTTCTAGATGGTTGATATAGAGTCTCTGAAGTTCTGGATTGTGGTTTGTTGATTTTCTTTTGCAGTTTTGCTCCTCCTGCAATGCCCTTCACTCCATCCTGGTGGGCATTGTATGTTACCCCCTGGCCAGAGACAAAAAGCTGTTAAACTAGAGTCTTGTGATAAAAGCACATTCAAAGGTAGATGTAATAAAAGTGGGAAACCACAGTGAGGGAGAGGTCTATCACCCATTTGCAAAATGGTTACTTTTTATCTGCCAGACTATATGCCCTCCTCTTCTGGTGAGATCACACCCCCTCAGTAGTAAATGATCAGGAACAAAAGTCTGTGAACTTAATCAGATGTCTCATTACTTATTTGGGTCCTTGATGGAGGCCTATTTTCCCTGCTGTAACATGGTCCCTTCTCTCCTTGTTTCTGGCGTGGCCCTCCTACCCTATCCCTCCTGTTCACAATCCTTGCAATTACTGTCTCTAGGTGGGCTGGGTGGGTTTGGTACTAGGAGCCACCTATTAGGGAGTACATACAGTGCTTAATTTTCTGGGTCTGGGATACTTCACTTAATATAATTGTTTCTAATGACATCCATTTCCTGGCAAATTCCAGTAATTCATCATTTTTGATGGCTGAGTAGTACTCCATTGTATAGATGTACCACAGTTTCCTTATCCACTCGTCAACTGTTGGACATTTGGGCTGATTCCATGACTTTGCTATTGTAAACAGTGCTGCTATGAACATGGTCGTGCTTGTGCTATCGAGGTGAACCTCTGCTGTATGGGGGGTTATTCCCAAAAGTGGAATAGCAGGGTCATATGGCATTTCAATCTTTAATTTCTTTAAGAATCTCCAGACGGCTCGCCAGAGTGGCTGTATGAGCCTGCATTCCCACCAGCAATGTAGGAGAGTTCCCCTCTCTCCACATTCTCTCCAGCATTTGTTGTTGTTTGTATTGTGGATTTTTGCCATCCTGACCGGGGTGAGATGATATCTCAGAGAAGTTTTGATTTGCATTTCCCTGATGGCTAAAGAAGTGGAGCATTTTTTCAGATATTTGTTAGATATTTTAATTTCATCCCTGGTAAAGTTTCTTTTAAGTTCCAGGGCCCATTTTTTAATTGGGCCATTGGTTTCCTTGGTGTTTAGTTTTCTAAGTTCTTTGTGCACTCTGGACAGCAGAGTTCTATCAGATGTGTGGTTAGTGAAGATTTTCTCCCATTCTGTGGGTTGCCTTTGAGCTCTGTTACAATCTCTTTATCTGAACAGAAGCTCTTTAATTTCACAAGATCCCAACTGTTGAGAGTTGGTAGCAGTGACTATGCCATTGGATGTCTGTTTAGGAACTGTTGGCCTAGCCCAATCAGCTCGAGGGAGTTCCCTATTCTTTCAACTATGGTTTTTATAGTCTCTGGCCTGATATCAAGGTCCTTGATCCATTTGGAATTAAGTCTTGTACATGGTGACAAGTACGGGTCCAGCTTCTGCATGTGGAGATCCAGTTTTGCCAGCACCATTTGTTGAAGATGCTGTTCTTTTTCCATTGGATTCTTTGGGCCCCTTTGTCAAAGACCAAATGGCTGTAACTTTGTGGGCTTATATCTGGGTCTTCAATCCTTATCCATTGATCTGTGTGTCTATTTTGGAGCCAGTACCAGGCTGTCTTTATAACTATGGATTTGTAGTATAGACTAAGGTTTGGTATGGCAATACCTCCAGCTATGTTTTTGTTACTCAGGATTGTTTTTGCTATCCTGGGTCTTTTGTGCCTCCATATGAACTTTGAAATTGTTTGGTCAACTTCTTTGAAGAATTGCTTTGGGATTTTGATTGATATAGCATTGAATCTGTATATTGCCTTTGGTAGGATGGTCATTTTTACGATGTTGATTCTGCCAATCCAGGAACAAGGGAGGTCTTTCCACCTTCTGGTGTCTTCTGCTATTTCTTTCTTTAGGGTTTTAAAGTTTTCATTGTAAAGGTCTTTTACCTCCTTAGTTAGGTTTATACCAAGGTATTTCATTTTTTTAGGGGCTATAGTAAATGGGATTGTTTCTCTCAAGGCTTTTTCACTTCTTTCATTTTGGGCATATAGGAAGGCCTCTGATGTTTGCACATTTATTTTGTATCCTGCCACCCTGCTGAACTTCTCAATTAGTTCCAAGAGCTTCCTGGTGGAGTTTTTGGGATCACTCAGGTATAAGATCATGTCATCTGCAAATAGGGATAGTTTGACTTCTTCCTTGCCGACTTGAATCCCTCTTATGCCCCTTTCTTGTCTTATGGCTTCAGCTAAGACTTCAAGTACAATATTGAATAGAAGTGATGAGAGTGGACAGCCTTGTCTAGTTCCTGATCGAAGTGGGAATGCTTCCAATTGTTCCCCATTGAGCATAATCCTTGCTGTGGGCTTGTTGTATATAGCTTTTATTATATTGATAAAGGTTCCTTCCATTCCTACTGTCTCTAGCGTTTTGATCATAAAAGGCTGTTGGATCTTGTCAAAAGCTTTTTCTGCATCTATCGAGAGTATCATGTGGTCTTGGACTTTGGACTGGTTTACATGATGAATTACATTTATTGATTTGCGTATGTTGAACCAACTTTGAGTGCCGGGGATGAAGCCTACTTGGTCCCCGTGAATGATCTTTTTAATATGTTTTTGAATCCGATTTGCTAAGACTTTGTTGAGAATCTTTGCGTCTGTGTTCATCAGGGAGATCGGCCTATAGTTTTCTTTTTTAAGTGAATCTTTATTAGGTTTTGGGATTAAAATGATATTAGCTTCATAGAAGGAATTTGGTAGTGTTCCTTCCTTTGCTATTTGATGGAACAGTTTAAGGAGTATTGGTGTTATTAACTCCTTAAATGTCTGGTAGAACTCTGTGCTGAATCCATCTGGTCCAGGACATTTTTTGGTGGGAAGATTCGAGATTACTTCCTCAATTTCCTTATATGTTATAGGACTATTTAAATAATTCACAACTTCCTGATTCAATTTAGGTAAGTTGTGTTTACTTAGAAATTCATCCATCTCTTTTGTGTTGTCAAACTTCACAGAGTATAAGTTTTTGAAATATGATGTTATAATTCTCTGGATTTCTTGGGTATCAGTAGTGATAACTCCATGTTCATTTCTAATTTTGTTAATTTGGGTTTTCTCTCTCTTGCTTTTGGTTAATTTAGCTAGGGGTGTATCAATCTTATTGATTTTTTCAAAGAACCAGCTTTTTGATTGGTTGATTTTTTTCTATCGTTTTCTTAGTCTCGATTTCAGATATTTCTCCCCTTATTTTGCTAATCTCTTCTCTTCTACTGCCTTTGGGATCAGATTGCTCTAGTTTCTCTAAAGCTTTAAGCTGCATTGTTAAGTTGTTTATTTCTGATGTTTCCATTTTTTTGACGTGGGCATTAAGAGCTATGAACTTACCTCTTAGAACAGCTTTCATTGTGTCCCAGAGATTTTGGTAAGTTGTATTTTCGTTATCATTCACTTTCAGGAAATCTTGAATTTCCTTTTTAATTTCTTCCTGAATTCAGTTCTCATTCAGCATCATATTGTTAAGTTCCAGGAGTTAGTGTATTTTCTCTTGTTTGATGTGTTGTGGATGTCCAGCTTTAGGCCGTGGTGGTCTGACAGGGCACAGGTTAGAATTTCAACTTTCTTGTATATGTGTAGATTCATTTTGTGGCCCAATATGTGATCTATTTTGGAGAAAGTTCCATGTGCTGCTGAGAAAAATGTGTATTCTTTGGTGCGTGGGTGAAAAGTTCGATAGAGATCTGTAAGGTCCATTTCTTTCAGGGTTTGATTAAGTTCCAAAGTGTCTCTGTTAAGCTTTTGACCTGTTGATCTATCCCATGTTGAGAGGGCGGTGTTGAAGTCCCCAAGAATTATCGTTTGGGGGTTGATTTCTTGCTTTAGACGCTGTAGGGTTTTCTTAATGAATATGGAGGGGCCCGTATTGGGTGCATATATGTTCAGTATTGTGAAGTCTTCCTGGTGAATTGTACCTGTGACTAAAATGTAGTATCCATCCGTGTCTCTTATAATTTTCTTTGATTTGAAGTCCACTTTGTCTGATAGCATAATGGCTACCCCTGCCTGTTTTCTGCTTCCATTTGCTTGTAGAATTGTTGACCAGCCTTTTATTTTTAGAGCATGCCTATCTTTTGTGGTGAGATGGGTTTCCTGCAGGCAGCAGATTGTTGGATTGTGATTTTTAATCCAAGTTTGTAATCTGTGTCTCTTGATCGGTGAATTAATTCCATTAACATTTAGTGTTATAATGGAAAAACTATTGTTAATTCCAGACATTTATTATGTTTAGTAGCTTTTATAAGTATATTGCTTCGCTTTTAATGGTGTTATATTTGCCTTCTGTTCTCCTGGATATGCCTGTTTTTTTCTTCACGCTTGAGTATCATTTCTAGCATTTTTTGAAGGCCTGGTTTGGTGGACATGTATCCCTTAAAGTTGTCTTTGTGCTGGAAAATTTTTCTTTCTCCCTTGATCATGACTGATAGTTTTGCAGGGTAAATCAGCCTGGGTTGACATTTTTGCTCATTCAATACTTGAAGTATGTCTCTCTAAGCTCTTCTTGCTTTTACTGTTTCGACTGAGAAGTCATTTGTTATTTTAATAGGTTTACCTTTAAAAGTGACTTGTTTTTTCTCCCTTGAAGCTCTCAGCACCAGTTCTTTATCTTGAATGTGGAGTGTTTTAACTATTATTTGCCATGGCGTGCTTCTATTTTGGTCGTATCTGGGGTGCGGAATGCCTCTTGTATATGGATGGGCCTCTCTTTTTTTAGATGAGGAAAGTTTTCCTTGATGATCGTTTGAAAAATTTCCTCAGGGGTGGTATTTTGAGATTCTTGCTCTGGTATTCCATGAATACGCATGTTAGGCTTCTTCAGGGTGTCCCATATCTCTTGGATATTTCTCTCAAGTATCTTTTTGGCTTTAACAACCTCTTCCATTGAGCTGGTTAGTACTCCCACTTTATCTTCAAGGTCTGAAATTCTGTTTTCTGCTTCATTAGTTCTGTTGATAAGACTCTCTGTGGCATTCTGGGTTGAAGATAACTTGTCTTTTAGCTCAGTTTTAAACTCTGCTTGAGTTTGTTTTAACTGCTCTATGCCACTTTTTGCTTCTTGCAGTGTTTTTCTCAACTCCTCCAAATGTCTGTTGTGTTCCTCTTCAAAGCGATTGATTCGATTATGTAATTCCTCCCGGATTTCCTCTTTCATAGTATTGAACATGGTAATGATCATATTTTGAAAGACCTTATCCTGGGTGAGGCTTTCTTGGCCTTTTTCCGCGGGTTTGTTCTTGTTGGAGTCTAACATTATGGGATTAATTTCTTCAGTGGGAAATTTGTTTACTTGAGTGTTGCTTCTCATGTATTTGCACTTTGACTTTGGCATTGTCATTTTAACTCTTAAGATCTTTCAATTTCACTAAACTGAATTATTTGGCCTGGGGTCCTGGTGGGCGGGCCTGAACGGGGACTTACCTAGGGCGCGGGGTGAGGCCCGGCTGGACTGGGCGTCCTGACTGGCGGAGCGGGGTGGGGTAAAGGGAGGATGGGGGCGTCGGCATGGAGCTATTTAACCCGAGGGCAGCTGGGGCGGGGCCCGGGCGCAGGGGGAGGTCCTCTTCGTCCCTCGGCCCCCGCGCGGCTCCGGCTGGATGGTGGGAGTCGGAGCCGGGTCCCTTTGAGCTGACCTGGGGTCCTAGGGCGTGGGGTGGGTGAGGCCCGGCTCGCGTCCCGATGGCGGAGCGGGGTGGGGTGAAAGGCTGGAGTTTCTTGATCATATTTATAATTGATCTTTGGAGTTCATTGTCTTGATTGTTCTTTTCTTGATATCCAAGATTTTGTTATTGGGTGTCTGGTGTTATTGGGTTGTTGATTTTTGGAGGGGACATATTTTCCTGTTTTCTAGTGTAATTTGTATTTTTGTGATGTGACTTAGACATCTTGAGTTTGGTCCTTCTGGTTGATTTCTTTGGATTGTGCTTCTCATTCTCTTGCATCAGACGGGATTGTCAATCACTGGCAGATGCTGGGACCGCTTCCCTGGATTTGGATTGGCTGCTGTTGTTTAAGAGTCGGTCTATGGTCACTGGGTATTGTTTTCAGATGTGGTAGCTGTGGACCAAGGGCATGTAGATTCTGTTCTAGTGCTGATGTGGGTGTGAGAGACTTTATATTGCTTGCTAGAATGGTTCGGATAAAAGATTAGGAAAGTTTTGAAAACAATAAGATGGGTTGTATAAAATAGCCAGGAATGGAGGGTTAGGGTTTAATAAGAGCTTGTAGACTTTAGAGATTATAAGGAGTAAAAGGTTTGTGAGTATAGAGAGAAAGTAGAAAGTGTCTTTATCTTGTAGCTTGGTGGTAGCACCGTCCTATGTTGAATGTTGAGTTTCTCAGGATCCTCTGTTGGCGTCTCAGAGTCTCCCTTGCAGGTAGGTGGGATGGAGTCAAGATGTGCAGTGTGTTCTTTGTGCTGTTTTTGTGGTAGGGCCATGCTGGGCACCGATGCTCTCAGGACCCTCTGTAGGTCGTTCCTGCTGCTGTCTGGCAGAGTCTGTAGGGGCCTAGGATGAGCAGCAACTGACGTGTGCAGGGTTTGCTATTGGTGTTGAGCAGAGATTTTTTTTTATGGGGGTGGGAGTCTGTTGGGGCGTGGGCAGCAGTGTGGCACACATAGGTGCTCCTGAGGCCAGGCAGAAGGGCCATGGATTAGCACCTTCCCCATTTCTTCTGTGTGTGTGTGTGTGTGTGTGTGTGTGTGTGTGGCTATAAGTTTATTTAATGGAAAATATTCCCCCTCCACCTTTACTGAGACGGGCGACCACATCCACGACAGAATCTGCCTCTGAACTGGAACTCTGTGGACCCAGCACCAGCTTTGGCTTTCTTGTCAATACTGGGGGGGGGGCACAACACTCTCTCTGTAGGCGGTTTGTCTGCCTCGCCTCTCGTGAATCTCATAGTCCTCTCGCTCTCTGCACCTTTGAGCTGGGCTTGCTGCTCCCCAGGTGGCTATTGCACAGGGTGGCAGCACAATCTCTGGAGGCAGGTGGGGTAATCGCCGAGGTACTGGATGCTCTTGTTGGTAAGGAAGCAGCAGCCATGTCTCCAAGCAAACTCAGAACTTCAGAGGCTCCGTGATTTTTATCACATGAAGGTCGGGTACATTCTCATCTGGCAACTCTTTGAGTGTTTGGGAACCACTTGGCCATCGTCAATCCCTTCTTAAAAAGGAATTCGTAAATGGACATCCAGTTCTTCTTGGGCGTCAACATTGCGGCGGCTGCAGGGCGCAAGGCCGAGGCTGGAAAGATAGAGCGTGCACGCGACCCTCCCCATTTCTTAAATGTCACTTGTTTTTAAAGAACTGGATAATTCCAAATTCAGAATGTCCTCTGTTGTAGCCTGATGGAGTCATTTGATAGATAATTTCTGTAGGTTGGTTATTAGATTGAAAGGGTTGGTCTCCATAGGTTTGGGTTCAGTTTTGGGTCCAGAACATGCTACAAGGGATGCATTGTACTTCCCGTCACATCTTGTTAAAGAAATGTGTGGCGTCATTTTTTCTGTTTACAGCCAGGAGGATTAGGGATGTTTTTAGTCATTCTAGTCTTATCCATTCCAGAGTCTCTCATCTGAGTCATTTAGTGGTCTTACACAACTAGTGGTGGTCACTATTAAGGTCCAGTATGTCCTCAAATGTTGCAAAAGGTGGTTTTCTGATTCTCTTACAATTATTAGCTGTGATTCATATGGTTACCCTGAAATGCAATCTACAAAGGCAAGCAAGGTTGTGTTCCCACGTCCTCTGATGCTCAAGTGTGTCATCTGACAGAGTGGCAAGACACACATGCTTCATGTTAGCACATTAGGACCCTTGAAGGTTGAATAGAAATGTCAAAATATCAGTGCTTCCGCATTTCAAATCAGTGGGGAAATAGCATTTAATTTATTAGTTTATAAATAAGTTATTGCATTTTAAAAAGTTTGTGAGTGTGCTTTTGCATATGTGTACATGTATGTGTGCAGGTATGTGTACAAGAAGGTGCTTGATTGGGTGCGCACCTGTGGAGGCCCAAAGGCAACATCAAGAATCACTCTGGATTGCTCTATCTCCTTATTGCTTTGCTCTGGGGTTTCCCAGACTTTGCTTTCCAGGGCTGGAAAGTACCTGCTACGTATTTTTACATGAGAACTAACTATCCAAACTCAGGTATTTTTGCTTGTGAAGCAAAAGCTTTAACCACTGAACCATCTCCCCAGCCTCTGCATTAAAAAAACAACAAAAATGCCATGATTACAAGGGACTATGAATTTGCAGGGAGGTAGACCAGAGAAAAGTACAGAAATCAGCAGTGCAGGCCTGGAGATGGTTCAGGGATTAAGCCTCTGCCTTGCAAGCAAAGATCCTGAGTTGATACTCGCTCACGCATAAAAACGGCAGGTAGAAATGGTGGCGGTCTGCACATCCAGCCCTGGAAAGTGGCGTCTGGGAAACCCCAGAGCAAAAAAAAAAAGGAGGTAGAGCAATCCAGGGTGATTCCTGAAGTCACCCTTGAACTTCCACAGACACACACAGTACCCTCTGATGCACACAGACACACAGGAACAGACACATGACACAGAGACATACACACGCATAATAATAAAATAAAATTTAAAAAAAGCTAACAACAAAACCCAGCAGCGCATATCTCTAACAGCTCTGGCTTCCATGACATACAGCGAGGATCAAAAGTAAATTAGGCACGTAGAACTGGGAGCCAAGTGAATTCTCCTGTCTTTATTTGTAGCCAACAGCCAGTGAGGACTCCAGTAAGTCCGGCAATCAAGACTCCTGTTTCCCAGAGGAATGTTGGTTCAACCCTTTTGAATGGCTATGAGGTACTTATCTTTTACTCGTGTGGTGGGCGAATCCTTTCCAGGTGGGGAACTGCTTGGCTATAAGTATATGACTTTGTTCGTTGGAGTGAGTAGATTGCTTCTGTAAAACTGGGATCCATATTCACAGGCGAATGTTTAGGGGTAAGTGGGTCACTTTCCCAGGGTAGGCTGGGCTCGGGGGCATCTCACTGTTTTCAGTGTTTGACCACATGCAAGCTCATCTTGGTAGACTCCCACGACCACCCTGTGAGACTAATTAGAGCCGTCCCTCCCCACCTGATTCCAATTTCCCCATGAGAAGACTGGGACTTATAGTTAACAGTTGCTTGGTTAGATGCACCTCACTTTGTCACCCAGTCTAGTCGAGGTAAGTAACTGTTGGGCCTTTGTGTCTGCCTCCAACTGTTGTATAGGCTGGTCTAGTTCCCTCTAAATCCCCTATCACTTACTAATTTTATAGCTTTAGGCAATGAAATTGTCAGGTCTCTGAACTAAGTCAGCATGCCCCCTGTTGCTCCTCCTTGGGAGTAATGCTTTGCTAACTAGAAGTTGAACTGAACAGACAGACCCACATGCCTGTTCATTTACCAAGCAGCCTGATAGGATGTTTTAAGCCAGCCTTTCCCAACTGTTAATAAGACTCATGGCCTAGAGGGCGCGCACACTCAGACGCAGCATTCTTTCAATGCTTGCTCCTCTACATGTAAATATTAATTTTTCTTTTAGTTGCTAGAGCTCCACCAGCTGGATGAGGAGTACGTCAAAGTAAGCGAGCATTTTAAAGCTACCATGAGACATTTCAAGATCGAAAGGATCAAGAGGATCTGGAATGAAGAGCTCTTGGATACTTTCCAAAGGTAGCGATGAATCTTTGCAATGTTGTTACCTAGAGCGGGAGAGGATCACTCTTGGCATTAAGCGGCTCCCAATTCTCTGTCTTAGGAAGAAGATGATGATGGGGACCAAAAACGAGATGCTCCTGTTTCATGCCACGAGCCGCGCCCATGTAGATTTCATCTGTAAGAATAATTTTGACTGGGCCTTACATGAAACTCATGACAGCAAATATGGAAAAGGTTGGTGCTGGATAAGCAAAGCTACGGGGTGGAATTCCTCTGCTGGCCAGCACGTGCAGGATTCACAGTAACAACCATACTCCAGGCCAGAGGCCTTGGGAGCTCCCAGGGATTCCCCCGTCTCTGTCTGCCATTGCCCAGTGGGAATGCTGGGGCTCCAGATGTGTATTACTGTATCCAGCTTTGATATGGGCTTTGGGGATTCAAACTCAGGTCTTTAAGCTTCCACAGCAAGCACTTTACCTTCTGAACCATCTTATTAGCCGACTTCATTAAGTCTAAGTGCACTATTGACACTTGCCCAAAAGCGTTCAGAGAAAACATGGTCACCCTCTTGTGTGACGGAAGACATGTGACATTTAAAGTCATTATTCCATTGTGGATCTATCCTATGTTAGGATTTCAATAAATATCCTAGAAAATGAAGTATATTATGCTTGTATTCCAAGTTTTTGGCCATAGCTTATTATGATAGCAATTTATTCGTACCTAGCCTTTTGTGAAGAAAAAGATGCTGAACGTTTAAAACTACCTTGTGATGGCTTCGCAGCATTGCTGGACATGTTGCGTGCATGTCTAGTCTAACTCCTGATAGACTCCTTGTTCCCCTTGGAAACTCTGACCACCATCTTATCTGTGTGCTTTTCTCTCAGCATAATCCACACTCACCACGATGACCCATTAAATTCTGCTTGTAGCATTTTAGGACTTTTCTAGTCCACAGATCCAAGTTCTCAAACACCTCTCCTGCAAACCAGTTTTCTAACAGCCTATGAACCCTCGTCAGGTTTACAACCACAACAGTCTCACTTCTCAGTACCAATTTTCTGTATTGATTACTTATTTTTGTCAGTGTGATCAAATGTCCGACAAGAAGCCACTGAAGGAAGAAAGGATTTATTTGGGCTCACAGTTTTGAGGGGCATGGTCCATCACGGTGGGACGGATACAGCATCATTAGCATGAGGCTCTGGTCATGTTCTCAGCAGTCTGGAAACATCGGGATGAGTGAATCTGCTTTTTCCCTTTTCCCTAGTCCATGGGATGGTGTCAGCCACATTCACAACCTTCCCTCCTCGTTTAAATACTGTCAAAGACCCATCCATTGGTGGGTTTCAAAATCCAGTCAAGTTGATGACGAAGATGAACTATCACAGAAGGGTCCTTTATATCTGTGAGATTTTGACAGCTCATCATCTGATGCTGTGCATAAGCCATTATAGACTAACTTCTTGGATAATCATTTTCCACCTTTTTTTCTTGATCATTTCCAGGGAATTACTTTGCAAAAGAAGCCATATATTCCCACAAGAACTGCCCGTGTGATGCCAAAAACATCGTTATGATCGTGGCCCGAGTCCTGGTTGGAGAGTTCATCGAAGGACATATGATGTACAAGAGCCCTCCTGGGCTGTATAACAGCTGTGTAGACACAAGGTTCAACCCCTCCGTCTTTGTCATCTTCCAGAAAGATCAGATTTACCCAGAATATGTGATCGAATATACTGAAATCGATAAACCCTGTGTAATTAGTTAGAAATGGTGTCTTAAAGGAGACAATAGCTGTTCTAATCATCCCTAGGGACCAAATGCTCCAGATAATACTTAGATCTTTACACTTCCTTGCTATACGACCTAATGCCTTAAATCAGAATATCCCAAACTTTGTTGTACCAAAAAATTCAGATTCCCAGGATGTACCCCACATCTCAATTAAGTCACTCTTTCTGGAAATGAGTGCCAAACTGCTATTTTAAAAGAAAAAATTCTCCTTGTGACCCCAATATTTTGAACAGTTTGCGTTGTCTTAGGCCAAGTTATCTTTAGAAATTTCTAAATTGTCGATTACTACTTTCTACCTTTCCTATCTAGTCTCTCCATGTTTACTGTGTAACATTGTTTAGTTCTGTGTCCAGGGAATTGTAGGGAAATGAATAATGTCTATTGAAATAGCACTAGGCATCGCAGCCTTGGGTGGAAAACTTTTTTGGGGGAGGATAAGAAAAGTAAAGAGTTAAATTTAAATGTTATCGACAAAACATAAAAAAAGTTATCAATGGACATGAACATGGTATGCAGTAACCTATATCATCCTGTGATGAATCAGACATGTTTCTGTTTTATTCAGGAGACAGACTCATGGAGCTGACTCTCTGTAATGTACTAGTACGAGAAGCCTAATCGTATACTAGGTGCAGTTCAGAGAGAAGCAACCACCTGAGTTTGTTGACCATTTAGACTCTGGACATTCCTGTTCCAATTGATTCCATTGCTGAGAACAGTTTCTTTGGGTTGGGCTGCTGTGATAGCGTCTATATTATAGGAGGAATCACGTGCAGTCGCCCAATTCACATAAGCCCGAATCAATAGCTACCAAGCAGTTAGGAGCAGGGCCGTCCCGGCTAATGGCTAAGAGGCAAAATCAGTACAAAAAGAATGTTGTCCCAAACAGTTTTTGTACTTGTATGGACTGAAGGCTTCTTTTAGAAATTACAACAGATTGTATGCAATTGTTTTTAGAGCATTTCAAGTACTTGGACTACTATTTCCTTCCTTACGATGAATCGGGTTTTTCTTCCTGATTCTGCTTCTGCAACATTCTGTTCAGTTGCTACGATTTCTTGCTCCAGTTCCTTCAGTAGGCGTGTCACAAGTTGATCTTAGATTAGTGCTAAAGGCTTCAAATTCCTTTGCTTTAATGATCTCCACCAGTGACATTTATATTGTTTTTTTTTTTTTAGAGTAGGGTTTATTTCCAGGGTGCTTGGCACAAATAATTTTTGTTGTTCATTAATTTCCTCCTCCCACCTTTTCCCTCATCATAGCTTCCATTCTGGGGTGTTCATCCCCCAACTTTGATCTTCATGTAGTAGACCTACTGTTTATTCAACTGATCACCACAGACATTTCAAGTTGGTGATTCCCTGGGGAAGACAGGTCCCACAAATGGAACAGTCTGTCTTCCCCCTCCAAAGGACCTGTTCCTTCCCCAGGAAATGGTATCATGGGGTCCAAACTATTTGAGTAGACGGTCTAGTCTCCCCTGTCTTCCTGCCACATATCCATGTCGTCCACATCAGTCCTGCTGACTGGCGTCTCGCCGTTCCTGGTGCCTTTGGCGTCTAGTTCAGTGGTTCTCATTGAACTCGTTTGTTTGTTTTCTTTAAATGACAAATACTTTGCAGCATCTGCTTTATATACTCTAAGGGAATATACTATACACGCAATATTCCTTAAAACTCAAAATGAATATTAAGAAGCAAATAAAAGACTCAGGACTTGGGGGACGACGCTATTGTCCTATAAGACATAATGAAGTCGTCATTTGTAATGAGTAAGCTGTAAGCTTTTTTTTTTAAAAAAAAAAAAAGATCAGAAGCTGTCATGTACAAAGAAGCATGGATACATAGGTGAACAGAGATAAGAGATGATGTAATGAGTTATTTGCATATGTTCATACTATGTGTATATGATAAGAGGGAACGAAGTAACCTTCATTGAACTGATGATACTACATAAGAAAACTTACAGATTGTCGAAACAGAGAAAGTGAAGTATATTCTTGCCGACGAGCTGTAGGTCATACATGAATGTCTAACGAGGCATTCAAAAATCGTATAGGGTGCAGATTCATTTCCTGTTGTGATGAACTGTTGACCGGTGTGTCGTGAAATGTTCCGCAGACTTGGCTCTCACATGCTAAATATCCACCACCACGACACCCTACTAAACCTGCCACCCTTCTCATAATAGATATTCTTTGACATCCCCTTTGCCATTTTGAAATGACTCATAGTAATGAAATCTCCACAGATGAATTTATTAAACATCAGCTTAATGCTCTTCCTGTAATCTAATTGGAAACATAGGAGGTCAGAACTGTAATGGAAATCAAAATGGGTTTCAGTATATAAGTGTTCATATAACTATGCTATGAGCCATGAAAGAGATGCTGATTGACTCTTGCTGTGAGTGGGTTTAGGCTTAAGAGTTCAGTGGGGCCACTTCCTGAAGTGAAACAGGAAAATGGAAGGTTAGAAGGATGGGCGACAGTAAAACAGAAACCAGTGTTAAGGCCATAACAGACCATGTACCTTATCCATCTAAGGCAAGGAAAGGGCAAAGTTGCCTTTATTGTAAATAGGATCACAGGACAAATTACAGATTGTCTCAGAGGAAACAAATGAAGTGTATGTGTTCTCTCGGACAAGCTGTGGCTCCTGCATAAATGTCCAGTGGGATGTTAAACGGTCGTAGGAGGTGCAGAACAATTCTTCATGTGTGGCACTGGCCATACATACACTGCAGGACACTCGCTCTGCGCCAGGCTGCAACTATGCAGTGCCCGTAGTAAAGTCCTCAGATACCATGAAATCAAACAACGCAAGACTTTCCAACGTATCTCAGGGAGAACCACTGATCTGGTTAATGACTAGCACCCTTGGACTAACTCAGTTGTTGCTTCTATTCTATCCTTGCGTAAAGTGGGGCAGACCTGTGCCTTCCAAGCCCCCAGGTTTTAAAAATGCTTTGTGCCTTGATGTGCCTATCTTTAGCAACTATCCAACTTGACAACTGTCTGCTGTCTGAATGGAATGTAAGCTGGGAGACCTGTTGTTGGTTTTGTTCTGCCTGACGCCCAGTCTCGATGGGGTACTTGATACACTGATGCGTCGAACACGTATTGTTGGTGAAATAAGTAACGGTTTGTTTCAGTAGTTGCATTTTACTGCTGCTTCTTGTTTTCTCAATAAAAAGAGAGAAAAAAATCAATCAATTTGGTTTGGTTGTCTTTATTCTACATGTGGATAGCTCCAAAAAAGGTCATTAGTTTTTTTTTATTATTTCTTATTTATTCAATTGTGTGTGTGTGTGTGTGTGCGGTGTGTATGTGTGTGTGTGTGTAGAACCACGGATGAATCGGGAACCACCATGGACCGCCTCTGACTCCTTGTTTACTCTGCCCAGGGATTCACAGGCTCCGCCCTACCAGGACCAGAAACGCAGGCCACCCCTGCTTCCGCCTGGCATCTATACGTGGGGTCTAGGATCTGAACTCAGGACCTTCCGCCTGCAAGGCAGAGGCTTAACCCCTGAGCCACCTCTCCAGCCCCAGTTTTTTTTTTTATAATTTTTTTTATTATTATTTATTCAATTGTGTGTGTGTGCGTATGTATGTGCCCGTGCGCGTGCGTGCGTGTGTGTGTGTGTGTGTGTGTGTGTGTGTGTGTATGTCTGTGTAGAACCACAGACGAATCGGGAACCACCATGGACGCCTCCACCTCCTTCTGCCCGGAGATTCACAGGCTCCGCCCTACCAGGACCAGAAGCCCCATCCCCCCCCCCCCCCCCCCCCCCCCCCGCGCTTCCGCCTGGCGTCTATACGTGGGATCTGGGATCCGAACTCAGGACCTTCTGCCTGCAAGGCAGAGGCGTAACCCCTGAGCAAAAAAAAAAAAAAGGTCATTAGTTGCAGACACCAGTCTGCCCCGGGCAAGGCAGGAGTGGTGAAGGGGGCCACAGGTGATTGTAATGTCAACTCATAAACCAAGTTAATTGACCCCCACAGCCTCCAGGGACCTTCCTGTCTCCGTCTTGTAGCAGTGGCATTTCGGGTGTGAACCCAGCTTTTTACGCGGATTCTAGGGATCGAGATTCAGCTACTCCCACTGAGTTGGGCATGGGATTCCCCAACGGAGGCCAATATTGTTGGGGAGAAAAAGGGAGTCTGGGCTGGTGAGATAGCCCAGTGGGTAAGACGCCTGCTTGCAAACCTGGCGCTCTGAATTCAGTCCCGGAAACCCACATGTTGGAAAGCAGAGAACTGAATTCTGAAGGTTGTCCTCTGACACCACCCATGTACCATGGCATGCACACACACTGCACACACACACCTCTTTCTTTTTCTCCCTCTATTAAATAAGTATAACTTAAAGAAAAATGAGACTCTAAGTCCAAATTAGTAAAACAGAATGAAAATAAGGACTGCAAATAGAATTCTAAAAAAAAAAAAAAGGGAGGGAGGGACTCTGCCTGGAAAGCAAAAGGTCCTGAGTTCAGATCCTAGGTCCCACGTGGAAACAGTGGGACCAACCGGCACTTTCAGTCTTGGTGAGTGAAACCTGAGAAATCCCAGAGTGATGCAAGAAGGAGGTAGATGCAATATGTAATCCAGGATGATTTCCTAAGTCACCCTTTGCCCCACACATACACACATACTAAATAAGTGATTGATAGATAGATAGATGATAGATAGATAGATAGATAGATAGATAGATAGATAGATAGATAGATAGATAGATAGGTAGATAATTTTTAAAAAGAGTTGGTTCTCTCCTTGGTGAGGAACGAGCACACCGTGAGGTCCGCCATGGTCCCGGCCGCCCGCCCCGAGCCCAGGCCCGCAGACTCCTCCCCTCGCGTCCACCGGTTCCAGGGTTCCAGGGTGCAAACACCAGCTCCCTGGCTAGTGAGCTATATCATTTGCCCCATTTTTATCCAAATGCTATCAGTTTAATAAGAGATTCACATAAAAATGAACTTTTTTTTTTCTGGGTCTTCGGTAGCCCAGGTTAGTCTCCAAGTCACCACGTAGGTATCACTGGTCTTGCATCCTGTTTCTTCTGTCTTCCTCTCCCAAGCGTTGGGAAGACAGGCCGGAGCCACCAGGCTGTTTTAAGCCCTCAGCAACAGGCATCCCAGGGCCCCCTGCCCAAGACCCCGCTCCCTCCAGACCAGAGATTGCACTAGATCGGGGACTGCAGAAGCGCTGCAAGCACCATGCCCGCCGAGGCGACCGCGGGCGCGGGGAGGGGGCGCTTCCTCCCACCCCACGTCCCTCCCACCCCCACGCCCCGGCCCGGCCTCCCGGAGGCCCTTCCCCGGAAAGTGTGCAGGATCCACGGTGGACGCGAGGGGAGGAGTCTGCGGGCCTGGGCTCGGGGCGGGCGGCCGGGGCCATGGCGGACCTCACGGTGTGCTCGTTCCTCACCAAGGTGCTGTGCGCCCACGGCGGCCGCATGTTCCTGCAGGACCTGCGCGGCCACGTGGAGCTGTCGGAGGCGAAGCTGCGGGCGGTGCTGCAGCGCGCGGGGCCCGAGCGCTTCCTGCTGCAGGAGGTGGCGGTGCGCGAGGGCCCGTGGGACGCGGAGGCCGAGGCGGCGGCGGGCGCGGACCCGGGGGGCGTGGGCGGCGCTGCGGCCTGCAGGGTGGTGGCCGTGTCCTCCGTGCGCCTCTGCGCCCGCTACCAGCGCGGCGAGTGCCAGGCCTGCGACCAGCTGCACTTCTGTCGCCGGCACTTGATGGGCAAGTGCCCCAACCGCGACTGCTGGTGAGGCGGAGGGACGCGGAGGATGGAGAAGAGGGGACCTGGAACCCTAGCGGCGACGGCGCTGGCGGGGCGCGGGCGGGAAGGGCCCGGGCGGGTCCCCGGAGGCCTCAGCCGCCCTTCCTGCCGTCCAGGGGACCGAGAGGCCCTGCCCCCTGCTGAGATGCCCTAATCACCTCTGCACCTCCAAATTACTGTCTCTGCTTTAGGTTAAATGGGGACTTTTGGGTTCACTTAGGCCCCAGTGCTGCTTTGGAGTACACCCAAGGGTCTCCCCACCCCCGCTCCCACCCCTCTCCAAGAGCTGCTCTCAGCTGGCCAGGGTTAGAAGCACTGTTCTAGTCTCATCCAGCGAGGCCTGGCAGCTAGCTGGCCCTGGCACTTACTCTGAGCCTTCCTGGTCTTTCTCTGTACACAGTGGGAGAGGTGGCAGCTATTTTGGGTGGAGTGGCCAAGTGCAGGTTGCTACAGATGTGCATCTACAGATGTGCATCTTCAGTCAAGATATGTTGGGGGGACCTCTGACTTCTAAGTGTCCCCACTGACTGGAAACTGTCCAGGGCAAAGAGAGGCTGCCCAGGCCCTCCACCTGGGTTTCTGACCTGGATCCTCTGTGTTCTCTCCCAGGTCTACCTGTATCCTTTCCCACGACATCCACACGCCCATCAATATCCAGGTCCTGAAAAAACATGGACTCTTTGGGCTCAATGAAGCCCAACTTCGGATCCTGCTTTTGCAGAATGACCCCGACCTTTTGCCAGAGGTGAGTCTCTTAGAAGCAGCCTTCCTAACCACATTTATATTAGTGTTTTGCCGGGGTGCCTGTGAAGGTCCAAGGAATCTTCCCATATTGTTCTGCCTCCTTACTGCTTTGCTCTGGGGTTTTTCGGGCTCTCCCTTCCAGGGTGGGATTGCAGACCTCCTCACCAGATCCATCCAGCACTTCACATGGGATCTGGGATCTGAACTCAGTTTCTTTTGCTCTCAAGGCAAAGTCTTTAACTCCTGAGCCATCTCTCCAATCCTCCCCAACTCCCCCTTTTCTTTTTCATCTGGAGGTTTTTTAGTCCCAACTGTCCCTGGAGTGTCTGTGTCTCTGAGGATGTTTTTGAACTTCTGATCCTCCTGCCTCCACCTCCTTAGTACCAGGACCGTGAGCATGTATTGAGCAGGCTTTGTGTATGCTAAGCATATCTGCATCTCCAGCCCTTCCCCACTATTTTTTTGGAATGGTGAATACATGTCAGATTGCATGCTTAAATAGGTTACAATTACACAGTGTATGTTATTATTTACCAAGTTACCATATTGACTGTCAGGACTTCCGACCTGACTTGTCCTAACTGAAATTTTGTACCTTATAACCTACAACTCTCCATATACCTGAGTTCTAACAAATTGCTAAGGAAGGAACAGATTATTCTAATTGTCAGAGGAAGATCTACTTTTCTCAGTCTTCTAGAACCAGTGCCCCATGATTTCATTGAAATTTTTTATTTTAATAAGCAATACAACTCTTTATCACATCCCTCTTTCTGTTGTTTATGCAGATTGATACTAGTTTCTTTTTTCAGATAAGCTTTGGAATTATTTACAGTTCTAAAACCATTTTATAGGAACTCTTAGAAGGAGATTAAAATTTTATTAAGGAATAAGGACATGGTTTGGAAGATAAAGCGGTTGCGGTCCACAAGTGAAGACTGGGGTTCAGATCCCCAATACCTATGGAATGCCTGTTGCATGGCCTGCCTCTTATCACAGAGCTCAGGAGACAAGACAGAGGATTGCTAGAGCCAGCTGTCTAGTTAGCCTAGCTAAATTGGCGAGTTCTGGGTTCAAGTAGAGACCCTGCCTCAATCTATAAAAGCCGAGAGTGATGGAGGAAAATACCTGATATCGACTTCTGGTCTCCACGCCCACACCTACACTCAAACACACACACATGACGCATACACACGGACACAGACAAGGACACACACACACACACACACACACACGGACATATTCCTTCATCCCCTGAAGAAGATAAAATAAGGTGAAAATTAGATCTGAAAGTATGCCCAAATTTAGGCCTCATTTTAAAGCAAGATCTTTTTTTTTAAATAGGCAGTGCATTATTAGGGTGACTAGTCGTCCCTGTTTGCCTGGGATTGAGGGGTTTCTTGGAATGTCAAACTTTAAAAGATTACTATCAGTGTGTGTGCATGTATGCATGATGTGCACATAGGAAGAGGTGTGTGTGGCATGTGCGTGGAGTTGGTTCTCTCCTCTCACACTTAGTGGGTTCCAGAATTCAAATTCAGTGCCACAGGCCTGCATAGCAAGCACCTTAGCTGCTGAGACAGCTCGCTGGCCCAGAATGTCAGACTTTTACTGTAAAACCTGGATCGTTCTATGTCCTGTGTCACATCAGGCCGTGTTTAATGTCCATCCATATTTGTGTGGGTGAGAAATTGAGTCTGACGAGTTGTTTCAGAGCTGCCATTCTGATCTAGCACAAGTTTCTCAAGTGGTTGTCCTTGGTTTGCAAGCAGAGCGGTTTACATGAGCTCTTGAGAAGTGGTAGATGGGTTAGCGATGCCACCTGTTGAGATGGGTGATCCTGGAAGCGGAGTTGAGGTAGCAATTCGGGCGCACCTGGTTTATCATGGTGCAGTTCTTCTGGAGAACTTGATAAGAATAAAAGGAAAGGAAAGGCTCCACCAAGGTCGGGTGGGACCTTGGCCTGGTCCACAGGGTGAGTAGAGGCTACTCTGAAGACCGAGCGAAAGGTCAGTCCTTTGGACCTTATTAAGTCCCTCGTTAGCTCCAGACTTTGGAGGAGGAGATCAGGTCAACTGGGGGGGGGTGTCTAAGGTAAGAGCCAGTTACACTATACTGAGCACTTTTGCACTTCTTTCTACCTTTCACCTGAGGATCTTAATAGTCGTGGGTGACCATAAGATGCCATTTACAGTAGGGGATGTAAGTTAAAAGCCACCAGGAGTGGTGGCTTTCGGATGGCAGAACCCCCCCAACGTGAGAGATTGAGGCAGGAGAATTGCTTGAGTTTGAGGCTAGTCAGGGCTATGTAATGTGTTTCAGGCCAACCTGGGCTATACACAGAGCGAGAGCCAACCAACCAACCAAACAACAAAAAAAAACCCTGTAAGGTAAAACTCCACACAAGTTAAAGCAGACATGTGCCTGCTATGCTGACCTATGTGGATAGACACCATATATGCGTATTGAAATGCCATATTATATCTAACATATCTACAATTAGTATGTCATCCATAAAGCATGGATTTAAAGATCCTGGCGTCGGGGAGATAGTTTGTCAGTAAAGCACTTGCCTAGCAAGCAAGAGGGCCTGTGTCTCCAGCATCCATGTTAAAAAGCTGGGCGTGGCAGCACACAGCTGAAATTTCAGCACTGGGTAGACAGAGACAGGACAGGGTCCCTTGGTCTTCATGGTGGTTTCCAATGTCACCTCTGGGTCTCCGCAAGCACACACAAGCGCGCGCGCGCGCACACACACACACACACACACACACACACACACACACACAGGGAATGCCTTGTTCCTGCGAGACCTTTGTCTCAAAGACTAAGGTGGAGAGTGAAGGTGGAAGACACAGTGTCCACCTCTGGCTCACACATTCACCCACACAGAAGATGTCATATAAAAGATGCCATTTAGCCTCCAGCTTAGAGAAGCAGTCATTTGTCGGCTTACAGATACAACGAAAGCAGGCTTGGGAGCAGGGTGCTTGCCTAGCGTGAGAGTGGTCGGTGATCCAATCCCAGTGCTGCCACAGAAGAAAACAAAACGCACGCATTGCAAGCCAGCCAGCGTCTGCAGTGCTGTGTCATTCCTGCCCCAGGTCTGCTTGCTGTACAACAAAGGCGGCGATTCCCGCTATGGTCACTGCAACCTCAAGGATAAGTGCAACAAGTTCCACGTGTGCAAATCCTTTGTCAGGGGAGAGTGCGCGCTTCAGAACTGCAAGCGGTCGCACCAGCTCGTCCACGCCACAAGCCTGAGGCTGCTAGAGGGCCAAGACCTGAGCATCCCCAGCGTGGTGAATTTCCAGATCATCTCTGCCTACAAGCACAGGAAGCTGCACCAGCTGCTGGAAAGTAAAGGTGGGCACGTGGACAGGTGGAAGGGGACCGTCGGTGACGGGCGTTCTGAGATACGGAGCTGTGGAGTGGGAAGATCAGTGGCTTGGTGGTGGATCTGGGCAGCTGGAGCGATGGCTCAGCCAGTTAAGCCTCTGCCTCAGAGCAGAAGGTCCTGAGTTTGAGTCCTGAATCCCATGTAAAAACACCAGGTGGAAATGACTCTGGCCCTGGAAGGTGGAGCCTGGGAAATCTCAGAATGAAACAAGGAGATAGAACTTTCCAGGATGATCCCTGAAGTCAGTCTTGGGCTTTCATAGACACAGAAAGTGCCCTCACACACACACACTCAAAAAAAAAAAAAAATAGGAAAGTTAAAAGTTACCATTCGAAAAAAGAAAGCATGAGTCTGAAGGCAGAGCGCTAGGTTTGCTTGTTCCTTGGAAAGGTCTGGACGTGAGGATACAGAATAGCGATTCCGATTCGAGAAGTTTTCCAACAGGAAGCTCCTGGACAAGTTGGGGGTCACGAGTGGGTGGAGTGGTCTCGGCAGCTTGGTTTGGGACCAAGGAGAGAGATGGCAGGTGGGAGGTAAGGCTAATGGACACTTGATTTTCTTTCATTACATGGGATTCAAGCTTTTCTTTGATTTTCATTTTTTTATTTAAGTAACTTTTAAAATTTCTTCCTAGTTTTACAAGCATGTTGAGTGCTTATTCCTGCTTCCCTCTTTCCCTTCCCCCTTCTCTCCCTTCCTCCCCTTCCTTCATTAATCCATCCCACTCCCACCTCCCGCCTGTCTACTTCCGTGGACCCCAGGGTTCCCTCTGGCTTGTCTACTCTTGGGGTCAGGTCTCTGTGGCATACCAAGTGGCCCCTCCACAGACAGCCCCACTGATAGGGGCATTCCCCTCACTCATTCAGCTCTAGTCCCCAAGGTTTCCATTGCATGTAATCGTCTCTCCTAAGATCCTTGATAGTCCGTGGGGGCGTGTTGGTATGTCAGTCATTATGCAGGTCTGATAAGCACATGTCTCATTGCAGTGAGTTTCTGGATGCAGCAGCCTTGAATGAAATGTCTTGTCCAGCAATGGACCTTTGCATCTTCAGGTCCTTACAATCTTACTGCCTCCTCTTCTGCAGGTTTCCCTAAGCTTTAGGGTGGGGAGAGATAGGTTGGCCTGATTCCAGGTCAGCACTCTGCATTCCAGCTGACTGCTGTCCCCTTCACTGCTCATCCACTGCCGATGTTCATTGTTCAAAAATGTTTGTTTATTTCTTATTTGAGAGAGAGAGAGAAGGTGCATGACATGACGTGGTGCATGAGTGGAGGTCAGAGGACAACTTGGCACAACTTGGGCTTTCGAGGATCAAGTTCAGATGCCAAACTTGTGACAGGCGCCTTTACCCACTGAGCCATCTTGCTGCCTCTTTATTTTCATTTCGGTCACATTACAAAAGACAGACTGGAAACAGTTTGCCCATGGAGCCCCTCACGGTAATTCACAGGAGAGTGACCAGTTATCTTCAATCCTGTTGCTATGCAGATTCTAATCCTGATGTGGACAAAAGTAGTATTTATTCATTTAGTATTAAAATTAAACATCTTCCATATTGCTTAGCATTACTGACCTTTTTAATTTTTGTGGGGAGACAGAGGGAGGGACACTGTGTGTCCCTGTGGAAGACCAAGGGTGATTCTGGGAATCACCCTGGATTGCTTCTACCTCCTTTTTGTTTCGCTCTGGGATTTCCCAGGCTCTGCCTTCCAGAGCCAGATATGCCAGCCACCATCATTTCCACCTGGTGTTTTTATGTGAGATCAGGGGTTTGAAGACAAGTCCTTCTGCTTGTGAGGCAAAGGCTTAACCCTCAATCATCTCTCCAGCCCAGTTTTTTTGTTTGTTTTTGAGATGCTAGGGATGGACCCAGGGCCTTGAACGTGTTAGGCAAGTGTTCTACACTGAGCCACGGTCTATATTTTGTTTTGGTGTTTGCACACTGTGTGTGCAAAGTGTGCTTTGAGGTTCTCTTTCTTTTGCAGTCTTTAAAAAAATATTTGTTTGAAGGAGAAAAAGAAAGAGAGGCAGAAAGAAAGGGATGAAGAGGAGGGGGAGAGAGTAGTGTGTGCACGCCATGGCACAAAGGTGGCGGTAAGAGGACAACTTTTAGAAGTTGCTTTTCTCCTTCTGCTGTGTGGACTCAGGGGATCAAGCTGGGGTGGCCAGGTTTGTGTATGGTGCCTTTACCCACCAAGGCATCTTGCCAGCCCCGATGTGCTTTTATTTTAACATTCTTAGAATGCATTTAGGTTTATTTTTTTTAATTTTTTATTATTATTTTATTCAATTGTGTGTGTGTGTGTGTGTATGTGTGTGTGTGTGTGTGTAGAACCACGGCCGAATTCGGGAACCACCATGGACGCCTCCACCTTCTCCTTGTTTACTCTGCCCCGGGATTCACAGGCTCCGCCCTATCAGGACCAGAAACGCAGGCCACCCCCGCTTCTGCCCGGCGTCCTGAGCCACCTCTCCAGCCCCACATTTAGGTTATTTATTTTATGACATTTTCTTAAAGCTAAAAATCTGTATAATTCAGAAGAATTGCTATTATAAAAACTAAATGACCAGAAGCTGGGATTCCAAGCTTTTTTTTTATTTATTTATTCAATTGTGCGTGTGTGCGTGCATGTGTGTGTGTGCGTGTGTAGAACCACGGGTGAATTCAGGAACCACCATGGACGCCTCCACCTCCTCCTTGTTTACTCTGTCCAGGAATTCACAGGCTCCGCCCTACAAGGACCAGAAACACAGGCTGCCCCTGCTTCTGCCTGGTGTCTATACGTGGGGTCTAGGATCCAAACTCAGGACCTTCTGCCTGCAAGGCAGAGGCTTAACCCCTGAGCCACCTCTCCAGCCCCGATTCTAAGCTTTTAATCTGGATCTTTTCCTTGTTAGGATACTAATGTTGGATTTCACTGAAGACTGGGGGCTCTGTGTGTGCCAATGTCAGAGGCTGTCTAGGGCCCCTCACTGGTGGTGGGGGTCCTCTACTTTACATGATCTCAGTTGGCGAGTCTTTCCTAGCTATGAAACAGTGACTTTCTTTTTGCTATTGTTTTTAATGTATCAGTAAATGTTTTGGTATTAGTTTTTAAACTTTATTTATGTTTTGCATGCATGTGTGTGTATGTGTGTGTGTGTGTGTGTGTGTGTGTGTGTGTGTGTGTGCATATGTGTGTGTGTGTCTTTGTATCTGTATTAGAGGCCACTATGTGTGCAAGGGAGGCCCAAGGGTGACTTTGGGGACCATCTTGGATTGCTCTAGCTCCTCCTCTTTGCTTTGCTCTGGGTTTTTCCCAGGGTCGGTCTTCCGGGGCCAGAAGTGCAGGTTGATGCCAATTACACCCAGCGTTTTTATGTTAGCTTTGGGGTCCAGACTCAGTCCTTGTGCTTGTGAGGCAGAGGCTTAGGCTCCGAACCATTTCTCCACCCTCGGTGTTGGTTATTTTAAATGTGCCGTGTGTGTGTGTGTGTGTGTGTGTGTGTGTGTGTGTGTGCGCGCGCTTGGTGCACTGTGTGTGTTTGCACGTGTGCGCCCACACACATGGAGGCCTAAGGTTGATATCAGAAATCATCTTTGATCACTCTTTTACCTCATTCTTTGGAGACTGCGTTTTGAGACTCACCTGTAGGGGTAGTCTAGCTAACCAGCTTGCTTTGGGAGTTCCCGGGCCTGCCCTCCAGGGCTGGAACTGCAGATAGATCACCTCACTTGCTGGCATTTTATAAGGGATCTGGGCACCTGAACTTTGGTCCTTTTACTTAACATGAAAATGAACTGTTTCTCCAGCCAGCCCTCTCTTTTGGGGGGAGTACAAGGTCTCATGTACCCCACCTAACCTAGATCTCACTATGTAGCCCATGCCGATCAGTCTCCTGTCTCTGTCTACCAAGTGCTTACACTTACATGTATGCCGCCACGCCTGGTTCATGTATTTTCGTTAGATGAGACAAACTCTTCACACTTGGTGCGTTGGTAGTGTTGACCGAGGCCCGGTGAGCTCCCAATGTAAGATCAAATGTAGACTGACAGAAAGGTTTGTCTGCAAAGCTCACGCCTCCTCCTCCTCCCTTTCAGATGACTCAGCTGCTACAGAGCAGGGCCCCGAGAAACCAGAGGCACCAGGAGCTGGGGCATCCAAAGCCAGGCCTGCGGCCCCCGCCCCTGCTCCGCCCACCAGGAAGCCCTGCCCAGGTAAACCTTAAAGGGCATCAACAAGGTCAGAAGCAACTTGTCCATCGTGGAAGATCTGCCAGCCAGGCCTCTGCTGTGCTTGAGTTTGCGGTTGCTCATTCAGTCAATCACTTAACACCACAGGTCACAGGAAGCTCCACCTGCTAGAACCAAAAGCGAAAAGATTTCCAACTGGGAAGAGGAACTTGCCGGCGAGGTTGGATGTGGGGCTGGCAGAGAGAGCAAGATCTGCGCGCAGAGGTAGAGCATGGCAAATCCTTCTGCCTGCAGATCCGAGTGCCTCCCCAGCGGGATGGACCACCGGCTTCAGGAGCAGGCTTTGCGCACTTCCAGGGTCCAGCCAGCACTTTGCCCGATGGCGATTCACTCGGTTCCCGCTCTGGCCACCGCAGAGGATGTCCCCTTTGTGTGTAGCGTGCTGCTTGCTTGTTTCACGAGCATTTCCTCCATTCTGTTCACACTTCACATAGTCTCTTTTTATGTATGTACATGTGTGTATATGTCGGTGTGTATCAAAGGGCACTCTGTGTGCCTGTGGGAGCCGAAGGTGACTTCCAGAGTCATCCTAGATTGCTTCTACTTCCTGTTTGCTTCACTCTGGGGCTCCCCAGGTTCTGCCTTCCAGGGCCGGAAGTGCAGCCAGCCACCATTTCCACCAGGCATTTTTATGTGGTATCTGGGATCTGAACCCTGGTCCTTCTGCTTGCTCCGATACAGTCTCCTTTTGCACAGTCTATTGACAGTGTTAGAGCTTACCTACCTCCTTCGCTCTGGAATGCTTTGGTCCTTTGTAAATATCTTTAAATCTCTCTCTCTCTCTCTCAATAAAATCCAAGCAGTATTGAATTAAAAAGCCATTCCGTAACTTTGCTTTGCTTTCAGGTGCTACATGATACTGTCTTTTGATAACATTTCTTTATAGACATCCATGTGGGTGGGTGGTTCCGTCTGCCCCTGCTTTCCATGAGTCTTGATTTTGTGCATTTCATATATGGTCTTTCTCTGGTGCTGGTGTAGGAGGGCCCTTCCTGAGACTCCTGAGCTTTTGTAAAATGATGAAAACCATACCGTGCTCACAATATTCAGGTTTTTGGGGGTCCGTCTTCAACTAGCACCACAGACTAAACATAATCTTTGGGCTCATGCCTGACATTTCTACCTCACCTTGTCTGCTTTTCATCATTTCTTGCACCTCCCAGAGCTCAACCGTGGCCCTTGCTCCAGGTGTATCTGTGCTTTCTGTGGAATGGGAGGAGACCCTTAGACATCCATATCCAGCCCAAGTCATCTGACTTCTCCTTCTCTCCTCTCTGCCTCCCTGTGCCCTGCCATTTCTGTCACCTTGTGAATGTTTTGTTTGTTGTTATCCAGATGTATCTCAAAGAGGCATTCATATGAATTCCTTTAGTAATATTCCCAAATGTCATTTTTTATTTGTTTTATTGAACTGTCCTTCAGTGACATGCCATTTGAGAAATAGAGACAGTGCAGTGAGTTTTCATCAAGCTCCATTTATTTTTATGAAAGGAACTTTTTATCCTGAGACAATCAAGAGGAAGAATTCACATCTGTCCTTTTCCCCTGTGAGGATTCGCTGTTTTCTCCTAATGGGCAACAAGAGCCATCCACATCTGGGCTTTTCCCTTTGGTCGTCAACAACACTACTTCTGAAAGTGCTTAGGTTTCGCATTCTTTTGTTTCTTTTTATTTTTCTAGTCATGATTGCTTTCCTGGTACTGCTTTCTTTTTCCACGCTAGGATCAAATGTAGGACCTTCTACCCCCTAGGCAAAGCACTCCACCACTGAGCTACATTCAAGTACTGGTGCTAACTTTTAAAAAATGCACTTAATTATGATTACTATTTATCCTTTATCATCATCCTGTATATTTTTTGTTGTTATTGTAAGTCTTAAACCTTTAATGGAATAGCGTATTCTTTATATCACATGGAAAGGCATATTCTTTACATTGGGATAGACTTTGTAGACTTGCATATAATGGTATTCTTAAGTATCTTACCATTGTGCTGTTACATATGAAGTTATTGGTCCTTTGTTAAAATCTTTGTTGCAACATTTTATTCAGTCTTATAGTTCATTTTAATTTTAGTGATCTGGGTTTTTAATGCCATAAGCTTATCTCTTTGTGCCTGTATCTGAGACTAGAGCTTGAACCTTGGGCCCCATTCTGCCACTGAGCGCTATGTATCAGTAGCCCTGACATGACCTTACGTGTAATTGTTACTGGATCAAGTCTGGGTGCTCACGTCCAGAGAAGGTCAATGAAACCGAAACAAGGCACTGAAGCGAAGATGGAGATTTTATTTAAAGACACAGATAGAAGAGAAGGTGGGAGGCTCATGTTGGAAACCCATCTTTCTGGAAGGCCAGCTTGGGGACAGTTTTTCCACAGGTGCAGGTGACGGCTGAACTTGAGCATCTTCTGACGCCCAGTAGGTTGTCCAGATAATGCGCTTCTAATCCATACTGCCTCGTCCATCCGTGAGATGCTTCTCGCCTCTTTGGATCTCAAGGGCTTTACTCCCTAGGCTTTCCTTGGTCTGTCAAGTTACACGGTACACAGTGAACAGGCTCAGGGGAAGGAGCTGTTCAGAGGCCGAGACTCCTGGGCATTCATGAAGCACCCTGACACTGCGGGTCACCTCTGCACCTCTACTTTCCTCTTATTCCCATCGTACTATTACTGGAGCCAGAGCATCTTCTATGGGAGTTTGATGGGGCCTATGAGATGAGGCTGCAGGTTTTGAGGAATCGCAAATTGGTTCTCCTCTGCTACCACTTGACTTTTTGACCCCTTGTTTGGGAATGTGCCTTCCACCTAGTCATTTGACTTTTGATAGCAAATTACAATTGTCTGGTGCTCTCTAATTCAGTTTACTAGATCAGATCAGTAGCCTAGGGTCAGAGATCTTCCCCCAAACCGTGAAACCTCTTAGGTATTAACCCTTCTTTCTGTCACTACACACCGCCTTGCCACGGACCTTTCATGCATGCCACAGTTGGGCAACTCTGTTGTTTCCAGGTTACGTTGGGAAATTTAATTTTTGTTGTGTGCCTGCATGAGTGCGTGTGTGTGGATGTACAAGAGGGCACTTGATTTGTGTGCTTGTGGAGGCCCAAGGGTGGCATCAGGAATTGCAGCGATTGCTCTTCCACCTTTTTGTTTTGCCCTGGGGTTTCCCAGGCTCTGCGTCCTAAGTTAACTGCAAGTGGCCCCTGTGCTGTATCCAATACCTGACGTTTTTATGTGGGATCTCTGAACTTGGGTCCTTCTGCCTATGAAGCAAAGGCTTCAACCCCTGATTCATCTCCCCAGTTCCATGTTTGAGAGTTTTTTTTTTTAGCAGGAGTTTCTAGGTGGCCCCTTGCCTGTGCTTCAATGATGGTGGGTTCGTTTAATTGACCCGTGTTGATTTCATTAATCCCTCGAACTTGTCTTCTCTCTCTGCCCCTCCTTCCAGCTTCCTGGCTGACTTTTTGGGAAGTAAATCTGGTCATGCTGTTTTTTTCTGTGGAGAACAACATTGGTCTCTGTCATGTGGGGCGAGAGCCACGCGCTCAGGTCACACACATAGTCTGGATGCAAGAGACAAGGGGGCAGGGAGGAAGCGCTGTGTGAAAAGGGTTACACATCCCCTATGTCCGTTTGGGGACGTGGATCCAGTTCGTCATATTGCTCAGTTTTCCAAAAGAAGTCAGAAGTCCAGATTTTCATGAGGCATTTTTCTGATCGTTTAGTATCGACTCGAATGTTTACTTGAGGTTTAAAAATGTAACCTAGATCCAGGTACTGTGGCACGTGCCTATAATCTCTGTCCCCAAGAGGGTCAGAGTTCAAGATTAGCCTGTGTTTAATGAGCTAGAGGCCAGCTTGGGCTATGTGAGAGCTTGACGAGAAACACCACGAAATATAAGCCAATATTGTTTGCAGTGAGCATTCTGAAATTTTTAGAATGATTTTTTTTTTTTTTTTTTTTTTTTTTGTGATTCTCTGGTTTCTTTCTCTCCCTCTTTTTCTTTTGAGACCGGGTTTGATGTAGCCCAGACTGGCCTTGAACTTGCTATGTAGCTGAGATTGACTGAACTTTCAGCCTTCCTGCCCCCACCTCCCAAGTGTGGGAATTCCAGACTTCGTCATGCTAAGCCAGCACTTGGCCGCTGAGCCAGCTCCCAAGCCTGTGAGTTTGTCTTTAAATGATTGTGCCCCTTCTGCAGGCAAAACGATGACCTCCAACACTCATGAGCATTGCCGACCCCTGAGAGGCGCTGCTGAGCTAGAACATTACTTACTCTCATGGCAATTCTAACAGTGGGAGTTGAGGCATTTTATTTTGTTGCCACTTATGGAATTCAACTCTATTTGAGTCTGTTTGAACCAGTATCATATTTGTCTTCACTGTTTTACTTATTTTTTTAAATACCCAAAAATCTTGTTTTTTCCCTCCTGATCCATGTGCTGTGTAGTGAACATCTGTCAGTACCATTTGAATCGCCTAAGTTGAAAATTAACTCAAGATTTAAGTTTATGACGAAAGTTCTTTCCACCAAAGATTAAGTCTCTCTGCTATTGTGTTTCTTGATTTTTTTTCTTAATGTAATTTTTCCTGTTTTTGTCTAGATCTTCATTCCTGATTATATTGATTCTTTCTTAGGTGTTTTATGGTTGTATGCTACTCCATGCAATCTCTTTGAAATGTTATTAACTTTTAAGATATTTATCTTTGGGTCAATTGTCTTCTCTAATAGTTATAACTTGTCTATTCATTTTTTTAAGTATATAATCCTAACTGTGTAGAGATTTTTTTTCTGTTCTGTTATTTTCTGTTAAATTCAAACACAATGTAACCAAAAGGTGGTTTTTAGTATTTCTTCATTGGGTATAAAATTAATTGTTGGTTTTAAATGGATGTTCTTTCTTAGAGAAATCCACCTAATCTTATTTGTTAGCCACTAAAAGCTTCATAAAACAATTTGATATCTTGATAAAATAATATTTTAACCACCTCTTGATTGATCACATTAAAAGTTTTCATAATATTAAAATGTCTTTAAATTCTTTAGATAAGCTGTATCTAATTATGGAATATATATTCTTTTCATGTATTTTTTTCATTTGGTATACATCAATACATTCATAAATAAAACTCATATGTTATGTAGTACTGTTTTTTTTAAATTTTATCACCATGTGTTCAAAGTATAAATTTTATTCTGGATACTTTTAGGGGTTTCTGTAAATTGCTTTATAATAGCTTTATTTATTTACTTTTTAAAAAATTTATTTATTCAATTGTGCATGTGTGTGCGTGCGTGTGTGTGCGTGTGTCGAACCACAGGCGAATCCGGGAACCACCATGGACGCCTCCACCTCCTTGTTTACTC
Source organism: Typhlomys cinereus (assembly GCA_023101885.1). Taxonomy (NCBI): domain Eukaryota; kingdom Metazoa; phylum Chordata; class Mammalia; order Rodentia; family Platacanthomyidae; genus Typhlomys; species Typhlomys cinereus. The sequence goes on along the minus strand of JALPQD010000021.1, from coordinate 12,159,669 downwards.
TGCCGTACCAGGACCAGAAACGCAGGCCGCCCCCGCTTCTGCTCAGCGTCTATACGTGGGGTCTAGAATCCGAACTCAGGACTTCTGCCTGCAAGGCAGAGGCTTAACCCTGAGCCACCTCTCCAGCCCCATTTATTTACTTTTTTTAAAAGTTATTTATTTACTTTCTTAAAAAGCTGTATTTATTCATTGTGTGTGTGTGTGTGTGTGTGTGTGTGTGTGTGTGTGTGTGTGTGTGTATGTGTGTGTCAGAGAGCATTATGTGTCACTGTGGAGGACCAAGGGTGACTTCAGGAATCATCCTGGATTGCTTCTACCTCTTTTTTGTTTCATTCTGGAATTTTTCAGGCTCTGCTTACCAGGGCTGGAAGCACAGGCCTCTGCCATTTCTGCCTTGCATTTTAACGTGGGACCTGGGATCCAAACTCAGAACCTTCTGTTTATAAGTCAGAGTCTTAACTCCTGAGCCATCTCTCCAGTCCTACTTACTTATTTTTATCTTACTGACTTTTCGAGACTGAGTTAAGCCTTGGCCTCTGTCATAGTTAAGCACAGGTGTCAACTTGACTGTTGAGGGTTTGAGTTCTGGGCACAGTTGTAGAAAGTTGATGGTTGAGTTAAGCCTAGAGCAAACTTGAAGGAGATTGTCTTGCTGATGGGTAAGGTCCAGCCTATGGTGGGTAGAGAGAGTTGGCATCCTTCTGTATACTTGGCCAGACATGCTGGTTTGGCAAGTAAGGATTGTCCATCTCTCAGCTGTTATGCAGTGATGGTGGTGTGGACAGTTCCCTCGGCCCTGGTGTTGGTGCGTGCTCTCCCGTCAAGCTGGACTAAGAACTGTAACCAGAAATCGTAAGAGAATAAACCCCTTGTTCCCTTAAGCCGTTTGATGGTCATTTATCCGCAATGTTGCAGCTGACTGCAACAGCCTCCTAAGTAACGGTATCTGAATTTGGATCCCAGATCCCATCTAAAAATGTGGAATTGGAGGTGGCCCTAGAAAGCAGTCTAGGAAACCCCAAAGCAAAACAGTATGGAGGTAGAGCAATCCAGGATGACTCTCAGTATCACCCGTGGGCCTCCACAGGCACATACACTCAAGTGCCCTCTCACACACATGCCCACACATACGTACACGCATTCACATGGAAAACACAAATACAACAAATTAGTAAAAGGTAAAAAGAGAAAAAGAAAGCAGAATAATGCATTCTCGTGGAAGTCTTAGAGAACATAGACATTATAGCTTGGAACTGAAGTACCCCCCAAGGCTTCTGTTTCGAGAGCCAGATCCCCTGTGCAGCTGAGGTATTGCAGATGACAAAATGCCCAGGTCCCTGGCAGCATCAGTGTGATCCATTCACAGAGTCGGAACTTACCCAGCTCTTGGGAAGTGATGGGAACTTCAGGAAGTGGGATCAGATGGGAAACAGATCACTGAGCATGTGTTCTTGAAGCCCCTGGTCCTTTCCCCTGCCCCCCCCCCCCCCCCCGCTTTCTTGCTCCTTTCTGGTTGTCACCAGGTGAGCAGCTTTGTTCTACCATGTGCTCCTCGCCTGTGCCAAATGACTGCAGACTGAAACCTTTGAAAGTGTGAATCAACCTCTACGTTGATTTCCTTGGGTGTGTTGTCACAGCAACGGAAAGGCTGACGCAACAGAGATATATTAAGATAGTAATGATTTTCTGTAATACCACAAAAAGTTTAGGGTATCTTTTTAGTTTTTCTTATGCATACAATCTTAGATATTGTGGGCATATTATAGTTAATTTCATGTTCTATTGTGATATATATATATATATATATATATATATATATATACACATACATATATATGATATATATAAATAATGCTTGTTTGTTTGAGACAGGATCTCCTGAATCCCAGGCTGGCCTCAAACTCTCTGGATAACCTTGAACTTCTAGTTTTCCTTCCTCCACCTCCCAAATACTTGAATTACAGGTAGGTTAGAATTGCACATCGGCTTTCTGAGGTGCTGGGGCTGAATCCAGAGCTTTGTGCATGCTAGGCAAGCACTCTGCTGACTGATCTAAATCCCCATCCCCAATCTGGGCAAATATTCAGAAAAATAAACATTGGCACTGTTTCCTACTTATTTACTCATCCAAGGCTATATTTTATTCTTATTTTGTTGTTGTTGTTGAAACAGGCTCTTGCTGTGTTGTCTGGTCTGCTTTTGTACTCTTGGACTTAACAGACCCTCTTTACCTGTCCCCCGAGTATGCCCAGCAGCAAAGGTAAATGTCCCTCTATTATAAGTAATGTGAATAAATTAAGTGTATTCTCTTCTTGCTTTACATTTGCATGGTCAGGTTTGGTTTTGTGTGTGTGTGTGTGTGTGTGTGTGTGTGTGTGTGTGTGTGTGTGTGTACTAACCATGCTTTTGCCTTACAAAGCACTATTTTCTAGGTGTGGCAGTATGGACCCATAATCCCACTACTTGGCAGGAGATGTTTAAGTTCATCCTTAACTTCTTAGACAGTTTGAGGTCAGGCTGAGCTACATGAAACCCTGTCTCAGAAAACCAAAAAGAAAGAAAATTAAATCAATGCTTTATTTCCCTTTTGCCTCATAAATCTTGCTCTCAGCTATTTAGGTCCTGGACGAGTTTCTGATGTATGCAGAAGCCGCACTGCTTTTCCAAGGCATATACAGGAAGCGCTCAGCTTAAAGGAAAGTATCTATTAACTTGATTGGCTCTGTCTGCTTTCAAGGAAAACTTGGAAAACTTGGGAAAATCTCAGCTAAAAACCTTGAGCAAGTGAGATTATAGATAATTTTCATATTCATAATTTTGCCTCTTTGTAAATTATACTTTTTCTACAATGTCTGATAAAAATTAAGGTTCTTTTAAGAAAAATGGGGGGGGCTGGAGAGGTGGCTCAGGGGTTAAGCCTCTGCCTTGCAGGCAGAAGGTCCTGAGTTCGGATCCCAGATCCCACGTATAGACGCCAGGTGGAAGCGAGGGGGGGAGGGCGGGGGGGAGGCGGCCTGCGTTTCTGGTCCTGGTAGGGCGGAGCCTGTGAATCCCGGGGCAGAGTAAACAAGGAGGAGGTGGAGGCGTCCCTGGTGGTTCCCGGATTCGTCCGTGGTTCTGCACACACACAGACAGACAGACACACACACACACAATTGAATAAATAATAATAAAAAAATTAAAAAAAAAGAAAAATGGGGAAGATAGCATGATTTCAAATTAGTTCTGTGAGTTAAATAAGTACTATTCTTAACATGTTTAAGGCAGAGTTCTTAAAAATTCTCTTAGAAGCCAATTTCACTTATGAGCACAGTTAAAGAATTCTTGAAATTCCAGCAAAGATTGAGCAATAACAATTATCATTGTATATTTAATGAGATGCCTATTCTGATATCAGCGTATAGAATGTTCTATGCTCAGTTTACCATAACAATAGTTATATTATTTTTTGTTCATAGTCTGGAACTATGTTGTCCAATGTAGCCACATGTGGACGATTAAATATTTTTAATTAATTAAAATCAAATCACATCAACGATTCAGTTCCTCTGTTGCATCAGCCACAGGTACGAACACTTGACAAGACATTTGTGGCTAGAAATTTCCAGAAGTTCTTGAATTTTCCCTGTGACATGGTAGATGCGTTCCACACAGGGTTATTTGTGGGCAGATAATTTCATCATCCAGCTTCTGACAATTTCCATTCCGAGCCTCTAAAATTCAATTTTGCATGATGTTGAGTATGATTCAATATTCAGGCATCTTTTATTGTGCGGGGAATGTCATTTCTGAAAGGGCAGAGCTTGTGTGCTTCCTGTATTTCTGTCAAGAGCCTTAGCCCACTAAATTTAACAAATGTTCATGGGGCGCCAGCATATTCAAGCTTCCCGAGGTGCCTAGAAGCCCAAACCCGAGTTGGGTCTGCAACAGCCTTATAGATTCTCCCAGGGATCTCACCTGGTGCTTTGAAGGGCATGACAGAAGAACCCAGCATTTCCTGACATACTTTGAAACTTGAGTAGTTACTCTTGTCGCTACAAGAGTACACAAGCAGATGCCAAGCTGGGCCTGGTACCAAAGCACTTTGGAAAGCCACCTGCTCCTCTTAGGTTAATGAACTCTCTCTGGGGAGGAGGGAGGAGGAAGCAGGAAGAGTGACTGGCTTGCGGCTTTGTCCGTGATTTCCATTTGTCCATTCAGCAATCATTTCTTGAGCCCCACGACCTGCCCTAAGGTGCCCTGAACACCCGCGGAAGAGATGGAGAGAACAGGCGGCCAGTACAAGAGCGCCATGGTAGGTAGCTACAGGTGTCAACTTGACAATTGAAGACTCCAGCTCTGGGCACATTTGTAGAGAATTAGTAGTTGACTTAAGCCCTGAGCAAGCCTGCAGATTGTGTGATTGATGAGGGAAGACCCCGCCCATGGTGGGTGGGACTTTTCCCTGGGCAGTTGGTAAGATGGAGTGTGTGGCCTTGGTTCTTGGTGTTGGTGCGAACTCTCCTGCTAAGCCAGACTAAGAGCTGTAACCAGACTATCATAAGAGTTCCCATAAAATGCTTGGTGGGGAATTTATTGGCAACATGCAGAGTAATGGCGACAAGCTCAGGGAACAGACGCATGAAGGGCTCCATGAGGCCAATTTAGGGACAGAGGGAGAACAAGTGCTCCCTGTGGAGACCAGGGAGGACTGCCTGCAGCTACAACGTTCAGAACTTCAGGAGACTCTGGATCAGTGCTCTTTCTCCTAGGAAGGCGGCACCTCTGGGATTTGAGAGGTGAAGGATTTTTCTAGAGCATCAAGGCAGTTGGGATGAATACCTAGTTAGCGTGGATTTGGTTTCCTTTGTTCACGTTGTCATTGACCTGAATTCACGACAAGAAGGAAGAGATGGCACCTGAGCTAGACTGTGGTTACGGTTCACATTCAGAGCTTAGCCAGAGTCCATATTTCAGAGCACAGTCATGTGTGAGTTGGAGTCAATGCAAAATCAGAGAATGGGGGTGATCCTAAAATTAGCTTTCACCAACTGTCGTCATGGTTTCCTGATGTGGGTTTTTGGCCGAGCTGCCGCCAGTTGGGTGCTAGAGCAGGAAGTGACCAAGGCGGGTGTGGGCAGAGGATTGAGCCGATGGAACGCTGGGGGTGGGGCCAGGAGGAAAAGGAGGGGGGGAAACTGACAGGCAGAGAGGTAGGCCTGGGACATCTCTTGGGAGCGTTGCTTGCCACCATCGCTAGCAAACTGTGCAAGGGACCGTCGTCTCCGGTCCAACCCATGCAAAGATGGATCTTGGTTTTTACCAATGTGTGTGTGTGTGTGTGTGTGTGTGTGTGTGTGCGCGCGCGCACATAGGGACATATGGCAAGCTATAAGAGAACTTTTTTAGGCCAATGGAAAAATGGTGATTATAGGGTTCCCTAGATGTGTTTAAAACCCACCAAACACTTTAAAAAGGAGAATTATTTTTGATTGAATTAACTGACTGTATTTGTGTGTCTGAATAAAATATAGGAAAAAGAATGAGAGAGAGGAGGAGGAGCAAGAGGCAGAGAGAATGTATTTTGAAGTGTTTCAGAGCTAAATAGTCAGTTGATTTTAAAGTCTGAGACCAAATTAAAAAAAAAAAAATTAAGGTCAAGCTGTCCTCCACAACGGCTAGATCGGTCACAGGACTGGAGAACATCGAATGCCCTGTCCTTTGGCCCAGATGGAGATGATAAACACCATCACAGCCTGACCGTCTGATGGTTAGTGCACAGGCCCTGTTGGGGTCTCCTCCCGATTGGTCTCCTCACTTGCAGCCTTTCAGAATGGTCTTCTGCATTGTTAATGGACTCATCTTTCTTCTGCTTTGTGCTAATAATAGCTCAGAAAGATCTTTACTGAACTTTCACTGCCTACAGAATTAAGACCAGTCCTTTGGTTCCGCTGGACCAGCTTTACTTCTCATGCACTTGTCTATGTCCTGTCTTAGCATTCTTAGTGGAAGGCAGAACCAAACTTCCAGCAGATACTCTGTATCCTCGACTGCACACTCAAATCCTGGGGGGTTTCCTAAAGAGAGAATTGCCCAAGTCTTATCTAGAGTTACTGGAGGATGGATTGTTTTGTCCTCTGGACTCCAGGTGACTTTAGCGAATCGCCAGGGTTAGGCCCCGATATTCCTTCCACCTCTAGTACTGTCCCATGAGATCTGCAGTTCCTAAGGTCTGGTTTATGCGCCCTCAAGTGCAGAGAATTGAAGCAAGGGCCTGTGTATGCCAGGCAAGTGCTGTATCACTGAGCGACATCGCAGCCGACGAAGCCCTTCTCTGCTCTTCCTACCAAACGCAAATGTTTCCTCCTTTGAACATTTTGTGACTTCCTTCTAACATTTAGAAGCTTTTGGTTTGTAATGTAGTCATTTTGAAACTGATCTTTCTCTTCAAGATTATAAGAACTTTGGGAAAAGAAACTGTGGCTAATAAATGTTACTGACCCTTTAGTCAGGCTTAATAGGAACTTGGGAAACATCTTTTTTTTCCCTTTGGATATTTATTCTAGTTGGTTCTTCATTTAGATGACTCAATGTCACTTTACTGCAGCTGTGTCCCTGACAACCTCAGGTAACAAGGCAACACTTAACCTTCCCACATGCCTTTCCCAATCCTTTCAAATCTCCAAATATCTGTCACCGGGACAAATTCACTTATTCATTCACCCCCGTCTCCTCTCATTGGCCCATAAGCTCTACCAGGAAGAGCTTCCTCCCACTGGCTGCTGAATCCAGGGCCTTGCATGGAGCAAGTGTTCAAAAGTGCTCCTGGAATTTAGTGAACGGGCTTTATGGACTTTATTGTATTAGTTTGTTGGAGAAAGGATTTATTCTGGCTTGTGGTTTCAGTCCATTCTGGTGGGGAAAACTTGGTGGGAAAGGTATCAGGACTGGAGGACTATACAGGGGCTAGGGACATTGCTGATTCCCTCTTGGTGGCTCAGGAAGTAAAGCGGACCTGCAGCAGGGACCTGAGGCCTGCTAGGCCCTATCCCAAGGGGTAACACAACCTCAAACTAGCACCACCAGGTGTTGAAACACATGAGGTTTGGGGGACAGTATTTCTGCATCCAAGCTGCAGCAGGCATTCACATTATTTTGCACGGTTCTTTTAAAACATTTCTTTGAGAGATGGGGTAGGAAGAGAGAGAGAGACAAACACACACAGACAGACAGGAAATGTATACCATGGTACACAGGTGGAGCTCAGAGAACAATCTTCAGAACTCAGTTCTCTCCTTCTCCCATGTAGGCTTCCAGGGACTCAAACTTGGGTCTCCAGGTTTTTGAGCAGGTGCCTTGGCCTCTGAGCTATCTCGCCAGCCCTGTTTTATATAACTCTTGTAACAACCCACAGTTGTTAGCCAAAGTAGGTGCGTCAAAGCCCATCTTCAGATAAGATGACTTTTGAGAGGTGGGCTAAGGTTTCTGCACAAGTTCACACACCTTCATATGACAGAGCAGAGCAAGGAACCCAGCTGTGTCTTTGTCTGCCACCTGTCCTCCAGTCGTTCAGTCTGTCAGGCCTTTCCCATCTCTACCTAGACCCACCCATGAGTATAGAAGGACCCAACTCTAGAAAGCAAATGGAAACACATACCATATATTGAAACATCAGCAAAGTGTATTTCAAGCAAGCGAAGGATGAAATAAAATATCTGTTTTCCTCCATATCATGGTTAGGCACAGGTGTCAACCTGACTGTTAAGAGTTTGAGCTCTGGGCACATTTGTGGAGAATTAATGGTTGGGTAAAGCCCAGAGCAAACCTGCAGGAGATTGTCTAGCTGATAGGGAAGTCCCAGCCTATGGTGAGTGGGACTAGGCCCTGAACAGGTGAATAAAATATTGAGAGCCGGTTGAGGAAGTCGGCATCCTTGTGTACACTTGGCCAGACATGCTGGTCCAGCAAGTAAGGATCCTCTCCCTCTCAGCCGTTGTGTACAGATGGCGTGGCCAGTTCCCTCGATCCTGGTGTTGGTGCATGCTCTCCCATCAAGCTGGGCTACAGACTGTAACCAGACTATCAGCAAGAAAATTAACCCCTTGTTCCCTTAAGCCATTTGATGGTCATTTATCAGCAACCACGCAGGCGAACTGGAACACTCCACTAGTATACAGACCTTCATAATGATCTGGAAGGCCAAGTGCAATGGTGGAATCTAAGACTCCTTGGACAGGGCTGTGAGCAGGGATGCTCCGCTGCAGCTGACCTCTCTTCCCTTCTTGGTTTCATCCTGCAGGCTTCACAGGCACCTCTGTAGACCTGTCTAAGTCCCACCTCTCCCTTACCAACTACCCTTTGTTCATCCCTTGAGGCCAGATGCACCAGCTGTTGGTCCACCCCTGGGAGGACAGACAGGTGCATGGGAGAAGTCATGTGGGCTCTGGAAGTAAGGCTGGGATGGAAAGGGCAGGAATCTTCGGATCCTAAGCACTCAGGTATGGGAAGATGGGGTGCTGGTGGGGGGGGTATTCCCTGGACCTGATGGACTCTTGGACCTACAAGACAAGGTACAGTAGACCTCAGCCCCAGAGTGGAACAGATCTCTTTCACCCCCAAACCAGTCTCCAAGCCTGATGAAGCAGGCTTATTCTCTCCAAGTCTCAGAGGCTGTTGGTATAACCGGTGCGCAGGAACTGAGATTTCTCCTCAACGCTGAGGGAAAGGGGCTCAACCTCTCACATGTTGACTTATAAGATGACAACTGGGATATAAGAGTCTCTATAATCCATTTTTTAAAATATGTCTCTCTCCAGTGCTAATAAGTCACATAATCATACCTATCTGCTAGAATCGTTTGTTATGAAATACGGCATGAATTCTTCGAGGTTTTGTCTTAATCCTTATTCTTAGACACACATACGTGCAGATGTACAAATACATGTGGGGGCATGACACCCTTGTACCTGCCTGGAGTACTTGTTCCCGTGGGGCTGCTGAACCACACACTACCTACCAGCTGAGCCCCGAGAGACATTTTTCCTAGACAGCAAGGCAAAACGCTCTGATTCCCAACAGAGGTTATGGTTAGTTTTGCGTTTCAGAACAGGGACCTTAGGAGATCCAAGGAACTCTCCTTTTCCTAGAGAGCTGATGTCCACAAATCATTTCTCTTAGCTCAAGGTTGTGATTTTCCTTTCCATTCCTGGCTGTCCCTGAGTTGGTGGAAAACAGGTAAAGGGAGACTTGTGATCTAGTTAGTGTAGGTCAGAATCTCTTGGCACCGGAGGCCAAAACTGTCCAACATGTGTTTTCAAGTCAATATGTGTACTTGAGAGTTGACTGTGGTGTTACCATATTTGAACTTTATATGAACCTGGTGAGTAAGGAAAGTCTGGGTTCATGAAAGAGAAAAAACACCAGTCGCCCCTTGGCAGGGGCTTGTGGTCAAAAGAGTTGTTTACACAAAATAGAGTTCAGAGAAAACAAAAGCCAGGAGGAAGAAGTTGCAGATCCAGGGCTACTGTAGCTGGAAAACATGCTCAGACAAGCAATGTGCACTCAGGTACCAGAAAGTATGCTAGAAACAAAGCCCTGGGGGAATAGGGTGGGGGACTATTTGCCATGAGCAACATAATAAAGCATCCTAAATTAGGTGATAGCATCAGCAAAAGCTAGCTAACCTCACTCTGCCCCAAATTAACAGATACTTATGCAAAGTGCCCCCATCTACCTCTGAAGAGGAAGGGATGCCCTGCCTAGGCTGTTGAGCTGGCACTGCAAGAACGGGCAATGCCTCCTGGCTGGGTCGCTGGGACCCCCCGCTGACGAGCTACCTGGATCCTCTGGCCAGGGTGGATGGTTCAGTCCACCAATCTTCCGCCACAGTTTCTTAACAATAGGCTTCTGCCTCCGCGCGCAGCTTTCAGACCAAGGCTGGTGTAGCCTCTCCGAAGGACGCAATGCTCCAAAACTGCAGTGTGTCCCAAAACCCTCCAATCTATCTTTAAGTTAGATAAATGCCTGGTCCTGACGAACGTAACCCACCTTGTCACCCTTTATTCCTCTGGACACTAATTCCATGCTCAACTATCTTCTCCACCACCCATGGGTATCACTAGCTCTGAAAAAAGTATGTGTGCGCACGTGCCTGCACTTCCATCCTAATTCGGTTCAGCGGTTGCTTTCTGAAGACCCACTAAGCGCAGGGCAGAAGGCTCGTCTCTTCCAAGGGTCCACTTTTCCAAAGTGACGAAGCTCTACAACGGAGGATGGACTGAATGGACAGAGCTGTGCGCGCGCCCCCTCAGCCCCTCTCTGCACGCGGGGCTCCGGGGAAGGGAGCCCGACTTCTCCGGGCTTTGTCCTCCCCTCGTTCTGAGGTTGCCCTGCGATCGCGGGCGCCCGGCGCACACCTGCTGCCCGCACAGCGTCGGCGGCCGAGCAGGAGCGATCGCCGGCGTCGCCGGCTTCCCCCGGATCTCCCCCGCTCCCCGCCAGCCTCCCCGGGGAACCGCGGAGCCCCCCGGGCGGGGACCCGGCGCTCGGTGCGGACTCGGGGCGGTGCCGTCCTCCGCCCGGCCTCCCGCGTCCCGCGCGCCCCCTCCCGGGGGGCGGATCCGAGGGGAGGGTGGGCGCCGGCCTCGCCGCCTCCGCCGCCGCCGCGCCCGCCGCCAGGGCCGCCCCGCAGGCAGGCGCCGGGCCGGCCGGGAGGTGGTGCTCGCCTCCCCGCGCCGGGCCGCGCGTTGCCGGGCAGCGGCTCTGAGGCTCCGAAGGGGGCGGAGCGGCGCGGCGGGCGTGCGGCGGCGGCCCCGCTCCGCGGTTCCGGCCCCCGGCCCGCCCCCGCCTCGCCGGCCTCGTAGCGCGCCGGTGCGCGGCGCCCCCCTGGTCGCAGCCGCCGCCGCAGCCGGCCGCCCTCCCCGGGCCTGAGCGCGCCGAGCCGCGAGGCCGGGCCCGGGGCGCCGGCCGGGAGTGCCGGGGGCGCGGCGCCGTCGCCGAGCGCGGCCATGGAGCCGGAGCCCCGCGCCGGGGTCGCGCTGATCCCGGGGCCGAGCGGCTGCGGGCCTTCCGCCCTCCGCCGCCGCCGCCGCCGCCCCGGACTGCTGCTCCCCGGCCTCTGGCTGCTGCTGCTGGCCCGGCCGGCCTCGTGCGCCCCAGGTAAGCCCCGCCGAGCCCCTCGGGCCGCCGCTGCGACCCTGCCCGGCCCGCTGCTGTGCTTTCGGAGCCCCCGGCTTTCCCCGCCCATCTTCTTTTATTCTCCTCGCCCTCCTTTCTGGAGATGCTTTTCTATTCTTCTGGGGCCCAGCAAATGAAGGCACGGAGGAAAGGCGCCCCAGAGCAGGGGAAGCGGCGATTTCTGCTCCGGCTTGCTGGAGGGCTGCAAAGCCAGCCTCCCGCGAACCATGTTGCCCGAGGCGGGTCTGCTGGCTTCGGCTCTGAACGTGACTGTGACTGTGTTGCCTGCATTTTTGCACGCTCTGGAACCGGGTGTGTGCGTGACTGTGTGAATCTGGCATAGGGAATGTTTTGGGAGACTTTATTGTCCGGGCGAAGGTGTGTTCGGCGTGTGCATTCCCGTGAACAGCCAGTGTCTCCCAGATGCGAGCGAGCTGGCCGTGTCCCTCCAGTGCGCCAGGACACAAAGAACAGTCAAAGAAAATCTCTTGGAAAGCGCCCCGGCTCTGGATCTTTCCAGGGAACTTGTTATTGGTATTGCTTCTATACAGGCATTGCAATGGAGTGAGAAAATATTTTGATCCTTAAGTGTCAGGGCATGAAAAGGTTGGCTTTGTAGCAGTTGCGACGGATCGACGGTTCATCAGCATGGAGTGGAGAGGCATGATTGATGAAGCATGTGGGTGGGTTTTGTTTGCTGAGGAAATGATTCAATTCATGTGCCTTCTCTGAATTGTTGATCTGTCTGCCCTGAGCATACACACCCCGTGGGTTTGGAGCCCGGCTCCTAGCCTGACACAGTGCAAGTCTTGTGATTGCCCCAGCACGCACACACACATGCTTGACCACTTTGTGGGTGGAAAAGGGAAAGTGGAATGAGCCCTTCAGGGTGGAGAGCTGTTTCCTATTCAACAGAAACCAGACAACCACGAAAACACTTTAGAATCCTCCCCTTTTTTGGGGGGGGGGAATAGGACCAAAGGACTGCCAAGTGGCTTTGGGAGGAATTGGGCCATATTTGAAGGTGTCTCCTGGGACTAACTGCTGACTTGTCAGCATTGTAATCAGCGCCACATAGTTAGAAGCCAGGAAGGGACTTTGGGAAATCACAGGACCGACTGGCTCTGCTTACTAACAAGGAAACTAAGGCAAAACAGTGATTGGCTCAAGGTCACAGGCTAGTTGGTGCAAAGACTTTGCGCAACCGTCCCATCTACTGTCTTGACCCACAGACCCACACACAGTTGAAGTCTCCAGGAGATTTCCCACAGCTGGAATCCTACCTTAGGAAGTCACACGCCAGAGGTGGGGTTGATAGAGCAGGGTCCTGTTAGGCAGTACACAACTGGTAGGAAAACCTAGCCCCTCAGGTTTCAGCCCTTCCCTCTGAGAGTTCCAACCCTGTGTTCAGAGGACAGGAGGCAAATCCCAAGGGTGCTCTGGTCTTCAGTCAATGAAGAAAGCGCATCTGTTTCTCCTGGACTCACTTATCACGCACTGGCCTGGATGCACATCATTCATTCCCATGGAGCTGTGTGTCAGGTGCTGCACTTTATGCACGTGACTCCGTGGTATTGTACGTTAGGCCACACTGCCCCCACTTCACAGACGAGGAAATTAACGTTCTGGGAGTTTAGGAGGATTTGGAGTCAGACTGTGCCACCCACAGCTTTGGCTCCAGCAACTTCCCAGCATGCACATGGTTATCTGAATATTCTGCATTAAATTGCACGTGTATGTTTGTGATATGTGTGTGTATAAGTATGTGTGTTTGCACATGCATGCATATGCATTTGAAGGCCTGAAGCTGACAACGGGTATCTTTGATTGCTTTTCCATCTTATTTATTTATTGAGGCAAGGTCTTTCACTTTAGTCCAGAGGTCACTGATTCTGCTAGACTAGCTAGCCAACTTGCCCTGGCGATTCCTGGTTCTGCCTGGGATGATAGGTACCCACCACTTCTGGCCAGATGTTGTCTTTGTGGTTCTGGGAATTTGAACCCCGTCCTCATGCTTGTCTGGCAAGCCTTTTAGCCACGGAGCCATCTCCCCATCCAGGATATAAACTCCTTTGTTAAAATCAATAGCGGATCTGTTTCTACCATCTTCCTAGCTTTTTCTCCGTTGCTATCCTAATCCAAATATCCAACGTGGAGATGCAAGATTTTATTTTCATAATGTAGCTGACATCACGGAGGTAGAGATGTCATCCTTTCACCACGAATTTGTGCGAGGGTCTCCCTCTGGTTTGCACAGCTGCTTCCTGCAGGGTGGTAAGGGTGGTAACGCCACAGCAGCCAACTTCAAAGGCCCCACTGCGAACGCAAAGCGTGTAAGCAACTGTGGACTTTTGTGCCAACTGTTCGCCGAGCAGTGTGAGTGACTCACTGGGCTGGGGCGCTCAGGATGGCTTCTTGCAGGCGGGCAGTGAGCGATTTCTTGAAGGTTACAGGGAACCAGCTTGGTGCAGAGTGACATGTGTGGGTGGGTTTTGATCCTGAGAAGAGGCGGCACCAGGACCCCCCTGTGGACTTCTTTATGTTGGCCCCCCAATGCTCCAGCCTTCCCCAGCTGTCACCTCTGCCTTCAGTAGCGTTCTCTTGTTAACTTCCACTCTATAGAACCACTTGCCGGGTGGTCCCTTCAGTGCAGCCTCCAGCAAGGCCGCTGTGCTGTATTGATGAGTTAGTTGTTGTTTCTATGTCCTTTAGTCTTTCGAACGTGCTGCTGCTTTTTTAAGGAAAACATTTAGAAGATTGGTCTTGACTGTTCACTGTTGTGGAAAATCTTAAAACTTTGGGCTTTCTTTTGAATCTACTGTTTTTAAGGCAGCCCGCCATATACCATGGAAATGGAAAGAATCACCCACCCATTCCATCATCTTATTCAGAGATTAAGTCTTTAAAAATGATGGTCATTGTGAAGTAGATGGGATTGAAGAATCTAGAAATGATTGTAAGGATGGAAAACAGCCTCTTAAGGCTTGGGGTATGACTCAGGGGCAGCGTGTTTAGGTAGCCTGCTCCAGGCTCTCACTTCATTCCTAGTACAAGAAAGAAAGAACGGGGGAAAGGTCACCCATAACCTCACAGCTCATAGGTAATGCTGTAAACAGGTGTTTTTACCCTGGACCAAAACTTGCTGTGTTGTCCAGGCTCTTTTGAACGCGCCTCCCACACACTGGGATTACGGGGGGGCATCAACACACCTGGCCCGTTTGTTGTTGCTGATGACATTGAAAAAGTAAGAAATTATATGTACAATTGTATTTAGTGTTTTCACTCAGCATTTAGCTTAATCACAGTTTTCTGTTCTATTTAATTCTTTATGTGTATGCGTGTGACTTAGGCATGTGTATGCGTGTGATTTAGGCATGTGTTTATGCATGTGTGTGTACACATGCTTCTGGCAGCCAGAGGTCAATTCTGGATGTCTTCCTGTATATTTTCCACTTACCTTTTGAGCCAGGGTCTCTCACTGAACTGTAGTTTGCTGATTCGCTAGGCTGGCTGGCTCACAAGCCCCTGGGATCCTCTTGTCTCTGCTTCCCCAATACTGGGATCCCAGCACAGACCGTCCTGCCTGGAGTTTTTAAAGGGGTGCTGGGCATCTGCATTCAGGCCCTCTTGCTCCTGAGGCAGCCACTTTACCGACTCAGCCAACTCTCAGGGCCCCTAATTATTTATTTCCCACTTTTTCGTTATCGGAATGCAGATGAGTCTTTGTACGTTTTCTTCTCTTCCTCCTCCTTTTTAGCACACACGTTTGTAGAGTGAAACTGTCAGGTATGTCAGGATGGCTTTTTGCGGTTTTGTTCAGAGTGCTGGGTGCTTAGTAGATGCCGAGGATGGGGTAGTCTGGTGACCCACTTTTCTGAAAGTTACGATGCCGAAAGAAACTCTTGAAGTACACCCCACTGAGTATTTTAAAAACTACTGTTAGACGCTTTTGGTAGTATGCTGTTAACTTGCACCTTTAATGGTGAATCTTACTTGCTCATTTTATTAATTTTCTCAGTATCTTAGTATCTGTGTTCATTCACTATTTGGGGCAGGTTTTTGTCTATATGGACATATCTATAGATACATATACCCATGTCTATCTGGCTAGCAACCATCATTCCCTCTATGTGTTGTATTTTCCCTCTTTCCAATGAATTTTCATGTATATTTTACATTATTTTGAGATGCAGAAGTTTGGGGTTATTAGCAAAGGCTGCTGCTTTTTTCTTCTTGTAATTTTTTTTCATGCATGTGTGCATATGGCTTGTTAAGTTTTACCTTATTAATATGCTCTTGTGCAACTGGCCATTTCAGGGTGCGTATGAGTTAGACATGGTGAGTTTAGAAGTGCATAGACTCAAGATTGCAGTGTTGTGAAAGCAGCTCTCTAGACCTCCCGCATCAACATTTGGAGATTGGGGGATGCTTGTGAAGATCAGATTTCTGGCCACCTGAGCTGGATCCCCGGACCCCACATGGTGGAAGGAGAGAACAGGCTTCTAAAAGTTGTCTTCTGACCTCCACGTGCAAGCTGTGATGTGTGCATCAAGCATATTTTCTCTTCTTTCTCCCTTTCCTTTACTTCCCCTCCCCACAGAAAGAAATAAAAACTTAAAAAGAGTTTAGATTTCCGAAACTGGGCTTAGTGGAACAAACCTTTAATCTTAGCACTTGGGAACAGAGGCAGGAAGAGACTCTGTGTTAAATGATAACACAAGGATTTGAATTTCGTGTGTGTGTGTGTGTGTGTGTGTGTGTGTGTGGGTGTGTGTGTGTGTGTGTGCACAGGGTGGGCACATGAGTATGTGTACCATGTAGGTTCAAGAGTGACATCAGGAATCATCCTGGATTGCTCTACCTCCTTATGACTTTTCTCTGGGATTTCCCAGACTCTGCCTTCTAAGGACTGGAATTTCAGGCCACTGCCATTTCTGTTCAGCATTTTGACATGGGATCTGGGATCCAAATTTAGGTCCTTTTGCATATGAGGCAAAGGTTTTAACACTCCGAGCTATCTCTCCAACCAAGGATTTAGGTTTCTAGAGTTCACCCTCTCTAACCTAATTTCTAATTTCTAGTGGCAGTGTCAGGGGATCATCATGGCAACAAGTTTATAGTATACTTTTAGGCACTTTGTACTTTGGAACTGTTTCATAAACACTGTAAGATCGTTAAATGAATATTAATATTTTACTGGACATACATGATCCACGTTTTACAGTTATCTATCTATCTATCTATCTATCTATCTATGGAGAGAAAGTGGGACAGAGGGAGAGAGAGCGAGCGAGCAGGTGTGTGTGTGCTAGGGAGTACATGTGTAATAGGTCAGAGGACAACTTTGGGAAGCTACTTCTTGGGCGGCCAGTTTGGTGCTGGCGCCTTTGCCCGCTGAGCCATCTCGCCGGCCCACAGTTGGCTTTCACCATTAGAAACATCGATTTAACATCATTCCCTTGAAATTGGTTTTGATTTTTCTTGTTTGCTTGGTCTGCCTTGGTTAGGGGGTGGAGAAACACGGGGTCTTGTACTCAGTTCTCTCTCCTGGCCTCGGCAGAACCCCTCCAGGGAGTTGTTAAAGGTCACCAGGGCCCTGGGGAGCCTGGGGTTTTCTATCTGTCCTGCTGACAGCCGCCCACTAATTACTGTTGGCATAATTGCTCCAGGTGGATTTTCCCAGACAGGGAGATGCTGTTCTGACTGGTGGGCGTCTGCTGGCGAGTCGTGGCCACCCACCTCTCCTCTGCAGCTGACGGAGCCTTCCTTCAGTGCTGTCTGGCCGCAGGGTTGGGGGCCATAGTCCTGGGTGGGTAGCCTTCGCCGTGGGATCGCAGACCACAGACAGACGCTCGGGATGTGCAGCTTTCCACCGTGTGACCCAGAGCTCCCTGGGGCTTTTATTTCAGTACCTGTTCCGTCTGCCATGTACGCACTCAGTGCGGGTCGCGGCTGGTCTGTTGCTCGTGTTTTTGGGGTGCGTCGCGTCTCTGCCCTGTAGCTCTAGGCCAGCAACCTGTTGAAGACTCTGAAGACAACTCTGCCCGGTGGATCCTTTTTTTTTCCAAGTCGCTGTAGCTCAGGCTGGCCTCCAACTCAATATGTAGCTGAAGATGACCTGAGACTTCTGATTTTAAAACGTTTTAAAATTACGTTAACAATGAGTTTATGTGTATTCATCGTCCACTTCCCATCCTATCCCACCCTGCACATTCTCCCCTCCAGCTAGCTTCCTGTCCTCTTATGTCCCCTTGCTTGTATGATCCCCTGGGTTGCATCCAGGATGCCTGTCTAGTTAGTTCCATAGCCGCCCAAAAGGGCGTGAATGGCCCGCTCCATCCAGCAAGGAGGCGATTCTTCTCTCCTTCCCTGCACCAGTGCCATGTAGTCTCTCGGGATAGCATCCTGGCTTGTGGGTGAAACGTTGATAGACCAGGTATTGTGAGGTCTCTGGAAGTAGGTATCACTGCATTGAACTCTTGTACAGCAGCCCAGATGTGAATGGAAGCCCCTGGCTGAGCCTCTTGCATTCTTATTGCCCCTTCTTCTGTAAGGTTCTCTGAGCCATGGGATGGGGTGATTTAGATGTTGGCCTTCTGATTCTATCATGGGCCTGCACCAGCACATCCCATTCATGTGGCTAGGGATCGAACCCAGGGCTTTGTGCATAGGTAGGCACTGCACCAACTGAGCTACAGTTCCAACCCAAATAACAACAACAGTAATAGTAACGATAGTAATAATTCTCCTCCTCCTCTTTTTCTTCTTCCCCTCTTCTTTTTTCTCTTCTTCCTCTTCTTCCTTCTCTTCTTCCTCCCTACCCCACTGGGCATCATGGTACACACTTATAATCACAACTTACTGGGGGACTAAGTTTAAGTGAAGCTAATCTAGCAAATAAATGAGATCTAGTCTCAAAATAAAATTGAAAACAGTCAGGGATTGTGCGTAGCCGGGGATGTAGCTTGGCGGTATAGTACTTGTCCTAGCATGCACAAGGCTTGGTTAGTCCAGCTTAGTACTGTCAAAAAGAAACAAAAACAAGAGCCCCACCCCTCTCCTTTCCCGCCACACTCCTATACCAGTATCCTTCTCTTTCTCAGGTTTTTGGTGGGTTCTTCCCTTCGCCATCTCCTCAGACAGTGCTGTAGGTGAGTGCTGCGGCCATAGCCCCAGGCATCCCTTCTCAGTCGTGAAGTTCTCACTTCCTCCCCTGTAGTTCACCGTCTGCAGTGGCCCAGCTGCTTGGTGGATAGTGCAGAATCTCAGACCCCCACCTGGACCTTCCAATCAACCTGCATCTGACAAGTTCTTCAGGCCATTTTGCAAGCGTGTTCAAGTTCAAGTGGGGTGCGGAGATGCCAGCGTCCCATCCCAGAGTCTCGGGGCCAAGTCATCCAGGATGAACTCTGGAGCTAATCCAGGTCTTCCGAGACTTTGACAGACACCTGTCTTTGGGACGGAAGTAGACCCTGCATGTAAAGTGTGAAGGATCATCTTTCCTTCTGAGCGGGCAACTCGAGAGTACAGGGGTGTCTGGAGCTTTGGGTTGAAGCCCGTTCACTCATTGTGAACACGCGCCCGCCCCCTAAAGAGCTGAGAGAGGACCGTAGCCGCCACAGGTGGCTGCTGTGCCCATCAGTCCCCGCCTGCCTCTCTATGCCCCGGGCCTCCTGCCCTCCTCAGGAGTCTTCTCTCAACACCTATCCCCTCTACTTCCCCAAGGTTCAGCAGCCAAAGGCAGCCCTCAGCCGGAGGTGGCCTCAAGGGCCCTGCTTTAGTGTTCTTGTTGGCAGCCATTGAACAGGTGCGAGGCCATAGCTCAGTGTGGGTTTAACTTGTGTTTCCCCAATGATCACTGATGCTGAGCATCTGGATCATTTTTATGTCTTGAGTGCTCTGTTCGGATGCTTTCCTGTGGACT
Source organism: Typhlomys cinereus (assembly GCA_023101885.1). Taxonomy (NCBI): domain Eukaryota; kingdom Metazoa; phylum Chordata; class Mammalia; order Rodentia; family Platacanthomyidae; genus Typhlomys; species Typhlomys cinereus. The sequence continues at coordinate 12,140,591 of JALPQD010000021.1, read as the reverse complement.
TGGAAAAGCCCCACTTCCGTTAGAACATATTCACGTTCCTCTTGCTTTTAACCGTGTTGACTGCCATGCACATTCCTTCATTTATTCGTCCATCTGTCCATCTATCTATCTGTCCACACACCCACCCACCCACCCACCCACCCATCCACCCACCCACCCACCCACCCATCCACCCACCCACCCACCCATCCACCCACCCATCCACCCACCCACCCACCCATCCACCCACCCATCCACCCACCCATCCATCCAGCCCAAACCAATCAGCACTTGGAAAAAAATTGTATTTGATGATCGCTGGAGTCACAGGCACGGAGACACTGAGGGTGGAGAGCACACTTGGGTGGGGAAGGCGCGAGGATCTGACGTGAAGGGAAGAGGAAGGAGGGCCCCCAGATGACACTGACCGTAGGACACAACGCGACAGCCAGCAGGTGGGGAGGGTGCTCGTGTTGAGCGATGCGTGATGTGCCACCAGCCGGCCTTCCTCCTTCCCTACTCCCCCCCACACCTTTCTTGGACTCTACCACCAAGTTACACCCCCAGCTTTCTGACCGTTTCTTCAAGAGTGTCACCAAGGTCCACTTTTTCCAAATCACCTGGGGGTACTTATTAAGCGTCCCGATTTGTGGGCAGCAGATGAGGCCTTAGGATTTGTGGCTTTGCAATGCTTGCCAGGCACTTCAACTTACTTTTGTGCATGGAGAAGCTTGAGTTGCCCCTATTATAGAATACTGGTGACATGGTTTGGCTTAGAGTTGAAAACATTATTTTTTATATTTTTATTTACTTGTGTGTATATGCACGTGCTGTGCGTACATGCGTGTGTGTCGGGTTTATGTATGTGGGGAAGTTACAGGACAATTTGTGGGTGTCAGTTCTCTCCCTCTACCATGTGGGTTCTGGGGGTCAAATTCAGGTTGGGAGGCCGGGTGACAAGTGCCTTTACTTGCTGAGACATCTTGTGACCCTCAACTTAAGTCTTTTTTTAAAATAGATTCCCCATGGTTTTTATTTTGTTAATTTTCTCTTTCTAATTTTTTTTTATTATTTATTCAATTGTGCGTGCGTGTGTATGTATGTGCGTGCGCATGTGTGCATGTGTGTGTGTAGAACCACGGACGAATCCGGAACCACCATGGACGCCTCCACCGCCTTCTGCCCCGGGATTCACAGGCTCCGCCCACCAGGACCAGAAGCGCAGGCCGCCCCCGCTTCCGCCTGGCATCTATACATGGGATCTGGGATCCAAACTCAGGACCTTCTGCCTGCAAGGCAGAGGTTTAACCCCTGAGCCACCTCTCCAGCCCCTCTTTCTAAATTTTTATTTATTATTTATTTGAGTATGGGGAGAGAATGCTCGCCATGGTGCATAGAAGATCAACTTTTAAAACTCAGTTCTCGCCTTCCATCACAGGAACTTTGGGGGATTGAACTCAAGGCTTCGGGTTTGCAAGCAGGCAGGCAGCTTATCAACTGAGCTGTCTTGCCAGCCTTCTGCTTAAGTTTTAAAACATTATGAGGGCTGGAGAGGTGGCTCAGGGGTTAAGACTCTCCCTTGCAGGCAGAAGGTCCTGAGTTTGGATCCTAGACCCCACATATAGATGCTGGGTGGAAGCGGGGGCGGCCTGCGTTTCTGGCCCTGGTAGGGCGGAGCCTGTGAATCCCAAGGGCAGAGTAAACAAGGAGGTGGAGGCGTCCATGGTGGTTCCCCAATTCATCCATGGTTCTACACACACACACACACACACAACATACACACACATACATACACGCACACGCACACAATTGAATAAATAAAAAAAAACAAAAACAAAACAAAAAAATTATAAACTTATGTTTATTTGCTTCAAGAAAGAATAGGAAAGAGACAGTGGTTGAACATTTAAGGAAGAGAGAAGTAACAGATGGGTAGCTCTTGAACAAAGTTCACTTGGACAGGCAAGATCAGCATAAGAAGGGATGGGGAGACATGGTGTCGGAAGGTGGAATCTCAGAGGACAGGTGGAAGGTTGGAGGGGAAAAGGCTGGGAGGCTCGGCATGCTGGTCTTCCGAGCGGATCCAGAGGTGCAGGAGTTAGCATAGGAGTTAGGAAGACTTAGTAGCCGGGTAACGCGGTAGTTAGTTATTAAAGCGAAGCAGAGGTGAAGATTTTGAGTGGAATTTGTCTAAAGATGTGGCACTTCCACGAAGGAAGGAAGTCGAAACGACTGTGATCAGGGCTCAGGTCCTCAGCGAGCCCTGCAGAGGTTCTCGCCCACCTCCACTGCCATCTCACCCATCCCCACCGCCAGCCTCCATCCTTGTCCTCGCTCCCATCTTTTCTCCAGGTCACCGACACAGCCTTGCTCCATCCACGTGACCCTCTGCCTCCAGCCGGAGCCATTAGGAAACACGTCTGGGTCTCGTCTTTCCTTCTTGCCTGAGTCTCTCGTGGTCCATGGTTATCGTGACACCCCAGGACCTACCTGAGTCAGGTAGTGGGTCAGGTGGGAGCGGAAGGATCTTAGATGCGGGGCACTGGGCAGACTCGGTGGGTGCTGGGATTCAGCGCTACAGGGGCCAACAGGTCTTTCTAGTGAAAGAGATGGAGGGAAGGGATGGATGTGGGTGTGAATCTTGCTCTCCCCAGACTGAGGTCCAGTAGGGGAGTACAGAGGCTGATCTTCAACTTGACGGAATGTTAGTGTTGGCAGATGTGGGGGCCACAGGGGGCCCAGCCCTTCAAAGCATTGGGGGTTGCTGTACACGATCAGGAGGTGAGGTAAGACAGTTGGGTGGTCACAGGAGGAGCGTTGGGCAATGACCACCTCCCTACACAATGACAAAGACCGTTAGCCGTCTAGGACGGCTGCAGGAGGCCGAGAGGGCAGGCGGGAAGCTGCTTGGTTTTGGAAGGGGCGGTGGCCAGGACCACCGCGGAGGGATTCGTTCAGAGGGAGGAAACAGGCAGCAGGTTCTGGGGCCGTGATGCGCTGAAGATCGGGTGACTATTCATGGAGGGTGGTGGGCGTGGAGAGGAGGGGGCGTGTAGATGGAGTTGGGAGCTGAGGCGATGCCAGTGCTTTTCCGAGCAATGAAGAAATGCCAGGCAGGGGCGAGGGCCTAGCGGGGAGGGTAGTGGGTAGTCTTGGTCTTTGTAGTGGGCCAGGCAGGAGCTCTGCTGGCTTCTCTAGAGCTTCGGCAAAAAGTGAGCTGGCACAGTGGTCGGGGCTTGGGGTGGGCAGGGATGCGGGGTGGAGGGGTCTCTCCTCATGTAGACTGGGCTGAGCAGTCATTTGGAAACTCTGGCTGAGGCTTTGTTCTCGCGCCTCTTGTTTGGGCCTGTGGAGAGAGCCATTGTCTCTCAGTGTTTGGGGTGCTGGGATTAACGGTGGAGCCAGACAGTCTGGAGGCTGCTTTCAGAAGGCTGGGGGTAAATACTGCCGGGGAGCTTTGGGGAGAGGGGCCTGGCTGGGAACATACAACACCAACGATCTTACTAAGCCAGCTGCACAGACCTTGTGTCAAGCCCAGGAGGCAGGTGTGACCTGTGTGGTCCCCATACTAGCAGCATCAGCATCACCTGGGAGAGAAATTCAGAGCGGGGGGGGGGGGGGGGGGGAATGAGGGCGGGGAGAACGACATGCTGGAATCCAGGCTCTGGGGAAGGAGAGGTGGGAGGGTCAGGAACTCAAGGTCATCCCTGGCTACAGAGTTAGTTGGAGACCAGCCTGGGCTATGAGACTGACAAACCAGACCGCACCGGAAGTGGGCCTCAGTCTTGACCCCAGTCTTTTTTTGAGACAGGGTTTTACGGCTGTCTGGCCTCAAACACTCTGGGTTCAAGTGATCTTTTTGCTTTCACCTTTAAGCAGAGCCTTAAGAATTGTAAAGTCCCGGGGCTGGGGAGATGGCTCAGCGCTTAAAGCTTTTGCCTCACAAGCAGAAGGACCTGACTTCACATCCCCAGATCCCACGTAAAAAATAACGCCGGGCGGATGGATATACGGCAGCAGCCTGTTATTCCATCTTGAAAGAAAGAACCTGGGAAGCCGCCCCAAATCACAGCAACAGGGTCGAGGAACATTCAGGATGATTTCCAATGTCACCCTTAGGCTTCCACAGGCACGCACACTCAAGGGTCCTCTTCACACACACACACACACACACACACACACACACACACACACAGAGTACTGGAATTATAAAATCACACTGTTCCCCCTGAAACTGGACTTTTAAATGTTTTATGCATTTTGAGGGTTACAATAGCTTAATCGTTTTTTGTTTCCTGAGTATGAAAACAACGTGCATTGGTAACAATAATTTATGCTTGCTGTTTCTTCTGCCTAGAACATTCCTATCTCAGATTTTTATCTACACGGTCACTCCCCTTCCTCTAGGTCTCTAATTAGATCCCGCATTGTGCCAAAGGCCTTTGCCAACCCTGGTTTTGTAAAGTAAGATTGTTTCCATCCTTCCCAAGCCCCTGTCTGCTTTCCTGGCCTGACACTTACATCACCACCTATGATTCTGTCTGCTGCTCTTTCTCCTGCACTAGGCCGCAGGCTCCAGCAGAGTAGTCTTGTCCATTCACGTCACTTGTCTGTATAGGTAACAGGTCTCTCCCAGGTGGCTTCTCTGTGCCGGGCCCTCGTTCCACACCCGTGAACGATCCTCTTTGTACCACATGTCACTGTGTGGCCGGTACCAATGGGTGGGACAGAGAAGAGGCTGAGGGGTTTCTGTTTCAATCCTGGGAGTTAGGGAACCCCACTGGGCATTAGTTCGCCATGACTGCAAAGTGGTACCTACCATCAGAAGGGCTTGAACATGTCATTGTGCGGCTCTGCACTTGAGTTCAAGACGTCGCAGAAGCATGCTGCTGCGGATGGTGCTAAGGAGAGATCAGTCCCATCTGCCTTCCCTGTGCGAGTCCCTTAAAATTTCCCCTTTTTGTAAGGATGGCCATGGTGGATCACCAGCTCTCCTCCTGACGCATGACCTCATATTAACTGCTGTCGATGAGATCATAATCCAAGGTCCTGAGAGTTCAGACTTCGTACGAGTTTGTGGTTCTACCCATAACAATCACATTTAAGCTAAAAATTGAAGGATGCAAGGTGTCACAGTGTCTCTGCATATTGCTGATAAATTCATGATAAAATGCTTGTAGGAACAAGGGAGGCTTGATTCTGGCTTGTGAATGTCTGGTTACAGCTCTAATCCAGTTTGGCAGGAGAGCTCACACCAGCACCGAGAGCCGAGGAAACTGATCGCACCATGTCCCCGGGGAATGCTGAGAGAGGGGCAAACTTCACTTGCCAGACTCCACGTCTGTGACAGTCTCCTGCAGGACTGCTCAGGGACTTGCCTTAGCTATCGGTTCTTCACAGATGTGCCCGAAACTCAGCCTGCTACTTTCAGGTTGACACCTATATCATACCTATCACACAAGGGGAAATCCAGAAAGTATTGGGGAGCGGGACAGAGTTCCCAGAAGATAATGGGTGTACTCAAAGGCCTTAAGGCAGGATTGGGGTTGGGTCTCAGAGGAGATCAGGGTGCCAGGATGGGACAAATGGATTAAGGTTTCATTTTATTAATATTGTATTTATTTTTGTGTGTATCTATGTGTGTATCAGAGGGCCCTGTGTCCCTGTGGAGAGCCAAGGGTGACTTTGGGAATCATCCTGGATTGCTTCTACCTCCTTTATGTTTCGCTCTGAGATTTCCCAGGATTAAAGTTTTAGGCGTGAGGAGAGTCTGTCCAGTCCTGGGGTGGAGGATCCTGGAGAACTTTGATCAGAAGGTGACAGCAGTGAGACCGAAAATGTAAAATTAGTTATGTTGAGTGGATTCGATAGTGCAAAAAAAGGTATAAATTAGCAAGTAGAAATCATCCCAAATTCTATATGCAGGATAACCGTGCTGACATTTCAGTGTCTCTCTCTTTAGACTTTTTCACACATAGAAGCACACACATGCAAAGCAATAAAAAAAATTGGACGTGTTGTTTGGCAACTCGCATTTTCCCACTTCACACTTTATCGTGGAATCTTTATGTTGTCAGGAAATAGAGCTTCGCATGGCACTGCAGACATTCTCTGCTTCATCAAGCTAGTTTTCCATTGATGGGGCATAATGACACCGCTTGCAGTCCTTGTGGTTCCGAGCATCCCGGCCCCGTGCACCTTACAAACTTCTCTGATTTATTTCGTAGGATGAATTCCCAGCCGCCCAAGGACTAGCGGTGTGCACACATTACATTTTGACGTATTCTGCCAAATTGCGCTCTAGAAAGGTTGAAGTCATCCGTATTCTCTCCAGCAGTGAATCAGGGTACCCGGTTTGCTTCCTCCCCCCTTCTGTCACCCCCCCACCCCGTAATCTGCTCAGTTACCTATCTGTCATCTCAGCCGGGCTCACAGGAGCAGTTCTTTGAGCACTGATTGACCTTGTTGAGCCTTTGGTTAAGTTTCCTCAGCCTTCTGCAGAAACCTCGGGTCTGCCTGGGAGGGATGAGAACTCCGCCCCTCGGGGACAGCGCCGCCTTGTGTCACATGTGGTGGGAGGCACGGTCCCCGCAGCAGCTCTGTGAGATGGGTCTGAACAAACCTCAAGAGGGGTTCGCCAGCCTCCCAAAGCCTCAGTGCTAACAAGAGTCCACTCACCCACTCTGAGCCGGGCACACGCATGCCCAGCCAGGATTGCTGAGGTCCCATCATGTTGTAGCGTGACTGCTGTGTCTCTCCCCGGCTGTGCACTGTACATTGCGCTGTGGATGGATCCCAGGGCCGAGCTGCCAGTGGACCTGAGCAGCTCCCTGCCTGTGACAGGAACTTTGAGCCCCTGCTGGCTGGGTCCCGGAAGGTGACCCACAAACCTCGGTCAGGGGAAGTCAGCCAGTCCAGCTTTCGAAGGCCTCAGGATTGTGTGACAGGTCATTTTGCTTCATTGTACCAGTGTGATGGTTACAGCAGGTGTCAGCTTGACAGGCAGTTTGGAGATTGATGGGTGGGGCGGGCACCTGAACAAGCCTGCAGGTGATAGTTTAATTAGTAGGAAAGATCCAACCCATGGTGGGTGGTGTTTTCCAGTGGTGGACCAGATACAAGGACGTGCAAAAGGAGGGGCTCGCTGGTCCTTATCCTGTCCACTTGCGGTGTGAGTCCATTGCTGGTGCATCGCAGCCTTCTGCGGTGCTGCTGCCGCTGCTGCCTCTGCTCTTGGCTGATGGCAGAGCTCGGCCCTTCCAGCCTTGCTGCTGTTCTCTCTGCCGCTGCAGCCTCGTCTCCCGGGCTTTGGTGCTGTTCATCGCTGACGTCAAAGCCCAGTGTCTTCAGCTGGCTGCCGTCCACCTCCAGCCCCGCAGGGTGATTGAGGCTGGAGGCTTTGCCGGGATCATTCAGTCTTGTGAGACATTCAGCTCAAGAGCTGAGCAGCGGCGGGTGGCTACTTTAAAGGACATTGCTTTTTAAATTTTATATGTGCGCATGCGTGCGTGTGTGTCAGAGGGCACTGTGTGCCCCTGTGGAGGACCCTGGATTGCGCCCACCTCCTTTTTCACTTCGCTTTGTGATTTCCCAGGCTCTACCCCGTTTCCTTCTGGCATTTTTATGTGGGTTCTGGGATTCGAACTCAGTACTTTCTGCTTGCAAGACAGAGGCTTAACTCCTGAGCCATCTCTCCGGCCCCAGAGAGCACTGCTTTTATTTGCGAGTTGACTTAATAAAATTGCATTCTGTCAGTTCTGTTCTTCTAGAGACCCCTGACTGATACAAAAAGACTTACTGTTAACAATTTCAGAAAGTGAAAGTTCCCTTCCTAGACACAGTCCCTTTCCTTCAGCTGGAGGGCGAAGTTTTTCTTCACACCAGGTAACATTTCCTTGTGGCCTTTCTTTCTCTCCCGTCCTTGACAACGCCGCTACTCCTTTGTTTGGATGATGCTGTTTCTCTGTGGTTGTCTCTGACGGCCAAGTGTGTGGTTGTGATATATCTTCTTTGTTAATGAATGAGCGTGCACTTCTGGTATAAAATCAATTCCTCATTTACTTTGAAATTTTGGTGGAGGAAGTCATTGCCTTCAGCTAGGTACAGTCAGTGCTCACAGCCCAGCCATATTGCAAGCCGTCCTTCTTCTGTGGCTTTCTCTGTCCTAGAGCGCTTTTAGCTATAAAACAGAAAGAAATACTCACTAGTGTATTAATACCAGGAGCATGAATCCATGTCTTGATCTGTTGTTTAACTTACAGTTCTTTTTTTTGTGTGTACACGTGTGTGGTGTGTGTGTACACACACTGGTGTGTACCTGTGGAGGCCTAAGGGTGACATCTAGAATCATCCTGGATTGCTCTACCTCCTTATGCTTCGCCCTGGGGATTCCCAGGCTCCGCCTTCCAAGGCCAGAATTGCAGGTCGAGGCTGTTGCTACCCAACAATTTTCACATGGAGTCTGGGAATCTGATTCAGGTCCTTTTGCTTTCAAGGCAAAGGCTTTCATCCCTGAGCCGTCTCGCGGCACTCAACGGTCAGGTGATTTATAGAAATATTGGGCCCACGGTCGTGTGCACGCGTGCTTTCCTTTTCTTTTGGAAGTGTGTGTTGAGCCACGTTCCCTCTCCTCTGCCCGATCTTCCCACCTCTCAGTTTCCCGACTGCACAGCGGGCACAGGCCAGGCCCGTAGACATGCTCAGTAGGGCGGGGGACCCGGAGAGGCTGCCGAAGCAGCACCCGGCACCAGTGGCATCAGACCCCCTGTGGTTCCGAGTCCTGTCTGATCTTTTCCTGGCCCCCCCTTTTGATTTTTTTTTTTTTATTCCCTTAAAGTTTCAGGACAAGAATGCAGTAGCTTGCCCCTTCCTTGGTGAAATGTTGACAGGACAGATCCGTTCAGGTCTTGTGGAAGTACGCATAACTGCAGTGACTTCACGGATTCGACATCCGCAGCTGCCATTGCAGGAGGCAGTGTCTGGCCGTCCCCGCCCCTTCAGCCTCTCACAGTCTTGCAATCCTTTCTCTTCTGTGCTATTCCCTGAGCCTTGGGGTTTTCTCACCCTCTTCTGCATTCTGCTTTTTTCTGGGAATATTGCTCAGCTGGCTCCTGTGTTCATCTATCCATCGCTGTTTTGGATTTTTTAAAAATATTTTTTATTATTTATTCAAATGTGTGTGTGAGGTGTGTGTGTGTGTGTGTGTGTGTGTGTGTGTGTGTAGAACCACGGGCGAATTCGGGAACCACCATGGACGCCTCCACCTCTTCCTTGTTTACTCTGCCCCGGGATTCACAGGCTCCACTCTGCCAGGACCAGAAACGCAGGCCACCCCCGCTTCCGCCCAGCGTCTATATGTGGGGTCTAGGATCCGAACTCAGGACCTTCCACCTGCAAGGCAGAGGCTTAACCCCTGAGCCACCTCTCCAGCCCCTGTTTTGGATTTTTCTGGTTGGCAGAACACAGCGCACCGCCAGAGCCCATTTGTGGCGGTCTCTGGTGTGCACGTGCAAGCCGCCTTCTGTGCACATGTATCAAACACTCATTACCGAGCTCCGAGCATCCTGCTGGAAGTCAGGACATTACGTTAAACACGGTCCTCACAGAACCCAGTGGCACAGGAGAGCATTCTGTACATACGTAACCATCCGGCAGTATGCCAAATGCTGTGGTAGAGTGCCACAGTGGTGGTGTGGTGCAAGGGGCAGGAGTCATGGACGATGCTGGTGTTTAAAATGGGGCGTCCAGTGAAGCATTCTTTTAGCGCCGCAGAACACAGCTGCCGTCATTTACTGCTGCGTAACAAGCGGCCCCAAACGCCGCGCCGACAGCAGCCGTAACCGTAGGACTCCTGATTCTGCGAGTCAGGCATTTGGAATGGCTCTGAGACTTGGGGTCGGGGTCCCTCTCCTGGCAGCGCTGGGCTGGCACCGGAACTGGACTGCAAGGTCTGAGAAGGGTTTTCTTGCGTGTCTGTTATCTTAACATTCTTAACATTTTTTTTATTATCGTTTGTGTCTAATGTGTATGTGTGCCGCAGTGGGCACTTTGTGGAGTCTGTTTTTGTGGGTTTTGGGGATCAAACTCAGGTTGTCAGGTTTGCAGTGCAGGTGCGGTTGCCTGCTGAGGCCCCTCACTGGCCTCGGATCTTGGTATCTTCTGCAGACCCCTGGCTCTCTTCCTGTGGCCTTCCATGTTGATGGGGTTGGGCCGGAGTGAGGGGGGATGGGAGTCATGTTGGGCAGCTGGTGACTAAGAGAGATGAAATTAAAGTGACCAGCGCTCCTAAGTGCTGGGCTCAGTATCTGGAGAAGTATCCAGAACATTGTCTTTGTTGCATTTAGTGGACTGAAACAGCTTACCAAGCCAGGCCGGCTGCAAGGGGCAGGAAGGATATAGGTGGTGTAGGCAGTGCTTGGGCAGGTCGGTGCTTTCACGACTTGACGTCCCGTGGGAGATGAAGGTAATGAAAGGCACAATGCCTGGTGCCAGGAAAGTTAATCTGCAACCAAGGAGTCGCCTAGGCCCTCGGCATGTATTATATTAAGCCATTTCACCAGTATAGTTACTAACTAAACAGATGGAGGAAGAGATGCACAGAATGTAAGGCACACACAGCTACCTACCAACGCAGAGAGAGGGACGCTCAGACTCTGGAGCATCTTTGGCCTCCGCTGAGATGAGCGCGTGCGCCAAGCACGTGAGCGGTACAGGTGTGGGTCAGTGCAGGCGAGGAGGCGGGCGGTGCCTGGTGTTGGTGTCTAGTAGCCCCGCGTCTCTAATTATTGGTGACATGGTCACTGTATAAAGTGAGGTGGGGTGGGATGGGGTGGGCTCTGTAGAGAGGGCACCCGTCTGTCACATTCACAGTTACATGCTTTGACACAGGGGCCGGCCGAGCTGTGTGAAGAGACGTCCTCATTGCTGGGTCTCCAGGCCGTGCTACTTGCCAGAGAGGTCACTCAGTCATTTGACTGAGGCAGTGCGATGTCCTAGTCACGGATTAGGACAGTCATGGATTGCAGTGCCTCCGACTGGTTCCTTCTTCATTCCCCTGCGTGCTCCTGGATGAGTGGAGCCCACCCTCCTTTGCTTCTTCCATCTTCCCACCATACCGTGCTGAACCGCTTTGCCTGCGTGCGCCTCATCCTGTTCCTTCTTTTCAATGCCGTTCCTTCTCGTTTGCCTAACTTTACTCCTCCCGCAAAAAAGAGACGTTACTGCTTCCAGGAAAGCTTAGATGCCCTCTGTCCATGTGTACCCCCATCAGGGCGTTGACCCTGGGCTGTTATCCCCATTTGGGTTTGAAAGTTCCCAGGAGCAGGTGACTTGTCTGCTTGGGTGAGTTGTCAAATGGACAAGGCAGGAGTGTGTGAGCGATGGGGGACGGGTGAGCGATGGGGGATGGGTGAGCGATGGGGGACGGGTGAGCGATGGGGGACGGGTGAGAGATGGGAGACAGGTGAGCGATGGGGGACGGGTGAGAGATGGGAGACAGGTGAGCGATGGGGGACGGGTGAGAGATGGGGGACAGGTGAGATGGGAGACAGGTGAGCGATGGGGGACGGGTGAGCGATGGGGGACGGGTGAGCGACGGGGGGGACGGATGAGTGAGGCTGCGCACTTGCTGGACCGAGTCCCAGCAAGTAAAGGCTTGGCGAGTTCAGCATGGCTGTGATTTACCTGCCTTCTCCTGGGCGGAGCTCAGACCTCTTTCACTCTCTTCTCTCTCCACATCTCCACCACCCTCTTGGTTTCAGGAGCCTCTTGGCTGTAGTTTGCTCATGTTGCTAATCAATGCACCTGTTGAGACAGAAAGGTTTCAAGTTGCTGGTTATAACATGTTCATTTCAACGCAGTCTGAAAAACATGGGAATGTATTTAGGCTTCTTTCTGCCACCTAGCAGCAGCTGTTTCAGAAGCACACATTGATACATACCTTCATAATTATTTTATCTTTCATAATCCATTTGGCTATTATCTATCATCTATCTATCTATCTATCTATCTATCTATCTATCTATCTATCTATCTATCTATCATCTATCAATCATCTATCAATCATCTATCAATCATCTATCTTTCTATCATTTACCTATCATCTATCTATCATCTATCTATCTATCATCTATCATCTATCTATCAATCATCTATCTATCATCTACCTATCATCTATCTATCTATTATCTATCTATCATCTATCTTTCTATCATTTACCTATCATCTATCTATCATCTGTCTATCTGTCTATCTATCTATCTATTTATCATCTATCTATCAATCATCTATCAATCATCTATCTTTCTATCATCTACCTATTTATCTATCATGTATCTATCTTTTTATCATTTACCTATCATCTATCACCTATCTATCTATCTATCTATCTATCTATCTATCTATCTATCTATCTATCATCTATCTATCTTTCCATCATCTACCTATCATCTATCTATCTGTCTGTCATCTGTCGCGTGCCCGTGCCCGTGCGTCTCTTCAGAGGGCACTATGAGTACCTGTGGAGACCCATGATGACCAGAAACATCCTGGATGGCTCCACCTCCTTTTGCTGGGCTCTGGGGGTTTCGCAGCCTCTGCCTTACAGGGCAGGAAGTGCAGGCCTCTGCCGGTTCCACTTGGCGTTTTTACACGTTATCTGGGATCTGAACTCAGAACTTTTGAGACGAAGGCTTGACCCTGGAGCCACCTCTCCAGCCTCCTTAATCCTTTTAGAAATACACTGTGTGCATGTAAACAGACTCCAGGTTTTTCGTGGGATGCAATGGTTCTATCCTTAGAATTTCGTATCTTCCAACTCCCCATTTTGTTGTAAACATTCTCCACATTCTTCAAAATATTCCCAATTTTAGTGTTTAAACTATGATATTTCTGGGTGTCCGGGTACACACATCCCACTGAGTTCATGTGGGGATCAAGGACAGCTTCACGGAACTGGTAGGTTCCAGAAATCAAACTCGTCCGTAGACTTGTATGGCATGCGCGCCATCTTGCCAGTTCTCAGAGTAGTTTTAAATGGCTGCCCTTGTTTGTTTGTAGGGCAGCATTTGCCAGGTGTTCCTGAATTATGTGCTTTGTGTTTTGCCACGCTGGGGATCAACCTGAGGTCCCTGCCATGCCAGGCAAGAGCTGCACCTCAAGTTCCATGCCAGCCCTATTCAGCAGCTATTTCAGCATCTTCGTCTGTCCATATTTGTGCTTTACTAGGATGGGCCACATTCTGCATAGACGTTGAGCTTCTGGTGTTTCCTTCAGGATAGTTTTAAAGAAGAGCAGCTGAATCTAAAGGGCAGTCGTGATGGCGGGTATTGATCTGCAGGAAGACTTGGAAAGAACAAAGCCCCAGCTCTGCGAGGCAGAAGACTTTCTAGAAGACGTGTTGGGCATGTGCCCTTGCTGGGATGCTAGAGATAGGCTTATAATGTTTGGTTTAACTAAATTTTATTTTTACATTTCTTTATCGTGTGTGTGTGTGTGTGTGCGCGTGTGTGTGTGTGTGTGCGCCCCTGCACCACCATGTGACGTGTGGCAGTCGGGACCACTTTGTGGAGCTGGTTCTCTCCTTCCACCTGTGGAATCTTGCTGCCTCAGGGAAGGGACAGTGGGTGCTGCTTCCTGGGACTGGTGACATGACCAGAGCTGGAGGGACGCCGGCCCTTCTCTGGAGCATGGGCCCCGCCGTCTTTCGTCCATGAAGTGCCTCTTCTTGACCCTTCTTTCGCCACAGCTATATTTAGTGTTTCCTTTCTAACTGTTCCAACCTGAATTACAGTGATTACTTGATTTCTAAAATTGTGACTAAAAATACACAGAACATAAAAGTCACCATCATAACCTTGTGTGTGTGTGTGTGTGTGTGTGTGTGTGTGTGTGTGTGTGTGTGTGTGTGTATGTGTGTGTGCGTGTGCGCCCAGGGTGAGCAGACAGACCCTAGTAGGTGTGCATAGGTTGTGGTCCTACAATGTCCAGACTTAGAATTGGGCAGGACAAGTCTAGTGTCCTTAGCCTGTCCCCTAATTTCCCCTAGGAACCCGACCCTCAGCAGTGTGACCATGCACCCCTCCTGCTCTCTCTTCGCTTCTCTCTCCTGCGCATAGTCCAAGAGCAGGACCTGCCCGAGTTCCTAAATCCTAGCCTTGTTCTGAGCAAAGTTCTGCCATATATACATATTTATCACACACACACACACACACATAAACAACTGAAGTGCACATGCAGTTTGCTTCACATCTTTATCTTTTTAGTAGTTTGTGTATGACGTTCATTCATTCTTGCTAGGAGCTGGAATCCCCCCCCAACTCTCTCTGTACCCCAGGCTGATTTTGAATTTGAGCTCTTAGTCTTCCTGTCTCTACCCTCTAAGAGCTAGAGTTACAGGCCTGCACTATTCACCTGCCCTGGGGGCCGTCTTTTCTTATTACTGATCTGGCTTTTTAGGCGCACACTGTGGCTTTCCCAACTCGCTAAAAACAGACCTATGAATGCATTGTTGCTCAGTATTCATGGAGTGGTGAGGGAGAATGGTTCCAGGACCCCCCCCCCCCAGGGATAACCGTTGTCCTGGGGGTGCTCACATTAATTAACTCATAACTTACGGAAAAAAACTTCCTGTATACTTTAAACCATTTCCAATTACTTACAGTATCTAATGTAAAGAAAATGCCTTGTAAATATTCTTATATTGTATTATTTAGGTAATAATGGGTAAGGACATTTAGTATAGGCACCATTGAAAAAATATTTTAGGTTGACTCCAAAGCTGCAGACTGTGTGGAGGGGAAGACAGACTGGAGTAATGTTACTACCTCTTGCTACTAATTCTGCTTCTTGTGTGCATATGCATGCATGTGATATATGAATGCATGTTCTTGTTCACTGTGGGGACCAGAGGAGGACATCACGTGTCCCCCACCTCATTCCTTTGAGACAGGGTCTCCCACTGAAGTTGGAACATGCCTTTTTTTTTTGTTTGTTTTTTACTAGACTGGTGGTCTCCACCCATCCCTCAATGCTGGGGCTGCAGGTGTGTCCACATGCATTCTGGGAACCCAACGCAGGTCCACGTTCTTGCCCAGCAGGCACGCTTCCCATTGAGCCATCTCTCCAGCCCCATTAACGTGTGCCAGCCACCAAAGCTGAGGTGGCATCAATAGTATGGGCGCCATTTGTTCCTTTCTGTACCTTTGAGAAAGAAAAAAAATCACTGAGTCAACTGAGGCCCACCGAGGGCGCATCTGATTATAGACAGCTGCTCTGCTCTGTTTGGCTTTGAGACAGGGTCTCATATAGCTTAGGCCGGCCTCAACGGGAGCTTGCTGTGAGGCCGAGGTTGACCCCGGATTTATGATTCTCCTGCCTCGACTTCCCAAGTGCCGCCACGCCTGGTTGAGAGTCAGATAGTCTTCAACAGGAAGAGAGAGGGTCTTGGCAAACATGGATGACGTAAGTCTGAAACAAACACTTGTTTAGTTTGTTTTACTGTATGTCTATTTGTGTGGTATGGAAGATGGAGGAGAAGGTTTATTTCTTAAAAGCTGCCAATTAAATTCCTGGCGCATCTTTTCCTGGGAATGTGGGCCAAATAACTTTCCCTTCGGAGCTTTCAGTCCTTGGCTAGGATGGCGTTCATTTAATTTCATGCATTTCCTTTCCTATGCGTGTTTCATATGTACAGGTTTTTTAGCTCATTCTAGTGTGTGCTTCACGGAAGAGGGTAATCCCTTAGAAGCTTTATTTTGATGATTTCTCCAATTATTATCATATTTGAAAGAAACCAGAGAAGAAAATGCTTTCTAGACTAGTGAATCAGAGAAGGACTTTGACGTCAGTTCTGGGGCTAGAAAGATGACTTGGTGGTAAGAGTGCTTGCCACGCAAGCATGAGGACCCAAGTTTGAATCCCCACAACCCATGTAAATGCCGGACATATTAAGGCAGCATCTGTAATCCCAGAGCTCCGTCAAGGAAACTCGAGGCCAAGACAGGAGAATCTCCAGCTGCTCACAGACCAACTAGCCTGGCATATGCAGCGGAAAAGAGACTGCCTTAAGCAAGGCGGGAAACCAGAACTGACATGCTTCCTTATCCTCTGACTTACACATGCATGTCGTGACATGTGCACACTTGCATTTGCCAGCACACAGGTGCCTCTTTTCTTGTGCACACATGTGTGTTCTGCATGTGGGTGGGTGTGTATAAGAGGCATTTGAGTGTGTGTGCCTGTGGAGGTCCAATGGGAACCACCCCGCATTGCTCTGCCCTCGGGTTTCCAGGCTCGGCCTTCCAGGGCCAGATTACAGGCTGCCACCGTGTGTGCCCAGCATTTTTCTGTGGGATCTGGACTCAGTTCCTTTGCTTTCAAGGCAAAGGCTTTAACCCCTGAACCGTGTCCCCTGCCCACGCCTCGGTGTTCGGGTGCTGGCTCTGTCGCTCCTGTGTCTGTTGCTCGTGGTCTCCACCTGATGTCCCTCGTGTGTGTTTGCTTTTCCTGTTCTAAAGGACCTTCCTCTCGAGTTTCTCCTTTTCTCCTTATTGGAAGTTATTTATCCAGGGGTTCAGCATGCCAGGTTGCCCTTATTTGAAAGCCTTCTAGGACCTGCTAGAATTCTTTTCTTCAATCAGTTTGTCTCAAGATGATCACAAAGCGACTTCAGGAATCGCCCTAGATTTGTTTTGCTCTGGGGTTTCCTAGGCTCACCTCCCAGGGCTGGAAGTACAGACCATCACCATTTCCACCTGGCGTCTTTTTACGTAGGATCTTGGATCCAAACTCAGGACCTTCTGCTTGTGAGGCAGAGACTTTAACCCCAGAGCCAGCTCTCCAGTCCCCCAGTGCTGATTTCCACGCAGGAAAGAAAATGGTTTTGGAGTTGAGTATGTAGATTTGTTGAAGAATACCCATTAGGCGGTGATTCCGTTAGCCTCTCAGCTGGAGGCTGAGACCCTGGGAATTCACGGCAGCAGCCTCCAGCTCGCGGCTTCATTGCGAGTGGTCTCGCCGCGCACAGTCCTCAGTTTATCCCTGGAGCTACATTTCCCTCACTTTCACTTTTATGCTTCCTCAGAGGCTGCTGCCCTTAGGGTGTGCGTGCGTGTGCGCGAGCGCGTGTGCGTGTGTGTGCATGTGTGCGCGTGTGTGCGTGTGTGTATGCGTGTGCGTGTGTGTGCACGCGTGTGCATGTGTGTGTGTGTGTGTATAGGCCAGAGGACAGCTTCAAGTGTTGTTCCTCAGGTGCTATCCACTTTTTTTTTTGGACAGGGATTTTCACTGACCGTGAACTCACCGAGTAGCCAGGCTGGCTGGTGTCTGCCTACCTCTCTGCCTTCCCACTGCTGGGATTGTGATCACACACTATGTCCCGTGCCTGGCTTCTTTTCCTTTCATGTGTTTTGTGTGTATGAAGTGTGCGTGTGTCTGCATGTGGGTGATTGGGTCTGCATGGGAACGCTCATGCATGCGGAGGCTCATGCATGGTGATGCGGGAATCATTCTTGGTCGCTCTTTTACCTTATCATTCTGAGCCTGTGTCCCTAATTAAACCTAGAGTACCCCATGAGGGCTGGTCGGGTCAGCCAGCATGCCCAGGCCTCCCTTCCAGGGCTGGATTCTAGGTGGGCTGCCACCCAGGCCTGAAATTTAAATGGGATCTGGAATATAGACTCTGGTCTGTCTGCTTGTATGGCAGGTGCTTACCTGTCCAGCCACCTCCCCAGTCTGAGATTTCCAGACTCCTTCCTTCTTGGGCTCTTCCTTCCCTTCCTTCCCTCCCTCTCTCCGTGTTCCCTCCCTCCCTTTTATTCCTCCCTTTTCTCCCTTTTTTCCTTCCTTACCTTCTTTTTTTTCTTTCCTCCCTCCTCCCTCCCTCCCTCCCTTCTTCCTTCCCACTCTCTCTTCCTTCCTTTCTCCCTCCCTCCCTTCAATCAGTCTCATGCTTGGAAGACAAGCACTTTGCCAATTGAGCTATCTCATTAACCCCTGGTTTCTTTTATATGTTTAATGTTGCTTACATACAGAACTATGGACTCTTAATTATTAAATTATTAAATTATTAAATATTATATTCATAGTTAACTGTTTTTAGAAGATCCCCCCCCCATTAGCCCAGCAACTCTGGAACCCATGCAGAATAGAGTCATTGGGGAAGTTTTAAAATTTCCTGCACATGGAGTCAGAATCTGCGGGGTTGGTGGCATCAGCCCGGGTGCCTTGGTGGTGCCACCTTGCTGCCAAATGTTGCCTGGTCCTTCACTGCCTCATTAATCCATGTAATGGCCTGGGAGGGGCGTGGTCTGTGTCTCATGCCCAATCTAGTCTAACTACAGAAGTCGTTCTGCTCTATCCACGCTGTTATGTGCGAGAGTGGGTTGGGTAAGCAAACAAAGCAGTTGCGTTCTGCAGTATTTATGAAGGTAGACACTCTGCCCTCAGACCCCGACGTGCCCTCATTGCTGGCTCCCGTGCAGACACGATGCCAGGTACCCTTCTCATCATGATGCTGTAATTGCCACGGCTTCGGGTATCTTCCCCGATGAGCATCTTAGGAAGTCAGGTTGGCTCTGAACGATCCTAGCGGAGTGACTTGGGTTTGAGTTATTTTGGAGGAATCTGTCAAGTTAGTTCTGTGGAGGAAGAAGGCAGGTTTCTCATCCACCACGTGTTCGGCTCAACCGCTGCAGAAACTGTCCCGGGCTCAGCCTGTGCATGTGCTTGAGTGTGTGTGTGTGCGCGCGTGCATGTGTCTTTCAAAGTGAGGAGATGCAGGGATGTTACCTGTATCACAGGCTGCCCAGAGAGGGGAGCGGGAAGCACAGCGAGGGGCTGGGGCGCTGTTCCAGGGAGAGAAGGAATGGAGGGAGGCGTCTGGGACCCGGCATTTCATTCTGCCTCGTGGGGCTCAGGAGATGGAGGAGGTGTGAGGGTGGGGGCAGGAGGGATGCCCCCGATCTTGGGATTGGACAGACGTGTAGCTGAGATGACAGTGAAGGGCTAGGTGAGGGAGAGGGTGTCGGGGCCTCATGTGAGATGGCACTGATGACTTCAGCCAAGGAGTGGAGCAAATCTGATGGAACATGTGCTTTCAGCCCTGGGGAGAGCTGCAGGGAGCAGGGAGTGAGGAACCGCCCAGACCGTGGCCTCCTGGGCAGCAGCAGCTGCTGGCCTCTGCCCAGCCTGCAGCAGTGCCTGGAAGCATTGCGGCGGCCGACACATCCCTTCCCAGGCAGGGTTGCCTGTTGCATGGAGCAGAATTGGGAGGGCCGTTATCGCACCAAGTGACCCAGGTCCTCTGCGCATGTGGATGTAACTCGGTCGGACTCCAGGGTTTCCAGACGGCTTTTCAAGATTGTCTCATCGCCAAAGTAAAAGCCCAGAAGTACATTCTACTTTCTTAGAAGACTAGCAAGGACAGAGAGCAGATTACAGCCATCTTTTCTTTCGTGAGCAGCTTTCAAAATGTGTAGGATCCATTAAATGTGTTTAAAAGATTGAGCAAATTTGATGGCAATTTAGGTTTTTGAACTATTCATTTTTTTGTGTGATAATACAACTTTGAGACTATTGCCAACTGAGCTATCTCAGCAGTTCTGGATTTCTTTTATGTGTCTAGTGTTGCTTACCTATAGAACTCTGGAATTTTACTTTTAGACTGTATTATTAAATATTATATTAATAGACAACTTTTTTTTTGTCTTAGTGTCTTTTCCTCGTGCTGTGATAACATATCCTGACAAAAGCAACTTTAAGTTCTAACTTTAATCAGCTCACAGATCCAAGTCACGGTCTGTCATGGCTGGAAGTTGCGGCAGCAGGGGCTTGAGAGAGCTGGTCACTTTACACCCACAGTCAAGAGCACGCATGCTTGCCAGTGCTTCGCTCTCTCTCTGCATTTTTACACAGTCGTGGATGTCCTGCCTAGGGCATGGGCCTGCCCACATCAGCGAAGGTAATTCAGGTAGCTCCCCAGGCAGGCTCAATGCCCTTCTCCCAGGTGATTCTTCATTGTGTCACGCTGGTCAAGGATGGTTGAGACAAGCAAGCCGTCATGCTAGTGGTCTGCGTCAGGCCTTAAGGAGGCTTCTTGTAGTCTCCTGTGGATAGGGGTACTTCTAAATGGATTTTAAGGTGATTTGGAGTTGGATGCCCCAGGCTAGTTCGTGCAAGGTCCTACTACTTGGTAGTCCCTGCTCCCATGTGCTGCTGTATACGATGACGGACGTTCTCTGCCAGAGCTCTGAAGGCACGTGTGGCTTTGAGGGTCCTTGGTCCTTCAGCACTGACCTAAGTCTGTCCTGACCACCTCTCATGCGATTTTAGGAATCCCGTTGCCCTTGTGGCCTGCCCCTGGACTTGGGGTGCATGGCCGTGATGTGTGACCATTCGGCAGAATTTCAAGTTATGCAAATAATTAGAATATCCAGAAACAAGATTTCCCAGGCTGGAGAGATGGTTCAGGGGCTAAAGCCTTTGTCCTTCAAGCAAAAGGACGAGCGAGTGTGGGTCCCAGATCCCACGTAAAATGTCAGGCACATGTGGCATCAGCCTACGTACACTTCAGGCCCCGGAAGACAGAGCCTGGGAAACCCAAAGCAGAGCAATAAGGAGGCAGAGCAATGCAGGATGATTCTGGAATGTCACCTTTGGACCTCCACAGTCACACACACTCAAGTGTCCTTTTCTATACATGCACACACACACACACACACACACACACACAATTCTCATAGTGGACAGTGCCTAAATAGTTCATTTGAGGGCTAGATACTTAGATTAGGATTGCTTGCACAGCTCAGCCAGCCAGTGAGTGGCCGCAGCATGCGCTCCTGTTGGAATTTTGTGCATTTTCTGTGAAAACAGTGACAGAGCCTGAATTCACTGGGGACTAAGTGGCTTATAAAACAGATTCTGGGTGTGGGGAGATGGTTCCGTGGTTAAAGCACTTGCCATGCAAACAACAGGACCAGAGTTCAGATCCTCTGGTCCCAAGTGTGGCAGCCCGTCTGTTATTCCAGCCCCAGAAGGTAGGTTCTGGAAAATTCCCAGAGCAAGCTGGCTCGCCAGACTAGTCTTTGTGGCACACTATGGGTTTAATGAAAGAAGATGGTAGAAGATGAGGTGATCTGGGGTGATTCCTGATATCGCCCCCAGTCCTCCTCGTGCACATACAACCCTGCCACATATATACCCGCACATATGTGTCCGCCACCCACATGCAAGCACGCATATACACATTCACCCCCCCCCCACATACACATTAACAAAGAAACCAGACTCTGTTTGCTAACAGTTTTGGAAACCAGAAGCCCTAAGCAGGGCGTGGTTTGGCCTTCTTCCCCTCGCCGCCCTAGGGAGAGTCCCTGGTTGCATCTCCCAGCCTCTGGTGTTCCCTGGCAAGCCTTGGCCTTCCTTGGTGACGTCCCTCCAGCCTTGTGGCTGTGCCCTAGCCATATTTTTCCACCCCATCTTCCCGCTATGTGTATCTTTCTCTGTGTTTTCATCCTCATTTTTCCGTGCATGTCCGTTCCCCTGTTTTTATGAAGACTCAATCATATTGGACTAGGTCTCAGCTAATGATCTCACTTTAAATTAATCTCTGTTAAGATTTTATTTCCAAATAAGGTCACCCTCTGAAATACTATGCGACTATCCTCCCGCAAGTGTCTAAGAAAGATGCGTTCTACCATGTGACTGACAGCGTGGCTGACATCTTTAGGAGCCGTAGATGGGTTTAATGTTGCCTTCACATGCTGCAAGTTGTTTACGGTGCGCTTCCTTCATTACTATAAAGATTGGTTTAATATGTGATTTATAAGATTGAGACTGGAGAGATGGCTCAGTGGTTAATACCTTTGCCTTGCAAGCTAAAGGACCTGAGTTCAGATCCCCAGATCTCACATTAAAAACGCCAGGCAGAAATGGTGGCAACCCGTAGTTCAGGCCCTGAAAGGCAGAGCCTGGAAAACCCCAGAACAAAATGATAGTGAGATAGAGCAATCCAAGATGATTCCCAGCGTCACCCTTGGACGTCCACAGGCACCCACAGTGCCCATTTCTACACACACTTGCACATACCACATTCACGTACACACCCAGAGCTGTATAAACACACACATAGGCAGAAAGAGAATTCACAGTATGGGCTAGGGACAAAGTTCAGTGGCATGTGCTTGCCCAGCACGCGTGAAACTCTGGGTTCAGTTTCTGTGTTGCAAAGCAAGTGAGATGTTTTGAGGCGTGTTTGAGGCGAGGTCTTGCTCTGTAGCTGCTGCTGGTCTTGAACTGCCCGTCCTCCTGCCCCGCTGCCCGAGGCTGCACCGCCATGCCCGACTTGCAGTTTTAGGTGAAGTATGAATATGCACGGACGTTGCGGCATTTTCTTGTTATGTGGTGTATGACCCAGTGTGGACAGTCTGATCATCGGGGTCTCAGGCGTGCTGCCCACTCTACCCCTTACTGACATTGGCCCTTGGAAGTTCCATAGAATACCTAGCTTTTGATTCCTCATTTGTAAAGTGAGTCACTGGGGGAAAGTGAGTGATGGAACTCGAGAAAGGTGCTTAGTGCCGAACCTCTTTCTACAGGTGGTAAGTAAACACAGTAATACAGCACAGCCGTTAATGAATCAGCCTCTTGGGTTTCCCATGGCAACTTATTTTATTTCAAATTTCATCTTATGGAAAGTGGTCCACACAGGGAACATACAACAACTCCGTAGGATGGACATCAGAACATTGAGGTGGGTGTGGAAAGGGGTGGAGATTCCTTCCCTCCCCTCCCTCCTGGTGTGAACATGATACCTGAAGTCCAAGCCAACCACTACTGACTGTGCTTTTCCTACCCAGTCGGCGTTGGGGGTTCAGGAGTGACCGGGGGCTGTTCCCCTCATCCTTTGTCAGTCTGCCCCAGTAAAGACGGGGCGTGCAGAGATCCCCAGCTGGGCTCTGTCTTCTGTACTGTGGTGTGGAATGCCGGGGGCACTTGGTGGAGTTTATAGACAGTGTGGACAGGGATCCGTTGAACTGGGAAGCTTCGTTGTTTAATTGTTTCTCTCTCTGTGTATAGATAGCCGAGGAGGGAGGGAGGGAGCGAGGGAGCGAGGGAGGGAGAACAACACATGCACACATGCACGCCATGGTGGGTGGGTGGAGATCAGAGGACAGCTTTTGGAAATCAGTTCTCTCCTTCTACTATCCAGGCTTTTGGAGTTAAACTCAGTTCTCCAGGTTTTGAGCAGGCTCCTGACTCACCGAACTATCTCCCCGGTCCAAGCAGGGAACCTCTAAATACCACCCTCCAAGAATGCTAGCGAGCTTTTTTTTTTTCTCCCCAAGTTCTTACTTATTTTTTAGAATCTTTGGTCCATGAGAGACTTTTCTTTCTGTCCCTATATCCAAGCAAAAGAAAGAGTGATTGTACCGCGACAGTAGAGCGTCTTCATAGGCCACTGAACACGGCCAGTGTTTCTTAAACAGCCTCAGTAATCAAGTGTTTTTCTCCTATAAGCCTCTGATTCTCTGGAGAAATCAAGGAAGGCTTACAGACTGGCAGAAAACCATTTTTTTTTTTTTAAAAAGAAGAACAAATTCTAACCAGTGTTTAAAAGCAGAGACTGAAAAGCCTCACTCAGTAAATGCAACCATGAATGTTGTGTTTGGTTTCATATTGTTATGATACATTAAACCAGTTGAATAGGAAAGGGAGCCGATGAGAGGCTGTCCCCAGGGACCAGGCGAGGCAGGCGAAGACTGGAGAGAAGGAGGAGGCGGGAGAGTCCCTGGCAGGAGGGGATGGGGAGGAGGGGTGGAGCCAGTATCCTCAGATGGGAGACCCACCCTGATTATGCTCTTTGCCAAGTTTACTGCAGACCTAGAGTGCTGATCTATTTTAGAATCGCTACATCATTGGAGCCAAAGAAATCAGGCTTTTATAATCTTATTTTAAACATCATAAAACGGGGAGCTGGGGAGGTGGATAAGGTATTTTGCCTCTCAAGTGTACGGCTCAGAATTTGAGTCTCCGTCACCCATGAAAAGCCAGGCAGGTGTGGCAGACCTCTGTTATCCCACCACTTGGGAGACAAGACAGGGACTCCCCAGGGCAAGGCAGCAGCTAGCCTGGCGGATCGGTGAGCTCTGGGTTCTACTGAGAGACCCTGCCTTAATGATAAAAGTGGAGAGCTGTCAAAGAAGACCCCCAATGTCAGCCCGTGGCCATCAACATGCACACACGCAGACATGCGCACCCACATATGTACAAATACACTCACATCCTTCTCATGTACACATGCAAAAAAGTGGCCATTATGGTTAATGGTGATACATATGTGTGAAAAATGCTAGAGGGTGATTTTTAATATGTCTTGTTTTTATTTTATTTATTTATTCATTTGTGCATGTGTGCGTGCGTGCGTATGTGTGTGTGTGTAGAACCACGAGCAAATTTGGGAACTACCATGGACGCCTCCACCTCCTCCTTGTTTACTCTGCCCCGGGATTTACAGGCTCCGCCCTACCAGGACCAGAAACATAGGCCACCCTCGCTTCTGCCCGGTTCCACCTGGCGTCTATGCATGGGGTCTAGGATCTGAATTCAGGACCTTCCGCCTGCAAGGCAGAGGCTTAACCCCTGAGCCACCTCTCTAGCCCCAATATGTCCTGTTATAAGGTGTTCAAAAGTTAGTCTTTGGGCAAGAAGGTACAAGTGCTTTCTCTGTGTGTGTGTGTGACTGTGTGTGGATGTGACAGTGTGTGTGTGTGTCTGTGTGTGTGACTGTGGGTGTGAGAGTGTGTGTGTGACTGTGTGTGTCTGTGTGTGTGGGTGTGTCTGTGACTGTGTGTGTCTGTGTATGTGACTGTGGGTGTGACAGTGTGTGTGTCTGTCTGTGTGTGACTGTGTGTGTGTGTGACTGTGCGTGTGTCTGTGCGTGTGTGTGTCTGTGTGTGTGTGTGTGTCTGTGCGTGTGGACTCCAGAGGCCACTCACTCTCCACCTTTATTTATTTTTTTGAGGCAGGGCTCATGTAGACGCTGAAGTCCATCTGTTCTGCTCTGCTAGCTGCCCAGTGAATATCAGGAACTCACCTGTCTCTTCCCCCTCCCTCGTATGGGGTTACAGATGTGTTACCACCACCATGCCTGGTTTTTCGTGTGTGTTTCAGAGATCTGGACTCTGGTCCTTCTGTTTGCCCAGTAACTACTTGACCGATAGAACCATCTCCCCACTTCCTGGTTCCATGTTTTCAACACAGAATTGATGGGCGGAAAAAGATCTCAGGAAGTCTGCACGGTCCTCAGAGCAGCAGCTACTCTGTGGGCCAGTAGGGGCCAGACCTTCGGTTAGGCCGGGCCGCTTCTTCCAGTTGCCAGGGCTCAGTGTAGGACGCACGCTGAGAGCTGAATACAGCAGCTGCTGACAGCTCAGAGCACGTGAAGACTGCTGGGCATTAATAAGGAATGATTGCGCTGTCCTTCTAGAGGCTCCGGGAATGTTCTGGAGCACAGGCAGGGATGTCTGAGACTTTAGCTGTCCCTAAACACACTGTAAACCCTGCATTCCTGGGGCCAGACACTGGCTCAGCAGGTAAAGTGCTTGGTGTGCAAGCAAAGAGAACATAGTTCATGTTCCCGGATCCCATGACAAATGCTGGTGTGTGTGTGTATGTGTGTGTGTGTGTGTGTGTGTGTGTGTGTGTGTGTGTGTGCGCGTGTGTGTGCCGATCTCGGTGCAGCCTCAGAAGTTAGAGTGGTCATCCACAGAGCGAGTTGGCTAGTAAGACGAGTCCTGTTGAAGAGTGCTGGTCTTGACTAGAGACCCCGCCTCAAAAGAATAAGGCAAAAGAGTGATAGATGGAGGATGATTGTGAATAGCAGCCTTGGGCCTCCGTGTGCCCATGCATACACATGCATGCAAATTCGTGCTTGCTGTACCCATGAGCATACACATACATACTTCCCCATACGTGTGAAAATGGGAAAAGAAAAAAGCATTTCTGGCCCTCAGCCTCAAAGTCTGTGAATCCATAGATTTAAATGCTCCTCGGGTGATGCTGAGCACAGGCGCTTCTGAAAAGCTCCCCTGACAGGAGGGACAGTCAACCTGAGAAAAATAACAGTGCTCCAAATGAAATGGGATAAGGCTGTTTAATTTGTATCGATGAGTTTTTATATTTGGGCCTTCAATTTATTGCCTTTAATATTTTTGCAAAGTGTACGTAAAATTTAGCACTTTAACAATCCACAGCATTGACATCCATCGACCTCCCCTTCCCTAGCACCTGGCAGTCACTGATCCGCTGCTTGTGAGTGGGCTGACCCACACTGTGTGTTTCCTGTGAACAGTGTCACGGAGCACGTGTGTGTCTGACTGCTGCCTCCTGGTGTAATGTTTTCAAGGCTCAAGGTTTGTCTGCGTGAGGCATGTATTGGTGTTTCGTTCTTTTTTATGGTAAAATAATGTTTCAGTGTATAGGTGTACCTCATGTTGTATGTTAGTTGATGGACATTTAGGTTGTTGGTTATTCATGCATAGTGTTGCTAGAGGCGTTCATGAAAACACCTGCTGTCAACATTTTGAGTATATTCCCAGGAGCCGGATCACTGGGGCTATATGATAATTCTGTTTAACTAGTTGAGACATCACCGGAGTCTTCTGCAGTGGATACGCCAGCCATGGAGGAAGCTGCAGTTTCTCTGCCTGCTGTCTGATGTTTTTCTAAAATGGCTTCGCTGGTGTGTAACTGGACATTTTTGTGGTTTTCATTTGCATTCTCCTAATGAATGGCACTGAGCATCTTTCCGTGTGTTGGTTCGAAATTACATTGCCGTGCTTTTTTCAGAGCTAAGGGTTCCTGAGACAGGGGTGCCCAGGTGGGTCAAAGGATGAAAAATTTTTCTTGGGATCAGTTATTTAAAGAGGTCAATGGTATGACCTAGTGGCTGCAATTAGTCACAGTGTCATCTTGTATTCTTGAAAAAATAGGAAGAGAGTAGATTTGCAGCATTCCCACCACCAAAGTGAGAACTAAGCTAGATTAATTGGCTTGACTCAGCCATCCCATAATGTCTGCATATATCAGAAACATTGTGCACACATAAGTTATACAATTTTATTTAAAAGGTAGAAAGACATAATAAACTGATTCCCACGGGGGTGTTTTCTAAATGTCGGAATTAGACGTGTGTGTTGAGACTAACACAGCAGGTACTGCGCCAACACCTAGGGAGCCTGAGTTCTGAGGGCCCCAGATACTGACGGTAGCAGCCCCCCACCAGGGTGCTGTGCAGGATACCTGTGCGGCATCCAGGTGCAAAGCTAGTGTTATGCACAGATTGTCATTTTCCTCCTCGTCACAGATCAGTCTGTCGTTAGTCCCTGTTTTGTTCGGGTCCAAACAAGCTGCTTCAGCCTGCTCAGCGGTGGAGGATGGACGCATACCGGGCGCCGTCTGTCGTGCGAGGCTGCAGGCAGGTTGCCAGGGAGAGCAAGCGGGGCCTTTGGCCCCTAACTTTTTCAGTTTTTTTTTTCCTAATGTATTTACTTTTTAGTTTTACAGGCATATCAAGTACTCCTCCCTGCTTCCTCCATCCCCCTCCCATCCTCTTCCCTTCCCCCCATCAGTCCATCCCACAATCTCCCACCCTCCTACCTGGCAGAGTCTGTGGGCCCCGGGGCTCCTCTGCCTTGTCTACTCTTGTGAAGGTTCAGGACTCTGTGGCATACCAATTTGCCCCTCAGGCACCCCACTGATTGGGGTGTTTCCCTTCACTCATGCAGCTGTAGTCTCCAAGGTGTCCCCTGTTGTTTTTACCTCTCTTCAGTTCCTCACAGTCTCTGGGGCATGTTCGTGTGTCAGTCATTGCACAGGATTGGCAAGGACAAGCCTCACCGCAGTGAGTTTCCGGATGCAACATCTCGGCTTGGGTGGAATGTCTTGTCCAACCATGAACTTTCCCATCTTAAGGTTCTTACAGTCTTACACCCCCTCTTCCGCAAGGTTCCCCAAGCCTCTAGGACGGGGACAGATTAAGATGGCCTGATTCTGAGCGAGCATTGCCGGGTCACCAAAAATCTGCTTGATGGTTCAGTTGGGTTTTGTTTCTCTTCCAGCCTCCAGCAGGCAAGGCACGGAAGCGTTAGCAGACCAGTGTCCAGGAAAGCGAGGTCGTGGGAGACTTGTCACCCTCTTGAGCTCTCCCTTGGGATTAAGCACCCATAGACAGGCTCCAGGTGCTCCTGTGGGGGCGCCCATGGGCAGCCTGAGGTGTCAGCGCTGTGCGTATCATTTTAACAGCAGTCCCCTTGTAAGAGCTGCAGGTCCACCAGGGTGGTGGGCTTGTGCTGAGTGCATGGAGGATGGTTTTCAGATTGTGCAGCTGCTTCTGACACATCCCCCTTGTCATCGTGAAGGCTTGTGTTTAGTCCTCAGGAATAAAAGTCCGGTTGCTGCTCTTCAAGATGCCATTTGTCTTCCGAGGCTGGGAGAGGAGTGGCTATTGTCCACAGGAGCCTGCGCCCCTCGCAACTGACTAGCTGGGCTTTTCTTTTAAAGTAGTAAACTATATATTACATCAAATTCACCAGCTCAGCATTAAAAAGGTTAACACTTATTTATCTTGGTGCGGAGGTACGTACACGTATGTCGCAGTGCGCGTGGGCGGTATTCGGACAATGTGTGGGAAGTACTTCTTTCCTTCTCTCATGTAAGTTCTGGGACTCAAATTCAGGTTGTCAGACTTAGTTGCAAATACCTTTACCTGTTGAACCACCGTGAATGTCCGTGTGTACGTGTGTGTACAAGAGAGCACTTTAGTATGTGTGTGTGACCCTGAGGAAACCCGAGAGAGACACTGGAAATCTTCTTGGATTGCTCTCCCTTCTTAGGGCTTCGGAGTTTCCCAGGCTCTGCATTCCAGGGTCAGGTGGGGGCTGCCACCATTTTCGTGTGTAGGATCTGGGGATCTGAACTCAGGTCCTTTTGCTTGCAAAGCAAAAGTTTTAACACCGAGCCATCTCTCCTACCTTAGTTGATCGTTTTTAAGAATATGATTGAGTAGTATTCATTAAAGCAGAGCCTTTTAAATTGAATTTTAACCAATAATTGTGTATTGGTTGACTCTTTCCACAACCAAAACATCCCATCATACGCCCATTTCTGTTTTGGGGGTGGGGGCAGACCCTTCCGTCTCACTGGCCCCTGAGGGTTAGTTACCCCAGATGCCCACCTCCTGTCTCCCGTCCCTCCGTCCACATGCACCAGGCCGGGGCTCTTCGGTGGACCATGATCCTCTGTTTCCAGATGGAGGTTCCCTCACGGGGCGGGCAGACACCTGCCGAAGCCTGGCTATTAATAGAGGTTCTCAGGTCATTGGATGATTATGTGGAAGGCATTAGCCGGCTTCTGATGGGGGCAGGATTTCTTCTACCTGCTCACACAGGCATTATACTTGCTGCTTTTTTTTTTGTGGGGGAGGCTTGAAACTCTTAAAAAGCCTTTGTTTAATTAACATGAAGAACATGTTTTACTCTGACATTTTCATACACTTGTCATTATAGCTCACTCATATTCACCCATTTCCACCATCATTCTCTGCCCTCTTGCTGGTCCTGAGACAGTTTCCCTCCTGCTTTCATCACACACACACACACACACACACACACACACACACACACACACACTATTGTATGTATGTAGAGATGCATATGTATTTAAATTGAGACTCTGCGTATGAGAGAAAAATAAGTGACATTTTATCTTTCTCCCTCCACCACATCTTATCTTCCCTCCCTACATCCCCTTTCCATCACAGTCCCCTTCTACATTCATGTCATGTACATAAATTTTGTATTTATATTAAAATCTAGATTCTACAAATAAGAGATTATGTGATACTGTTTTTTCTGAATCAGACTTATGCTCAATCTACAGCTCCATCCATTTTCCTGCTAATGGCATAATTTCATTTTGCTTTATGGCAGAATAAAACCTCTTTGTATAACATCTCATGTCTTCTTTATCCATTCATCCATGGATGGGCATAGGCCGGGTCAGTGGCTTGGCCGTTGTAACGCTGTGATCAACGTGAGCCTGCAAATATATCTGTGGTGGGTACATGTGATTGTGAACATTTCTGTGAGTACGGAGGGGACCGGGGAAGAATCCAGATGCCTTCTGCCGTTTTCTAGAGAGTCTAGGTGAGAGAAGGCGAGGAAGTGGGGTCACTTTCGCCGCTGTGCGCTGTGGTTATTTTTGTACTTCATTAATCTGCTTTTTGGAAAGGGTCTAAAAGAAGCTCGCTGCTTTGGAAGTATTCTGACACTTCTATTTCCTCCGGGCCATCTTCATAAGCAACATGATTTCCAAGATCTGCCTCTTTAACCACTGTCCTTTGGAATCTTGAACACAGGAAAGTGAGAGGGGAGGCTTTCTTTCCGCACTCGGGGGAGGCAGTGATGTATCTGCATCTTCCGAAGCACACTTCTGATTGAATTCCTAATCAGGCAACCCACAGGCTGTTCGCAAACACACATAAACATGTTATCATTTCAGACACCAAATAGTTATTATTCTTTCTTTAATTATATCTCTGAGCGCTGGGATAGCCTTAATTAACACAGGCGTGTAAACCCATCTCCCTAATGAAGTCATGATGTGGCAGCAATCCTCTCCTCAGGGGCCAGGAGTTGGCGCTTCCCAGGCCAGAGCAAGCTGTCACCCCCTGATCCCCTAGGGTGCTCCAGTATCACTCAGAAGCCTCCGGGCTGAAAATTAGGCATCTCTTGGGACCACCTAGAAAGTGTGGCTGCACAAAGTGTCGACCTCTAATGGGTTGAAGCAGCTTGACCTCCCTACCAGGTCATAGGAAACCTGGGGCCAGAGGTACACGTCACATGACACCATGAGAATGCAGCCACCCAGAGAGAGAATGTGGGCTCTCTGCAGGGACGGATGACCCGTTTTCTTTCATAAGGAAGCAAGCGAGAGCTTAAAAAAAGAAAAAGGAGATGAAAAGTTACAAAGCACAGGAGACATAAGAGACTCGCAACCAAAGCAGTGTGTTCCCAGCGTTGGGCTTGACTTGCAAACTATGCAAACATATTCCAAGGCCGCCAAAGAGTCCTAAGTAGAAGTAATAATTAGATGATGTTAGGAATCATTTTCAGTTTTGTTGGATATAATGATTGTGTGGTGGTTATTGCTTTTTTTTAGAATTCCTTAATAGAGATTTGGAAAAATTTATTGAGGTAAATGATGATGTTTGGACTTTGCTTTAGTGTGTGTGTGTGTGTGTGTAGCAGAGGGCACTATAGGTACTGGAAAGACCCAGGGGTGATTTCAGGAATCATCTTGGATTGTACTACCTCCTTTTTTGCTTTGCTCTGGGATTTCCCAGACTCTGTCTTCCAGGGCCAGAAGTGCAGGCTGCTGCCATTTCCCTGAAGGTTTTAAGTGGAATCTGGGATCTGAACTCAGGTCCTTCTGTTTTCAAGGCAGAAACTTAATTTCTGAGCTAGCTCTCCAGCCCTATTTTTAGTCTTTTAAGAGTTTCCCAGACTCCATCCACCTCCCAGGGCCCAAATTGCAGGCCACAGTCATGTCAGCTTGGAATTTTTAAAAAAGAGCTATTCCTTTTTTAAAAAACTTTATTTTATTGTGTTTGTGCGTGTGTGTGTGTTGCGTGCACGCGCATCAAAAGGCACCTTATATCCCTGTGGAGGAGCAAGGATATCGATCAGGAATCATCCTGTATTGCTTCTTCTACCTCCTTTTTTGCTTTGCTCTGGAATTTCTCAGGCTCCATCCACAAGGACTGGAAATGTAGGCCCTGTTTCCACATGGGACCTGGGATCCGAATTCAGGACCTTTGGTTTGCAAGGCAGAGTCTTAACCCCTGAGCCATCTCTCCAGCCCTGCCTGACATTTTTTTATATAGGATCTAGGGATCCTAACTTAGGTCCTTTTGCTTGCACGGCAAAGACTTTAACTTGAACTATATCCCTAACTCTGTCTTTTAACTTTTGTTCATAATAGAAATTTTAAAATGCTATAAAGTGATTTATTGGCAGCATTTGAACCTTTTACTGTAAATGGCAAAAGCATACATTGAACTCTCTATGCTGGCACTTCAGATATAGAAAATTGCCTTTTTAGCGTATTTATATTTTCGATCTAGTTAGTTTCTTGGCAAATTAGTATGTATATTAACTTCATGTTGTTCCTCACCCGGGAGTCCCAAA
The DNA here is from genome assembly GCA_023101885.1 of Typhlomys cinereus. Classification (NCBI taxonomy): domain Eukaryota; kingdom Metazoa; phylum Chordata; class Mammalia; order Rodentia; family Platacanthomyidae; genus Typhlomys; species Typhlomys cinereus. Next base: position 12,108,369 of record JALPQD010000021.1, on the reverse strand, counting down.
GAGCCCTCAGATAAACAAAGAAAAATAGTACTGGCAGATACTTAGAGAGTTAATGTTATGGATAATTGCTAATCAGTAGGCCCTACGTACCAATCAGTGGGCAGAGGAGGGGGTTTGGGAAAGATTGAAGTGAATGGAAATACATTAGGTAAGGTTGAGAATAATTGTGTGCTTGACTGTAGAATCAGAGAAGCATGTGGAGATGGCAGATGATCGGCAGGTAACTTAGTCTGTGCAGGCTGCTGTAACAAGGTAATGAACACTTTGTAAGCAGTAGACATGTATAGCTCTCTGACCTCTGGTTGAAGGCTCGTTCTTCATAGATCTTTTGTATGTATTGTCACCTGGGGGAAGAAGTGAATAGGCCCCCTCCTTGCAGAAAGACACTGATTCTTAGAGTGTGGAGACAGATCTCTGTGGGGGGGTTTCTAGGTTGGGTGAGTTGAGGTGGGCAGACCCATCCTGACTTGGGTTAGGGATTCCGGAACAAATAAAAGTGAGAAAGCAAGCTGAGCTCAGCGTTCTTCTCTCTGCTTCCTGACTGTGCTCAGTTGCCTTCCCTGCCGTGACGGACCGTACCCTCAAACTTGAGCCAGAAAACAGAACAGAACAAGCAATACTGTCCTTCCGTAAGTGGATGTTTTGTCTCGGCAAAGAGAAAAGTAATCAGCACATGCGTCATCTACCAAATCCTTTTCTAGAGCACCTCGGTCACACCACCCCCACCGAGGAACTGCTGCGGCCCCATGTCCTCATCCTCATCCTCATCCTCATCCTCATCCTCTCCTGCCCTGCCTGTGGCTATTCAGGGTCCCTGCAGCCTGCTGGCTCTCTTGACAAGCTTCTCACATCTGTCTGCACCGTAAAGTCCATGAACAGGGGGACCTTTCCGTGTTGGCCTCTCACTCCTGCTCTTAGCTGTCAGGGTCAGGAGGAGTTTGTTGGACTCTATCGTGGCTACTTTTCCTGATGCTTTGATAAAATGAACCAACAACCGCAACTTAAGAGAGAAGTGGATTGTTCTGTCACTCGGTTCTGGCTTCTGGATTGTGTCAAGCTGACGACGAATGCCAGCCGTACAGTCTCAGGCGATAATGGGCATGTCGAGCTTTGGGCTGGATCTGGGAGACAGATTCAGGACGGCGCAGCCTTTGGCTTCAAAGCGCAAGTTCTCCAGGGCGAGTGGAAGGGTTGATCAGGCACGCAGCCGAAGTCTGATGAGACAAGCAGGCAGGGAGGAGACTCGGTGTGAGAGGAGGGGGAGGAAGGCAGGCCTGGTAGACTTTCTGGGAAGCTTGGTGGTTAGAGACCATTGGGAAGCCGGAGCCTGAGCCTGCTTGGAGAAGGGCGCCCCAATATGACAGGCACTGGAGAGGGTGCCCCACATGACAGGCACTAGAGAGGGTGCCCCAATATGACAGGCACTAGAGAGGATACCCCACATGACAGGCACTAGAGAGGGTACCCCAACATGACAGGCACTAGAGAGGGTACCCCAACATGTCAGGCACTAGAGAGGGTACCCCAACATGTTAGGCACTAGAGAGGGTGCTCCAACATGACAGGCACTAGAGAGGGTACCCCAACATGACAGGCACTAGAGAGGGTACCCCAACATGTTAGGCACTAGAGAGGGTACCCCAACATGACAGGCACTAGAGAGGGTACCCCAACATGTTAGGCACTAGAGAGGGTGCTCCAACATGACAGGCACTAGAGAGGGTGCTCCAACATGACAGGCACTAGAGAGGGTACCCCAACATGTCAGGCACTAGAGAGGGTGCCCCACATGACAGGTACTAGAGAGGGTACCCCAACATGACAGGCACTAGAGAGGGTACCCCAACATGACGGGCACTGGAGAGGGTACCCCAACATGACAGGCACTAGAGAGGGTACCCCAACATGACAGGCACTAGAGAGGGTACCCCACATGTCAGGCACTAGAGAGGGTACCCCAACATGTCAGGCACTAGAGAGGGTGCCCCAACATGATGGGCACTAGAGAGGGTACCCCAACATGTCAGGCACTAGAGAGGGTGCCCCAACATGACAGGCACTAGAGAGGGTACCCCAACATGTCAGGCACTAGAGAGGGTGCCCCAACATGACAGGCACTAGAGAGGGTACCCCAACATGTCAGGCACTAGAGAGGATACCCCAACATGACAGGCACTAGAGAGAGTACCCCAACATGACAGGCACTAGAGAGGGTGCCCCAATATGACAGGCACTAGAGAGGGTACCCCACATGATGGGCACTAGAGAGGGTGCCCCAACATGATGGGCACTAGAGAGGGTGCCCCAACATGATGGGCACTAGAGAGGGTACCCCACATGTCAGGCACTAGAGAGGGTACCCCAACATGTCAGGCACTAAAGAGGGTGCCCCACATGATTGGCACTAGAGAGGGTACCCCAACATGACAGGCACTGGAGAGGGTGCCCCAACATGACAGGCACTAGAGAGGGTGCCCCAACATGACAGGCACTAGAGAGGGTACCCCAACATGTCAGGCACTAGAGAGGGTGCCCCACATGACAGGCATTTTGGGGGAGGTGATGGCTCTTATCCATCAGCTGAGGGGTTTGTCTTTTGCTTTGTGTTTTTTGGGGGGCAGGGCTGACTATGTCATGTAGTGCAGACCGGTCTTGAACTCATCTTCCTTCCTCACTTCCTGAGTGCTGAGATTACGGGTGTGTACCACCATCTCTGGCATGAATTTTGGTTTTCTACCCATTTTTTCCATTTCCGTGTGTGTGTGTGTGTGTGTGTGTGTGTGTGTGTGTGCGCGCGCGCATGAGTGTGGAAGCCATAGGTAACATTGACATCATCCTTGATCACCCTTTCACCTTACGGTTTTGCAGCTGGGTCTCTAATCAAACCCAGAGCTTGCCCATAGGATCCGTCTGCTAGCCGGCTTGTTTTGAGGGTTCCCAGCCTGTCCTCTGGGGCTGAAATGACATGGTGATTGCCATACTCACCACATATTGGGCTCTGGGAATAGTGCTTTAGCCATCAGTCCACCTCCCCACTCCTGTTTTTTCTAATGTGTGTTTGTGTGTGCGCATATGTATGTAAGTGTAGGCGCAGCGTGCGAGTGGAGGTCAGAAGACACCGTTCAGGAGTCGGTTCTCTAGTGGTTCCACCCGGTGGGACTTGGGGCATTAGGCTTGAGCACAAGCGGTTTTACACACCGAGCTGTCTCGTAGGCCTGGGTTTTGGAATTTTGCAGGCAGTTAAAAACTAGGGAAGGACTTTATGAATGGAATGGCCTGGAAGTTTTCTCCCTTTTCTTCCTTTTTACTAATCATAGACATGCTCAGATCTGCTGATGAGAGAGACCAGGGCAGGGTACAGAATTTAGCATGTGGCTGGTGGGGTGAGACGACAGCCCTGCAGATAGATGTCCACGGCCTGAAAAGCTCTCAGTGACTTGTCTTGTTGCTGTGAAAAAGCACCTGACAAGAGCAACCGACTCACTGTTGGAGGGTAGAGTCATCATGGAGGGGACACAAGGTCACAGGGGTTGAGGGTTCAGTCCGTCATGGAGGGAAGTCATGGCCGCAGAGGTCGTGTCTGCAGTAAAGAAGCGGAAGCTATGAGGGCAGTGCTCAGGTGGGTTCGGCCTAGGATCCCAGCCCACGGTTAAAGCAGGCTTCCCACCTCAGCCAGCCCCCTCCTCAGGAGGGTCCTCTCCTCAGAGATTCTAGGTCCAAGCTGACAATCAGTAGTCACCTCCACAAGCACACCTCTCCCACGAGGGCTGGGAGAGTACTTACATTTACAGCACTTCCCAGCCCAGCGTCCTTTGACCTGTGACCCCGGGACTGTGCTGCTGTGGAGGTGTCGTGCACACGCCCTAGTGATTCCACACAAGGTGGGGGCTTGTCACGCTCGAGTGGTCCTCCCTGTGCGCTTGGGGTTTATCGACACATTCAGGACGCATCTGAAGGACTATCTGGGTGCTGGGGGGCTCTCCAGTTTCTTGGATGGTCTTTGGAGGTGCAGTATGTGGCACAGCTGCGAGGAGCCGGGGCAGACTCTTAATCTGCCAGGGACCTCCAGCCGGGAAAAGCTGGATCCTTGACTTCACTGCAGAGAATTCCAGAATGAGTCAGTGAAGCTGAGTTGGAGTTTACTAAAAGACATTTCCAACATAGGATCTTTGCTAAGGGATTAATAGAGGTGCTGTAGAACAAAGAGAAGCCAGAGAGCGTGGGTGTGGCTTCTCCAGGGAGGGTTCCCCTGGAGTGGGCTCCCCCAAGGAGAGTTCTATCCAGCGGTGACTTAGATAGAAGAGTTTGGAAGATTTTGGAATCTCACTGCTTAAGGAAAGGAACTTTGCTCTCTCTCCCCCTCTTTTGATAACTGAGGTTATATTGTAACTTTGGACTTGTCGTGGTTGGGATTGCAATCAGATAAGCTAAAATTGTGGGCCCTAGAGATCATGCAAGGGGGGTAAGAGATGACTTATAAATGGGATTTCTTGTGATTTTCCTAGAAAGCTGCAGGATTTTAGCTTGGAACGGAGAAAAGCCATGTACGTTTAGTCCCGAGCAGGTTTCATTGTTATTTCAACTTCTTGTGGCTCAGTGGTTAAAGTCTTTGCCTCACAAGCAAAAGGACTTGGGTTCAGGTCCCTGGATGCCATGTAAAAATGCTGAACAGAAACGGTGGTGGCTTGTAATGCTGGCTCTGGAAGGTGGAACCTGGGAAACACCAGAGCAAATCAGGATGATTTGCAATACTCCGCTTGGATCTCCACAGCGCGCGCACACACATGCACTCTTGTACACTCCCCCCCACAATGCATGCACACGCACACATATACATGCACACAAAAGAAAAAATATTAAAAAGGAAAATATTTCTGTGTAAAAGAAGTACTGTCTCTGTGTAGGCAGCCTTTAAAGCAAATGAGAATGGGGCTGGAATGTTTACTTCGCACCTGGCAAGGGGCTTCAACCAGACTCCAGGCGAAGGGCCTCTTTCTCTTTCCTTGTCCTCATAATTGTCCCTTTCTGTCTTGAGTTAGAACCTCCCTCGGAATGAAGGAGGAAGCAGGGTTACATATGTGGTCTTGAACCCCTTCTGCCCCTTTGGACCCAGTGCTTGGTCGCATGGATTATGTGAGGCCGAGGTCACCCTCAGGACACAGTGACAGGTCTGGGGGGGAAGGTGGGAGGCAGCAGTGGTGGATGGACCTTCTGTGAACATGAGTCATTGCTGGGCGTGTGGAGAAGCGTGGGGTTCTCAGAACCCAGGGCTGAGTTGTGTAGTGGGCAGCGGCCACTGTCACTTCAAATCACTCTTTTTTTTTTTAAATTAAAACATTTACATTTATTTGTGTGTGTGTGTGTAGAGATCAGAGGAGATGGGGTCTCAGGAGTGGTTCTCTGCCTACTATGTGGCTTCTAGGGATTGAATTCAGAGCATCAGGCTCATCCCCCTGCACCATCTATCTCACTACTCTCCCCTTAACCCCCTCCTGGGCTCAAGCACTTCTCCCACCTGAGCCCCCTGAGTGTCTGGGGCTGCGGGCACTTGCCTTTGCGTGGTGTCTGGCCTGCTAAGTGTTGGGGTCAGTTTCCCCTTCATGCATTCCCTTTGCCCTGTCGCCCACCCTCCTTGCTAGATGCCTGCGCGTCTGGGTGGAGGATGGAACCTGCTTTGCCAGGCTGCTTGTTGTCCAGAAGAGCGGACCAGTGGCTCCCTGTTGCCCCCCCAACATTTTCACACCCTGGAAGCAGCTTCTGTAAGCCAGTGGAGTCGGTTGTCAGACACCATGTTGCACGTTTTCCATACTTGGGGTTGCTGGTACCTCCAGCCAGACGGACTCTCTTTCTCTTCCTGAGCCTCCTATTCTCTTGATATCAAAGGGAAGCTTAATTTGGAGCTGAATTCAGTCTTAAACCTGTGGTTTAAGCTGCTGTTAGAATTAGACACCCCCCCCAGGAGGTGGGGATGATTCTGTTGCTTGGCTAGAGGCTGGAACACAGGTGTGGAAATTAGTGCACGCCCCCACGAGGGAGAGGGGAAAGCACCGCCTCATGCCTAGTCACGGGAGGTCCTGTGCCAGCTCCCGATGTAACCGGAGACCAGATTATCTCCCAGCCGTGGTGTCCTTTTCCCGCTAGTTATAGGACTGTGTTTTGAATTAAATTATTTTAGGAGCAGATGGTTGGCAGAGAGGATTTTTTTTTGTCTTTGTTCTGAGTGAGTTGAGTGTTTAGTTTGTTTTGGTTGTTTCAAGTGCTGGTAGTCTTACTGTCCAGGTTGGGAAGAGAAGAGTGCGTTTTGTTTCCGAAAAGAGGAAATCCAAAGCTCCGAACGACATCGTCCCACACCTTGGAGTGAAGCAACGTTGCCATATCTCCTCACCTCCTTCAGATGACAAAACCAGGCAAAGAAAGAGACTCCCTCACCGCGCCAGGAGCCCCGTATTGACGTTATGACCATAGTCATGTGCCTTTTACATGCACTGCACACTGCCATCTTTTTAGGCTTGTTTTGGCTGGGGGTGTCCTTTTCATGGGGGGGGGTGTCTTTGCTTGTTATCTGGGCCCCCATCTCCAGAGGAGAAAATGGGGAACTGAGTGAGTGAATGTGACCCAGCCCCCATTCCATTATCCGGGGAAGTTCTGGGTACTCTGGCCTCTTTATCTCCGTGTTGGACGAGGCGTATTATCCAGTGCTGAGCAGCTCTGCTCTGCAGTCCACTGCTCACATAGAGAACAGCCACGGGACTCATGGGCCAACATGGCCTGTGACTTAGGCCTGGCCCGTTGGACCTTCCTCAGGCTCCTGGACTTTGGTCTCGGGGGACACAGCCAAGAGCAGTGGTGGAAGAGACCTGAGACAGCGCAGCCAGCACCCGGCCAAGGCCTTGTCAAGAATGATTTCTCAACTGCCCATCCTTGCCCAACCTGGGACTGAGGCTTGAACTTGAGGCTTCTGGTAAATTCCATGGGTCCTCTGACACCCTTCTGTGGAGTCCCCAGCTGCTTATGTAGCCAGAGTTGTTTCTGTTGCAAATACTGAAAGACTTTGGCTGAGAAATCTTTTAGTGTGGGCAAAGGCAGCTTGCAAAGGTCGAGCTTCAACATTCACTTTCCAGGTGGTAATTTTCCAGGAGTCCTACATCCTATTAGCAGACAGAACTGAGACCCAGGGAAATGAATTGCCTCTTTTCCTTCCTTTTCCTCTTCCTCTTCATTTTTCCATTTTCACATATATGAGTGCATAGGGTGTAAGTGATTGCATGTGTGCACGCACGTGAATGCATACAGAGGCCCAAAGTTGATATCAGAAATCATCCTTAATCTCTCTTGCACCTTATTCTTTTTGAGGTTGGGTCTCTAAGCAAACCCAGAGCTCACTAATAGGCCTAGTCTCACCAGCCAGCTTGCTGTGGGGATTCCCAGTCTCAGCCTTCCAAGGCTGGAATAACAGACAGGTGCCCAAATGTGCTAGGGGGAATCATCTAGGTCACTCTTTCACTTTATTATTATGAGCCTGCATACCCACTCAACATTTTTATGCAAGATCGGGGGAGGGGGGTCTAAACTCTGGTCCTTTTGCTTTCCATGCAAAGGTTTAACCACTGAGCCCTCTCCCCAGCCCTTGTTTATTCACTCGTTAACACATGGAAGCCCGGCTTCTGCTAAAGCCTATGGCCGCAGCTCTGGGCTGCTCTGGCCTTCTCGCTTCCGTCTCTGGCTTCCTGGCCTCCTTGGCTTCCCCTCTGCAGTCTTGCAGGTTTACCCCCAGCTCCTGTGTCCGTTTTGCATGCTGGATGTCACCACACGGGTTTCCCTAAAATGAGCACAGGCTAGTGTTTCTCAGACCTCAATGGGCACTCGAATCCCCTGGGAATCTTGTGAACGGCAGCATCTGACTGAATGGGGTTTCATGTGGCCTGAGAGCTGTCTTTCTGAAATGCGGCCAGGAGAGGCTGACGGCCTGCCAGCCACCTCGAGGAGCGGTTCTGGACGCACCTGTCCACTGTCAGCTCAAACTCAACTGCTCCACAATACAGGGACCTCACGTGACCACTTTGATCCCTGTTAAGCTGCTCATGTAAGCGCAAGAGGAAGAGATTTTTAAAAACACCTTATTATCATGTGTTCATATTTAAAAAATTATTAGAGAGAGAGAGAGAGAGAGAGACAGTATATACATGCATGGAATAGTGCATGGGTAGAGGTCAGAGGCCACTTTTCGCCCTCCACATACGGGGTTCTGAGGTTGAACTTAGGTCACCAGGTATGCGCCCACTGAACTGTCTCCCTGGTCCCCATGTGTCCGTGTCTTAAATGCCGCCTCCAGTGACTTCCTGTTGCACTTACGACACTATGTCTCATTGTGGCTTCCGTGTCTTGGGTATTTTGATCTCTGACCCATCTCTGATTTCTTTTTGGAACTAAAAAGTTATCTGGAATGGACACATGGTGCAGGGGTTAAAGCCTTTGCCTCCCAAGCAAAAATACCTGAGTTCAGATCCCCAGATCCCTCATAAAGATACCAGGTGGAAATAGTGGGGGCCCGCACTTCAGGTCTGAAAAGCAGAGCCTAGGAAACCCCAGAGCAAACAATAAGGAGGTGGAGCAATACAGGATGATTCCTGATGTCACCCTTGGGCCTTCACATGCACACACGCTCAAGTGCCTTTTATACACACATCTATACCCCACACCCACATATGTGAGGAAAAACGATCTACTTATCTATTACCTGTCTATATATCTGCCTTTATATTTGTCCATCCATCCATCCATCCTATTTTGTGTGTGCGCCCACGCATGCACACGTGTAGTCATGTTTGTGTTCGTGCGTGCACCATGTGTGTGAAGGACACAGAGATTGATGCGGATCATCTTTTTAAATCACTCTTCACTTTATTTTTTGAGACAGAGCCTGTCATTGAACCTGAAGCTCACCGATTGGCTAGTCTGACTGTCCATGAGCTCTGGGGATCTGTCTCCACTTGCCTCCAGTTCTAGGGTGACAGGCGCACACCCCAACCTCAGGCTTTGATGCGGGTGCTAGAGATTCGAACTCAGGTCCTCATGCTTGCATTGGCAGGCGCTTTGCTGTCCCCAGACACACGATGGGCATTTTTGCCACTGACTCTAGTCTTTGTGAACAAACCTAGTGTGGCACCAAGGGCTGGTGGGCAGTTTCTGGACCAGAACGCCCGGCTCGGTGTGGTCCAAGGATCTGCAGCGATGAAGGAGAAGGTCTCTGGTTCCTGGGAGTGAACTGGCGGCGCTGGCTTCTTCTGCCAGGAGCTGGAAGCCCAAGGCTCAAGGCAGCCTCTGGACAGCGCCCGCGTTTCCTTCACGGTCAGTCTGGCCACGTCTGCGAAGCCCTGTCTCACCCCAGCCTCCTAAAGCTCTTCTCTGTCATCAAAGAGAGAAAACTTTTTGCTCTTCGGTACTCTGACGTTTTACAGCTTGGAAATTGATCTCCAGGGCCTGAAATGAGAGTCTCTGATGTCTTTTATATCCAGAGAAAGGCTCAGCTGGGCTTTCTAACCTCTGCCTGAATTAGCTACAGAATTCCCCAAGGCACTGCAGTGTGGTCTCTCTGGAGCTTCCGCCCGTCCCCCAGGGCCTGTAGAAACAATGAAAGCATCCCAGACTGTGCACCTGACCTCTCCCGGCTTGAAGGTGTGGGGTCTGTGCTTTTCCAGTCGGGAATTTTTATTTTTGTTGTTGCCTTTTCTGACCCTCAGTCTCTGAAGACAGAGCTGATTTCATTTGCATTGGATCCTTGGTTCGTCAGTTCCCGTGCAGCAGTGCCTGTTTGCATTCTGCCGCAGTCTTCCGGTTCACCTGCAAGTGCTTCAGATTCATGAAGAAGGAAGTCAGCTCTCACACTTGAAAACAAATTATGTCTTGGAAGAGTATTGAAACAGACACAGAAAGTTGTTTACCCTTAGGAAAGCTTCAGATGTATGTGCTGCAGAGACAGAATTTTCTATCTATGTAAGAGTGGGGCATGTACATGTATGTATGTAAGTTTGTGTGTCTGAGTATGTAGGGTGTGTGTGTGTGTGTGTGAGAGAGAGAGTATGCATGTGTGTGTGCACATATATGTATGTCGAGGTCCAGAGTTGCTATTGGGAATCATTCTTGATTGGTCTTCCATCTTACTCTTTTGAAATAGAGTCTTTAATCAAACCCAGAGCTTAAGAATAGGTTTAGTGTTGCAGTTCGCCTGCATGGTTGCTGACAAATCACCATCAAACAGCTTAAGGGAACAAGGGATTTATTTTCTTACAATAGCCAGTTATAGTTCATAGTCCAGCTTGATAGGAGATCATGCAGCAACACCAGGGCTGAGGGAACTGGTTACACCATCTCTACAGCTGAGAGAGGGACAATCATTACTTGCTGGACCAGCAAGTCTAGCCAACCCTCAACCAGCCCTCGGTATTTTATTCCAGGGCCTGATCCCACCCACCTGGGCCTCCCCATCAGCCAATCTCCTGCAGGTTTGCTCTGGGCTTAACTCAACCACTAATTCTCCACGAATCTGCCCAGAGCTCAAACCCTCAACTGTCAAGTTGACCCCTGTGTCTAACTATGAGGGTTTGGTCTAGCTAGCCAGCTCACTCTGGGATGCCAGTCTCTACCTTCTGAGGCTAGAATTATAAGCAAGCTGCCTCACACACCTGGCATTGTACGTAGGCTCTGGGGATCTGAACTGTGGTCTTGTTGCTCATGCAGCAGCTGTATTAACCTCTGAGCCATCTTCCCGTCCTGTTGTTGAACTTTTAAAAAAATATACTTTTCATTTTTTTCAAAAAATAATTATATTTATTAATTACTTGAAAAAGAGAGAGAGAGAGAAAGAGAGAGAGAGAGAACCATGGCACACACGTGGAGACCAGAATAATTTCATGCGTCAACCTCAGGAGCTCTCCCCTTGTTTTTTGAGACAGAGTCTGGCTGGAACCTGGGGTTCACCAAAGAGGTGACCCCTGATCTCCAGGGAGTTGCATGTCTCTACCGCACCAGTGCTGGAATTGTAAGGACACGTGCCCGGCATTCAATGTGGTCTTTAGAGATCAAGCCAGTTGCTCGTGTTTTGGAGCAAGCACTTCACCGCTCAAGCTTTCTTTCCATCCTCTTCTGTTTCTTCTTAGACACATGGACAAGTTTTATTGACTCTTCAAATCTAAGATGTTGGTACTTTTTTTATTCCCCTCTCAGCATAATTAATTTTTTTGTGTTGGGGCAGGGAGCACATGCGTGCCACAGTGCATGAATGGAGGTCAGGAGACCGCTTTCAGAAGCAAGTTATGTCCTTCCACCATGTGGACTTCTGGAAATTGAACTCAGGTCACCAGGCATTTTACATACTGAGCCATCTCACCGGTCCTTTACTATTACCTTGGGGAGAGCCCCATCCTCTTCGAAGCCATTAGTCTTTGTGTTCTATGATTCTGTGTGTGACTGAACATTATCATCAAGTGGGACAACATGTACGTAACTGCACATCCACATCTGTGCTTAGGATGGTGGCCCTTCGTATGTGTTGCCCCATGTTGATTTTGACAACATCTGCCTTCCAACTGCCTGCTGAACTTAACTGTGACTTGTGGGCATTTACAGCGAATGGATGTTTGTTGAATGAATGTGTTTGTGCCAAAGCAGAGCATCACCAATCCACCTTCTGCTGGCCTCTCAGCTAACCCAGCTTTCTTTCCTTGCCAGATGAACTCTCTGCAGAACAGTACGATCTTTCCTCACACTCTGTGGACCCCCTGCTGGAGATGACCACCACACAAGGTGCCACACGCATGGCCTTAGCGGACACTGCTCCAGGGTCCTGGCCTAGCAGATCTGTCCTTGGCCCGGCCTCTCCTCTTGCTGCCACCTTTGAGACAGCCTTCGACCGGCCACAGCTCCGAAGTACAGCAGAGCTCAGCAACTTGGGGGAAAATTATGGGTCTGTGACCAGTAACGAGGTGGCGCTTGATGACGATGAGATGGATAACTTTCTACCAGAAGCTCCCTGGACCTCCTTGCGGACTGTTTCCCCAGTGGAACGCATCACACTCGGCTCACCAAAACCACCCCGAGAATTGCCAGAGCCCGAGCTGACTCTGATACCCTCATTACCCACCATTTCTTTGGGGGACGGGGAAGCGATGTCGGCCTATCTGAACACAGCACACCAGATGGCCGCTGCACACGCTGAGCCCCCCGGTCCTCCCAGCACGTCCCAGTCAGCTCTTCTCGCCTCTGAGGGCAGAATCCCAACTCCTAATGGGAGCGCGGTGCTTTATCCTACTGAAATTCACAGCCAGTTACCAAGCGGGACTCTGCCAGAGATCCTGCCTTCGGCACCCGAGAGTGCAGAAACCCCGCTTTCCAGCGTCTGGTCTTCAGTGCCTCCGCCGTTGGGCGACGGCCGGACTCAACAGCCATCTGTCCCCCTGGGGGACGTGTCGCAGCCTCCAGAGACCGTCCTGGCCACAAGCACAGACAGGTACCCTCCTGGGACTGCTGCTTGGAGTCAGCATCTAGAAGAAGCCATCTCTCCAAGAACACACCCCACTGTGATTGGGTCACAGACAGACCCCGATGTCAGCAGCACCCCTTCCGCTTGGTTGACCGCCTCTCCTGTATCCCAGTCACCTGGTGTTTCACGTCACCTCACTCTCTCCAGCGAGGCTGGCGAAGCCTCAGAGTCGCCTGGCCGTCCCGTGGTCCCCAGCTGTGCCCACCGTACTTGTGTCCCCGACCCTGTGGTCTCCCCAAGACCGTACACTTGGTGTGTGTCCTGTCCTCTGCCATCAGCTTTGCCAGTCCTGGCCAGGAGCCTCCCGGAGAAAGACGTGGGGTCTGGGGATGGCCCCGAGACCCCGTCTGTGGCCTCAGTGGAAGCCAGTAGCCCCACTCCACGGGGCGGCGCGAGCACAGACCTGTCTGAACTCGAGGAAGATCTTCCAGAATTCAATACGCTTTTCCCTTCCAGACCCGTTCTCGCCCTCTCTTCCAGATCTGTGCGGATGTGGGAGACCAGTGTCAAGGTGTCAGCAGAGGTCGATGTGAGCAGTGCGACCCACACCCTGCTGTCTGCCCCCCACAGTGGCCTCTCTACCCCAGACCCTCCCGATGCTGCTCTTAGTTTGTCCTCTGCCAGCGATGCGCTGGTGGTGCCCTCCGGTGTGACCCCCGTATTTGCCTCCATCACCCCCAGCGTCCTCCTGGGCTCGCCTTTCTCCATCACAGCGAGCACAAGCCCACCTTCACTTCCTGCTGGAGACTCGCACCTCCCGTGGTCCAGCGCGGCTCCCTCAGCAGAGTCTAGAGTTTTCTCCAACCCAGGATCCTCCAGCTCTTTGGAACACAAATCTGGGAACCACTGGGATTTGGCGCCCAGCTTTTATGCAACCCCAGCCCTGGAGTCCAGCAGCCTGGCGCCCTTCCCTGCCGAGAACCGCCCCTCCCCGTCGCTGACGTCAGGTGACCTGTCGGCCTTCGAGCTGCCGGCCCTGTCCCCCTGGGGCGAGACCTTCTCCTTGTCCAGCTCCGGCGACTCGTCTTCCCCGCAGCCTTCCGTCCCTCACTCCCCAAGCCCGCGCCTTTCTCAGCCTTGGCCGCCTTCGGATCTTCCCTTGATCACAGCCACTTTTGCCCCTGGTCATTCTGAAATGCCCCTATCCTCGAGCCTCCCCTGGGAGTCTCTCAAGGTCCCCGAAGCATCGTCGGCTCCCCCCACTGAAGCAGATGCTCATTTTACCTCGGCTTTCTCTGAAACTACCTCCGCCTTTGAGCTGTCACGGGATCCCCACCAGTCCACGACCGCCATGCTGGCATCTGCCGGCTCGGAGCCCCCCCTTGACACCTCCATGGCTGGGACCCACTTCCTGGCGTCCCCTGCTGGCCACTGGACGCCCGTGGTACCCGAATCTTCTCAGCCCTGGACTCTGCCTCCTTCCGATGGCAGAGCCAGCGCTGCAGCCGGTCACACGGCCGTCTTGTCCTCTCTCTCCACGCTCACTGCAGCCAGCACAGAGCCCGTCTCTGCCTCGTACCCCTCGCCAGCCTCATTTGTTTCTGAGGCGAGCCCTGCCCCTCTGCCCACACAGACAGCCGCGGGCCCATCGTCGACATCCATGGATGTGTCACTGAGCACCTCCCCCGAACCAACTGCGTCCACTGGACCAAGTACCTCCCTGGAACTGAATACTTCCCCGGAACCAAGTACCTTCCCCAAACCAAGTACTTCCCTGGAACCGAGTACGTCCCTGGAACCGAGTACTTCCCTGGAGCCAAGTACATCTCTGGAGCCAAGTACCTCCCCGGAACCGAGTACCTCCCCCGAACCAAGTACTTCCCTGGAACCCAGTACATCTCTGGAACCGAGTACTTCCCCTGAACCAAGTACCTCCCTGGAACTGAGTACCTCCCCCGAACCAAGTACCTCCCTGGAACTGAGTACCCACCCTGAACCAAGTACCTCCCTGGAACTGAGTACCCACCCTGAACCAAGCCTGTCCAATACCAGCACTGCCGCCAGTGATGTTGTGGACTTTGCTGTGAACAGCGAGCCTACACATCCAGACCCCCACAGGAGCAGTGCAGTCCCCTCCTCGCCGTCCCTCGGTCCTGTGTCCACCTCCACTCCCGAAGCCACAGTCGGCACACCAGCACCGGCCACAGCCAGGCCGCCGTATGTGTGTGATATTACGGTTCCCGATGCCTATCTGATCACAACTGGTAAGTCACCTCTCCATGTGTGTGAAGTAGCTCAGAGCCGAGCACTAGGGGACCCCACAAGATGTTGCATGTCAGCATCTGCAGGACCCGGATAGATGGCTTAAGTGAAAGGCAAAAGTTTTGGTAGGATATCTGGCTTTGAAACTTGCAATCCGTACACATAGATGATATTGGTTGAAATGAAATGTGTTCTTGTTTATTTCAAGCGGGGCGCTAGGCAAACGCACCCATGCCACTCTGGCGTTTTCTTATGAATTGACTCTTCTTCCATATGTTTTTGCGTGTTCCTGTGTCACTTGGATTTGAGGAAAGAAAAATAGAGTGAGCAAATGTCCTCTGAATTTGGTTAGCCTGTGATTCTTTTTCCCAGTGTGTAGTCTCGGCTGGTGGCCACTGAAGCCATGGTGTCTCTTGTGGCGGCAGCTGCTGTAGCCACGTGAAGCTCAGTCCACCTAGGCATGTCCAGACAAGGCGGACTTTTCTCAAGAACAGCAGGGTGCAGTGACTGCTTGGTCAGGCTTGTCCCTAAGAAGTGACTTGGATGTTATGTTGTGAGCTTTGAGCACGTGGTCCCTGCCCAGCCATTGTTCTGTCCTGTGATAAATACTCTCACCCACCAACTTAAGGACGAAAGGGTTATTACTTCGGCTATGGTGGGAGACACATGGTGGTCAGCAGAGAAAGCCTTGTAGCAGAAGCAGTAAGCAGGCTGTTCCATTGCGACCACACCCTGGAGCAGAGAGAGACCGAAAACAGGAAGTGGGCGGGTTCAGTGCCAGAGACAGCAGGATGGAGCCCAGGTGCCCTCCAGGTGGGAGGACATGTGCTTGGTAACTCGGCTGGGTCACGGGAGAAGTGTGTGAATGCAGTGGGAAATGAGGGTGAAATAAACTTATGAATGTTAATCTGCAGAGTTAGACCAGGTTAGCCCAAAAGTAAAAGAGTACTGAGTTTATTTTTGGGGGGGCGGTGGGCTGGGGAAGTGCTTGCTGTGCAAGCGTGAAGACAAGCTTGATCTCCACCATCTGTGTAAAAAGCCAGGATGACAGTGTGTGCTGGGCGTGTGCTGGGTGTGTGCTTGCTGTGTGCTCACCGTGTGCTGGGTGTGTGCTGGGTATGTGCTGGGCTTGTGCTTGCTGTGTGCTCACTGTGTGTTCGCAGTGTACTTGTAACCCAGCGCAGGGGAGGCAGAGACAGCGCCCCCGGGGACTCCCAGACCAGACAGTCTACCTAACGGGCGAGCTTCAGACCCCATGGTGAGAGGCCGTGTCTCAGGAGACAAGGCGGACGGTTCCTGAGGAGCAGCCCCTGAGATTGTCCTCTGGCCTCCACCCTCCCATGCACCCATGTGCACGTGCACCCGTGTGCATACACGCATACACACATATGCTTTTTTTTAATTGAAGGGCACTTCTCTTATTTTTTAAAAAAAGTATCTATTTACTTATTTACTGTGTGCATGCGTACCAGGCATGCGTGCGCATCAGAGGGCACTGTGTGTCCCTGTGGAAGACCGGGTGACTTTGGGAATCATCCTGCATTGTCTCTACCTCTTCCTTGCTGGGATTTCTCAGGCTCCACCCACCAAAGCCAGAAGTGAAGGAAGTACACGCCACTGCCATTTCTGCCTGGTGTTTTTACGTGGGCCCTGGGATTCGAACTCAGGACCTTTTGCTTGTGTCTGAGACAGTCTTAACCCCGGAATCATCTCTCCAGCCCATTTTTCTTACTTCTTACAAAACAGTTCCAAAGCACCTCCAGAGTGGCTGATTACCATGGAGCTTATTCAAAAAGTTACTGAAAGCTTCTTTATCTTTGAGATTCTATGATGTTTACTGCACTTATGAATTGTGTATTTTAGAATTTTCCTATAAGTAATCAGAACCATTTCAGGGGTTTCTTGAGACTATCAGGTGTTTCATATGTGACTGACATTTAATTACATTTGATGTACTTTATTAGGACATGTTTACAAACAGCTCTTTAGATTTCACGTCACTCAGTGTGGTATGTACTCCAGCAGCTGTGGCAGCTGTGCAGAACTGTGCATGGGCATTTGCACTGTCACTGTGTGGACTGGAGGGCGATACCATCTCTCACTTTCAGTAACGCTTTTAATCAGACACTCCTCTACCTATCTCTGATCTCTTTTAGATTGGACTTGGCTTCTTTCTTATTTCTTATCAGTAGAGTCCACAGAGGGGTTGAGGTGATTCTTTCAATGACACATCGTAATAAAGCAGAACCAGGGGCTGGAGAGATGGCTCAGAGATTAAACCCTTTGCCTTTTAAGCAAAAGGACCTGAGTTCACATCCCCAGATCCCATGTAAAAAAAAAAATTAATCAAGTATGGCAGGGGCCTCCAGTTCTGATCCTGAAAGACAGGAGTCTGGGAAACCCCAGGGCAAAGCACTAGGAGGCAGAGCAATGAAGGATGATTCCTGATGTCATCCTTGGGCCTCCACAGGCATACAACTCAAGTGCCCTTTCACACACATACCCACATGCACTAAACACTCGCTGTACACACATACATGAAAGCAAATCAATAATAATAAAGCAGGGCTGCTCTAGGGTTCTGTCAGCTGGACGGGGCCGTCCACAGGACATTTTGTTTCTGACTTTCCGATCTGCCTCACTTTCTTTTTCCTTCTTTGCCTAGGTTATCTTTCCTCTCCTTCCTCTTCCTTCCTACTGAATTTGTCTTTCTGTTCAACATACAAGATATGCTGGTCCACTCAGCGCTGGGCAGGCCCTGCCTAGTGGATTCTCTGGTGATCAAGTGGTCATTGGAATTATTCTAATGACTTTGTGAGCCAAAGAAACGACATGCTCCACCTTTTTAAAATTAAAGTCATTGATTTAAGAACCCATTGAATGGAATTTATGCATTTTTTTAAACAAATAAAGAATGTGGAGTGATTCTGTCTCAAGTTCTAAAGATTAGGATCAGGAAATGAAAGACTAAATAATAATATCAAATGTGTTCTAATTCTGCATTGTGGGAAGTGGATGGAAGAGGAAAGGAAAATACTAGGAGAAAGCAGGCAAGCTTGCCAAATACCAGGCAACAGGCATGCTCAGCACAGAGCTTCAAATGGGATGTCTTAGATGTGAAAAAAAAAAAAAAAAAAAAAAAAGAAGAAGAACTAGACAGCACTGGGCTTTGGTGTAGTGCCGCAGACCAGAGTCGCGGGCTCGAGACCAGGGCTCCCCTGGACTGGGTGGAGAACAGAACACACGCAACTCCCTTTTGGCCAAGTGAATTCTGAACCCCCTTTATTGAAACTTAGTGACAGCTTTATACTAGAAAATTTTAGGGCAAAGAATCTGTCCCTGCACCTGCAAACAGAGGAAAACAAACATAGACCCTCCCAGTCTCCTATGCTCAGTAAGAATAAACAACTTTTTTTTTTCTAAGTAGCTAACCCATTGTTTGAGGGAAAAGATACAAACAGATTCTATTCTCCCAGTTTTTTCAATTCTATCTAATCTATAATGCTTCACCGGATAGCCATGGGGCTGAGCCTACATTGTCTTAACAGAGACTGCGTTTTAAAAATACACGGAGAAGGACTGAGCTCCTTTAACAGTAAGGTTGCTTATGTCTTCTTTTGAGGTATATTGCCATCAGTTGTTGATGAACCATCCGTGAACCATGCATTCTCCAAACCTGGGGTCCAATCTGTCAGGCCCCATATGCCTGCCATGGGTGTCTCTTTCGGGGCGGAGGCATGCATTCTCCAAACCTGGGGTCCATACTATTGGGCTCCATTTCGCCATGGGTGTCTCTTTCGGGGCGGAGGCGATCATTGGTGGGCATGTACTCAGATGCTCCATCTCTGTGATTTCTCATAAGAGTGCTGTTTGGGATAGGAAAGACACGGCCCCCTTTGCTACCGATATGGATTCTCCCAGTTTGGATTGCACATACCATCTCCAGGGACAGTCTTGGCGTCTAGACTTTCTGGCATGATGGTCTCTTCCTTGGCCTTCAGCCAGGGTAAGAGGATATCACAGTTTCTTTTAAAGTTTTACTGAACAGATAGCATAGTCATATACTTCTGGAATTTCTGAGTTAGTTCATCGGTGGGAATTTTACCCACCTATGTTTTAAGACTCGAAGTCATTCTCCAATTTCCTTAAAATCAGTGCACACATTCTGGCTAACAAGTCTACTTATTGTAAGTGACTAGACATGAAATCTCTATTTAAAATTCGATTTAAAGTTAAAAGCAAGCTTTTTCTCTAAACCTAAAGACAGGTAAAAGGCATACCCAATTCCCAGAAGAATTCCTCCTGCCAGCGACAAAACTTAAATTATCTAGGGAGGAAATCCTAGCACCTGCCCATGGATGTTACTGTGATATTCCCCAAGGAGCAGGCTTTAGGTCCCCAACTGGGCAGAGATACACCAAGGCCTGAGAATTCCCGTATTTTAATGCCATGTCCTTTCCCAGAAATTGTTTCCATAGAACAATGTTCTGCCATTGCTGGGACCTTATCCACCAGAATGGTTGGATTAGGGCGCAGCAGTGTAGGAAATATTTTATTAAATATATCTATATTTATAAATACTATATATATAAATATGTATTTATATAGCATATTAATTCAGGGCAGTTGTGAAAGTATTTCCTGTTTGTAGTGTTAAGTACCCCCTTCGAACTTGCAAAGTAAGAGTCCTCCAGTGGAGAAAGATGCTGTGGAGAGCAGTGGAGAGCAGTTGAATAGCATCCTGAGACCTTTAAACATGTTGCTTCTGAGCTGGGGAGAGGGCTCAGGGGCCTTTGCCTCACAGGCCAAAGGACTTGCGTTTAGATCCCCAGATCCCACATAAAATTGCTACTTAGTTATGGTAGTGGCCTGCAGTCCTGGCCCTGGAAGGCAGAGCCTGGGAAACCCCAGAGCAATGCAATAAGGTAGAAGAAGATCTAGGATGATTCCCAAAGTCACCCTTGGGCTTCCACAGGCACACACAACACTCAAGTGCACTCTTGTATGCACACCTGCACACATATGTATACTTTCCCCATGCAAAACACACACACACACACACCCCTTCTGAGAGTTTGTAAAGGCTCCTGCACACAGCTGGTGTTTGTTGGGGTCCCGGCTGTCCCCTGATCCCACCTGCCAGGGGCACAGAGTACTTTCCTAGCATGTTGGCTGGTGCCGTCCACTGCTTATCCATCCTCTTGATAGCAATTAGATCTTTCTACTCGTAGTCCGGGCCTTTGGCACAGTCCTGGGGTCCAGAAGCACGACACCTCCATTATTCATAGTGGTACTAAATGCACTTGGTGGTTGGCTTTGATTTCTAGTGCTGGCCAGAAGAGCGGTGCAGGAGTACATCATTACGTCAATCAAAGAAGTGCTGAGGGTTCATTTCAACCGCGCCGTGGAGCTGAAGGTGAGACTTGACCCGGACTCCAGTGGCATGTGGTGTGGGTCTAACAGTGGGTTGTCACAGCCCAGAACTCTCTCTGTGCCCCTGTCCCAGCCCTGAGCCTCATTTCATCAGGGGAGCCTCTTCTTATCCCACCCTGTGGCATGGTTTGGGGTGATGGCCTTAACCATTTTGCTTTCCTTGAATGACTTTCATGGAGGACTTGGATCTGAGCTTGGGTTAGATTCTAGTGTGAGCGCATGCGCCTCACTCAGTAAGAAAGCCAGGTGGATTTTTCTCATGGTTTATATTTACCCCAAGATGGTGCCAGGGGGCCGCTCTCAGCTAGTTGGCACCATGCCTTACCAGGGCCACTAGCCACTCTGGCTTCAGACCCGTGAACCAGGCCCCATCTGAATGGAGGTGGCTATTATGGTAAAATGCACACCAGATTTCAAAACTGCAGTGAAAAAAAAAAAAAGAAAGAAAGAAAAAGGACCATACACTATAGACCATCTCACTAATGTTGTTTGATATTACTTCACACAAAAACACGAATCCAATAGGTCAGGTCTTCAAGATGAATTTCACCCATTTGTTTCATTTTGTGTGACAGCTGTAAATCTTTACGCTGTGTAAGCGATTTCCGCTGTGTTTATTTTGAACAGCAGTGCTCAGTACCCTAAGGCCGAGCGGCTTCCCACGGCAGGAATCTCGACCTTCCCATGACTCATTCAGCTCGCCCTCCACTGTTCTTTCTTGCCACTCTTGATTTCGTACCATTCTCGAGGCGGTTGGAAGAACGTAAAAAGATTACATAGAATAAAATCTTGATTATCTTTGAAGCACTCACCGTTTCATTTAAACCACCAATAAATATGTTTTGATTCGATTTATCATTTTTCTAGCCAACCGAGTTTCCTTTAAGTTTGAACAGTCTTCTTTTGTTTTCACTTTGTATTTCCCCAGGTTTATGAGCTGTTCACTGACTTCACTTTTCTGGTTACATCTGGCCCTTTTGTTTACACGGCAATCTCAGTGATTAATGTCCTCATCAATAGCAAACTCGTGCGTGACCAGACTCCTCTAATCTTGTCTGTGAAGCCATCTTTCCTCGTGCCAGGGTCCAGGTTCCAGGTTCACACAGGTGAGCGTAGATGTTCCGATTTGTGAGTGGAATTTCATTGCTTCAGCATCGGGGGCTGCTTTCAGATTCATTCAGGGGCTTATTTATTCTGGAGACAGACTCGTGCTGTGTTTCCAGTCTGGACTTGAACTCTTGGTCCCAAGCAGTCCTGACTCAGCCTCCTGAATAGCTTCGAGTACAGACAGGGGCTGCTTGCCACACCTGGCCCCATTGCCCAACTAAAGCAAATATTTTTCATTATGAAAAGATTCAAGCACATACCCAGGCACACAGACTAGGATATAGTGAGGCTCATGTGCCCATTGTGTGATTTCAACAATTTTCAATCTGTGTTTATGTGTATGTATATGCTTGAAGTGTGTGCGTGCATGTGTGCATGTGTGTGTGTGTGTGTACACATGCACTACAGAGAACAGCCTCAGGTGTGGTTCCTTAGTCACTGTCCACCTTGTTTTTGAGACAGGGTCTCTCCCTTACCTGAAACTCCTCCAGTAGGTTGGTTGTTTGGCCGGTGAGCATTGTCCTATCTTTGCCTCCCCAGCACCAGGATTACAAGCAAAAATATGGGCAAACATTTTCCCAAATGTGCCCTCTCTCCAGTCCTAACAGTTTCAATTCTTGGTCATGCTTCTTATGCCTGCACTCCCATATACTTCCTCTCACATTATTTTGTAATAGATCTCAAGTTCCTTATCATTCGACTCATAAATATTTCAGCCTGTATCTCTAAAAGAAAAGGACTGTTAAACACACATGCACACATATGCACATATACATACACACCTATCTTTCCATATAGTCACATAGCCTAAAGTTAACAACAGTTCCTTAGTAACATTGAACTTTTTATTGTGGACATTTTGAGTCATGCATAAAAGTAGATTGATGGCATATTAAGTTCTCATATGTTTATTGCCAAGCTTAAAAATAATCAAGATTTTTACCGATTTCCAAACAAAATTGGTAAAACTTCTTTTGAAGAGGCAAGAGTTCTCATGCAATGCCAGATGCCATGTCATTTCATCCATACATAATATTTCATCTCTAATAAGTTTGTATCTGCTTGAAATGCTCGAGAGTTGCCTCTTGTAACCTGCAGATTGGTATCCTAGTCTGGACTTGAACTCCTGGTCTCAAGTGATCCTTCTGTGTATCTGAGATTTCAGATTTCAGATTTATTTAGTGATTTGCATGCTTATCACCTTCCTGTGTGACGTATCCATTTGGTACAAAGTTGGCTTTCTCCATTTTTGTGAGATGATACTTGGAAATAACATGACCCATCCTCGGCCCAGAAAGCAGCCAAGCAGCTGTGCCCAGTTTCCTGCAGTCCAGGAAGTAGTCGAGAAACCCACTCTCAAGCGTGCCCCGTGGAGCCTTTGGACAGCACTAGCCCTTGACCCTGGAGAGCACGTTGGTGGTCCACCCCGAACAGGTCAGCCCCAAAGGCCCTGTGAAGTCCCTTTTGTCTTAGAGCATTCCGCCTCCCATAGGACCCTTGGACCTCGACTTTTGCCCTATCCATCTTCTCCAGTAGAAAGATCCTCCAGACCACCTCCCCCCAAAAAAACAAATCAACAAACATTGGAGTTAAGCAATACTGTCTGCCACACGGACCTACCAGACACTTTAGAGCATTTCATTGAGCGTCTGCAGAAGACATCTCATGAGCACGTTGAATATCCTCCACGATGGACCATGTATTATTCCATAAAATGAGTCTCAATGAATTTAGAAAACCCGAAATCATAACACGAACCTGTGGAGCACAGCATAGGCAGGGCTGGGAAGTAAACATGCCAATAAAAGCCTACTTAATAAGTAAATAAATAAGATGATTTCTAATTAGCCTATGGTACAACTCAAGAAATTGGAAAAGCAGAAATGAATGTAACCCAATTTGGTCAGAGGAACGTAATAACAAAGACTACAGCAGAAATAAATGAAATAGGTAAAACATACACTCACAAGATCAAGGAAATGAAGGATTTTTGTTTAAAAGATAAAGCCATGAACAGCTCTTTACAGATATTAACTAAAAAGTGGGACCTAGACGACCAGAGGTGAAGGGGATAGAACAGATATTACAGAAACAGAAAAGATCATTACGGCTTGTTTGAGCAGTCTGCACACACAATGGAAAGCTTAGAAGAAAGAACTTCTTGTCACAGTCTGCCAGGATTAAGCCATCGTGAGTCCACGGAAAACTGTGGCCAGCAACAGGTAACAGGATTGCACCAGTGACAGCAAGTCTCCAAAGAAAGAAAAGCCCAGGGATTGGATCACTTCACTTTTGAATTTTATAAAACCTTTGAAAAAGAAGTAATGTCAATTCTTGTCAAGCTAGACTAAAGTAGGATGACCTTCCAAACAGTCTATGAGACCAGTATTTCATTGAAACCTAAATCAGACAAAGACGCAACAAAGGAAAACCACAGAGCATTATTTCTGTTGATCAGAGATGTAGACGTTCTCAATAAGATTTCAGTGAATTGAATCCAACAGCATGTCAAAGTATTATACATACATATATGCTCAAGTAGGATTTATCCCAAGGAAGCAAAAATGGTCATATCAACAGGTGGAAGGACAAAAGCCATAGATCATCTCAATAGATGTGGAAGACATTTGATAAAATTCAGCATCCCTACATGGGGCTGGAGAGATGACTCAGGGGTTAAGATTCTCGAAAGTAGAAGTTCCTGAGTTTGGATCCCAGGTCCCAGGTAAAATCTCCAAACCGAAACAGCAGCCGCCTGCACTTCTAGCCCTGGTGGGCACAGCTGGGAAATCCCAGAGCGAAGCAAGAAGGAGGTAGGTGATTCTCCAGGATGATTCTCGAGACACCCTTGATCCTCCACAGGGACACACAGTGCCCTCTGACACATACACACACAATAAATGTTTAAAAAATAAATTATAAAAGTAATTTTCCTTGATACAACAAACACTATACATGAACTGCCCATAGCCAGCATCGTAACAAGTGGGAGTGAGCTAGAATGATTTCCTCTAAGATCAAGAAGAAAGCAAAAATGAGTACTTTCATTACTTTTTTTTTCTTTTCTTTTTATTCATTTGTGCGTGTGTGTGCGTGTGTAGAACCATGGGCGAATTCGGGAACCACCATGGACCGCCTCCACCTCTTCTTTGTTTACTCTGCCCTGGGATTCACAGGCTCCGCCCTACCAGGACCAGAAAGGCAGGCCGCCTCGACTTCCGCCTGGCATCTGTACGTGGGGTCTAGGATCCGAACTCAGGACCTTCTGCCTGCAAGGCAGAGGCTTAACCCCTGAGCCACCTCTCCAGCCCCAGAGTACTTTCATTACTGTGTGAACAAAGTATTGGAAATTTTAGCCACGCCTATGATGTAAGAGAGAAATAAAAGACATCCAGATAGGAACGGAGGAAGCAGCGTGTTCCAATTTGTAGACAACATATTTTTTAAGGGAAAGGCAAGATTTATTTGGCTTGTGCTTCCAGAGGGGACATGGTCCATTATGGCGGGAGTCACGGAGCAGAAGGCGTGGCTGGAGGCAGAAGCAGGAGGCCTGTTCGGGTCACTGCAGCCGTCATGAAGGCAGAGAGAACAAGAGCAAACTGAGAAGATGCAGGGCCGGGCTACCAGACCTCAAGGCCCACCTCCTGAGACATGCCTCCCTCCAGCAAGGCTCAGCCTCTCAAAGATGCCCAAATCTTTCCAGACATCAGCACCAGCAAAGGATTCAAACACGTGAATCTGTAGCAGGCAACTCACATTCAAAGCATGGCAGTAAACTGTTCAGTATTCTGCTAACACTGCTATTTCAACGCTAGTTAGTAATGATATAACTTGGCATTTTCTACCCTTTCCTTAAAATCTTCCTGTGTAACTATGTGTTAGGTATCTCTTATATCAACAATAGTCACACTTCTTAGAAATGTGATTTTTAAAAATGTCAATGTTTTTGTTTTCAACAGCATGATTTTTTTTCTTTTCATGTATGTGCGTATGGGGCACGTGCATGTGTCATGAATATGTGCATTTTTTGCACATGGGTGGGTATATGTGTGTATGTAATTGTGTGTTTATAAAATTGCATTTGTTGAATATGTGTTTTCAGTTTGCTCAGTTTGCAGAAGGCCCAAGAGTGATGTCAGAAATCGTCCTGGATTGCTCTTCCCCCTTATTGCTTGCCATGGGAGTTCCCAGGTTCCACCCTCCAGGGTTGGAATTACAGGCCACTGCTATATCTGCCTGGCATTTTTTTTTCTTTAGGATCTGGGGATCAGAACTTAGGTCTTTTTTTTACTTGCAAGGCAAAGACTTTAACCACTGGCCTCTCTCCCCAGCCTTCAACAGCATTATTGTTTTTGTTCTTTGAAGCTTTCATATACAAATATAATGAATTTATGCTTTCACCCCCTACTACCTACCCCACCCACCGCACCCCATTTGTTCTTCTTTCCAGCCAGTCTCCCTGCTACTTCCATGTCCCCTGTGTGTGATGTGCTGGATCCCATTCAGCACTGGCAAGTGCCTGGGAACCCAAACAGCATATTTTATATGCAAAGAAAAATGAAAAGTGCCATTAAAATCCTGTTAGAACTAATGAACAAACTTAGTAAGGTTGTAGGATATAGGATTAGCTTTTTAACTTACCTGTAATGGAATTGCTGTGTAAAATTAAGAAAGCCCCACTCACAATGCCTACCAAAAAGCTAAAACTACCAGGAATAAATTTAATCAAGGAAATGAATGATTGCTACAACACAAACTATAAAACTCCGATAAAAGAAGTAAAGGAAGATGAACAAGAAATGGATTGATCCCCTCCATCTGTGGATTGAAAGGATTAGGACTGTCAAAATGTCCACAGATTTAGAGTTCAGTGCAAATCAAAGCACCAATGACATTCTTCGCAGAAGTGGCAGGAGGGACTTGTGAAATTTAGGTGGAATCAAATGCAAAGCAAAGACAGGGCAGTGACATGACCCAGCAGCAAAGTGCTCGTTGCGCCTGCAGAACCACTGATTCTTGATCCCCAATAGCACAAGGTGGCAGGAAGGACCTGACTCCCCAGAGTTGCCCTCTGACTTCCACATGTGCACTGTAACGTGGGACTCCCTGTAGCGGGCAAATAACCTGCACAAGCATTTAAAAAAAAAAAAAAAACAACCAAAATACAGGGTATATAATGGCTAATAAGGATATAGAAAAGTGCTTGGGGTTGGAGAGAAGGTTCAGGAGTTAAGCCTCAGTTAAGGTTGAGTTTGGATCTGGACTCCACATAAAAATGCCAGGCGAAATTGTGGTGGCCTGTGATTCTAGACCTGGAAAAGGAGCCTGGGAAACCCCAGAGCCAAGTAAAAAGGAGGCAGAATAATCCAGTATGATTCCCAAAGTCACTCTTGGGCTTCCATAGGCATACACAGTACCTTTTTCTCACACACACACACACACCCACACACACACAGTGCTCAACAACCCTAATCATCAGGGAAATGAAAATCAAGCCCATGATGAGATATCATCTCATCTCAGAATGACTTATCAATGACTTAGTGTCCATGAGGTTGCAGAGAAAGAGAAATTCGCATGTACATATTTCTTTGTTCATTGAGACAGGGTCTATGTAGCTCAACCTGGTCTCAAATCATAGAGAACTAGCAGTGTAACAACCATATGATCCCATAATCACTGAGGAGTTACTGAGTAGTTACTCAGAAAGACAGCATCAACGTGTTGAAGATACATCCGCATTTGTATGTTTTTGCATCCAACTATCTTCATAATAATCAAGATACACAGTCAAGCTGTGTGCTCCCTGGCAGGAATGTAAGAAGAACTTATAGGCACAACAGAACACGATTCAGACATAAAGAACAAAATCCTGTGGGTTTCACGGCCCTAACTGGAGGACGTTACGTTAGCTGAAATGTCAGAAACAGAAGGCCAAATCCCCCACATTCTCACTTGCACGTGGAAGTCGAATGTGTGTCTCCAAGCCCAGTGTCAGGAGTGGTTTCTAGACAGAGCCTGGGGAGGAGGAGTGTGGACAGGAGAGAGGGAGGGACGAAGGTCGATGGGTCCAGGGTGCAGCTGGATAGAAGGATGACTTTTTCATGTTGTGGCACAGTAGGATAACTGTCATGGAAAGCAATTCATCGTGTGTTTCAAAGTGGTTGACATGAGTTTGAATGTTCCAACACAGAGCTGATAAACATAAAATAAATTTGGGGCATGGATATGCCAGTTATCCTGATCTGATCATGTACATGGACTGAAGTATCACACTTTATTTTTTTTTATTTATTTTGCATGTATGCATGTGTGTGTATCAGAGGGCACTTGAGTGTGTGTGGAGGCCCAAGGAGGACCTTGGGAATCATCCTGGATTGCATTATCTCCTATTCGATAGGGTTCCCAGGCTAGAATTTCCAGATCTGAAGTGCAGACCACCAGCATTTTTTTTTATTTATTATTTATTCAATTGTGGGTATATGCGTGTGCGTGCGTGTGTGTGTGTGTGTGTGTGTGTGTAGAACCACGGACGAATTCGGGAACCACCATGGGCCACCTCCACCTCCTCGTTTACTCTGCCCTACCAGGACCAGAAGTGCAGGCCTTCCCTGCTTCCGCCCGGTGTCTATACGTGGGGTCTAGGATCTGAACTCAGGACCTTCCGCCTGTAAGGCTTAACCCCTGAGCCACCTCTCCAGCCCCACCACCAGCATTTTTATGGGAGGTCCGGGATCCAAACTTCCTTAAACCCCTGAGCTATCTCTCCAACCCCAAGTGTCACACTTTAACCCATGAATGAGCAAGGATTCTAGGTGATGATCAAGATGAAGATATATTTGGAAAGAGTCTTTAAAAAAAAAAAAAAAAAAAAAAAGAAGCAACACCTCATGGTGCATCCTGTGCTACCGATGAATGCATTTATCTCTCTACCATTTCTCTCTTAATTTCCGAGTCCTCACGCGGCAGCCCTTCATGGGACTTTGATTACTGTCTTTCTTTCCAGTCCTGCAGTTTGTGCCTCCGAGTGTGGACACAGGCTTCTGCAACTTCACCCAGCGCATCGAGAAAGGCCTGGTGACGGCTCTGTTTGAAGTGAGGAGACACCACCAGGAGACGTACAACCTCACAGTACAGGTGAGAGCATGCTGGCCACAGAGCCAGCTGTCCTTCGAAGGGAAAGTTCCGGAAGGCTTCATTAAGATGTGACATCCAGTGGAGGAAATTCAGCTCGTACTGGCCAGGGCTGGCCGTGGCCTGCAGTCTCTACAAACTGAGCTGCTTTGGAGATTTCAGTGTGGCTCAAAACCTGGGAGCTCAGAGTTGGAGATGGGCAAATGCAGGAAACTCAAGAATATTCTGACGGTTAGGGCGATGGCTCAGCAGTTACAGCACCTTCTATGCAAACAAAAGGACTGGGATTTGGATCCCTAGATCCTGTGCAAAAGCATTAGAGCGTAGCACCATGTCCACCTGGAATTCCATCCTGTGAGGCGAAGCCTGGTGACCCCAGTGCAGACGTTAGCCAGATTGTTTGTAATGGCGCGTGCTCTGGGTGTGATTAGCGTCTCGGGCTCAAGACAGTGAGGAGGAAGAGTGATTCAGGACGATTCCTGATAGCGCCCTCGGGCTTCCTCTACATGCACCTACACTCACAAGCATATGCAACCACACACATGTGCTCCCATACACATGCAAAGTATGCACATACACACGCACACCCCGTGCACTCAAGCACATGGAAAAAAAAGAATATTATGAGAAGAAATGGTGTTAAGCTAAACTCCCAGTGGGGCCCTGCCTAAAACATATCGGTTCTTTCACACACGTTAAGCATTGCGTATCCCAGAAACGAGTTGTTGCAGATTATAGTCTTCTGGATTTTGAATATTTCACAGATTGCTAGTCAGTCTTCCCTAATCTGAAAGTCTGAAATGACCCCAAATCTGAAACTCTTTGATGGTCAGCATGATGTTCCAGAGGTTTTGGATTTGGCGCATTGCAGATTTTCGCACTGGGGATATTTCACCTGTACTGTGCGGTTTTAAAATTTTGCCTTCCATTTCCTACATGACGGCATTGTTCTCTGTTGAACTTTGTATTTGCTTCTATGCTGTTAGTTTTCGCAAGTGTCTGGATGTCCTCGTTGGTAGGTGGTTGGTTGGTTAGGAGGTAGTTGGTTGGCAAATAGTTAATTAGTTAGTAGATGGTTGGTTAGTAGGGTGGGTGGTTGGTGGTGAGTGGTTAGTACACAGGTGATTGATTAGTTGGTGGAGAGATGGATGATTGGTGGCTAGGTGGTAGGTGGCTGTTTGGTTGGTTGCTTTATGGTTGGTTAGTAGGTAGTTGGTTGGTTGGTTGATAGATAGATGGGTAGACGGTTGGTTGGTTAGTAAGTAGGTGGTTGATTAGTTGGTAGATAGCTCGGTGGTTGGCTAGTTGGTAGGTAGGTGGTTGGTTAGGTAGGTATTGATTGGTAGATGGATGGGTAGGCAGTTGGTTGGTTGGTTAGTAAGTAGGTGGTTGATTAATTGTTGGCTAGCTCGGTGGTTGGTTAGTTGGTAGGTGATTGGGTAATTGGTGGGTGGGAGGATGGCCGGGTGGGAGGCGGTGGTAGAAATGAAGAGCCAGATTAGTTTTGGCTGCTAGTCCAGCTTCCTCCTCCACCCGAGGAGGCTGTTCTGTGTCAGGCTTTCCTCCTGACTGGAGAATCACGTGAGCTCTGGGAACTGGTCAGAACATTGGAGTGTAGATCCTGATCCTGAGCCACACGGCTTGTGGTAGAGAGAGCTGTGCACCCCACTGCACCCTGACATCTTCCTCTGGGGGTGGAGCCCTTCAAAGTATTTCCTGGTGCTCTGCCTCTTTTCCTTTCATTTCCCTTCCTGTGCAGTGTCTTGCATGTGCTGTAAACTGGGGTTACTGTTTCTGCCCTTCTTGTCAAGGGTCTGAACCCCCAGCAGTCTTTGCCCCTCAGCAAGGGCTCCTGCTTCCCAGAGAGCAGTTCTCTGGATTCTTCTGGGAGATGTGGTGGCTGCTGGTGGCCGAGCTGGCCAGGCGTGGGCTGTGGGCCGTGTGGCCCTGGTGGCATGTGGCCCTGGCAGCACGTGGCCCTGGCAGTACATGGTCTCTTCATTCTGTGGATTCCTGCTCTGCAGCTACCTTTTGGTCTTGGGTCCTCTGCTGCCTATCAGGGTCTCTCTAGACATGCTTAGGCTGAATGAGACTGTGTCGGGGGATGGGGGTGGGGGTGGGGGTTCCCCAGAGTGTTTTGTGCCTCGTTCCCTGAGTTCTGGTCTCTTTCAGTATGATCCTGTCCTTTCTCCATCTTCCAGAAGTGTGTCAGACTTTGGTTTTCTTCCTTTCTCAGTGCTCTTGCAGGCTCATCCCCTTCTTCCAGCTTACCAATGTTTCAGTGGGATTTAGGGGCAGAGGGGAAAAGGCCATCATACCTGTGTTCAAGTCATCACTTAATGTTAAAAAAAAGTTAACAATAGTGTTCAAAGTCTTACAAAAGGAATGAGGTTAGAAAGACAATTGCTCTCCCTTTAAAAACTTGACCTCCTTTGGAGACAGGCTTGTGGGTACTAGCCTGTGGTCCCAGCACTGAGGCAGGAGGATCGGCCTGGAGAACACCGTGAGACTCTGACTTGAAACAGACACACCCACCCCACATGCACCAGACACACACACCCCACATGCACCAGACACACACACCCCACATGCACCAGACACACACACCCCACATGCACCAGACACACACACCCCACATGCACCAGACACACACACCCCACATGCACCAGACACACACACCCCACATGCACCAGACACACACACCCCACATGCACCAGACACACACACCCCACATGCATTACACACACATATGCTTCCTCCTCTCCCCATTTCCCCGTACATACCACACACAACACCACACACACACCACAGGCACTACACATACATATGCCCCCTCCCCTCCTGGTTCCTCCATAAATACCACAGACCATACACAATGCCACATACATGCACTCATGTGTAGGCACCACTTGCACACACACACATGCGCACACATGCACACACACACACACACACACACACCACACACCACTCAGACACATAAAACACCACATTCTTGCACACATGTGCATGCACCCCACACACTCACACACACACCTTTTCACTCTCCCTCCCTTTGAAAAAAGCCGACGACGAGTTAGAGAGGCGTCACACTTAAGTGTTCTCTCAGAAGCTTCTCATGACTTCTCTCTCCAGATCGTGAACGTCACAGTCAGTCCCTCCAGGGCAGCTCCCCGGCGGGGCCCAGTAAGTATCATCTTTGCTGTTAGAGGCGCGCAAGGCTTTTTGAACGGGTCGGAGGTGAGCGAGCTGCTGCGGAACCTGAGCGTGGTGGAGTTCAGCTTCTACCTGGGGTACCCCGTGCTGCAGATCGCGGAACGTGAGTGCTTCTGGCTTCCGGGGAAGTTTGGGAAGTAGCGGCCACTCTGCTGGGTGGAGCTCTTTGAAAAAACGGCTCATTTCTTCAGGGTAGCTTTGGGTTCCCCAGAGAGACCGAGATGGGCCCTGTGCACCTGAGCGCTCACGCGGCCGCCTTCCTCCCCTGACTCAGCATCCCCACTAGGTGGACTATCCACTGACCCTCTGCTGTCCCCCGTGTCTGGGGCTAATAGCGGGCCTGAGTCTCTGCATTGTACTTTGTGGGGGTTTGAATGATGCGCAAAGCTACCCTCACAGTGCCCTGCAGAGGAGGTTCCCTGGGGCTGCTGTTTGCCTGGGAAATATTTGAGCATGAGAACAGAAGCCAGGTAGAATCAGACGTTTCAGGTTCCAACCAGTGGATTTGGGGGGCTCCAGAGTCCCCCAACGGCTCACTGAGTCTTTTTTTTATCGTCCTGTTTTGGAGAGTAGAGTTGCTGTAAAAAGCATGTTAGCTTAGTCATAGGATGAAGAGCAGGTCTGTGGCTGTTGGGTAATGGGAGGGAGGACATTTGACCACAAAGGACCTGCCCAGTGTTCTCGTTTGGTGATGACACAACTATATGTGTTGGCCCACACGTATAAAACCAACTACATGCATTGACCTATAAAACCAGAGGCCAAAAACAGCGACTTGCTCCGGATATACAATTTAAAACACTAAGCAGTAATAAGTGAAAACACCCCTTCTTCCAGATTGAAGCAGTTAGTTTCCCAGTACAAGTGGGGGCCGACAGGGAGGGAGAAGGAGTGTTTCAAAAAGTAGTATATTCCACAGTTGAAAAGAGGCAAAAATAAATAAAGCAAATTCCTTTTGAAAAATGGACTAGCAAATAGCCTGAATCACGACTCCTAATGTTTTTCAATTGAATTCCACAGCATACATAACCTGTGAAACATAGAAGCAGACAGAGCCAAAGCTATTATTATTACATACAGACACTTTGATGTACGGACCATATATGTACAAACAGACTGTCCCCCAGCGACAGCCAGGACATTCTGGGTTTGCTGGACTACACGCTGCTCTTGAACAACATTCGCAGGAGATATTGGGGTGGTCTCTTTGGGAGACAGTCTGTGGTGGGACCCAGCGCTCCCCAGATCACCTGCCTTTCTGAACAGGGGAAACTTCCTTCTTACAGATTTCTCTCCTTGGCTCTTTCCTTCCTGCAGCCTTTCAGTATCCACAGCTCAACCTTTCTCAGCTCCTCAAGTCCTCCTGGGTCAGAACAGGTATGTGCTCAACTTACGTAACGTTTTGGGAACTGTATGAATAAGAAGTCCGTGAGGGCATATTGAGAATGACACACCCTTCCTGTGTCCTAAATTTAGGGCAAAATGTACTTTAAATCTTGGCACAGAATGAATGAGAAAGGGAGTCAATTTGGGCTGTGGCAAAGGCTCACACTGAGTTGTGGCACAAAAAAGACTGGCCTTCTTTAAAATTCATACCGCAAGCCCAGGCCGGCCTCTTAGCTGGAGTAGGCAGTCTACCGGTGCTTGGGGCAGGAGGAAATTCAGAACAGCGTTCTTGTCTCAGAAGCGTTGTTGGGATGTATAAAGTGGTCTGGGGCTCCGTGTCTGTCTGGCAGGGTCGAGGTGATGTGGCCACGATAAGATTGGGTATTTACAACAGGACATTTCAGGACGAGGTTTTCTAACCTGCTCCACAAAAATCTAACTGATCGTGATACAGTCACAGACGGCCAGCATCTAAGGAGCACAGGGATACCACCGTCAATGGGACGCCAAAGCTTTTTGGAGGGCTCACCCTGCTAGGTGACCTCTGTGTGGTGTGTGGATCTGCTCGATCTTTCCAGCCTTCACAGTGATTGAGTGGTACATGGTTGTATAGCAGGCAGGGCTGGAATCAGTTCTGTCTGAAAAGCATATGTTGTTTCTTCTGCTAAGTCGTCTTCTGTTTAAGCTTAGGTGGTCGCCTCTGATACAGATGGCAAGCAGACCCCTCACTTGAGGTTAGCGTGTGAGTCGTCAGGGGGACAGGCACTCCTGTGTCTCCACACGTTTTGAGATAAGCACGGGCAGACGGAAGGCTTGCTCCATCATGGGTACATGCTGAGCTCCTGGGCTTCTGGTTACCAGTCTGTGGGAACTTGGGATAATTCACTTCAAGAGACTGGGGAGACGGCTCAGGGGTTAAAGCCTTTGCCTCGCAAGCACAGGGACCTGAGCTTGGATCCCCAGATCCCACATAAAAATGCCAGGCAGGTATGGCATCCCGCTTGTAAGTCTAGCCCTGGAAGGCAGAGCCTAGGAATGTCCAGAGCGAGCTGGCCAGCTATACTAACCTTAATGCTTTGCTCTGGGTTTGATCGGAGATACAGGCACCCAACAGGAAGTTGGTAGAGTGATGGAGGGTGATTCTGATAACACCCTTGGGCCTCCACAGGCACACAGC
The DNA here is from genome assembly GCA_023101885.1 of Typhlomys cinereus. Taxonomy (NCBI): domain Eukaryota; kingdom Metazoa; phylum Chordata; class Mammalia; order Rodentia; family Platacanthomyidae; genus Typhlomys; species Typhlomys cinereus. The sequence continues at coordinate 12,074,176 of JALPQD010000021.1, read as the reverse complement.
ACACATACTCAGGTGCAATCTTGTACATACACCTGTGCACTAGCGTGCACGCACACGCATGCACGCACACGTACACGATGTTCATCCCCTTTCTGACCTCTGCCGACTGTTTTGGGCGTTGTGTTCCTCAGTCCTCCTGGGTGTCATGGAGAAGCAACTGCAGAATGAAGTGTTTCCAGCTGAGATGGAGCGCAGACTGGCCCAGCTGCTCAGCGAGGTGCCCACCAGAAGGCGAATGTGGAGGAGGGCCACGGTGGCTGCTGGGAACAGTGTGGTTCAGGTATCCGTGGCGGGGGGGTGGCCTCTGAAACTCGCTGTTGTCATCAACATGGAAAGAGTCTGATGGGCCTTGATAACGCTGTCCAGTAGCAACAGAATATGGTGGCACTGCTGGTGACCTAGAGTCCAGACAAATACTGAGCAAGTCCTTAGCAGCTGGTGGACGTGGGGCTGCAGCAGGCTCACACCACCGGCTCTTGCGCCATCACATGACTTCATTGTTTGAAGAGCAACTTTGCCATACAAATTATTTACCTTCACGGGATAGTACTGTAATTACTCTACATTGTTGCCACTAAATCACCATCAAACAGCTTCTGGGGAACAAGGAATTTTGTTCTTGGCTTACAGTAGTCTGGTTACAGTTCCTTGTCCAGCTTGGCGGGAGTGTCTAACCATCACCAGGGTCGAGGGAGGTGGCCACACCCTAACCATATATCCACAGGACTTCTGAGAGTGGGATGATCTCTACTTGCCAGACCCGTATGTGGGACCACGTATACTCAGGGATGCCAATTTCCTTACCCAGTTCCTCCATCTTATTCACCTGCCCAGGTGCTAGCCCCGCCCACATAGGCTGAGCCCCGCCTACATGGGCTGAACCCCGCCCACATGGGCTGAGCCTCCCAAGCAGTCCATCTCCTGCAGGCTTGCTCTGGGCTTGACTCAATACTGCTTCTCTAAGAATGTGCCCAGAGCCCAAACCTTCAATGGTCCAATGGGCATCTAATCTAACTATGACAGATGGCAGGTTTAAGCATTTCATCTTCCCTGCCTCCCACCAATTAGGATATCACCTGTTGGTTTGAATTTTCTTCCCTGTGATAAGCTGGCAGACAGGACGCAGAGAGGCAAATCTGTTTGAGTTGAAAAGTGACTCATTTTCAAAAGGCACACACTCACAGAATGTTGGAGGCCGGAGCGTTATTTGTTCCTGTCTCCAGTGTGAATATGTGGATTTCTTTCTTTACAAGTGCCGACATGGAGGGTCATAGAAAATGGGGTTCACAGAGCTCTGGCATTTCAGACTGGAAACCAGACTGAAACACAACAGTGCAGGGGTGGGGCTGGCAGGCAGGGTGGGGATGAGTGGGTGTGGAGAGAACAGGACGCAGAAGTGATGGGACGCAGAAGGGATCACAATGATGTTTCCCTCTTAGACTTGCTCTGTTTCCCTCTAGAGATAAAGGTTCTTATAGCTGCAGAATAGTTTCTGTGCCGGATGTGGTCACTGCAGAGATGTTTGAAACACTGCGGATGGGCTGGGAAGATGCTCAAGGGTTAAAACCTTTGCTTCACAAGCAAAAGCATCTGAGTTTGGATCCCCAGATCCCAAGTAAAAATGCCAGGCAAATATGGTGGCAGCCTGGAATTCTGACCCTGGAAGGCAGAATCTAGGAAACCTAGAGCAATGCAATAAGGAGGTAGAGCAATCCAGGATGATTCCTGATGTCACCCTTGGGCCTTCACAGGCACACACATGCAAAAGCCCTCTGGTACATAATGCCCACACACGCATGTACACATGCATGTGATAATAACTTTAAAAACTGTTAAATTGAGAGTAATCCTTAAATAAGCATAAAACAAAGACTGAAAATTCAGCAACCCATGGTTCGATACCGCCCATGGCTGAACATGAGTTGACGTGTAATGCAGGATAATAGTCACGGAGCACTATAAACCGGATGGTGTGGTGTTAAATTGGATACACAAACTTTCTGCCGTACGAGGGTCACATCCACGGAGCTAATCGAGCCACACTAGGCTGATGCTACCCTACAGACAACTTAAAGAACATGCTCTATTCCTAGTCCCCTCAGGAGCGAGCAAACTTGCAGATGTCGATACGGATTTGTGTGTGGCAGTACAAAAGACAAGACTCTGCCCCAAAACTAAATTCATGAACATGAAAATGTTGAACCACCCTAAATGTCTGGCAATGAGGGATATGAATAGATAGTGAAGTTTTGTATATTGGAATAGGATGTGACCACTTAAAAATTAGTAATACTGAACGTTGCACAAGTGAGAAGAGACTATAAAAAGAATCAGGCAATATAACCCAGACATTAACAGAATTCATGGGGGAAGACCAGAAGGAAATATGCCAGCATTTTCTGCATGGCTTTCTTTAATAGACCAAATTTCAAGAGATTCCCATCTTTATACATGTTGGCATGTGCTTTTGAAAATTTCTCTAGTGGGCCACATAATCACTATCCTGCACATGTATTTTTAGTCAGAACTAATTTTAAAAATGAAATGAAACATTACCCAGTGTCATAATTAGATATAAGTGTCAACTTGGCAGTGGAGGGCTGGGAGCCCTGAGCATAGCTGTAAAGAATTAGTGGTTGAGTTGAGCCCTGGGCAAGCCTGCAAGGGATCATCTAGTTGATGGCAAGACCAGTCCTTAGTGGGTGGGACTAGTCCCTGGCAGGCAGGTAAGATGGAGGGAACTGGTGAAGAAAGTTGACAAATTCCTGAAATCACCCTTGGTCCTCCACAGGGACATACAGTGCCCTTAATACACACACACACACACACACACACACACACACACACACACACAAAATAAATAAATAAATAAAATCTTTTAAAAAAAAAAACCAGCAAGCAGAGGGTAGCCCAGACATTTTGCCTGCACTATTGCTGATAAATTCAGGACCAAATGACTTAAGGGAACAAAGGGTTTTATTTTGGCTTGTGATTGTCTGGTTATAACTCTTAATCCAGCTTGGCAGGAGAGCTTATGCCAACAGCAGAGACTGAGAGAATTGGTCACACCATGTATTAATCAGGTTCTCTAGAGATGCAGAATCGACACAATGAATATAATATAGGGAATGTATTGAGTCGGCTTACAGTATGGCCAAGGTAGTCCATGATGGCTGCTGGTAGCTGAGGCAGTCCAACGATAGCTGAAGGCTGAAGAATTCCTAGAGTCTTTAGTCTAGGCGACGACTATTTGGAGAGTTGGAAGGCTAGAGGGTCGAAGAAACCAGGCGGCCGGAAGGAAGAGCGATTCCTAGCACAGCTGCAAGAAGGCATCTGTTCTCCTTGGTGGCTCCTTTTTATATGATGCAGTACTGGGAGGATCCTATGAGAGCTTTGGAGGTCCTGATAGGATCTAGGGTGGGTATAATCCTATCAAGTGGTCTCAGTTGATCCTTTCCAATGGTGGTCTCAGCCCAGCTTAGTTAATACTGGGTGTGTCAAGTTGACACCCAGGCCTAACTATCACACACCATATCCATAGGACTTTTGAGAGAAAGAGACAACCCTTACTTGCCCTACCAGCATGTCTGGCCAAGTATACCAAAGGATGGCAACTTTTTCAACCAGTTCCTCCATCTTATCTGTCTGCCTAGGGACTGGTTCCACCCATCATGGGTGGGGTCTCCCCGTCAGTTAGACAATCTCCTGCAGGCTTGCTCAGGGCTTAAGTCAACTGAGATTTTTCACAACTGCCAGAAGTCCCAGCTCTATGACAGACAGAGAGGCTTTGCCAACTATCCTCAGACATAGAGAAGTAGCAGCTGTTTTGCTAAAGGCAAAGGTATGAACCCAAAATTCAGACTGTGTGTGGAAAAGAAGCGGCTTACCCATCCTTTTCTCAGGACATCAGCTCTGTGTTTCTCTAGGGTCTGGGGGGACAGGCAGCTCAGGGGGTAGGAGTGCTTGCTGCACAAGCACGAAGATCTGAGTTTGAGTCCCCAGAACCCATGTAAAGCTGTGTACCTGTCACCCTGGCATTGAGGGTTAGAGAGACAGGTGGTCCCTGGAACTCACTGTCCAGCCTAGCGCAGACATAAGCTTCTGTTCAGTGAGGGTCTAGCCCCAGGGGATGTGGTGAGCAGCAAGAGAGGAAGACACGGGGCGTATTTCTCTGGCCTCTGAATGCGCTCACACAGTGCACACACTACACACACATGCACACAACACAGTGTCAATAAAATGGTTGCATGTTGCTAAGAGAAACAAAATGCTATATAAAGACAGTATTCTCATTCACCAAACATATGAGGTTCTGCAGCACAGAGAGTTAAGTTTTCTGGTTGATGCGCATGATAAGAACCGACACGGTGTTTTACTTTCCGCACTTTAAAATCCTGAGCGAGGGAGCAGGACTCGCGATTCCAGGTTCCGGTCCATCCTGGCAGGGAGGCACTGCAACAGGTTCCAGGTCTCATGCACGGCAAGAGACCCGGGCAAGGTCCGGTGTGCATTGGTCGCTTGCCAGGGCTCACGCGCTGTGTTGGTTCCTCCTCCTGCCTAGGGAGCTCGCGCAAGTCGCTACGTGTCAATTATGCAATGGAGACAGTGCCCCCGGCTTGCTCGGAGGCCAGCTGTAATCCGCAGAATCCCTCTCACGGGGACCCAGAGTCTCCTGCTTTCCAACGTCTGGTTGGCGCACTAGCCATCACATAAGGCTTACACATTTGGCAGTGTCTGCACATGGTTTTGGGCATCGAGTTGGGTGGCACAGGGAGGGAGCAGTGGGTATCTGGTGGCATCTGGTGGACAGAGGGCAGGGATTCTGTTACTGTCCTCAGCGTGCCCATGTTAAAGAATGAGCTAGCCCGAGATGCCAGCAGCAGAGGCCGAGAGCTAATGAACTCAAGTAGAGATGGTGGAGGGCAGCAGCACCCTCCCATGACATGGTGGGTATCTTGACACCCGGACTCTCCAGTCCTATGCTCTTGTATCCCGCGGGCCCACCAGCCCCTTTGTGTTGGTGAAGATGCTGAAAAGACCAGGCTCCTTTGTCTTTCACCACTAGAGAGCACCTTGGCGGTCCTGGGCTGGGGAGCTGAGTCAGAGGGCCAGAGTCACCTGTCAGGACCAAGCGGGCTGAGAAAGGGGCCTCTGGGCCCGCGAGCTTCCACCCACGTGTGCCCCCACAGGTGGTGAACGTGTCCAGGCTGGAGGGAGAGGACAATCCCGTGCAGCTCATCTACTTCGTGGAGGACCCGGATGGAGAGAGACTCAGCGCAGTCAGGTCTTCAGACCTCATCAACAAGGTGGACCTCCAGAGAGCAGCCATCATCCTGGGGTACCGGATTCAGGGCGCCATTGCGCAGCGTAAGTGCAGGCGGCCTGTCATTGGGGCTGAAGGTGTTCTGACAGCGAGCTCTGGGTTTACGGTAGTCAGTGTGTGTGTGTGTGTGTGTTCCATTCGTGTCTCACCACCTCTCTATGAAGTGGTCCTTGCGGGAGATGCCAGCTGCAAGTGTCCCTCAGCTGTCTCTCTGTGGTCATTGCTGCCATTTCCCTCCCCCCCCAGCGTCTTCTCTTCATGGGGTTATAATGAGTCGTGGGACCTTAGGTCAACACCAGCGTCCTTCCCCCTCCCCCCACTTCCCCTGGACTGTTTCTCTGTTTAAAAACTCGGTCTTGGGTAAAATCATGAGTTTGTTCTGTTGTTATTCCAGAATTTTCCATGTCACCCTCTGCACGTTGCTGGGGACAGTGAGTCACTCAGGAAGCCGGGAGGGGCGCTTGGGGTTGACTGGCTTCCTCCGGGGTCTTCTAACACAAAGGAATCCTTGAGCCTCACCCTTTTCAGTCCCGTTTCTCTCTCACCCTCTCCTCACACCACTGCACAGTTGGAAAGAGGCGCTTTGATATTATTGCCGCTGGAAGGCACTTGGCCCTGGCTCTGGCCGAGGCTGCTGTGGGACCTCTTCCAGCTTTCAGGTTCTGAGTACACACTTAAACTGGCATGGCGCGAGGTTTCTAGCAGGAAACGGAGTGGAGAGGGTGACCCTGACATGGGGGGAGAGGGGTCCATGATAAAGAGAAACTAGCACGAAGGAGAGACTTAAGAGACACAAGTTTGTGAAAGCTGAGAGCCAGGACAACCATAGTTTTGTCCTAAGGTAGGAGAGCGCTGGAACAGAAGAGACAAAGTCAGAGAAGAAGACAGTGCTGTGGGTGGGGGGAGTGAGGGGGACCCAAAGAGAAGGAGCACCCCTGGATGGGTGGCCTCAGACCTTGCTAAGGAGTTACCCGAGAGTTGCTGGGAGTAGACTGTGAAGGATTTAGGGGCGTGTGGTCTGTTTGTGGATTTGCCACATTCCAACACACAGGGAAGTGGATTTCTTTAACTCGGGCTTTGCAAACTAGACTCACTATCTTAACGTGGATGTATTTCCTCTGTGCTCCACTGCAGCCCCATAAGAGCGTGGCAACTTTTGCTGCCCACAACGAAGGGGCGCGCCTCTTGGTACCCAAGAATACTGAAGAACTTTACAGAGGATGTCCAAGAGACCAGGCAGTTTTTAAATGGAAACTATGTCATTGTCCCCCAGAGGGGAAGGCGCTTTGTGACATCAGTCCCTCCCCTGGGCAATAACCAGGGCTGGTGCTGCTGGACGCGCTTTCTGTGTCCGACAGAGACGTTGGAAGGCTTTACGTAATGACCACTGGGAGGCCCAGCGGGGGTGACAGGACCGAGCGTCTGTGTGTTACGTCAATGACAAGTCACAGTGACTGCACTTCCTAACATGGCTTCCGGAGGGTTCTGACCTGGGACAGGTGCCTGCAGGAGGATCTGGGCACCTTTCCTGGGGGTGGAAATTAGGGAGAAGGGCTCTCCTCCGACTCGGTCCATCCTGGCAGGGGAGGCACCAAGAACACATCTCCAGCAAGAGCCCCGGGCCAGGAGTGTGTGCAGGTGCTTGCCAGGGCCGATCCTCTGCTTCTCAGTGCCACGCCTCCTGCTTGGGGAATGCACTGTGCCTTCCCACATCTGGACAGCCCAAAGTAGCTCTCACTGCAAAGCTAAATGATAAACCAAAGGCAATAAAACATGGTGAGATATTGTCTTCCTGGCCCAAGAAGGCAGAGGAGGTAACCAACAGCAATGAAATGATATGAAAAGTGGCGAGCTATTTCCCCCTGTCTAAAAACACATTTTCTAAATCTTAGGACCACACACGACCCTGCTGCCTCATGAAGTGCGGGTGACGCTGTGGGACCGCTCCCAGGTGGCACAAAGTGGGGCTGCTGCGTCATGGCTTATTTTCACAGGGCAGGTGTATGACTTCCCTTTGCAGAAGAGCTTCCTCCGTCAAGCACGCATGCACACCGAGCTGAAAAGCTGGAGTCTGGTTTTCACACCCACCCAGAAACCTGTGCCAGCCTGATTCCCGCACCTTCACCCTCTGTAGAAACCACCACAACTGAAGCTGGGTCTCTCCGATCTGCCCACCTTCCCCTGGCCAGGAGTGCTGTACTCTCACGAGCTCCTGAGTGGTGTCCCCCGTGCCCAACACTAGCAGACGGTGACATTGTTTAAGGATTCGCTTCCTTGGTGTTTTCCCTTTCTCATCCAGAGCCAGTGTGCCCACAGGGGCTTGGTCTGCTCGCTCCTCACCCTCGTCCCTGCCTTTTCAAATGCTCTCTGACGCTTTAATAGACATTTGTGGGTGTGCAGAGCAACAGACCGAGGGGTGCGTACGGCGGGTCTTCCCGCCCCAGACCTGCCGGTTCCAGCCCAGGGCTCCCCAGAGATCTGGGGGGGGGCATGAGCTCTGCTGTACGGTGCACAGCCGTCATAGCTGCGTTCTGGGCTGAAGCTTCTCTGCTGCTCCCGTTTGAAGAGTCCACCTTGGGCAGAGTTGTCCAGAATGCTCTGCGTTAGAGAAATGTTCTGCAGCAGGAAGAGCAAAGTGGAAGCCAGGAGACCCGGAGGCAGCCCAGCTTTGCCAGGCATTCGCCGCGCGCCTTCAGAGGCGTCGTGGGTCTCTGCTGCATCTGTGTGTCCGGTCACTTCAGGAGCTCATCGTCCGCAACTCTGCCCCTAGCCGAAATGGGGGGCGGGGAGAAGAGGGGCTTCCGAGGTTCTGGGCAGAAGACACTGTTGAGTAAATGAGCGAGAGGCGCGTTACCGAGAGCCTCTCTCCCTCCTCTGCAGCCGTGGACAGGGTGAGGAGGTCATCCCCCGAGTCCCAGAGCAGCAACCTGTGGGTCGTGGTGGGCGTGGTCATCCCGGTGCTGGTGGTGACCGTGATCGTCGTCATCCTCTACTGGAAGCTCTGCCGCACGGACAAGCTGGACTTCCAGCCCGACACGGTGGCCAACATTCAGCAGCGGCAGAAGGTAAGCGCCGACCCGCGGGGTCACACGGATGGCCCAGGGGAGGGGCGAAGGCCACGAAGGAATATTCCGGCTCTGCTGTTGGGGTCCTTCGTCTTCGTGTCTGATTACCATAACCCCAGTTCTTCTGTACTGGCAAATACATTCTAAGAACGTGACCCATTAAAAACTCGGGTGCACCGTGAGCCCAGTGACCCACCGTGATTGCATTTTGAGTGGGTCACTCGATGTTCGTTCCTCTCCTGACGTGAGTTCTGACCTGGTTCCCCCTGGGCTATTTTCAGGGATCAGTAGCTGTGTGGGTTTTCTCAGCTCTGTGTATCTCTCTTTTTCATACACAGTTCCTCTAGATGGCTCCTTTATGTTTCTCCTTGTCGGGAGGCCACCTGTCCATTTTATCAAGACCACTTAATCATTACAAATTAGCAATATGTGTCTTAAGCATTTTAACTCCGAAGTTATCAAAGAACATTTATTTGCCAGTCTCTCAGTGTATGCCCACTCTTGGTTGTTGGTTGGTATCGAGCTATCACAGCGTCATGTAGCGACTGTGACTTCCGGTCTGGTTCTCTTTGGAGAAGAGCAAAGCCATCTCACTCCAGAATTCTCTAGATTCTTTTTCCAGTGCCTTCCTTCACCTCACTCCACTCCATATCTTTGGAAAGCTGATTCACCTACGCTGAATCCAATAGCTATTTTTTTAACACCCCATTTTCCATGTGTTTTTCCAAAGCGCTGCTTTTTGTAAAAACAGCAATTCTCTCGCACACATGTATTTTAACAGTTTCTGTTGTGTTGTCCCATCAGATGTCACAGCAAATAAATTGACTTTGGGCCAGCATCTAGCAGCTACCTGGTATGAGCAAACGCATGCTGGAGCCCAGAAAAGTACTCATTCGCTCCTGATGCTGGCCTGTGGTATGCAGCCAGCACATCGAGTCTGTCTGCTCTATTTATTAGCACGAGAGCTCTGTAGAGCTTTCCACATGGAGAGAATGCAGTCTACTCACAAAATTTGTTAAGAGCAGGCAAGCGAAAGGCAGAAGAGCAAAGAATAAGGCATTGCCCCAGTAACCTGATTTTAGTCAAATGATTTCATTTAAAAAAAAAAATCCTAGGTGCGGCATAGGCCTGCAGTCCTAGCACTTGGGAGGTAGAAATAGGAAGATTATAAGTTTGAGGTCAGCTGGGACCACATAACGAAACTCTATCTGAAAAACAAAACAAAACAGGGCTGAAGAGGTGACTCCGGGTGTGGTCGGGGGATTAAGCACTCTGCCTTGGAAGCAGAAAGTCCTGAGTTTGAATCCTGGATCCTAAAGAAAAACCGCCAGACAGAAATGACAGCAGCCTGCACTTCTGGTCCTGGAAGGTGGAGCCTGGGAAACTCCAGCAAAGAGGAGTTGTCACAATCCAGGGTGGTTCCTGAAGTCACCATTGGGCTTCCATAGGCACAAGCCCTCTGACACACACACACACACACACACAAGACAACCTGGGTGTGAGGAGATGACTTAGTGAATAAATCACTTTCCGTGCCAGGGTGAGGTCCGGAGTTCAGAAGCTAAATAAAAAGCTAGGTGAGTGTTGCGGTCCACCTGTGATCCCCACACACACGAGCGTGCGTTCTCACATGCATGCACACACATACATACACATGCCAAAGAAAATCCCTAAGCCCAAACGAAACACACAACTATTAAGTCCCCAAACCTGAATATACAAAATAAGTTTCCTTTTTAAATTTATTATATACCTTTAGAAGTGACTAAAGTATTCTTTTTCCTTATGAATTAACCAAAAAAGCAAAATCTTGATTAAATCGTAAGCTTACGACTGTCAAATACATTGGATGCATTTTGCACATTGATATAGTCTCTCCCCCACACCACCATTTATTATTTACACAGTCTGCCTGGTTCATTGTTGCTGTTACTTGGGTAAATGCATGGAACCAGTGACTCATAGTGTGAAATATGGCGGGAAGTGTTTTCCTTGTGTGACAGCTGTCACAGGGACAGCCAACCAGTGGAGATGTTGCATGTTTAGGACTTTTCTGAGCCCCGTTTCCTTGCCGCAGCCTGTCCATTACTCAATACTTTAATAGCCTATCAGAGGTCAGCCTCTCTTTACAGGATATCCCCCAAGCTTGATCCTCTGGCTTACATATCCACGGGCCGGATGTTGCTCTGAATCAAACAGATGGTCCCAGGCAGAGCTTCTACCTTTGGAGCTGCTCCTTTTCTCCAGGCGCTGTAAACAGGGCCGCTGCATTCATATGGACAACTTTGCAGCAAAGATCTCCTGCATGGAGGAACCCTGAGAGGACCACCATATGCCTCACGCCATCGGGAGGCAAGACCCCAAAGAGGTTTCAGGGACTCGGTGCTGTTGGGCTGGTGCTGCAGTCTGCTTGTGGACCCGTCATGGGCGTGCAACAGGAAATGCGTGGTCGTTGGTTAGAGCACAGCAAACCTCTCCAGGTGTCCAGAGAACGCACCTGTCCTGGGGATGGGGACGTGTTTTCCTCCCGGGACTGAAGGGCTCATGTTCTGTTGCTGTGGCTCTTGGCTCTTTCTAGATCTCTCTTGGTTCTCTCTGATCCTGCCTTGCATTACTTTGTGAAGGCCTCTAGCAAATTCCAGCATTGCAAACATCTGGAAACAATAAGTCTAGTGACCTACAGTCCACACCCCTTTCCCCTCTTCAGATTGTCTGAGAGTAGATTATTTTTGAAATGTGATAAGAGAGACAGAGACCATTATGTCTTGTGTTTCGCGGCAGGGCTTTAGCTCCAATAATAAAGTGAACAACTCAGTATCTTCCTTCTATCTGTATATGCTTTAATCCGTATCCAGAGTTGTCACTTTTGTCTTACCTAAAAAGCTGCAGTGTGGGGCCAGTGAGATAGCTCAGTGTTTAAGGTACATACCTACTCACAAACCTGGCAACCTGCGCTTAATCCATGGAAGTCCATGTATGGTAGAAAGAGGAAAAAAGTGAATTTTGAAAGTTGTCCTATTGTACCATGACATGCATCCTCTCCTCTCTGTTCCCTCCCCTCTCCTCCTTTTCCCTCCCTCTTCCTCCTCGTCTTCCTCGTCCTCTCTCTCTCTCTCTCTCTCTCTCTCTCTCTCTCTCTCTCTCTCGCTCGCTTGTTCCTTGTGCTAGGGAAAGCCCATACCCAGTATGGTGTGCGACCTCCGAGTAGCAGAAATCCTCAGTTGCTGAGTCGCCTTAGCGGGCAGCTGGAAGCAGCTACCACCCCAGACCACGCGCATTCACGCACGGGCTCGCGAGCTGGTGGCCACACCGAAGGGCACAAGGAATGCGCAGTGCTGCCTTCCAGGGCCACCACTAGGGAGCGGGTCTGGCTGCCCGCAAGCTCACGGGGAGCAGTAAGAGACCATCTAAGTGTGCCGAGGCTGCTGTGGGGGTGGGCACCAAGGCCTTCTAAAGGCAAGTGGTGCTTGTAAGCAGAGGCACAGCCCAGCTGGCAGAGCGCCCGTCCGGGGCTTGCAGAACATGGAAGGGACTAGAAACGGTGCTGGAGGCCGTGGGCAGCCGCAGGGCTGGGGCAGGGGCGGAGCTTGACAGTTACTGGTTTGCAGTGGTCCCTTGGGAAGGTGTGGGGACAGTGAATCGAGAGAAGTGTCCTGAGTGCTCCTCCCTCACGCCACACTCAGGGTCTGACACGCTCTTCTGGAAGCTGAATCCCACTCACCCACTCAGTTGACCCTGACAAGACCTGTGGGTACGAGAATCCTGGAGTACCCTCCCCACCTCGCAGTCGAGGACCTAGAGTGCCACTCGGGCTGCACGGAAGACAGATCGCCGCGTCTGCGCCCATCTTCACTTTCTAAAGGCAGCAACGTGGGGGCTGTGGGATTTTTTATTTTTTTCACATTTTGCGTCAGTCAAGTAACAAATGCTCTCTCCGTGTGATTGCAAATTTGTATTCACTTTGGGGATTTGCTCTGCCGTATCTATTGTCGTCTTAACTAGCTTTCCCTGGAGTTAGGCCCACCCTGGCTTGTCTTGTTAGATTTATAGCAGGCATGTTTGCACGTTTTGAAATACACCAGGCGTCTCTGTGGTTCCTCGGCTGACCTGCCCAGCTGGACCTCCCTGACTGTCACAGCCCCTGCGGCCCCCACAACGGGGCTGTCCGCGGCACATATGTGAAAGGGAGACGAACAAAAGAGACATCCTTGAGAAATAACCAGGCCCTCATATGAATATCGAAGGCTTTAATTAACCCTGACTCCTCTTCTATGAAGTATGGGTCGACCCCATTTAGCTCCTGGAGGCTGAGGACATGGGCAGCCAAACTCAATCTAGATCCCATTTTAAAAAATAATTTCATTACTGTAAAAATAGCCCAGGCTTGGGGGCTGGAGAGATGGCTCAGGAGTTAAGACTCTGCCACAAAAGCAGAACGTCCTGAGTTCGGATCCCAGGTCCCATGTTAAAACAGCCAAGCAGAAACTGCAGTGGCTGCATTTCCGGGCTGGTGGGTGGAGCCTCAGAAATCCCAGAGAGAAGCAAGAAGGAGTTGGAAGCAATCCAGGATGATTCCCAAAGTCACCCTTGGGTCCCCATAGGGACACATGTGCCCTCTGATATACACACAAAATAAATAAATAAATAAAAATTAAAAAAAAAAATAACCCAGGCTTATAGTAACACCTTTTCCCAGCTTGGCGCATGCAGCTTTCCTACCATGTAGATGTACTTTCCAATTCAGTCCGGACCACCACAAAGACAGAAAGCTGCATTTTTTTAAAGTACTGGAAAAGCGTAGTTCTAGTGGTTCAGAAAGTAGTGATAAAACAAAAGGCAGTGAATTCCATAAATGGCAGACAATGCTTTGTCTCATTTCTGCCTCCTGTGCATAGAGGGTCTTGTATATTGTTTTTAAGCACAGGCGAGTCGCCCAGTGTTTATTGTAGTAGAGGGCGATGACTTACCCAGCTGAGACAGCTCAGCAGGTAAAGACCGAGTGTGATCTCTAGAGCTCACATGATGGACGGAAAGAACAAGAACTCGCCTACAGTGTCCTCTGACCTACACATGCACCCCATGCGTGTACACACACACACACACACACACACACACACATACACACACACACACACACACTGGTTTTTAAGAAGATGTGAGTTGAAATCAGCAATCAATCAACAGGCCTTACACACTTCATTGATGAGCTAAAAGCTCGTCTCAGTGCTTCAGCTCTGACCTTTCTGAAGTTCATCCAGGCGGCAAATATTTACTGATGGCGACAGTGTGTCATGTCCCATTACTGACTGATGAGATATGTTATCTAGTTTTTTCCATCTGTGACCACAGTTGATGCCCGAGAATTCAGCTGTGTGCTGTGTGGTTCCTTCAGCCGTCAGCTGTGACAGAGCTGCCAATCTCATCACACTTGGCATCTGGGAGGCCTTTTGTAGAGATCGCCACGTTTGTTTCTTGCATTAGCAAGGGGGGGGGGCAGCAGTGCCTAGCCGCGGGCTCTGTGGTTGGCACCGCCAGGCCCAGCACCGTTTGCATTTTGATATCAGTCCTTTTGGAGGTCTTTGCTTAGAGGGACAATCTGTAGCCCCTTCAGTTTGGTTAAAGCAGGTCCTATAATGGGTCAACGTGCTTGGTGCCTTTAGAGACCTGCATTTTCATCCTGGGAAATGTGTTGATGACAGTGTGGTAGGATTCAGTAGACGATGGTAGTGGTACTTAAGTGGCCATTGGTTGGTTCAGCTGCTCTTGCTCATGGACACTTTGTCTGAGGAACTAAAAGAAGATATAGCTCTGAGTAAAACATACCTGCAAAATTAGAAATTGCTCATTTGGGGGATTTTATCCATTAGCTGAGAGTAATTGGTGTCAAATTTTCAATTTTCTAGCCATCTTCAAGATGCTTTGCAGATGGGCACTTGAGAATTATGTAGCTGGATTTGCAATTTCAAGATGAAAATACTATTTATAATTACATGTTTCCTAAATTAGAACAGTGCATCTAAGTCTGATAGCAAGGAATGCTTCCTAATCGTGTAGAATAGGTTTTTAAAAACTCACTTTATTTATTATTATTGTTAGCATGTGTGTATGACATGATATATGTGTTGAGGTCAGAGGACAACCTTTTGGAATCATTCCTCTCTGTCTTTCCATGGGTTGGGGAATCAAACCCAGGTCATAGAGCTTGCGCAGCAACTGTCTTTCCACTGAGCCATCTTGCTGGCCCTAGAATAGATTTTCTTTTTTAAGTTTGGAAGTTACCTTTTGGCTGGCCTGATTTTGTCAAATAGACGTAGATACTTTGCATACATCCTTATGTGTGTGCACATGTGGTTTCATTCCTGTGTGTGGTGCCACAGTTCTCATATGGAGATCCAAGAACAACTTCAGGTGTGAGTCCTTGCCTTCCACCTTGTCTGAAACAGAATCTGACTTTTCCTCTCAGCTCCTCCCTCCCGACTCCCACCTGTAGATTTCTGGCTCACTGGCTTCTGGGCTTGCGGGGCGTTTCCTGGCTCCACCTTGTCTCTCTCACAGGAACACGGGGTTATAGACACTTGCATTAGGTCCGGCTCTTACATGGGTTCTGGGGACTCCCATGCACAGCAAGTGATTTTTCCCATTGAGTCCTCTCTTCCCAGCCCTAGATGATTTGCTTCTAAGAGCGCAGCTGTGGTAATTTACAACAAAAGAAAAGGCGCCTGGCAAATGTTTCCGAAAGGCATATTGATGTTGCTGTTAAGCACATTATTCATGGTTGAGTTCAAACATGTTGCTCTGCAGTTAATCTAAATCTAATAAGTACACAGGGACAACAAATAAATGAGCAGAAGGGCTCATGGGGGGCACAAGAGCCTTGTTAATGACTAGAACAGACTGAAGAACAAAAGTTCTAAACTGTAACTGAAAGAATGAAAATTTCCTGAAAGTATCTGGATAAGTGTTCAGGGAAGTATACAATCCTGGGCTGGGGAGATGGCTCAGTGGTTAAAGCCTTTGTCTCGCAAGCAAAAGGATCTGAGTTCTGATCCCAGATCTCATGTAAAAACTCTGGACGGAAATGGCAGCCGCTTGCACTTCCAGCCCGGGATTACGGAGTCTGGGAAATCCCAGAGCAAAGAAATAAGGAGGTACAGCAACCCGGGGTGATTTCCTCAAATCACCCTTGGGTCTCCGTAAGTACATGCAATGCCATTCTCTACAAATACCACTACACACCTACCCACACCCACACACGTATATACCCATACCTGCACATGCAAAAAAAAAAGTACACAATACTATCTTGACTATTATTTCTTTCTTTGATTTGAAATAGTAATTTTGGTTTTTTACGAGTATGCCAGAAGTTTCTCCTGTCCTTCCTCTGCTGCGTACTGTGGCATTGAAACCCAGGCTGATGCAGTGTGCGTGTGGCGGTGCACATTGGTCATTCTAGCATTTGGAAGGATGAGACAGGAGGATCGAGGGGTCGGGGGCTGCCTTGGTCTGTATCATAAAGCCCTCACTCAAAACAACAAACAAAAAGGCCAGGCTGGAACCTAGGGACCTGCCAGCCCCCAGCTCCTGGGTCTCTGAGGATGGCAATCTTGTGCCAGTGTATACTCAGGTTACGTTGGCATTCCCAGCGTTCTGCTGAACTGTCTTACGAGCTGTGCCTTCGGCAGGGCGCAACCCATCCACATGGCCCGGGGACGCCCTCTGTGCATCGCTTCACTCCTCTGTCCACAGGGTGATCATGGTGTTGTTAGATGTGGTAAATCAAAACAGTCCTGTACCTGGGGCCACCTCACCTCACAGCGTCCCCACGGGACCCAGCAGTGTGTTTTGGCCGCGTTTCTCGCTCTAAGGGCTGGGGAGACGGCACAGCTGGCAAAGAGCCTGCCATGCAAACATGAACACCTGACTTGATTCCCAGCACCACGTAAAAGCCAGATGCGGTGATGTGCTGGGGAGGCAGACAAAGGAGGGTCTCTGGTGGGGTCACCAGCCTAGCTGAATTGGCAAACATGGGGTCTCAACGAGAAACCCTGTCCCTAAACCATCAGGTGGGCTGTTCTGGCCTCCGCGTGCACGCTCACATGTGCATCAGCATGCATGCACACGCGCATGCACGCACATGCACGCACATACAGAGTGCGTATTAGATAAGGAAAGAGGATGCCTTGTGCCTGGATGGAAGAGGTCTACTAAGCATTTTGTATTGTCTTCATTTGATAATCCAGAGGTTTATTCTGTCTGCACATAACACCCCAAGAAGCTACGTTGCTCTTAAGAAAGGAATTTCTCTTTGGTAAGGGGAAACAGAACTGTCCCAGTGGCAGTGGGAAAGGAACTCAGGCAATGCATATGCAAATCGATCCCTAAAAAAGGCAGGCTGTGCTCCTAGGAAAGGTTTATCCCCACCCTTCTCCGTCAGGGGTCCAGGTAGAGCAGTTGAGAAGAGGCGGGCTTGGTTTCCAGGCAGTGTTCTGAGCACCGGAGCTGGAACGAGGTCTGTGACAGTAACAGGATCTCTTTAATTAGAGAACCGTGGGCAACCAGCCTGCCTGCGCCTTTTGTTTCCAAGCAACTCTTTGTAAACTGTCTTTATGGAGACATTTGTCTCCCTCTGCTGGCACAGACTGTTACTGCAGATTGGCTTCCTTCTGTCATCCACTCTGGATGTTAATGTTACAGACCTTAAGTCTGTCCCATAACGTTACACAAATGCGGCATCACTTGCTTCTCCATGTGCAGTAATTGTATAAAATCTCTCCTTAGACTTGTGTAACTGTCATGTTTTGACTGGTAGACTGTGTGACTTTGGTTTCTTTGGTATTCCTATTGTGACCCCCTGTTTACTTACACCCTGCGGGCTGGGTCTTAGGAACTGTTAATACCTACCTTTGGTTCTCTAGTTTCATCAGAAAATGTACTCCACGGGCCTGCGAGATGGATCAGCAGGTAAAGAGGCACTTGCCACGAAGCCTGCCGGTCTGAGTTCTACTTACAGAACTCACATAAACGTGGAAGGGGAGACTGGGCTCCACAAAGCTGTTCTCAGACCTCCACACGTGCTGCGTCATGTGAATCCCCTATACACACATCATGCATGCACCATACAATAATAACATATTAATTTGAGAAGACGTGGTGTTCTGCATCTTTGGGTACCGGAGAGTCCGTTCTGTTTCACCACAGGCCCAGAAGTTCAAATCCAGAGCAGACGCATCTCATGGCGTCTGGTGTCGCGTGCAGTGTATCCAGGGGAAGGATCTCTCTCTCCTGTGGACAGTTCTGAAGACCCCTCAGCTTTGCGTGGATCATCTTTCCTAGAAAGTCTGAATTCCTTATGCATCTAGTACAGTGAACGTCCCAGACTGGTCTGGTTCTTCAAAGTCACTTTCTCTTTTCTTTCTTGCTTCCTTTTCTTCAACCGTAAACTCTTCCATGTTCTGATTGTTTTATCCATGGGATTTGCAGTTAACCCTGAAAATCCCAGCTGCCCTTGCATGTCACCTTCTGGACAGAGCGAGGCCACCTCTCGGCCCGCACGTGCCCTAAGCTGCTGAGCTCCGTTTCCAGCGGCCCAAGCTGTTTCCCTTGGATGTGTTTCCCTTCCGTCACTTGCGCCGGGCTGTCACAGGGATTGTGCCCCTTCTGTGTCTCCTGTCTGTCTGCCCACCAGCTCCTTTGGCTGATTTTTCTTGACTGGACTTGGACCCAGCAGTCTAAGCGGCTTCATGCGCGTGGCACCACTGAGCCCTGGACCCTGGAGCTTGGAGTTTAGAAAGCCGCCTGGTTAGAAATACAGGCTTCCAGTGACGCAGAGGGTGGCGCGAGAAGCTGGCATTGGGAGCGGTCTATGTGGGAACTGGCTTCCCTCTGGCTCCCCCTCCTCACATGCACACACTGTATTGTCCCTATTAGTGCAGCAAATACAGTCTCTTCTAGGCCTTGAGAGTTCTCTGGCTCCTGACATGATGCCTGTCCACACCACACTCTGTGTAGTCTTTTTTAATTTCCAAGGCCCACCTGTCCTCAAGGCCTGGTTCAAGTGTCCTTTTTCTGTACAATGAATGCCTCCCCCCACCCCCCCATCCTCTGGGCACCATGTCCACGCAGCAGGTGTTGTGGGAAATGGCTTGCTGTGGTCTTGCTATTTACTCTTTGCATTCCTGTTTAATCTTTCATAAGCATCGGTGACGGATTCTGAGTATGCACAGAGCCCGGTGCCCAGTCTGTTACAGAGCCGTTTACTGAGTTGGGTTGGCGGCATGGCTGCAGTCTTGGGTCAGAGGTCACTTGCCATGGTCCTGGGCTCTTGCGTTAACCACCTCTGTGTGTGTGTGTGTGGTTGTAGCTGCAGATCCCCAGCGTGAAGGGCTTCGACTTTGCCAAGCAACACCTGGGTCAGCACAGTAAAGACGACATACTGATCATCCACGAGCCCGCACCCCTGCCAGGACCCCCGAAGGACCACACCACGCCCTCTGAAAACGGAGATGTGCCGAGCCCCAAGGCAAAGATCCCGTCCAAGAACATCCGCCACCGAGGAAGGTGATGATTGGGTTTTCTGGAATGTTCTCTGTCGCTGAGCGTGTTTCTCTTTGCAGATGGTCCTTTGCCAGTATCAGCAGGGCCGACGGTGGAGACGTCCGCAGCCAGTGACTTGTCTAAGGTCACACACCGGCGCTAGAATGTTCTCTGTCCACTCTGCTGGGCTCTTGGACAAGGCTGTGCGATGTTCTCTGGGCCGGGTTGGCGTTTGTCCTCCAGACTTGAGGAGGGACTGACTAGTCAGAGTAAGCGTGCGGGGCGCTGAGAAAGTACGCAGCCCCCGTCACTCAGGCGGCTGGTCCCAGCTCCTCTGTCCTTGCTCGTGCTGGCGACAGGCGATGACCTCATTGCTCTGTGCACAGGTGACTTTCACCACATCTCCTGGTCGCTTTGCTTTTCTCAGCTGCCCGTGACATCACCGTGGTGACCCCACTGCACTGGCATCCGTCGCTTCCTCCTCCTCCTCTCCATCTCAGTCCTTCTCATCCTCCCATCAAAGCCAGGCATGTGGGAAATTCCCAGGAAGGCTCTGGTCCACCGTGCTCCCGTGAGAAGGGGGTGGGGTGCGAGAGCGAAGAAGCCCACCACCAAGCCATCGCTCAGCACTCTAACCATGTCGTCATACCTGGCTCGCTGGGAAGCCTACGCCAAGGGACTGGCCCAGTTTTAAGAATTTAATGGATGCTAGAGCATGATCTTTATGAAAGAAAATGAGCTATGCAGAGAGATGCTCTTTGCTTAATTATTTTCCAGGCCAAGAATAAATCAAATTGTTAAAGATGATTTAATATGCCACTGAGAGCTTGCAAAGTATTTTTCTCTCCCCTAGTGGGCTTGTTGTAAATATTACATCATTATGATGATCATGATATCTCTCTCTCTTTTCCCCTCCCTGTCTCATATATATATATATATATATATATATATATATATATATATATGGGGGGATATATTCCTACAAGTGTTTAGGTTTTTGACATTCATGGATCAAAATGCTCAGGAGAAAAAAAATCCATATTGATCATACACAGGCTTTTCTTCTTTGTTTTCCAATCAGCGTGTGACTGTGTGACATTTACATTGTGTAAGGTGTTCTGTGTAGCATGAGTGACCTAGAGGGCATTTAAAGTGTATAGGAGAGTGTGCATAGACTTCATGCTAATAGGGTACTGCTTTATCCAAGGAACTCCAGCTTCCACGCCCCACAGATACTGAGGGATGACTGGATAACGGTGTAGCATCCTGGGGGGGGCATCGGAATGTCTTCCCACGGCTGTGGAAGGCGGGAGCCCAGCGAGGTGGAGTGCTCACTGACCAAGGACTTCGCCTAGCCTGGCGCAGCCGGGGTGTCGTGACACCCTGGTTGTTTATAGCTAGAATCCAATCTGAGTAGTGGTCATACGTGTAGCTACCTTCAGAGGTTTGGAACTACCCTAGGCTCTTTGGATGCTCAGGCTGATTTGACCTGAATCCAGGCCAGAATGGCAAATTCTTTTTGATTCAGTTTGCGTTAGACCCTGACTGCCTATCTAGAACTGACCCAGGGCCAGGACCTGGGACTTGGGCCTCATCAGCTGTGGTACCTCCCGTTCTCAGCACTTGGTGTTCCAGCGTGTTGAAAGCTCCCCACCGAGCTGTCAGTCATGTCGTGTGCCTTCAGCACCTGGGGACCATGTGGTTCGGTGCGGTCCTCGATGCTGTATCACGCACTCCTTTTTTTTTTTTAATTTATTTTTTAGTTCTTTCATTTCTGCTGGTTTCCCTGGAACACTGATTGGATGTGACCTTTCAAACCTTCATGTCCTTTCCTTCTTCTCTGATGACTGTGCTCTGTTTGTTTTCTGTCTGCAGAGTTTCCCCGTCAGATGCCGACTCTACAGTGAGTGAGGAGTCTAGCGAGAGGGATGCAGGAGATAAGATGCCCACCACCGTCCAAGAAAGCAAAACCCACCGGGCTCCGCAGAGTGGTGAGTGGTCTGTTGCTGTCTTGCTGCCTATTTAACTGCCGTCATGTGATCAGAGGCTCTACTTTAATACTAAACCTTTTCATTTAATACATAGGAGATGGCTCAGTGGGTAAAGGCACTTGCTACACAAGCCTGACGACCCAGGTTCAATTCCCAGAACACACATAAAGGTTGACGGTAGACATCAACTCTACAAAGCTGTCCTCTGACCTTACACATGCACCATGCCACATGTGGGTCTCCCCCCTTCCCCGCATACACATATATACACGCAGTAATAAATAATTAAATAATAAAGTTTAAATTAAAAACCTATAAATAGGATATGCATCACTTACACGTGGAATCTCTCAGCATTGATTGTCACCACCAGATATTGTGTTAGCGTCTGATTCAGGGCACATAGCTGTGGCCGAAGTGAGGGCTTCTCTGAGGCGCGTCTCAAAGCCAGTAGTCGCCATTCATTCTCATTTAGCATCTAAACCAATCTCCTGCCCGAAGGACAAAGAGACGCGGAATGGGAGCCACAGTCCTAAAACTGCCCCCAGGACACAGCGACTTCCTTTAGGAGCCAGTTCCAGCATGTCAGAGTTGTCGTTGTGGGGATGTAGCCACTGCATGGAGTCACTTCCACGTCTGGAACATTCTCCCAGCAGTTAGTTGGGTGTGGCCAGGTGACTCAGCTTCTTCACATTGGAAGCAAATGGAGCTTCTCTGGCCGGCACAAAGTGAATTTTACTCCCATTGTGAGATTCACACTCACAAAGGATTGATGGCCACTGGCCTGCATCCCCTTGGGGAACAGTTTTTTGGAGTGATGTTAAGTATCTTGGTTCTCTCTTATTATTTATTTAATTTGAGTCAGAGTCTCGTGCAGTCCAACTTGGCCGCGAACTCGTGACCCTTCTGCTTTGAACCAGGGCTGGCTGCAGGCCTGGCCCGTAGGTAGCCTGCTTTCCTTTGAATAGATTCCATGAAGTGACTGTGCCCCGTCAGCTGTAGTTTTATTTATATTTCAGTGTTTCAGTAACACAAAGATAACTGAGGTCTCAGGATGTTCATTTTTTTAAAAATTTTTTTAATTTATTATTTATTCAATTGTGCATGTATGCATGTGTGTGCGTGTGTGTGTGTGTGTGTGTGTGTGGGTGGGTGTATGTGTGTGTGTGGGTGGGTGTGTGTGTTTGTGTAGAACCGTGGATGAATTCGGGAACCACCATGGACGCCTCCACCTCCTCCTTGTTTACTCTGCCCCGGGATTCACAGGCTCCGCCCACCAGGACCGGAAACGGAGGCTGCCCCCGCTTCCGCCCAGCGTCCATACATGGGGTCTAGGATCCGAACTCAGGACCTCCCACCTGCAAGGCAGAGGCTTAACTCCTGAGCCACCTCTCCAGCCCCAGGATGTTAATTTTAATAGTAATTTTTACACTTCACAAATTTGTATGTGTGTGCTGTGGTGTAGTGTGTTTGTGTGGTGTGGTACGTTTGTGTGTGGTGTGTTGTGTTTGTGTGTGTCGTGAGTGTGTGCATGGTACATATGTTGAGGTTAGAGGTCAATGCTAATGTCTCCTCTATAGCTCTTCACCTTAATTTTTTGAGATAGGGTCTCTGAGTGAAGCTGGGGCTTGGGGATGTGGCGAGACCGGCTGCTTCGTGCGCCCCCTGGAATCCTGTGTCTGCCTTCCTAGCATTGGTTTATCGGTGTGCACTGTCACATGCAGCTTTTCGTGTGTGTCCTGGAGATTCGAATTCGGGTCCTTATTCTTGCACAGCAGGCACTTTAACCCACTGAGCCTCATACTGGCTTTCAGGTCACAGATGCCTCCGTAGGAAAATGTGGCAGAATGAATGGCATTATATGGAGAGATAGTGGAGCAGGGCCTAGGGGCCTCTTATGTCCCCCAAATGCCTGAAGCCCTGAAGTTCCCATCCTTTGGGGGTCCTACCACCCCATCCCCCTACCCCCCGCCATTCTTTCCAGCAGGTTCTTTTGTAATCTTAAGGAATTCCCCTTTGCACTAAGGGAAGGGTTCCCCCTCCCCTTCCAGGATCAGTTCACAGGGTCTTAAACTCACTTAGCACCATGGGAACAGGTGCCGCATCTCAGGTTGGCAGGATTAAAATCGAGTTTTGATCTTGGGAAAGAAATATTTAAAAGGAAAGTAAAAATACCTCTAGTTTTTCTCTAGTTATTAGTTACCTTAGAAAATCTTAACCGTAGTGTGGTGCCTGTCTTTATCTCCTGTGCTGTCGTGTGTGTGTGTGTGTGTGTGTGTGTGTGTGTGTGTGTGTGCATGTGTGTGTGTTGGGGTGTGGGGGTGTGATTGGGTGTGCATGTGTGTGTATGTGTTGGAGGTATGCCTGTGTGGGTGTGTGCCTGTGGATATGCATGTATGTGTGCATGTGTGGGGGTGAGGGTTGCATGTGGGGGAGTGTGTGTTGGGGATGTGCCTGTGTGGGTGTGGGGGTGTGATTGTATGTGTGTGGGGTGTGATTGTGTGTGTGTGTTGGGGGTGGGCCTGTGTGGGGATGTGCATGTGGACATGCATGTGTGCGTGTGCACGTGTGTGTACTTCACAAGGGGGGCTGAGCTCTGAGCACATTCGGGAACATTCGTGGTTAGGCAAACCTGAGCAAGTCTGCTGGGGATTGTTTGATTGATGTGGGAAAATCCAGCTCACAGGGGTGGACCCGTCCCCTGGGCAGGTGGGCGGATGGGAGAAGCTGGTTCAGTCAGCAAGTTGGCACTCTCCAGCGCTCTTTGGCAGTCTTGCAGTGTTGAGGGTCAGCTTCGTCCCTCGCTCAGCAATCCTGTGGGGTGGTGTGGCCAGTTCCCTCGGTTACACCTGCCAAGCTTAACTAAGAGCTGTAACTGAAAATCGTAAGAAAGATTTAAGCTGCCCCTCTTTGTCCCCAAGCTCTTCGGTCATGAATTTATGGGCAGCATGCAGGTGAACTCTACCACCCACAAGGACACCAGAAACCAACCTCCATGGTTGGTACGAATTCATGTACACACACCAGCAGTGAGCATTTCAACCGTGGGACTCAGAAGCCGCCGCCTGCTGGGCGGGACAGGGAATCAGACCTTCTGGGAGCGCCGGTACCTGGGTGCTACTGCCTTGTCCACCAAGTCCCCCCAAGCCTCTCGTTCCCTCTTAAAGGTGCATACGTGACACTGGTGCAGCCATGAAGGCAGTGTATCGCTGGCATGGATCTTTATTAAATGCCCCATCGAAGAAAGACCCCGGGGCCTCATTGGGGTGGACGAGCATTGCCACGGAGCCCTTGATTTTCTTTTCATTTATTTATTTATTTGAGATAGTGTCTTCACGTAACCTGAGCTGGTCTTGAACTAGAGCTGTTGCCTGGATGCTGGGAGCACAGATGTGCACCGCCTCTCCTGGCTTGAACAGCTCACAGTTCACTCCAAAGAGTCCAGTTTTTGTTGCATGTGCTATGAGTGGAGGAGGAGCTTATTCTGGAATCTTCCAGAACCCTTTCCCATGTTGCCTTTAGCCCAGTGTTTCTCCCACCTTCCCACCCGGTGCAGCTAGCAGCAGGCTTCGGGGTCCTTGGCAAAGCATTTGGTGACTGTCTGAAGTCACCTGGCATGTTCTTCACGCCCTCCTTGGGGGCACGTGTGTGCAGATATGTGGGCGTGTGACTATTAAGTAGCTGAACTTCATTGATATGAATTCCACAGGCCCCAAGATCGAGGATAACCCCGTGGGAACTAAGTTGATATTTGTTAACGAGTTTGCCAGGAGAATGCACGTTCTCAACCCGATTAACTACATATGGCCTCAAAGCTTCTCAAATAATTTGAACTGTTCATTTCTAAACTGACTTGGGGTCGATAAGTCGAGAGCTCACCTCTTCACTAAGGGCCTTCCCAGGAGCTTCTTCAGAGAAGAGTCCTGTGAACCGAGTGGAGGTGACGGCTGTCAGTCATCATCCGGCCGTGCTTGCTGAGTACCTGGGATATGCCAGTACCGGGGATGCGATGAGGGAGGCCTTCCTGCCGGGGTGCAGCGCGGCCACCGTCATCAGTGATGACGTGCTTTGCTGTATTTACGTGTAGGCAGTGATTCGTGCTTCCTTAAAACGTTCTGCTTTTGAAGCATTTCAGTGCTGCCCTTGCCTCTGGCGTTCCACACGGTTGACATTTTTTTCTATAATTTTATAGTTCCACCTTACGTTGGTTTTAAACCATAGACACTTATTCTTCCCTTTCATTTTATGTTTCATTTTTATGTTTTAACTTTGACATACACACTTATGGTTCTGCTGTTTTAATGCACCTGTAGAGTGTCGCGATCAAGATATTCATGATGTGAGACACTCAACGAGAACACTTAAAAATCTACTGCTGAACAGGTGATATATTAATTGTAGTCATTAGATATATGATAGGTGTTGACTTTATGGTGTCATGTCTATTACCACTTTTAAACGTGAACACTGGAAGGGAAAGGCCTTCCAGACAAAGTTCTCATCTGACTTAGAGTACTGATCTCTACACACATGCATCTCCCACTGATCATTATTAGGCTGGTAATTTTAAAAGCCATCATATGATACATACGTGATATATCTGACTTAACGCACAATTTTGTGTATATGTGGTACATGCATGTATGGATACACTCACCTGTGCATGCACGTGTGGGCCAGAAGTCCATGGGGGGGAGTCCACCATTTCTACTCACTGTATTTCATTTAACTTTTTATTTTTTGGGGGGGGGGGAATAGAGGGAATGCCTGCTGTGGCCCACGGCGGGCGTCAGCAGACGACTCTCAGAAGTCAGTTCTCTCCTTGCACCGTGCAGGCTACTGGGGTCTCCAGCCTTGTGAGCAGCAGGCACTTTACCCACCGAGCTGTCTTGTTTGGCCCCACTTTATTTCTTGAGGCAAACCCCCTCACTAAACCTGGAAGCTCACCATTCGCTAGGTGGCCAGTGAGCCCCTGGCATCTGTTATAGACACAGACCACCACGCCTGGCTTTTGTATAGGGGATCTGGGTTCAAACTCAGGTCCTCCTGCTTAGCCGTCTCCCCGGCCCTTAACGTAGAATTCTGAAACACTTCTCAGGGGCTTCGAGGGGCCGGGCCCCGGAATCTGTGGAAGCTGGATTCTGTCCATTCACCCCTCAGCTCTGCTGACAAGCCTGAGGCCCAAGCGTTGTCTCCCTCCTGAGCGGCAGCTGGTGTGTGGCCACAGGCGAGACCCCCGGAGGGGCCAGTGCAGAGAAACTCTCTGCTGTGTTTGCCAACCTAAGAGACTGACAGACGTTGGCGCTCTCCGCCATGCTGGGAAGAGCGATTTGACCTCATAAGGAGCTTAACGTGCCACCTGCTGACTTCTGCTGTTTCCAAAGAAGGTCAGGCCAGAAGTCAGCCTGCCGGTTAATGCTAATCACCTCCTTTTAGGCATTAAGCCCACAGCTTGAGTAGCTGCCACTAGTTGAAAGGAGGTTCTGGCTGTCTGGTGAAGTGTGTTGTCTGGCTCCCCCTAAGTCTGGGACAGGGAATGACATCCCCCACTCCTTTATATAATTCCCCCCAACCAATGACAAAATCTGACCACAGAGGTGCGTTTCTTATATAAACGACTAACTACCATTTCTTACTCTTTTTCCAATTCTCGATTTTTGTATTCCTGCAATTCTCATTTTTGCTCGTGTTTTCAAAACTTTACCTTTGGTTAAACAGAAGTTTCTTTTTTGTGTGTGGGTAGGTGTGCACGTTGTGTGTGTACAAGAGGGCACTTGGGTGTGTGTCTGTGGAGGCCCAAGGGTGATGTCAGGAATCATCCTGGATTGCTTTTCCACCTTACTGCTTTGCTGTGGCATTTCCTAGATTCTGCCTTCCCCGGGCCAGAATTGCAGGCTGCTGCCATTTCCACCTTACATTTTTGTGTGAGATCTGGGGATTTGAACTCAGATCCTTTTGCTTACAAAGCAAAGGCTTTAATCCCTGAGCCATCTCTTCAGTCCCCAAAGAAGTTTCTTTATTTTATTATCGTTGTTTTACTGAGACCAGGGCTCACGTTGCAGTCCTTGAGCGCGCTCTGAAGCTGAGGATGACCTCGAACCCCTGACCCTCCGGGCTCTGCTTCCCCGGTGCTAGGATTGCACCCCTGTGCCTGCTTTTCTTTAAAAACAGGGGTTTTTCCCCCTTCTGTTCTCACTCCTCCTGTTGACTGCATCCAAGCCCCAGTAAAGGACCAGTTAGAGCGTCAGTGGACCCAAGCAACAGACCTGCTCTTTCATCTTCTCAGCCCCCCTTTCTCTCTCTCGCCTTTTCTTTTTAAACTTAAGGGGTCAGCGAGATAGCTCAGTGGGTTAGGTGTCTGCGTGCAAATCTGGTAGGCTGAGTGTGACCTCCAGAAGCCCGCATGGTGGAAGGCGAGAACTGACTTTGCATCTCTGTGTGTCATGCCATGCCGTAAGACTTACTTGGATTATTTATACACATGTAATACTTACTATAGAACGTACTCATTACAAAAAGTATAAGAAACTAGAGAGAATCAGTCATTATACAGGATCCTACCTCCATTAGCATTGTGCCTCTTTCCTTTCTTTTTGAGACGGGGTCTCATGTAGCCCAAATTAACCTCAAACTTGCTTGTGACTGAGAATGACCCAAGTGGTGGGATTGTAAGTTTGCCGTACTTAGCGCATATGTGTTGTGCTGTGTTTTGTGTTCTGTGGTGCAGAGCCTTGCCCTGCTAGGCCAGCTC
The DNA here is from genome assembly GCA_023101885.1 of Typhlomys cinereus. Lineage (NCBI taxonomy): Eukaryota > Metazoa > Chordata > Mammalia > Rodentia > Platacanthomyidae > Typhlomys > Typhlomys cinereus. The sequence goes on along the minus strand of JALPQD010000021.1, from coordinate 12,046,510 downwards.
TCTAACACCGAGCTGTAGCCCCTGCCACTTCCCTTTTTCTCCCCCGGGGAGCAAAGCCAGGTTCTCATGCACGTGAAGCAAGCACTCTACCTACTGAGCATGTATCTGTACCGCTCCTTTTTCTTGCTGAAGAGTTAAGCCACATGCTGACCAGACAGAGTGACCTCTGACACAGAGGACTGAAGTGATTTTTGTCACATCTTTCCTAAGGGTATTTGTAATTTTTTTATTTTATCTATGTGTATTTTTATTATTATAGATCATTTAAATTATATTGTATTACTATTTATTCTATTATTCATGTGTGTGGGGTGGGGTAGGTACACGGCGTGTGTGAGAGAGTACACGTGCACTTGGAGGTCAGAATGTTTCCGGATGTCCTGCTCCATCACTCTAAGCCTGTTCCCTGACACAATCAATCATTCACTGAATCTGCAACTAGGCTAACACCCAGCACGCCTCCTGTTGTCCGCTCCCATGCTAGGGTTACAGGCATATGAAGGTACACTCGGCTTCTTATGTGGGTCCAGGGATTTGAACTCAGGTCCTCAGGCATAATGGTCAGTCTTACCTGCTCAATCGTCTCCCTAGCCCTGGGTATTTACTGTTTTAATGGAACTGAAAGAGACAATATTTCATAGACATTGAAGCTAGATGAGAAAATTTTAGTGTTCTGCCATCAGCGTGGGGGTGTATTGTTGGTCAAGTTCCCCCCCCCTGCAAGATTCCTTCAGGAACAATGTATGCTTTTGACTCCTTGTTGCTGTTTTCAGATGACCGCAGCGTTCACTTTGCTTTTCCTGTCCCAGGCGCCCCCCTGCCCAGTTCAGGGAACGGGCAACATTCGTCGGCCTCCATCTTCGAGCACGTGGATAGGATTTCCCGGAGCTCAGAAGCCAGCCGGAGGGTCCCCAGTAAGATCCAGCTAATCGCCATGCAGCCCATCCCAGCACCCCCTGCACAGCACCCCGTCCTGGCCGACCGAGTGGCAGAGACCAACAAAATCAACAAAGAGGTATTTGCTTTTATTCGGGGTGTGAGCCTAAAAACACACGTCTTTGGATTTGGTCAGTGCTAACCTAAGTTTCAAACAGTAACCAGACACAAGCTACTTAAAATACATCTCAATTAGTGGCCTGCAAGATGGCCCAGGGGACAAGGTGCCTGCTCTTCAACTTGACACCACTGTTCAATTCCCCGGAAACCCACTTGGTGGGGGAGAGAGCTGACTTCAGGCAGTTGTCCTCACGTATGCGTCTTCTGTCTCTATATAGGTAAATAATCAATAAAAACACAATTTGAAACATTTTTGGGGTAGGCGTGGAGGACACAGCTTTCATCCCAGCACTCAGGAGACTGAGGCTGGATCACCCTTGGTCTGCTTGGACTACTTTGTGAGACCCCTGTCTCAAGAACCAAAAGGAAATACAGTCACAAGCAATCAGACCCACATGAGAAAGCGATTATGCTTGCGGAACAGGGGGATAGGAAGGCGTCCCTAAAAGGCCCCCCAATCTATCCCCGTGTGATAGACATTCCTCTCCGCCACCCACACACAGATCCAGACGGCGCTTCGGCACAAGTCAGAGATCGAGCATCACCGCAACAAGATCCGGCTGCGGGCCAAGCGCCGAGGCCACTACGAGTTCCCGGTGGTGGACGACCTGTCCTCGGGCGACACCAAGGAGCGCCACCGTGTGTACCGCAGGGCGCAGATGCAGATCGACAAGATCCTGGACCCCGCGGCCAGCGTGCCCTCTGTGTTCATAGAGCCCAGGAAGAGGTGGGCCCGGGTCTCAGGGACGGCTGGGCGGGCGGACCTACCCCTTCGGTACTGAGAGGGTGGGCAGTCCCTTTTGGGGGCCTGCCACCAAAGACCCGCCCATGATTCCATGGCCGTCTCTGAGCTGAGTTGAAGTCTTCTGTGCAGGTCTTCTAGAGGAAGAGAAGCTGCCCTGGGTGGGTGGGTGGGGGAGGGAGAAAGGGGGCTGGTTCCTTTTCACTGCACCCCATTGCATCTAGACACTTCCTCTGTGTGAGAAAACTGCACCCACCTTTGCCATCTGTAGCCAGTGTCCCCCGCAGCTTCCTGGCCCTTCCTGCCCTCTCCTCCTCCTCTTCTCCTCTGGTCTTTTCATCACCTGGGTATAGGTAGTGGGCACCTGCTATGTTGGGTCTACCTTCCCCATCTCCTGGCTCCTGCCCCATCATGCAGAGTGCTTTCCTTATGTGCAAAGCCTCCTGCAACGGAGACCTGGCGAGAGCCTGTTCAGCTCTTGCCACGCCAGCCACATAGAGCTGCGGTTGCTGTGGACGGCCACCTCCTCTTCACCCACGAGGTCATCTCCACCATCTGCAGCCTCAGCTGGCTGGGCGCATCCTGCAGCCCCTGGAACGACTCCCCTGCCTCAGATCAGGATCCATTCGGGCCCCTTATGGTCAGTTGAGTCTTGGCAGTTCCGCTGGATCATTTCTGTCCCTAAGTGACATCCCCAGTCCAGACTCTTCTGTTGTCCCCATGTGTTGGGAAGTCTGGTTCACAGGTCCCACAATGGCTGTCATGTGATCCGAATCCCTGGGGCTTTTCCTCCAGCGCATCGTAAGCACTCAGAAAGCACAGTGCTGGGTTAATGAGCCAGCGGCCAGCAGACTTATTTCCTATGAAGATAACAATCTGTTTTCCCTGGCAGTTCACGGATCAAGCGTTCTCCTAAGCCACGCCGGAAACACCAGGTCAACGGCTGCCCGGCGGATGCGGAGAAGGACAGACTGATCACCACAGACAGCGACGGCACGTACAAGCGGCCCCCGGGCGTGCACAACTCCGCTTACATCGGATGCCCAGTGCGTAGTGCCAAACCTTCTGGAACCCGGGCAAGGGCTCCGGGGGCCTCGATGGAGAGGGTTGTGCAGCGCTAGGCGCCGCGCTGTGCGGGTGGATGCCAGGGCCAGTGGTCCATGCAGCACACCCAGGGAGGGTCGGCCCACCCCAGCAAGGGAGATCCAAACCATGTCAGCCCAGGAAAGACTCTGGAAGCATGTTCTGCACTGTTCTTCCAGCCACAGCCCTGGCCTCGCCTTCAGACAGAGGGCCGAGGTTAATGGAAAGAGAGAGACCGCCCAGGTTTCCTCTCCTGCTGCGCTGGGCGTTGGGTTTCCTGGCAGCTTAGGCCCTCAAGGTGCTGAGAAGATGATACTTCGTTTACTTAGCTCAGTGTCCCTTAAGCACAGTGACAACGGCCAGAATTGATTCCGAGATGGGATGTTTGGAATTTTGGAATGTTTGCACAGATTTTTCCAATCCAGCTTCTTTGATTTGAAAAATCTGTAAGGTACAACGTTCCGAAATCTCCCAGAGCTCAGAAAATGTCAGCTTTGGGATCATTTCAGAGTCTCAGATTAGGGATGTTCAACCTTTATAAGACTTTTGTGCTTTTTATGAGAAAAGGAGCTTAGTGGATATCAAGAATAAGAGTGAAACTTTTTTTTTTCTAAATGGAAAAGGGTGTGTGCCGGGTAGCATGGGGGGGCGGAAGACAGACACTGACAGTCGTTGAAGACACTTGTACACAGACTCCATTGAGGAGGAGAGAAGGCCAGCCTCCCCCGGGACCATCAGCAAGAGACACAAAGACGCCCTGTGTGACAGGGCGAGGTGGGCGCAGCCCAGTCTGATAGCACCAGGGGGCACAATGAACTCAGCCCTGCTGTGCCAGACCGTCTTACAGAGCAGCCTTGTTTAGAGCGAGCTTAGCCACAGCCGCGTCCCTGGGGAAGGGGTTGTGATGTCGCCCAGCACTGAGCACTTCGTGCGGCTCACATAGCCACCTTTTCTCGCTTGGCATTACCGTTCTTTGTCCTAAATCTCACTCATATGTACAGTGTGTTTATGCAAATGTTGCTCCAAACACTACGACACAGGCTTGTCTTTGGGCGCCACTACCGTGTCCTTACAGTCCCAAAGACCGTGGCGTTCATAACCTATTTATGATGGTTGTGATTCCGGAAGCCGAAAGGTCTGCTGAGTCAATTCAGCTTCTCAGCAGGAGAACGAAGAAGGAATCGAGCAGTTTCTTGCACTCTGAACCCCGTTCTGGCCTGCAGAGGTCATCTCTGACTCTCTCCTGCTGCAGGAGCACTTGGGAAGTGTCCGTCCGAGCATTAGTGGTGTTGGCCTCCATACTAGGAGACTGTCCCTTCAGGTCACAATAGTCACCTGATAATTTTGGCTGTCTGAAGCTGGGACTTCAGGAGATAATAATAATAATAATAATAATAATAATAAGTGATATGTTCCTTCTTCCTGCGCCCTTTCTGAGCCGGCCTGGGCGCATCTCAGATCAGGCAGGAGACCCTTGCTCCAGCTCAGGGCGTTGAGTATTGGGCAGGGAATGAAATCCCTCCTCTTTGTGCTCTTCATTCTCCTTCATTGATGACACATGTCAGACTTTCTTCATAGCGACTGGGACCCTCCTTTTTAGTTCAGGGTTTTGGGGACAGAGGTCTGCTGTGTTGCCTGGGTTAGTCTACTTCCGGGCTCAAACAGTCCCTTACCTCAGCCTCCTTAGTAGTGGGAGTACAGAGTAGTGGGCATGTGGTAATCTGGGCCTGCATTTTCCCAATTTTTCCCTGCATAGAAAGTAGAGACCCCTCCACTGTTCCGGGGACCACCTCTTCAGGGCTGCTCGGCTCTGTGGCTCCCTTTGCAAAGATTATCTACACAAAAAATCTCCCTCCAACGAGCTTCCCTTCCACTCACTGTCCTGACAACTCGAGACGTGTACTTTCAACAGTAATGCCTTTCTCAGAATTCACTTTCCTCAGTTAGATGATCATCCTCAAGACCCTGCTTAGACTGGATGGCTTTGAATTGTCTGGAATGCTCCACTGTCCTTAAGACATAGTCTCTCCTCCAAAGTGTTCTTCTGAAGTAGGAGAGCCGTCCTTCCGCCTCGCTGCCAGTCCCCCTCTAGCTCAGGCTGTAGACTGCAGCCTCGGCTGCTCCCTGCCAGCTGCCTGCAGTGACGCAGCCGAAGTGTCTGCAGTGCAGCCGCACCTGCTTGCTGTCTGCTCTTTGGCTGCTTGCGCAGAGCCAAGGAGTTGGGACAGGCACATTGTAAGAACTACAGAGCCTGAAGTGTTTGTCGTCTGGCTCTTGACAGAAGTCTTCTGGAGCCGAGCATGGCGGTGCATGTCTGTCTCCCCAGATACTTAGGAGGCCGAGGCTAGAGGGTTGTGTGAGCCCTTGGCCAGCCTGGCCAATGCAGCAAGACCTTCTCTCCTGCTTAGAAAGGAAGAAGGAAGAAAGGGAAAGAGGGAGGGAAGGAGAGAGGGGGGAAGAAGGAAGGAAGGAGGGAAGGAGGGAGGGAGGGAAGGAAGGAAGGAAGGAAGGAAGGAAGGAAGGAAGGAAGGAAGGAAGGAAGGAAGGAAGGAAGGAAAGAAGGAAGGAAGGAAAATTTCTTGACTCTCATTGTTATTTAGCATCCAGACCAGACACTTTTGAAAGTAAAATAAGTAAAGTACTGTTTAAAAAAGTGTTTGAAGGGAAAAAGGATGAAGAGGATAAAAAAAAAGCAAAATAGATATTGAAAGGCAGGATCGTTGACATGTAAAAGCAAAAGGTGTCACGTGTACACGGATGAGCACGTGTCCATCGTAAGATGCTGTCTTCCATGACTTGGCTGGCACCACCTTGAGTCTGAGCAGCTGTGATTATCTGCAGGAGTGTGGGGCACAGTAGGAGGAGGGTGTGAGACCCCCAGACTCTTTCCCTCCCGAGGATCATTGCTGGGAGAGAGTGTGTTTTCAGTGGTGTAAGTGCCCCTCTTTTTCAGCTTGTATAAGTAACCATAGAAACTCATTGTTTCAACCCTAGAGAGGGTTGAATCGTGTCATCAGTGTTTCCCGTCATGTCTCCCCAGGGAAAGTCATGCACCCTATGTGAACAGAGGTAGCAACACTGAATTGTAAAATGCAATTATCAGACTAAGATCCAGTCAGTTAGGTGCCGTCTGAGGCAGCCGATGGGGGGGGATCTTAGCTTCCCCGGTTTTTATTTGCTAATCATCTCAAGTGAAGTGCTGGTGGCGGTGAGCACAGGGCTCACTGTGGCTAAGAGCGCTTGCCTCGAGAGTAAAGGAACTGAGTTTGAATCCCTAGAACCTGTGTAAAAACCAGACACGTGGGCAAGCAGTCCTACCCCCGTTTTCCCTAACAGGGACGTGGGAGGTAGAGCAGGGACTTACCCAGGAACGCATGGGCAAGCTGCACGGGCGTGCACAGCAGACATCAACAAGAGACTGTTTAAAACAAGGGAGAAGGTGAGAATTGATACTCAAGACACTGGGGTGTCTGTACCCACATTTACGCATGCACGCGCACACACAGTGAGTACGAACTGTTAGAATTCACGTTCTTCCTGGCCTGAGCAGCCAGGAGACAGCCGGCCAACAAGGGACACGAGACTCTGACACTGGCTCTGCTCTGCTTCCTGGTAGGTCCCCTCAGGGACCCTGGAGAGCCGCTCTTGACACTGTGAGAACCTGTCTCTCCCACATTAACTTCTGCGGGTTCGTCGAGAAGGTTGTCCCCGGGATCCCAGTGTGCGCTGTGCATGTGCGCGCCACACACCGCATCTCAGTGCACCACGTCCGTGCTACTTGGGAGTTGTGCTGAGACTACAATTAGCACCATCGTCCCTGTCTTCGAGGCACTCCGGTTTGGGAAGCCCATGGAATGTTCTTGTAGATGCTTTTCCTCCTCTCCCAATAAGCTGTTAGGGGTCCCAGTAATGACCAGTCCTCCTTTTCTCTTCCTCCAGAAAACCCCTGACCTTGCAAGGAGAGGAGTGTTCAGTTATCTCAGGATCTAGTGACCCCTTTTGGAACTTACTTAAAATCCCCAAGGGATAGATGTCCCTTAGCAGAGTCTTACTGGGACATGGTAGCCTTGGAGAAACAGACCAGGCTTGCTGATGGAACCTTCTGGGGAGAACTCCTGCCTCATTTCAAGGGGGCAGAGACTCACAGCAGTAGCTGGTTGTTTCCGTGTGGCTGGCTGGGCCTACCAGAACTTCAAATTTTTCCAAGGGAACTCAGAATTTCAGAGTGTTTCTATGAAGTTTTCAGATTTTTAAAATATTGGTCATTGTGCTAGTTAGACAGGTGTCGACTTGACAAGTTGGATGCTGAGCCTTTAAGCACACCTGTGAGGAATTGATGATTAGGGCACGTCTTAAACACGTCTGCAGGAAATTGTCTAATCCATGTGGGAAGACCCAGCCTATGGCGGGTAGGACCATTCCCTGGGTAGGTAAATAAAACGGAGGGAGCTGGTTCAATGGTTTGGCATGTTGCAGTCTGGCAGGTAAGGAGATTTGCCTCTCTTGGCAATTCCTGTGGACATGGTGTGGCCATTCCCTGGCTCCTGGTGTTGGTGTCACCTCTTCTTCCAAGCTGGACGATGAACTGTAACCAGAACCATAAGCAACCTCATTCCCTTTGGTTGTTTGGTCATGTCGTTGTATCAGCAACACACAGACGAACTGCAACGGTTATCAGGAAAAACAAAACACGTTACGAGTCAAGCAAAGCACATCTGCCCGTGGGTTTCCAGTTGCCAGCTTGATCTTCTCTCTGTGATGGCTTCCGCGCTGGCGTGAACAGTCACTGATCTTCCCAGGGCAGATCTTGATCATTAGGAAGCCGGTTGCGGATGGCTGGCCGGGTTCAAGGATGTGTCTGGCAGAATGCTCTGGAATGGAACCTGTGGCCCAGACAGGTATGGAAATGACCCCCACGAGTCATCAGGGAAACAGACAGGTGGAAGGCTACTCCTCTGCATAGAGGGGGCGGTCCCCAAGCCTTCAGACAGAACCTGCTCTCTTCAGGGTGTCAGCTCTGGTAGCCGTGATGGTTGAACTTAGTCTCTTGACTCCAAAAAGGGGACTGCGTTACCTTCCTGCCACTCCAGCAAGATACCTGAGCTCATCAGCTTATAGAGCAAAAGGGTTTGGCTTACAACCTGAGAGGTTCTGTCTAGGGTCAGCTGCAGCCTTTGCTTTGGGCCTGTTGCCCGTGGGAACAGATGCCTTAGCTCTACGCCATCTCGCTAGCAGTCTAAGCCCTTGAGAGGCCTACAGCAGGTCAGCCTGAGCTCCACAGAGAGATTCGAATCCCAAACAGTACAGGTGACTCTTCCTGTTGCACAGTAAAGCCCTGGCATTCTTCAAAAGAAGAGGAGGAAGAGGAGGAGGAAGAAGAGAAGGTGGAAAAGAGATAAAAGATTTTTTTTAAAATCCTGTTTCTTATGTACTTGTCTCATGAACAGTAGATTAGAACATTGAACTTTTCTTACTGACTCAAGTTATCTAAAAAGATCTGCATTTAAAGACACTAGTCACTGAATAATCACCATTATTTACTTTCTTAAGTAAGTAGTTGTTATCATAGTCATTCTGATAGTTCTTACACTTAATGGTTTTCCTATATCAGTGACTGGGCCTTGTAGGGGTCTGTAGTCCGGTGCTTTCTTACTGTTCATAGTCTGCCGTGTTCTCTTGTTTCTACATGTAGGCCATGACACAGTTTTGAATGTATTTGAATTGTGATTTTTATGTGTTTAGGCTTTCAGTGAAAATGTAGCCATCCAAATATTGAAATGCTTCTCAGACAGCTGAATTTCGAGTATATTGTATTTGAACTGTGATTTTTTAAAAAATATTTACTCTGTGTGTGTGTGTGTGTGTGTGTGTGTGTGTGTGTGTGTGTGTCAGAGGACACTGCATATCCCTCTGGAGGGCCTAGGGTGACTTTGGGAATCATCCTGGATTGCTTCTATCTCATTCTTGCTTCGCTCTGGGATTTCCCAGGCTCCGTCCACCAGAGCCAGAAATGCAGGCCACCACAGTTTCTGCCAGGCATTTTTACATGAGACCTGGGATCCAAACTCAGGACCTTCTGCTTATGGGGCAGACGTCTTAACCCCTGAGCCATCTCTCCAGCCCATTGAACTGTGATTTTATCTGTTTAGGCTTTTGGTGAGACGATACCCATCCAAATACTGAAATGCTTCTCAGACAGCTGAGTTTTTCAAAGAGAGCAAGAGTTGAATATGGTTTGTTGCCACACAATACGGCTACTATGCCATGGCTGGTTTAACCCTTTCCCACCCGTCGCGCTGGTTGCTCGATGCCACGTTGGCTGCAGTTTTTCACAAGCGCATCTCACGCTCGTTTCCTCTGCTCCGCAGTCTGATCCCGACCTCCCGGCCGACGCACAGACGCCGTCCTCCACGGAGCTGGGCAGGTATCCTGGCCTGCCCTTCCCGGCCTCTCAGTACATCCCGCCCCAGCCGTCCATCGAGGAGGCGCGCCAGACCATGCACTCCCTCCTGGACGACGCCTTTGCCCTTGTGGCCCCCAGCAGCCAGCCGGCCAACCCCGCAGGTGCAGGTCCCGGGGTTCCAGCCAGCCTCCCAGTGAACAGCACCCCTTCCCGGGAAGAAAGGCGCACCGCACAGTGGGGATCCTTCTACAGTCCAGCCCAGACGGCCAACAACCCCTGCAGTGTGAGTACCCCCCGCAGTGTGAGTAGCCCCTGCAGTGTGAGTACCCCCCTGCAGTGTGAGTACCCCCCATAGTGTGAATACCCCCCGCAGTGTGAGTACCCCCCGCAGTGTGAGTACCCCCGCAGTGTGAATACCCCCGCGGTGTGAGTACCCCCTGCGGTGTGAGTACCCCCCGCAGTGTGAGTACTCCCTGCAGTGTGAGTACCCCCCACAGTGTGAGTACCCCCCGCAGTGTGAATACCCCCCGCAGTGTGAGTACCCCCCATAGTGTGAATACCCCCCGCAGTGTGAGTACCCCCCTTAGTGTGAATACCCCCCGCAGTGTGAGTACCCCCCGCAGTGTGAGTACCCCCTGCAGTGTGAATACCCCCCGCAGTGTGAGTACCCCCCGCAGTGTGAGTACCCCCCACAGTGTGAGTACCCCCATAGTGTGAATACCCCCCGCAGTGTGAGTACCCCCGCGGTGTGAGTACCCCCCACAGTGTGAGTACCCCCCACAGTGTGAGTACCCCCCACAGTGTGAGTACCCCCCGCAGTGTGAGTAGCCCCCGCAGTGTGAGTACCCCCCGCAGTGTGAATACCGGCTTTGTAATGCTTCATGCTGGCCAGGATCTTACGTTTGTCCGCAAGACCGAGGTTGCATTTGATGAGAGTTAAGGTTGGTTGGTGGGTCTTGGGTTTGTCTTTCACTGTAATTCTTATCAGTTTTACACAGTCCTAGTGGTCTGTACGTGGAGGGAGGTGGGAGGTGTGCTCCTGGGAGCATCTTCCTGGCTCCCTCATAAAATCACAAAAGACAGGGGACTCCCAGGACGCCCCATCGATGTCTGTAAAAGGAGCAGCGTAGTCCACATGCAGGCGAAGACCACCATTTACAGGTGTCAGCTTCTGTATTAGAGTTCTCTAGAGCCACAGAATCAACAGAATGAATGTATAAAAGGGGAGCTTATTGAGTTGGCTTACGAGGTTTGGCCGAGGTAGTCCCAACACTGGCTGCCATAGCTGCTCAGTCCAGTAGTCCAGTGGGTGACGGCTGCAGGCTGGAGGATTCCTGGAGAGCCTTTATTCACGTTGAAGACTTGGAGGATTGGAGAGCTGGAGGGTTGAAGAAGCTGAGCAGGAGGGAAGAGAGTTTTCTAGCACAGCTTCAGAGAATCTCTTCCAAGTCTTCTTTTCTACGGTTCTGTTTATCCGGCCTGCTACTGAGAAGTTCCAATCAAATCTGGGGCTGGTCTTTGTATTGTAAATGTATTGATCCAGATAATCTCTTCAGGTGGTCTGACAGCTGATCTTAGTTAATGCCAGGCGTGGTCAAGTTGACACCCAGGATTAACTGTCCCAGCTTCCCTGGGAGCCCGATTCCATCTGCCTCTCTTACCACGAGTGCTTCTGGTATTTAGTCTGTTCTTCCCACTTCTCTTCTGTAGACATGGGAACAAGTTACACTGACACACGAGCCTCGGATGATAGGAATAAGCTGAAGGTTTGTGGCTTGTTGACTGTAGAGAAGTCAACAGGTTATGATATAAATTCAGTTGTTAAGTATCTTTCCCAGGTTCTCCTGATTTTGTTGCTCCTGTTAAGGTGATACTGCCCCCTTCTCTACTGTGATGGGGAATAAAGCTCCTTTCTCCCCTAAGTTGCTCAGGGTGGTGTTTTTTACAGTAATAGGCTATGAAACTGACACACCCAGGAAGGATCCTAGGGCGTTCCAGGGAATCAGCTAGGACCCATCTCAGTAGCGATCAGCTGCAGGTGTATGTGTGAGGAAACGACCCAAGACTCGAGAAAACCCAGAAGATCAAAGGGACAGTCCTGAGAGCCAGTCTGGGGACAAGTCACTGCTGTGACCCAAGCATCCTCCCACCCTCGGATGGTGCATCACAGCCCCCTGTGAGAAAGGGGAGTGTGGTCTAGAGAGGTGATGAGGGCTGCTGAGGCCAGGATGGAGCTGAGCAGTAGAATCAGTGCTCTTATACGAAGAGGTGCAGAGCGGTCTCCAGCCCTCAAGGATGCAGCAAGAAGGCGACTGGCCATAGGCCAGGAGGCAAGTCCTCGCCAGAGAATGCCCCTGGTAGTCTCCAGAATGGGGGGGGGGGCACAGACGCCAGTTGCCCTCATTAAGCTCCCCATTCTATGTTGCATGTGCTCTCACACTGCGTGGAAACCTGGTTCACAGAGGATCCATTAGAGCGCGCACACGGGTGTTGTCTCAGCAGTGGGGAAAAGTCAGCCCGAAGGTGCTGCCTCGCAAAGCATAAGAGTATAAACCTGAACCCAAGCCATAAAGACACAAAATGCAGCAGTCAAATGAGATGAAGTCAGTAATGTCTGAAATGTCATAATGTCAAACCAGAACTAGCCAGAAGGACAGGAGACAGACAGACAGACAGACAGACAGACGACAGACTGACAGACAGACAGACTGACTGACTGACTGACTGACAGACTGACAGACAGACAGACTGACAAACAGACAGACGACAGACAGATAGATAGACTGATCGTGGAATATCATGATATTCAGCCTTTTAGAAGAATCTGTGGGCCAGGAAGACAGATGAGCAGGCAAGACACCTGCTTGAAAACCTGGTAACCTGAGTTTGATCCCCAAAAGCCACCCAGCATACATCTTGGAAAGAGAGAGAGAACTGACTCCCGGAGATTGTTCTCTGACCTCCATCTAGGCTCCCTGGCATGCATGCGCGTGCCCCTCCCCCCAAAAAATAAATGAAGGAAAGTTGGCCGTTTGCCATAATAAGGATGGTCCTGGAGAACATTGTGATAAGTGACGTAAACCAGCCACTAAAGAAAAATCCTGCTGGTGAATGCAAATGTAATGCAAATGGGTAGTGAAGATGTTGAGTCATGAGGCGAGAAGCCAATCGTCACAGCTGACCCGAGGGTCACAGAGGGCTGGAAGACGCCCTAGGTGTGATGGTTGGTCACGGGTACCAACCTGACTCTACCTAGAATCACTTGGGAGAAGGTCCCTGGGCTTGCCTGGGAACATTTGTCTTGACGTGAAGACCCACCTTCGAGTGGGTGGGGCCATCCCCTAGGCAGGTGGTGGGGGACTGCAGAAAGGTAGAGGGAGCTGGCAGGAATCGGCTCACTGCTCTCTGTTCTTCCCATGATCAGCGGCTTCAGGCTCCTGCGCTGTCACATCCCTGATGATGGCGTGTGGCAGGGAATGGAGAGCAAACCAATCCTGTCTTCCCTGAGTCGCTTGAGTCAGGTGCTATGTAGCAGCTACGTCGAATGAAGCCGAACCCCTAGGCAAGTCTTTGTGGACGATCACCCCATTGCAGACTGGATTAGAGTTACCAGTGCAGGACCAAAAAGTGGAGGTTGCTGGTTGAGCTGGCCTGACTCTTGGCGAGAGAGCTGGTGGCCCTAGCCAGAGCGACAGTGAGGACAGAGTGGACAGCTGGCACCAGGCCGTTGCCTGTTTGATTGCTGGCAGCACCGCGACAGCATGCAAGAGTCTCATGGCATTGGGATGAGGATACCATGCATCCAGAGTACCAGTGGGGGTAGAAAGAGTGGGAAGACTTGGATTCGAGTTGTGTCGAGATAGCCAGAAGTTGAAGGATCACCCAGTTCACGGCTGTGTCCTCCCGGAAGAGAGGGCAGAGCCATCTATGGGGAGTGGAGAGGAAGCGAAGCAGGCAGAGGGTTGAGAGTGGAGGTCTGATGTTCCTATGGAGAAAGAGAAAAGAGGTCAGAGTTGTGGATCTTCTCTGAATGTGTAAGTCCTCGAGGCCAGCAGTGGGAAGGAGGTGGCCATGCCTTGCCTGGACATGACATGGGTGTGATGTACAAGATTTCATGGCAGATATGTATATTTACACAAGAACTGCATGGGACCTGTCTTATTAACATCTCACTGTAACATCAGAAAGATCTCAAGGCGCTCCACACCTCTCTGAGAGACTGATGAGGACTAATGCTGACGGGGAAGTGAAGGAGGATGCTTCCTCGATGGCGCATCCAGTGAGCTAGGATGCCTGCTGGAGCATGAACCAGGTCAGGCATAAGTCACCACAGACTAGATGAAGCAGAGTGGGCCGTACAAGTGAAAGGACTTGAAAGTAGGAGGGGGTCTGGTAGGAGAGAAGAAGGGTTGTAAGGGGAGAAGGAAGGGGGATGGCATTAAGGATTGAAAATATTATAAAGTCACTGTATTCATTAATTCAACATTAAATTAAAAAAATAATTAAAAACTCAAAAAAAAAAAAGAGCACAGGGCTAATATTTGGACACCTGGGCGTATCAGGAGATGGGCAGTGGGGTTGGTCCGCCATACCTGGCTCATCGGGCGAAGGTAAGAAGACAACACGGGCAGGTGACAAGCAGCTGGAAGGATGACCCTATGCCCACAGGACAGGAGAGGAAGTTGGGGTCACATGAACATGCCAGGAAAGTGCTGCCTCTTGGACGTGTCTGCCATGGTATCCTAGCTGGGCCCCTGTCCTCGCTCACCACTTACCATGGTAGTCCCCACTTCCGGTTGCTTCTCAGGTTGGTAAAGGGGTGCTGGCATGGAGCAGTTCTGGTCTGAGCGCAAGTCAGGTGCACCCCAGATCATGACACTAAACGAATAGCACCTTAGACGCAGCCTTGGGATGACTAGAAGACGTGGAGTGAGAGGGAGGTCATGGAGCCCCTTGGCTTTCCCTTGCACCCATCCCTGGCCCTGGACAGCCAGCCACTCCCTTGGCTTCTGTCCCGATGAGATGCAGATCCGTGTGTTCTGGCAGTGGGGTGCCGTGCTCTTCCATGGGGGCCGCTTCTCTCCGTGAACAGCGTGGTGCTGCTATTTGTTTGGTTTCTGCCATTGAATCTTTAGCACTAATTTACGACAGATGAGTATTATTATTCCTTTTTCAGTTTTCATGTGCATGTGCATGCATGTATGTGTGTTCACATATGTGTGGGTGCCCTTGGCGTCTGCAGGTTCATGTGCATGGGGGGGGTGAGCAAGGATGTTTGTTAAGAAGTATTTGTAATTCTTCTTCTTCCCTATTTGCGTGTGTGTGTGTGTGTGTGTGTGTGTGCGCGCGCACGCGCAAGGAAACACTGTACCTGAGGAAGCCCAAGGGTGACTTTGGGAATCATCCTGCATTGCTCTACCTCCTTATTCATTTGCTCTGGGGTTTCTCTGGCTCCTCCTTCCAGGGCCTTTTCCGTCTGGCATTTTTACTTGGGAATCCGAATTCGGGTCCTTTTATTTTCGAAGCAGAGGCTTTACCCCGAAGCAGAGGCTTTACCCCTGAGCCATCTCTTCGGCCCTCTGCCCTATTCTTTTGAGCCTGGTCTGTTCGGCTCGCTGGCTGACTATTCCCAGGCCCTGCCTTCAGAAGCTGGAATGTCAGGCAGGCCTCCGTGCCGACGTGGCAGCTACTGGGCATCTGAACTCCAGCCCCTTTGCTTGTGCAACCAGCACTCTAACCCCTGGGCAACATTTCCCCAGCGCTGTTTTATATTATTTGTTCCTTGATCCTGTCTGTTGGAAAACAATAGACTTAACGGAGCATCCGCCTTGACTTCAAACCCATGGGAAGGTTTTTATGAACACAGTTCTGTAGTTCGTGGACTTTTCATGTGATCCTGATGTCCTTTGATGACAACAGTAGTTTAATCTAGTGGAAACCCAGACTCATTGGTTAGATCACCCCGTGTCTAATATCTGTGCTTACATATTTTACCATGGTGATAAATAATGGTAAAGTGACTGCTTACTGCACATGAACCTGATCCCTGTTTATCTGCTTTTTCTGACTAGAGCCAAAGCCACAGGAATGTGGGTTTTCAGGGTGTCTTCAGTCGGTCCTGAGCCTTCGTGTTCCATCTCTTCTTTTGATCCTTTTTGTTAGCATAACGTTGTTTATTAGGCCTCTGTAAGTCTGGAAGACTTATAGTGGCATTTCTCTTCCCTACCCAAGGGGTTAGGTTCCTGAGAGGGTGGGGTCCCGAGGGGCTGGGTAACCCAGTGGCTGCAGACCCGCCAGCCTTGGTGACCGTCCCTTCACGCTCTCTTGGTCTGTTTTGTGCAGAACAAGACTGCAGAGTGCACTAAGGTAGGATTTTTATGATAGAGCCGATTGAAACATCAAATCGCTTTGGTTCTGAACTTCACAGGACTGAGTCATTTAAAGTAAATGCCACAGTAGGTCAGAAAATTCTGTCATTAGTTGGTTGTTTTTGTGAGGTTAGACTTTCAGAAATCCCAATAGGTCCAATGGTAAATCTTACTTAAAGTATATATATATATATATATATATATAAGTAAATCTTACTTAAAGTATATATACATATATATATATATATATATATATATTTGAAAAAGAGTTTCATGCTTACTAAGTGGCTCCAAGCTCCCTGTGTAGTCAAGGATGACCCAGAATTTCTGATCCTTCTGCCTCTACCTCCCAACGCCAGGATCACAGAAACACACCTCCACATCCATTTTATGGAACTCGGGGTTCATGCATAGTAGGCAAGTCCTCTACCAACTGACCACTACATCTCCAGTCCTAAAATAAAAAAAAAAAAAAATCTTCTTACGAGTACATTTTAAAATGCAGGCCGCTAAAAGACAGGGTACCATAAGGAATCTTTGTGCGGTTTCTAGTTTCCCTTCCATCGCCGGGGAAAGGCATCAAAACTGCTTTTCCTTTTGTTCTTCCCTTGAATAATCCCCTCAGCTTAGTGTGGTTGGGGGGGGCTGCAAGGTGCTGCTCTCCCTCCCCCTGCGGGGGGAGGGGGTGCGGAAGCAGAGAGGGTAGGAAGTGTCCGTATATGGTGGTATGTGGTGGTCCCCTTCAAGCAAGAAGGGGAGCCTGCATCTTGACCTGAGGACACAGGGTTCGGTCAGTTGTCTGGTTGCAGGGTCTCTGCTTCTCCCCTCACAAAGGAGAGATTTGTCCCGAGGGAGAAATCTGCCTTGCGGGCTCATCGCAGCAGCGTGGAGCAGGGAAGAGCCTGGGCTTTGAGAACAGAGGGACTTAAAGGTCAGGCTAGAGAAGAAGGGGCCAGGCTAGCCGAGGCCTTTCCTAGGAGCTCCTGACCACGGACTAGGGGGGCTTCAGACTGCTGGACTCCACCTGGGTGGAGTCTCTACAGTTACCGCTGTGCTAAATACCTGGTTTCAATACATGATCCGTGGGGCTGGGGTGATGGTTCAGTCAGTAGCGCCGGTGCTGTAGCCGCGTGAAGCCTGAGCTCAGGCCTGGGAGATAGTGGTGAAACCGCTGGCTGCTGTAGCGGAAGGATAGGAGTTCGGATCTCCAGATGCTGTGGAAGAATGCCAGGCGGGCCTGGCAGCCTGCTGGGCTTGCAGCCTGCTGGGCTTGCAGCCTGCTGGGCTTGCAGCCTGCTGAACGTGCAGCCTGAGACCCCTCAGAGAAGCTGGCTGGCCAAACGAGCCCTACCAGCCTGCTGTGGGTTTAATTAGAGACCCGGCCTCAAAACAGTAGGATGGGGACTGGAGAGACGGCTTAGGGATTAAGACTCTACCTCATAAGCAGAAGGATCCGAGTTCTGGGAAACTCCAGAGCAAAGCAAGAAGGAGATAGACGCAATCCAGGGTGATTCCTAAAGTCAGCCTTGGGCCGCCGCAGGGACACACAGTGCCTCCCCCTTCTCTTTCACACACACACAAATTAAGTGAAACTAAAATAAAGGTAAAACAACAAAATAAAAATACAGCAAGATGGAAAAACAATCTATGGATTTCCATGTGCACTTATACTCACCTACTAACATACTCTACACATACACATACACATACACATACACATACACATACACATATATGCCTGCATGCATGCAAAAAACAAACTGAAAAAGAAAAAAACAAAAAGATCACTGGGTAGGAGACAGGAAGATCCCCGTAGCTGGCTACCCAGCTCGTCTAGATGAATCCCCAAATTCCAAATACTTAGAGACCTTGTCTTCAAAAATAAGGTGGGAGAATGATTGAGGAAGACACCTGAAGTGACCTTTGGCCTCCACATGACGTGCATGCGCGCGCGCGCACACACACACACACACACACAGACTCACGGATGTATACGTGCATATACACATACTCCGCCAACACAGTAACTCACAGGTGAAAATGTTGCGTCCCAGAAAAGCTAGGGTTGGGCCTTGTTGCCAAAGGAATACAGATCTCTTCACCGCGCGCCTCCTTTAAGTCATGTGGAGGCTTATTTTAGAGTAAGAACGGGGTCTCCATGGAGCCAGGCAAAGGGGCTGCCTAACATTTAGTTCCTCTGTCTTTTATGACACCCTACGGCATGGCACAGTTTGGAGGTGCAGTTTCTGCGTAACGTTGCTGGGTGGTACTGCATCTTGTGGCTTGTGGTCATAGGTACCAAATGAAGACCCTTCGGTTGCTTCCTTAGCAGAAGCTGCAGTTTGTAGAGAAGGACCCCGCGTGGCTCAGCAGGCATAGAAAGTCCACCTGCTATGCATATTTTAGCAGTATTATGGAAAAGGAGAAGTGTAACATTAAACGTGTTCTTCCTAAGCTTCTAGCCTGACCCGGGAGCCCAGCTTGCTGGCAGGAGGTCCCGCTAGCATGCTGACAGGTTTATTTCATTCTGTGTATGTAGGTGTATCAGAGGGAACTGTGTGTGCTTGTGGAGCCCAAGGCTAACTTCAGGAATCTCCCTGGACTGTGCCGCCTCCTCTTTGCTTTGCTCTGGAGTCTCCCAGGCTCGATTTTTCAGGGCCACCACCATTTCCGGCCTGGAGTTTTTACACGGGACCTGGGATTCAAACTCAGGACTTTCTGCTTGCAAGTCATAAACTTAACCCCCGAGCCATCCTTCCAGCCCCAATATGCTGATGTTTTCATAAGAGAATAATTCTCCTGGAAGTTGATCCTGTGGGCCCCAGTTTGTTGGGGCTTTATCATGAGTATTACATGTTCATCTCTGTGTTCTTTCAAATTTCTTCCAGAGATACGAAGACTACGGCATGACTCCCCCAGCTGGCCCGTTGCCGAGGTAAGTCTTTCAGAAGCAGATGCATCGTGGCCTTCTTGAAAGCTGATTTTTAGTTACTAGGCTACCATGAGTGATGCTGCACATTATCTCAACCTAACCAAAAGAGGTGGCAAAACAGCTGGAATTTAAATTCTACTGTCAGTAACTCCTCTGTGGTGGATGCCTGGAAAAGATAGACAGGTCATTAAAATTTAATTTTGGGGCAGTGTGGGAGAATCGAATCTTGAACCTCACATGCACGAGGCAGGTGTTTTTACCATTGACCTACAACTCTAACCCTTAGATGATCAATAAAGGAAAAACAAAACAGGAGCTAACTTAGGTCCATGCAGCAGTAATCTGCCCTATTTTGGGCCTCCACCAGGTAGATATCGGTGCCAACGTGGCAATTAAGATCTGTCTGAACCTTTGGGCACACCCGTGAGGAATCAGTAGTGAACATAAGTCATGAGCAAGCCTGCAGGAGATTGTCTAATTACGTGGGAGACCCAGCCCACGGTGGGGCCATCCCTGGGCAGGCGGGTGAGCTGGAGAGAGCTGGTTGAGCGGTTCAGCATACTTCAGGGTACAGCCTGAAGAAATGTGCTCCTTCCTCAGCTCTTTGTGTGGATGTGGTGTGACGCTCCCTTGGCTCCCGAGGGGGTTTGAGCTATTGTCGATGAAGTGGGAGCTATGATTGTAAGCTGGAATGAACCCCTTGCTCCCCTAAGTTGTTTTGGGCATGTAGTCATATCAGCAGCACAAAGAATAGTGCCAGCAGGGCCGTTTCTCTCCCAGGGGCATTTGCAGATTCCAGAAGAGACAGCCGACGGGGGGTGGGGGGGCACTAGGCCAAGGGCTGGAGGCTGTGGACGGGAGACCCTAGACAGCAGGACCTTTGAGCTTACCCTGGAGCATTGTACCCAAGAAGACGGGGCTCCTGTGTGGATTGGAAGTAAAGCTCACCTGAGAAGCCGTGAGGACTTCTGTCTGGCAGGAGCAAACTCAAGCCCCCCTAGAGGAAGAGAGCACCCCTCTGAGCCTTGCCCTGCTCCTGCCATCTGTACATGCACAGCTCAGCAGAAGAGAGAAAAGAGGCCCGGTTCGGAGAAGCACCGAGGCCTGGTTGGCAGAAGCACGGAGGCCAGTTGGGAAAAGCACCGGAGGCCCGGTTGGCAGAAGCACCAAGGCAAGAGGTGAAACAGACTCCACCGCTGGCGCCGACACATGCGGATGTTACAGGAACGCGTTCGGTGTGCCTCGAGGGAAAGTTAAGGTGGCATCTGGAAAGATGCAGAAGTGCGGCTTTTATTTTTTAAAGTATCGATGTTGTGCAGACTCCGGCAGAAAGGAGAAAGCAGAAACGCCCGTGCGTTGTCACGGCCAGCATCACCTTGACACGAGGACACTGGGAGAAGGAAAACATTGGGGCCGGTTTCACTGTGAACAAGGTGGAAAGAATTTGAAACCAAATCCTCGCAAACATCCAGTAGCATATAGTGAAGGATATCATATTACAAAGCATTTGGATCGACTCCAGCAATGTAAGGGTGATTTTAGCATGATAAAAAAGGGGGGTGCACTGGAGAGATAACTCAGAGATTTAGACTGCCTCACGAACAAAAGAAAGGACCTGGGCTCAGATCCTGGATACCACATAAAAGTGCAAAGTGGAAATTACAGTGGCCTGTACTTCCCACTCTGGAAGGTGGAGCCTGGGAAATCCCAGGAGATAGAAGCAACCCAGGATGATTCCCGAAGTTACCCTTGGGCTTCCACAGGCACACACAGTGCCCTCAGACACACACACACACACACACACACACACACACACACACACACACACAGAATCTGAGGAGAAGGCTCAGGGGTTAAAGCCTTTGGCTCACAAGTCAAAGGACCTGAATTCAAGTGCCCAGAATGTCAGGCAGATTTGGCAGTGGCCTATAGTTTTGACCCAGGAAAAGTAGCCTGGGAAACCCCAGAACAAAGCAGTAAGGAGGTTGAACAATCCAGGATGTCACCCTAGCGCCCCCACAGACACACACACACTCAAGTACTCTCTTCACGTGCTTGTGCTTGTACACACGAAAATACGTACAGGCACACATGGAAGAAAAAAAAGCTGTGTAGTGCGCTCCTTCAAAGAGGGCAAAGGAGGAAACTCATTTGAACAGATGCAGTGTTTGATAAAAGTCAGCTTCTATTCATGGTAAAAAGTCTCAGCAAACAAACATGGAAAGGAGCTTCTCTGTTCTAATAAGCATTTGGCAAAGAGCTCTGCGTAACGACACCTGAGCCGAGTTCAAACCCACCCTCCCCCACGTTAAAGATAATGCTTGGGTGAGGAGCTGTCGCCGAAACCAACGTGCAACAGACGCATCCAAGATCCCTCGTGAATGTGTGATTGGTGCCTATGTAGAGGTGCAAGCTGAGCGGCAGAGAGCTCTGGGAAATGGGTCCTTTGGGCCCGACACCTGTAGCGCCTGTTTCCAGCAGAGCACTCCACATCCGCTCTCCGAAGGCAGGTTGACTATGAGGTGAAAGTCACCTCGTGTGCATTTTCTTATTGAACTTTTTGTTAAATTCAAAAACATAACGTTTCCTGAGCTCGGTGTGTTGGAATATCGTGGAATATTGTGGAATTGTGAGCAGCCAGAAGATCTTTGTAATTCATATTTTCCAAATGACCTGTGTCGCAGTTATGTGCAAGTATCACTGAAGGGCAAACTGTTCCAAACTTTCTCTCCAGGAGCAGACGCCACCTCCCACGCCGGTCAGAGCTTCCCTGACCTACTGTTGCCATTTCTACAGTTGACATTACCTGAGTTCAACTGCATTCTGCAAATAGTAGATGAAAAGTTCCAGAAATACTATGCTGGGCATTTTAAGTTCCGTGCTGTTGTGAGCAGCATGGTGCCGTCTCATCCCCTCCCACTTGAGTGTGTGTCTGACTCGCTCTTACCCAGCATGCCCCTGGCGCATTCGCAGCTGCCCCCCACCCCGGTGGTTCGTTCTTGGCTGTATCTCCGTTATAGCTCCTGTGGATTGTGATGGACTCGGCGCGTGTGTTCAAGTTGCCTTCATTTATACTGAATCCTAGAACGATCCAAAACATAAGCAGAGTGATCATTCAGATGTGCTGGAGAAGACCTAGTGTTCCCTTGAAGCGAAAAAGCTAAGGGTGTGAGTTCAGATGGCAGCTCCCAGGCCCCAGGTGACCACGTGTTGTTAACTGTGCTGCAGACGCAGACATATTTTTTAAATTAATTTATTTGAGGAAAGGAGTAAGAGAGAAAAAGGTACCAGCAAGTATGCCATACGTGGCACATGGGTGGAAGTCGAAAGACAACTTTCAGAAGTCAGTTCTCTGCACCATGTGGGCCTCCAGGGATAAACTCAGGTCACCGGCGCACCTCACCTGCTCAGCCCTCTCTCCATCGGAAATGCAGCTCACCAGCCAGTTTGAGGGCTGGAAGCGTGGCTCAGGGCAGAACACCCGCCCAGCACAGACCAGCAAGCAGACCAGTTTTATGTACGCCCTTGATGAAACAGTAAAAATTAATTCCCCCTGAACTGTTCCGTGTGAGGGAGGCAGAAGTCTGAACATGAGCCGAAGTCTGTGCATGCTGCCCTCTGCCAAGGCAGAGCTCGGAAGGAAAGGAATTTGCTTAGTTGCTAAGACTGAGCAGAACCAGCCTTCCTTCTGGTTGATAAAAGACCAGCAAAGGATGATGTCCAGACTTGGGAACTTGGCAGTCATTGTCTTGACAGTTGCAGAAAGAGAGAGAGAGGGGCTGGAGAGGTGGCTCAGGGGTCAAGCCTCTGCCTTGCAGAAAGAAGGTCCTGAGTTCGGATCCTAGACCCCACGTATAGATGCCGGGCAGAAGCGGGGGCGGCCTGCGTTTCTGGTCCTGGTAGGGCGGAGCCTGTGAATCCCAGGGCGGAGTAAACGAGGAGGTGGAGGCGTCCATGGTGATTCCCTAATTCGCCCATGGTTCTATATACACACACACATACATACACACACATATGTACACACACACACGCACACACATACACACACACACATACACACACACTCGCACACAGGCACAATTGAATAAATTAAAAAAAAAGAGAGAGAGAGAGGGAAGAAAGGAAAGAAGGAAGGGAGGGAGGAAGGGATCAGGAGGGAAGGAATCAATTGCTGCCAACAAAACAACAGTGTTCAGTATAAAAAACTTGACAACGTTCTAGGCCCGGAAGACGTTTCTGGATGAGCTCAGTCTGGCTTTTCTGTAGGAAGCCGGAAGATGTGTGATCCCTATTTTCTGAATGACGCATGTCATGACTGTGCGCAGAGGAAGACTCCATTTGAAATGCAAGGCGAGCCAGGGGTTTGAAGGAGCAGAGTGGGGAGGCCCTTCAGGCACGCTTCAGATTCCAGCTGAGTTTTGGAACAGGGTCAGAGGGAATGCCTGGCATCTCCCTGCAAGCCCGCCAGGATGTGCCTTCCTTTTCTAAAAGGCATGGTTTATCCTAAGGCCTCATACATCGACTCAATTGCATGTGAAATATGTGACAATCTAGGTGTCTTCTGAATAAAATATACGGTGCAGGGCTGGGAAGATTGCTCAGTGGGGAAAAGTGCTGCCATCCAAACACAAGGACCTGAGTTTGAATCCCGGGGCCTACGGAAAAGCCAGACATGTAGCGCAAGTGTCCGGGATCTAGAGCTCATGAAAGGCAGGAGAGGGCAAGGCTGGAGGGTGCCTCTGACCACACACACACACACACACACACACACACACACACACACACACACGGATATTCAGGAACATGCTCATTGACAAACACACACACACAGAATTAAAAATAAGGTGCCCTCCCATTTCACTCATTTGGGGTGTTTCAGTTTCTTTTCTGTTGCTGATATAAATACATGACCCAAAGCAACTTAAGAGAACAGGAGGTTTGATCTCGTTTATGGTTCTCAGTTACGTTTATCAACATGGCAGGAGAGTCCTTACCAATTTCAGGAGCCCAGGAACCAGCCTTACCATTTCCACAGGAAGGGCTGAGTGCGAGAGGCCAACTTTCCCGATTGCTGGTCTGCCACAGAAGTAGACCAGCCTCTGCATCTTGAATCTCCTCTGCCTGGGGATGGTTCTACCCACGTGAGCTGCATCTTCCCACATCGATTACGTATCTCCCACAGCAAGTGCTCAGGACTTGCCTTCATTATATAATTCTTCCTACATGTGCCAAAAGGTTCAGCCATCACTGGTCAGGACTGACACCTGTATCTGGCGTGGGGTGGGATGGGAAGGGGGAGGAGATTAGAGAAGATAGTTCTATTTACGAAGATTGTTGTGCTAACAAATTAGATTTGTGTTTTTAACGCATTTTAAAATATTTTAAGTGTTCTTAGTTTATTTCTAATTATATAAATATCAGTAGATATAATCCACACAAACCAAAGCTCTTGGGAACCCCTAATAATTTTTTATAAGTTTAAAGGGGTTCAGAACCTGAAAACTCTGAGAACATTTCCTTTGACCAACTTTCAGCCTTGATAGACCAGCTGGTTTGTCTAAGGAGTTGTGCCTGTCGAGGTTCTATGTGAATGGGTCTGGGGTATCCTGTGGGCGGCCAAGATGCCTGTCCACTCTCCCTCCTGCCCATTCCCCCTCCTGCCCACTGTACCCTCCGCTGCAAAATCACCGTCTTCAGGCTGAGTTCCGGGACGGGCCATGCTGCAGTAGGAGGGTGCTGCCCTCGGTGAGCTGGAGACAGTGGCTGTGTTCCAGGAGAGGCGACCAGTGTGTGGGGTGAAGCTTAGCGTTCTGCAGGAGGAGACGGGACCTAGCCAAATTCCACACCAGGCTGCAGGAGGGTCCTGACGCGTGCTTGTGTCTTCCCATCAGACCGAGCTTTGGCGCTGGGTTGCTGCCGTCTTCCGAGTTGGTGCTCCCGGAGCCCCCGCAGCCACAGGTATCAGCTGAAGCCCCTTTTACTGCCCGAGGGATCTACCCTGAGGAGATGCCGTCGGTGGCCCGGCCGAGGCCCGTGGGGGGCACCACAGGTAGGTGGCGTTAGGCTTGTGTTCCTACGTGGCGGGACACATGCTGTAGAGCCAACCGGCTGGAAAAGACTCGAGGAAGCTTCCTGGGGTCCTCCATCCTGGTGGGCAGCCGCCTGTCCCGTGATCATTCTCTCAGGTCCTGGTACAAAACAGAGAGAGAGCGCATGTGCATTTCATGGTGTGTGGTTGGAAGTCAGAGGACAACCTTTCACATGTAGACTTCTGGGACCACTGAGCTGTCACCAGCCCCCATAGGAAGGTTCTTACACTTCTTCCAGGAAGAACATTTCTGGGCATCTCCAGTGAGAAGTGCAGGTAGGAGTTCTTGGACGGCACTGCAGCAGGGGTTTGGGGTGTAACTCGATTGCTCGAGTGCTTACCTGGCACATACTAGTTCCACCTCGGTGTGACTTTCAGCTCTGTGTGACTCTGGCAGTCAGGAGGGTCAGGGGACCCTCGACTATATAGTGAGTTTGAGGTCAGCTGGACCACATGAGACCCTGCCTCAGAAACAAAGCGAAAAGTCCTGGTGTCATTCTTCGGTAGTAACACAGCCTAGGCCTGACGACCCCACAGTGGAAGCTGTGTTTCTAAAATATCCTTCCTGGGGCTGGAGAGATGGCTCAGGGATTAATAAGACTCTGCCTGGTAAGCAGAAGGTGCAGAGTTCAGATCCCAGATCTCACATAAAAACACCAGGCGGAAATGGTGGCAGCCTGCACTTCCCGCCCTGGTAGGTAGAGCCTGGGAAATCCTAGAAGGAGATAGAAGCCATGCAGGATAATTCCTGAAGTCACCTTGGTCCTCCACAAGGACACACAGTGCCTTCTGACACACACACACACACACACACACACACACACTAAAAATATTTTTTTAAAAAGATACTGATGACATCGGAGAGGAGGACCCAGTGGAGAGTTAGGCGTACACAATAAAGGACTCTCTGGGAATTGGGGGGGAGGCACTGGGGGAGGGGGAGGGGGAGGAGGGGGGAGGGAAGGAACTGGTAAAAAATTTTAAAATGTATAATTAAATTTTTAATAAAAAAAAAAGATACTGATGACAAAAACTATAAAAGAAATCTTTCCGACTATTGTTATATTTTCAGGTCCTTGTACATATTTTTTCTTTACTTTTGCATTATAAAAGGGAGAGATGGTTCAGGGATTAAGCCTCTGCTTCACTAGCAGAAGGCCCTGAGTTTGGATCCCGGATCCCATGTAAAAAAAAAGGTGAAAATGGTGACAGTCTGCACTTCTGGTCCTGGAAGGCAGAGGCTGGGAAACTCCAGAGCAAAGCACTAGGAGGTAGAAGCAATCCAGGACGATTCCCAAAGTCACCCTCAGGCCTCCACAAGGACACCCAATGCCCTGTGATACACCGAGAGAGTGAAAGATAGACACAGACACACACACAGAGACACACAGCCAAAAATAAATTAATTAAATAAAAGACTTTCCCCTTAGCTTACCTGCTAGAATTAAATTGAAAATCTGCATGAGAAAAATACCTGTCTTGTTCACATAGGAAATAAAATGCTCAACTTCTACCCTTACATGAAGTAGACTGCAGCGGTCAATTGCTGAAGACTGAAGTCAGAGAGAAAATAAATTTTGCGTTAAATAATATCTGAAATGTTTTTTAGTTGGTTCTTAGGGATCGTTTCCCACTCTTCAGTCTATTCAGAAGCTATAATACCTAGTGTATTTCAGCGTAAAAAGGGCAAGTTTTTATTGATTTACTTTCCTCCGTGTGTGTGTGTTTCGTGCAGGCAGGCGTACGTGTGTACAGCAGTGTGCTGAGCATGCGTGCCTGGAGGTCCTAGGGTGGTATTAGGAATCACTTTTCCACATTACTGTTGTGAGCTTGGGTCTCTCAGTAAACCCAGAAGTCTAACAGGGCTGCTGTGGGGTTCCGAGGCTCTGCCATCCAGGGCCATGACAGGCGGCCACACCTACCTGGCATTTGTACTTGGGATCCAAGGATCCAAACTCAGTTCTCTTTGCTTTTGAGGCAAAAGCATTTTGTTACAGAGAATAACTCCTATAAATTAAATATATGGGAGAAACCGCAAAAGGCAAATGACGAAAGAGAAGAAGAAAGAATTTACAAAAGGCGCGTGTGCGCGTCCTCGTGCTAGAGCAGGTGCAGAGGTCAGATTCAGTATTTCTTTTGACCAGCTAGGTTTCGGGGCTTGAACTTGGGCCCTCAGGCAAGCCCCTTTACCCACTGAGCCATCTCACCGTCCTGCTTGCTGGACAGTTCTAAATCCAGTCAAGTCGACGATGAAGGTGATTGGTTACGGTGGCATAAATCATACCACTGTTGCAAATTAGTTTGGCAGAGGACTCTCCAGCTTTCGACTCAGTGATTTGATTTCAGGAAACACAGGATCCCCCTGCTCCAAAACCCAAAATGCTGACAGAAGCTCTGCTTTCCAAAACATTTGTTACCCAGAATAACAGCAGCAGCCAGTTCTCTCCCTAGAGACCCAGCCTGCATCGCCTCAGTGAGTAAACCGCAGCATTTAGCATCAAAGGGGAAAAAAAAAGCCGAAACTGGATTTCCGATTCACCGCTCGCTGCCTGTGTGGTGCTTGATCCCTTTTCAAATCCTGTGATCTTTGAAACGACGCTCTGAGTGGGATCTGGAGAGAGGGGCAGGAATGGAGGCCCGCAGGAGCCAGCCCTGGTGGATTCAAAGTCAAGCTCAGATGATGATTTCAGCCAGTGTGAGGCGCAACACAAAAGGTGTGTTTCGTCTCTTCCTGGGCTGCATCTCTAGTCCCCTCAAAAGATGTGCTCAGCCTGCCCCTTGCCAGAGACGCTGCTCACGGCCAGTCTCATTCACGTCACTTGACTTTGCAGGCGCAGACCCCCGTCCTTCTGATCGAGGCCTGGCAAGTTTGTCCTGACCCTCAGTGAGTGCTTCATGTCCCAACGTGAGCTAGACCATTGAGGACTTCCCCTAAAATACAGTCTGTTTGCTGGGCTTGATTACGAGTTAGCGCCTGTCGCCGTGGCCGGGATGGAAAAGGTTGTCTTATCTTGGGTGAATTCGATGATCCTGGGAGCTTGGGAAATAAGCACCTGAGAAACCACATGGTAAAGCCGGGGATGAAGCTCTTTAAGCACCTGTCAATTAGGAGAAGGCTTGAGGTCCATTCTCAGAACCGCAAAAAATAAAATAAATATCACTTGTCTCCTTTAATTTGCACTGTGGGAAGGTTTCCCTATACTAGAGCTGATGAGAGAGGAAAGTACTGTAATGCTTGGCTCTAGGAGCGCAGAAGTTGAAGTGTCTGAATGCGGAGAGAGGGAAAACCAAGTCATCTCAGGGCCTCTTGCCTATGAGCTGGTGAGAGGTTCTGCATTCAAATCATTTTGCTTCCTGCTTTGTTTTTAAAAGAAAAAAAGCACATCATGTATAGGTCCTTATTGAGCAAGAGGGTGCTAGGATTCAGTCTCCTAATGGTTCTAAAAACATTCCGTTGCTTTCTTCTGAATCTGGAAACCCACCCTGGATATAAAAACCCTAACAGAGATGGGTGAAGTCTTCTACCCTCTACCCCTCCCCTCTTTCTTCCAGCCCATGATTCTTCACGCCAGGTCCTGATGTTTCCAGAAATAAGAACATTGCTATCAGATAGCTCTGTGTTCAGACGGAATGGAGGCAGCTCAGGAAACGTTTCCGGAGGCTCATCGGCCC
The DNA here is from genome assembly GCA_023101885.1 of Typhlomys cinereus. NCBI lineage: Eukaryota > Metazoa > Chordata > Mammalia > Rodentia > Platacanthomyidae > Typhlomys > Typhlomys cinereus. The sequence goes on along the minus strand of JALPQD010000021.1, from coordinate 12,018,166 downwards.
TGTTTGAACAATCAGTGTTTGTTATTCCCTGTCCTGGAAGGCGCCTGTGGTCAGCGCCTTCCTTTCCTACAGATACTGACCGGCCCACCCCTCCGTGTTGTTTCCAGGCTCCCAGATCCAGCACCTGACGCAGGTGGGGATTGCCAGCAGGATCGGGGCCCAGCCGCTGGAAATCCCACCTGGCAGAGGTGGCCAGTATGGGGGACCAGGCTGGCCCTCATACGGGGAAGATGAAGCAGGGCGACGAGAAGCCGTGAGTATCTGGGGCTTGGGGCCACCAGCTCCAACTTACGTAATCACCGGGTTTAGCGGCTTCTGCTTTGGGATCCTGCTGAAAACCTATGATTTAAAAAATCAGCTTCAGCCCTTCATTGTTTTGGCCTTGCTTGGTTTTGCTTGCAGTTGGGAAAACTCTCTTCTGCTTTTTCAATTTGTTGTTTTTGTTGTTGCTTGTATTTTGAGGCAGCTGGTCTACCCCTCTGCCTCCACTCCCAAATCCTGAGATTACAGTGCTGGCCCACCACACCCAGGTGTTATGGGGTACTGGGTGTGGACCCAGAGGTTTGCCCACTAGACGAGCCCTTTACCAGCGTAGCCACAACCCATACCCTGGTTCTTCCCAAGGCAGATTTCAGGTTTCAGAACAACCTCCTGGGGTGATCACTGCAGACCTGCTCATGACTTGCTGTTAGTACGACCATGTGGGCTTGTCGTGCCCCTTCTTCTCGGACCCTGGCAAGGGGATGGTTTTGAATAAGCATGTGACCTGGGGACATTTCACAGCACATTTCTTCGCTGTGGACCTGTAGTCACTCAGCGTGGGCACAGCCGATCTCGACACGGGCTTTCATCTATTTTCTCACATTTTTATATCTTGAGGAATGAACTAATGAAGTTTGGAAATGCAAAGTGAAAGATGACTTGCTTCATCCGTCCCCCACACCGCAACTGTGCTTGCGTTTCTGGGCCAGCCCCTCGCGCACGCTGAGTTCCTTTCGTGCCACGTGCTCCCTCATCGAAGGAAGCTGCAGACTATGTTTCTCTAAAACACACTTGGTAGGCTCGCAGCTTCGGGGATGGGAGCTGACTCTTTTCTGTTGTACTTAGCTTAAGTTCACGAAGGTTTGTGCGTGTTCTATTCATTCCAGTAATTTTCACTTGGAACCTATGCTCTTTCAATAAATGAGAATGAAATGTAGGCCCAGGAGGCCCTGAAATTACTACACAGGTCTACAGATCTGCTGATCTGAGACTTTTTTTTTTTTCCACTTTAGAAAAATATAGGAAAAATGGAATCATGCTTGCCACACTAATGCTGAGTTGTTCTATATTGTGCAAATATCAGTGGTATTATTACCTGCCTTCGTGCAACTCATTTTTTTTTAAGTCTCTGAAAAGCTGTGATAGATGGCACCTGGCTAAGCTGGAAAATGTAGCTGATGTAAAGCCACGAGTCTGTAATTCCAACGGTGGGGAAGTAGAGGTAGGAGAATATTTATTCCAAGACTGACCTTGGGTCCCACGGAGAACCCAAGTCCAGTCTGGACCACACAGTGATGCTCTGGCCCAGAACAAACAATATGGAGACTCGCGATGTGGCTTGGGCCCGTGGTGCTCGTGTTCACGTGCGGTCACCCTGGGGTAACGGGATTAAGGCCGTGGTTCCGGCTTGGGCCCGTGGTGCTGTTGTGTTCACGTGCGGTCACCCTGGGGTAACGGGATTGAGGCCGTGGTTCCGGCTTGGGCCCGTGGTGCTGTTGTGTTCACGTGCGGTCACCCTGGAGTACTAGAACAGAGGTGGCAGGTTTCGTCACCCCCTTTGCCAGGACCTGCTTGCTTCTCTCCACTTTTGAGTATCATCCGCCCTCCTGCCTCTATGGGGTGTTCCCCCACCCTTCCTTTCTGGTTCCCCCATGTCCCTGTCTGTTCTTCTCATGGACCAGAAACTTCAGGTTACCTCTTTTCCTCACCACCTCACTTCACAGCCAATGCACAGGGACTCAGGGTTGCCGGGGGCCCCATTTGGGGGGTTGAGATAGCAGAGGGAGACAGGTGGGGGACATCTCAGAGTCCCCAAAGCCGGGAAGAATTTGCGGTCCCCCTTTATTGCCACGTGGGGAGTGAAATAACATTTGCTGTGTCTTTCAGACCCACGTGTTGGGACACCCAGAATATTCTTCTCCACCGCTGTTTCAGGTGCCAAGGACTTCGGGCAGGGAGCCCTCGGCTCCCCCTGGGAACCTCGCCCACCGAGGACTGCAGGGCGCGGGCATGGGTTACCCCACCAGCTCCACCGAGGACCTCCAGCCCGGCCACTCGTCCGCCTCCCTCATCAAAGCGATCCGCGAGGAGCTCCTGCGGCTCTCCCAGAAGCAGAGTGGGGTGCAGAGCTTCCGCAGCTGACCGCCCCTCCGCAGGTCTGCCAAGTATCCGCTTCCCGTGGAAGCAAGAGCGCAAGGAAAGCAGCCGAGCGAGTGTTGGGGCGCCGCAAGGAGCGGGTGGCGGGCTGCTGCCCGAGGAGGGAGCGACTTACAGTTTCAGAAGATGCCAATGAGTCACATGACAACTCGTGATACCTTTTCAAGGTTGGCAAGTTGGTAACCGCTTGGGTTCAGTCAAACCGTTTGTGTACTTTGCTCCAAAAGTCTACAGCACTTCACAAAAAGAAAAAAAAAAAAACACCACAAAGCGAACACAAAATCCTAAGCCTGCAAAAAACACTGTTAGTTTCCTTTCTTGAAGGCAAAAGACTGGAACCCGTAAGTGGTGTAAGGATGAGGGGAGCCTATGTTTCCATGGTAGCCAATGACTGACATGCTGCCCCATCTGCCACTTTGTTTTCTGAGGAGAGGCTTGAAGACATTTTATTAACAGCCCCATGTCCCTATTTCCCTCCATGGGAACTTATTTTAATAGTTATCTTTACAACAAGAAATACCAAGATTGTTTGGGAATTTTAAAAAAAGCAGGTTATTGGTGATGGAATGGTGGGTTTTGGAGCCTGGTGATTCCAAACGAAGCCATGGCCCGTGTTCCTTCCCCCTTCTGGTGCTATAGTCCCCAGGGCCCTTCCCGAGTCTGTCATGATTGCATCTGCGGCTTAGGCAATGGAAGACCACATGGAAGTGTTCAGAACGTTCTAAGAGGGAAAAAAAAGCAAAAAAGAACTCCCAGTTTGGGAGAGGGAAATACTTAGTATTTATTTGATTATTCAAAAATACATATCAAAGTTCAGATTTCCATTCTTGGTGGTATTTGCTGTTTTTTTCACTGGGCTCATGGGACATTTCTGTCCCTGAATCCCACTGAAATCTTCCTTGGGCAATGAAGCTCTTAGAAGGTTCTGTCTGCCCAGCCATAGTGCTTTGATGGCGAATGACCCCCCCCCATGATGTTTGAGTGAGAAATCTTTAAGCCGACAACATCGACAGCCATTCCAAGGACCACCCCTTAGTGGTGAATTCATCCCTAGTGACCATACTCCCAGTGTGTGAGACCTGGGTGTGGAAATGTGTTCCGTTCAGCCTCTCTGTCACAGGTCTGCAAGTATAGCGCCATGGGAGCGTGACGGAAATGAGAGAGTTGTTCCCCATATCTGATTTTATTGTCATTGCTTTGTTGAACGATTAGCAAAACTGTCTTAGGCATTTTGGGCCAGAGAAGATCATCTCAGCTAAAATCACCCCTGAAGTCACATCTTCCAGCTTCCCACAGTGCACTTGGAAAGACAGTATTGTTGTGCATATGAGTGAAACTCCACAGGAACTGTGGATGTAGAAAGGAAAATCCCACTTGGAGTCTCAGACAGACTAATGCTTTTGATTTTATAGCAGATAACGAGGTAGAATTTGAGGCTCAGCGTAACCAAAACCTGTTTCTCTATGCCAAGCTGTCAGAACCTGAGAACAACTAGCATGGGTTCCCAGACAGTAGTCACTGACCCCAAAATTGTTTCCACCCTTCATGGTTAGTCTCAGGACCCAGGAATCGTCAGTTCCGGGAAGCCGATGTAGCGTCTTCATGCGAACACTCCAGAGGGAAGGGAGGCAGGATGGATGTCTGTCAGAGGCCAGCAAAGGACCCTCAGCTCCTTGTCAGGTGGACTCCGGGGGCTCTGCTGAGTGTAGAGAAGGAGACCCCCTCTCTGGGCTTAGATTCTGGTCTCCCAAAGTGAAGGGTCTCCCTTCCAAGTCACTCGAAAAAACCACATTTCCTGAATGTGTTATTAAGATTCTGATAGACAGGTGGAATTTTATTATACCTTATGATAAAATCAAATCATACAGTAGCACATGTAATAAATGGGCATTTCTTTCCCCATGTCATGAGTGTTTGGGACATAGAGTGTTCTGAGAACGGTTACCTTCTTTGTGCACTGCCAAAATGGGTCTTGGTGTCAAAGGGTGTGGCCACAGCAGCAATCACAATGCCTTTCAAATGACCATAAAGGGATTCTACCTGTGCTTTTATTCATTGAACTCATACACCTTTACACAGATGTCAAAAACCAAAGATGACATGTCACAAACAGCCGCTGGTGTGTGGTGTGGTGGGCGCAGGCTCCTGGATATCCAGTGTTGGGTGTTGGTTGCATGAAGCACACTCAGCTTCCACTCATTTCTCTAAACACCTGCCTCAACAGGTCGATCAGTCACCAAACTTAGAATGAACTAACTGTTGTGGGACATGCCGAGCCCAGCGGGTCCCCAGACACTCGAATGTGCTCTGCTCTTAAAAGTAATACTAAAAGGTCCACCCACTGATCATGTGTAACTTTGGAGTTCCACTTATTAAAGTACCCTGAAGTGAAAGCTAACTTTCATGTCTGTCCTTTTCTCCCCTTTTTAGAAATTCTCTTGGTTCCCCAAACTGTAAGTGTGAGTTGATGTTTTAGGAAAGATGGTTTGGAGAAGTCCAAAGATGGTTTTCTACAGTCTCCTTTATCGCCCCAACCCACTGTGACAGGTTCCTCCCCTGCCTGACCTCACGCCCCCAGGCTTCTGCCTCTGAGAAGCCCTGTGCGCAAACACCCTTTGAAGCAGCCATCACGAGGCTCTGTAAACATGCACAGTCACTAGGATGAGTGCACTGGGATGCACGGCATGATCGACCATGACCTACCAGTGACCAAGTTCACATGTGAGCCACCGAAACAGAACCAGAAGCCCACCAACACCCCTCTCGCTGCTGTTTATCTCAGCCTCCTCTCCTTTTCCCATTACCTCTCAAAAAATGTCTCTCAGGCATCTTTAGGCTTTTGCTCCTGATTTTGTTCTGGGCATCAGATGGCTCAGCAGACACCTGCCCATCAACTAAGATTTTAGAGCATCAGGTGGATAGTACAGATGGGTATAAAAGATGGACGCTACAGATAACCAGTGTGGCCTGACTATCCATAAAGCCCATCTGGAGGACACAAGTGTGTTGGATGCTCGGAAGACGACGTAGAGGCTGCATGTTTGGAAGCAATGAGCTCTGGAGGACGAGAAATCAACTGCTGAAGATGCTCTATCACCATGCAAGTCAGTGATGAGACGGCAAGGAGCCAGACTGAGGAAGGATAGGAGAAATGAGTGTCCTCTCATTGCAAATGAACTTGATCCTGAGCTGCCATAGTTGTGGAGGAAAATCATCCTCGTTGCACTACATAGTAAGTTTCAGAAGAAGGAGAAGGAAGTGATGCTGGGGAGTGAGCATTTGTGGTGTTGCCACAAGCAAATAGTGAGGCTGGTGGAAAACTTGCCAAAGAAGATTCCAGCATGGGGAAAGGCAGACAAGGGCTCTAAGAACTGTTGTTACAGATGCGTGTGGAGGTGAGAGGGACTGAGGGTTAATGGAGAGAGCAGGTCTTGGTGGTTGCTGGCATCAAATCCTTTGTGGCGCTTAGTAGGTTATAAATAAACACACGTGGCGTCTTTATAGCTGTCGACATGTTTTCCTCCATCTTGCATTTCATTTCCGAGTGGGTGTCAGTCTTGGTGGCAGGTGGCTTTTGAGGCAGTGTGTTTTCAACCTGCCAAACCTTTGAGATCATGAGTCCCATATGCGTGGAGTGCAGGTAGAAGTGGGCTGGAAGGCTTTGGGCCGAAACCCGTCAGGGTTTACTGTGTCTTCACTACATCTCGAATGTTCCTGTAAAACCAAGCCAATCCCCAGGATGACCATCCACACAACAGTTGGCTCTCCTGGCCTTTGCGTCCGGTTCTTATACAGGGATGAATTTGACACTTGGAAGGATATCAGATTAACACTCTGGGCTCAGAACGGGGGTGCTTCTGCTGTGGCGCCCACTTCAGCGCTAGTGAAATCTTCACCATGTTGTTTCTACCTCCAAAGTATGAAGGCTCTGAAGCCAGTCCCTACCTGCAGATAGACTATGTGAGCACAAATGTATGTGTACAGAGTCCATTGAGCTTCCACTTCAGTTAACCCGGCACTCTGCAGAGTGGTTGGAGCAGAGGAGAGGGCGTCTATGTGTTACCGTGGTAACGTTCTCATGAAATGTATAGCTTGTACTTGTCACCTAGTAGAATGGTGTCCATTTCAGGGTGTTTTTTTTTGGGGGGGAGGGACAGTGAATAGGGTAGGGAGAGGATTCTCATGTGTATTTAAACTAGGATTCTTTTGTCCACTGTTAAAAAAGACTGAAAAGCGAAGCGTCGCGGTGCAGTGTTAATCCCACGCCTGGGCGGATGGCAAGAGGACACCACACGCAGCAGCATGAAGGACAGAGAAGAGTCACCCATGCCTTTAGGAACACGAAGCAGTCAGGAGCCAGTGGAAAAGCCAGAGGGGCAGTGACTGTCCCATACCCTCACTTCTTCCACATTGGGAAGCCCCCAACCCCACCCCCAGGCTCCTGGCTTTGCTTTCTTCCTCCAGGCCTCTGCTGCAGGGTCACTTCACAGTTAAAGGAGGAGTGATGGTAGAACGGACCGAGATCTCGGTCCGGGCAGTTGGAATCTCAACAGCCCCTGAATGACTGCTTGGAGCATCGCCAGTAGTCTCTCTCTGACGCCCACCCGGTTTCAAATAGTCAACCCTTGTTTCCCAGAGGTGCAAGTTAGGAATAGTACAGGGCCAAGTTGAAAACGAAAGGGAGGTACCCGAGGAGCTAAGGCAATTAACTCGGTTGCTTTACCCACCAGAGATGAGTGCGGTCAGAAATGGGAGCAGAATCGCTATTGACTTTGATTTTCTCTAGAGCCTTCCTGAGCACGGAGGGGAGCCCAGGGATGGAGCCAGCATTAGCAGGGAGTGCCTGCCCTGGGACACCCACTGGTCTCCCCCTTTAGTTGAGGACCACGTTCTTCTCTCCGCATCCCCATTCCTAGATTATGAGTGTTCACATACGTAGCTGCAGAACAATCGGAGCCACCTGTGGCGTCAATTCTGCAGCTTGAACTTGACAATCAAGGTTTGCTGGTCTCAAACGGGCACTTAAACCTCAGTAGGGTATATGATTTAGCAATCGAACCCTCCCTTCTATGTGTCAGTTACATTTCCACCCTTCAATTAGCTGCACTGTTTTCTAGTGTGCTGTAGAGTTTTGCAATAATTTATGCAAGTGTTTGGTTTCCATGTTTACAATTTTTACAGCTTTCCTAGCATTTTAAATGGAAATGTCAATAAATGCTATGAATTGGTGTCAATGTGGTTATTTTCTGTTTCTTTCCTTTGTAATGTAATTTTTTAATTTATTTGATCACTTGTGGTCAGCCCGTGAACATGACCTTTTGGGCTCTAATTTCAGGTGCCTCGGAAGAACACCTTGTACTTTTCTTTCAAGGGCTTCAATGGAAAGCATTCCACGGAGAGGTATTTCCAGACTTGTTTTCACTCACCTGGGTAGGGCCACACCTCTGCTTTCCTGCTCCCCACGGTCACATTGACACACCCACTAACAGCAGATTGACGTTGAATGGAAAGGCCAGGACCCTACAATTTAGAAGATGCAAGTCCATACAACCTTGACAGGTAACAGGGTGAAGCCAGGCTTGTTTCTGAAACCCAAGGCGACTTAGAAAAACAAAGGGAAGTCAGAACATGGGAGGTCCATACAACTAAAGGAGATGTGGAATCCTAGGACCGCAGCCACAAAGCTCCAGTGGAAACACGGGTGGAATTCAAATGCAGTCGAGTTTAGTGAGCAGCTGCGTATAAAGGGTGATGTATTAAAGGCCTTCCTGTTGGGGCCAGCGATGGAAAAGAAAACCTCTATGTCATGTTTGCAGCTTCCTTTAAAAAATATTCAAATACTTCCTGAAGTGTCACCCTTGGGCCTCCACAGGGACACACAGTGCCCTCTGATGCACATGCTGTACATACAATGAATAAATTTAAAAAATTAAAATAGTCAAATACGTTAACTTGGTCCAGATAAACCCCATGAGGGCTTCTGCAGGTTGAATGTGTTCCTGTCCTGTGCACGCCCCTCCCCACACCCAGGAGCTCCTGGACCTTATGAAAGATGTAGTTTCTGCGCACAGTGGGGCCACACTTAGGGACTGCAAAGCTTCGAGAGCAGCTCTTTAAGTTTGGCCAGGCACCGCGGCGCACACTTCTCATAATCAGCACTTGCAAGGCTGAGGCAGGAGGATCGTGAGTTCCCGGCCAGGGCAGGCTACCTAGTGAGACCCTCTCTTCAAACAAACATGTGAAACAGAAAAGTTTGGAGAGTTCACAGAGGGCCGTAATCGCCATGATGAAAGGTCCTTGATTGAATTCCTAGTACCCCCAAACAGAAAAACAGGATCTTAACCCAAAGGGAAACTCAAAATCAACATTTGGGGAAGCTGACCACTAGGAACAGACTTAGATGTTCGACATTTTATTTTATTTTGTTTCATTTGTTTGAGAAAGGAGAAGGCCAGCCGCGGTGGGCATGTGGTGGTCAGAGAACAACGTTCAGAAGTCGCTTCTCCCATGTGGGCTCCTGGGACCGAGCTCAGCATGAACTCGAGTTTTACCCACAGCTGCCTTTACCCACGGAGCCACCTCTGACCATAAAGACATTTTTTTTTCTGAAACAAAACAATAGCAAAAGCTAGTAGTGAAAATAGAGTATTAAAATTGTTCAAGCAAATTTGACAAAAATCAAAAATTTTCGTAAGAGAATTAAAAAAATATCTACGTGCTATGGTCATATACATCAACATTTTAGGCCTACTTGAAGTAGCTATTTTAATGAATACACCGTGGTACTGTGGTAGAACACTTGTCTGGCATGTGTGGAGGGTCTTAGATTTGATCCTCTGTCACACATACACACACACACACACACACACACACACACACACACACCACAAATCTTTGTATTTATGTTGTAACAAAGCAGATTTTAAAACAACAAAAAGTGTGGGAACTGGTGGAATGTATGACTACACCAGATTTTACCTGATTGGAAGGTAAATAGAAGAGCAGACACTAGAAACAACTATGGCTTCGAAGAAGGTTGGGCTGGGCAGGTGCTCTCTCTCTCTCTCTCTCTCTCTCTCTCTCTCTCTCTCTCTCTCTCTCTCTCTGTGTGTGTGTGTGTGTGTGTGTGTGTGTGTGTGTCTGCCTCCCTCCCTCCCTCTCCTCTCTTCTCTCTTCTTTCCTTTGAAACAAGAATAAGAATAAAAGAAATGCAAGCGCTGTCCTGCGTGTACCTAAGGGAGGCAGCTTAACCAAGCCTGTTCTTGGCAGGATGTCCCGTCTACCTTCCTCTTCCTCGGTGGCTCTTCAGTCCTTTTCCACCTCCCACTTCTGTTTCTTCTGGAATGAACGGGGTGGTGCATTGTTTGGTTTTTCTAGTGTTAAAGCCTGGAAAACATTTCAGCCACAGCTCTAGATGAACCACATTTGTGTAGTTACTGATTTCTTGTTTGTTGTTCTTGGTGGTACAAAAGACGAAACCAGGCCCATCTGAATTGCCCACAGGATAACGTGCCGCTTGGAGCCTGGGTCGCAGAAGTTCCTTGCCCAACCTGCATGGGAGTAAATGTTTGGATTTTGGTTCTGTGATGTGGTCACAAGCTCAGGCTCAAGTCACTGGCTTCTTTCATTTGGTATTTTTAGCTTCTGAGAAGGCTTTAAAAAAATGTTAGTTTCTAAGAGTCGGGGTGGGGAGCTCACCGGCTGAGGTGGGTCACTGTGTTTCAGTGAACATGAGCTTTGGTGTCTAACAGGAGTCTTGAGAAACAGCAGCGGAACATGCTATTTTTATTGGAATCCAGACAAGATTTAACTCTTCCTGAAGCTGCGAGAATGTGGTTTGTGTCTCTAAGAGCCAGTGTGTGTTTAGATCACAGATACTTTCTACTGAGACAAATTTAGTCACAAATTAGCAGTAAGGTTAAAAATTTTTTAAGACAATGATTAACCAAATTGAAACAGGAGCATCACATGCTAATCCGCCTATCTTTATTTTGATTGTTCCAGATTTCCTGGTCAAAAATCCTCAGTGGAGAACATCATTTATCTATTTGAGAAAGACAACAGGTTTGCATGTGCTGGAGTTTTGGAGGAGACAAAAACTAATATAACTCTACCATTAGAAGCCTCAAAATCAGAGAGATTTCCCCTCCCTACCGCCTGCAGGGATTGAACTCAGCCCACCAGGTTTATCCACAGGTCTTTAAAAAAAAAAACCAGATCTTGTTAAAAGTGAAGTGTATACGAGTCAATGCGGTCTTTGTTTTGTGATTGAGACCTATCAGAACGATTTGCTCTCTAAATGAACTTACGGTAAACTTGTGATCAGAATTCAAGAGTCCACGGGGGAGGGGGATGGACAGGAAAACAGAGGGATTAGAATGTATGCAAGATGTCACCTGAGGGTTGGGGCTGTTCAGTTAGTAGAGCGCTTGCCTAGCATGCCCAAGCTCTGGGTTCGATTCCTGGCACTGCATAGACTGAGTGCAGTGTAGACAGGGAAATCAGGAATCAAGGTCATCTGTGGCTACATTGAGAGTCAAAGGTTAGTCTGGAGTACATGAGATCTTGTCTCAAAACAAAACAAAAAAAAGTCCCCTAGAAAGAAGGCAAGGCAAAGTTCTGGGGGGTCGGTCTGCCAGAGATAAATGATGCCTGGTAACTATAGCACCCCTGGAGACCCCAGCCCATGGAGCCTGACTCTGTGGTCTGAGGGGTGGAAGTTGAGGATGAGAGTGGTCTAATCCCGCTTCAGTGCATACAGGACTGTTCTCCTAATCCCTTCTCAAGTAGGTAAGTGAATAAAAATATATTTAAGGAATTCAAGCTCTTCCACAGTAGGCCTACACACTGACGCTGGCGCTGCTGCCATGTCTTCTGGTAATCCATGAGAAGTTCCAGCACATTCTACAGTACTCAGTCCTAGCATCGATACATTTGCCATCACTGCTGTTAAGTGTCTGCTAGCAACAACTCTGGTCCTGAAAATGGAGGGATTTCTGTCCATCTTGAACAGTTGCAATGTCAACAGCCACCAGCTGTTAAGCAGGGTTGTGTGAGTGGAACATGCTCTCAGTAGCCAGAGGTGAAAGGGGCGTGGTCATTGGAAGTCCCTGGTCATTGAAGCACACGTCTTTGGCTAGTTGGGAGAACTGAAATGGTGCATGGGAGTTTGGACATTCCTTATTGCAAAGCTAATGAGCTCCTGGCCCTCTCGATGGGGCATTTTTAGTGTTAATTACTGTGTACATTCACAGACACCAGGACTTTCCATCCTAGCTTCTGGAGTGTGCTGGATTCTAGAGTGTGTTAGAGATGGAAGCAGATAACCAGTTTCCAGAAGTTGTCAAGACCACCAACTACGCAGCTGTCGTCACCAGTCTCAAAATGAACAAGAAGAAGGATGGATAGTGTTTGAAATACCCTTAACTTATTTTGAGGAAACTTGTGGACATTTATGCAAATAAATTGAAGGAAGCCCGAGTGTAGCTGGAGGGATGTCTGACGTGACCTTGGACTGCTGTTTGCTTATCAAAAATAACTTGTGGCCAGAGTTTTAAAAGGTCTGATGCTGTGCTGTAGGATGCATAGCTCTGAAATAGTGCATAAGGAGTTAGGTTCCTCTGTTATTACATGCAATCCACGGGGCAGAGAGAAATATACCTGATGCATCCTTACAAGGTTGCTTATTCTACACTGCTTTTTTGCTTGCTGAAAGTCAGTTTGTTGTTTGGAAGAGTCTTTATAGTCAAGTTACAGTTTGTGAAAGAAATTAAGCATGGCATATTTAGGGACTTGAAGGCTGTGATCTGTTTGTTGAGGTCCTCGTTCCTCGAGTGAGTGAGGAGGGTGTTGCTAACCTGGTCAAAGAAGGTGGTTCTTCCGCAGTGAGAACTAGAGCTTTCTTGTGAAGATGTGTTTGTGTAACTGCAAGGAATGAGCGGGAAAGACATGTGAGTGGTGACTGAAGTGTAGTGTTGAAGCCAGTAACCAGGAAAAGGTAAAGAACAGAGCAAAAACAAGATTCTTAACTGAGAAGAGACAACGCTTCTTTGGCTCTTGTAGGCAGATACATCGTGAGGTCTCGACTGTCTTCTCGCTTTTCTCGGTTGGGGTGGTAACGGTTAATGGGCTATTTGGTAGCATGTATAGGGAGCATTTGGGGCTGATGTTTAAGGAAGCGTTGATGCCCAAATGCTGCTGGCGACGGCTAGCTACTGTCACTCTTCCCCTGTGTGGCCAGGCTCTTGCTCACACGCCTGTGATCCCAACACTTAGGAGGCAGAGGATCGCCCCAGGTTGAAAGCCAACTTTATTGACAGGGCAAAACACACTGTCCCTCTGATCCCCAGCTGCTCCGGAAGCCGAGTGGCTGAGGTGGTCGCAACATGAGTTTGAGACCCAATCAACCTGTTTAGAACAAGTCTGAACAAATCAAAAGTTTAGAATCTTGTTTTGCAGCTACCCATTCCTATTTGAGTAAATTTTTTTAAAATAAAAAGAATGCATGGAATAGTCAAAAAAAATGCTAAAACTAAGTAGATTGTATAGTAACACTGCCGTACATCCATGAGTTCATTCACGAAATATTTATGAAGTCCTATACACACACATACACACACACGCATACGCATACACACACACACACACATACACACACACGATTACTGTCACAAGCAAGCAAGCACTGGGGGTTTTAAAATGGCACTGGGTGAGCAACACAGCCCTTGCTCCAACTGGGAGGGCTGTAGATGGAAAAAAAATGGAGGTCACCAGTGACTGTGAGGAGAACGTTGTCCGTGGTGCGCTGGAAGGCGCTAGATGGGGAAGGAGTGAAGGAGGATGAGGAGGGGAGAATGGAGGGGATTTCACACTATAAACCGAGAAGATCTCAGAAGCATGGCTGCTGATCGGAAAGAAGAGAAGACAGAGAGACCCACGGCATGTAAACGCAGTGCCTGAACACATGACAGCACCTCGGCTTCTAGATGAGCAAGTCGGATTGCCCATGGGGTCACAGGACACTGAGGGGAACCCGGGCAGTAGAAACTGACAGTGACTGAGGACATCAATTAGGATGATTTGTGCAAGCACCAGAATGAGAAAAGTCCCACAGGAAGGAAGACTGGACCCCACATGGGGGATATGCCTTACACTTCCCCCAAAATAAATGGAGACAGTTCCCTAAATGGGCACATGGGCCTCTTGTCTTATTCTGAGCTCAGGAAGTGATGCTGAGCGCCAACGTGGTAAACTTTTGGCATTAAAATTTGGTACTATGGGCTGGGAATGTGATTGCCTCGCATGCTGGAGGTACTGGGGTCAATCCTTAGCATCACAAAAAATGGGGTGTACATGCCTGTAATCCCAGCACTGGCGAGGTGGAAGGAGAAAGATTAGAAGTTCAAGGTCACTCTTGGCTACATATCAAGTTAAGGTCAGTCTGGGATTATGAGAGATCTGGTTTCAAAAAAAAAAAAATCGTACCAAAGCATAGACACAGCAGCTCTCATTTTGTTGGCAGGGTATTTGCTTGTGAAGATCTGGGGGAATCTTCCTGTCACTCTGGAAAAAGTTCACAGGAAAGTGCAGATAATTTCCACATGTGCCACTGCTCCCCAGAATCACCTCAAACCCTTCGTTCTCAATGGGGTTCGCTCTTGTACCCCCATGGCTTTGGACTTAGGTCATGACATGCTTCACCATTATGTGGTCACACAGAAAGATATTCACCACCGGCGTCCTCTGTGCCCGCCCCTCACCTCCCTGCCCGGGGCCCTGGCAGCCCCTTGTCTTCTTACTGTCTCTCCGTCTTTATTTTGTCTTTTCCAGCATGACATATGGTTAGAACCACCCACTATGTTGCCTCTTTCACTGAATGTGCAATTAAGCTTCCCCCATGTCTTTTCCTTTTTTTTTAAATTTTTTTAATTTATTATTTATTCAATTGTGCGAGTGTGTGTGTGTGTGTATGTGTGTGTGTGTATGCGCGTATGTATGTATGTGTGTGCGTGTAGAACCGCGGACGAATTCGGGAACCACCATGGACGTCTTGCCCCGGGATTCACAGGCTCTGCCCTACCAGGACCAGAAACGCAGGCCGCCCCCGCTTCCACCCGGCGTCTATACGTGGGGTCTAGGATCCGAACTCAGGACCTTCCACCTGCAAGGCAGAGGCTTAACCCCTGAGCCACCTCTCCAGCCCTCCCCCCGTGTCTTTTCTTTTTTTTATTATTATTTATTCAATTGTATATGTGTACGTATGTATGTGCGTGTGTGTGTGTGTGTGTGTGTGTGTGTGTGTGTGTCTGTGTATGTGTAGAACGGACGAACTCGGGAACCACCATGGACGCCTCCACCTCCTTGAACTGCTCCAGGATTCACAGGCTCCGCCCTACCAGGGCCGGAACACAGCCCCCCCCACTTACGCCTGGCGTCTATACGTGGGATCTGGGATCCGAACTCAGGACCTTCCGCCTGCAAGGCAGAGGCTTAACCCCTGAGCCACCTCTCCAGCCCCCCGTGTCTTTTCTTGATACAATAAATCTGTTTTCAAAAGACCCTTGAATCCTAGCATCTTCACAATATCTTTTTTTGGGCATAATGTTTTATATATCACTTGAAACAATATAAAATTTGTGAAAGAAGTCACTTGCTTAACCGATGACAGTGGAAATGTTTCTCTCTTCATATTTAGGGGGTCATGGTTTTTGTTTGTATTCATGGTTTTTATTTGGTTGGTTTTTAAATTTTAATTTTTAAAAGTATTTTGTGGGCTGGAGAGAGGGCTTAGGAGTTAAGACTCTGTCTTGAAAGCAGAAGGTCTTGAGTACAGATCCCAGGTCCCTCATAAAAAACAGCAGGCAGAATTCTACAGTGTCCGGCCTGTATTTCCAGCTCTGATGGGTGGAACCTGGGAAAATCCCAGAGCGAAGCAAAAAGGAGGTAGAAGCAATCCAGGATGATTGCAAGTCACTTTTGTTCCTTCACAGGGACCCACAGTGCTCCCTGATACACACACACACACACACACACATACACACACACGCTACACGCACATGCGATGGTGTCCCAGTGGAGGTCAGAGACCACGTCTTCTACCATGTGGGCTTCCAGGGATCGAACTCAGGTTGCTAAGTGTTCAAGCAGATGCCTGACCCACTGAGCCATCTCACTGGCCATTTCCTTTGTTTTTGAAACAGATCTCCTAGGATAGACTGCAACTCACTGTGTAGCTGAGGTTGGCTTCGAACTCCCAAACCTCCTGCCTCCATCTTTTGAGTGCTGGGATTACAGATGTGCATGGTTGTACATGGTTGGTTGGGTATTGAGTTTTTGTTTTGCCTGTGTGTGTGTGTGTGTGTGTGTGTGTGTGTGTGTGTGTCTGTCTGTCTGTCTGTCTGTCTGTCTGCCTGTGTGTGTTTTAGAGGGTGCCTGTGGAAGCCCAAGGGTGAGTTTTGGAATCACTCTGGGTTGCTTTTACCTCCTCTTTGCTCTGGAGTTTCCCAGACTCTGCCTTCCAGGGTCCAAAATACAGGCTGCTGCCATTTCCACCTGGCATTTTTATGTGGGATGTAGAATCCAAACTCAGGACCTTCTGCTTGCAAGGCAGTCTTGACCCATAAGCCACCTCTCCAGCCCATAAATTATAGTCCTTAAGAAAACAAAACGAAGTGTACTTCCCGCTCCCTTTCTTCCTTCAAGTTTCCACCAACTCCCAGCACATTATGACACCATCAGTGGATTAACCCACTGGAAGATTAGAGGCCCCTGACCTCATGTCACCTCCTCAAAGCCCCACCTTTAAATTCTGCTGCACTGGGGATCAGGCCTTGAACGTCTGAACTCTTTTAGAGGGTATTTCTGATTTAAAACTTAACGGTGGTTTACTGAAGTGGGTTTCCACTCCCATCCCTTGCTTTGCACCCATCCTTAGCTGCATCCAGATGGGCATGGCAGCGCCTTGGCACAGTGCAAGTGACGTGCCAGGGCCTGGCTTCTTCCTGCGTACCATCCATGAGGGTCTTTGCCTCCTGGTCGTCCCAGGAGAGCAGCCCTGAGCTGTTAGAAATGCCCTGTGTGTGCTCAAGGATGGCAGCAGACAAGGCATGGACACAAGGACAAGTCAGACGCCTCACGCCCAGGTGCCCGAGATGGACTACGCCGATGCCTGGGCTCACACCAAGAAACCCGTGTTGTAAGAAACGGATTTTTCAAAGTCCTTGCTGGGTGCCTAGCTGCCCCTGAGGGTGGTGAGACGGGTAGCAAGACGCCCCAGGGAGCGGGGGCAGAGTGAGAAATCTCTGTCACAGTCCAGGAAGAGCTGGTGGGGAGAACGGGTGGGACTGGAGTCCTGGGAGATGCGATGAGGAGAGAGCTAGAGAAGGACCTGGCATGGGGTGCAAGGGGTTCAAGGGGCGCTGCTCACCCTGAGATCATGTCATGACCTTAGTCATGGTCAGAGATGGGGGACAATGACCTGCTTTTCAAATCTGCTCGCTATGAGACTGTCTTGAGTTTCGTGTGCACTTCTTGGACACGGGGGTAGAGGGGGGCCCCACATGGAAGAGGAGTGATCCCACAGGGATTCTCCAGGATGGAGTTTATCACTGGCTCTTAAAACTTGGCTGGAAAGGAGGGCAGCTCTGGCCTGGTCTCCCGTGGACACTTCCTTTCTTCTTTCTCTTGGAGAGGGAGCCAGAGGGGGTGTGGACTATGATGGCGGGGTAGTGGGGGGACCCAATGGCAGAGTTTGTGCAAGGCCCTAGGTTGGGTCCACGGCACCAGATTAATGGTAAATAAAGACGCTGAGGCTTGGAAGAGCAAATGGTTTACAGTGACAGTTGTTATCCGCACGGTGGCAACAGCCATTCCTGGGCCATTCTTGGGCTGGTGGGTCTGTACTCATGCGGGCAGGTCCTTGGGCTCCTCCGGAGTCAGTTTCATCATCTTGTCCACGCACAGCAGGATGAGGGTCAGAAACCAGAGACTCCAGCCAACCGCTGCCGCGATCCAGCCGTACTCGTCCACCGACGGGCGGCAACAGCGGGCCGCGCGGGGACAGAAATCAGTGTCTGGGGGGCGGGGAGGAAGAACAAGAAGATCAAACCTGTCGGATGCCAGCCCTGTCCGCCGTCTCTCATGTCAGCCAGAACCAGAACATGAACATCATCTCGGCCACCGCTCATCAGACACCCACACGATACGCATCCCTCATGAGGGGACAGATGCAATTATTGTACAGTTATTGTTGTGTTAGAGATGAAAGCCAGAGCTTAGAGTGGCCATAGACTCTGTCGCTGAGCAACACCCCAGCCGATATAGCTCCTAGGATTATCTTATTTGATGCAAAGAAACCAACATGAGAGTTTGCCCAAGGCCCCAAGATGGCAGAGGTAAGGCTCGACTCCCCAGTCCCGAGGTCCCAAAGCCACGTCCTCAGCCTCTCCGTAGTGGCGTTCTGTGCCCTTGTTAGTAAGTGCCAAATGTGTCTGGCCATTTGCAGAGGGCAGGATATAGAAGGTCAGAGTTAACTGTTGACGAAGCCTGTGTGATATGGATTCCTGGTGTTCTCTGAGTGTTATGCAAAGGGGTCCAACCCAAGCGCCCGCCTTGGGCGGGTTACCACTCGCCTCCAGTCTCCAAAGGCTGCGAGCGTTTGTACCCAGGGTACCCTTGGCTGCTGACCAGGGGATGGGCCATTAAAGCTCCCCGTGCCAAAGATCACGAGTCTAGATTGGGATCAAAGCCAAGCTAGCTTTCAGACTTGCTCTGCAAACAGTGCTGGGGCGCAGTACCCCCTGCCTGGCCACCTGACACCCATTAGCAGAAAAAGAGAAGCCCAAGTTCCCCTCCCGGAGGCCTCCGGCCAACCCCTGAGGTCAGGACCGTCTGTGGGGAGGCTTACTGGGGCACTGCTCCGGGGTCTCCGGGTCTGGGTGGTGTGCTGTCAGGTTGCCGCCGCCGCCGCTGCTCCTGGCTTCTGAGAAACAAGGTGGGAGACAGTCTCAGACCAAAGGAAAAGCGAATCCCTAACAGACTGTTCGAGAACTTCCGTTGTGCACAAGTTGATAATGAGCGGGTCACAGAAGTTCCAGTGGAAAGGTATCAAAGAGTTAAACAAAAACACTAACACCCGCTGCGGACTGTTCTGTGCACCCCAGATTCATCTTCAGGAATCCTAATGCTCAAGGGTTTGGAGATGGCACCTTTGAAGAAGAGAAAATGGGGCCACGTGGGTGAGTCTAACTCAAGGCGCCTGGTATTCTCACAGGAGGAGGAAGAGGCCTCGGCAGTGCTTGGGCCCAGAGGACAGGCCACGGTGGACAGGCCCAGAGGACAGGCCGCGGTGGACAGGCCCAGAGGACAGGCCGCGGTGGACAGGCCGCGGTGGACAGGCCGCGGTGGACAGGCCCAGAGGACAGGCCGCGGTGGACAGGCCCAGAGGACAGGCCGCGGTGGACAGGCCGCGGTGGACAGGCCGCGGTGGACAGGCCCAGAGGACAGGCCGCGGTGGACAGGCCCAGAGGACAGGCCGCGGTGGACAGGCCCAGAGGACAGGCCGCGGTGGACAGGCTGCGGTGGACAGGGCACATGGGCCACGGAGACAAACCAAGGCTTCTGATGCCTTGATCTTCATTTCCATCCTCTGGGACTTTAAGAGCGTGCTTCCGCTCCTAGCAGCCGATGATGCTATGTGTGTTGGCAGCCTGAACAAAGGAATATCCTCATCTTCTTCCTTCCTTCCTTCCTTCCTTCCTTCCTTCCTTCCTTCCTTCCTTCCTTCCTTCTTTCCTTCCTTCCTTCCTTCCATTCCTCTTTCAATCTGTAAAGTACTATACTGCATTTATTTAAAAAAATTAAAATCAGCCATATAACAGGTCTCATGATGCCATTTCATACAGGATCATGTTCCTTGCTCCGTTACTCTCTCTTGCCTCCCTCTCCCTTCCCACAGCTCCCCTGGCCCTTCCCAGATAACGTCACCCCTTCCATTGTTATATCCTACGTGTGGGCCTCTGTCTATCTACCTACCTGCTTACACACCTACCTATCTACTTAGCTCATTTGTTTACCTACCATGTATTTATCCAACTATCTATCATCTATCTTCATCTCTCATATGTAAGTTGGTCTATCTTCTAAAAATTCTCTATCATAAATTTATCAGTCTAACATCTATCTCTTATCTATGATCATCTATCATATCTATCCTAGATATCATATGTACTTATCTATTATTTCTACCTGTCTTTTTAAAATATTTTATTTATTTATTTTATGTGTATGTGTATGTCTGTGTATGTGCGTATGTGTGTGTGCATGTGTGTATGTGTCTCTGTGTGTCTGCATCTGTGTTTGTATTAGAGGGCACTGTGTGTCCTTGTGAAGGACCAAGAGTGACTTCAGGAATCATCTTTCTACCTCCTTCTTGCTTTGCTCTGGGATTTCACAGGCCCTACCCACCAGTATCTGAAGTGCAGGCAGCTGCCATTTCCACCTGGTGTTTTTACATGGGACCCGGTATCTGAACTCAGGACCTTCTGCTTACGAGACAGAGTCTTAACACCTGAGCCACTCTTCAACCCTCTATGTAAATCTATTTCTATCTCTGTATTTATCTCTGTATCTATCCGTCCGTCCGTCTGTCTGTCTGTCTGTCTGTCTGTCTGTCTGTCTGTCTATCTATCCATCCATCCATCACATATAAGAGAAAAAAGATGTGATGTTCGTCTTTCTAACTCTGGCTTATTTCACTTAACATGATGCTCTCTAGCTCCATCTACTTTCCTGCAAATGACATAAATTTGTCCTTCACAGCTGAGTAAAACTCACACAGCACATTTTCTTATCCATTCATCTGTTAGCAGACATGGAGACGTTCCATTTCCAGGCTCCTGTGCACAGTGCAGCGATGCACAAGTACCGTCCCGTTCCCATCTCTTCGGTATCAGTAGAGATGTTTGCTGTTCATCTGTCATTGCCCTTCAGCGACCAAGGGTCTGTGGCACATAGCTACTTCTATGCAGATAGTTGTAGCTCTGAAATGGTATCCCCAGGATATACTGAAATAGTCACTGGAAAATATCTAGAATGTCCCTTCATAACCTATTCAATTTCCTTCAAAAACATGAGCAAACACTAAAATCTGACCACCAGACCAACAAAAAACAACTACATACCAGCGAGACCAGAGCTAGCCAGACTACGTGATGCTTAGCATGGTCTCTGGGTTCATTAGCAGGAGGCAAAAAGATGAAAAGAACTCTAGTGGGAATTCTAAGAGTTGTGTCAGGGTGGATAGGAGGCTTGGTGTAAGGAGACGAACATGAGGGGCCAGGAAAGAAGAGCCACGCCCTCCTGAGGCTGAGAACGGGAAGATGGGCGGTCTGCACTGCCCAGGAGAGCAACTGGTGGCCACTTGGTGGCTATTTAAATTTATTAAAATGACTTTAAGTTAGACATTCAGCTTCCCAATCACCTTAGCCACATCTCTTATTTAGCCACATCTCTTATTTAGCCACATCTCTTATTTTTTAAATTTATACTTTATTTATTTAAGAGAGAGATAACTTAGTTAATTTTTTTATTTATTATTTATTCAATTGTGCGTGTATGCCTGTGTGTGTGTAGAACCACGGGCGAATTCGGGAACCACCATGGACACCTCCACCTCCTTCTGCCCCGGGATTCACAGGCTCCGCCCTACTAGGACCAGAAATGCAGGCCGCCCCCGCTTCCGCCTGGCGTCTATACGTGGCGTCTATACATGGGGTCTAGTATCCGAACCCAGGACCTTCCACCTGCAAGGCAGAGGCACCTCTCCAGCCCCGAGAACTTAATTTTAAACATTCCATTGTCAAAGAAATTTCTAGCAGCACAAATGCTAATCTAGGTAGATCAAAACCAAAAGGTTGATTTTTTTTTTTTTTTTTTTTTTTTTTGAGGCAGAGTCTTTTGTGCCTCAGGTTGGTCTGGAACTTGCTATGTAACTGGGGATGACCTTGAACTTCAGCTCCTCCTGCCCCGCCTCCTGTAGCTGACAACATCTGGGGGTCAGTTGTCTCCTTCCGTCTCTAGTCTGTGTTCCAGCCTCTCCCATCTCCATCTCCCATCTCAACACAGGAGAGCTGGGATTACAGGCGTGAGCCACCCCATCAAGCTGTGCGTGCATGTGTGTGCGTGTGCGCTTTTCTTACCTGCTAAACCATCTTGCTGGCCCCTAAGAGACTGATTTTGAAGAATCTTTCTAGAAATGATATTGCTATTAAATATGTTTCTTTGTAATTACCAATTTAAAGGGCCGGAGATATGACTTAGTGGTTAAAGCCCTTGACTCACAGTCCAGATCCCAGATCCCATGTAAAAGTGCTGGGTAGATGGGGCTGGAGAGGTGGCTCAGGGGTTAAGCCTCTGCCTTGCAGGCGGAAGGTCCTGAGTTCGGATCCCAGATTCTCACGTATAGACGTCCAGGCGGAAGCGGGGCGGCCTGCGCTTCTTGTCCTTGGTAGGGCGGAGCCTGTGAATCCCGGGGCAGAAGGAGGTGGATGCGGTCCATGGTGGTTTTCGCGAATTCGTCCGTGGTTCTACACATACACAGACACACAGACACGCGCACATACACACGCACATGCACACAGTTGAATAAAAAAAAAAAAAAAAAAAAAAAAAGTGCTGGGTAGATATGGTAGCCTGCCTGTATTCAAACCCTGGAAGGCACAGCCTGACTTCTGGATTTAATTACAGACCCCGGCTCACAGCAATAAGGTAGAAGGGCGATGGAGGATGATTTCCCATATCACCTGGAGTCCATGAGTTCTCCAGGGATCTCTTGCCTCTCGTGGGATTCACGTCCGTGAGTTCCGTTCTTTCTCTCCTCTAATAAACTCTGCCTTCATCCTCTACGCATATCCTGGTTTTAATCTTTGACTCCTGAACACAAGAACCTGGACACATAAAGACCCCAGAGGGAACCGAGCCAACTGGGAGTTGAACCTAGAATCTTCTGATCAGTATTCAGACTCATTATCCATTGCACCCCTGTGGGCCTCCACAGCAGACACACTGACGTGCACTTGTGTACGTACACACCTGCCTTGTGTGCTCCCCCACATGCAAACATAGACTCGCGCAGGCACCATAGATAGATAGATAGATAGATAGATAGAGATGAGATATATGAAAGAAAAAAAAAAGAAATTACAAAAAAAAGAACAAGAAGAAAAGAAGGAAAGAAGAGAAAAGTGTGGCATCCCAGGACTTGTGGGCCACATGGCCTTCAAGGTGCTGTCGTCACCTTGACTTAACTGCAGAAGGCTGTGCTTGACCACACTCTTCACCCAGTCCCTCCCCGCCACTCCACCCTGCTTCAAGTATGCTAATCACCTCCCTTCCATCCCAAGGTCACTGTAAATTATTGACAGCGGAGCAGTTTAGCACTGGGCCCTGTTTTGGAGAAATAGATCTTGAACATTTGAATTTTTCTTCTACAGCAAATCACGTCCTTGGCCCTGACCTTCGCCTCCCCCCCCCCTTACATCCTCTCTCCGGGGAGGGCGGCAATGTTCCAGTGGGCTGGAGTTCACCAAGGGGGGGGGGCAGTTAGTTAGACCCTAGTGTTAGGTTAGAGCCTGGGAAAGGATCATTCCCGGCCCACCTCACAAGGTCCAAACATCGTTCCCTAGCAGCGGCTTGAGGCGGTTCAGATGGAACAGCCCAGATGAAAATTCCCACGCATCTGAATTTCAGCCTCCTGTGTCCTGGGAGCCAGCCAGAGGCCTGGAGCGTTTGGGGAGGCCAATCCTGCGATATGTGTCGGTGTTGGGGACGCTCATCATGAGCAAGGCGCTGTCAGCGTAAAGAGAAGGAGATGACACCGGCTCTCGTCTGTGCAGGAGTGGCGTTGAGGACAAGCTTGCTGACTATAACTGGACTTGCTGACCATAACCGAATGCCCACTGTGGGCTATTTTATTATGAGTTTTTTTATAAGGGTGCTCTTTACAAACAACCTTATGAATCAATACTCTGCTCTAAACAAAGAATGAGGAGCACAGAAAGAAGTCATTTGCTCAAAGACACACAGAGGGGGGAGTAGCTAGAGGATGGTCTCTGAGGACCAACGGGGGAGAGGGGGGACAAGACACCGGGTGACTTCAGAGGAGGATTGCATTTCAGGGAGCAGAATAGCCAGCACCCCCAAGGAAGCTCAGAGACTGGAGCGGATGCCGGCTCCCTGTGGTCTGAGAGGCAGGCCCCGGGCTGAGTGCGAGGGAAGAGGACCTTGGCTAAGGAGGCCTGAGCCCCACCGCTTGAGGGCTTGAGGGAGGACTGTCAATCACAACAGTCCAGAGAAGCTGCAGAGAAGCAACAGGCTCTTCTTTTTTCCCCTCCCTTTCAGTCAGTTGGATGATGAGAGTCCAGCGATCCCTCCCAAGGATCAATAGAGGTAGCTGCTCCTCAGGGTGGGGTGAGTGGTGGTCCCAGGCAAATCCAAGGCACTCCCTGCTCTCCCCCCACCCCCATCCAGCCCCGCCCCCTTCTCCAGAAGACAAGCTTCTGTTTCCTCTTTCCTCGGTGTGGGGCCAAGTCTGGTTCAGGAATCCTCCCCTTCCTACTCCCCCTCCCTGCTGCCCTCTGCACCAGGCGGAGAATAAAGTTCACGGACTCTTACCTGTCCAGCAAGCCGAGTGGAAGGAGGTGACGACCAGGCCGAAGAGCAGAGCGGCGCGCGGGGCAGAGGTGAGGGGTCTGAGGCTGCAGAGAGAGCCGCCTGTCTGCGCCATGCTGACACTGGGGACCGTGCGGAGCATGAGCCTTGGGTTGGCGTTGGCGCGGGGCTGTCCCGCAAGCGCTGGGAATCCACAGCTTGTTTGGGGGAAAAGAAAGGGGGCGGAGCCAAGGAAACCACCTGTCACACCTGCTCTGCTTGGGTAACTGCTGGATGGGGGAGGGGAGGAGGGACAGTTTGTGCAAATCAAGGTTGTCCCCATGAGGGAAAAAGTTGGGCAGTGTCCTGTTTGGTCCTTGGCACTGAGTCCGCAGGTGCAGCCCGGATTCTCCAGCTCCTTTATAAGTAGTCCACTGCTGAGCACCAACTGTATACCCTGTGTTCACTATGCGAGAAAATAGCATTTCATGGGGCTTCCAAGCTTGGGTAAAAGACTTGACAGATAGAGGGGAGAAGGGGTCGCTGTACTTGGAGAGACGGGGTGTGCAAAGACCAGAGACAAGATAGAGCTCAGAGGTCCCTGTGACCAGGAGAGATGAGTAGGGAGAGGGAGTGGGAAAGACCAAAGATGTGGAAAGCCCAGAAGTTGAGCATCACCTCTGTGTGGCTGGGGGAGTTTGAGGCCATGTCAGCGAGCAAAGGAGGGGCTGTGTGAAGATGCTGAGCCCAGAGGGAACTGAAGTGGAGTGCTGCCTTCCATCTAAATGATTGACAGTCTCTCCTTGCGCAGGCCACATTCAGAGGCCCCCAGTGGGTGCCTGAAACCATTCTGCACACACACACTTCCTAAAAATACATGTCTAGGTTAAAGTTGCAGGAAGAGATTACTAATGTAATTAATGATTATTTGGACCAATTATAACAATATAATATTCGTTGTTTAAAACTTATGAATTATTCATTTTTCTGGAATTTTCCATTTAATATTATTGGACTACCACTGATTGTAGGTCACTGAAATGGCAGGGAGTGAAATGGGGGGGATTAATGGGGACTACTGTTCTATAGCAAATGTTCTCCATGTGTATGAAAGGCAGGAGCCAAGGCATTGAGACTCATGGATGGGTAAGTCATGATTCCTGTCCTTGAAGAGACCATGGTCTACCAGGGAAGAATCTGAAGTGACAGCGAGGTGGTTATGGAAAGCTAGAGGAGGAAGCGGTTAAGTTGGCCTGCAGATGAGGGGACATTTGAGCTGGGTATTAAAGATTGCACATGTGGATGGGAGGCGGTGGGCTGCTCAGATAGCAGGACACATAAAGGCAACAAAACTGTCCAAGTGAGGCCAGGCCTGGATGTGTGCACCGTGGTCTCACAGACCCAGTAAGTGAGGATTCAGCCCAGTTCACTCATGGCTCTGGGGGAGGAGAGCATGTACAGTGTCTGACACTTAAAATCTCAGCACTTGGGAGGTAGAGGGAAGAGGATCAAGGGTTCAAGGCCAGCCTGGGTTACATGAGACCCTGACTGAAAGAAAAAGAAAGAAAGAGGTAAAGAAAGAAAAAGAAAGAGAAAAAGAGAAAGAAAGAAAAAGAGAGAAAGAGAGAAAGAAAGAAAGAAAGAAAGAGAAAGAAAGAAAGAAAGAAAGAAAGAAAGAAAGAAAGAAAGAAAGAAAGAAAGAAAGAAAGAAAGAAAGGAAGAAAGGAAGAAAGGAGAAGGAATAAAGGAAGAAATAGAAAGAAAGGACTTAAGGAAGGAGGAAGGAGGAAGGAATGAAGGAGGAAGGAAGAAGGAAGGAATTACGTCCATGAATTCGCTGTGATAGCTGCACTCATGGGTTAACCTTTGCCTCACAAGCAAAAGGACCTGAGTTCAGATCCCCAGATTCCCCATAATAACACCAGACAGAAATGGCAGTAGCCTGCACTTCCAGCTCTGGAAGACAGAGCTAAGCAATAAGAAGGTAGAATAATCTAGAATGATTTCCAAAGTTACTTTCGGATTTGCACAGATACACAGTACTCTTTTCTATACATATATCTACATTCCTCCCATGCACACAAGTATACTCCCACACCTACACATGCAAAAACAAAAACAAAAACAAAAAAACACCCAAAATCAAGACCAAAACAACAAATAAACATGCTCTATGGATGGAAGCTCACAAGCGTACTTTCTCTGGATTTTTCCAAAGGTCAAATTAGTGATGTCCCTTGTCTCCAGGACTTGGAAAGAAAGCAGAAATGCTTGGCGGGGTAATTTTTAGGTGATGCCCAAAAGTCTAGCATAGGCCAGTCACTGGACATTCGCCAATGACCAAGCAGCCACTGTACACCAAGCCCTTGGTGAGGCCCCTTTGGGGTGAGAACACATGGTTCTGGTCTCCATTTCAAATGTGTTTTGTCTGCTTCAAGCGATTTCAGTAAGTTTTCTTCAACCCTTTGTGGGCCAAGGCAGGGTACAAATAAATCAGGACTTAAATAACAGTATCATTTCTAAACACACATCTCTCTGGTACTTTCTATTGATGGTGAGATTTCATTTATTTATTTACTTATGTGTGTGCGTGCGTGCGTGTGTGCGTGTGTGTGTGTATTTGTGATTATCAGAGGGCATTGTGTTTGGAGGACCAAGGGCAACTTCAAGAATCACCCTGGATTGTGCTACCTCTTCTTTGCTTTGGAGTTTCCCAGGCTCCACCCACCAGGACCTGAAGTACAGACCACCACCATTTCTACCTGGCATTTTGCATGAGACCTGGGATCTGAACCCAGGACCTTCTGCTTTCGAGGCAGAGGCTTAACCCCTGAGCCATCTCTCCAGCCCAAGCTTTCTTTTAAAACAGTGATTAACCCTAACTAAGTTTAGACCACCTGCCCACCCTGAGCTAAGCACTCCTCCCACAGTGATGGCTTGTTTTTTTTTTTTTTTTTCAATTATCCTGATGATGTTAAGAGGACAGTTGCTAGCACCTTAATTTCAGATTAGGAAACAGTCCAGGAGTGAGTTGAAAGCACAAACCGTTGCACGTTTTTAGGACTCTCTTGTATCAGTATATCCTTTGCACATGGGACATGGTTTTAAAAGCTGGAAATGGCAGGCGAAGCATGAAAATGATTGACATGTCAAAATAGAAAAAGACAGGAAGCCATTATTCCAGACCAGGCTGCTACCTTGGCCCCCAGGAGACCAGAATGAAAACCAGAATGTTGTCACTAGCAACACATAGAAACTAAGCCGCTTGCTGAAAACATCAGGAGAGAAATAATAGCCACATTTCCAGAAAGGGTGGTCTCATTCTGAAGTATAATTTCACCCACTCTATTGACCCTTACCCAAACTGATCTGTCATGATGCTGATAATAATTAAACAGTTATGTTTCTTGCATACTGTCTCCCTGTCCCTGTCTCACAAGAGCACTCTACCTTTGAAAAGATCCATCCTAACTTCCTTCAGTCCTTTCCTATCCATACAATCAGATCTTCTACTCAACCCATTGGGATACTTCCTCTGTTTATGAAATTTCCAGAGTCAAATAAAGCCACTTAGGGTCTTCAGACCAAATGGCTGTAATTCTTACCAAGAACAATACCAATCCAGAGGGAGATTTTTCTCTCTAAACCCCTGTGGTAGTAGTGTTAAGTGTCAGCTTGAAAACTGAGAACTGAGCCTTTAGCCACACCCATGAAGATTATTTCGTGAAGCCACACCTCTGAGCCAGCCCCCAGGAGATTATCTACTGGATGTGGGAAGGCCCAGCCCATAGTGGGTGGGACCAATCCCAGTGCAGGACTGATAAGACAGAGCCAGTTTGTTCAGGTTTTAGCAGACAAGCAAGCTAGAAAGTATGCCTTTCTCTCAGCTTTCCACGGGGATATGTATGGCCAGTTCCCTCAGTTCTTACACTGGTATGAGTTCTCCTGCCGTCGTAATATAAGCTTCAACTGTGGGCAGGCATAAAAATCCTCTTGTTCCCTTAAATGATTTGGACTGTGGATTAATTAATATTAGCCACTGACAAGAGTCTGAAATGGCCCCCACAGAAGGAATATGCTCCCCAAAGCCTGTCTACCAGTAAACCCTGCAGAGAGCAATGTGGATCAGCCCCAATTTGTCTGTTTGAGGCAGTGCGTGGGATCTGCAAGGCTTTCAAAGTGCTCCACAACATTTGAGGTATGACAGAAAAAAAAAGTGTTCATATCATCAAGAAAAAAAGGAAGTGTAGTAAGTATGACGAGAGCAACAAAGTGATTCATTTCAAATGTTTAAACAAACCATTTAATCTAAAATTGAGGATATTTAAAAGTTTTTTGGCTTCTGCGTGTGTGTGTGTGTGTGTGTGTGTGTGTGTGTGTGTTCACGAGGGCATGTAAATGTGTGTGACTGTGGAGGCCCAAGACTAACAAATCAACCTGGATTGTTCTACCTCCTCATTGTTATGCTCTGGGATTTCCCAGACTCTGTCTTCCAAGGCTGGAATTATAAGCTACTGCCATTTCCACTCGGTGTTTTTCTGTGGGATCTGGTGTCTGAACTCAGAACCTTTTGCTTGTGAGGCAAAAGCTTTTTTTTTTTTTTTTTTTTTTTTAGTCAATTGTGCGTGTATGCATGTACCCTGAGCCGTCTTAGCAGCCTGAGGACATTTTAATGTTTTATATGAAGGGGGCACATCCTTCCAAGATGATGAGAGCCACAAGCTGTGAATGTTTAAGGGGTCCCCTTTGAGTTGGGGTGGTGATGGTTTGAACGGCAGCCCAGTTCTAAGCTAGCAGATTCTGATTAGATCTGCCAAGCAGCCCTAGACATGGAGGGATAATATTCCAGTCTCTCTCTCTCCTTCCCCTTTTACCATTGTTTGATTTGGAAGATACAACGAAAGGAGAGTCATCCTCTTATCAGATGGACACGTTTTATCCTCATAAAGGATTTCTAGTAACTGGGACTTGTTCATTACCAGGAAAGGGCTGGTAGACAATACTTTGACCAGAGTCCCCAGAATGGCTTGTGTCCACCAGCCCCAAGGAGCCTGCAGGCGCATTCCGTGACCCCTCCATACGGTCTGCACTGGTTTACTTTGGAGAGTATACCAGGAAGTTGTGTCGTTCAAAGCTGACATTCTGCAAGAACATTTTTAAGATTTTTTTTAAATGGTTGAGATAGGTGTTTGGTTACATGAACTTAAAAAAAATTCAAGATAATTGTGTGCGTCTGTGGTTAAGCTTTGTGGTGGCTGTTGGAATTGGAGGTGGCCACAAGAGTGGGTTTCCAAGTGCTTTGGCTTTATCTGGGTATCTGACTATTGCGGGATTCTTGTGTTCGGAGTTGAAGATTGAAACCAGAACACATGTAGAGGATTAAAGTAGAGTTTATTAGAAGAGAGAAAGAATGGAACTCATGGACTCTATATGCGGGGTACCCTGAGGGGCAGGCGCCAAAGATGGCTGCCAAGGTCAGGTACATTTATGCCTTAGATAAGGGGGAGTGGCTTTTCCTCATTGGTTAATTCACATTGGCGCACAACCCAGTTAATCTCGTGCCCACCTCAAGGTGGGCATCTGTAAAGGGAGCTGATCTCCGTATCTTTCACAAGCAAAGGGTTGGGGGCAGTTGGCCAAAGGCATGTTCCTTCAGGGGAATCCCAGCAGTGAGGGGTGACCTTCCAAGACCTTCAGAAACCTGCTCTAAACCTGCCTGATGATAAGATTTCACTGGGAGAAGGGAGCAGGATTAGGTAATAACAGGTGAAAATAGCATAAATGCATTATATTCGCGTATGAAATTCTAAAAAAGAATATAAATTAATTAGATTTTCTAAAAATTAAAAAGTATTTCATTTGGGGGCTGGGGAGGTGGCTCAGGGGTTAAGCCTCTGCCTTGCAGGTGGAAGGTCCTGAGTTTGGATCCTAGACCCCACGTATAGACACTAGGCAGAAGCGGGGGCGGCCTGCGCTTCTGGTCCTGGTAGGGCGGAGCCTGTGAATCCCAGGGCAGAGTAAACAAGGAGGAGGTGGAGGCGTCCATAGTGGTTCCCGAATTCGTCCGTGGTTCTACACACACACGCACACATGCACACACACACACACACACATGCACAATTGAATAATAATTTTTTAAAAAAGTTTTTCATTTGGCAAAGACCAGGAAAGTATATCTGCTCACACACACACAGGATTAAAACCCAGCATTTTTTTTTTTTATTATTCATTCAATTGTGCGTGCGTGCATGTATGTGTGTGTATGTATTTATGTATGTGTGTGTGTGTAGAACCACGGATGAATTCGGGAACCACCATGGAGCGCCTCCACCTCCTCCTTGTTTACTCTACCTTGGGATTCACAGGCTCCGCCCTACCAGGACCAGAAACGCAGGCCACCCCCTCTTCTGCCCCGCCTCTATACGTGGGGTCTAGGATCCAAACTCAGGACCTTCCGCCTGCAAGGCAGAGGCTTAACCCCTGAGCCACCTCTCCAGCCCCTAAAACCCAGCATTTTATGTGGCCAGTAATAGCTATCTTCTATAGGAACATTCTTGAGAGTGAGAGCGAGAGTGAGAGAGAAAGAAAGAGAGAGAGAGAGAGAGAGAGAGAGAGAGAGGACAACTTTGTTTCCACCACATGGGCTTCTAGCAATTGAACTCAGATCACCAGGTTTTTGAGCATGCACCTTACCCAGCAAGCTAGCATGCCAGTCCAAGGGAAGAATCTTTAACGCTGAGAATGCCATCTTTTTGATCTGATAGACCCATCTATCACTTGCCCATCTCCAGTCTTGAACTTGGGGTGGCAGGGGTTGGGGAGGGGTGGGGTCATTTCAACAAAGATCCAGGATGAGAATGTTATTATAGAATCACTGTTACTTACAGAATTAAGATGTGGGCTCCTCACAGATCAAAGACCAATATTTGGTAAAAAGGTATCATCAGGCTTATTCAAGGGCTGAATCTTTTTTTTTAAGACATTTTTTATTTATGAGAGAGAGAGAGAGAGAGAATGTGCGCAGGCACCATGTATGCCTCAGGTGGGCTTTGGGGGATTGAACTCAGGCCACCAGGTTTGGGAGCAGGGACCTCACCCACTGAGCTTGGCTCAGCTGCCCAAGGGCTGAATCTTGAGAAAATAGAGGGGCTCAGTCTCCAAGCTCCTTCTTGGGGAGAGACTCATAGACACAGAGGGCTTTTCAGAGGGAAGGAGAGGGGGAGCAGGAGAGGGGACCACATGCTAGCTGGGTCTTTATCATCCGGGGCACGTGTCCCCTTTCTTCTCGTCATTGACAATTCAGTGGACTAGCTCCCGTAGTTCTGTTAGGGAGACATGCTTGTGCAGCAAAGACTGAGGGGTGATGTTACAGAGGCAGCAGATGTTCAACAGCACATCTGTAGAAGATTCAGCAGCTAGGTGCGTGCCTCTGGGTGTTTGCTACTCCCATCCACCTCTAGGTACTTTTTATATATATAGATATATAAACTGATCTCCAGCTTAATAACATCGTCCTCTGCAAACATACTTTGATAATTCCCATATTTGGATGTATGTTAGGAATCAGCATTTGCATTTTTTTCCTTTCTTTCTTGGCCATGTCAGCACTGGTAAGGATGGTCTCAAGCACTTGGGCTGAGTTTCAGGGTACCATTTACACCCAATACAAAAACAGTGCCAATCACGTGGTTCAGAAGGTGCACATTTTCCTCGTTTTTAAATATTCGGCCCAGTTATTGTGTGGGGCCCTGAGATAGGTCCTGGAGGCTTCTGGTGGGAACTGTCCCCCCTCAGCGAGGCAGCGTGAAGTTGACTAGTTCCCTTTGGCTTCAGTTGTTTCTCAGATTTGGTGCTATACTTTGGCGCTCAGCAATCTTACTCATAATGTGCGCAGTGTGGATTTGCTTCCATCTGTTGTGAGCAAGTTGCATATGGAGTCGATGCTTTTCGTGAGTTTTGTCTTTATCCATCAAATTCTAGTCCTGTTCCCACGCTCTGCTTTCTGTATGTGACTCCGATGACCCACCTTAGATCTTCCCGCCGCAGCCTTTAATCCTTCACTGCCTGCCCTTTTGCTTTCCTGTGCTTTGTCTTGCATACATTATTTTTTCCTGTCCTATCTTTTTTTAAAAAAAATGTTTTATTCGTGGGCTGGGAAAGATGACTCAGTGGTTAAAGCCTTTGCCTCAAAAGCGGAGGGAGCTGAATTCAGATCCCCAGATTCCATGGAAAAATACCAGGCTGATATGCATCCCACCTGCAGTTTCAGACCTGGAGGTGAAGCCTGGACTCCTCGGAGCCAGCTGGCTAGCTAGACTAGCCCTAATGGCATGCTCTGGGTTTAGTTACAGACGCAAGCTCACAGCAACAAGGTAGAAGAGAGACTGAGAATTGTATTCGTCAGGGTTTTCTAGAGCCACAGTATCAACAGAATGAATATATAAAAGGGAATTTATTGAGTCGGCTTATGAGATATGGCTGAGGTAGTCCAGCGATAGCTGCCAGTAGCTGCTCAATCTAGTAGGCCAGTGGGTGACGGCTGAAGGCTGGAGGATTCCTAGAGAGTCTTTAGTCATGTTGAAGACTTGGAGGGTTGGAGAGCTGGAGGGTCGAAGAAAGGAAGAAACCTTGCTGCAGGAGGGAAGTGTGCTTTCTAGCACAGCTTCAGAGTCTCTCCTCTTCTCAGTCTCCTGTTCTATGGTTCCTTTTATCTGGTCCGCTATTGGGAGATTCCAATGAGATCTAGGAAGGCTCCAATTGGATCTAGGCTGCCCTTTGTATTATAAATGTGTTGATCTGGATAATCTCTTTAGGTGGTCTCAGCTGATTTTAGTTAACGCCCAGTGTGTCAAGTTGACACCAGGATTAACTATTATTCCTGACCTCACCCTTGGGCCTCCACAGGCACACATATTCAAGTGCACTTACATACATGCACCCCCATCCACAATTTTCTCTAAGAAAATTACATGGTGGTGTAGCTTAATGGTAGAGTGCTTGCCTAGCATGTACAAGACTTGATCACCAGCCCCTGCCCAATCTCCACCCCCAAAAAGACGAGAAAAGGAAATAAAATGACTACAAATGAGCAAAGCTCTCCGTTTCAATGTACGTATACACACATGCATGCAAACACACACACATGCGTGTGTGCAGCCCATACGCAATACATTAAGAGAAAAAATATTTTATTTGAAAGAGAGAGAAAGAGAAAGGAGAGGAGGCACATATACTTTCCATGCCATGCATATGGAGGTCAGAGGACAGTTTTTGGAAGCGGGGTCTTTCTTGAGATCCAACTCAGGTTTTCAGGTTTGAGCACAGATGTGTTTACCCACTGAACCATCTTGCTAGCCCTTCTGTGCTTTGGCCAACTCTCCTGGCACCTGTGTCTGACCGATATTTGTAACTGCTGTTTGGCTGTTGTTGCTGTTTGTTTTGCTTTTGTTGTTGTTTCAGAAACAAGGGCTGATGTAGCTCTGGCTGGACTCCGATTGTATAGCCAAGGATGGTCCTGATCATAAGACCTTCCTGCCTCCCCCCCTCCACCCGCTGAGATTCCGGACGCGTACCACCATAGCTGGCCCTAGAGTTCTTGTTAATTTCAACTCCAAGATTTTCATTTCGTTTTTTTTCACGCCTCTTTGGTTCTCTGTCAAAATACTGAGTCTCACTTTCCTGAAACCTTTATAGAAAGACAGAATGATTGTCTCAAACCTGCATTCAATGACTTCAGTATGTGCCGCCCGCTAGTGTATTCATGACCTCGTGCTTCCTTGTGTACCCAGCTTTAAAAAAAAAAAGGTTGCTTGAAAAATTGTAATTGCACACAACTGTTTATACAAATCACTTGAGCTCCAAGACGATGTTATTGACCTGACTTTTGTCTTTGTGTTTTGTTCTTTGATCAGGCACTTGAGGGAAACAAACGTGCGTCGTCATGTTAGTCTGTTTTTGATGAGAGAGGTGATTGAGAGTGAAGTCATGTACTTTGTAAACAGCATGTATTTTGCTGGCCTTTCATTCCGTGGTTCAGATCGTCCCTTTTTTTTCTCTTCTAGGAGAATTACATAGTGATAGAGCTTAATGGCAGAGCACTTATTTGCCTGGTGTGTACAACCAGTTGCTCACCAGTTCCTGCCCAACCCCCACCCCCAAAAGAAGAAAGAAGATTACTAGAGATGAGCAAGGCTCTCTCTATATCAACATTATAGCATTCATAAAAAGGAAGATTTAGAATCAGCTTGTAGTGGAATAAAAGGGTGTTTTGAGTTCTTTGCCAGGGCTGGGGATGTAGGGCAGTTGGTAGAGTGCCTGTCCCGCATGCGAGAAGCCCTGGGATCCCCGGTTCCACATAAAACACTCTATTCTCTTGGGGCTGGAGAGGTGGCTCAGGGGTTAAGCCTCTGCCTTGCAGGCGGAAGATCCTGAGTTTGGATCCTAGACCCCACGTATAGACACTAGGCAGAAGTGGGGGCGGCCTGCGCTTTTGGTCCTGGTAGGGCGGAGCCTGTGAATCCCCGGGGCAGAGTAAACAGAAGGAGGTGGAGGCGTCCATGGTGGTTCCCGAATTCGTCCGTGGTTCTGCACACACACAGACACACACACACACACACACACTGCCCAGAGTCCAGTACGTGTGGTAGAGGCAGGAGGAGCAGAAACTCAAGGTCATTCTTGACTCTCTAGTGAGTTTAAAGCCCTACCTCAAAAAAGAAAAAAAAAAATGAAGGTTGGCAAGATAGCTCAATGGGTAAAGCACACGCTTGCAAACCTCGCCACCTGAGTTCAATGCCTAGGAACCTACATTATGGAAGGAGAGAACAGACGGGTGACAAGGTGACAAGTGAGAGCTGAGCCTTTGGGCATGTCTGTGAAGCCCCCAACAAGCCTGCAGGAGATTATCTAACTGATGTGGGAGGATCCACTCCATGGTGGTCGGGAACATTCTCTGGGCAGATGGATAAGACGGCGAGAGCTGGCTCAGTACTTGGCAGACTTGGGCACACCTTGGCACGTAGGCATTCTGGCAAGTGCAAAAGTTCAGCCCTCAGCAGTTCCTGTGGGTAAGCTCTGCCTGTTCCCTCGGGTCTCAGTGCTGGTGTGAACCCTCCTGCCCAGCTGAACTATGAACTGTAGCGGAATCATAAGCAAGAATAAAACCTCCAAGTTGATTGTGACTGTATCAGCAACATGAAGAGAAACTGCAATACCCTGTCACAAACAAACAAAAATTTGTGACTAGAGGTCATATAGCTAGGGGCACAGTTTGGGTGGTTTTATTTCTTCTGTACATTTTCTCTAGCTTTCCAACTTTTTAATGATAAATTGATTGTAATCATACAGCCAAGAAATAAAATTAAGCTACTTCTTTGTGTGTGTGCATGCATGTGTGTATGTTACATGTGTGTGCATACACGTGTGTGGGCACATTGTGTGTGTGTGTGTGTGTGTGTGTGTGTGTGTGTGTGTGCCTGTGATACGTGTCTACGCTCATGCACATAGAAGCCAGACGAGGAGATTTTTGCTGTCTACCTGATTCCCTTGAGACAGATTTCTGGCTGAATTCAGAACTGGCTGTCTTTTGCCAAGGCTAGTAGCCAGCAAACCTCAGGTGCCTCCTATCTCTGCCCCCCTCACCTCAGCACTGGGGTTACAGGCACATGTAGTCATGTCCAACCTCTTACTTGGGTGCTAGGGATCCGAATTCAAGTCCTCATGCTTATACAGCAAGCTCTCTTCCCTACGCTAAGCCATCTCCCCAGTCCCAGATAGTATATTTTTAAAAAGAGTTTTCACAAGAAAGGAATAAAGGCACAGATTGAACTGACAGAATGCATTTTTTTTTTCCAGGATCTTTGTGTGGGAAAACTTTTTTGGTTTTCTCGATGGCAATCTTATGTTTCATTCAAAATAAAGGTCTTAAATTTCAAGTTGCATAAAGCACAGAAATCCCTTTACAGTTGTCTTTGTTCTTGGGGCACTAGAGCTTACAACAGACATGCTCAAAGTACACGAAGATTGGAGACAAGAAAGAAAACCTCTCATGGTGGGAAAAGGGACTTCAGAAACTATCAGATTTAATCCCAAGTCTAGTAACATCCCAAGAGAAAAGTGGTGTGAGTCTGAGGAGACGGCTCAAGGGGCCAAACCTTTGCCTCACGAGCAAAAGGATCAGAGTGCAGATCCCAGATCCCACATAAAAAGGCTGCGCAGAAATGGCTGCAGCCTGTAGTTCTGGCCCTGGAAGGCGGAGCCTGAGAAGCCCTAGAGCAAAGCAACAAAGAGGCAGAGCAATCCAGGGTGATTCCTGATGTCACCCTTGGCTTCCACAGGTGCATACACTCGAGTGCTCTCTTTTGCACACACACATGCATAAAAAAAAAAAAAAAAAAAAAAAAAAAGTTCTCTCCCTGACCATTTCTGCTTCTCAGGGTTGGAACTTAGGTTTCTGCTTGAACATCTCAGGGGACTGGTGGCTTACCCGTTTCAGGTGGTGTGTGCCCACATGCGTGCGCTGCCTGTGAAGGCCAGAGGGCACGTCGTTCCTCTGGAGCCGCTAATCTTGCGTGTTCGTGGGTGCACGCAAGTGTGCGCTCATGCGCTTGTGGAGACCTCAGGCCGATGTCATGGGTCACCCGCCGAGCCTGAGGTTTACCTGTTTGGCTGGTGACCGGCTCTTCAGCGCTGTCTCCTTAGCCCCAGGACGAGTGGGCACCAGCACACACAAGTTTGTTTTTTGTTTTTAAATGTGGGTTCCAGGAGTCTAATTCAGGTCCTTGTGCCTGCACAACAAGTACTTCATCAACTCTGCCACCTCCCCAGGCCCGTCACCCCTGTTTAAGGCAGTGAAATCCACCTTGGAATGGAGCTGTTGGAAAGGTTAACTTATTAACATCAGTCCGGCAAGGACACAGCAGAGGTGAAATTAATAGGCAATTAAAGGGGAGGGTCTTTATCGGCCCCACAACTCCAAGGTCGAGGATCTGATTGCCAGTGCTATCATTTATGTTGGCTGCTTCTGTTGGCGCAACAAGGCTTGTGGCCGGGTTCTTCTTTGTTTAATAAACAGAGGTGTGTGTCCTCCAAAGAGTAACTTTAAGCTAAGGTTTTTGGAACACCGGGCCCATATTTATGATAAACAGATGGGCTTTTCTTCCAGCTCTGTCCACATGAAACGGAAAGGGACCAGGTGCGGGGGAGGGGAGGGCTGGCTGGGTCCTCCTTCCATCTAAGGACTGACCTGCTGTGACCGGCTGGCCTCTGTGTGGTTTTTCTTTCACCATCTGTCTCCTTCACCTTCTCTCATCCAGACTGTCCACAGCCTCTTGGGGACCTCAGAATCCACCCATGTTGTTGGCAGACCTGGATTCAAGTTTCCATGTTGCCGCTTCCTGTATGAAACTGGAAAAATCATATAACCTGAGTGATGAGATCTGGTGGGGACCCTTTAGGAGGGGACCGTAGCAGGTGGTCTGAATGTTCCTTGATACATTCTCGACCAAACGGCTTAGGGGAATGAGGGGTTTTGTTCTTGCTTAGGATTCTCAGTTATAGTTCACAGTTCAAATGGCCACACAATATGCACAGGGATTGCCGAGAGAGGGGCAGACTATGAATTGGCTGAGTATTCCAAAGTCCGCCAAAGTACCCAGCCAGTTCTCTCTCTCCATCTTATCCTCCACCCACTGGGAGCTGGGTCTCCCGTCATCAATCAGATGATCTCCTCTAGCAGGCTGGCCCAGGGTTGCGTTAACAAGTAATTCTTCCCAGATGTGCCCAGTGTTCAACTTCCAATTGTCAGGGTAACAGCCGTATCTAACTGGCACAGGGAGCCAAGGAGCAATGTCTCTGATGGTTTGTGGGACGATCTTTGTCTGGGATCCTCTGAACCACCAGAGTGGACAAAGGATCCCCAGAAAGGGTTTTGCTATGAGTTGTACCTAACACAGGTGGCAGTGTGGGGGTGTGTGTGGGAGTGGTCAGTCGTGGGAGGGGCCACCTGGAAGATCACAGTCTTAGAGGAAATAGCCCTAGGAGAGCTGTGCGTTCGGTTTCTGGCTTTGCCACCAATCCATTGGCTATCACCAACAGGCAAATCACTTTGCCACCCTGAAATTCTACTTTGGAGGATTGGGTTGGATGACTTCCATGTTTCTATGTTTCTTTTTGGTGGTACAGTTTTACCAGTCTATAAAACAGTGTATGATGTTAACTAGAGAGAAGAGAAATAAACTACATGATGGAATCTTTTACAGGAAAATGGAGATAGAGATCTATTATTTATATTCTTTGACATGTGCATACATGAATATGATGAATTTATATTGTTTTTACCCATAGTACCCCTCCCAGTCCTGATCCCAATGCAAACCTTCTTCCCAACCAGTTTTCCTCCCCCTTTCATGTTTCCTTGCCTGTGTGGCCCACTGAGTTTCATCTGGGTCACTTGAGCTGGTGTGTGTCTGAGCCTATCAGAGGGATTACCACTGAAGAAAGCAGTTCCCTACCCCGCCCCCTTAATCCAGCACTAAAGGAAACTCACTAGTGTAGCTTAAATTTTACCACAAAAAAAAAAAAGAAAAGAAAAAGAAAAATATGGTTGGAGAGAGGATTCAGGGGTTGACTTTGCTCGAAAGCAGAAGGTCCTGAGTTCTGATCCCAGGTCCCACATAAAAATGCCAGGCAGAAATGACGGGGACCTGCGCTTACGACCCAGGTGGGCAAAGCCTGGTAAAATACAAAGCCAAGCAAAAAAGGAGGTAGAAGCAATCCAGGATGATTCCCAGAGCCATCCCTGGCCCCTCCACAGGGACACACAAAGTGCCTTCTGACACACATATACAAATAAATAAATAAATAAATTTTTTTTTTTAAAAAGACAGGTCACAGGGAAGCCAGGATAAAGCCACATGCAGGAAGCTTAGGGCTGTCCTGCTGTCTGTGTTGAATCGATATTTTCCTGTGTCTCCTTTTCAGTGAGTTATGAAGCAGCCAGAGAAGAGGCATGAAAGGATGGTGAAGCCACTCTGAAGAGAAGCAGAGGGACTGGGCAGAGGTAGGTTGAGAAGGTCCTGGATGGAGGGTCTTCTCAGCGAGGTGGCTATGGTGGGCTGGGCTGGAGGGAAAGTTGCTCTAGAAGGTCCCGGGAGCGCTGTGTCCCAGGGCGCCCTCTAGAGGACAAGAGCTGTAAACAACGATGAGATTCAAATTGATGTTGGATGGCACCAAAGTTGGCAGCACTACATTGCTGGAGACTGCCAGGCGGACGTGGGTGTGACCACAGCAGGAAGGATCCTGCTTCCAGCGTCCATGAATCAGATCTCTATGTTCTGCTGCATCAACACAATGGCAGCGTTACTGTCAATGAGCTGTTGTGCGTGCGCTCACACAGACGCAGGAAACTGAAGGTCATTCTTTTTAGCAACTTAAACCTTTCTTTTCTATGCTGAGCACTTTCTCTTAGTAGCACAGTGGTTGGCCATTGGTGGGGACATGCTAGATTTCTGTGCACGATAAAATCAGTTACTGGAATGAGTACAATCCACAATCTGGCTGGAATTCAGCTTGCAAAACTTCAGTGATGTTTGCTAAAAGGTCAGAGTGTAACTTTTCGAGCGAGGTATTCTCTCAGGATTAGACTCCTTGCAAACATTTTTAAGCTTGTTCTCCATTTACTGCTTTGGTTTTCTAAATGAGGATGTGCTTCGGTAGATGGATCTCGTGCAGTTGAGCCGATGCCGTTGAGGACAGCTTGTGGGAAAGGAAGACTGTGGAGCTGGGGAAGGGGGGCTCTGCGTACTTTAAAGACTACAAGTGAAGGGCTCTATGTCTCATCTTAGCAGTCATTTCATAGACACTTCTCTGGACATGCCAGGGTCTCACCAGAGACCTTTGAGGGCAAGTGTGAGTGGCTTCAACTGGTAATATGTCAGGGGCATCGAGCGTTAACCATCAAAAACTGTTCCTTTGCATCATATAGTGGATTCCCTCATTTCTATGAAAGGTGTTTCTTTGAGACCTAATGTCAAATTTAACTCATTTTTCCTTCAACTACTGATTGACTTGTAGATTTTTGAGACTACGTAAAAACAAATGGATCTGTTTAGCTGGACCCGGTGGCGCAGGTCTGCAATTTTGGATATTTGAGAGGTTTGAGGCAGGAGGAGCAAAAAAGCTCAAGGGCAGCCTGAGCTACAAAGTGAGTCTGGGGTTAGCCTGGGCAACTTAGTGAGATATTTGTCTTAAAATTAAAAAATAGGAAAAGGAGAAGAAAAAGAAAAAGAAGAAGAAGAAAAAGTAGAAAAAGAGCTGAAAAGAAGACCACATACAGCGTTCATGAGACCCTAAGAGACATCCTACTTCTTTGTGTGTGTGAGTCTGCACATGTGTGTGCATGTATCCATGGATGTTTGTGTATGTGTGTGATTCTGCATGTGTGCATATATATGGATGTGTTCCTGTGTATATGTGTGAATGTATATATGTGGATGTGTGTGTGTGCATATGTGCATACCTGTGTATGTGTACTCTGTGTGTATACATGTGCTGTATGTGCTTTCCCCCCTTACTATGGGACATACGGTGTTACCCGATTCATATGTTGAAGTCCTAACCCCAGTACTTCAGAATGTGGTCTTACATGGAAGAGGGTTTCTGAGAGTAATTGAGTTTATATTGGAATAGCAAAGGTTATAACCCATATGATCGGTGTCCTTGTAAAGTGGGGAGGTTTGGGGGCTAGCAAGAGCACTCAGCAAATTAAGTGCTTGTTGTGAAAGCAGAAAGTCTTGAGTTAGAATTCCTAGCACCCACAAAAATGTCAACCAGGTGTGACCTATCTTCTGCAATCCCAGGACTTAAAGGGTAGAGATGGATCCCTGGGGCAAGGTGGTTATCTAGATCAGTGGAATCGGTGAGCTTCCGTTCAAATGAGAGACCCTGCATTCGAATATAAAGTGGAGGGCAACTGAGGAAAATGTCTGATACCAATCTCCGCCTTTCACATGCATGTGTGTGCATATACTCCACATACGTACATCAAAAAATAGAGAGGAGGGGCTAGAGAGATGGCTCAAGGGTTAAGACTCTGTCTTGCAAGCAGAAGATCCTGAGTTCAGATCCTGGATACCACGTAAAAACACCAGGTGGAAACCGCGGTGGCCTGTACTTCCGGCCCTGGTGGGCAGAGCCTGGGAAATCCCAGAGTGAAACAAGAAGGAGGTAGAAGCAATCCCAATCCAGGATGATTCCTGAAGTTACCCTTGGCTTTTTACCCTTGGCTGTCCATCCAAGACACACAGTGCCCCCCCTCTCTCTCACACACACACACACACACACACACACACATTAAAAAAAAAAAAAACAAAAAACAGGAGGAGTTTTGGACATCTACTTCACATATGAATCCAGCATTTCCAAAGATTGCCTCAAGTCACTAGTCAGGCAAGAACCTGGGACAGTTTTCCTACCAGTCTTCAGAAAGGAATAGCCTGGCTAGATTTCTAGCCTCCAGAGCTGTGAACTGATACTGTTGGTTTTTTATGCCTCCCAGTTTGTAGTATTGCTGCGGCGACCTTACAAACTAACTAATACAACCTTCTACTCTTTTCCAAGACTAATGTTTATCCAGTATTTTGGCCTCTTTATGCTGTCAAAAATTGAGATCAGGAATGTGTAGAGGATGGTTTCTCCCTCTGTCTCAGCACCTCCTAGGAATCCTGCCAAGTACAGTAATATCAAGAGATTGATCTGTCCACTGATGCAGGGTTCTTCTGTTTGGAGTCAAAGATTGAAACCAGAACACATGTAGAAGATTAAGGTAGAGTTTATTAGAGAGAAAGAATGGAATTCTCGGACTCCAGACGTGACTGTCAGAGCGCCTCTTTAGCATATCAATACTCACACCAGGAAACACAGGGAGAAGTTACCAGTTTACTGGTTTGTCCTGGGGTGACAGTCCCTAGAGAGCAAGTGCAGCAAGGAACATTGTCAAGCCGTCCTTGGAACGGCAGCCACTGAATCCTCCTCGGATGGTCCGAGGCTTGAAGTCTGCTGCGGAGTCCCGTCTACCAGAGCAATTTGCTGCTGTGTCCATGACTGCTGAGTTTTTATCTCCCCATTTTTATCCCCCCTCAGACCCCCTCCCCCCAGCGTGACAAGTTTATTGAGCATATCAGGGCCACATCAATCCAGAACATGTTTACATTCAGGGATATAAACGTGTCCAGCACATTACATCATCCTGTAGGGAATTTCCACCATCAGTTTACACCAGACCATGCTCCCAACGAGCCCAGCATCTTTGAAACAAACATTTCCAGCAGGTAAAACACTTCAATTGAGGAAACATTTTAACTTGCTCTCAATAAGCAAAGCATTTAAATAATTAAACACTTCAATCCTATTCTCTAACTTTCCCTATTCTATGCTAACACTCTTTTTTAAATATTCTCAATGCATTTAATTTTTTTATTATTTATTATTTATTCAATTGTGCGTGTATGTGTGTGTGCTCCTGTGTGTGTGTGTGTGTGTGTGTGTGTGTGTGTGTGTGTGTAGAACCATGGACGAATTTGGGAACTACCATGAACCGCCTCCACCTCCTCCTTGTTTACTCTGCCCCGGGATTCACAGGCTCTGCCCTACCAGGACCAGAAATGCAGGCCACCCTCGCTTCCGCCTGGCGTCTATACATGGGGTCTAGGATCCGAACTCAGGACCTTCCACCCGCAAGGCAGAGGCTTAACCCCTGAGCCACCTCTCCAGCCCCTAAATGAAATACTTTTTAATTTTAAAAAAATCTAATTAATTTATATTCTTTTTTAGAATTTCATATGCAAATATAATGAATTATGCTCTTTTCACCTGTTATTACCTAATCCTGCTCCAGCCAGTGAGATGATGAGTGGGTAGAAAGGGACCTGTGTGCATACCTGAAACCTGAGTTCGATACCCAGAATCCACATGGTAGAGAGAATCAACTTCTAAAAATTGTCTTTTGACCAACCTCCATGTGTGTGTCTAAATAAAATATTAAATAAAAAAAGGATAGTGAATTATGGTAGACCTATTGATAAGAATAAGACATTTGCATATCGGAGGATGGGAGTTGAGTCAGATTAAAATTTAGAGGCTGACCTCAAGGAAGTTGGGGAGTTGCAGAGATGTGGGGATGCTAAGAAATCTTTTCTAAGGTGAAGGATAAATATTGATCCGGTCTCTCCAGAATAAGGCAGATTGTTGCACAGGTCTCTGTGTATTTTGGAGGTAGTATTTGCCCCATTTGGGGATGTTGCTGCATTGTATTTACCGACTACAAAGCCGCTCCTTCCAAGGGGGAGCCAAAAATGAAAGCCGGCTCTGCAGCAGTCCCGGGCTGCTATGCAGCTTCTCTGCAGACTAGGGCCACGTGATCTGACCATGGAATGGTGTCTCCATTGGTGGCGCACATGCGGCTGCTGTTTGGAGCTTTGGCAGGTCCCACAGTGGGACCCCTGGGAGTTTGGAGGGCGGTCCTGCCATTTTCCGAGCTCATAGTCCTGCAAGTGTCTTACACGTACTCTGACCTTCTTTTATCTTTCTGTGTGTGTGTATGCGTGCGTGCGTGTATGTGTGCGTGTGCGTGTGCGTGTGCGTGTGTGTGTGTGTGTGTGTGTACAGGAGGGCACTTGATTGTGTGTGCCTGTGGAGACCCAAGGGTGACTTCGGGAATCATCCTGGATTACTGTACCTCCTTAAGCTTAGCTCTGGGGTTTCCCAGGATCTGTCTGTCCAGCATTTTTATGTGGAATCTGGGGACCTAAACTTGGATACTTTTGCTTGTGAAGTGAAGACTTTAACCCCTGAGGCATCTTCCCAGCCCACACTTTGACCTCCTGCACTTTGACTTGGGGTTTCAGGAAACAAACAAACAAACAAGAACTAACTCTTTTAAAAATCAAAGTACTCTTTCTATCTTTTCAAGGTCTAGTGTCTAGGATCTTATCATCTTTCCTAGACAAGAACATGCAGATCTTGGGGTGTAGCAGCTACTCTTTGTGCTGCTGTGAGAGAGCACCCAAAGTCAAGCAACTTAAGGGAGAAAGGGAGATTCATTCAGCGTACGATTCCAGAGGAGAGACATAGTCTTTCATGGTGGAAAAGACATGGCTGGCTGGCCGGAGCTCGAGGCAGCCTAAGTCACGCCCATCAAGGAGACTGAGAGCTCCAAAACTGCTAGAATAGACTTCTTCTGGAAGCAGGGTGGGGCTAATCCACCTCAAGGCCCACCCTCTGTGATTTGCCTTCCTCCAGCAAGGCTCCACCTCTTAAAGGTGCCATGACCTTTTCAAACAACTAAAGATTCAAACACATGAACCTGTGGGGGGACACTCACATTTCAAACCATGACAAGGGACCATACAGCTCCCAAGGGGCACACAGACGCAGCCTCAGCTCTGACCTTGGCTCTTACCCACACAGATGCCTGACTATTTGTTAATGTTCCCAGGTGAGGGGACTGTGTCACAGTTAGGCACAGGTGTCAACTTGACAGTTGAGGGTTTGAGCTCTGGACACATTTGTAGAGAATTAGTGGTTGAATTAGGCTCAAAGCAAACCTACAGGAGATTGGCTGATGAGAAAGGCCCAGCCCATGGTGGGTGGGATTAGGTCCTAGAATAAAATACAGACAGCTGGTTGAGGGAGTTGGCATCCTTGGGTACACTTGGTCAGACATGCTGGTGTGGCAAGTAAGGATGGTCCCTCTCTCAGCCATTATGTAGAGATGGTGTAGCCGGTTCCCTTGGCCTTGGTTTTGGTGTGAGCTCTCCTGTCAAGCTGGACTAAGAGCTGTAACTAGTAATCATAAGAGAAAATAAATCCCTTGTTCCCTTAAGCCATTTGATGATCATTT
Organism: Typhlomys cinereus; assembly: GCA_023101885.1. NCBI lineage: Eukaryota > Metazoa > Chordata > Mammalia > Rodentia > Platacanthomyidae > Typhlomys > Typhlomys cinereus. Next base: position 11,973,207 of record JALPQD010000021.1, on the reverse strand, counting down.
ATCAGCAACCATGCAGGCAACTGCCACAGGGACATTTGAGTTCCTCTTGCTCCACCCAGTGGTAAAAGACACTGGAATGAGGACCAGGGGGAGAGGTACACAGAGAAGGGGTCTGCAGGGGAGAGCACAGGCCGGGCCGGGGCTCCTCATGTCGCCAGGATTGACAGAGAGGGTCAGCTGGCATCAACCATGGTGACCCTTTGCTAAGTTTTCAGCCCCCATCTTTTTGCTGTTTTGTAAATCGGAAGCGAGCATGACTCTTGGGCTGGTCTACCTCAGTGGGCTAGGAGGGCATGGTCAAGTTCCGCCTCTCCAACCTCCGCAGTCCTACAAGGCCTGGGAACAGGCCCCCTCCCAAGGCTACAGGTGAGAAATCCATACATAGCGTCTCAGGTAACTGCCGGTGTCCTCATACTTCTTAAAGTTCCATTTCTCAGAGTTTGCAGACGTGACCAAGTGGAGCCAAGTGGAGTGTGCTGAGAATCATGTGGAATGAGTCGCCAGCCAGGTCTTAGACTTCCCAAGTAATCCGAGCCTTGATAGATTGTTGGATATTATGGAATTATTGCTGACTCTATGGAGTAACTGTGTGTGTGTGTGTGTGTGTGTGTGTGTGTAAGGCAGTTTTAGAGCAGCCATGCTGGGACGGTGGGTCTCTGAAGGTCTCTGAAGGTCATCCCCCACTGCTGGGATTACCCTGGAGGGACGCACCTGTGGATGGAGTGAAACTGACTTCCAACCTCCACAGAGCTAAGGAGGTCAACTTCCTCCAGTCTTTTGCTTGTGAAAGGATATTGGCTGTCCTTTACAGAAAAAGCTTCACCTGAAGTGGGCCCAAGATCAACTGGGTTGGGCCCCAATGTGAGCTAACCAATGAGGAAAAGCCATTTCTCCCCCTCTCCCCCCCTTACCGAAGTGTATACATATACCTGACCTTGGCAGCCATCTTGGGCGCCTACCCCTCGTGGGTTTCATGCCTAGGCACCGCGAGTTCTCCAGGGCGTCCTAGCCCCTCATGGCACTCCACATCTGGAGTCCATGAGTTCCGTTCTTTCTCTCCTCTAATAAACTCTACCTTAATCCTCTACCGTGTTCTGGTTTCAATCTCCGACTTTGAACTCTAGACCCCCGTAACATTCGGCACCCCAGAAGGGACAGTCCCTGTAACGTGTGTATGTATACAAGAGGGCACTGTGTGTGCCTATGGAGGACCAAAGGTGATCTCTGGAACCACCTGGATTACTGTACCTCCTCTTGGCTTCGCTCTGGAGTTTGCCAGACTCTGTCTTCCAGGCCCAGAAGTGCAGGGCGCCACCATTCCTGCCTGGCATTTTTTAACACAGGATCAGGGGTCATTCTGCCTAGGAGGCAGAGGCTTAACCCCTGAGTTATCTTAGGAAATATTTTCATTTATCCAGAAGAGAAGATAAACACGTGCATACCATACCGTGACACCTGGTGGAGGTCAGAGGAAACTTTTCACAGTTGGGAAGTAAATTCTCTTCTTTCCATGTGGACTTCTGTGGTCTCCATGTGTGTCAGTGGATACCCTGCCTGCTGAACTATGCTGGTCTCAATGCTGGTATTTTTCTTTCTTTTTCTTTTTTTGGAAAAAAAAAAAAGGATGTGTGGAATTTGCTTAGAAGGAATTGGGAAAGGGCGGGAGGAAGTGGGTGGGGCCTGGATGACAAAAAATTCCAAGTCAAATACCTGGAAGGGACTTGTCTTAGTCTCTCTCCTCTAATTTACATGTTTTCCAAGATGCGGGATGAGACAGTAGGAGCGCGCTGGGGACGAGGCTCAGCAGGTTGAGGGTTGAGGGCCTCGTGTGCAGGAAGCCCTGGGCTCTGCGGTTAATGCCAAGTGGATCGGGCAGGAGTGGAAGGAAGGACAGCCTGTGAGCTCAGACATCGCTGAAGTCCGAGGTCAGCAACGTGGGGAATCCAAAGCCAATTTGGGTTACAGGAAGCCCTGCCTCAAAAAAAAAAAAAGAGTCCTTCCTGGAGGGAGGGGGAGGCAGCAGCGAGATGGCTCAGTAGTAAAGGCCCCTTCCACCCAGCCTGTGGCCTGTGACGGGTCCCTGAAACCCACGTGGTGGAAAGAGAATTCACTTCTGCAGCTCATCCTCTGACCCAGGCACATATGGACTGACGGACAGACAGACAGACAGACACAGACACGCGCACACACACACACACACACACACACACACACACACACACACACTTTCCTGCACATGATAAATATTTGGAAGGAAGGAAGGAGGGAAGGGAAGGAACAGAAAGCACCGATTTACTTGTGAGTCCATTTCATAGGCGCCAGCAGGTGGAATTGGTACAACCACCTAGAGGAGTTGTTCTAGAAAGTTCCTTCTCAGCAAGGCAGGTGCCTATCACAGTGTAAGTCCTGAGCCCAGAGAAAGCGCATGGGATGGGTTTGCTCTGCCAACTAGGTGAGAAAGGCAGTGCTCCGTGAGTACCACACATAGCCCCTCTCCTGCTCCCCGGAGCTGGAGGAAGCTGTGTTTTAGACCCCGGGGAGTCACTAAGGATTCTTCGGGGAGAACATAGAAAGCTTGGGGGAAATTCTTCGTCAGATGGTGAATGTGATATATTGTTCTTTTCAGCTACTTCTTCATAATGGCATTGCATTATATTGTGCCGCGCTGGGGAATCAAACCCAGGCCCTCCCACGTGTTGGGCAAGCGCTCCCCCACCGAGGTGCGCCCCAACTCATTCTTGCCACAGCAGAATGGGTTTGCTTGGGAGCCACAGTAGACCGCTGTCTGTCCCGTTTTTCTAAGACATCTACAAACCTTGTAGTCAATTCCAGTTCCCCAGGGGCAAAAGTTATTCTCCTTAGGAAAAAAAAAAAAAAAAGTGTGTTTCTCGGTGGGGACTCAAGGTCGCAGCCCAGGGCGGGCGCTGGTGGGGCGGGGGCTGAGCGGGGCCGGCCGGTGGGGCAGGTTTGAGCTGTGTTGATACAACAGAGCTGCCTGCCGGGGGAGCTGAAGCCGCGGACAGGGTGCGCCCCAGGGGCGAGGCTGGGTCCTGAGCCACGCGGGATTCGCAACCAACCCGGGCCAGCCGAGGCTGCCGCTGCTCCGGCAGCTGCCGCAGGCTCCCTGCTCTGGAAGTCAGGCAGTAAGTCTCCCCAGGCAGAACCAGCTGGGAGGAAATCGAGGTAAGAAGGATTTTTCCACATGCTTGGAGGTCTTCAGGCAGCTCAAGTCTCCTTGCTGTGAACACATCGCCTCGTTTACTGGACTGGACAAGCGGGTGTAGTTTGAGCCCTTCTGGAGGGCGAGAAGGTTCTTCGGAAATCGAGACATGGTTTTTCGGAGCGCAGACTTTGTGGTAAATGTGGTTAAGTCCTGGCTAGTGAGGGATTACAGGTAGTACTCAAACAAGCAATTAGAGTGGCTCAGGTTACTGACTGGGGGCTGGTGGGGTGGTCCTGGAGGGCTTACAAGAGAAATGGGGGAGAAGACAGGATAATGTGGGCTACAGGAGGTTCCAAAGCTGGGGGTGGGAAGGAAGCATGCGCAACAGGCTCTAAGATGGGTGTAGGCTGGGGGAGACATAAGAACAGGTGTCCGGAGAGCAGAGACTGAGAGAGCCGCCTCCACCCACCTTCTCTTGGCCAGCTCAAGACTTGATCCTTGGAGCAAGTGGAGTGACAGACAGGCCCGGGGTCCGGCAGGTAATGGATGTGCCGCACACTATGAAAAAAGGTGATGCTGGAGGTGGGCTAGTTCTTCAGGATGTCTTGGTGGGACGACAGCATTGTAGGGGAAGCCCGTGGATGGGCTTGGGGAGGGGGAGTTCCTGGGAAGGAGTCTGTAGTGGAGCCCCTAGATGGAGTAGTCCTGGGGTGGGAGGTTTGGAAGTCTTCGACTTGAGGTCCAGGAGAGAGGGCTGGAGGGGGATGGGGTGTCTCATGGAGCAGGAGAGAGGGTGAAGGCCTGGTGGCTTGTGAAATAGAGGTGTCTTGGTCCTGGGACTTAGGGTCAGGGTCCAGATCTGTTCTGTGAAGTGAGGGAAATCCGGAACCCTGGGCCTTAGAAGTCAGGTGGAGATAAGAACTGGGGAGGGTGGATTCCTGATAAGAGGACAAAGGGAAATGAGGACCCCCCCACACACACACTGGAGCCTGGGCCTTAAGCTAGAGGGTTTCCTGGCTTTGGACCAGGCAGGTGAGATAGAGCGAGGGAGAGAGCAGAAAAAGTGGGGTCAGAGGTCTTCCTAGATCTGGGGTGGGTGGGAAGCCAGGACTCTGAGCCTGGTGGACACTCTGAGCTCCACCGTCATTACGGCTTTGAGGGTCTGTTTGGGGACTGAGAAATGTCAAGTCCCAAGCGTGGCATCCAGGGCTTGGAATGCATTTTCCTAGGCTGCTGGAAGGGTCCTCGATGTGGGCGTTGAGTGGTGCAGGGCAGCAGCTTTGAGGGATGACCCAAGGGATCTTCTCCGGCGGGACAGTGAAGCTCTGAACATGCGCGCTGGGGTCACATCTCTTACCTGAAATGCTTGGGGCTGGAGCTGTTTCGGATTTTGCAATGTGTAATTAATCATCACACAATGCTAATGCTATATCCTGGGGACAGGGTCCAAATCTGCACAGGAAATTCACCTGTGTTTTTATTCATGCATGACATACACATGGCCCAGAGGAAATGGACCCCAGGTTTGTAAACGGTCTGTGTCATACCTGTGACCAAACACACACAATCACGGTGGGCCTCTCTACCAGTGGCACTGGTTTGGCGCTTTCGGGCAACTTGCTGTTTGTTTTGAAACACCGGCTCCTGTAGTCCAGGCTAGTCTCCAACTTGCTGTGTAGCTGAGGCTGGCCTTGACCTCTGCCCTTCTTGGGTCTGCCTCCCCGGTGCTAGAACTGTGCGCCTGCACCTTACGCCTGGCTCCAAATTCCAGTTTCTGGAGCAGTTTGACACCGGGACTTTTGGGTGTCTGTGCACCCTCAGGACTGGCCGTCACCTGCAGGTAGGGCTTGTTTGAGCCTCCTAGCCAGGACCTCCAGCTTCCCTGCGTCCCTGCTGACCGCCCAGGGTCCCATTGTCTCAGTTCGCCCTATCAGTCCCTAGGGATGCACCTGGGTTTAGAGCCACATAGTACAATGATGATTCCTCACATCCCGTGCATCCATTGCTCCTCATGGTCCAGGTTTGGCATGAGTGTGAATGAGATACGTTTGACAGCTGTTAACACATTGCTCTCTGGAAATGCTGTAAAGCACGTCCACTCTAGCTTTCTCACATCCTCATAATCTGGGACCGTATTCATCTGTCTATAGCTAGGTACTCATGGGTGAGAGAGAGAGATGAATTTTTCTGTGTACTACATAGACTAGCCTTGAATTTGCAACATGAACTTTAATTTTTATTTCCTTATTTATTTATTCCTTATTTCTTTATTATTTATTTGCACTGCTAAGGCTTTGTGTGTGTTAGCTAAGCATTCTGCCTATCAGCAACATCCTTAGCTCATCGGATTCTTTTTTTTTTTTTTTTTGAGGGAGGGAGGATCTGAGACAGGGTCTCTTGTAGCGCAGGCTGACTCATCCCCTGAACTGATATCTGCTTCCTCCATTTCCCAAGCAGTGAGATTACAGGCGTTAGCCGCCTCCACCCACAAGCATTGTGTGTGCTGGGGGGGGGGGGGGGATTGTTGTGCGTTCACCTTGGTGCACTGGTGGACTGCTGGAAATCAGAGAATGACCCGCCAGAGACCCGCAGGAGTCGCAGGAGTCGGCTCTCTCCTTTCTACCTGCACAGGCCCTGGCGGGCAGGCGGGCTGAAGGAATGGAAAGAATGTGCTTCAAGGGGTGCTTCCCTGCAGACAGGCGCTGAAGCTACTTCAGGTGACCTGCAGCCTCAGAGGGGGTGGGGTTTGAGCTCAGGGATCAGAGGTGTCTGAGTGTATAGGGGTAGTGGTCTCTGAGGTTAGCTGATTTGTTAATGAAGGTTCTAGATAGGATATAAGGCCTTAACTTAGGAAACTAATCCCATCGTCCTACCTGCCTTGGGACTGCAGTTTAGGGAAAGTACTAGACAGGACTGAGTGTGGCCGAGCCCATCTTCAGAGGTGGGTGAACCAACGGTGACAATGGCTTTCCTGGCTGAGCCGTGTCACCAGCTTTGATTTATATTTCAAAGAAAAGAAATCCTGCCATGATTTCCATATATTTATTGCCTTTCTCTCTCTCTCTCTCTCTTTCTCTCTCTCTCTTTCCCTCCCTCCCTCCCTCCCCCACAGACCAAGGCTGGGCCAAGATGGCGTCCATGTTCCGAAGCGAGGAGATGTGTTTGTCCCAGCTATTTCTGCAGGTGGAGGCTGCCTACTGCTGTGTGGCTGAGCTGGGAGAGCTGGGGCTGGTTCAGTTCAAAGATGTAGGTACAACATTGTTTGGAGCCAAGTGGACGCAGGGGCTGGGGGCAGACTAGTATCTTGCACTAGTATTTCACAAGGACAGCTCTGCACATTCTGCTGGAGAAGAGGCCAGAGCTGTGTAGACAGGATGGAATCTGTACCTCTGATCTTCTGGCCGGGAGGGGAGGTCACTGTCCATCCTGTTCTTCCTCCCTCCCCCCACGTCTTCCTCTCTGAAGGAACATTTCACAACCTTAACTCCATCGCGATATGCCAGATGTCACTGTGTTTTATTTATTGGAGCCGAGTTCCAATCCCCACAATTCATGCGGAGGCAGCTGCAGTAGCAAGTGTCTGGGGCATAAAACACAAGGCGCCAGCTGTGGTCAGTGCGTGTGTGGATTGCCAACTTTTCCAATAAACACAGAAATCTGTTTTCTCTGTCTAGTCACACGAAGGAAAGAGATAGTGTGGAAATCACACTTGCTAGCGACCCTGACTTCCAGATTGATGAGTCATATGCGGCCTCCCTTCTCGTGGGCACTTTATATCCTCCCTAAACTCTTTCCAATGTAGGAAACGAATCCTTCTTGATTTACACACTGAGGCCAAGGCCAAAGCTCAACTTTTCTTCTTTTTTGGGGGGGAGGGGGAGTCTGTGCCTTGATCTTTGCATCCCTGGCTGTGGCACAGAGCCTGGCATAAGGCTGTCCTCGGTGGGATATTTGGGCTAAGCTGAGTGTTACCCATAAAGAGGGTTGAGTTCTAGTTGGTAACCACGAACTACTCATATTCCTCAGCCCCTGAGGATGTCCAGACACTTAGCTGCTGACGCATCCTCATTTTAAAAGTAAAGCTAAGAGGAAAAAAAAGGAAAATGAATAAAGTAAAATAAAATGAAAGAGAGTAAAATTAAAAACAAAGCTCATTTCTCGTGGAAGTGGGAAGGCCAGAGCCTAGGCATTTTAGAGGCTGAGTGTAAGGACAGTAGCATGTGCTTTATCTGTAACTTGTGTGCGGAAATATCTTCAGTATCATATTCCTAGTAACATTTTTCCACATTAAAAAGATTACTCAGCACTGGGGAAATGGCTCAGTGGTAAAGTGCTTGCTGTACAAGTGTCTTGTTTGAATCCCCAAATTCTATGGAAAGTCAGACTCGGAGATTATGTGTGATCTCAGCACCCCTGTGGTGAGGCAGAGACAGGAAAATCCCCCAGAGCTCACAGGCCAACTAGCCTGGCGCACACAGTGGTGGTAGGGAGCAAAAGCATTAAGAGACCCCATGTGGGACAAGATGGTGCAACTTGTGGAATGTCATGGGAGATAGTTCGTTAACCTTCGTGCTGCGGTACTAGCCTGCCTCTATCCATGCACATGGATGTGCACACACACACACATACACACCACACACACACACACACCACACACACCACACACACACCAGACCACACACAACACACACACACACATACACATACAGACCACACACACACACACACACACCACACACAGACACATACAGACCACACACACACACACCACACACACCACACACACACCAGACCACACACAACACACACACACACATACACATACATACCACACACACACACACACACACACACACACCACACACATACACATACAGACCACACACACACACACACACACCACACACACACACCACACACACACACACCACACCACACACACACACCACACACACACACACACCACACACACACACACCACACACCACACCACATACCACACACACACACATACACACCACACACACACACACACCACACACACCACACCACACACATACACATACATACCACACACACACACACCACACACACACACCACACCACACACACATCACACCACACACATACACACTACACACATATCACACACACACACCACACACACACCCCACACCACACCACACACCATATATACATACACACCACACACAGACACACACACGCCACATACACCACACATACCACACCACACATACACACACCACACACCACATATACCACACACACCACACCACACACACATCACACACCACATACACCACACATATCACACCACGCATACACCACCACACACACACACCACACACACACACACACACCACACACACCACCACACCACATACACGCACACACCACACCACACACACATCACACCACACCACACACCATATATACATACACACCACACACAGACACACACACACAAACACACCAAAGAGCCAATAGACTGGCAGAAGGCAGTGGTTGCTACTTACAAAAGCCTGTGTCTCTCTCCTCCTCCCCCAGTTAAATGCAAACGTGAACAGCTTCCAAAGGAAATTTGTGAATGAAGTCCGAAGGTGTGAATCACTGGAAAGAATCCTCCGTAAGCCAAGTTTCCCCCTCACTGTCCGAATGTGACCCAACGGAGAAGTAAATAGCTTGCACAGCTTAACTGCCACACTTCCTGTATGACTTGCTGCTGTGGGAATAAATGCTTTCTGGGGGTGACCCTGGAGGTGGGGAGTGGAGTGTGCCCAGTGGTCTGGGGCTGCTGAGCTGGCTGAGCTGGTGGAAGGCACTTTATCTGCTGACCACCACGATGGCGGGTGCTCTCCTGCAGGCTTTCTAGAAGATGAGATGCAAAATGAGATTGTAATTCAGTTGCCTGAGAAGGAGCCAGAGGCCCCTCTTCCCCGGGAGATGATCATCCTAGAGGTGAGTGCTCCACCCACCACCCACCGTAGCCAAGGGCAGCCACACAGCTCAAGGGTCTTTCCCATGGGTGCTGAAGGTGCAGGAGTAACTGCTTGCCACTTTTCCTGTGCATGAGTTCTCACGGGCGGTGCATATCCCGTGGGACAGCTAGGCGGACCGATGGCGCCTGTGCAGGCGTGATAGGATGTCTTCTCATTGTGTGCCTCAAGCAAAGCAGTTAATGAATGTCAGTGATTCCTTCCCTCCATCCTTCCCTTTCCCTCCCTCCCTCTCTCCCTCTCTCCTTCTCTTCCTCCTTCCCTCCTTCCTTCTTCCCTCCCTCCCTCCTTCCTTCTTCCCTGTGCTGGGCTAGAACCCAGAGCCTTGCACATACAAAGCAGGCACTCTGCTACCGAGCCACATGCCTAACCCCGGTGGGCTTTATTCTAGATGGGGACCGTCTTACCTCTATATTCTGTTGCTGGGGGACAGGGAGCCTGTTGTTCGCGCTCACGATCTCAGCTAACAGTCCATTACTGCGGCTTCTCAGGTTGGGCCATTGCATTTGCACTTTGTTCTTCCAGTGGAAGCTGGATGTGTGTGTGTGTGTGTGTGTGTGTGTGTGTGTGGTAGGGGGGTACTGGTCACATCTTCTCTATAGCAAGAGCAGAGGAGTGAGACCCGATGCCCACTCTTCTAGTGTGCCAGCGCTGTTAACCAGCTCTCCCATGTTGTTTACCCACCGAGGGAACAGTCCCTTCCAGTACCAGCCAGATTCTCTCACATAATCATGCAATTCAGTCTCCTGCAGGCTTGCCTTGACTAGATAATTCCTTGCAAGTGTGCCTGAAGGATCAGTTGAAAGTAACGAGGGCGGCGGCCTCTCCTCCGTCTCTGTAGCTCAGCTGGGAGAAGTTGGGGTCTCTGTGGTTAAGGAGGTTATGGCTGACGAAACCTCCCTTTCCCTCCCTTCTTCACCTGCTTCCTCCCTATTGTCTTTTATGACATTGCTCCACGCCCACCATGTTCAAGGAAGGCATCTTGAGAGAGAAGCTAGCCTGACCCCCACTTTCCACTTCCGCAGACTTGAAAGGGGACCCTCGGGGCGGTGGGAGAAGGAATCCGCACCCAAGCCAGAGGATCTCAGGGTCTTGATAATAAACTGACTGTTTCATCCTCAATTTGTGCTTGGGGGACGGGGGACAGGGAGGACAGAGCTGCTCCAGGTTGGGCCATTGCACTTTGTTCTTTTAGGAAAAAAATTATATGTATATTCAGATTCTCAAGGGAACGAATCCGAGGTAGTATACACAGAGACCGGACATTTCTCCATTTTCCTTCCTCATGAAAGCAATACCTTCCTTGGCCTCTTTGGACACTATAAAATAAAATAAAATTTGAAAAATGTCTTCAGACTCTTCCACAAAACCCGCTTCCATACCACGTGATTCCGTGTTCTGATTTTGCTGGGGATTTTTTCTCAGATATCATGACAAGCCTTCTTGTCTCGTGATTACTGGGGGGAGGCTGAGGCTCCTTCTGGCCTTCGGGTCTTCTCTGTTAACCTTTCTCCTGGTTGGGCCCCACCCACCCCCTTGCTTCTTGTGCCTGGCTCTTGCAGATCCGCATAGAATGGGTGATGACTTGGAAGCCATCCAGTTTTTCTTTTTGTGTTTTATCCAATGTGGCAGCATAAGGATGCGTGAATGTAAATCAGGGATCCTGTGGCTTCTCCATGACCCCCCCCCCCCCCGCGGTGACAGTGAGCCTCTTGCTGCTTCTGCAGAATCTGCTGTGCTCAAGGCTGACAGGCCACTTGGCTTCAGCTTTGTCATGACACAGCAAAAAATGTCTCTGGTTTTCATCTATCAACTGTATCGCAGAAATACTGTAGCACTTCTCTTTCTGCTTACCTTCTCCTTCCTCCCCCTTGCATAGACTATTCTAGAAAAATTGGAAGGAGAGCTACAAGAAGCCAACCAGAACCACCAGGCGTTGAAGAAGAGCTTTCTAGAACTGACGGAACTCAAATATCTCCTGAAGAAAACCCAGGATTTCTTTGAGGTGCTTTCAATTTGGTGCTGGTGTGTATGTGTGTGCGTATGTGTGTCATATGTGTGTGTGTGTGTGTGTGTGTGTGTGTGTGTGTGTGTGTGTGTGCATTAATTAAAGGCCTTGCCTCAATTGCCTCAAAATGTCCATTTGGAAAACCAGATAGTTTGGATTATGATTGCAATGGCCAGGCTTTAGGGAAGGGAAGGACATCCTCCTGCAGTAGCTGTGGAGGGGCCGGCTCAGTTGAAGGTTAGTATTAGAGGACTCCCTAAAAAGGATGTGTTCAGGCAGCGGAAGAGCAGTGAAGTGGACAACAACAGCCAGTCCGAGTGCTGAATACCGGAGACCCTGCAAAGCTCACCCAGAAACAAGCCAACCTAATCTCTCCCCATCCTAAAGAACCTTGCAGAAGAGGGGGCGGTGAGACTGTAAGAGCTTAAAGGGAAGGTCCACCGTTGGACAAGACACCCCATTCAAGGCAGGGCTGCTGCACCCAGGAACTCACTGCAGTGAGACTTGTCCTTACCAGACCTGCATAATGGCTGACATACCAACATACCCCACAGACTAGCAAGGATCTCAGGAGAGATAATGACATGCATTGGAAACCTTAGTGCTGGATGGGTGAAGGGGAATGCCTTTATCAGTGGGGTGGCCCGAGGAAGGATCACTTGGTATACCACAGAAGCTTGAACCCCCAAAAGAGTAGACAAGCCCGAGGGAACCTTGGGGCCCATAGAAGTGGATAGGCAGGAGGATAAGAAGGAGTGGGATGGGTTGATAAAGAGAGAGGAGGGGGGATGGGAAGGAGGGAGGCAGGGATAAATACTCAATATGCTTGTAAAACTAGGAAAAAATAAAAAAAATTTTTTTAAAATATGAGTTCAGGGGCTGGAGAAGTGGCTCAGGGGTTAAGCCTCTGCCTTGTAGGCGGAAGGTCCTGAGTTCGGATCCTAGACCCCACGTATAGACACCGGGCGGAAGTGGAGCAGCCTGCATTTCTGGTCCTGGTAGGGTGGAGCCTCTGAATCTCGGGGCGGAGTAAACAAGGAGGAGGTAGAGGCATCCATGGTGGTTCCCGAGTTCATCCGTGGTTCTACACACACATACACGCATACATGCGCGCAGCACACGCACATACACGCGCACAATTGAATAAATAATAATAAAAAAATTTAAAAAAATTAAAAAATATATGAGTTCAAACTGGCTCTGACAGAACAGGAATTCAGAACACAAGAGAAGAGATTTGAGCAGATTTAGAGTTCAAAGTCAGTTCTCTCCTTCTGCCATACGGGCTTCTGGGAATTGAACTCAGGTCGCTGGGTTTGCCAGCAGACCCCTTCCCTGCCGAGCTACCGCACTGGTCCTGTTGGAAGATTTTTTATTCTGACAAGGAAAACCAAGTCTCTTAAACATTTGCGGGAGGTCAAAACATTATTAAAACCAAACCAAACTTTGAGGCAAAGGGTACTTTTCAGGTCCTAGGGCATTTAAATAACTGAAGCTTTATTTTTTTTCCAGACAGAAACCAATTTAGCTGAAGATTTTTTCGTTGAAGACACCTCTGGTCTCTTGGAGTTAAGGACCATCCCTGCATTCATGACCGGAAAGTTGGGGTGAGTCTTAGCTCCAGGTCCCAAGAGTTAGGTGCAGACAGGTCCCCGTCCTTAGCTGGATGTCTGAGCCATGACGTGTTTCCATGAACTTGAGAGTCACCTTCCAGGGTGATGGGATGGGGAGGGAAAGCCCCTTGTTAACGGTCAGCATGGTCTTCAGTTTGGAGAGCATAGTGGACATGTTGGTCACACATGGGACAGGGGGTTAAGCCTTTGCTCAAAAGCAGAAGGACCTGAGTTCAGATCCCAAATCCCATGTAAAAACACTGGGCAGAAATAGTGGCTGCCTGCACATCCGGTCCTGGAAGGCAGAGCCTGGGAAATCCAAAAGCGAAGCAATAAGGAGGTAGAGCAATCCAGGACTGATTCCTAAAGCTACCCTTGGGCCTCCACAAGCACACAAAGTGTCCTCTGACACACACACCTACATACACACACACATGCACACACGTAAAATAATATATGTATTAAAATATATGATATGAAGGTAATACTGGGTCCATGTACTTTCAAAGTAATAAACCAACAAAAGTCACATATAAGCTCACACAAGAAGCGTAGGTCAATAATTCATCTAAGTACTAGGATGCCTAGAAAAAATAGAGATGGCTAGAAATCAATGTCCGGGTTTCCTTCTTTACCACGACACTTTAAAAAAAATGCATAGAAACCTGTGAGATGGGCCAAAGGTAAAAGACTTAAGCCTGGTGACCTGATTCTAATCCCAGGAGCCCACAAGCCGGAAGAAATGCACACCCACTCATCATGCACATACATACATACATACATACATACATACATACATACATACATATGTTATGTACATACATACATGCATACATATAACCTACATAAACTAAAATTTAAAAAGTGATATATAGAACATTTATTGATTTCAGCTACAAAATTGTCACGAACAGTCTCATGTTTTGTTGCAATCAGTGACTACATAGTTTTAGGGGTTACTAAGGCAAGCACAAAATAACGAAGTGAACTGGTGGTCTAGAGGGGCTTAGGGAAGTTGGAGCTGGGCCACGTGTGATCCCATCCGGGAGCCGTGTGAAGATGCTCGTTGCTCACACGTTGGCAGCCCACCTTCTGTTCCCACGAGCCTGTGCCTCTCCTGCCCATCCAGGTTCACAGCCGGCGTGATCAGCAGGGAGAGGATGGCCTCCTTTGAGAGGCTCCTGTGGAGGGTCTGCCGGGGAAACGTCTACCTGAAGTTCAGTGAGATGGACACGCTGCTGGAGGATCCCGTGACGGTAGGAGTGCCTGCAGGAAGGGGTCGCTCTGTGTGCCCAGAGCACCCAAGTCCCCAGAACACTGGGTCTCCAGCTCCACAAAGCCAGACCTTCTTCCTTTCTGTCCTTCCTTGCTCTTGCCCCTCCTTTATTTTTATTTTATTTTATTTTATTTTATTTTATTTCATTTCATTTCATTTTATTAATTTATTTGTGTGTGTGTGTGTGTGTGTGTGTGTGTGTGTGTGTGTGAGTGTGTAGCAGAGGGTACTGTATGTCCTTGTGGAGGACCAAGGGTGACTTTGGGAATCACTCTGAATTGCTTCTACCGCCTTTTTGCTTTGCATTGGGATTTCCCTGGCTCCGCCCACCAGGACCGGAAGTGCAGGCTGCTGTCAGTTTATTCAAACTCAGGACCTTCTGCTTGGGAGACAGAGTCTTAACCCGAGCCATCTCTCCAGCCCCACAGTCATATTTAATGTGGAGTAGTCTTGCTGGTAGAGAGGGGAAAAGATGACCATGGTCAATGATATCAGGAAGTCAGTCGGAATGGATCCCCACTTGCAGTGGGCTCAAGAAATCAGGTGGCCCACAAGACTCAGAAAACAACACAACCGGTCACTTCCATGAGCAAAGTTACCTTTGCAGATAATGTAAAGCATCAGGTCTGCTTCCAGGAGCAAATGCCAAAAGGAAGATGCTTTGTAAAAAATAATTATTTGGCAATGAGCGCGCTTGCAGAAGTCAGAAGATAACTTCTTAGTGGTCTGTGGCCGCCTTGCATGACACCAGCCCTGGGCACGCCCTCAGATGCCATCCCACCAGCCCGAGATTACTCGTTCTGATATTGTTACAAATGCCAGATATTTTCATCGAGCTGCTGTGGCACTGATGACCTATTTTTGGATATTTTATTTCCATTTTTGTTTCCAAATATAGATGCTATAATGAGCTTCTTCATGCATGTGGGTTTTTTTTGAGGGGGGCAGGTTGGAGGGGTATTGGCATCTTGAGACGCCTTGGAATCTGGGTCATGCTCCTGCCTCTGCCTCCTAAAACTGGGATTATGCATGTGGGTTTTCATGTTCTTACGAGTGATTTCTACGATACGAATCCAAGTGAAGTTGGATTGCAGTCTTAAAAGCGCAGCTGGGCATTTTCATAACACTGCATGGGTCCGACCAATGACTTCCTACTGCTTGGTACCTGATTCTGGTACCCTGTGGGGTATACAGTGGGGTATACAGTGAATTCATTGGTTTTTGTCATAACTTTTCCAACAGCGAGTGTGTCTTGTATTTTTTCTTTATCCTTTATCAAATGAAGAATGAAAGACCATGTTTCAGGTTTTGTTTGTTTGCTCACAAATAATCAGATGGAACTCAGGACCTCGCTGAAACTAGGCATGTGCTCTACCCCTGAGCTACATCCCCATCCCGAAAAACACAGCTTACACCGTGTTCTTTCGGATGCCTAGCACACAGCTATCAAGAATGAGACGCAGGTTTCCCTTTGTTAAGTATCAAATAGATTTCACCCTGACAAACTGATGCTTGTGGCCATTTCTAATCCTCGGGGTAGCTATTTTCATTTGCATCTCCTGGTATCCGAGTGCCCTCTTCTGAGTCTTTCCTTGCTCATGATTACTTCCCTTAGCTAAACAGTCGAGAGCAGAATTCCAAGTCCAAGTTGGTCCTATTGCGAGGCACAGGGAGGCTATTTCTTTGAGACTTAATTTGTTGTTACATTGGGGCGAAGTTCATTGGAAAGGTGCTTATATTCATTGGTTTTTGTCATAACTTTTCCAACGGTGAGCGTATTTTGTATTTTTTCTTTATCCTTTATCAAATGAAGCATGAAAAGAACATGTTTCAGTTCCATCTCTACTACTGAAAAGAAAGGGAGGGAGGGAAGAACAAAGGAAGGAAGAAAAGAAAGAAGGAAGGAAGAAAGGAGGGAGGAAGGAAGGGAAGAAGGAAGGAAGGAAGGAAGGAAGGAAGGAAGGAAGGAAGGAAGGAAGGAAGGAAGGAAGGAAGGAAGGAAAATAACTTGTTTGTTCTGATTTCTCAGAAAGAAGAACTTAAAAAGAACATATTCATCATATTTTATCAAGGGGAGCAGCTCAGGCAGAAAATCAAGAAGATCTGTGATGGGTAAGAGGCTGTGATGGTTTCTACTGTGGGAGGTTGGGTCAGGAGTGGGTGAAGAGCCACTGCAGGCCAAAGGCACCTGGCTGGGCCCTTCACGAGAGCCGCTAGGATTTTAAAATGTCTCTCTGAATGTCAGCTAAGGGGACATTAAAAACACGAAAGGGCTGGAGAGATGGCTCAGGGGTGAAGACTGTCTTGCAAGCAGAAGGTCCTGAGTTCAGATCCCAGGTCCCACGTAAAAAACGCCAGGTGTAAATGGCAGTAGCCTGCACTTCTGGCCCTGGTGGGCAAAGCCTGGGAAATCCCAGCAAAGCAAGAAGAAGGTAGAAGCAAGCCAGGATGATTCCTGAAGACATGCTTGGTTCTTCACAGGGACACACAGTGCCCTTTGATACACACACACACACACACACACACACACACACACACACTCACACTCTCACACGCACAAATAAATAAATAAAATATTTTTAAAAAAACCACGAGAGACATTCTACAGTTCTGAGAATGTGGACCTAGAAAACAAGCCAAATAGAAAGGTAATAAAAGTTCAGACATCACCCTACACGTTTAGTTCATTCCTTATACTTGTATCCACTGCTCTGCAGTCAGTGAACTTGGGCTCATTACTTGTCTGAAATGCAAGGGGTCCTGGGTTTAAGCCCCAGCACCGAAATGGAGAGAGAGAGACAAAAATAGATCAACTTCATTATAGTTGTTTCTGATTTTTGCAGACTCATTTTTATTTATGCACTAATTCTTTTTTTTTTTTCACATCCTGGAAATTGCATCCAGGGCCTCATGCCTGCTGGCACATGTATTAATGCTGAGTCAATCACCAATGCTTTTATTATTGTCCATATGTGGAGGTGGGGTCTCATCGAGTTGCCCAGGCTAGCCTTGAACTTGTTGTGTAGCCGAGACAGGCCTTGAGTAGCCAGCTGTGCTCACAGCCTTGTGTCAGGTTGGCAGATGCCTAAGAAGCAGCGACACAGCACGGAAGGACATTGCACAGGAGTAGATTTAGAGGGAGACGGTCAAACCTTCAGCCTTGTTTCCGTGACGGCTTCCAGCTGCCGGGCCTGAATGGAGTCCATTCGGACAACAGAACCTCAGGGTTGGTTCCTAGCCTGCGGGCTGTGCTGGGATCCTCATGACCGCACCGCATGCTGTTTGTCTGTTCCACTCAGGCTGACCTGGCATTTGCTGTGTAGCCCAAGCTGGTCTTGATCTCATGATAATCCTCCTGCCTCAGCTTCCTGAGTGCTGGGATGACAGGCGTGGGCCACCTGACCCAGCTGTGGTTTGAGGAGGAAGGTAGTCATTGAGTCAGGCTGGCCAAAGGGGGCCTTCTAGAAAGGGCTTTCTTGCCACGGCAACTCACGCGTGTCCTCTGGAACATCTAAACACAGGTTTCGAGCTACCATCTACCCCTGCCCAGAGCCCGCGGCAGAACGCAGAGAGATGCTGGCCAACGTTAACGTGAGGCTGGAGGACTTAATCACTGTGAGTGAGCGCTTGGGGCGGCGAGCTGGGTCCTGTCCTCGGGTCCCTGGCTGGGATGTTTGCTCTGCGGTTCTAGTTGGCGCTGCAGAGATTTGCACAATTCGAAAACAGCTCTCGGTGAGTTGCCGGTGATGATTCTGCATGCCAGCCATGCACTGCTCGGCTGAGAATCGGCCACAGCCTTAGCCTTCAGGCGGCCACTTTGGTTGTTGAAAGGAGCCCTTTATGGCCAGCCTTTGCCTGATGAGTCTCAGACTCAACTAACCAGCCAACCAACTTGAACAACCAGTCTAACCCGTACTGAACCGGTAAGCCGATAACTGCTGTGAAAACAGTGAGTCTGGTTACACCACGTGAGTGCTTACGCATCCCCAGTCCTTTTCCTTGGTAAGATCCATCATCAAACAGAGTGATACCGAGCATGTCTGTCACTAGAATGTCCTCTCAAATTACAGCACTTTGGTCTGTGGGGGCCGGAGAGATGGCTCAGGGATTAAGTGTCTGCCTCCCGAGCAGAAGGTCCTGAGTTCGGATCCCGGATCCCACGTAAAAAAGGACCAGGCAGAATGGTGGCAGCCATTGTGTCTGTAGTCCTAGATGGTGGAGCTTGGGAAACTCCAGAGCAAAACAAATAGAGAAGGTAGAAGAAATCCAAGGTGGTTCCCAAAGTCACAGTGGAAGTCACAGTGCCCTCTGTCACACACAGACACACATCCAAGGGGGAAAAAAAGTGGTCTGTGAAGTTGGCTGGGCCTCAGTATAATGGAATATTTTAGACCAGCGCTCTGCAGCCTGTGCTTCTCCAATCGGGGGCAGAGGTGGCTGTCAAGCTCATGAAACACGGCTGTTGCAATGTCCCTGTGTGTCTCGATCTCCTGATTTCCCACAAGGACACCAGACCTGTTGCATTTAGGGTCACTTAATCTGGCATGACTTCTTAATTGATGACCTCTGCATGGACCCCGTTTGCAGATAAAATCATAGTTACAAGTACCAGAGTTCAGTATAATCTTTCATTCTAAAAAATATTTTATTTGCTTATGAGGAAGAGAATGAGAGAGAGAGATACATGCATCATGTGGGTTTCTGGGAATCAAACTCAGAGCACTTTACCTGCTGAGTTATCTCAGCCCAATATAACCTTTCTTGAGGGTTTGCGGGGTATGGATGAGACAAGACATGGTGTAACAGTAGCAAGAGAAGGGATTTGGAAGAAAAGTCTTTGCCTGACGATGTGTACCTCTTGTACAAGAGATAAACTGTTCAGAAGTAAAGCTGCTTAACTCCAAAGCAGAGCAAGAAGCCCAGGGCAGGGCTGGGAATCTATTTTCACCACCGTATCAGATGCCCCCCCAATGTCACATATTTTTCTGTGGTGTCCCCTCTCCCCCACAGGTCATCACCCAAACAGAGTCTCACCGCCAGCGCCTGCTGCAGGAAGCCGCCGCCAGCTGGCACTCCTGGGCCACCAAAGTGCAGAAGATGAAGGCCGTCTACCACATCCTGAACATGTGTAACATCGATGTCACCCAGCAGTGTGTCATCGCCGAGATCTGGTTCCCAGCGGCAGACGCCGTGCGCATCAAGAGGGCTCTGGAGCAAGGCATGGTGAGGGGCAGGTGGAGCGGGGGGGGGGGGCAATTCACCCCTGCCCCCCTCAGCCTCTCTTGGTCTCCCTTGGTCCTCATGCCTGCACATCCTGGTTGAGCCATTTCCCCTATTGGCCCCATAGACTACTGTGTCCCCATATCACATCCCCGAAGTACCCAGATGAGGCATTTTTCTCATGTGTGTGTGTGTGTGTGTGTGTGTGTGTGTGTGTGTACAAGAGGGCACTTGAGTATGTGTGCTTGTGGAGGTCCAAGGGTGACATCAGGAATTATCCCGGATTGTTCTACCTCCTTATTGCTTTGCTGTGGGCTTGCCCAAGCATCACGTCCCACGGCCAGAATTACTAACTGCTATCCTATCTGTCTGGCATTTTATGTGGGATCTGGGGATCTGAACTCAGGTCCTTGTGCTTTCAAGGCAAAGACGTTAACCCCTGAATCATCTCTCCAGCCCCAGATGGAGCATCCTAAAAAGCCATTTTGTCCATACAGGATAAAAAAAAAAAAAAGAGAGAAAAGAAAGTGATTCCCAGGGGAAACAATACAAGAAATAGCAGAATACTTAGGGGGCAGAAGGTAGGGGCAGAGGGCAGATCCCAAAGGCTTGCAGAGAGGCAGTTCAGAAGCACTTCGCTGCAATGTGTGTGGGAATCCCCAGGCCCGTGGGGAGGCGGTACCCTAATATTGAGTTAGAATTGAGCACAGACTTCCTCTGAGTCCATGTTCTTGGGCGGTCTCTTTGGGTGCTGAAGTAACAAAGGTGCTTTCTCATGTGGCTGCATGTGGGTGGGATGTGGGAGAAAGATAAAGAGACAGAAGGTGGTTCTGGCATTCAGAGCCACCCAAGTCAGCTGCCCCGGGTGTGTAGGGGAAAAGAAAGGAAGCTTCCCACAAGCTCTTAAGGAAGCGTCGGCCACGCCTCCTTGCCGATACAGTCAGGAATTCCTTCACTTGCCTGGCCACCTGGAAACAGTTGCTGGCCTTCTCTGTGCCTTGGTTTCCTTATCTCTGAAATGGGATTTGTTCAGCTGGCCTCCTGTGGCATCCCTAGGGGGAAGGAGGCTGAGGTCTGACAGCACTGGCTGAGGCTGCCAAGTCCCACGGTGGGGTGGAAGATCTGGAGAGTCATGAAGACTTGAGCTCACGCAGAGGTGGCTTGTATGGACTTGACTTGTTTCCCATGGCGCTGGGTGAAGTCAACCTTGTAAAGAAACCCAGGACCACAAGACCAAGTTTAGATTTCACTCTTTAGACAGAAGCCATTGGAGACGAACACTTTGGGTTTGTTTTATTCTGGAAGTGACTAGGCAGTCTGTGGGGATAGGAGACACAGGAGGGATGGGGGCTGGAGAGGATGGCGAGGCCTAGCCAGGGCCAGGGCCAAAGCAACAGGAGAGAGGCTTGTGGAGAGAAGAGTATCTGACTGGGATGGGCGCTGGCTGCCGAGGCAGGAGAAGGGACTGGATTGGCAGACACAAGTTTTCAGGAATCTGAGAAGGTAAAAGCTCTGGGAAGGAGCAAGGGGCAGGCAGGACCTGGCTTGGAACAAGTTAGGGATCTGGGAGCATGCATGCATGCGGTGTGCATGCATGTGGGTGTGCATGCGTGTGGGTGTGCATGCGTGTGGGTGTGCATGCGTGTGGGCATGTGCATGCATGTGAGTGTGTGTATTCATGTGGGTATATACGTGTGTGCCTGTGCACCTTTATTCATTTGTTTGTTAAAATGTCTTATTTGATTATTTTAAGATTTTTGCACTTTGTGTGTGTGTGTGTGTGTGTGTGTGTGTGTGTGTGTGTGTGTGTGTGTGTATACAAGAGAGCACTTGAGCGTGTGTGCTTTTGGAGGCCCAAGAATCATTCTGGATTGTTCTAGCTCTGGGTTGTTGCCCAGACTTGGTCTTCCAGAGCTGGGATTATAGGGAGGCCGCCATTTCTGCAAGGCATTTAAATGGGACCTGGGGATCCAAACTCGGGTCCTTTTGCTTGTACGGCAGACATCTCCCTAACTCCTCTTTGTACATTTGTAAGAAGGAAGGGCAGGAATGGCCAGAAAAGGGGGAGTGGCTTTGCCCCCCCCATAGCTCTTGCAATTGTTTCTCTTCTTCTTGTGATACAGTACTCATACAGGACTTAAGGGAGAAAGGGAGATCTATGTGGCTTACGGATCTAGAGGGGAGACATCGTCCACTATGGCAGAAAGCACATGGCGGAAGGCATGGCTGGAGGCCAATTCGTGTCACCCCAGACATCGGCAAAGCAGAGAGAAAAAGAGCAAATTGAGAGGCAGCAAGGCCAGGCCACCACACCTCAAGGCCTGGGCCTGCGACTGCCTTCACTTCAAGGCCTGGGCCTGTGACTGCCTTCCTCCAGCAAGGCTCCACCTCCCGGAGGTCCCACAACCTTCCCAAACATACACACCAGCTAAGGATGAGCCTGGGGGGACTCACATTCAAACCATGACAGTGGGCGAGACGAGACCAGTGCCCACGTGATCCCAGGTGCTCATGCTTCTTAAAGAGCCAAGAGAGCCCCAAGGTCATGCTGAGTTGCATGCACCGACGCTTCCGGATCACACCCTTATGTGGCTGTCTCCTCCATGTGCTTACGTGTCTTCCCTCCTGTCTCTTCTGCAGGAACTGAGCGGATCCTCCATGGCCCCCATCATGACGCAAGTAGAATCTAAAACAGACCCTCCTACTTTCAACAGGACCAACAAATTCACAGCTGGCTTCCAGAACATCGTGGACGCGTATGGGATAGGCAGCTACCGAGAGATAAACCCAGGCAAGGAGCCGATGAGTTTCGCAATGGGGTGGCTTGAAATTGAAAAGTAGGCAAGACGCGTCTCTCAGAGGACCAAGGAATGAATCCAATTAAACCATGACAGTCCCCACACCTTCTTTGGTTTCCCAATGCAGTCTTTCATACACACTGACTTATGAAAGGCTTGTTTTCGGTTTTCATCTTCTTATAGTACTTGAATTAATGAATTTGCTTCCGTGCCTGCTTACTTAGAGCCATGGTGTCTTGCCAGGGCCTTGAACTCACCATCCCTCTGCTTCTCTTTCCTGAGCGTTGGAATCTCAGGGAGCGGCGCCACCACCACATCTGGCTTCACCTCTGCATTTAAGCAGCAGTCCTGTTGAGCCGCCAAATTTAGTTCTTGTTTCCCTTCTCCAAGTCGCCCAGGGTCTTCTAGCAAGTTCACCGTCCTAATGGTTATTGTATGCAGCAGACTGGGAGAAGGTGGCAGGAGATTAGATTCCCAAAGGTTCTGTGTTGCAGGATCTTGGTAAAATAGAGAGGTAGACCAGATGTCCTGTAGTCTTGCTGGCTACAATGCTGATCTCCAGAATGAGCTTCCTTAAACCTGTGAGCCATCCTGCAGGGGACTCACAGGACCAGGGCACTGGGAACAGTTGTTGTTGCTGTATGAGTGGTGGAGATGGTGGTGGAAAGAACAAAGAAGATGGAGGTGGATCATCACGGCTGGGGAACATGTAGCAGGGGGGGAAAGGAACTGAAAAGGGGAATACAAGAAGGGTTTGAGGTAATCTAGGGCTCCAAGGGCATGCCCACTTCCTTCCAACGGCCCCCTCACCTTTACACACCTTCCAAATTCTGAATCCACCTAGGGAGTGGTCCATTTGGTCAGAATCCTGGGGTTCTGGAAACGCCTTTATAGACATTTAGTGCTTCCAAGAACCCCTTCATCTAGTGAAGATGAGTCGGCATCAGCCATCACCAGCCCCAACCCACTCTGACTCACGAGACTTCGCATAGTCTGTTTGAGACTCAGTGTGTGTGGAACCAGAAGGGAATCTCTGCTTGGGAGGAGCCAAGTCAGGCTCGTGTGGGAGGGGCAGTGTGTATGTGTGGGGTGTGGGGGGGCGACCAGATGACACCTGGAGACCCACCCTCGGATGGAAATGATTGTAGAGAAGTCTTGGCTGGGGGGCTAGGACCCGTGCGGCAGGCTCAGCTATTGTGCGCATCTTCTCCACAGCTCCGTACAACATCATCACCTTCCCCTTCCTGTTCGCGGTGATGTTTGGAGACTGTGGTCACGGTACGGTGATGATGCTGGCGGCTCTGTGGATGGTCTTGAATGAGAAGCACTTGCTGTCGCAGAAGAACACCAATGAGGTAGGTAGTGAGCATGTCTTCCTGGTCGGAGGATGTGAAAATGTACTGTGTGCTTTCATGGGAAATAAGGGGAAGATGTAAAGAAAAAGAAGAGTCTGGGTGTAACATAAAACCCTTGATCAGTTTCTTTGGCTGATTCTCAGATGACAGTTCATTCAACATCTCTGGTTTTGCCCATGGCTTTACAACTCATTGATTTCTCTTGTTTCTTTTTTACTAAAATTTTATTATGAGAGAGAGAGAGAGAGAGAGAGAAAGACAAAAAAAAAAAAAAGAGAGAAGCATTCATATCATGACATATGGGTAGGGGTCAGAGGACAACTTTTGGAAGTTAGTTTGTCTTCCTGCTATGTGGGCTTGAACTCAGGACACTAGGTTTATAAGCAGCAGGCACTTCCCTGATGAGTGGTCTTGCAGCCCTTGTTTTTTTTTTTTTTTTTTTTTTTTTTTTTGAGACAAGGTCTCATGTAGCCCAGGCTGACCTGCTCCAATTTACTAAGTAGCTGAGGATGAGGAGGACCTTGAATGTCTGATTGTCCTGCCTCTTCCTTCTGGCTGCTGGGCTTACAGGTGCATACTGCCATACCTGGTTTATGAGGTGGTGGGGGGTGGAACCCATAATTTCCTGCTTGCTAAGTAAGCACTCTGCCAACTGAGCTACGTGCCCAATCTAAGGCATTGATTTTTTTTTGCCATTTTGCAGTGCTCTAGCCTTCTTGAAGTTTTTTTTTCCTAGCATCGTAACTTTTTACTCGGCTTTTAAACATTATTCATTAATCGTAGGACTTAAGAAAACACTCTAGTCTAGCCATCTAGAGAAAAATCATAAAGGCTGTTTTTGGAGAGATTTCCATTTTGTGTGCTATCTACTAATGCACAATTTTCAAAAACTCAGGTTAAGTCGTACATATTATTTATAGTTTTCTTATTTGTGTGTGTGTCTGTGTATGTGTGTATCAGAGGACACTGTGTGTCCCCGTGGAGGGCCAAGGATGGCATTAGGATTCATCCTGGTTGCTTCTATTTCCTTTTTTGCTTTGCTCTGGGACTTCCCAGGCTCCGCCTTCCAGAGGTGGAAGTGCAGGTCAGCACCATCTCTGCTATGTGAGATTTGCTTGCAAGTCAGAATCTTAACCCCCGAGCCATCTTTCCAGCCCCAAGCTTCTTTGTAATATTAAAGTATTATGCATATGTCTTCATGGCAGGGTCTTTCTTCTTAAGAAACCCTGAGAAATCCTGAAACTATACTTGCAGTTTCTCTGCCTTCTTCATCTGTACTGGTTAGAATTTTTCAACAAGTCAGTTAATTGCTTGTGCTCCTGGTGCATTTGACCAAGTGAAACATGCCTTCAGCTATGTCCCCTGTTGTGAAAATAGCAACAGTCTTTTGGCGCAGGTTGAATTGGTTTGCGCTGGTTCAGCGATGTCACTGCAAGTTAATTATCAGCAAGGTCAGTGGACAGAACCAACCTGTGACCAACCCAGATTTCCGTGTCGCTTTCATGGTAATCTGTCAAAGCTGCAAAGCTACGGTTCAGCAGTTTTTGGAATGAATGATACACACATCCAGCGTTCCAGGAAAGCGCTCGCCTGCTCCTAGAAGATGCAGTCAGACAGAGCTTTGATTATTTAACGACAAAGCCCCAAATGAATGCAGATCTGACTTGTGCAACCCTGAGAGACCAGCTCAGGGCAGAGTACAGCCTGCCAGCTTCCAGTCCTTTCCGTAGCAGGTGAGGCCCTGGCTTATGTAGCAGTCCGTTTTCCAACCAGGACTGGAAGAAAGAATGTCAAGACTGTTCTGATTCACCTCTATACACTCAGGGAGACCATGCAAGTGTGCGCCTCCTCTTTGAAGTAGATTGTCACCTTAGTCATGCCACCCCGCCCCACGTGCCTGATCCTGGAGTGCTGTAGTAGTTACTCTTCATGTTGGCCATACATTCGTGACCAAAGAGCTTAGGGTTTTTTTTTCTTCTTCTTCTTCTTCTTCTTCTTCTTACAATTCTGGTTACAGTTCTTAGTCCAGCTTGGCAGGAAAGTTCACACCAATATCAGGGACCGAGGGAACTGGCCACACCATGTCCACAGGATTACTACAAGAAGGACCAACCTCACTCGCCAGACAGCAAGATTACCAAAGCATGCTGAGAAATGCCAAAGAACTTAACCAGCTCCCTCCATCTTATCCAGCTGCCCAGGGAATGGTCCACCCACTATGGGCGGGGTCTTTCCACGTCTGTCAGACGTCACCTACAGGCTCGCTCAAGGCCTTCCCTTAACCACTAACTCTTTACAAATGTGCCCAGAGCTCAGTCCTAGCGACACACGGAAGCATCCACAGCAAGGTCCTGCTACCTTCCTTCAAAACTCACCGATGTTCTTTGCTGTCTCTCTGGGCCCAGATCTGGAACACCTTCTTTCATGGGCGCTACCTGATTCTGCTCATGGGCATCTTCTCCATCTACACGGGCTTGATCTACAACGACTGCTTCTCCAAGTCCTTTAACATCTTCGGCTCATCTTGGAGTGTCCAGCCAATGTTCAGAAATGGCACATGGAAGTAAGTTCACAGCCTGCCTGGTCTGCTTGCTGGCCATTCGGTGGCCTGGATGGTTGTTTCCATGGCTGGAAAAGTCTAAACTTGGCTCTGCTCACAGCTACACCTGGACAGTCACCCAAAGTATGTAAAAAGTCCATCTGTCCTTCAAGACTAGTCCAGGGGTCCTCTGGGGAGACTTCCCAGGCTTGCCCTAGGCAGTTCTTTCTAGTATGTTCCCGTCAACCCTGTCCACAGCTCTCCCCTAACATCCCACACTTCCCAGTTTGCCTTACTACACCCCAAGTCAGGCTGGTGGTTCTTAGAAACTCCGGCTGTGAACTCCTTGTGGTCCAGTGGATGATTTCAGAAACCTCCGTGCCCAGAACAGTACTTGGCATTTGATAGCTCATCATGGAGCGCCAGACTGCGCAGAACTGAGCCTTACACGAGGAGCTTGGCTGAGGGGTGTTACCACATTTTTCTCGAATCTAATTGCTGTTTTTGTCATCCCCCCCCCCCCCCGCTTCCCTGTCTGTCTATAGTGCTCACGTCGTGGAGTCAAGTCTGTATTTGCAGCTGGACCCAGCTGTCCCAGGAGTGTATTCTGGAAACCCGTACCCATTTGGAATTGACCCGGTAATAATTTCTTGGATAAAATGCCATTTATGCTCAATGTGTTGTCAAGATGTCTGTGGCCCATGAAAACATCAAAGAAATTAAGGTTAAAGATGGGGAAACTCAGAGCCGAGTTTTAACTGGGTTTGACAGAGTCTCATAAATCCATCGATTATGGCAATGGAGGGTAATGATAGCTTCATGGTTGTCTGGGAAGTTTATACTAAATTAGCTAGTTAGCATCATTAATTACGTCTCCTACCGTGGTGTTTTCTCCCAATCTTGCTTTCCCTCTGTAAAGTGTGCCTTTGCCTATTTGTTTCATTTTGTTGCACAGAATTGATACATCTTTTTTTTAAAAAGTCTGTGCTCCAGTTTACTTGCTTGCTTGTTACATCTCTGAGCCTGTTAGATGTGGTTTATTTCCTCCCCCTTTCTTTGCTCTCTCCTTTCCCCCCTTCTCTCCCTTTTTTTAACCTGGCTTTTAGAATTTTTTCCCCACATTTTATGTTTTCCTAGTCATATAAGCTCAATAGGTACCCCTTCTTCTCCCTCCCTCCTCCCCTCCCCCGTTATCTCCCATTGCAGTCTTCCCCCTTCCCCTCTTCCTTTATCCCTCCTCATTCCCATCCCCTCTCCCATGCTTCCCCCTTTCTTCCCTCCCATCACCTGGAGCATCTGTTTATATGGGCATCAAACCTCCCTCTGAGTCCTCCACCCTAGTGAGGGTTCAGGACTCAGTGGCATAGCCTGGGGCCCCTTGGGCTCCCCATTAGCATGGGAACTCTGTTATGTGTGTTTAATCCCTTGCCTCTAAGGATCCTACTGCCTGAAGCCTTCTTCCCTGTGATCGGTGCCAGACTTTGGGGGGTCATTGACATGTCAGCCATTGTGCCTGTCCGGCAAAGTCCAATCCTGGCTGCTGCATCCCTGACTTGTGTGGAGTGTCTTGCATATCACTGGTCCTCCCCATCTTTAGGCTCTTAGGTTTTTGAGTGGAAGCAAAAGTCCCTGAGCTGGGAATGCACAGGCTCATTCCCAGAGTGCACACTGCCCCCACGTGGTAGCTTGTGTTCCCAATGAAGGGGACTGATGGCATTTGTCAAATGCGGGTGCACACATCTCAGTTTCTCTTGTGCGTGAGAACCCCGGAGCCTAGAGCGAGTTTCGTCCTCTTATGAGAGTAAATGGCTCTGACCCCGATGTGCTTCTCTAATTATTCCCTTTTTCTTTTTTCTTTCTGTGTGTGTGGGAGGGTGGAGTTATGTGCATGTATGTACATACATATGTATGTATGTTAGAATGGGGGGCACATATGCATGCGTGCACACATGTATATGTGTGTATAGGTGTGAAGAGGTCCAAGGTTGATGCTGAGAATCTTCGATTGTTCTTCCACCTCTTATTTGGTTTTTATCTCAGGGGCTGGTTGGGGGAGGGGAGTGAGGGATGCGTGTGGAGCTGCAGCACATGTGCGGAGGTCAGAGGAAAATTTCAGAAGTCTCTTCCTTGCCACCCTGTGGGCTCCAAAGATTGAACCTTGTGTTCCAGGAATTCAAAGCCAAATATGGTCAGAAGGTCAGGCGCTTGTTGAGCAAGTATGAGGAACCTCAGAGCCCATGGAAAAGTAGGGCATGCTGGTGTGTGTCTGTAAGGCAGTGCTGGGTGTAGGGTAGACACAGGCGTTGTATGCCTTCATACATGTGATCATGCACATACGCTGTAGACACGCAAATAATAATAATAGTTTTATTTTTTCTTAATATTTTATTTGAGTGTTTATGTGTGTGTGTGTGTGAGAAAGAGAGCTAGAGCATACATGCATAGAGAGAGAGAAAGAGAGAGAAAGGGCGAGCATACATGCATGTCATGATATACGGGTGAGAGGCTATCTCTCTCCTACCATGTGGTCATCCAGAGATCAAACTCAGGTCTCCAGGTTATGGGGCAGCAGGTACTTTACCCAATGAGTCATCTTGCTGACCCCATAAAAATAATTTTTAAAGGAGGGTTGGGACCCATTCTTGAGCTAGCTCTCTGCAGGCCATGAATAAAGGAACCGAAGTAAGTCTGAGACCTCCCCAGTCTTTCAGGTAAACTTTTCATTGGACATGGGAGCCACTTGATATTTAATTGGCAGCCCCTAATACTTCTACCCCTTTGTCCTCGTGGGCGCCTTTATGTTGGGCTTGGTCCTTTTCCTTTCATGACCCTCCATGCATGCAGCACCCAGAGCAGCTTCCTAAGTGGGGGAACTGTGCTTCCCCAACTCGGAGGCTCTACTTCATGTATTTCTTGTCACGTGTCTCATCCAGATTTGGAACCTGGCTTCAAACAAACTCACATTTTTGAATTCCTATAAGATGAAGATGTCCGTCATCCTAGGGATCGTCCAGATGACCTTCGGTGTTATTCTCAGCCTCTTCAATCACATGTGAGTTTCCTGATTGTCCCTCTGTCTGTTGGACCCGGGCCACAGATAAGGGAGGCTCAGAGCTCTCTGGGGGTCTCCTCGCTGCCTTGCTTCTCTTTCTTGAGTTGAGCTGGGACATGCTGGTGGACTGGAATCAGAAGCTCAGAGCACCTGAGTCTCTCCACTACCTGAAAGACCAATATCGGTGCAATGCTCAGCTTAGCCCTCACCCACTAGCTAAAGGGTGGGAGGATAGTGTGGTCTCTGGCCAACGTGTCCCCTGTCCCGAATACTGCTTGACATCTGTCATGGTTTGAATGTAAATTGCCCCCCCACTCTGCCCCTGGCTCATGTGTTTGAATCCTTAGCTGGTGTTAATGTTGGGGAAGGTTGCATGTGGCACCTTTAAGAGGTAACGTCTGATGGAAGAAGGCATTTCAGTCTTTGCGGTTCAGTAGCCCAGCGCCGCTTCCTCTTGTGACCTTGCTCTTTCTGCCCCGTGGTGGCTGTGCTGATCTGATCCAGCCTCCTGCTTTGCCTTCAGCTATACCTTCTGCTACACAATTCCTGCCTGACGAACCTGTAAGCCAAATGAAACTCAGCTTTCTGGGTTTCAATCAATGATTCAACGCAATGTCCCCCAGCCCAAGTAAAGTAACGACCACAGGGTCTTGTCTTCCAATGGTAGTGGTCTCTCTGTTCACGCCGGCCACTGTATTCCTTTCTTTCTGTCTGCCGGTGTGATGGCACATGGTGGGGGGGAGGGGGGAGGTCAGAGAGCCATTTTGGATCAGTTCTCCTCTTTCACCAACTCAGGTCACCAGGTTTGCCAGCACACCCCTTATCCACTGAGCTATCCCGCCACCACCCTTCCTTCTGCTTTTCACTTTTCATTTGAATTTTATTTTTTATTCATTGTGTGTGCGCGTGTGTGTATCAGAGGGCACGGTGTGTCCCTGTGGAGGATCAAGGGTGAGTTGGGGAATCACTCTGGATTGCTTCTACCTCCTTTTCACTTTGCTCTGCAATTTCCCAAGTTCTGCCCACCGGGCCTACCACCATTTCCGCCTGGCATTTTACGTGGGATCCGAGATCTGAACTTAGGACCTCTGCTTTCGAGGCAGAGTCTTAACCCCTGAGCTGTCTCTCCAGCCCTCACTTTTCACTTCAAAACAGGATCTTGTTAAGTTTCCCAGACTGCCTTGCAATCCACTCTGCAGCTGAAACTGGCCTGAAACTCCTCCTGCTTCCATCTCTGGAGTGGCCGGGATTACAGACCCGTGCCGCAGACCCATCTAAAACGTCCTTTTGTTCCCCACTCATCACCATTCAAAAGCATTAGTAGTGCTAATCTTAATTTCTAGGCTGTAAAAAACAGGTGGCAGTCCCCACGTGGTCCACAGTCGTTAGCTGAGCCTTAGGAGACGTGCTTCCAGCCGTGGTGTAGGCTGCAGATGTGGGTTCTCTCCAAATCTGCCATACTCGGGCGGGGGTGGTGGAGATGGCGAGCGGCAGCTGCGTCCAGAAAAGAAATGAACGTTCGCTGCTTTGGGGAGCACCGTAAGTGCTGACTGATGTTCCTTCGACGTTCTGTCTTGTGGCCCCTAGCCACTTCAGGAAAACGCTCAACATCGTTCTGCAGTTCATCCCTGAGATGATCTTCATGCTGTGCCTGTTTGGATACCTGGTTTTCATGATCATTTTCAAATGGTGCAAGTACGACGCCCGCACGTCCAGGAAGGCACCCAGCATCCTCATCCACTTCATCAACATGTTTATGTTTGATTACGACGACCCGTCCAACGCGCCCCTGTACCACCATCAGGTATGTCTGCCTTTGAAACTCCTTTCATCCGCTCCCTGATGTCAGAT
This sequence comes from Typhlomys cinereus, assembly GCA_023101885.1. NCBI lineage: Eukaryota > Metazoa > Chordata > Mammalia > Rodentia > Platacanthomyidae > Typhlomys > Typhlomys cinereus. The sequence goes on along the minus strand of JALPQD010000021.1, from coordinate 11,942,315 downwards.
CCTGCTCACGCCCTTTGAGGACCGCCGAGAATAGTCCTCGCAAGACCGCGCTGGGGCAGCGTTCAGTTCTTCACTCGTTCCCGTTGAACGAAGGTACGCAGAGCCATGACGTGGCTTAAGTTTGCGCAATGCCTCGAGGGGTTGAGCTGGCTAAGACAGGAGGGGACAAAATACCCTTGCAGAGGGATTGGCTTGAAACTAAAATGCTCTGGAGAGTTCTTTAAGTGTCATAAGCTTTTATTCAAAAAGCAAACTCTAGTCAAGGTCCATAAGGAAGAAGAGACGGAGATAAAGACAAGAAGTTCCGTTGTTTCTGGAGACGTGTGAACCATACTCACCCTATCTTGTGATTTCCCCCACAGTCAGTCTGAGGGTCTCCCACCCCTGTTTTCAGCTCTTCCCTTATGGACAGTGTGTCCCCGCAGTTGGACTGAGGCTGCTGCTCTAGTTTCTCCCATTTCCTTTGTCCTCTCTATGGGTGTAGAGGTCATGCCTGGGTATCCACAGGGGATACCCAGTGCCAGGAGATGCCAAAATCCACGGTGTTCCCATCTCTCAGATGCAGGGCTCAGTATTTGTGTGATGCTTCCGCAGTCTTCCTGCATGTTTTGAATCAACTTGAGTTACCTCTAATCCCTAGTGCAATGCCAACGCTGTGCAAATAGTTGCCCACTTTGAGAATAATGACAAGAAATGGGTCTGTGCATGTTTAACTCAGATGTGATTTCCCTCTTGCTTTTAAATGGTGTTGATTTGTGATTGGTTGGATATGCAGATTTGGAACTTGCAGATACGGAGGGTCAGGCATATTTTATTTATATGTTTTAATACTTTATTTATTTGAGAGAGAGAGAGAGAGAGAGAGAGAGAGAGAGAGCACATGGCATGATGGCATAGGGTAGAGGTCAGAGGACAACTTTTCTGAAGTCAGTGGGCTTCCGGGGATGGAGCTCAGGTTACCAGGTGTCTGAGCAGGACTTTACCCACTGAACTACATCGCTGGCCCTTTTTTAATCTTTTCAAAAGCAGAAAAGGGAAAGTTATTTATTCTAGCCATGTTGGGAGAAGGACTCTTCAATTTTGCCCTAGAGTTTATCTTCCCAAATGTGTTTTATTATCTCAGCATATTTTAATTTAACTTTTACTTTTATTCATCATTATTGTGTGTGTGCTTGTGTGTATGTGCTTGTGTGTGTGTGTGGGTGAATGTATGTGAATGTCAGAGGACAACTTTGTGCAGTGGGTTTTCTCTTTGACTTTTGCATGGGTTTTGGAGTTCAAACTCAGTTCATAAGGCTTGTCTGTCAAGTGCTGTCCCTGTTCTTTAGCATATGTTTTCATACTAATCCATTGAGTAAGTTTATTGAACAAATTTGGGCTGCTGTACAAAGTGACAAGCTTATCATGGTGTGTTCGTACTCGGTCGTTATTACACTTTGTTCCTTTGCTTGTCACCCCCCATCTCTCCTTGCCCCCTTTCTCCTGGCTGTTTTCCTTCCTTCCTCCTATAAGGTATATTTCATTGTTTGGCGTGGGTGCATGCATGTGGTGTCCGTGCAAGTGTGTATCTGTGCACATGTACATATCTGCGCATGCGTAGAGGCCAGAGGTTGGCATCGAGCATCTTCCTCAATTGCTCTCTGCTTTGTGTATTGAGGCAGCGTCTCTCCTGAGCCCAAACTTGTTCATGGCACTAGTCTAGCTAGTTGGCTTGCTCCAGAGATGCCCCTGCCTGTACCTGCTGACCTCTGGGACTACAGGTTAAATGATCCGGCTCTATCTCTGTGTGGCTTCTGGAGATCCAAACCCTCATCCTTGTGTATGTACCTACAAATATTTTATCCACCGATTCATCTCCCCAGTCCCTTGCTAATTTTGTCGACGAAGTCTGTTGTAGCTCAGGCTGGTTCCAAACTTCCCGTAGCAGGATGGCATCAAGTTCCCGATCCTCTTGGACCTAACCCCTAATGCGGGCAGTACAGGTGTCCACTGCCACTCAGAGCAATAATGTGAGTTTTTTTTAATTTTGGAGAAAATTCAAATGTCAATTTGAAATTGGGTATAAAAGGAATTTAGCGAGTAATTCTTAGAACACAAGAATCATTCTTTTTCTCCTGGCTCACCTAATGATGAGCCCAATAACTAGTTTGAAGGCAGGTTTGTACAAGAAGGTACTCAAGCGTGTGCAGGGCTGAGAGTGATGTCAGAAATCATCCTGGATCACACTACCTCCTTGTTGTTTTGCTCTGGGGATTCATGGGCTCTGCCTGGGATTACAAGCCGCTGCCATATTTACCTTGCATTGTTATATAGGATCTGGGGATCCAATCTCAGGTGCTTTTGTTTGCAAAGCAAAGGCTTTAACCCTGAGCCATCTCTCTAGGCCTAGGGCACTTCTATCCTGATTCGTCTGCATGACGCTCTATGGCTGAGTTGGCAGTGCCAGCTGGACCTTCTATTGCAAAGACCTTGGCCAGAGCTGCTCGGGCCGGATGCCTAGCGCACTCATGCCTCACTTCTGGGCATAGCCCGAGCTCATGAGTCCGATTCCCCTCTCTTGTTTTGCAGTGGGGTTTTTGTAAGAGGTGGTTTCAGATACCGCCCAGAGAAGAAATTCATCTCCGCGGGTCCTTGCGTGGCATCCCGTCTGATTTGTGCAACATACATGGCAACCTAGAGCCGGCCCATGAAGCAAATGTTCAATGCTGGCATTGAAATGGAAGTTTATTTGCATGTCCCAAACAAGTCTCCTCCCTTGGGCAGAGGCCTCAGAGCCGCCAACCATTTCCTACATTAACTGATGACCCAAAGGCCTCCAGTCTCCCCAGGTGTGGGAAAGGCACAGAGAGTCGCACTGTGAGCTTTTGGGGTTGAAGAACATTATTGGTTGCTGCAGAGTGAACTGGCTACTTTTGCGCACACCCTATTGTGGTGATGAATTATCTTGACACAGCGTGAACTTTCCAGAACCTCAATCTGGGGTCATGTGGCTGGAAGGAGTGATGAGTTTGCACTTGAGTACACACATGCCCCTAGCCAGCTGTTTTGTACATCACTGATGAGGGTGTTATGAAAATATGGGGCTTCATGTGTGGGGGCTCTGATCGGCAGGCGCAGGCTAGGGACATGTGTTCTTCCCTCCCTCTTGAGTACGTACCGTGGAGTAAGTGTAGAGGATTGACGAATGTTCTCAATAGGTAAATTTTGCTATCACCGTTGCAATAAGCCATCTTGTGACACACACTGGGGGCTGGCCAGAGTGACTGCAGTGTCACAAAGCACATTTCCTCATTCTTGACGCATGCTCCTGTCCCTGCTCCTGCTCCCAACAACCTAGTCCTTTGTACAGCCTGAGTCACTGCTGAGAAGTAGGAAGGGGCTTCAAGAGCACTGGGAGACGGACTCAAGGCCCAAGGACAGGAAAGGAAATGCACAGTGGGCAAGAAATGGCATCCTCTTGGTTCTCGGCGGAGACCACCCAGCTTAGAGAAACCAGGGCATGGGATGGGCACCCACCCCTTCAGGCTGTGTCCACTGTGGAGAACACTGTCAGAGCAGGTTGCCGGGGGACTCTTTCCCCTGTGTGTGTGCGCGCATGTGTGCGTGTGCGTGTGTGCGTGCGCGCCAGAGGGCACTTGAATGTGTGTGCCTGTGCAGGCCCAAGGGTGACATCAGGACTCATCCTGGGTTACTCTATCTCTTTCTTGCTTTCCTCTAGGGTTTCCCAGGCTCCGCCCTCCAGGCCAAAATTACAGCTGCTGTCGTATCCACCTGGGATCTTTCCTGGGATCGGGGGATCTGAACTCAGGTTCTTTTGGCTATAAGTCAAAGGCTTTAATCCCTGGGCCATCTACCCAGCCTAAGGGGCTCTTGCTTTCTAAAAGAAAGTAAAACAGCTCAGATAACCTTACTACTAAAAATATGTTAATTCCCAATTGCCTACGTAGTGACCCAAGGCCTTTTGGTTGCTGCAGAGTGACAGTTGGAACTGGAAACCTGCCAGTTTTCTTCTGGCGCTTGGGTGACTTGCCCATTGAGAAGCAGAGCTACAGGGCCAGGGGAACATAGAGCTGTTTATAATGTGTCCCATAGGAAAGACTGGCTCCACATGGTCCAGGTGTTCTGCAGGGGTTCACAGCAAGCCAGCCACACAGACGGTTTTTAGCCTTCCTGAAACATATCTTTATCTGTTCTACGAATGCTCCAGATACAGAGGTGAACCAAAGTTGCCCCAGATTTCTCAGAGAGCTGCTGAAATGATCCACATTCACCCTTTCATTTTAAAATATTTTACTCATTTACTGGAAAGGGGGAGAAGGAGGGAAAGAAAGAGAGAGAGAGAGACTGAAGATGGGAGGGGAGTTCATATGCATGTGTAGCACACAGGTGGAGGTCAGAGGTCAGGGGACAACTTCAGAAGTCAGTTCTCTCTATCCTGTGGGCTTCCGGGGATGGAACTCAAGTCTGTAGGTTTTGAGCACCCACTGCGCCAAGTCGCCAGCCCCACATTCACCCCTTTCATCATGGGACGTGTGCTCTGCTGTTATGTTACAGCGATCTGATCTCCTATTTTGGTCCTGCAGCAAGAAGTCCAAACGTTCTTTGTGATCATGGCGTTGGTTTCCGTGCCGTGGATGCTCCTGATTAAGCCATTTATTCTCAGAGCCAAGCACCGGAAATCTCAGGTAAGGATCACAGTGTGGCTTCCTGGAAGTGGAAGGCTGGAGTGGACTTCACGGGCTGGAGGACCGGCGTGGTGTCCAGAGACGCCGCTGCCTCATGGGTAGTTCCTTCTGCCGAGACTCGCCTTGGCTCCCTGGTCGTCAGCACAGAGCACCTCCTCTTCCTAGACCTGTTAAATCTTAGGTTCCCCAAACTGCTCAGGATGCGAGTCCTGCCCAGTGATCAGTCATGATTCATAAGCATCTGAACTGATTGTTTGGCCAGCTGAACACAGGTGCATTTTATTATAGTTTTACATTCCTTTTGTTTGTTTTTGTTTCGCCTCTAGACCTGTGCTAGAAGGCACTTGTATGTGTGCCTTTGGAGGACCAAGGGTGACATCAGGAATCATTCTGGATTGCTCTACCTCCTTATTGCTCTGGGGTTTCCTAGGCCCCATAGTCTAGGGCTGGGATTACAGGCTACTGCCATTTCTGGCCAGCATTTTTACATGACATTTGGAGGTCCAAATTCAAGTCCTTTTGTTGTGAAGCAAAGGGTGTAACTTCTGAACTATCTTCCCAGATCATTTTTTTAAAGACTGAGTCTCACCGTATAATTCAGACTGGCAATCCTCCTGCCTCAACCTCCCCAGTGCTAGGATTGCAGACATATGCCACCACGATCAGCTAGTTCTATTTTTGCAAAAGATTTATTGTGTGTGTGTATTCACGTTCTCCTGTGTGTGCTTGCATGTGGACCAGAGGTTGATGTCAGATGCCTTCCTCTGTTGTTCTCCATATTATATACCAGGGCAGGAGCTCTTTCTGAATCTGGAGCCCACCAGTCTGCTAGTTTAGTAGCCAGCTTGCTCTGGGGGATGCACTGTTTCTGCCTCTGAGTACTGGGGTTAAAGGTGGTCTCACACCTGCCGGGGCGGGGGGTCGGCTCCTGGCCGCCGGGAAGGAGGTAGGTGAGCACGCTGCCTAACCTTCTGTCTCCCGAACCCAGGAGATAATCAGACACAGCAGGGAGTTTAGTCAAAGCAGGAACTCGTTTATTGTAGGCGGTGCAGCAGTTTATAAAGATAAGAAGCCGCAAGGCGCGAAATGGGCAGCCAATCATATTAATGGTCTGCACAGCATGCAGGCTACACGGGCCAGGCTCAGCGTTCATCTACATGGGGAACATGCCCAGTTCACGTGTACAGAACTCCTTTGAACCAGTCAGGGCTCCCTGTGATGCAAACAGGGTTATGCCCAGCACACTAGCTCCCAGCGCCATCTTAGGTCCCATGTGCTTGGTTACACCTTGCTCGCTTCCTCCCAGCGCCATCTTTCCTGAGCTGGCCCAACAACACCTACGTAGCATTTGCATGCATGCTGGGAATCTAGACTCTGGTCCTTATACTTGCGTGGCAAGTGCTCACATCTCTGAGCCACGCTCCTAGCCCTAATTCCACTTTTTAAGTGAGTATTTAAAGTAGCTTCTCATCAGCATTCTAAAGTCATAAGATTTAACTGCATGATATTGCAGATGGCATCAGGGAACCATAAGTCGGGTTTTATTTATGGGTAATTTCCATCCTGTTATCAAATATCAATTTCAACCAGTTCCTTCCTTTTGTCTAAACTGCGTTAAGCCTAGATTTACCCAAGGAGCATAGAAGAGTTTCACGTCAGCCCTGCTGCAAATAGGATTTAGGAAGATTAACCCCACACACACCCTCCACAGAGGGCACCAGCCTGTTCTCTTTAGTTCTGGCTAAAGATTCAGTGGCACGCATTGAGCTCAGGATGATTTCCAATGGTTAGAAGTTTGTTGTGGTTAAATTCTGCTTTCTTGACACTTGTGTTGGATGCTAACCTCAACTATAATTTATGTGAGATACAGATTGTTGCAGTCATCCTGCATGGTTGCCGATAAATGACCATCAAATGGCTTAAGGGAACAAGGGGTTTATTCTCTTACGATTTCTGGTTACAGTTCTTAGTCCAGCTGGACAGGAGAGCATGCACCAACACCAAGGCCGAGGGAACTGGCCACATCATCACTGCATAACAGCTGAGAGATGGACAATCCTTACTTGCCAGACCAGCATGTCTGGCCAAGTGTACAGAAGGATGCCAACTCTCTCAACCAGCTCTCTGTGATTTATCCAGGGCCTAATCCCACCCACCATGGGCTGGACCTTCCCCATCAGCAAGACAATCTCCTTCAAGTTTGCTCTGGCTTAACTCAACCATCAACTCTCTACAAATGTGCCCAGAGCTCAAACCCTCCACTGTCAAGTTGACACCTGTGCCTAACTATGACATAGATAAAGTCAATAACAAGGCCTCCCCCCCAAAAATACTTGTTTGGTTATTTGAAGGAGGTTGGGGTTACCTTGTGAATACTTGGAAGATCAGATTCAAAGTCATAAGCCCAGACTGCGAATATAGCTCCATGTTGACCATGCACAAGCCCTGAGTTCAATTTGATCCAACGCTGCAAAGTAAATAACCTATCTTTGCATTCCACATTTAAAAAAATATTTTTATCTATTTGAAAGAGAGAGAGGTGGAAAGATGGTGCATATGTGCATGCCGTGGAACATAGGTAGAAGTCAGAAGACAGCTCACCACGTGAGCTTCTGGGGTTGAACTCAAGTCCCCAAGTTTGTGGGCAGGCGCCTTACACAACGTGCGCTCTCTCCAGCCCGCCTTCCAAATTTCTATGTAGACTTATTTATCAACCTAGGAGGTCAGAACATTTATTTCAGATTTGGTTAGCTTGGTTTGTAACATTTAAGTATTAATTAAGTATTAAATAAAGAGCACGTGGATTTCCAGTTTCACCCTTTGTAAATATTAGGTGTGGATTTGCAGAGGAGAAAGAACAAGTCGTCTTAATGTCTAACTTACAGTACTTCTACGGAATTATTCCAGGAGACATTAAGCCTCAGGTGATATTTGAAATAGAGGTGATGTAGCCCTGATCTGAAATTCCAAACTTTGAACTGTTCAGAGTTTTTATGCCCAGGTAGAAGAATCTATATCTGATCTTGAAGTAGAAAAATGTATACAAGTTATCAGGTATATCAAGTATACAAGCTACTACTAAGCATGAGTTGAGGTGGAAAATTACTGAAATCCCAAGGGCATTCATGTGAAAAAATTCCAAAGACATCCCCACCCCCTGGGCCTACACCTGCGCAGCTGCCTGATTACAGTCACAAGACCTTTACTCTGTCTGTGTTCAACCTGCCCTGATGCTACTTAGCAACCATTGTATTGCTTCTAGAAAGTCCCCCTTTGCTTGCTCCACCTCTACTTTGCTTTAGTATAAAAATAAAATATAAGGGCTAGAGAGATGGCTCAGGAGTTAAGACTCTGCCTCCCAAGCAGAAAGTCCTGAGCTCAAATCCCAGGTTCCATGTAAAAATTCCAGGTGGAAACAGTGGCTGCCTGCACTTGGGCCTGAACTGCCTGTCATGGGTGGGTGGAGCCTGGGAAATCTCAGAGTGAAGCAAGAAAGAGGTAGAAGCAATCCAGGATGATTCCTGAAGTCACCACTGGTCCTCCACAGGGACACAGTGCCCTCGGACACACACACACACACACACACACACAGAGACACACACAAATAAAATAAGGCTTAAACAAAAAAAGGAGTCCATGTTATTAAAAAAAAAAAAAGCTGAATTCATAGCTGGAGCCTTTAGACAGTGATTTCAGCTCTAGTCCACCAGTGAATAAGTCTCCCCTCTTCCACCCTAATTAGTATCTGAGAAATTATTCCAGAGAAATTCTTGCAACAAACTTATGTATGGGGCACACTCAGAACATCGCAGTTATCTTCAAAGTGTGTGTATGATACATAAATAGCTTTCTCATTAAGATACAGATGTTGGGCTGGAGAGGTGGCTCAGGGGTTAAGCCTCTGCCTTGCAGGCAGAAGGGCCTGAGTTGGATCCCAGATCCCACGTATAGACGCCAGGCGGAAGCGGGGACAGTCTACGTTTCTGGTCCTGGTAGGGTGGAGCCTGTGAATCCTGGGGCAGAGTAAACGAGGAGGAGGTGGAGGAGGTCCATGGTGGTTCCCGAATTTGCCCGTGGTTCTACACACACACACACACACACACACACACACACACACACACACATACAATTGTGTGTACACAATTGAATAATAATAAAAATACACACAATTGTGTGTACACAATTGAATAAATAATAATAAAAATATATATATATATATAAAGATACAGATGTTATCCTGGGAGATATTTAATTTGTACAGAATTCAAATTTTGGAGTAATAACCAGGCCAGATTGAATGATGCCTTTACCTAGATTTTTTTTTTCTTGAAAATTTTCCCAAGCTACATTAAAAGAAAATTATTTATTTACTTAGCGTGCAGGGGTGAAGGTCAGAGGGCAACTTTCAAAAGTTTGTTTCTCCTTCTACCATGTGGGCTCTGGGGGTGAACTCAGATCACTAGTTTGTAGACAGGCATCTTTATACACTTAACCACCTCACAACCCCCCCCCCCCAAGCACTTTTAATTGGTCAAATATATTTGTTTTTGGAGAAATGTTATTGATTTTATGAGTCTCCCAGTTAATTTTTCCTGTGGAAATCTGGCTTTCATTTCCCCAGGCTGTGCCAAGATGACGAGCTGTTTCTTTAACCACAGAAAGGTATTTTGTGCACACTTTCTGTGAAGACTGTGATTTGGCTTATTCTAGAGCACTGTGGAGAGAGGCACATGCCCAGGAATTGGTTCCCTGAACTGAGAACCAATCTTCACTCTGTCACTCGCTGACTGTCACCAGCTATGATCTTGGACATGTTTCTTAGCTTTTCTGTGCTAAGTTCTGTCTCACTGAAATAGTGGTAATTCCACTGATATACATGGATTATTCTGGGGCTAGACACATGTCTCAGGGGTCTGCCCTTGAGTCTGCCTTGAGCAGAAGATCCTGAGTTCGGATCCTAAGTCCCACATAAAAATGCCAGGCAGAAATAGCAGCGGCCTGTGTTTCTGGCCCTGCTAAGCAGAGCCTGGGGAATCCCAGAGAGAAACAAGAAGGAGATAGAAGTTATCAGCATGATTCCCGAAGTCACCCTTGGTCCTCCACAGGGACATACGATGCTCTCTGATAACACACACACACACACACACACACACACACACACACACACACACACACTGTACACACACCTACTTAAATAAATGATAGATAGACAGACAGACAGATAGATAGATAGATAAAAATGATCCAAAAGCTAAATGAGATGATGCAGAGAGTGTAAGTAGAAGTGGGTAGCTGGCCTGTAATGAGAGCCTTTGTTCTGTACTGCACTTTCCTAATTCTTTTTTTATTATTATTTATTCAATTATGCGTGTGTGCATATGTATGTGTGTGCGCGTATGTCTGTGTGTGTGTGTGTAGAACCACGGACGAATTCGGGAACCACCATGGCCGCCTCCACCTCCTTCTGCCCCGGGATTCACAGGCTCCGCCCTACCAGGACCAGAAGCGCAGGCTGCCCCCGCTTCCGCCTGGCGTCTATAAGTGGGATCTGGGATCCGAACTCAGGACCTTCTGCCTGCAAGGCAGAGGCATAACCCCTGAGCCACCTCTCCAGCCCCCACTTTCCTAATTCTGAGCTGAGTGCTGTTCTCCTCATTGCTGACAGCTGCAGTCATTCACGATCCACGAGGACGCCACCGTGGACCTTGAGGGTGACCACCCCAGCGCATCTGGACAGAAGCCTCCTGCAGGTGCCCATGATGAGCATGAGGAGGAGGTAACTGGGACCAGGGCACCCAAGGGCTTCCCTGTGTGTAATAGCTTCGAGAGTGCAAACGAGGCGCACCCCTACCCGTCAGGACCAGCCTGGGAGCGGGGGGCAAAGGCCTCGCCTGGCCTTGACCTCATGGCCTCTGAGGCGGCGGGTTTGGAAAATGTTGGAGTTGCTCCTCTTTTATTGTCGGGAGACAACACGCATGACAACATAAGGGAAAGAGGGGGTAGCGGTTATTCTCCCTGCTGTTGCGAGACAATACTTAAATGCAGGCAACTTAAGGGGAGAAAGAGAGATTCATTTGACTTACCATTCCAAGGGGAGACACAGTCATTTATGGCAGGAAAAGTGTGGCAGGCAGCAGAAGGCTGGAGGGGCTTAGGTTACATGCATCATGGTGGCCAAGAGAACAGACCGCAGACTTCCAGAGCACACTCCTGGCAGCAGCTGGGCGGGGCTGCCCACCTCAAGGCCCGCCCCCTGTGACATGCCTTCCTGCAGCAAGCGTCCACCATGACCTTCCCAACCCCGACAGCAGCTAAAGATTCAAACCCATGAGCTGGGGGAGGGGGGAACAACTCACATTGAAGCCCCGACAGAGGGAGATGTATTTGGCTTCTGGTCCCACAGGGGATAAGCCAGCCCAGGTCACCACAGCCTGCACACGAAAGCAGAGAGCAGGAACAAACAGAGGAAGCAGGACTGGGCGGCCAAACCTCAGAGCCCACGCTTGTCCAGCAAGGCTCCACTACTTCGGTTGCCCCAACTCTCCCAAACATTAAAACACATGCGCCTGGGGGGAACCCACATGCAAACGTGGTAGAAGAACAGTCTAGGGAAGGAGGGCGTCTGCCATGCTCGGAGCAGGGAGTTACTAGCCAATCTCAGCGCACTTCAGCATTAGTGGCCACCCATCAGCGCAAGAGCCCAGAGGGTCCCATATGTCACAGGGGACCTTTAGTTGAGAACCGAGTCCCTGGGAGTCGGCTGTGTTTAATATGCCCCTCCCTGGTCCCTCCATTCAGTCTCCTCTTCCTACCTTCCATCTCACCACATTGTGACTTGGCTCCCTTTTTTTCCAGCCCTTCTCTGCTCCCTCCTAGCCCCGCCCCTTAGGCGTGTGAGTGGCATTTTCCCAGATGAAGGCAGCCCCAGAGCTTTTACCTGGAGCACTATTCTAATTCTAGAGTATGGTGTTATGGGATCCGCTGCTCAGGAATTCACCACTCTGACACCCAGTCAGTTTTAACAAATGAACAGGCTTTATTGGAGCCGATCAGGTCTCACATCTGTGTCGGGATAAAGATGTGCAGCCTCCAGTTGTTTAAGAAAGGGGCTTTTAAAGGCAACAATTACATTCCACCTAATGAGGGAGGTCAAGAGGTCACATAACAGATGTGTGGGCAAGCAGGAAGCAAGCACAGAAGCTAATGAGCCATTATCAGAATTACCTTGCATAGACCAAATCTTGGTTTTTTTTTTTTTAGATATACAATATATACCTTGTTCTTTGTAGTTGCATATAGTACACAATGTATATCCTGTTCTTTGTAGCTGCATATAGTGCACAATGTATATCCTGTTCTTATGGCCACAGACTCAGCATTTTAAAAGTTCCGAGGCGTTGTTTTAGGAGGTTGTAAATTTTCTTCTTTCCTGAGAATGTTACAGGCACCAGGTGTCTGGTTTAGGAAGATCAGTTAACTATTTCCCATTTTTACATGAAATGTCTGTGGCCATTTTTTAAATCAGATCACAACAGTGGATAGGATTCCCTGAGGGATAGAGATGATACAAACCATTTCATGTGTGAGGTCAATTACTAAACAGGATTTCCATTCAAACTAATGTGTGGTCAATTGGAGTGCGTGGAAAACCTGGGTCCTAGGAATTGTCCTCCTCGTAGGATGCAGAGCCCAGCCCGTGGCAATGGCTGTGGGTAGCACCAGCTCCGTCAGACTTGCTGGGATGTGTCACAAGCCAGTCCACACAGCCTGGGACTCAAGGCGCAGCCTGCCCAGGACAGTCGCTCGCCATGTGGGTGTAGACAATGTCCGTCTGGATGACCCTGTGAAGTTGCTCTCGTTTGGACAGTGTTACTGTTCATTCCCAGACCCCTGACCCTGTGGTATGATCGTGCGTGAGTCTCTCTTCTCAGGCAAATATAGGCTTGGACCTGCTGCCCCACCCCCAAGTGCCACTCCTTCCTCCTCCTCATCAGGAGTTAGCCAAAGTCAGGCCAGGGGCACAGTCCACAGATCACCAGACCTCCCCACATACCATCCGCAAGTTTTGAGAGAACCCACAACTGTCATCTCTTTGGACCAGCTGGACGCACATTGGGTAGACCCTCGTACTCCGTCAGATGCAGCCAGCTGAGAATAATTCCCAGAACTCAGAAATGGGTTTTCAGTTAACAGCTTTTGTTGTCGTCATTGTTGTCGTTGTCGTAACAACAGGATGCAATCAGACTTGGCCAGAGTCAGAGGCACAAAAAAACAGAATCAGGGATGAGGATTCCAGGTGTGCAGCTTCCGTGCCCTTAGGGACACGTCGCTGTCCCAGCAATGATGTGTGACGACAGCGCACACACCAGGTACTGCCAGAGCACGAAGCCCTCTCAAACCCGAGCGTCCCAAGTTTTCCCGGGGTTGTGTTATATAGATGTGACTGGCTGAATGTAGTCATTTCTAGTTCCTTCTCATACCACGACTGAACTTTTTGGTGTGGCTGGCTCCTCCCCCCACCTCCCTCCACCCCTCGACACCCCATGCAGACCTTCAGGGGTACACCAGGAGTCACAGATACTTACCGGGGAATAACAATGAGAAAGAAAAATATTTTTTCTTCCTGTAGATTTTAAGCACAGGGGTTAAGAAAAAGAGTCATGGATGATAAGAATAAGACATGCTCATTGTGGGAGTGGGCTCTGCCAAGGGGTCAGAGTTCACTGACATCACCCCTGTGTGTCATCTTGGTGGTTCTCAGGCTACATCTCAAAAGGTTGCAAAGACACCCCTCCCCCCTGCTTCTATCTCCTTTCGAAAGTGATATTACAGGGGGGCTCCGGAGGTCTCTTGGATGGGATTGTAGCTGATAAAGTACAGTCAGATGCGCTTGTTGTTGTATTTCTTATTCTTAGCTGTCAAGATGCTTCAGCAGATTCCTAGGGGAGGGGCTTCTTTCCCTTCCCATGTCTCTCTAATTTCACTTCTAACCCACCTCAGAGTGACTATGATTGACAGTAACCTAGGACGTAGTTTGTAAATAACTATAAAAGAAAAAAAAATCCCCGATTTGATCAGTATTGATGTGTATGCATGTTTGAAATGTCACACTGAACCTTCTAAATCTGTATAGTTACTATAGAGAAAAGTAGATTTTAATGTTCTCACTATGAGAAGGAAAGAAGGGAGAGGAAGAAAGAGAACTTAATGGACAAACGTGGAAATGCTGTGTTTCAGTTCAACTTTGGAGACGTCTTTGTCCATCAAGCCATCCACACCATCGAGTACTGTCTGGGTTGTATCTCCAACACGGCCTCCTACCTCCGGCTCTGGGCCCTCAGCTTGGCTCATGCAGGTGAGCGGCCGGAGGGGGGGCAGGTGAGCGGCCGGAGGGGACAGGTGAGCAATCAGATCGCCTCGAAACGGATTCCCTGTACTTGCAGACAAAAGTGCCTCCTATGGGTGACTGATTTGCCAGAAGAATGGCTGTTTCAGTGTTGCTTTCACGCATCCTTAAGCAATTTAGTATCATTTTCTGTGCTCTGGGAATAGAATCTTAGCTTGGCCTGCCCGAAACAAAATAACAAAACACAGAAACTTATTTTCTCCCTGTTCTGAGAGAGGAGTTATGTAGCTGACTGTAATGGGGTCCACTCCCTCATGTCCTTACAGGGACCCAAGGCGAAGGGAGAATACAAGCGTGGATGAGCCCATGGTGTCTCCTAAATAGTCGTATCCTGGGCCCCTCTTGTGGCCACACCTGCCTGTCATCACTTCCCAACAGCCTCCATCTCCAAACAGTGATATGGGGGGGGGATCCGGACTTGCGCATGGGCATTTGAGGGAGACGCAGACATCTCTTTTCCCTCCTGCTACGCGCATTCGTTTAGGCTTTCCCTTTCTGCAAATTTGAGCTCTAGTCCACTGCCTTTTCCTGGTGACCAATGTGCCTCCGTGCCCTGGTCAGGGTCCAATGTCTGCAAACCCCACCCTCTGTGAATGGAGCTGCAGTACACAGCTTCCCACACGTGCCCTGGAGCCCACGCGTCCGTGTCCCACTGAGAGTAGGACTGGGAGACTGAGTTTAGCAGACAGACGCGGTGGCTGAGAACAGCCCTCTTGCATCTTTTAGAACTGTCCGAAGTGCTCTGGACCATGGTGATGAACGTTGGTCTTCGCCTGCAGGGCTGGGGGGGACTCATTGGGGTCTTCATCATTTTCGCCGTCTTCGCCGTCCTCACGGTAGCCATCCTCCTCATCATGGAAGGCCTGTCTGCCTTCCTGCATGCCCTGCGGCTGCATTGGTAAGTCAGCTGGTTCCCTTGGGCTGGGGGGCTGGAGTTGGGGAAGGACAGATTGATGCGAGCTGTCTTTCTACACAGCTGTTTGCACACGTACGGGTAGACCAGCTGCCCTGTTAAAACAGGTAGAAACTATTCACAATTACTCTCCATGTTTGTTGTTACTGTTGGCTTTAGGGTTGGTCAAGGTGACAGATCTGAGACAGATTCCTGGGGTGCATGCTGAGTGCATCTGGGGCGTTTGACTGTCTCAGCTGCTAAGAGCAAGACTCGTACCAGTAGAACAAGTGGCTGCTTGATAACATGGAGACAGGAGAGTACTACAAAGAGGAAGACCCTCACGGGGAGCCCTTGACATGCACAAATGTACTCAGAGTCTGTGACACTAGGCGGAGGATGCTGTGTGTGCCCGGAGGCCGTCCCGAATGTCTTACCACATGGCCACCACTCCATTGCTAGAAAAAAGTTTCTTGCGTTTACTTATCAACTGGACAGAATCACACATCCCCCGTCACCACGCCAACCTTTCCCTCACATCTTTAAGGAGGAGACTCCATGACATCACACAGATGGGTTATGAAATTGTAAAGATTCAGGCCAAGATTCCATTTGCTCTGCAAGAGCATGCGCCCCACCCTTGGGTTCAGGATGGAGATGGAAACCATCCCCGACCTCGTAAAGAGCGGGCACATTGTGTGCTGTGATGTCAGAGGACGTACACTGTGCCTATCTTGGCTTGGCCGGAGGCTGGGGAGGGTCAAGCTGTGGGAGTTGCTCTGCTGTGGTCCATTAAATCGGCAGGAAGGTGAGGAGCCGACACGGTAGGAGGGAGGGTTAAGATGTCACTCCGTTTCCCATCATGCTCTGCTCCTACCACCAGCCACTGATTTATATTCAATCTGCTTTTCTTCCCCTTCCTTCCGACATAGGGTCGAGTTCCAGAACAAATTCTACAGTGGGTCTGGGTACAAGTTCTCACCTTTCTCCTTTAAGAGCATTCTGGAAGGGACAGCTGAAGAGTAGACTCGTCAGTGGCCTCTGCATGTGCATCAGAGAAAGAAGCCTTGTCTTCGATGCCAGCGCAGGCCAAGCATCCCAAGCCACAACGTTCTTGGCAACCTGAAGCACGAGGCTGGATCCTACTTGGTTATGAACCTTGGGATTTTCTAAGACTCAGTCATTTTATTGAGGAGCTACTTTGGCAAATCAGTTCACCTTCATGCGTGGCCTTAATTATCAGATAATAAAATGATTAGGAAGTGAGGGAGGGAATACTAAGCCAATGTCTTCAAACGGTATTTTATTTTATATTTTTTGAGACAGAGTCTCATGTGACTCAGGCTACCCTGGAAGTAACTCTGTAACTACTAGATGGTTTTGAATTCCTAGTCCATCTCCCAAGTGCTGGGATTGTATAGGCGTGACCACCTAAAAGTATTTAGATCAAGGGTTGGAGAGATGGCTCAGGGGTTAAGACTCTGCCTTGCAAGCAGAAAGTCCTGAATTCAGATCCCAGGTACCGCATTAAAAAAAAAAAAAAAAAAAAAAAGCCAAGTGGAAATGGCAGCCTGAATTTCCAGTGCTGATGGGTGGAGCCTGGGAAATCCCAGAGCAAAGCAAAAAGGAGGTGGATGATGGAATCCAGGATGATTCCCGAAATCACCCTTGGACCTCCACAGGGACACAAAGTGTCTCTGACACACACACACACACACACACACACACACACACACAAAATAAATAAAGTATTTAGATCGAAAAAATAAACATCTGGGTTACTCACTGTTTCTTTAAGATCTCTTTATTTAGGATTAATCCGTAACATCAGTCAGGAGGATTAGAGTCTAGGGCTGAGCAATGGGGTTATACAAACTAATCCCGGAGAAGGATCGGTTTATGTTCCTCTTCACCTCCCCCTTCTGCAAACAGCTTTCCTCCTGTGTTTAGGGCTCAGCGTGACAGGTTTGGGAGCTTTCTCATGAGTTTTCACTCCACACAAGGAAGAAGAGTTAAGGTCCTCTCTCTGTGGGCGGGAGGGACACCCCCCTCCCCAACCAGGCTCTCCGAGTTGCTCAATCCTGAGAAATGAAGCGTGGCAGTATGACATCATTTTGGTCATTGCTTAATGTCACCACACCTTAGGCTAGAGTAATTGGAGAAGAGAGAGAAGTAGTCTTGGGGCGGGTTCTAGAAAATGTCGCACCAGGAAAAAGTCCGCCCCCATAGGCTGGCTCATTTATCCATGGGTCCAAGAACCCAGAAGTAATTTTGTAAGGCACCTGGACTGGCAATTTCCCAAGCACCTGAGATTTGTCCCGTAAACCGTGTCTGAATGCTCTTAATCCAGGTAAATTACAATCTCTGTGACAACTATAGAGTAAAATCAAATACAAACCACATTTTTGTAATGCTTTACAGTTGACTAACCCTTTTCGCTCGGTACCTGATTTAGTTCTAAGCTTTCATTGTTGGTCAGTGAAATTTCCAAAGAACTGATCAGATGCAAAGTCACCCTTTGCACGGGACTCTTTTAGTGCACCTTGCTGCCCTGTGTTGCGAGGGTCTGGCGCTCACAGAAGCGGCAATACTCCGACCTAAGAAGACGTTTCTCTGTCACTTTCATGTTAGTGTTGCATCGCGTCTGGCAATTTTCAGGCATAGCATGAAAAGTACTTATTAAAGATTGAGCGAAAGGACGTCCATCTGTTTGAATTTCAGCTCTGAGGCAATCGTGAGTATCGGGCAAGAAATGGTGCTGCTCTGGGGTTTAGCTGGTAAGAGCGCTTGCGCGCGGCATGGGAAACTGAGTTCAGTCCCAGCACCCAGGTAAAAAGACCGGCGTGGCTACTACACACGCCTGTAACCTCTGGCACTGTTGGAGATGGGGGACAGGAGAATGGCTGGGGCTCGCTGGCTGCCAGCCTAGCCCCAGGCTCAATGAGAGACCCTGTCTCAAGGAAATAAGGTGTGACAAGAAGACGCCAGATGCCTTCTTTGACATGTACCACATGAGCCGTGGTACAGCTTGTAGGTAAGTGGCTGTAAGAACCCGTAACCCCTGCCGTGGAGTTTTCCTGGGCAGTTTTAAGGTTCTCCACACACCATCCTGCTTAGATGGCTGGAGGACCAGCGTTCCTTCTCCCCTTCACCTGAACCATCTCTTCCAGAGGACGTGTGCCCCCCCAACCCCGCAATTGTCTTCTGCCCAGGGACAGATGTTTCCTCTTTAACAAGGATCAGGCTGAGCAGGGGGCGTGCCCTTGCTGCCAGTCACAGGCGGGGGGTGCCAGGTGTTCCTTAAAGAACCCCACTGGAGAACAGAGCTGAAGGAAGGTAGGCCAGGGGCCAGGCGGCTCAGGAGGGCAAGTCTTCTGAAGGTCTTAAAAGGTCCTTAGCGCTTCCTTGTCCAGGGAGACAAGACGTGACTGAGGCGAGGTGGTGCAGAGGAACGCGAATTCACGGGTCTTTCCAAAGGGTACAGAGAGGTGAGAATGGCTGGCGGGGGGCATGGATCCCCCCATTATGGGGGCTGGAGAGCTGGGTGTCAGTGTGTGGCTGGAGGCAAATGGAGTGTGATATTTTCATTCTTTGCACTAATGATATTGCAAAACAATTGGTATCACCTATAATTCAGTGTGGAAAGAAAAGATCTGCAAGGGCCCAAATGCTTTTGGACACAAATATTCATTACATCAACCTCCAGACCCATGACATGGCAGTCGGGCCCTCAGAATGTGGATTACTGAAGGGCTCCAACTGGACCTCTTGATTTTCACAGGAAATCTCAGCTCTGTTTTATATATATATTTATAAAACATACATATATAAAATATATATATAAATATTTATAAAACATACATATATATGTATGTTTTATAAATGACCATTTTCATATTCTTTCTTAAAATTTAAAAATTCTTTTTATTCTTTGGCACTTTCCCATATAAATATAATGAATTTGTGTTTTCCCTCCTTACTACCTAATCCCATCCCCCCTCCTGTCCTGCTTCATACTTTCTCCTTTCCAGCCAGTTTTTTTCCTATTTTCCCATCTTTTTGCCTGTGTGACCCACTGAGTTTCACCTGGTTTTCACATTCTTAAATTGTTAGTGATTTTCAATCTCTCTTTGTGGTCTCATAGCTGTTTTATTAATAGTTGTACAACCCCTTGTTTATGGATATTGAAAAATGGAGGCTTTCCAAAATATACCACGATGAATATGATACTATGAAAACTGTGGCTTATATAGTAATATCCAAGAATTACAAGTGAAATGACTCATCCAGCCTAGGTCGTCACTACTGTGAATGGCTCTCAACAGGAAATCAGTGGGTTTTAGAAACAACAGCTCTGCCATAATTTGTAGGAGTCGTGTTTGCTTGATCTTTTTAAGATTTATATATATATTTGTGTGTGTACATGTGTGTATGTATGTATGTGTGTATATGTGTGGTATGTATGTATGTGTTGTGTGTGTATATGTGTGTGGTATATGTGTATGTGCATGTGTATATGTTTGTGGTGTATGTGTAGTGTGTGTATATATAGTGTGTGTGTACATGTGTATGTACATGTGTTGTGTGTGGTATGTGTATGTATGTGGTGTGTGTGTATGTATGGTATGTGTTTATATGTGTGTGGTGGGTATGTGTATATGTGTGTGTGGTGTATGTGTATGTATGTTTGTGTGTATACATATAGTGTGTGTATATGTGTGGTATGTATGTATGTGTGTGTGTGTAGTGTGTATGTGTGTGGTGTTTTTATGTACATGTGTATATATGTGTGTATGTGTACTGTGTGTACATATAGTGTACATGTGGTGTGTGTATGTATAGTGTGTATGTATGTGTGGTGTGTATGTGTGTATATGTATAGTGTGTGTATGTGGTATGTGTATATATGTGTGTGTGGTGTGTGTGTATATGTGTGGTATATGTATATGTGTATTTTGTGTGTGTATATGTGTGTGTGTGTGTGGTGTGTGTGTGTGGTCTGTGTGTATGTATAGTGTGTGCATGTCATGTGTGTGTGGTACGTATGTGTGATCTGTATGTGTGTGTGTCATGTGTGTGTGGTGTGTGTGTATGTGTGATCTGTATGTGTGTGTGTGTCGTGTGTATGTATAGTGTGTGTGTCTTGTATATGTATAGTGTGTGTGTGGTCTGTGTGTATGTATAGAGTGTGTGCATGTCATGTGTGTGTGGTACGTATGTGTGATCTGTATGTGTGTGCGTGTCATGTATGTGTGGTGTGTGTGTATGTGTGATCTGTATGTGTGTGTGTGTCGTGTGTATATATAGTGTGTGTGTGTCTTGTGTATGTATACTGTGTGTGTGTGTGTGGTCTGTGTGTATATATATAGTGTGTGTATGTATGTGTGATCTGTACGTATGTGTTGCAATCTGCCTGCATGGTTGCTGATAAATGACCAGAACACAGCTTAAGGGAACAAGGAGTTTACTTTCTTACTACAGTCTGGTTACAGTTCTCAGTCCAGCTTGACAGGAGAGCACGCACCAACACTAGGGCCGGGGGAACTGGCCACCATCACGGCTGAGAGATGGACAATCCTTACTTGCCAGACCAGCATGTCTGGCCAAGTATACACAAGGATGCCAACTCTCTCAACCAGCTCTCTGTGATTTATCGAGGGCCTAATCTCACCCACCATGGACTGCGTCTTCCCTATCAGCTGGACAATCTCCTTCAGGTTTGCTCTGGGCTTAACTCAACCATCAACTCTTGTGCCCAGAGCTCAAACCCTCAACAGTCAAATTGACACCTGTGCTTAACTATGACAGCGTGTGTGTGCATCGTGTGTATGTATAGTGTGCATGTCGTGTGTGTGGTGTATATGTATAATGTGTGTGTTGTGTGTGTGGTGTATATGTATAATGTGTGTGGTGTGTATGTATAGTGTGCGTGTCGTGTGTGTGGTGTGTAGGCGGAGGAGGGTCTCAGGCGTCCTGTTCATTACCCTCCATCCATTCCTCTGAGGCATGATCTCTCCCTGAACCTGAGGCCGCGTCTTAGCTAGGCTGAAAGCCAGCAAACACCAGCTAGCCTTTGCCTCCGCGACCTCGAGCTTGAGTGACAGGCATGTGCAGGAATGCTGGCTTGTGATGTGAGTGCTGGGATCTGAACTCTGGTCCCCATGACTGTGGAACAAGCTCTTCACTGTTGACCCATCTCTCTAGCCCCTTGTTTGATTTTATTTTTTTTTTTTTTTTGAGAGAGGGTCTCACTTTGTAGAGGCTGGCCTAGAACTCGCTGGCAGAATCCTCTTGTCTATATCTCTGGGCGCTGGGATCACAGGCACGCCTCCAAGTGCTTTAATCTCTCCACAGTGCATGCCGTGTGCACACACACATTCTAAAATCCTGACAGTCCATCAGCAGCCGCACCAAAGAACCCATATCTAACAGGAGCGAGAGCCTTCTCCTAGCAGATAAACACATACAGACACTTCTTCCCTCGCCACCCTCTCTTGACACTGGGGGGTCACTAGGCCTTGGTCGAGGTGAGTGCATTAAGAGACAGCTTACCCTTGCCATTTGGGGGGCTTGGTTGGTAGCGTGCTTGTCTGCATGCATGAGGCCCGGGGTCCCTCCCTAGCCAACATGACCTGGTGGTGGGCGCCTGTGATCCCAGCACTGAGAGGAGGAGGGGACGGGAGGGGCAGGATGTGGCGCATCCTCTGTTGCATGGCAAATTAGGAGCCAGGTTGGGTTACACAAGACTCTGTCTCCAGAACCAAACAAACAAGGCCTCTGAGATGACTTAGCGGGCAATGACCAAACCTGACGACCCGAATTTGATCCCAAGATCTCACGTGGTAGGAGGACAGAACGGATTCAATGCAAGTTATCCAGTGACCTCCACATGTGTACTGTCACACACGTGCACACACACACACACACACATGCACACGCACACACACGCGCACACGCAGCAATAAGAACAACAAAATGACCCTCCAGATCAGACAAATCCTGTCCCAATCAGACAAACCAAACCCGTCCCTCCATGCCAAGAAATTCCCCATTTAAATTTTGTTATTAGTTTTGCATTTTTGAGTCCTGAGGATATATCTAGCTGTGACACTCATTCTGTTGAACTTCTCACATCCTAGGTTTTCTATTTGTTTTTTGTTTTGTTTTGTTTTGTTTTTGAGACAAAGCCTCAAAACTGGTGCCAATTCACTTTATAACCAAGGGTGGTCTTGAACTTCTGATCTTCATACGTCCACAGTCATGGATCACCACGCCTGGCTTGCACGATGGTTGGGATTGAACTCAGGACTTCATGTATGTTAGGCAAGCTAGCTACAACCTGTAGCTACAACTGAACCCTGAATTCTTCTCATAGCCACGTGACATGGTCTAAAATGCGTCTTCATCCCTGGGTGAACTAGTAGAAAGAACTAAAGACCTGATTGGATTCAAGTTCGGTTCCTTTTCAGGCGATTGCTTGACAAATGTTGTTGGATACTTTCTAATGCATCTGCTTGGGAGCCCACATGCATTGGGATTGTTCAGTAGAGTCTGACAGGATCAGTTTCATCCATCTTGGAGTAAAACTCCCATCAGACTTTCTCCTTATACTTTATCAGCCACAGCGATCATGACCTAGGTCTATTGCTTTCTTAACAGTTGCAGTAATATGACAGTGTGAGTCCATGTGTTCTACAAAAATTAGAAGAAGCTCAAGAATAATTTGTTTTCAGTGAGATGGCTCAGACTGGCCACCTGCATTCTATCCCCAGAACCCAGTGAAGGTGAATGGAGAGAACTGGCTTCACAAAGCTGTCCTCTGACATCCACGTGTGTGTGCATGTATGTACACACACATTATACAACAGTAGTAATATAGTGAAAGAATATTGTCTCCATCACCTATTTGCTTGTCCTGATATGTAACACAAGATATGGAGATGGCTTTAGCCTTTGCTTCCAAGCAAAAGGACTTGGATTTAGATCCCAGATCCCACATAACAGTGCTGGCCAGATATGGCGGCTGTTTGCAATTCTCAGCCTAGAAGGCAGAGCCTGGGAAACCCCAGAGCAAAGCAATCCAGAATGACTCCCAATGTCACTCTTGGACCTCTACAGGCACACACACTCAAGTTCCCCCTTATACAAATTCCTGCACACACATACACTCACCCACTTGCAAACACACACACAAACACATACGCACAACATTCACTAGTCTTCAGAATCATGAATTTGTTTGTTAGTATTCTCAAAGGCAATCAATGTGGTCCTCATTTGAATGTTACCATAAATAAATGCACTTTATTTTTTATTATATTCATGAGAGAGAGAACATGCCTGTCAAGGTGGACAAATGAAGGTCAAAGGAAACTTTCACAAGTCGTTTCTTTCCTTTTAACTATGTGGGCTTCCAGGGACCAAATTCAATTCACCAGTTTTTTTTTTAATTTTTAAAAATTTTTTTATTATTTATTCAATTGTGCGTGTATGCTTGTGTGTGTGTATGTGTGTATATATGTATGTGTGTGTGTAGAACCACGGGCAAATTCGGGAACCACCTTGGATGCCTCCACCTCCTCCTTGTTTACTCTGAGGGCCCCCCCCAGAGGGCCCCCCCCCCCCCCCCCCCGCTTCCGCCTGGCATCTATACATGGGGTCTAGGATCCGAACTCAGGACCTTCCGCCTGCAAGGCAGAAGCTTAACCCCTGAGCCATCTCTCCAGCCCCAGTTCACCAGGTTTGTGAGTAGTCTCCTTCCCTTGTGAAGCTATATCATCAACCCAAAAGAATACATTTTACTGTCTCAATGTGTTCCCCTCTATTGTGGTCATTGTTCTTTTTGGTGGCATCAAATGCATCCCCTAGAGGCAGCAGTTACTGCAGGACCAGTGGGGTCCCAGACTTCCGCTTACTATGAACTAACCTAATCCTCAAACCAGCCTGAGTTAGGTGCAACCATTGCGTTGCCCCATTTTAGGGGTGAGGACTGAAGTGTACAAAGGGCAGATTCTCAAAGTCAGACACCAGCGAGTCACGGGGACTCTAAGCTCTGTGTCGTCTGGAACTGGTGAATAAGGGGGACATTTCCTCCTGGGAATTGGAGGGCTGGAGGTGGGTTCACGCGACAAGTTCCTGGCGTACAATATACACTGCAGCCATTAGCTTTCTTCCCTTTCTCTCTCCCTGGATTCCGTCAAGGAAGTTGCATGGGGTTTGGAACCATCTAGATGGCAGCCAAGCAGACAGAGCCCGTGACCATCATCGGCCTCCGGAAGCTGAGCCTGGCACCCCCGGAGCCCCAGCAGAAAGGTGAGAGTGTCCCAGGAAGCCCAGGTCTTGAGCTACCAACTGGCTGCTGTAATCAGGGGCTGGGGGCTGGGATGTAGTTCAGCTGGCAGAATGCCCGCCTAACACACACAAAGCTCTGCGTTCAGTCTCTAGTACCACATATACTACTTATAGGGGTGCACAGTTGCGATCCCGGTGTTTGGGAGTAGGACAGGAGCAATCCAGGACAGGGAGTTCAAGGTTATCACCGGTTACACAGCGAGTCAGAGATCAGCCTGAAACACAGGAGACCCTGCCTGAGTAGTAATTCCAGGAGTAATAATATGAAAGTCAGGATTCCAACTCCTCCAAAGGTGAGCAGCAATCCTCCCGTGTTGCCCTCCCACCCAAGTGGTCCTTACACTGTCTTCCTTGCTAGAGACCAAGACGTTCACCGTAGAGGATGCTGTAGAGACCATTGGCTTCGGACGCTTCCACATCGCGCTCTTTCTGATCATGGGCAGCACCGGGGTAAGTACCTTGGGAGCGGGTGGGTGACCCCGACCTCCCCGCCCACCCCAAGTTATGCAATGGAAAAGCAGTAAAATAGACAACAACCAACCAGAGGGCAGAGTACTAGCCACCCTGAAAACGTTCGGCCAGAATCAGGCCAATCAAATCTCTTCCCAGCCTAAGGCTCAGGGAAGAGGGTGGGGGTGAGGGGGCAATAAGATTGTAAGAGCCTAAGGACAGGGAGGTCCAGTGCTGACCCAGGGATTCCTCTTAAGATAGGGCTGCTACATCCAGGAACATACTGAGCACTTATCCTCACCAGACTTGCATTAAGACAGACATAGCAACATTCCCCTATAGACTAGCGAGGAACTCGGGAGAAATCATTACATGCTAGGGTGAAGGAGAGCGCCCCTATCGGGCGCTCAGGCGCCTCAGGGCCAAGGAAGGGCCGCTTAATCTGCCACAGAGGCCTGAGCCCCTACCAGAGCAGACAACCAGAAGGGAACCCTGGGGCCACACAAGCAGACAGGCAAGAGGGTGGGAGGGAGAGGGATGACTGGTGAAGGGAGAGGATGGTGGGAAAAGGAGGGAGGGATGGAGGGGAGGCTTGGAAAAATGGGGTAGAGACTACATATCTCACTGGAAAAAACTCCTTTCCTTTCCTTCCTCCCTCCCTCCCTCTTCCTTCCTTCCTCCCTCCCTCTTCCTTCCTTCCTCCCTCCCTCCCTCTTCCTTCCTTCCTTCCTCCCTCCCTCCCTCCCTCTTCCTTCCTTCCTCCCTCCCTCTTCCTTCCTCCCTTCCTTCCTTCTTTCTTTCCTTCCTGACTAAGGCAGAATTTATTAGAGGAGAGAAAACACGGAACTTTTGGACATGAATTCCTTGAGGGGCAAGAGACCCATCTGATGGCGGCTCCAAAATGTTGTATTCTTGCATCTAGGGATAGAAATGGGGAGCAGCATAAGAGGATTAGAGGAAAGAAAGAAAAGAAAGAACCCACAGACTCTAGACATGGAGCCCCATGAGGAGCGAGAGAAAGCCAGAAAGGAACTCATGGATCCCAGACATAGAATCCCATGGAGGGGAAGGGAGCCCCCCCATTTTCTTACTTATGTATTCATGAGAAAGAGAGGAGACAGGCAGTTCAAGCACGTGGCAGGGCAGAGGGCAGCCTTCAGAAGTCAGCTCTCTCCTTTCACCACGTGGGCTTCTGAGAATTGAACTCAGGTTTGGAGAGCAGGCGCCCTACTCACTGAGCCATCTCATCGGCCCAAAGATTCGTTTTTCGGTGAAGAAAGAGGGGGCAAGAGAAGGGGCATGATTGGGAAAAAGGGGGAAAGAGAAGGGGCTTTGCTTACCTGCTGGGAAAATCATGGCTCCCTCCAAAATATACTTTTCATTTCTTTCTCCGCCAAAGCTTTATGGTTTTCCAGCTTTTAGGAATCTCTCCACCTTCTCCAGATCCAGCCTCTTTAAATCAGAGATGATTCAAACCCCCACTTACAAGAAAGACACGTACCTCACAAACCTCACATTCATGAGAACAAAACAGAGCTGGTTGGTGCAGATTGGTTAGTGGTTAGCCAGGCCCAAGGACTAGCTGAGTGAAGGGGTCCCTAGGGACCCTCAGCACCCAAATGCATGAATCAGCAAAATCAGTGGTTTGCGGACTCTCCCAATTTGTCCAGACTATAGTTATTATGTCCACAAAAGCCAAATCTCTACTATGGTTCCTTATTTTTTGTTTTATTTGGCCATTTATTTTGTTATTTTTTAAAATTCTTGCATTTATTTATTTCTTGTGTGTATGTGCGTGCACGCCCTAGTGTGTATGCGGAGGTCAGAGGATGGCTTGTGGGAACTGGTTCTCTCCTTACACCATGTGGGGTCCGGGGATTGAACGCAGGCTGTCAGGCTTGACTACTGCAAGCACCTTTACCCACTGAACCATCATGCAGACCCCGGCTCTTGATTTATTAAGAATCTGTCGCCTGCAGTGGCCCCCAATTCACAGTCCTCCTGTTCCAGCCCCCGGAGTGCTGGCATTGCAGGTGTGTGCCACCTGCCTGCAGGGGTTGCTCCATGGACATCAAATAGGTGATCCTAGAACCTGTTGGGGGGGGTGGCACTAGGAGGGTGACAGCCTGGGAGGCGCTTCGGACAAGCTGGTGCTCGGGCATGACATTGTCCCTGCCTCTATTCAAGGTCGTGGAGGCCATGGAGATCATGTTGATAGCCGTCGTGTCGCCTGTCATCCGCTGCGAATGGCGGCTGGAGAACTGGCAGGTGGCATTTGTGACCACGGTGAGTATCTGCTGTCTGCTCTGTGAATGAACCAACTGTGAGCCTGGGCTCCCCTTTTGCACCTTATGGGCCCCCAACACACACACACACACACACACACACACACTCTCTCTCTCTCTCTCTCTCTCACACACGCACCTACACACACGCAGCACACACAGATGCACACATGTGCGCACACATGCGCACACTCTCTCTCATACACACACAGTAAAGTATCTGCTTTTCCAGCCTCTGAATGAATTAGCATTCAGTTCCTTTCTGCGGCAGTACATAATTTTGAATAGCTGAGCACATTATCTTCCTGAACAGTGTCCATGCATGACTACTGAACACCACCACCGCAACTGCCGCCCAGGTGAGGCAGCCTGCTTCCTGCACACCTGCTCAGGGCTCTTGCCTCTGGACATGGCAAAGCAATAAGAACTTCATGCAGAAAAAAAAATTCTGACGCAGCAGTGTGTCTCAAATCCCTGGTCTATGAAACACAATCACTTTCATAAGAAAAAAAGCACTCTGACTTCGTAGACATTATGTTTCTCTCTGTCTGGATAATAAAGCACACTTTCCAGCAGTGAGCTCTGCCAAACCTTTTTGTCATAGAAGAAAAGGCTCCAGACACATGAAAATGGTAACAGCCGTGCTGTGAAGGGGGAGTAGCCGCTGAAAGGCTTTGCTGCAGTTTTTCTTCATGTTGCTGCTAAATTCATGACTAGACAGCTAAGCAAAGGATTTTATTCTTTCCTAGGATTTTCCATTACTGCTTGTAGTCCAGCTTGGGAGGAGAGACCCACAGGTTTGCTCAGGACGTGGCTTAGCTACAAACTCTTCATAGATGTGCCCAGAGCTCGGCTTTCAACTGTCAAATTGATACCTGTGTCTAACTGGCACATGGCTACGTTTTCCGAAGAACTTAGAGGAGACAGGGCTGGAGGGCGGGATAGAGGGGACTGTGCCCTGGCGGAGGTCAGCAGAGTGCACTGGCTTGGAATAGTGTATTCTGCAGTCCCAGGCTATAACATCAGCCTGGAAGGTCCAGGAACCATGAGAGGAAAAGGAAAGAGTTGGCTTACTTGTATATTGAAGCTGTATGTGTGTGTGTGTGTGTGTGTGTGTGTGTGTGTGTGTGTGTGTGTGTGTGTAGGCCCAAGGGTAACTTCAAGAATCATCCTTATTGCTTTGACCTGGGGGTTCTTAGATGTCAAAACAAAGACCAGCCAGGAGAAATCCTCAAACGCTGCTCTGGGGAACATAAATGGATGCAGCCACTGTGTGGATCAATGTGGAGGGTTCTCAGGAAACTAAAAACAGAACTCTCTATGACCCACCTTTGCCACTCCTGGGTATAAATCCAAATGACTTTATATCCTGACACAGAGGTGCACGAACCAGATGCAGCCAGCCTAGGTGCCCATCAACAGATGAGCAGAGAAGAAAAATGTGGTCCGAGTACATGGTGGAATTCATTCAGCTGGAAAGAAAAAAAAAAACAATTGTGACATTTGCCAGCGGGCGATTGATAGCTACAAGTGTCAACTCCGCAGTGAAAGGCTGGAGCTCTGAGCACATTTGCAAAGAATCGGTAGTTGAGTTGAGCCCCGAGCAAGCTGCAGGAGATTGTCTAATTGAGGGGAGACCCAGCCCATGATGGGCGGGGCGAGGAAGCTGGTGAGGATGCTGGCATTGGACTGACGTGCTGTCTGGCAGGTGACATTGCCCTTCTCTCAGCCCTCCTGTGGATGTGGTGTGGCCAGTTCCCTCTGCCCCTGGCGTTGCTGTGGATTCTCCTGCCAAGTTGGATTGAGACTTCTAACCAGACACCCGTAAACCAAAAAAGAACTCCTCGTTCCCTCATAAGCGGTTTGGTCCTGCATTTAATCAGCAACATGCAGCCTAACTTATTCTTGTGAGCCCGAGTGTCTAACTAGACCCAGAGCAGGTCATTAGGGCAGATCTACATAGTCAGTTTGCTCTGGGGATTCCCGGGGTGCACTTTCCCAGACTAGAATTACCAGCGGGCCTAACATGCCTGCCTGGCATTTTCCTGTGGGATGTAGAGATCTGAACTCAGGTCCTTCTGCTTGCCAGGCAGAGGCTTTGACCCCTGAGCCATCTTCCAGCCCACTCCATCCCAGATGGATTTTTTTATAGCTTCTTGTCAACACATTGCCTTTGAGTCTTTTTAGTGAGTGGTTTAAAGAAAGAGAACAAATCAGGCAATGGAGAGGACAACTGTCTGGATTTGCCAGGAGCATCCACGAGGGGGCTTCTCATGGTGGGGGGAGGGGGGAGAGGACACACAGAAGCGTGAAGTTAGCTCCGCCCAGGGGCGGAGCGATAGGCAGCCCGAAGGCACAGTTTACAGCCCAGGCTGAGTGAAGATCTGAAGCCCAGAGTGAGAAAGAGAAACAAGTGGACCACCT
This sequence comes from Typhlomys cinereus, assembly GCA_023101885.1. Taxonomy (NCBI): domain Eukaryota; kingdom Metazoa; phylum Chordata; class Mammalia; order Rodentia; family Platacanthomyidae; genus Typhlomys; species Typhlomys cinereus. Next base: position 11,912,822 of record JALPQD010000021.1, on the reverse strand, counting down.
TAGGCCTGTATTTATCTGGCATTCAGTATTCATTGGCTCAGGGTGTCGCGTAGCACTGTGTCTGTGTTCATTGAACAAAAGCAAGGATGCAACCAGCTTAGGTGCCTGTCAGCAGACGAATGGACCAAAAAAAAAAAAAAAAATGTGGTTCGAGTACATGGTGGAATTCATTCAGCTGGGAAGAAGAAAACAATTGTGACATTTGCAGGCCATGATAGATACAAGTGTCAACTCCGCAATGGAAGGCTGGAGCTCTGAGCACATTTGCAAAGAATTAGTAGTTGAATTGAGTCCTGAACAAGCCTGCAGGAGATTGTCTAATTGAGGGGAGACCCAGCAACTGCTCTAGCTATGTTGGTGAGGATGACCTTGAACTTCTTATTTAAAGTGATATTTTGCCTTGTTATTAGGGAGAGAGAGAAAGAGGGTGAGGGAGAACAGGTATACTTGCCGTGTAACACGTGGTCAGAGAAGAGCTTTCTGAAGTCAGTTCTTCCTTTCTACCATGGGGCTCCGGGAATTGAACTCAGGTTGTCAGGCTTTGGCGCCAAGCGTCTTTACCCACTGAGCCGTCTGGCTGGCCAGACCTTGAACTCCTAATCCTACCACCAATTCCACATCCACAGTGCTAGGCTTTCAGTCATGTTCCCCCATGCTTGATTCATGTGGTTCTGAGGCTGGAAGCCAGGGCTTCATGAATGCTAGGCAAGACTCTACCTCCTGAGCGACATCCCCAATTTTTAGGTGGGTAACTGGTTCCAGTGTGTCACAGTTAGGCACAGGTGTCAACTTGACTGTTGAGGGTTTGAGCTCTGGGCACAGTTGTAGAGAGTTGATGGTTGAGTTAAGCCCAGAGCAAACCTGAAGGAGATTATCTAGCTGATGGGGAAGACCCAGCCTATGGTGGATGGGATTAGGCCCTGCATAAATTACGGAGAGCTGGTTGAGAAGCATCCTTCTGTACATTTGGCCAGACATGCTGGTCTGGCAAGTAAGGATTGTCCATCTCTCAGCTGTTATGTGGTGACGGTGTGGCCAGTTCCCTCGGCCCTGGTGTTGGTGTGAGCTCTCCCGTCAAGCTGGACTATGTAACCAGTAATCGTAAGAGAATAAATCCCTTGTTTCCTTAAGCTATTTGATGGTCATTTATCAACCACCATGCAGGTGAACTGCAACACAGTGTTTGAAGTTTGCGTTGACATGTCTTAACACACACTGCTTTTCACGGCAGCCACCTGTGTTGGAATAAGGCTTGCCAGGCATGAACAGATTTCTTTTTAATCACGATGGAATTTCCCAGAGTGTAGTTGGAACAGTGTCTGGGAGGAGAGTCGTTCCTGTCCCGTGGACCCCGGGCAGTACCCCCCACCTGGGCAGTCCCTCCACCTGGGTGGTATCTTCAAGGTGTGGCTCAGCCAACAGAAAGCATGAACACTTGCCTAGGGAGCCCGGAGTATGTTCACCAGAGACGCAGGAGAGCTCTGAGAAACCCAGACTCTGCCTGCTAATCGCACCCAGCACCGACCTAATTTTAGTTAGGACAGATGCACCCTTAAAGGGTGCAAAGGAATATTCTCCGGAAACTCTGTTTTGAGCCTGGGTTTTCCTCACCCCTGATTCTAGATGGTGTTCTTTGGCTACATGGTGTCCAGCATCCTCTTTGGGCTCCTAGCGGACAGATACGGTCGCTGGAAGGTAGGTCGGCCCTGCCGTGAGGGATTTGGCATTTCTCGTGTATATTCTTTTGTTTCAATCTCTTGAGTGCTTCCGCCTTGCAGGCGTTCCCTATGTGGAAAATATGGTTCCTACCCCAAAAGGTTAAATAAGAAAAAGTTGTTTTACTCTTTGTTCTAGAACTAAATGAGGTACCACAGCCTAGGGAACACACAGATTCAGGCTACCCCTAATTCCATGCTATGACATAGTCACAGTTTCATGAGGTTTTATAGCAATACCCTGCCACTCCAGTCCCCCCTCCCCCTTTGCTAGAGATGACTCTAGGTTCCCAGCAGCCCAGATATGGCACTAGAGAAAAATCTCAAACTCCATTAATTCTCCTCCTGTCTTTAGCTTTAGGGTTGATGAAAGTTTGTAATTTGTTGAATGAATACATTCAAGTTTTACCTAAGAGTTACAGGAGTTAGGTGAGACGCAGTGTAAGACATTTACCCCCAAATGCACTGCACCACAAGTTTTAATGGAATTCCAGAACCGCTGGGTCAGCTATGATGGGAAAAGGGAAAGAGAAGGAAAAAAGGGGCTGCATGAGGGGGCAGGTAGGTTTTAAAGCCCAGGGTTGGTCGGTGGGCTGATGGGTCAGGGTGTGGATGAAGCCCTCCCCTCTTGAAGGGTGATACCCCATGGTCTGCGCAATCCAGGAAGTGTGGTCAGTCCCTGATTGACCACCTTTCCCCACCCCATTGCCTCTGAGGCGCAGTAGGGCGCCAGCTTGTGCAAGCGCTAACTGGCCACGAGGGGGCAGTGACTACCAGGCAGAAGCTCTGCCCTGAGCATGGAGGAATGGGATTCCTAATACCCTGACGCGTAATGAATGGCTGTTGAGTGGACTTTTAAAAAGAGCCCAGGTTGATTTTGGTTTTGAATCTATGACACTCCGGGTCTCCACAACTGTAAGCTCTTTTTTTCTTGCACACACATGTGCATGTGTATGTATATGTGGGTGGTGTACACCAGAGTACTTGAGCATGCGTGTCTAAAGGGTGTTACCAGGAATCATCCTGGGTCACTCTTCTACCTTGTTGTTGTGAGCCTGGGTCTCTGATTAAACCCAGAGCATGCTCGCCATTAGGGCTAGTTTGGCTAGCCAGCTTGCTCTGGGGATTCCCAGACTCTGCCTTCCAGGGCTGGAATTACAGAAGAGCTATCACACCTCCCTGACATTTTTATGTGCTTGGGAGGCAAAGGCTTTAACCACTGAGCCATTTCCCCAACCCCATATATCATAAATTTTAATGGTCAAGCAGCTCCTGTAGCATCTACAACATAGATATGCCTCTCAGTTCCTGCTTATGGTTACAAAGAAAGCAAACACCCTAAGTTTTCTTTCCAGCACAGTGCTGTGCTGCGCTGCTTAGTAGCCTTGTGAATTCAGGGTTCTGTTAACTGTAACAATGAGTTGGGGGGGGGATGGTGGAAAACAACAAGCCTGGGTGTATTGTGAAGACACTGAGGCCACACAGCTGCAGCTCAGCCCCCCGCTGGCTGGTCCCTTCAACCAATTCTCTCTTGTCGCTTCAGATCCTGCTCGTCTCCTTCCTGTGGGGAGCCTATTTCTCCTTGCTGACCTCCTTCTCTCCTTCCTACATCTGGTTTGTCTTTCTGCGGACCATGGTGGGCTGTGGAGTATCTGGCCATGCACAAGGGTAAAGACTCCCCCCTCCCCCAGGTCCCTGGGAAAGAAATGTGGATGCCTCTGTGTATATGTGTATGCGTGCACGCACGCGCGCGCGCGCACACACACACACACACACACGCACGCGCTAAAAATAAGGCTACAACAGAGAGAAATCACAAAATCACAAAGCAGAGTGAAACACATTGAAATGGCTTTAAAGTGTCCTGTCTGTTTCCCGGCCTTGGCTCAGTGCATGGGTGTCTTGTATGGGCTTGGGCGTTTCCATGCCCAGCCCTCAAGTTAAGGGAACCACTTTGAAATTCAAATTCACACAGTGACTCAGGCTGTTTCAGGGCACCCGGGGCAACTTGTTCTTATATTCTAGGAATGTCCGAGCACCTACTGTTGCCTTAATGTGTGGGGAAGAGAGTTGTTCTCCTCTGAGACCTATGTTAAGCATCTCTGAGCTCTGGAGCCCTAAGGAGTAGAAGCTGAGAGAATTCTAAACCCTTTTCAGGCAGCCCCAATAAATAAGTTAAAAAATCCCAGTCCTGGCTACTAATAGCTAAAGAGAATGAGTGCAGAATTCTGTTTCTGTTTATTTTAAAGGTAAACTCTTATTTCTTTATTTTTATTTATTTATTTATGAGAGAAGATCATGAGAGAAGATATGAAATAGCACGCAGAGGTCAGAGGACAACTTTCAGAGGTCAGATCTTCTCTTCCAGGCCAGAGAGATGGCTCAGGGGTTAAGCCTCTGCTTCATAAGCAGAAGGTCCTGAGTTCAGATCCTAGATCCCATGTAAAAATGCCAGGCAGAAATGGTAGCAGTGGGTTATACTTCTGGTCCTGGAAGGCAGAGCCTGGGAAACTCCAGAGCAAAGCAAATAGGAGGTAGAAGCAATCTAGGGTGATTCTTAAAGTCACCCTTGAGTCTCCACAGAGACACACAGTGCTCTCTGATACATACATACATACACACACACAACACACACATGCACAACATATATAGATAAGTACACAAAAATAATAAAAATTTTAAAAAAGATCTTTCCTTCCACCATGTGGGCTTTTGGGGATCAAATTCAGGTCTCCAGGACTGTGAGCAGGTAGCTTACCTGCTGACCAGGTTCCTCCATTTATCCTTCTATTTACAAAATCAATACATATTTCATGAGGAACCTGGCTTTGAGTATTGTAAGCTGTGAAAACATTCTTTACCTTGTCTTGGGTATATTCTTAATTTCCCAGGTATGCTGAGAAAGCTGACCAAACTTGAGAAAACAGTTGTCCAAAGATTCTCTCCAAAGCAGAGAGATAAAGCTAATGTCCCCAAGTGACAGACTTTGTGGTGGCCGCCAGCCAGAGCTACGGAGAAGCCGCTGTAGCTTTGCTCCTTTCTGTCCTCTTATGTGAATTGTGTCGGGCGGATGATGAAATTCCACACTTTTGAATTCTTTATTCCCGGTGAAAAACATCGCAATGGCTGAATATGGGCAAATCATTTGGTCTTATGAAAACAACGTGACCGTGTTCCCTTCCCCATTTCCTGTGCAGGTTAATCATAAAGACTGAATTTTTGCCCACCAAATTTCGAGGCTACATGCTACCCTTGTCTCAGGTAAGGCCAAATGGGAGTTCTTCTGAGCCTTCTGTACGGACGGACGGGATGTATTGGCTTTTCTTCTGACCAGATGATTCTGGGCTCACTACACTGCCTATTCTTTGGCACCTATTAAAAAAAAAATGTTTGAAGGCTGTGGGGGTTGCTAGGCCCAGAAGCCTGCACTCTGGATGATGCATTAGCAACTGAACGGACATTGAGTGACTCCTCCCTTGGGTGGTTGAGTTTGCCTCTTGTCTGCAAGACAATGATAGGCTGAACTTCCTCCTTGGAAGTTGAGAAAGCCCTCAGGTAGTTTGGAATGCTTTTGTTTCTCTAAGAAACTGGCTGGGCTGTTCCTCCCTCCCTATCAGTTCTTTCCTGCCTATCTAAAGAGATGTTACTGCTCGGACCAGGTAACTGTTTTGAGGCATACATTGTCCATTCTCCTCTAGCAACAAGGTGACATGCATGTTTAGCATACCTGGCGACATGTCTGCCCAAGGCAATTGGGTGTCACTCCTGTCTTCTTTTTGTTAACCAAAATGTATGCGTATGCGTTTTACAGAGTCCTGTAAAGAATTTTGCCCTGCTTCTTGATTATAAAAACCCTGTACTTTTACAATAAAGTTGGCTTGGATGATAAGGGACATCCAAGATCCCCTCTGACCCAAGCCTGAAACTTTTAATTCCTACCGCTCCCACTTCAGATTCCCACGTTTGTAGGTTCGGGTTCATGCTGGTTCGTGGGCCCGGACAGAAGGCAGAGGTTCATTTCCAAGGTTTGCTGAACACAGATCTCTGCCACCTCATTGAGACTTCAGAGAAGGGCGTCCATCTCTCCTCCAACAATGCTGATGCCTTGGCCCAACTCGAAAGTGTTTCTCTAGGGAAGCAGCCCGGATGCTCCCAGCCTGTCTCGGGCCCTGGCTGGCTGTTGACTAGAGGTTTCGCATTCAGAAACTACATCACTTTAGGTTCCCTGAGGCCATTTTTGATGTTCTCCATTTCCAAAAGACCCAACTGTTGGCAGGGGTATGAGAGATGACCATGTCCAGGGAAGCAGTATGCATTTTTTCTGAGGATTAAAGTAGAGTTTATTAGAGGAGAGGAAGGAGAGAACTCACGGACTCCAGATGTGGAGTGTCATGAGGGGCTGGGGCGCCCCGGAGAACTCATGGACTCCAGGCATGGAATCCAGGAGGAGTGAGGAGTTGGAAACAAACTCACGGACCCCACATGTGGAGTGCTGTGAAGGGCGGGCCTCCAGCATTATGCATTTGGCAGTAAATGAAGCAGAAGGTGACTTTTACATGTATTGTTGCTTCAACACTGAATTGAGACAACAATGGCCAATGGGACCTAAAACACCAACTGAAAGACCCCCGTCTTTCAGTCAGGAACGAGGCCACCGAGAGAAAGACCAAGACCCTTCTCGCTGCAATAGCATGAGGTTTTATTTAACGACGCGCCGGGCGGCTCCAGCAACCTCTCACGCAGGAGAGACTGGAGCGGCCCCGAGCAGCTCGGGCAAGGGGTTTTTAAGGGGTCTTGGGGTAGGGGGGGTTGCTTAGCTGAGGAATTTTCTATGACCTTTACAGTCATTGGTCGGCAAGAGCTCGGGTGGAGTTGGCTCTTGGTAATCGTTCCAGTCCACCTGCTTAACCGCAGGCTGTTCATTCTGGGTGACCTTCATTGATGGAATTCCCCTTTGGGCAAACTTGCTTTTCCAGAACTGAAGGGCTGGAGGTCTTAAGGGGTGGGGAAGTACCTGTAAAAAGCTCAAGGCTGTACATAGTTTTAAGCAATGACTAACAATGGATGCTTGGATGGCTATAAACAACGGATGCCTGAATAACTACAAGCAAGGGCTATACTGTGGGCTTGAACCAGCCTGCTTTGTGAATTTTAGGGCGAGGGTCTCAGGGTCCAACATTCCCCCCTTTTCTATAGGCACACTCCAATCATGGAGTGTTAGTCACAGTTCTTGCGGTAAATTTCTGGGAGGATTGGAGTCAGTTCCTCAGCAGGGGTGTTCCAGGCGATTCCAGCAGTAGGGGACGTCTCTTCAGAATTCCAAAGACCTTGAGAGACCCATCCCAGCATAGCTGCTCTAATCCTGCCTCACTTTCCCATAAACCTATTTGAGAATTCAGACTGCTCTGGGGATAAAGGGCGATGATTCGGATCTGGCTGCTTCCTGCTGAATCGGGGCGAAGAAAATAAGAGCAGTCTGACATTCTCATCTATGAAATGCTGGGTTGGTCTAGAGGTCTTTGATAGATGGCTCTATTACCTCAAGGTTGGTCTAAAAGAGACAAAACACAGGCAAATTGAGTCTCCAGAACCTATAGAAGGACCAGATCATTGTAATTGGGAAGGCACATGAGATAAACCAAACAAGCCCAGCAGTCTTGCTGTGGGTACAAGCAAGCAGGAGTTAGTAAAAGAACACATTTACAAGGTGTAAAAGCCAAGGAGACCTTTTTCCTCTGGCTACTGTAGATCATATTTTAAAACCTGTCCAAAACAATGCGAACTGATTCTTTGTACAGAGCACTCTAAATTATCCTCCTTTTTTATTCTGAAAAATAAAGCAACATAAGTCTTCTTCTTTTGGGGGACCAAAGGGATGTAGCACCATTTCTCTGATCTAAATGAAAAGCCAGCATTGATTAGCTAATGGAGCTGCTCTGGAGCTACACCTGGAGTTTTGCTGTTTTTCTTAGTTTACTTCTTAAGTTTGCCATTGCTTTTTCCCTCTGTCAAGCACTGAGTTTAACTTTAGGCAACCTTTTAGGACAAGGGAAAAACTTTATTAAACTTTTTGCCAACCTATGTCTCTGGTTTTAATTCTATAGCATAAACTGTCTTTCTTGGGTGCCTTAGGCCAGAGCTGCAGCCTCAAGACCAGGGCTCCCCTGGATCAGGTGAGGCAAGGAGTCAGCAGAATGGAGAACAAAAACAACTCTCTTGGCTTAGTGAATCTGGACCCGTTTACTGAAACTTCTGTGACAGCTTTACTTTTAGGAAGGACATTTTTTCCAAGAACCTATCCCATTGCTTGAGGATAATGGCACTTAACAGAAATATTCTCTCAGTATTTCCAAATCTAGCCAGTCTATAATGCTGCACCAAATAGCCAAGAGGCTGAGCCCACATACTTGTAACAGAGACTGCATTTTTTTATATATACAGAGAAAGATTGAGCTCCTTTTGATTTCAGTAAGGAATATATTTTACAATTAACTACATGTCCCCAACATTTTATAAGTCCCAGCGTGAGCTTAAGCAATATAATTATTAAAAGAATTCCTCCTATGATAGCATCTTTTCATTTTTCTGCTTTGCGCTTCAATCCAGGAATTTTGCTTGGATTTTACATTCTTGCTTGCAAGTCCTAGGTAATGATCTATCTGCACTTGGGATGTCAGTCATAAATAACAGGAATACTGACGAGTGAAATCAGCTAAAATCAGGGGTGTCAGACCGTTGAGCAAGGCACCAACATAAGTAAACACCCATATTAACACTGCAAACTTCAGAGGATCAACTAAATCATCAACTAAGAAAAGGCACCTGAATTCTTTTATGGTGCAGTTCACATGACTGAGAGCAGAATCAATTCCTCGGATCTAGCAACATTAGATTCCAAATATGCCCTGAATGGGTGGCCTTTATCTGATTTCTGGATTGCTTGGATCATGCCCTTCTAAAGCTGATAGTCACAGAGAGCAGGGCCAAGGCAATGTAGGCCGTCACACTCAAGATGCTGAATACTGTCAAGGAAAGCAGCAGGAACAAGCTGGCTTCAGACACCACTCCAGTTTTCTTAATCTCTCTAGTAGAGGAGGTCAACAACCACAGAGCCCAAACCCCTGTGGCCAGGGTGGAGAGGGGTGCGGCAGGGGCAGAAGGGGTCTAGGCGGGCTCGGCCTGGGGGCTCACGCCAGCCCGGGGCAAAATGTAAATTACCTAGGAAAGAATGTTTAGCACCTGTCCCTGGGCGTTATTGTGACATACCAAGAAATTCCTAGCACCTGCCCATGGGGTTACAGTGACCTTCCCCAGGGAACAGGCTTTAGGCCTGAACTGGGAAGAAACGCCAAGAACTGACAATTTCTATGTTTTTTTATTTCTCCTAAATAAAGCCATGTTTTTTCTCCAGAAAATGTTTCCTTGAGATAATATCTTATCAGGTTGGAATCTTATCCATCAGAATGGTTGGATAAGGATGCAGCATTTAGGGTCTTTAAACTGCAGACTTTTGTTACATGCTATCTGGCATTTTCTGTAACCCATGATTTTCTCTTTTAATACCTTTGGTGCGTCTAAAACCAGAGCCACGTGGATGACTTTATAACAGTGCTAAACTATTTTATTCTATTAAGCCTAAACCTTGAATATTCGGGCACTCAGGCATGTAAACAAAGGAATGCCTAAAAAGCATCACTATTAAGCATATAAGGAATCTCAGTAGTTACTTTGTGAGTGCAATGAGCCTGTCATTTTCCTGATCTTAAACATTTTAGTAAAATCAAAAGTTGACAAAAGCCTAGGAAGGAAGTTGAGCACTAGAATTTTGTGCTCCCTTGTCTATTATCATAGAAACAAAGAGGCTTCCCATTTGCACGTTAAACCCAAGGTTCTCCCGAGATGCTCAACCTGGCACTTTTGGGCTTTCTTTTGCTGGATATCAGTGGCAAACTCCTTTTTCCCATCGGAGGGAAGCTAAGAGCTTCAGGCCATTTCATTGGTCTCCACCAGAGAACTCACTCGACCCCTGGGCCCTGAGGTTCAGGGGGCAATCTTCCTCCAGTGGAAATTCCCTTAGTTGGGACATAGGCCACATGAAAGCTTTCTGTGCTCACAACAGTCTCAAAGCGCCCAGTCTGGTCATATTCGAAGCATCTTTTTCCACCTTTCCCCTGTCGGGAGGGGTCCTGGGTTGATATGCTTGGGGTGCCTGTTTAACCTATCCCCTAAGGCAAATGTCAAGTTCTGATTTCTTTGCTTTCTAGTTCTTTCTGTTTCTTTTCTTTATACTAAGTCCTAGGTCACCTGTCCTATTTTTAAAGTCCTAGGATAAACAGAAACAAAGGATTCTACCTCCAAGACAGAAATGAAAGCTTCCTGATGGTACCAACCTCTTCCTTACAGATGATGGGGACCTATTTCCCTCAACAGATGAAAACCCTGTTGTCCTCCACATGAGTTTACTTCTGACAGATAAGAACTTTACTTCTGACAGATAAGAACTTTGGCTGACATGGAAGCTAAATGAAATTCCTGTCTGTTTCACCTTAGTCTTGAGGGCATTGGGAGGCAAAGCTTTTCCTGAATTACTAGCTGGTACTTTTGGTCCAGCTCTATAGTCTCTCAACTTTCTGGCATTTGTTTGTCTAGTTGGATGGTAGTATAACTTAAAGATCTTCCTGGGATCATCTCTTGTCTAAGATGTATACAGGGCATGTCTGAGAATATGCTATGACTTGACCCTCTTTTAGGTTGGTAGAACTAAGCATTCACAATTTCTAGATAGTCCCTGGACACAGGAAGGGGAAATCTCTCTCTTTTGGCTTCAATTAGTGAACCTGGACTTGAGGAAAGGACGCGTGGCTTAGCAGAGTTCTGATAATCACTATACACAGTGTTGTCAGCAAAGACATCCACTGACACTGCCCGTGGTGTGGTCCGGGGAGGCCAGCACTCCACCCAATGCCACCAGAGCCCCACCCGATGATACTAAAAGGGGAGAGTCCATGGTCCACACATGCCTGAAGCTTCCTGTATTCCCTATGCTATTTAAACAGCATAGTCATTGTCTCAGGCTTGAAACACTTTCCTTCAGGGCAAACATTTTTAGGAATTCCCTTCCATTGACTAACAAAAGCTAAAGTTACATTGATCCCCACTGTACTACGTAGACCAAGAGCTAGAGTCACATTGATCCCCACCACACGACGCAGACAGACAAAGGTTGGGAATCCCTCCAGGAGAGATCATTCAAGTACCAGTCTGGCCACACTCTTTGCAGAGTCATGGGTGATAACTTAGCCATAGTGGGTTCAGCTGTTTCGTGACTTGCGATCGGATTCTAATCCGATCCCACCCTAGACCATATGTTATCACCATGGAAACGCAGAACTGGCCCAATCGAATCCCGTGGCTTTAAGAGATCTTAGGGATCTCGCCGTGGGACTACAGACTCGAGCACAGAGGTGTTACAGGTTTCCCACCTCAGGCCGACATTCACTCACACATTCATACAGAGGTTAAAACATTCCCTCCCCCATTTTGCAGGTGCCCTTTTCCTCCCCCTCCAAGAGAGGCCTGCTCCAAAAGGTGAGCAGAGGTTGGTTTAGCACAGTCTCTTTTACGTAAAGTCCAAGATTTAGAGAAACTCCCTAGTTGGCCTTGAGTCTGTTCCAAGCTGCAGCTGAGGCGGGGCCTCAGCTTCTCCTGCTGGCCACCTCCCTGGGGGCAGGGAGGGCCCTGGTCTCAGACTTCTCCAGTTTTCATTTATGACCCCACTAGTAAGCTTCCTACTGTCCTTGAGAAGTTGGGATTTTAGAAGTAACCAATTTTCTGCTTTAAACAGACAACTGAAATACATTTGAATACATGAAGCTTAATTCTTAATTTCTAATTTCTGAGGCTCAATATCTTTTGTTTTATAACATGGAAGAAACGTAACAAATAATATTTTCTTTAACCATCATCTCTTATTTCAGTCTTCTCATAACTCTACATCCCACAAACCTTCACGACATACTTTAACATTCTTTTAAGTAACCAACTCATAAACCTCCTGCACATACTTTAACTTTCTAAGTAACATATCTCATCCCAAAACCTTCTTTACCTCTACGTACTATACATATATATTTCTTTCTATTTGATGGTTTCCTGCTGTTTTCACATTAGTTATCCTGTAAGAAATATCCTTTAAAAGAGGCAGTAGACCTTATCTTAAAAATCATTATATAGCAGAACATAGGAGTACACCTGGGAACAGGGAATTAGAAAGCAGATTTGTCCCCAAGAAAGGGAACTCGTACATACCAGGAGAATGAAGGAATTCCAATGAATTTTTCAGAAATCAGTTTTCCTTTCTGGCTGTTAGATATGTTGGTATTACTCATGGGAAAACAAACTTTTAAAGGAACTACAAAAGTGATGTTACCAGATCCTAGGTAAAAACACAATGCCACTTCTTGTGAAGCTTCAAGATAAAACAAGATATTTTGGTCAGTACGTACTCAGGCCTTTTTACATTATCAAAATGATTTATTCCTAAGTGTGCACGTGCATTTAAATTGAGCATGCCAAATAGTAAACAGAGTCAAAAACCAAAATGTGATCATAAGCGCGCAATGAAATTTATAGTGGCCACAGCTTGTTATTTTGAAACATAAAACCCACATATTATAAGAAATCCAAGTAATCAATCAAGTTAGAACATTTGAAGTAACTCTTTATCATCACAGGCAAAATTTTCTACCTCAACACTCAGATTTTGGGTTCTTTTCCTAATATCCTTTTAGTGATTCAAGACAAGATAGACAAGACACAAATACTGCAGACTGCAGATCAGACAAACTACAGACTGCAGATCAGACAAAACCAGATGGGGAACGGACACTTCTGTCCTTTCCCCTACAGAGAGTCCAGGGCGTCCCCTGGAAACCTCACGGTCTCTGCGATATGACACGTCTGTCTCGCAGTTACTGACCGCCCCAAACCTCATAAGAGGAAACAAACAGACACAGTATCAAACACAAACAGACACAGACTTAAACAAAACACAAGACAGACAGGAGCGCTCACATACCTCCGAGGCCGGTGTTGGGGCAATCTCTCGGGGGTCTCGAATCCCGGACGAGCCCCCAAAATGAAAGACCCCCGTCTTTCAGTCAGGAACGAGGCCACCGAGAGAAAGACCAAGACCCTTCTCGCTGCAATAGCATGAGGTTTTATTTAACGACGCGCCGGGCGGCTCCAGCAACCTCTCACGCAGGAGAGACTGGAGCGGCCCCGAGCAGCTCGGGCAAGGGGTTTTTAAGGGGTCTTGGGGTAGGGGGGGGTTGCTTAGCTGAGGAATTTTCTATGACCTTTACAGTCATTGGTCGGCAAGAGCTCGGGTGGAGTTGGCTCTTGGTAATCGTTCCAGTCCACCTGCTTAACCGCAGGCTGTTCATTCTGGGTGACCTTCATTGATGGAATTCCCCTTTGGGCAAACTTGCTTTTCCAGAACTGAAGGGCTGGAGGTCTTAAGGGGTGGGGAAGTACCTGTAAAAAGCTCAAGGCTGTACATAGTTTTAAGCAATGACTAACAATGGATGCTTGGATGGCTATAAACAACGGATGCCTGAATAACTACAAGCAAGGGCTATACTGTGGGCTTGAACCAGCCTGCTTTGTGAATTTTAGGGCGAGGGTCTCAGGGTCCAACACCAACGGCTCCACAGTTGTCCTAGTTTTCATCTTTAGAGTTTCACCATGAAGAGTGCACCCCGAATCCATAGCGCTTGGACTTTATAGTTCACCCCTTCAATGATCAGGATTCTGCTCAAACTCATTTGTGATTTTTTCTTTTTTTTTTTTTAATGATAGTACAAGGGATTGAACCTGCAGCCTCATGCATGTGAGGCAGGTGTTCTACCGATGAGCTCTATATATATACCCCTGTCCAGGACTGTGGCATATTTCCTCATGGCGTTCCCTCCTTGCTAATCTCATTTTCCAGACTTTCTTGGATTGCATAACACTTCTAGTGGTTTAAACTATCCATATTCAGTTGTTTCTTAGGTTCCAGGAACCCAGGTGATACCAAAACCTTTGGCGGCTCAAGTTCCTTACAGAAAATACCACGCTATTTGCGTATAGCCTACACACATCCTCCTGGATATGTTAAACCGTTTATAGATGACATACCTATGAACACCTTGTAACTCACAACTATTCTACTGTATTGTTTAGGGAATAATGCGAGACGAACAATATCTAAGTGCCAAGTTCTAACACATTTGGTTTTTGAATATTTTCCATACACAGTGGACTGTCTACACAGGGAAGAGACAAACTTAACTCCCAGAGGGAAGAATCTAGCTTAACAACTGTCCATTCCAGATGCTAATGCATCAATTCTCTAGAGAGTAGGCTTGAGGACCCCCCACATTCCTTGAGCCTTATGCACTGTGAACCCGCGAGTGCATTATCTGTCCAGGCAGAGAAAACAGATGGCCCCAGAGGAGTTAAGGACCACCAGCTCCTCCCGCAGTGCAGGTGAGGGACCAGGAGGAGGGGGGAGGAGCCTCACCTCTGCCATCTCTTTCCCCAGGTGTTCTGGCTGGGGGGCTCCCTGCTCATCATCGGCCTGGCCTCCGTGGTCATCCCCACCATTGGGTGGCGCTGGCTGATCCGCATTGCCTCCATCCCCGGCATCGTACTCATCATCGCCTTCAAGGTGACCCTCTGGGGCCCCCTCTCTGCTCTCCTCCTGCTGTCTCAACTGGTGTCTTTTTTTTAAATATCCACCTTTCCTTTATCACTGTCTCCCTTATCTCCATTGGCCCTTGTTCCTAGAAGGTTTTTTTTTTTTTTTTTTGCCTGAGGGTCTAGGCTCTCTAATTCAGCACTCGTAACCCATCTGGGCAAGATCAGACAAGACAGCATTTAGAATCTCTAGAAACAAGCTTTATTGATCTGGTCCCACAAGGCGATTCATGTTAGACACCCCACAGGTCCCTACCAAAGGAATTACGCAGATATTCGGGAAACAAGAAGGGGGGGGGGCAGACAGGGGCGAACAGTAAAGGAGAAAAGGCAGCAATTCTTGCTTTTTCCCCAGAGTCCACAGTCAGCTCAGATCTTGAGGTGCGGTTATCAGGCAGTGGGGATGCCAGGGAACCATGCATGTCTCTCATGAATTACAGCTCAGCCAATCAAATCCTAATCTATTCTCCCAAATCTTGGCTGGTTTGTTTGGGATCTGACCAGTGTGTCTTATCTCTTCGGATGAATCCACAGCTGTGAGATTGTCTTGCAGACAGAATTTCTTAACAAACACCAAGATGCATTGCTTAACTAGCAATGCAATAACTATCTAAAGTAGCTCTCTCTACTTAGTTGGAAACACAAGAACTCCTTATCCATTGGCCTCTCACCCTTCGCCCTCGGGCCTGGGAGACACCTGACATGTCTTCCTCTCACACTTGCACACTGTTCAGTCAGGGAACCTTCTTTCCTTTGGTTCAAAGAGAATATCTGTCATGGAGGAGGACTGGGAAGTATTTTTTTCATGGAACCAAAAGATTTTAAGACATAGAAGGGTCTTGAGTGGTCTTTTTTTTTTTTTTAATTTCAATCCATTTCCAGAACCTTCCACTCAGGTATCCATCTGGCCTCCTGGCTTGGACCCGTGACTTCATCCTAGGCTTCCACAGTTCACCCGTCCTGAAAGGTCCAGGTCACCATTAACGAAAAACCTTGTCCATTTACCTGAGAGCGCTACTACTTTTTGGAAAGCTGGGGCTCTTCCCTCACACCAGCCAGCTTTTAAAACATTTTAAGAATCCATTCCACCAACCCACCCCACTTCTCCCCAACCCTCTGTTCTCCATATTAAGCAAAATCATGACCATCCACTTCTTCCCATGTCTGATCCCAGAGTTCAACCCCCATTCCTCCTCTGGCCAAATCCATTCGATCAGTGTCTTCAGTTCAGTCACCTCTTGCTCACAGTTAGCCTGGGGAACTAGGCATGTACGTGGCTTGACTGTGAGCTAGCATATGGCTCAGTGCTGTGACCTTGCCTACCTCGCAGGAGACCCTGCGTCTAGCTCCCAGCTAGCACTATACCTCCCCAATTTTATCCACACCCCCTCAGGTGCTCTGGAACCAGGGACCCATCCAACCCGTTACTTCCTCCGAAAACTTTCTCTGCTTTGTCCCTATAGGCTAAGACTTCATTGCTCTCTTAGCTGACTGCATCCCACATTGGACAGTCTTGGGTTTAGGAATGAGTATTAACCTGGCATCTGTGGTCTAGGAATCATTTTCAATCCTCAAAGTCAAGATCTATGATTGTATGATGTGCATATTTTTAAATCGCCACTAAATTCAATCATGGAGAGCTCATCTTCCGGCGTTGGTCCGGTGTCTTGTCTTTCTGAGCGGCCATTCATCAGCACGCTTCCTTCGAGCGTGCCTCGGTCCCCCCAGCCCTGTGCGATGCGCAGAGCCACAGCGCAGGACCTCGGGGTCTCCAGCAACCTCAGCTCTGATGATCTTTGTGATCTGTGCCCAGTTTATCCCTGAATCTGCTCGGTTCAACGTCTCCACCGGGAACACTCAGGCGGCGCTGGCCACGCTGGAGCGCATCGCCAGGATGAACCGCTCGGTCATGCCGGAGGGGCGCCTGGTGGAGCCCATCCTGGTGAGTCCACACCCACATCTCCCTCCACCACTGGTCCAGAGGGAGGAGATCTTAGCTGACCCCTGGGATCCTTCGAGGCAGGGTAATGGCCTAGATAGAGCAGGGTAGAAATGGGGA
Organism: Typhlomys cinereus; assembly: GCA_023101885.1. Classification (NCBI taxonomy): domain Eukaryota; kingdom Metazoa; phylum Chordata; class Mammalia; order Rodentia; family Platacanthomyidae; genus Typhlomys; species Typhlomys cinereus. Next base: position 11,896,307 of record JALPQD010000021.1, on the reverse strand, counting down.
CTCAGATTAGCTCCACTCTGATAGATAAGTGGATGCTGGTAAGTGACCTAACTTCATTTTTTTAAATATATATATATTGTGTGTGTGTGTGTGTGTGTGTGTGTGTGTGTGTGTGTGTGTGTATCAGAGGACACTGTGTGTCCCAGTAGAGGCCCAAGGGTTACTTTGGAAATCATCCTGGATTGCTTCTCCCTCCTCCTTGCTTCACTCTGGTTTTTCTCAGGGTCCTCCTACCAGGGCTGGAAGTTCAGGCAGCTGCTGTTTCTGCCTGGCATTTTTGTGTGGGACCTGGGATCCGAACTCAGGACCTTCTGCTTGCAAGGCAGAGTCTTCATGCCTGAGCCATCTCTCCAGCTCCTCACTTCATTTTTCTCATGAACAAATTTGAAGATGTGCCAGTAAGATGGCTCAGCAGCTAAAACACCTCGTTGTATCAGCCTGATGACCTGAGTTTAATCTCCGGAACCCATGTAATGTTGGAAAGAAAGGACCAACCCCACAAATCATCTTCTTATTTCCATATGTGACATGCACACCGCATGCATGCATGCACCCCCACACACACCCATACACACACAAGCATGCACACGTGTCTGTGCCATACACATGCATACACAACAAGAGTAAATAAAATCCTTTTAAAAAGTCAAAGAACACTTCCTACCTCGCAGAGCAAATCATATAATTTGGCATCATTGTTTAGAGTGTAAATTGGCTTTGTCTTGTTTTCATAAGATATTTCTAGAACACCTGCCAGTTTTTTTCATGATTTGAATGATATCTTGTTGTATACTATATATGTTGTATACTATGTGTAGTTAACCTATTTTGTTGATGGATTAGTTTTATTGCTGTAAGTATTTTTCTTCTTTTTTTAAGTTGAATACTTTTCAGATATTTATTAGTGACTTGCATATCTTTGTGTGCTGTGTGTGTGTGTGTGTGAGAGAGAGAGAGAGAGAGAGAAAGAGAAAGAGAGCACCGTGTGTCCCTGTGGAGGACCAAGTGTGACTTTGGGAATCATCCTGGATTGCTTCTACCTCCTTTCAGCTTCACTCCGGGCTTTTCCAGGCTCCGCTTTCTTGAGCCAGAAATACAGGCTGCCGCTATTTGCACCTGGCAGTTTTCTGTGGGATCCAGGATTCCAACTCAGGTCCTTCTGATTTGGAGGCAGAGTCTTAACCCATGAACATCTCTCCAGTCCTGTTTTGTGTTTCTTCTTTCAGTCAGTGTTGCAGTTCACCTGCACGGTTGCTGATAAATCACCATCAAATGGCTTAAGGGATTTATTCTCTTATGATTCCTGGTTACAGTTCATAGTTCAGCTTGACGGGAGAGCATACACCAACACCAGGGTTGAGGGAACTACGTAATGGCTAGAGAGGGACAATCCTTACTTGCCAGACCACATGTCTGGCCAAGTGTTCACAAGAATGCCCACTCTCTCAACCAGCCTATTCCCATCCACCGTGGCTGGGCCTTCCCCATCAGCTAGACAATCTCCTGCAGGTTTGCTCTGGGCTTAACTCAACCACTAATTCTCTACAACTGTGCCCAGAGCTCAAACTCTCAACTGTCGAGTTGACACCTGTGCCTAACTATGACAGTCAAGTGCCTGTTCTCCATTAGAGCCAACAATATGGTGAGAGAATAAAATTTATTTGTGGGTGTGTGTGTTTGCACTTGTATTTGTGGGTACAGAGGTATGTGAAGATGCGTGGGCAGGCGTGTGCACATGTGTAGATGCGTGGGCAGGCCTGTGCCTGTGAATGGAGCACATGTGTAGATTCATGTCCATGTGTGGGCCTCTGTACATAAGGCCAGAGGTTGCTACGTTCTCGGCGACTCTTTCTTTTCAAAAGTATTCTTGACTAATTTATTCAAGAAGAGGAGAGAAAGCAAGATCCGGAAGCCACACACATTTGTGCACGCCACGGAACATGTGTGCGGGTCAGAGGACAACTTTTAGAAGTCACTTTCTCCTCCTATCATGTGGGCTCCAGGGATCGAACTGAGGTCACCCAGTCTATGCAGAAATGCCTTGTAGACCAGAGCAGAAAGGAAGGAAGTGTATTTATTACAAAAAGAGCAGTGGGCAGAAGAACCGCCTGCCACTTGAAGTATTTCTTCATGCGTCTAAGTAGCTTTGGGCCTTGATTTTTCTTTCTTACTAATATATCGAAACTAGCTTTGCTAATATTTTCTTTGTATGTGTTTAGTTTATTCCCTTATTAATTTTGCTGTTAGCCTGCAAAGCAATGGGCCTCATTATGGCCTTGTGTTTATTTTTCAAACCAGTGTATGTTCAGCTTTTCTGCATCAACTTTCCTATTATCGATCCACAGCTGCTTCTCTTCATTTCATTGCATCTGATGTTCTGGGTCTGCTGCTAAGGAGCCTGGTCTCTGTCAGTGTTGTGTGTGCTGACGTGATAGGACTTGTGGGACTCGGTTCTGCCTGATTGTGTTTTTCTTTTTTTCTTGTCCTTCTTTTTCTTGTCCTCTTTTTTCTTTGCCTCTCATGTTTCCTTTCATTGGCTTGGAATTTAAAGCGCCCTATTTTTTTTTTATTACTGAGGTAGCTCTTAAGTTATGAAAATGCAGATCTGCTCTGGGCAGGTGGCTCAGGGGTTAAAGTCTTACCTTGTAAGCAAAAGGACTTGAGTTCAGATCCCCGGGCTCCATGTAAGATGTTGCGTGGGTGTATCCGTCTACCAGTAATTGCAGCCCAGGAAAGTGGAGCCTAGGGATCCCCAGAACAAACTAGACACCAGACTAGCCCTGATGGTACACTACAGGCTCACAGACGATGGTACAGGAATGATTAAGGATGGTTCCTGATACCACATTCACACCTTCACAAGTGTCATAGGTAGATACAGGTGTCACCTTGACAGTTGAGGGTTTGGGCTCTGGACACATTTGTAAAGAATTAGCAGTTGAGTTAAGCCCAGAACAAACCTGCAGGAGATTGTCTAGTGAATGGGGAAGGCCCAACTCATGGTGGGCGGGACTAGTCCCAGGGTCCCAGGGCATGTGAATAAAATGGAGGGAGCTGTTTGAGAAAGTATGTACATCCTTCTATTTACTTGGCCAGACACGCTGGTGTGGCAAGCAAGGATCGTCCCTCTCTCAGGTGTTATATGGAGATGGTGTGGCCAGTTCCCTCAGCCCTGGTGTTGGTGTGAGCTCTCCTGTCAAGCTGAGACTGTAACTGGACAATCATAAGAGAATAAACTCTTGTTCCCTTCAGCCGTTTGATGGTGATTCTATCAGAAACATGGAGTAATTGTGACAGCATGTGTGCATTCTTATGTGCATATGCACTGTGCACGCGGGCACACACCCACATGCAGACATGCATATACACCCTACACACGTACATACACATGAAAAAAAAGCAATGCAGACCTATAGTTAGGACTTGGCTCATTTATCTCCAGGATGGCGTGGCGACTTTAAATAAGTCTTTGACAATTACCACCTTCCAAATCATTTTTAACTAGTGTTTCGTTTTACTCTGTTCATGCATTTCTTAAATAAGTCATTATTTTTAAAGCTAGCATCTATTTTTCCTTGTTAACATTTGAGCACTATTTTTTTTCTTTTTCCCCATGATTTCAGTTGCTCATGGTCAACCAAAAATATTACTGTCTTGAGGAGAGAGAGAGAGAGAGAAACATTTATTTGATTTTCATTGCATATTATTTCTAAATTCAATTATTTTCACTATTGAATTCTTGCATTTCTGTTTTCTGCTTGGTTAGGGTTTTCCCCTACTATCTTATAGTTGAGTTTATTTAGTTTATGGAGTATGTGAAACATAATGTTGAGTTGAACTTATTTATATATTTGTTTGTTTATTTATTGTGTGTGTGTATGTGTGTGTGTGTGTGTGTGTGTGTGTGTGTGTGTGTGCATGTGTGTCAGAGGGCACCACGTGTCCCTGTGGGGAGGATCAAGAATGACTTTAGGAATTATCCTGAATTGCTTCTACCTCCTTTTTTGTTTAGCTCTGGGATTTCCCAGGCTTCCCACAAGGGCTGAAAGTGCAGGCCAATGCTGTTTCCGCCTGACATTTTTACATGGGATTTGGAATCCGAACTCAGGACTTTCTGCTTGGGAGGCAGAGTCTTAACCCCTGGGCTATCTCTCTAGCCCTCGACTGAGAAGCTGAGTTCAATTCCCAGAACCCATGGAGGAAAAAAAAAAAATCTGGGAGCAGCTATACCTACTCACCCTCCTTGAGCAAGGTGAGGCAGAGATGGGCGGATCTCTGGGTCTCTGGGGACTGTGGTCCTAAGGGCCTGGCCTAGCTCGCTTGGCCTGGCAGGGCCAGTGAGAGATCTTGTCAAAAAAAAAAAGAGGAGACATTTCCCTAAGGAATGACACCTGAGGTTGTCCTCTGGCCTCCACATGCATGTGCACTTGTGCCCACATACATATGTGCACAAACCAGGGGCATATCTAGTTTGCTACATACAGTGCTTAGTGGCTGGTACTATTATTCTTTCATTGAGTAAGCTATTATATATATTCTATAATATATAATCTGCTCTGATGTTAAATTTAAATACACATGAGATCTTTTAAATGAGAATTTCGCATAGTTGGAAAAGCAGCCAGTGAATAGTTCAGGATAAGGTACCTTCTGCAAACTTGGAAACGAGTTCGGCTCCCAGAAGTCCACATGATACATATGTATGCCTCTCTCTCTCTCTCCTCTCTCTCCCCCCTCAAATAAATACATAAATAAACAAGCATTTAAAAATAATTGGCAAAGGTCTGTCATTGTTTGAATATGACACTCATCGCAGCATTTTCCAGTACGACACAGATACCCTCCTTCCCTAATTAAGCTTCTCCAGTGCTTTCCAGACTCCCCCACCCCCCAGGTATTTTTGTTAAAAAACCACTTTGGAGTCACTTCATCTGCTCTCACATCCCTTTCACAAAGGTCAGTCCTATGAGAGTTTAATTGGAACTTTTATGAGTATTTCAGGCTCATACGAAGAAACATCATGTGGCTTAGAGCCAAAGAGTCAGAACCAAAGGGCTCATTAAAATAGCATTTATGATTATTGTAACGCCTGTTCATTAATGTCGTAGCCAAGCCATCTTGCTGGCCTTTGTTTTTCGCAAAGCATCTTCTAAGTGAAACTGCAAGGTGGTTTTTATAAGGAGCATTGTTGGTAAGATGAGAGCAGCCCTGTGCTGACAGGGTCAAACTCAAGGTCACAAATGCTCTGGCTGTAAGTAAACATAGTGCAGTCATTGTTTTGAACATTTTTGTTCAAAGTATCTTTTGGAGCATGAGTATTTGTAGTACAAGCAATATTGTTTTTTCTCAGTTGTGTTGAAGTTTATTTTAAAACTATAGTCTTTATTTTTTAAATAAATTTATTCAATTAAAATTTTGTTTTCTTTTTTTTATTTCATTTTTTTTAATTATTCAACTGTGCGCATGTGCGTGTATGTGTGTGTCTGTGTATGTGTAGAACCATGGACGAATTCGCGAACCACCATGGACGCCTCCACCTCCTTCTGCCCTGGGATTCACAGGCTCCGCCCTACCAGGACCAGAAGCGCAGGCCGCCCCCACTTCCGCCCAGCGTCTATACGTGGGATCTGGGATCCGAACTCAGGACCTTCCGCCTGCAAGGTGGAGGCTTAACCCCTGAGCCACCTCTCCAACCCTCAATTTAAATTTTTTATATACATGCTCTTTGCCTCCCTCATTCCTCCTGTTCTCCCTTCGCATCCTCCTTCTCTCCCTAGGTGGATCCAGTCTACACCCCCCATTCTCCTGTCCTTTGGTTCTATGAGTTCTGGGGTTTCCTTGTATCATCTGTTCTCATGGAGGTTCAGGCCTCTGTGGCAGACAGAGAGACCCTTCTTTGGGTGGCCCGCTGATATGGGTCCTCCCCTACCTCTGTGGGACCCCTCGCCCTTAAGGATCCTACTGCCTGAAACTATTTCTCCTGAGATCCGTGCCAGTCCACTTCCCACGGCTCCCATGTGCCCTGCCTCAGGCTTAGATCTTAAAGCCAAGGACATCTGCTATATGTCAGTGATATAACCAGCGGAAGATTGTGATGAAACACTTGACATAACTAAAAACAGGAAAAACATATTTGGGTTCAGTCCTTGGCTGAGGGTGGACTTGTTTCTGGGCCCGCCGTGGGGCAGGGGAGCATGGCAGAGGGGCAAATTGGAGCATAGCTGCTCACTTCATTGTAGCCAGGAAGCAGGCATTGATGGACAGGAACCCAGGAGCTCCAAATAATGATCCATTGGCTAGACAGAGCCCTCTTGATCCAATCATTTCTCAGTGACTAGACCACCAGCTGGGGGACCAGATTTTTAACACATGTGCTCTTTGGTGTGTGTGTGTGGGACCCTTCGTATCCAAACCATCACAGTGGTTTTGTCTCACCCTTTCTTATGCCCATATATTCTTGCTTGCTATGATCAAAAATTTTGGAGAAATACTTCCTTATCTTTCACACTAAGTATATTCTGTCTTTCTCTTTTCATTCCTCCAGGAGAAAAGAGGAAGATTTGCAGACCTCTTGGATGCTAAGTATCTACGGACCACATTGCAGATCTGGGTCATTTGGTAAGACTGTAATTATTTCAAGGCCAGTGTTAAATAGACAATTGGAGGAAGCCCTTTCAGTGCAGTCTTGTCTGTGTATCCCCTTATCTATGATTTTTTCCCCCTTCATTTCAGTTACTTGTGGTTAACCAAAAATATTACTGTCTGGAATCCAGAGAGAGAGAGAAAGAGAGTCCACATTTATTCAACTTACATTCCATGATATTGTTTCCAGTGTTGTGTTTTATTGTTGATGTTAGAGGATTACACACATACATCTGGTTAATCCATCATTATGTGTTCTGAAAGTCTTAGGTTGGATCCCCTGTGGATAAAGGGGAACCGCTGAAAGTCTACTCTCAGTGCTACAAGCCAGACTCCCCACTTTTCCTCAGCAATGCCTTGTCTTTCTACTAACAGCCCCTCCACTACCACCGCCAACAAAATAGTCAAGTTTTTAAAAAGAGAAAGTAGACCCCAGTACTCTTCAACTACTCGGTCAATCTTTTCTTATGCCTGTGTGTGGTTGATTCCTGTCATTTCCAGCCTGGTCTTTTGCTCACCCCATGACAGAAACTGACTCTTTAAAGTCACCCATGACAGAGTCTGTGTGACAGCAATGTTCTCTCTGTGCTTCATTTCTCCAAAATCTTGACCTTGAGTTAGCTGAGATTTCATAACAGAACTTGAAGAGGGCTTAGGGGAAGACGAATGACTCTCATTACATTAATCTAGTACTTTGGCGTGGTGGTTCACTAATACCAACATGGGGGGGGGCAGGAAGATCAGGAGTTCAAAGCCATCCTTGGCTACATAGTGAGTTCAAGGCTTGCTTAGAGATCCTGTCTCAAAAACAAACAAGTGAACAAAAATCAGCAACTCTGGGCTATACAGCATCACAAGAAGCCTAAAAGGAGATGAAAGAGTCTATATGTAATATATATGTGATCTATGATGTGTAATATACTTAAAGCGTATAAATACAGGTGTGACATATATCATTTTTTTCAACGAACTAGAAGTAGACAACCAAGTTTAGAAATAGGCAAGAGAGGCAAATAGGCATGTCACCCAACTATAGGTAGATAAACATGACAAGACATGCTCAACCTTGAATCTCCAGGAACCTGACAATTAAAACCCAAGGGATTAAGATAGCATTGCAAACCCACCAGTGCATGGAATGATCTGCACTGGGGAAGACTGACTAAACTGAGTGTTGGGAAGTTATTGGAACATTCAGACACAACTGCCTGGAGTTCCGATGAGAACCACCACTTTGGAAAGCTGAAAGTACCTATTGGGGTTAAACCTGTGTGTATTGTAGGAGCCAGTAATTCTACTTGTAAACTTATGCCCAACAGAAACACATACACATAGTTAGATATATACGGATCAGCTTGGTAATTGAAGGCTGAACTCTGTGCACATTTATGAAGCATAGATAGTTAAGGCAAGCTGAAAGCGAGTCTGTAAAAGAGTGTCTGATTGATGTGGGAAGACTCCGCCCATAGTAGGTGGGATAAGATGGAGAGAGCCAGTTCAGTCGTTGGCATATTTGGGCATACGTGGACGCACTTGCTGTCTCTCTCAGCAGTCCCTTCGGATATGGTGTAGCCAGTTCCCTTTGGCGTGATTTTTCCCTTCCAAACGGGATTAAAGACTGTAGCCTGACCATTGTTAACCAGAACAAAACCATGATGCTGTGCATGGCGGCGAGCAGGGATTTCTGGTCCCTCTGCCGATCCCGCCTGTGTCTTCCACCTGCAGCCGCTCTCCTCTTGGCCTGACTCTTGCAGACCTTCCGTCCTTCAGGCCTGGCGCAGGCTTTTCGCTGACGACGTCCTTTTCTCGTTTCAAGGCTGGGCATCTCGTTTGCCTACTACGGGGTCATCCTGGCCAGTGCCGAGCTGCTGGAGCGGGACCTGGTCTGTGGTTCGAAGTCCGAGTCCGAGTCTGAGTCCGAGGTGGTGGTGGCCGTGGGGGACTCGGAAGGGAGTCAGAGCCCCTGTTACTGCCACCTGTTTGCCCCCTCTGACTACAGGACCATGATCATCAGCACCATCGGGGAAATTGCTCGTAAGTTCCTCTGGGTGCTGGGGGGCTTCTCTGGTCCACGTGGAGGGACACATGCAACTCAGGTCAAAGGAGAGACATGTGACCCTGTGTCATAGCTCCTGCCTCGTAGCACTTGCCAAAGCTTCAGATTACACAGATACGACCCTAGTCTGGGTTGGCATGAGGAAGAGACCTTCAGGCCAGCACAGCTCTGAGGTGCTGCTTCCATTCCGAGATGCATTTTTAGCATCTCTAAAGTTAGGGTGCTCGACAGTGTGGCGTTAGATTTCAATAGGCGGCACTGTTTTTGCTAATGTAAAACAATGACACCTAAGAGCCAGCAGTGGCTGGAGTAGAGATCACTTGCCCGGCATGCACAGCCCCTAGCATTCCATCCCCATCATCGCATAGCTCAGGCAGGTAGGTATATGCCCATAATCCAGACAGAGGCGGGAGGATCAGAAGTTCAGGGTCACCCTTGGCTACATAGCAGTTCAAGGCCAGCCAGAGATATTTGAGACCATGACTATAAAAAAATAAATAACTCAATGCCACGGAGCTGTGTGTGATGACACATGAATGTAACCCTAGAACTCTGGAGTGCCGTCCTAGACGAGAGTAAGATTCTAGTGCAAAGCAAAGCAAAACTCACTGGATTCAATCTCATTAAAAATAGTAGAAAACATTTAGCTCTATGGCTGGGGAGATGACTGAAGCACTTGCTGCTGGAATCAGATGATGAGAATTCAGAGCCTCACACCCATCCTGGTTGAGCGTGGAAGCCCATTTGTGTAAGTCTAGTCCTGGAAGGTGGAGCCTGGGAACCCCGAGAGCAAGCTGGCTAACCAGACTAGTCCAGTGTGTGCTACCCAAGCTCACAACAATAACATGGAAGAGGGACGGAGGATGAGTTCTGATATCAATTTCAGGCCTCCATATATGCCACACACGTGCCCACCCCAAACACACAATTTCATTTTAGCAAACCAACAGCGTATATTAGATCTATGTGGTAGATGAAGCAAAAATAAAACCCTTTCTGTACATCGGTGCTCAGTCTCTCGTATTCCCATGCAGAAAAACACACCGAAGGGCTCCCAGAGCTGCCCCTGGCTGGGGGCTGGGAGTTGCTTCTACCACTTGTCTTTGTGTTCCAGTGAACCCCTTAAATATCCTGGGCATCAATTTTCTGGGAAGACGGCTGAGCTTGTCAATCACCATGGGCTGCACAGCCTTGTTTTTCCTCCTCCTCAACATCTGCACATCAAGGTAACTGCTGTTTGCTTGCTTCAAAACAAGTGCTATGAACGGGGGATGTGGCTGAGTGGGGAAGGCACTTGTCTATCATGTGCAGAATTCTGGAGTTCACCTAGCACCATGTAAATCAGGCACAATATACATACCTATGGAAATTTCAAGGTCATCCATGAGTTGAAGGCCATTGTGGGTTACACAGGATCCTGTCTCAAAGTAAACATACCAATCAACAAATCGCCTCCTGACCCCTGATATATTTAGTAAAGTCAGGGGTGCATCCCTCTTATCGCGGACAGTAAAGAACAACGCCAAGATAACCCAGTGACCCAGATAACATATGTGTGGTGGAGAAGTCATATCACCCCAAAGTTGCGATCCTAGAGTGGTCTGAGCAGTAATCTATGGGTGACTCTTGTGGGGTCTGCATACACACGTCAACCAATCATGGATGGGAATTTTTTAAACAATCAGTACCTAGAAGATAAGAACAAGAAACAATACACTACACTCATATCCAGTATGTCCTTGTTTTAAAAATAATACCAAATAACTATCCTGATGGCATTTACATTTTACTAGGTATCATGGGTGATCGGGTGATTCTAGAATGTAGCAGAATGTACACAGGTTATCTGGAAACACTGTCATTTTTATAGATGGAACTTAAGCATACTTAGTATCACAGGGTGGGAGTGTTCTAGTACTGGTCTCTGAGGGACACGAGGGACAACTATACCTCATGGTGGGGAAAGAAATAGAGAGTGATCAGCCATGTGGGTACGATATGTCAGTCCACGATAAACAGAAGCTGGCATGAGGGAGAGACGTAAGAAATAGTTTACTTAGGGCTGAGGACTGGTGGCCAAGGAGCTGTAGTGTAGCCTGAAGGTGGGAAAGTATTAAAACAGAGCAGCTAGCTTAAGGTCAGAGAGGACAGAGAGCCGCCATGATAGCCTGGCAGGAGAAGACAGTCTAAAGAAGAGGGAATAGACAGAAGGAGAGAAAGAAAGAGAGAGAGAGAGAGAGAGAGAGAGACCGTGGGCAGTATCTGTAATCTTAAGGTCTCAGATACTGCAAAGAAGTTGCTGGGGAGTAACTAGAGAAGTAGGGCTATGGGGGCTCTGTGTGTGTGTGTGTGTGTGTGTGTATGTGTGTGTGTGTGTGTCTGTGTGTCTGTGTGTGTGTCTGTGCCTGTGTGTGAGTCTGTGTGTTTATGTGTCTGTGTGTGTGTCTGTATGCCTGTGCGTCTGTGTGCCTGTGTGTTTATGTGTCTGTGTGTGTTTATGTCTGTGTGTGTATTTACGTGTCTGTGTGTGTGCGTGTTTGTGTGTGTCTATGTGTGTGTGTGCCTGTGTTTGTGTCTGTGTGTATATGTATGTATGTATATGAGTGTGTCTGTGTGTGTGTGTTTATGTGTCTATGTGTGTGTTTACATGTGTGTGTTTATGTATATGTGTGTATATGTGTGTGTCTGTGTTTATATATGTGTGTATATGAGTGTGTCTGTGTGTATGTGTCTGTGTGTGTGTATATGTGTGTGTGTTTACATGTGTATGTGTGTCTGTGTGTGTTTGTATGTCTGTGTGTATGTGTTTATGTGTGTGTCTGTGTTTATGTATGTGTGTATATGAGTGTGTGTGTGTGTGTGTGTGTGTGTGAAATCTGTGAGGTGTGGGCTGTCTAAGAATCACCATTTTCCAGCCAGGGTGGAGGGGACAGTTCAAAGTGGCGGCTGTGGCTAACAGGCACGGCTTCCCAGGGCCTGGGGCTCATGGGAAGACCAGGCCTCTGTGAACTGCTTGGGCACAATCACCGGGGAGGCTGTAGGCCTTACGATGTCACATGAGGTCAGCCCAGGAGGCAGAACGTCCCCGACCCTCTGATCTGGGAGGGGCTGTGTCCTTCCAGGTGGCCTGGTGTGACCTCTCTGTGCTTGATTTCAGCGCCGGCCTCATCGGCTTCCTCTTCATGCTGCGAGCCCTCGTGGCGGCCAACTTCAACACCATCTACATCTACACTGCCGAGGTGAGCGGTCGGGAAGAGGGTGGTCACCCTGGGGGGCCGTAAGGTGAGCTTCCAAGAGGGATGCCGGTGCTTAGGCTTCTGGTCCCTTCGGACAGTGGCCTTGAAACCCTCTCGTTGAAAATGATGCAGAGAGTTTATCTGATGCTGCCTTCTTGCCCTCCGCTTTAGTCGGGGACAGCCAGGCTCTGAAAGCCACGCCCTCCTTCCTGTCTCACAACGCATCAGGGTGTTAGAATGCCTGTCACTGCGACATACGCCTGAGACAGTTTCAAAGAGGGAAGGTTTGTCTCAGCTCATGGTTTCTGGGCGCGCAGCCCGCGATCGGCTGCACCTGCCGCCAGAGCAAGTGTCAGATACTCTGCTGCTGTGAACAACACCGAGACTCAAGCAGCGTAAGGGGAGAAAGAGATTCATGTGGCTTATGGTTCCAGAGGGGAGATACAGTCCGTTATGGCAGAAGCTGGAGGCGACAAGGAGACAGAGAGACAGCAAACTGCAAGAGGAAGTGGGCGGGGCTACCCAACCTCAAGGCCCAGCCCCTGTGACACGTTCCCTCCAGCGAGGCTCCACCTGCTAAAGGTGCCACGACCTGAGCAGTATCACCAGCTTAGGATGCAAGTGCGTGAGCCCGTGGGCAACGCACATTCAAGCCATGACAGCACGGCAAAAACATCATGGAAGAAGGGCATGGGGACTGGAGAGATGGCTCAGAAGTTAAAGTCTCTGCCTTGCAAGCAGAAGGTCCTGAGTTTGGATCTTAGATCCCACATAAAAATGCCAAGCAGAAGTGGCGGCAGTCTGCACATCTGGCCTGGAAGGCCGAGCCTCAGAAATCCCAGAGGAAAACAATGAGGAGACAGAGCAATCCAGGATGAGTCCTGAAATCACCCAGACACACACACTCAAGTGACTCCTATTGCACACACACACACACACACACACACACACACACACACACACGAGTACACATACAAAAAGAATGGTATAGTAAAGGAAAGCTGTTTACCTCCTGACAGTCAGGAAACAAATACATAATGGGAAGCATCTGGGTCGACACTCGGTGATCTGCTTCCTCCAATGAGATGCCCAGGGATCTGCCTCCCACATATCTATTTAAGTCCCGAGTCCCTCAGTGGATTAGACAATTGACTAGGTCAGAACCTTATGATCCAACCTATGTGGCTCTCCATCCAAACAAGTCAACAACCAAAAGGACCCATCCAGGTATGCACGCCACTGCCCTGATCCACGTCCCATGTTTGAGGGTCAGGCAGCCGCTCACCTCATTCCATCTTCTTGAAGTTAGAGTGTATTTTCTAAAGCCTTCATTCCATTGGAAGATCTTTCCCTCCCTAGGTTATTTCTGCATACGTTTAAATTTAAACATACCCACTATCTGCTAACTTATTGGATACTGGATATAAGGCCTGCAGTAGCCAGAAGATGTTCTCATAAGCCCTAACTATAAAAAGCTAACAGGGCTGGGGAGATGGTTCAGTGGTTTACGCCTTTATTTTGAAATCAAAAGAGTCTGAGTTTGAACCCCCAGGTCCCATGCAAACATACCAGGTGACTGCAGCAGCCTGCAGTAATTCCTGGAAGACAGAGCCTGGAACCCCCAGAGCAAGCTTTCTAGGAAGACTAGCCCTAATCGAGTGCTCTGGGTTTGATTACAGACCACTTACAACAATAAAGTGGAAGAACAATCAAGAATGTTTCCTCACCCTCACTAGAGTGCACATGTGTACATACACCTGAACATATATGTGTGCTCAGCCACATGCAAACACACACACACATGCACACACACACCACACCATACACACATATATGAAAGAAAAAAAATAATGGATACTGTTAGAAATGAGCACTGTTCAGGTAGCTGGTCTGCTGTTTGGATTTCTCTGTTTTCATAGTGCTTTGGAGACTGGTAAAGATGGCTTCATTTTCATCTCAGGAAGGAGGGAGTCCATTCCCAAATAAAGATCTGACCTGCTAAAAATCATTCAAGCCATAGAGAAGAACCCTCTCTTTTCTCCCACATGGACCAAAAAGGAAATGATAGGAATTACAATTTTGAACTGTACACAGTATTTCTCTCTATCCCTTTGCCACTACCCCAAATTATCTGGGGGATTTTTAAACCTAAGATGTTTCTGTGAAATATGGTGTGCTTATAGATTTGGATTTGAATAGTCAATTGAACATATATTTGGAAATGTATGCATTTTGAAAGTCATTTCTGAGTATTTAGCTTTTTAGATCAATTGTTAAAGTTCAAAGGTGTGTACTAAAAATGATGATTTTTTTTATACCCATATGGCTACAAAGGTGAATGAAATTCACCTTTGATATTAGGGCAGACAGACAGCTTCCTTTTTCAGAAAATAAAGACCCCAAACCCCCCATGAATATAGTAGTGTCCTCTGAGGGAAGAAAGCATCTTGTTTTTGCCTTTGACAGATGACAGCTGTCAAAATGTGGCCAACTAAAGGGGTAACATGAGTTGCTTATGTGAATTGATAAAAGTTTTTTTTTTTAATTTTATGTGTGTGTTTGTGTGTGTGTGTGTGTGTGTCCATTCTTGAGGAGGCCCAAAGATGACTGACACCAGGGCCAGATGTGCAGGCAGCTGCAGTTTCTACCTGGCATTTTTTTACATGGGACCTGGAATTTGAACTCAGGACCTTCTGCTTTCAAGATAGAGTCTTAACCCCTGAGCCATCTCTCCAGCCCTGATAAAGGTTCTTTTATAGGCTGGGGATGTAGCTTAGTTGGTAGAGTGCTTACCTAGCATGCACAATTCCTGAGTTCCATCCTCGATACTACATAAACCAGGTCTGGTGATACATGCCTGTAATTCCACACTTGGGAGATTGGGGTAGGGTGATCAGCAGTTCAGTCATCCCTGACTATGTGGGGAGTTCAAGTAGAATCTATCTCCAAAAAAATACAAAGCAAAAAAAGAAAAAAAACTTCATCAATATGTATAGCATTGGGACTGGAGAGATGGCTCAGGGGTTAAGACTCTGCCTAGCAAGCAGAAGGTCCTGAGTTTGGATCTCAGGTCCCACAGTAAAAAACACCAGGAGGAAACAGAGAAACAGCTGGTGGGTGGAGCCTGGGAAACCCCAGAGAGAAGCAATCCAGGGTGATTCCTGAAGTCACACTTGGTCCTCCACAGGGACACACAGTGCCCTCTGATATATACACGTACACATAAGATAAATAAAATACTAAAAAATAATGTATAGCATTAAGAACATTTTCCAAATTTTGAAAAACTATTCTTTCAGAGATAAGGTATTCTCCTTACCATTTTTTTAATTAATAATACTTGCTGACAGTTAACAAGCAATGGTACTAAAGCAATTGAGCATCCTCCGTGTCTGCGAGATACTCTCTATAGAGTGAATTCTCGCCTGAGGAAGGAAGGGAGGGACGGAATTCAGGGAGGAGGGACATTACCTGCCTCTTTCTATGTCTTTCGCCCGCAGGTCTACCCGACTCCGATGCGTGCCCTGGGCATGGGGACCAGCGGCTCCCTGTGCCGCATCGGAGCGATGGTGGCACCATTTATCGCACAGGTACAGCGAAGAGGGTGGCGGGGAGACTGAGCCCAAGGGAGGTGGGCGAAGGGGCCGCCAGCGCCTGGGGAGTTAGAGCATAACCAAGATTTCGGCTTTCTTAACTGGCGCAGGGCTACTTGTTGGTGGGAGGTAATTCTGAGTTAGATCTGTTGTTGGATTGCTCAGCTCCTATTGTCCCGATGGACAACTGAAAACAGCCAGAAAGCACCAGGAGGTGGAACCCAGGTGTGGGAGGCGGAGCCTAAGTGTGAGAGGAGGAGCCTAGGTGTGGGAGGAAGAGCCTAAGTGTGGGAGGCGGAACCTAGGTGCAGCAGGCGGGGTCCATGTGCGGAAGGTGGAGCCTAGGTGCTGAAGTGGGGAGCCCAGGTGTGGGAGGCGGAGTCTAGATGAAGGAGGCGGAGCCCAGGTGCTGGAGGTGGAGCCTATATGCAGAAGCTCCCCTAGGTGTGGGAGGCGGAGCCTAGGTGCAGCAGGCAGTGCGTAGGTACAGGGAGGAGGAGACCAGGTACAGGAGGCAGAGACTAAGCACTGGGAGAGGGAGAAACTTGGATACAGGGAGGAGTCTGGGCACAGGAAGGAAGGAGAAACTTGGACTTGGGGAGGAGGAGCCTGAGCATCAGAGGAGGGGCTTGGACTCAGGGAGGAGGAGTCTGAGTGGGGGATGTTGGGTTGCACCCTGGGATGAAATGGGGGAGCGTGCAGCACTGTGGGAGAATCTTGCTGCAGGACAGAAGCCAGACAGATGCGGTGGGCTGCGGGGCGGACGGTCCTACTGCGTGTCCTCTGTGCCGGTCGTTCTCTCTTTGGCCACAGCAGCAATCCGCCTGATCCGCCTGACAGTCAAAGTGACAGGAGATGGGCCTGGAGCCGGAAGGGCTTCTCCAGGGATATGGGGGGCAGGCAGGAGCCCAGGCACTGTGGTCCTCCGGTCTCCCGGGCCTATGGTCACTCACCCTCCCGAGCATGTGGGCCCAGTTTACTCCTGTAAGCGCGGGGCCGTGCTTGTCTGTGAGCCTAGCTTTCCCGGATGTACCCCAGGCATTGGCACCCAGAGGACACACCCTGGGCATTGGCATCCGGAGGACACAGGACCTCTCGTGGACCTTGGGCTGGTCACTGAGCCAGGGCTGCCGAGATGCTTCCAGGAAAAGCCTTGGAGTCCATGTTTCTTATGGCTGAGCACAGGACTTTTGTGACCACTAAGTTTTTGAGTCTCTTGAGAGTGTTTTATCCCATCTTAAAGAAGAACAAGCGCTGCTTTTTCTTGTACTTATCCTTTTTAAATATTTTATTTACCAGAGAAGGAAAGGAAGGAGAAACGAAGGAAGGAAGGGGGAGAGAAAGCAAAAGCCAGTGAGAGAGAGAGAGAGAGAGAGAGAGAGAGAGAGAGAGAGAGAGAACGGGTAGAGATCAGAAAACAGCTTGTGGGAGGCATGTCTCTCCTTCCACCACATGCACTCTGGGGAGGGAACTCAGGTCACCGGGTTTGCGCCCAAGTGCCTTTACCCACCAAGCCATCTTGCTGGCCCACGCTTTTGAGAACTTCTCTTTGCCTGGCATTATTCATCAGCTTTGGGAAAGAAAGAATTGAACTACAGATGTGTCCCTATGAGCAGACTTGAGGTCAGGCTTGTGTCCCCAGCTGTCCTTGCGAATCTGTCTCTAGTCTGTCAGCCGTGTTTAGCCACGTTCTGTCTGGGAGTTTGGCCTATTTGTGTTGCAGCACCTCACTAGTCCTGGGGGCTTCAGGTGGCAGAAAAGAACACAATTGGGGGACTATATGCAGGGATCGAAGGGGTCTGCCCTGTTGGACGTCTGGGACTACCATGAGTTTCCTACTCTGTATAGCTGGCATTTCATTCAACGTGGAGACTGTTTTGCTCTGAGGATGGCATGAGAAAAATAGATGTGGAACATTTAGAGCACATGTGAAATAGCACTCAAGAAATGTCACATAATAATGATAGTAAGTGTGACAGTTAGATACAGGTGTCAATTGACAGTTGAAGGCTGAGCCCTAGAGAGAATTGTGAAGAATTAGTAGTTAAGTCCTAAGCAAACCTACACCACATTGTCTAGTCAATGGGGGATCAGTCTGTGGTGGGTGGGACTAGTTCCTGGGCAGGTGGATAAATGGAGGACGCTTAACCAATTCAGGGAGTTAGTGTAGGTTGGCATACTTGGAAAGAAATGCTATCTGGCAAGTGAAGTTTGTCCCTCTCTCAGCAGTCCTGTGACTATTGTGTGGCCAGTTTCCTGAGTCCCTTGTGTTGGCATGAGCTCTTCTGCCAAGATGGAATAAAAAATGTGGCCAAGAATCATAAACCAGAATAAAACCCCTTATTACCTCTTAAGCCATTTAGTCATGAATTTATTGGCAACACATAGGCAAACTGCTAGAGTAACAGTCAAGGCCAAATGTTACCCAGGTAAATATTACTTGTTAAGAAAAAAAAATACTTTTCCTGACTGCAGACAAATCTGTTTTGCTCAACTCAACAATTTATGAATGTTTTACAATCTAGATGAGATATGATACAAATCAGGAAAGTCAAAGAAATGGCATCATGACTCCTCCAAGGAAGTCTTTAATGATCAGAGACAGGCGTTGGTGGCAGTCTTATATTACAGAATAGCATAGGTTGTAGCCAGGTGGTAGAGAGCTTCTTTAGCATGCACAGAATCCTGGGTTCCCTACCCGGTACCACAGAACTTGGGTGTGGTGCTCATACCTGGTATCCCAGCACTTGGGAAGTGGAGGCAGGAGAATCGGAAGTTCAGGGTCATTCTTGGCTCCATGGCAAGTATGAGGCCATGCGGACTACGTAGGACTCTTTCTCAAAAAAAAAAAAAAAATTAATTAAAAAATACTATTGACTATTTCTGTTGCTGTGAGACAAGACTCAGAGTCAAGCAACTTAAGGGAAAAAAGGGAGATTGTGGTTCCAATTTATGGTGGAAAAGGCATAGCTGGCTGGCAGAGACTGAAGCCGGGCTAAGTCACGTCCTTCATGAACAGCGAGCTGCAAGACTGAATGCAAGTTCAACAGCAGACTCCCGAGCAGGGTGGGGCTAATCAACCTCAAGGGGTCCACCCCCTGTGACTGCCTTCTTCCAGCAAGGCTGCACCTCCTGAAGGTTCCATGACTTTCCCAAACACATGAGCCTGTGGCGGACACGTTTTAAACCACAACATTTAGAAATTTCCTTTTCATAATTCTGGTGCCTGATTTCAGGATCAGATGCCTCCGTGGTTGTGTTCCGGTGAGGACCCTTTTGCTGGGTGACAGATGGCCCTTCTCACTGTATCTTCTGCCCCACAGCTCTCTCTATGGCCTGTTTGGTAAAGAGTAATCATTGTGAGTCCTTCCCTCTTTCAACCTTGTTACCACCCAAACTCGGTAGGACCCAAACATAGCAGGACCAATCAGGGATTTCTGCAGGGGAACTTCGGAGGCGCCATAGACAGGACACCAGACAAATTTTTAGTTCAGTTTCCTATCACGCGTTGGTGCCTTCTGGGGTAAGTGCCTCCACCTTTGCGTGGTTTTCACCTGGGGTTCGTGGGGCAAGCTTTTCCTCCTGGAATAGGAACACACGAGGGAAGTGCAAGGGATAGTTTATACAACAAAGGCTGCCCTCTTGTGGCCAAACCTCGACATGGACAAATGAGACAGGCTAGCATCCAAATAAATTCCCATACATACAAGCACAGACACTTACAAAACACTCTGTCTTTCAGAAACTTCTCAAAAGGATATCAGTGTAAAATTCCATTCATTATCCTCAGAAAAGCTTATAAACGTTGTCTTTGCCTGATCTTCTATGTAGTTGAGGATGACCTTGAACATTTATTTAATTTTTATTTTATAAAATATGGTTTTGGATTTTCAACAGCAAAGAAAGATTTTATTTACTTCTACTACATTTCAGTATACCCTGAACTATCACCAACATATTCTGAAAGGTTAAGCAATGTTTATTTATTTATTTTCATGTTGTAGGAATGTGGGGGAGGTGTATGTGTCTCTGTGTGCAGTGGCAAAAGAAGAAATCAGGTTTCTGTGCTATCATTCTTCACCCTATTCCTCAGAGACAGGGTTTCTCATGGAATCTGGAGCTAGACTAGAGTTAGCCTGCCCCAGGGACCCTCCTGTCTCAGCTTCTGGGAATTCCAAGGTTATAGGCACAAGAAGCCACCCTGGCATTTTTACATGGGTGCTGGGATTTGAACTCACATCCTCATGCTTGCACTTCAAGCACTCTCACCCACTGAGCCATCCCCATCCTTTTAATCTCAACATCTCTTCAAAACTCTTCCAAAGTTCAGCTGAGTCAAGTCTTCAATGCCCCCCACCCCCCCTAAACTGAGCCAGGTCTTTCATGGTCCCTCCCACAGCCTTCTGGAATGTTTGCTGCCTCCTGAGTGCTCTGTTCTTCCTAATTGAAATCACTTAGCCAGCCATTCAGGAGTCCCTAGGGAGAGGCGGGGTGGGGGTGGGAGGAGCTCTTCATGTTGGGGGCTCAGCTAGATCCCAGCTCCCCTTTCCCTGGTAACCCTGGAATCACAGCCTCCGCCCTTAAGTCAGTCACCTGGGCAGGATTCCAGGGAATTGAATCTATCTAGAGACAGGTCAAGAGGTGGGAGGGGTCTGTCTTCCTACCCCTAAGAGCCATGTCTCAGCCCTGCCTTCTTCCTCTCAGCCCGACACAAGCAGTGCGGGGATTAATTGATTGACATCTCAGTACCACCCTTGATTCTGAGCTGCAGGGTCCTCCTTAGCGTTTCCGGTTAGAGGTCTCCATAGCATCCTAAATCCAGCGTCTGCTGAAACTCCTGACATTTCCTCCCAAATCCACCCCTTCTTCACAGCTTCTGTCACGGTTCAGCCTGGGGTTCATCGTCTCTGTAGCTAGCCATTCCCTACTCCATGTAGAGTTGACCTAATACCTCTGACCACCTACCTATTCAGTTTCACTCCAGGTTGCCACAACTAAATGCCTGACCCCAGCAATGTAGTGGGAAGGGTTTGATCCCTGCCCACAATTCTGGATCACAGCACAGCAGAGCCCAGGGGCAGATCACACACAGCCACAAGCAAGGACAGAGAGCCACGGATGAATGGAGGATACTCAGCCGGCTCTCTCCATCTTTCTTTTTTAATTATTTTTTTTAAATTAATGTTGTATACATGAACACAGTTGACTTTATAGTATTTTCAACTCTTCATCCAAATCCCATCCCCCTCCTTTCCCCTTACAACCCTTCATCTCCCCTGACAGACTTCTATATTTTTTTCATCTCTTTTACTAGGTAGTAAAACGTTAATATTTGACATATACATAGCACCTGCAGAAAGTAAAACAGCTGGGGTTGGTGTTTCATAAAGGAGTTTATGAACGAGTTACACTTTCAGAGCAGCTCTGGTTAAAATTAAAGTCACACCGTCATCGTCACCTTCCCTGAAAGAATGGCATCATTTCCATTTTTAAAGTTATCTATTCCATGTCAAAAGTTCTATAAACTTGATGCTTTTCTGTTACACCACACACACATCAGACCAGTGTCCTCAAGAAAGAGTGTCACATGTTCAGAAGCTTATAAGCAATAAAGAGCTTATTGTATAGGATCAAAGTAAATAACTCGGTCCCCTGCTACTTCCGAATTTGAAGAAGGAAGGAAAGAAAGAGAGGTCCTTATCCTAGGCCCTGTGCTAAATGTTTGATCTTACACAGTCCTGACAACTCTGTACATACACTAGCACAGTCTGCAGTTGATAGACGCAGGCTAACATCTGGAATATGGAAATGACTGAATGTTGGACAACCAGCGATTGGTGGAGATGACATTACACTAGAGTTCTTTTTGCTCAAAGAGCCCAATAATTATCCACTGTGCTCTCTTGTGTTCTACTCATACAAACTTGATAGGTACCCCATTCCCCATGTTGGAACCGAGGTTCCCTTTGGGCCCCTTACCCAGACCCCCGAAGGAGACACGAGAACCACTAGGTTGCTGCAAAGGCAAGAGGCAAGCTTTATTAATCTAGCGTGCTAGGACCCTCTCCCTGCTCAGGCAAAAGAGAACGGCCCCAACTGGATTTGGGGCAAGGTTTTTATAGGAAAGCAACTGCCTTGAGCAAATACATTCTGCAAATATTTCCACTACACACAAGGAAGTTGAGTCAGTTCACAGATGTTCTGGCCGATAACCTCGCCCTGGGCAGTTCCCGGCACGCCCAGGGGGAGGGGTCCAAAGGGTGAGGCAGGCAGGCAGGCAGGCAGGCAGGCTCTGGTCAGCACGTCCGCAGTGAGTTGGCGCCGGCGGGAGAGTTTGGCGCCGGCGGGAGATTTGAATTTTGCACCGGCGGGAACTTGGGCTTCACAACTTGGGCTTTACAGCTGGAACCTGGGTTCCACACCCAAAGGCTTCTATATTTTTAATATATTTTAAATTTTTTCCTATTTTTACAAGCCTATTGAGTAATTATCCCTGCCTTCGTTCTTTCTCCCTCCTTTCATCAATTCATCCCACTCTCTCCCACCTTCCTGCCTGTCTGCTTCTGTGGATCTCGGGGTTCCCTCTGGATTATCTGCTCTGGTGGGGTTCAGGCCAAGGTGGCATCTCTCCACCTTTAAACTGTGCTGGACTGCTTGCTTAGGGAATGGTCCCACCCACCATGTACTGGCACCTTCCATATCAACTGCGTCATCAAGGCAATCCCAGAAGACCACACTTACTCTAGGGGATCCTTCTCAGGCCTGCCAGGAGACCTGTTTCCTAGGTGACACTCAGCATCACACCATTCTTTCTCTCACCAGCAGCGTTCTGACTCAAACTTCCACTACTTGGGCTGTCAAGATGGCTCAAAAGGTAAAGATGCTTGCCGTGCAAGCTTGGTGACCTGAGTTCAATCCCTGGCATCCGTGTAAAGGTGGAAGGAGTTGTTGTTTGACTTTCACACACATACAGGGGCTACTCGAATACACGCACACACACACACAAATCTTCAAATTACCATTGTTGTGGGATGACCCTCCCATTGTTGCTGGTTTCTTGTGTTCGGAGTCAAAAACTGAAACCAGAACACGTTTACAGGATTAAGGCGGAGTTTATTAGAGGAGAGAAAGAACGGAATTCACGGACTCCCGACATGAGGTACCATGAGGGGCAGGTGCCCTGGAGAACTCATGGACTCCAGGCATAGATCCCATGAGGGGCCAGGGCTAGAAATGAGCTCACGGACCCCACATGTGGAGTGCCTTGAGGGCGGCACCAAAGATGGATGCCAAGGTCAGGTATATTGATGCTTTAGTTAAGCTCAGGAAAGATGTTTTTCCTCATTGGTTGGCTCACATTGGGGCCCACCCCAGTTGATCTAGTGCCTATCTCCAGGTGGGGATGTTTCTTCAATGAAGTGCTCATCTCCATATCCTTTCATAGGCAAAGGGTTGGGGGAAGTTGGCGAGGGGTGGGCTCCTTTAGGGGAATCCCAGCAGTGAGGGATGACCTTCCGAGACCCCCCAGCATGCTGCTCTAAACCTGCCTTACCATCCCCCTGTGTGCGCTCATCTCCTCTAACTTTTCCAGTGACCTTGCGCATGTTGCTAGCCCAGGCTGTGATGAAATGTCAGGGGCCTGGTGGCTTAAACAGACACTGTCTTCAGTCCCCGGAGGCTAAAAGCCCAAAAACAGCATGCAGGGATGGTCCGACTCTGGCCAGGGCGCTCTTCCTGGCTTGTAGCCTGGCACCATCCCAGCGGCTGGCGTCGCTTCCCATCTTGTTGCAGCAGATTACCATGGCAGCTTCATGTAAACCAGGGCCCTGGGCTGAGGAGATGGCTTAGTGGTTAAAGCCCTTGCCTCGAAGGCAAAGGGACCTGAGTTCAGATCTCCCCCCTTATCCCATGTAAAAATGCTGCATGAGCGTGGCAGCCTGTCTGTAATTCTAGCTCTGAAGGTGGAACCTGGTAATCCCCAGAGAAAGAGGCCAGCTAGCCAGACTAACCTCCTGGGTTCAATTAGAGATCCAAACTCACAACAGTAAGGTGGAGGAGTCATCGAGGACGATTCCTGATATTACCTTGGATGGACGCACTCTCAAGTGCACTTGTGTGCATCCACCTGTACACACGTGTACACACACACACACACACACTGCCTACACACATACTTGGAAGAAAAACAAAATAATGAGCTAGGGCCTCACTTCTAAGCCCACCTTGGGACTTAGGGCTTCAAGCATCCACTCTAGCAGCCCCAATTGCATTGTCTCTGACTCTTGTGCTTCCTCTAGCAGGCAGCCCCTTCCTCGCAGGCTTGCTGCTCCCTCCCCCTGCACGCCCCCTCCCTCCAGGGAGCTGCACCATCACCCCCCTAGGAAGCCTTCTCTGAGTCTGGCCTCCCTGTCAGGCTCTTGGGGCACTGTGGACTCCCCCCCGCCCTGCCCCTTAGCAGACCACCGCCCCGTTATTTGCTAAGGTGTTCAGGGTGTAACGCTCCTAGTGGTGTTTCAGCCCCGTGAGAACAGGAAGGTAGGTGTGCAAGTTGGTACACTTCTGTCTTTCTCCCTTCCACTGCGGTGCCTGAGCATATGGCGGACAGTCGGAACCGTTGAGAATGATACCTGGGTTTTTTTCTTGTTTTGCTTTGTTTTTGTGTTTGAACCGGGGTCTCAGTGTAGCTGCAGCTTAGCTCAGGCTAACCCCAAATGATTACACTGCCACTGCCCCGCCATGTGCAGAATTACACCACCACCACCAGGCTTGGCTCTATAACATCGACCTGTATCCAGCACTTGACTGCTTTACTGTCTTATGGGCGAGTCTAGAAACCCCTGGAGTTTATGAGGGGAGTTTTTCTTTGGGGGGGGGAGGGGGATTCTACAACAGGGCAGAAATGGGAAGCAAGGCAGTGCTGTGGAAAAAAAATTTAAAAAAAGTCTGTGGACCATTTCTAGACAAAAGAGTGCACGTTTTTAAAATCACAACCAATTTTTGTCAAATTATCTTCTCTAAGGGGTGCATCAGGAGTTGGAGTGGGATGAGAGGATAATTGGGGTGAATACATCAAAATACATTATATATGATATATATTATATATATATGATATATATTATATATATGATATATTATATATATATGATATATATTATATATATATGATATATATTATATATATATGATAGTGTCAAGGAATCCAAAAGCTTCATATCAAATGTTATTCATCTCCAGCTTTTCATTTAAATCCATCTCAGTTAAGAACTTATCACAGGCGCGTTTCCCATCCTACATCTTCCCATTTCCCCTCCTGTGGAATTCCACTTACTTTGTTCCTTTCTGAGATCCCACCGGAAGTGACACCAGGCAGGGTTTAATCTCCTGGGAGGTCTGGCTTACTTCATGGCTTGCTGCCCTCTGGGTTATTCACATTGTTGCACATGGTAGGATCTCTGTCTTTCTTAAGGCCAAATAAGATGCCACGGACCATATCTGCCCCTTGCCCATTCCACTGTGGATGGATAGTTCAGTTCTTGGCTATGGTGAATAGCACTGTAACTGACAGGAGCCACCTGAGGTGGGCGATTTGATGGATTCACACCCAGCAGGGGGTTTTGGACCAGACAATAGCTAGATTTTTAATGTCCTGTGGAACATGGACTCCTTTGCTCTCTGCCCTCAGCGCTTGCAGTTGGGTCCCCTTGTTCTGACAGCTGTAAGACTGTTGGACCCTGAGACCCTCGCCCTAAAATTCACAAAGCAGGCCGGTTCAGGCCCACAGTATAGCCCTTGCTTGTAGTCATTCAGGCATCCATTGTTTATAGCCATCCAAGCATCCATTGTTAGTCATTGCTTAAAACTATGTACAGCCTTGAGCTTTTTACAGGTATTTCCCCACCCCTTAAGACCTCCAGCCCTTCAGTTCTGGAAAAGCAAGTTTGCCCAAAGGGAATTCCATCAATGAATGTCACCCAGAATGAACAGCCTGCAGTTAAGCAGGTGGACTGGAAAGATCACCAAGAGCCAACTCCACCCGAGCTCTTGCCGACCAATGACTGTAAAGGTCATAGAAAATTCCTCAGCTAAGCAACCCCCCCTACCCCAAGACCCCTTAAAAACCCCTTGCCCGAGCTGCTCGGGGCTGCTTCAGTCTCTCCTGCGTGAGAGGTTGCTGGAGCCGCCCGGCGCGTCGTTAAATAAAACCTCATGCTATTGCAGCGAGAAGGGTCTTGGTCTTTCTCTCGGTGGCCTCGTTCCTGACTGAAAGACTGGGGTCTTTCAAGACCATCTCTTGGCGGCTTCATTGTGCCTGTTGAGCACCGTCGCATGTTCCCTTCGGTCATTTGCATGTCTTGGAACATGTCAGCGGTGAGGTGCAATGAAGGCAGGTGATCACTTGCCCACCCGACGCAAGCCTTAAAAACTTGCAGTCCAGGTGGAAAAGACGAGAAGGACGGAAAGCGTCACAACGTGACCTCGCTCACATCTCATGGGTGTAAGCTCAGCACCTGCATTTCTTTTGCACTGTATCTTTTTCTTTTTTAGTTGCTCATAGCTGCCAGGGTGTCTCAATGGGTAGAAGCATTTGCCACACAAGCCTGAGCACCGGAGTTGTACTCTGGATCTCACGTAAAGGCGGGCAGAGAACTGACGTAAAGGCGGACAGAGAACTGACGTAAAGGCGGGCAGAGAATTGACGTAAAGGCGGGCAGAGAGAACTGACGTAAAGGCGGACAGAGAACTGACGTAAACGTGGACAGATGGAACTGACGTAAACGTGGACGAACAGAACTGACGTAAAGGCGGGCAGAGAGAACTGACGTAAAGGCGGACAGAGAGAACTAATGGAAAGGCGGACAGAGAACTGACGTAAAGGCGGGCAGAGAGAACTGACGTAAAGGCGGGCAGAGAGAACTGACGTAAAGGCGGGCAGAGAGAACTGACGTAAAGGCGGGCAGAGAACTGACGTAAAGGCGGGCAGAGAACTGACGTAAAGGCGGGCAGAGAACTGACGTAAAGGCAGAGAGAACTGACGTAAAGGCGGGCAGAGAGAACTGACGTAAAGGCGGACAGAGAACTGACGTAAAGGCGGAGAGAACTGACGTAAAGGCAGAGAGAACTGACGTAAAGGCGGAGAGAACTGACGTAAAGGCGGAGAGAACTGACGTAAAGGCGGGCAGAGAGAACTGACGTAAAGGCAGAGAGAACTGACGTAAAGGCGGGCAGAGAGAACTGACGTAAAGGCGGGCAGAGAGAACTGACGTAAAGGCAGGCAGAGAACTGACGTAAAGGCAGAGAGAACTGACGTAAAGGCGGGCAGAGAGAACTGACGTAAAGGCGGGCAGAGAACTGACGCAAAGGCGGGCCGAGAGAACCCACCAGAGTCGTACCCCCCCAGCCTTGAGCGTGGTGTGAAGTAGGCAACAGCAGCAGTTCAGAGTGCGAGTGGTGTGGTGAAGATAACATGTCCAGGCGTGACAGGCTCTTCACACGAGCATGATGTCACCGTGGCTCACACAGCCTGGCTTCTCTCGGTGTCTGTTCTTTTCTAATCTCTTTTCCCAGGTTCTTGTTTAGGAAAAATGGCCACTTCCGTTGGGGGGATAAAGATGAGAGAGAATACAGCTCATGTGTAAACACAGCACTCGGAAGATCAGGGGTCCCAGGCCAGCCGCAGCTGTGTAGTAAATTCAAGATCATCTTCAGCTACATGAGCCCCTGTTTCAAAAAACCCACCTGCCGCCAGGGTGGGACTGGTACATTTTGTAATCCTCACACTTGGGAGGTAGAGGCCGGAGAATCAGGAATTCAAGACCACCCTCAAGTAGGAGATCCCCTCTCAAAACAATACCCCTTCCCCAAGCCAACCAAGCTAATGACTAATCCTGTGGGACTTTAAGATAGGCTCCCCTTTCCCCCAGCACCTAGTGTGGGACTTTAAGATAAGCTTCCCTTCCCCCAGCACCTAGTTCTCCGCCCGCGCATTCTAAAACTTCCTCCCGGTGCCAGCCCAAAGGCGCCAACCTCGTTTACCCCATCTCGGGTGGGACGTGCAGTTCTGCCCTCCACCCTGGGCGGTAGGGGAACTGCCCAGAGACACCGCTATCAGCAAAAGAACATTTGGTGGTTAACTTTATTGTGTGCCGTGTTCCCATAGAGTTTGCTGTGACTGCTTTCATTATAAAAACCCTACCCCGATCTCAGTCGGGGCGCTCCTTCCCTGCTTGCAAGAGGGATGGTCCTGGCGAGCCAGAATAAACTTGCCTTTTGCCTCTTGCAGCAACCTCTCGGTCCTCGTGGTTCTTCTCGGGGTCTGGGTGGGTGATAAACAGGGACTTCGGTTCCAACAATCCGAACCCGGAAAACTAGAGAATATCATTTGCCAGGTCGACCCCAAATAGAGAAGCAGAGGATCTGTGGGATTGTGCAGGAGTTAAGTTCCCCGCTAGGTAAATACATAAGTAAATGTTTTCAAAAGACTCAGGTCAGCAAATACATAGATTGTGAGAAGCCTACGCTTCCTATGGAAAAGTGACACCAAAACAAAGTTCAGACGTCACGCGAGGCCTCACGAAGAGACAGTGGAACCATCTAGAAGAAGCCGTGTGGGGGATTCTCTTTCTTTAATAGAAGCAAAACCCGAAGACAGCAGTGCTGATGTCCAAGAACATCTCCCAGTTGCAGAGCAGAACGTTCCAGATTGAGGAGGATCTGAGAACATGAAGAGGCTTAGGGTAAACGAGCGCTCTCTCTGGAGCTGCAAATCTTGGCATGCAAGCCCACTACAAGCCCGCTCTGGTAGAAACTGGAAGCCCACCCATTCCTCGTCCCCCTCAGCCAATCGGAGGCCTCACAGCCCCTGCGCTGAGGACCCTTCCCTTCTGTAAGCCAATCCAAGCGCTCAGGCTCCTGGTCTGAGGACCCCTCCTCTTCCGCGTGAATGAAGGTCGTGGAATTTCACCTTGGCGCATTGGGCCTCGAGCCCAACGCGGACCTGGTGCTTCTGTTTCCCGTCCTGGCATCTCTGCGTGTTTCCTCCCCTTGATGCCCCCGTCCTCAAAGTCTCCACTGGCTGCGGAGTTACTAACTTTAATTTTGTAAAACAAGACATACGAGCGATGCTTTCAGAGACTGAGATTCTGTCTCCCTCTCAGCGACCTGCTCCTGGGCCCTGTCCAGAGTGCGGTGAGCAGCGACACTTGGTAGAGAGAGTAGTTAGTACCCAGAGGCGAGGCGATCGGCCGCTGCCCGGGGCACACAGGGCTGGGGACAGGTGGCAGCCCCGTCTTTCCGTTGCTGAAAGTGTCCTGGCACCTGGCTGCCTAGGGTACAGCCTCGCTGGTCACTCAGGAGCCTGCACCAGCCTGGCCCCTCGGGAGCAGAGCGGCCACAGGTGCCGCGACTCCGGCATCGGTGGGGTGAGTCCTCGTGAGGTCGGGGACAAGTGACGGGCGCGGGGTCACGTCCTCCTGTGCCAACTTGCAGGTTCTCCTGAGCGCCTCGTTCCTCGGCGCCCTGTGCCTCTTCTCGTCCGTCTGTGTGGTGTGCGCCATCTCTGCCTTGACTCTGCCCATAGAGACCAAAGGGCGGGCCCTGCAGGTAAGTGAGCGTGCATGTGCGCGTGCTCGTGTGAGCGTACGCGTGTGCGTGTCTGTGCTGGGGGTCTTGAGTCGCTGGCCCCAGGGCCCCACATCACGAAGCCCGCCTCAGTACCACACAGGTTCAGGGGCTTCTCGAGCACTTGCAAGATGCCCGGGGGACAGGGAGAAAGCCAGGGGTCTCCGCAAGCTCGTGTTGCCACGGCCGCACTGGCCCTGCGCGCGACAGTCCCGAACTGTCCTGTAAATGGCACGTGTGTTCCTCCACTTTATGCCTGTGCAGCCGGCCCAGAGACATGACCAGACCCGTGCAACCTCTGGTCTGACGGCTTCACAGGCCCAAACTAATGGCTCTGGAGAAGAGACTGGCTTGTGTCAGGTGATACACCCTGAGAATTCTCATGTCTTAGTCTTCCCATACTCGATTTACTATTTTTAACCAAGGATATGAAGATAGATCTTATTTTGTTTTTGAAATGTAGGCGAAAGCTGGTAAGATGTGGGAAAAGTGCTGGCTGCCAATCCAGGTGCCCCAAGTTTAATCCTTGTGACCCACATGGTGGAAGGAGAGAAACAATTCTCAGAAGTTGTCCTCTGACCTCTGTATGTGCTGTGTGGCATGTGCATGCACCCCCCATGTAAAAACAACCATGTATGGCCTGTCAGCTGCCTGTCATCTGATAGTCACATTACTGTTTAATGAAGTGGCTGGGTGCTGTTTGGGCTCCTGGTATCCCTGGAGGCTTCTAACTCTGTGGTCTATATGTGTGATCTAGGATCTGAACTCAGGACCTTCCACCTGCAAGACAGAGGCTTAACCCCTGAGCCACCTCTGCAGCCCCAGCATTTTTTTTTTTTTTTTAAAGATAGGATTTTGCTATACCTATGTTGGCCTAGAATTTACAATGTAACCCAGCTGGCCTTGACCTCGACACTCCTCCTGCCTCAGCCTCCAGATGCTGTGTGTGAGCAACTACACCCGGCTCACAATTCTACAAGTAGTGTAAGAAGACACCTAGCATCATTAATGTGCTTTATGGGTTTCCAGCTAAGCACATCCACCTACAGAGGACCTATCTCTGCCGTTAACTGCGTTAGGTGTTAGCACTATCCTGATATAATTTTTGACCTTTGTGATATTGCTGTTTTAGAATTCCCATTATGTAGGGCTGGAGAGGTGGCTGGAGAGTATAATGTCTTGCAAGCAGAAGGACGTGAGTTCAAATCCCAGATCCCACATAAAAATGGGGATCAGATGGAAATGGTGATGGCCTGGATTTCTGACTCTGAAAGCCTGGGAAATCCTAGAGCGAAGCAAAAAAGGAGGTAGAACAATCCAAAATTGTTCCTGAAGTCACACTTGGGCTTCCACAGGCACACACACAGTGCTTGCCCTCTGATACACACCTTAATTAAAAAATAATCTTAACATGTAGGTTCATGTAGCTACACACTCATGTCTCACATGTACGTGCCATACATGCACTTCAATGTTGTGAGCACTAAAAATTAAATTTCAGAAATGTTTCCAAGAACATGTCCAAAATTTTAACTGCCATTCATTCAAAAGTATACAGGTAGCATAGCAATAGTTCAGTTGAACGACAGTTTTGTCATTAGTTTAAAAAGTGTTGTTCACCACAAAACTGTAAGAACCCATTTTGATGAGCCTAGTAAACTAAATAATCAAAAATAATGTATCTGTAACGTGAAGTGTTGCTAAGTGTCTGTGTTGCACTGGCCCGACTACATTACAAGCTCACAGTACAGTTCCACACACAGGCAATGATATCTTAATTCCTTACAAATGTTACTAAAAGACTTTCTATTGATCCTTTTAGTCTTGAGTATAATGGAGACTTTCAAAGTATATTACTGATTTTTTAATTTTCTTTTTTTTTTTTACCCCTAGCAAATCAAATGAAGACCTTCAAATGCTCTAGCTACCAGAGAAGATAAATGGATTTTATCTTTAATGAGTCATGAATGGCATATATTTTTTAAAAAACTTGGGTTTATTTTGGTAGTTATGTAGTAATTATGAAATTGAGTATACTGGTCTCTCAGAACATGGGATTACATCAGTTTAAAGTCTTCCTCAGCTACATATACCCTGCCTCAAAACAAAACATAATAAAATATAACAAAACAAAACAGGTTACCACCAGCCCTCTCCCTGCCTGAGAAGATGGGGGAGCATGGCTTTTCTTTCTTGATGTCATGTAAATCCTGACCCTTGGACAAAAGGCCTCTGGCACTCTCCTGTGTTTGTGACTGAAATGCTGCAGTCATGGCAAGAACTAGACTGACATCTTAAGACACTAGAACAGCGAAGTTCAAATCAAAATTGCTTTGTTTAAATTATAGCCTCTGTAGTATAATAAAGAACTACTTATTCTTAAATATTCTCAAATTATGTCTTGTATATGACTAACCAAGAAGCTGGGAGTGAAGTCGATTTTTTCCCCATAACTATTTCTAACTTTTTATGTTATGGGGAGTCTGGTTCTCAGGTGAGCAACTTCTCTGCGAATGCAATTGCATGCTGATTGTGGAGAACGGGAGTGTGTGGACACCACAGCCATGCGCACACCACAGCCCACATTCTGTGGAGAAGCACCGTGTGTGTGGAAAGAAAACCCCTAAAGCTTCTATGTTAACAATGGATCTTTTATTGCTGCCCAGCTTGTCAGAAGCCCACTGAAGTTGCAGACCCCAAGGCTGGCGCCCCCCCAGTTAAGTGTCAAAGTAATCCAACAGCAACCACAGCGAAATACTGCCACCAGCAAACTACAAGCAGCTCTTTACAGCTCTGTAAAGAGTAAAAACCAGTTCTTGTGACTGGTGTAATAACCAGAATGACTCCCTGATGACTCCCCTGCGGTCCAGGTGCTTATCTCTTACTATGCTTGGGAGACTGTTCCCAGGACTCCTAGTAGACACCACCCCAGATGCTCAAGCCCCTTATAATATGGCACACTACTTACACAATCTACATGTGCTTTAGTCATCTCTGGATTATGATACCCTGGGTGGTGTCAAGACATGGCTGACAAAGAACTCTGAGGTGCTATAAACATGTGTAATCAGTAATTTCAAGTATTTTTGACCTGAAATTAGTTGATTCCTGGATATGAAAGGCCACCTGTATTATATGCTTTGTGAACTATACACAAGCTTGAAAAATTGCTTTCAGGCTGTACTATACAAACCACATTGATTATTGTGCCCAACAAGCAAACAACCATGTAGCTATATATAAAGTTTTAGACCAAAATACATTTGATTGGTGGAAAGAGGTCACATTCATAGGTGTGAAGAATAGTAACAACCTAACACAAATAGTAACTGAAAAATCTCAAAGCTCAGGTTACCAGACAATTTACATCAAAAGCCACCAATGACCGGAAACCACCCAACCGCATAGCTGATGCTCTGAGCTTCCCAAGATCAATACCTGTGGGGGTCTCCAGGATTACAAGTTTACCACAGACCCTAGCATGGTCTAGCACCACATTAGGCTACAAGAAACTATCAAAATAAGATTAACTCGGTATCAACTTGGACCAACCCCTTGGCAACTCAGGCAGGCAGGCAGGTTGCTTACTTAAGCATACTGACCTTAAACATTAGTCAGAAGAAAACTCCAAGTTGCTTACCCACGAGAACTCTTTTGGGTTGGTTTCACAGATCCAAGAGACCGAGTCAATACCGAGGTATCAGAGTAACAAAAAATTCGCTGAGGTACTGAAGAGCAGTAGCAAGTATCATAAGCAGAATTTGTCTGAATGTCTAACATTTGTATGGACTTGACTTTAAGACAATGTAAAGCAGCGTGCTATGGGCCAGTGAGCCGGCTCAGTGGGTAAAGGCACACGCCGCCAAGCTACTACTTGAAAATGATCACCAGAAACCATGTGGAAGAAGGAGAGAATGGACTCCAGCTTGAGTTGTTCTTTGACCTTTACATGCACTGTGCCAAATGCATGCCCATGTGTGATATGTTTAAAAAAAATGTGTTTCTAAAGGACATAGTCCATAGCGACCAAAACTTTGGTAATAGAAACGCCAAACCCTCTATTCTGGACATTGTGTATGTTGGGTTTTCTTAACATATACCACTATCAGTACATCCCTAAGTTAGAGACCAGATTAAATGAGCAGGGTCACTGTTAAAAAAACTACTTGCAAGGAGAAACGTAATGAAGATAGTTTCTTACTTTCCTGTTTGTCACTCTCTTGGTTTATCTTTTGTTTTCTGTCATCTATGGGCCACAGCATTCCCTTTACTGTCAATGCTACAGGTACAAGAACATACATACCGGCTTAATGAAAACCCACAGACTATACAAAGTGAAATGGATTTGCTCACTAACCGTTTTAGCATCTGCTGTGGTAAAATATTCAGTCAAAATTCACCACTCATTTTCACTAAATTCAAAGCACTAGCTTCTGAAGAAACAAAAAAAAAAAAATAAATAAAACAAATAATAAACAAAACATCCCAATTCAGACTATGCCTCAAATGCCCTTCACGTTTCCACAGAGGGCTCTCTCCTTCAAGAACAGGAGCCATCTGCCTGTGAATGTGACTCACTAATTCCTGTTCAAGACGGAACGGAGAATATTTGTAAAAACAACTCCAAGTTTACATGAGATTCTAAAACATTTTAAAAGACCTGGCAAAATGGTTTGGTGGGTAAAGGTGCTCGTTGACCTGAGATCAATCCCCAGAACCCACGTGACAGGAAGAGAAGTGACTTGGTAAGTTGTCCTCTAACCTTAACATATACACAGTGGTTCCACACTCCCTCACAATAAATGTACAAAACAACAAAAACACCAATCTAAAACAAAATAACAAAAAAACCACTGTAAATATTTTTTAAAAAATTAACACTGGGTATTTGAAAGGAGCTGGATATTAGATAGTTGAACTCATGACCTTCACATCCAATGGCCAGCTGGATCACTGTTTCTCTTATTGTAATGGAATACAAATAAAATATGAGCACATTTCTTTTGACATTTTCGATTTAAATTGAAAACGTTTTATTCACATATAGCAACTTTGATTTGGATCAGGCCTCAGCAAAAGAACCTCCTTTCATTGAACAAGTAAAAAGTGTAAGTATCACTACAGCAGCAGACACTTTCACTATGGAGATAATCTTTCTGACAGCATTCCTAACCTAGGCTACTGGATCTAACCTTTGTGTGGCAATCAAACAGGAAGGCTATTTGTTGGCTTGGAGAGGTGAAGGGTGGTTTTTCCTTTCTTGCTCCTTTTCTGTCCAGAACAGAGGAGTGAGTCTGTTAACTCCCAGGACAAAGAGACCACATTACCAGATGCTGAGATAATGTAATTTGTATTTAACCTCAGTCCGTTTGGACTTTTGCCTTAAACAGAAAGACTAGGTAGGGGCTTTGCATGGGGAAAAGCTCCTGGAGTTGAATCAACCTTAGCTCCTG
Organism: Typhlomys cinereus; assembly: GCA_023101885.1. Classification (NCBI taxonomy): domain Eukaryota; kingdom Metazoa; phylum Chordata; class Mammalia; order Rodentia; family Platacanthomyidae; genus Typhlomys; species Typhlomys cinereus. Next base: position 11,861,710 of record JALPQD010000021.1, on the reverse strand, counting down.
TGTATTCTGCTTATCAATAAATTCCAGCTCATACTCAGAAAGTGTATGAATATGTATATGTGTGTATGTATGTATGTATGTATATGTATACGTGTGTGCTACTTTTTGACCCAGGGTGCTCAATACCAAACCCTTCAAGTTTTTTATCTCGAGCTGAGTGTGGGATAGAGTTAGAGGTCTGTTAGAACTTAAGGACTGTAGGATTCACATGGGCACTTGATTTTGTCATGAGACTTAGAGACAATGGCAGAAGTTACCTGGAGACAGACACCTAAGACATTTGCATCTCTAACTTATGGCATCTCCCACTGCAGGAGAGATGACTTGTAACTGTTATCAGCAAAAGATGGTGCAACAGTGATACTGATTAGAAGATCAATAAGACACTCAATGTCAGAATGGTAGCTTGAGGTTCTTTAGTGGAAAACCTGGCTCAAGTATATTAAGAAAATCAAATTTGTGTATTTTTAAGGCCTACCTCCCTTCTCAAAATAATGATGCTTCTCAAAATAATTTACATCGCTAGAACACAGAAGACAACTATTGACATAAAATGGTATCTAAAAAAGTAACAAGAGACTTGTTGGCCAAAGTTCACAACGGCTGCACTGGAAACGTTGGTGCAGAACCAGATGATTTATAGGGTTATTCGTTTGCACCCCCTTCAAAACGATGATGACAAAATCCCCTAAATGGGAGTGGGGGAGGGAACACTTTTAGAAGTGAAGCATTGGGGTTATGGATGATCAAGAGCTGTGCACAAGAAACAGTTTCCCTCAATCCCTCCCCACAAAGGCTTATATATTATCTAACTTTGCTCAAATAAGCAATGCTCAATGCATATTCAAGTCGGCTCACAAAGGTCAGCATGTAACATGTACTTAGAAGCAATGGACACTGCGTAAGAACTAACCTGACAAATTACAGGGAAAGCTCATTTAGAGAACAGGAAACTATGGCTAATAAATTTTCTCCTTATATCTTTACCAATGAATTGCTCACACAGTATCTTCAAATTACCCACCTTCAGAAGTATATATGGTGTGGACAAAGCGAGTCTTTTATGGCTTTTGTTTTCTTTTTGGAGACAGGGTCACGTGTAGCCTAGGCTGGCCTCACACTGGCTTTGACTCCGGCCTTTCCTCCCCTGCTACCCCCAAGGCAGCACTCACAGGCCTGTGCCTCCACATCAAGCTACTCTACTCTATCCCACAGGAGACAATACAAGCAAAGCATTCTCCAAGCCGGCTGTATTTTTATTCTGTTGGCCTACAGAGAAACTTCCTCCAGTCAAACATAGCCACGTGCTCTAGTGACAAAGGTTCACTGTGGGAAACTGGAAATACTCTCATGTTTTGTTACATGTTGGATTAGGATGTGGCATATTCTAGTTTAACAAGTTTTTATAGTAGTTCATTTGAGACTAAAACTTGTCAAACTTGCAAAGGCAATATAGACATGCCGAATTAGCTGAATCGGCCCAGTAAGAATGTGACTGATTCAAAAGACAGATCTTTTATATCTGTCAGAATGTAATGGCCTCTCAATTAAGGTTGAAGAAAACTGAAAGAATCAAACAAGATTAGGAAAGAGATGAAGCATTTTTCTCTCCACTATAAGTTCCCCAACCGCTTCTCCCTAAATCCCACAACACAATTTCTTTTTCAATCATCAAGACGGATGAAAGCCACCACGCCCAGTCCCTCGAGGGCGTGACACGTTTTGGACACCTATCAAACACCGTGCACTCAGCTGGACTTTATGCTGGAGAGTTCCTAAAAGCCACAATACAATCAAGGACCATCTGTGAAGTCTAAAATGAAACCCCACACGGTGATACCTGACACATGCATGCTTCAAGTAGCTCAAGAAAATCTAGAAATGCACGCAAACCTGCTACATCCAGCACCCCTACAGACAGGATAAAAACAAAACCAATGATCAAATGTTGGTTTCCTGTGTTTTCTTTAATACATTTGCCATCTTACATGAAACACCATCAGTGTCTGAACAGCATCTGTCACCCTCTCCAGCTCGCACCCTGGAAGACTTCATCACACTTTGAAACATTTAGAGCACCACCTGTGAGGACGGTGAACCTACCCACGCTGGCCATGACCAATGAGGATGGCGCAGCAGCCTAGAAATGATTCCCGCACACGCTCCATCACGCTGAACCTCAACTCGGTCACCAAAGTCCATGTCCTTTGTCGGCAGTGCTCACTCCAGGTGCGGCAGGGTTAAGTTGGGATTTCTTTCTTTCTTCCTTTTCTGCTGCTGCCTTTTTTTTTTTTCCATGTCTTTTCTTCCACACATTTCCTTCATCTTTCTTCATCTTAGTAGTGGTATGAAGTTAAAAAGAATGGGTTATGAAAGGAATCCAAAGCCCAGTAAATGTCAAAAAACAGTCAGAGTGGGGGAAATCCTTCTTGTCCCATTGTTAAATTATTGAGGAGGGATTTTTGTTTTCTAAATAAACAAAATCTAAAAACAAGCATCTGTCAATGGTGCTGCCTACTTAAGTGGCTGGCGCTCCTCGATGCTTTTGAGACGTTTCTTCCGGGGCTGTACAAAGTCATCGTCTGAATCATCACTAAATTTATTGTCTTCTGATTCATCCCTGAACTCTAGTTTAGGAAACCTTTTTTCTGGATAGAGATTCTTAAGAAGTTCTTCAAAATAGCTTTCAAGTTTAATACCAGCATTGGCTACTTCTGAATCAGGCTGTATAGGATTAAAAAAAAAAAAAGAATTAAAAACTAAAGATCAATATTTTAGACATTAAAAAGAATCTCACAATTTTGCTTAATTTTGATTTGAAACTAAGAAAATTGATATGCTGCTTTGAAACATTTAGATATGATCATTAATATAAAACAGTATGGTATGCAATCAATATCTAGAGAAGAATAACTGAACAGTATCATATTTTGATTAGTGTGGATTATTCAAGAGGGAGGAGGCAGTGATAGGACTGGGTAAGATGGCGGAACAAGGGCCAAGGAACAGCCACTTTCAGAACCAAAGAAATGGGCACATTACCTAGGAAGTGTAATAGAACAAACCAACAATAAAGGTGATAACCTGACAGTTTAGACATGAGAAAACTTCAAAATCTTTTTGAATATATCCTTAACATTTCAAGATAAATGAAGATTAAAGTGTAGACGTGCCACAGTATAAGAAATAAAGGGAGGAATGGTAACTAATACTCAGGGGTCACAAGAACATCATCTAAAGGGCTTCAGTTTCACCAGCTGCTTTTCTGCATTAGCACTCATCATACAATGAGACTTGAAAACAAAAGGTGGGTGGTCGTCCTAGTCACCTCTTTCTACCCTGGCAGACCTGAAACACTGGGAATTTACTCTAGCACAGACACCTTGGACTCTTCCTTTGTGTATAAGGTGTTTGGGACAAGATTATTTTTCACAGAGCTACTGCCTTTCCGAGCCTCACCTCATTGAATTCAGCACAGTTCTGAAAGATCAATCGAAAATCAGCTACAAAATCTTCAGGCTTTGTATACAAGTAATAATCTTCCTGAAGCCTTTTCTTGATGGTTGACAAGTCCATTGGATTTTTAATTATTTTGTAATAATCAGGCACCTTTGAAAACAAATGGAATATTACAATACAGATAACTAATTTCTCCCTGTCTCTAATAACATGCTGCTTTTTTTTTCTTTTTTTTTTTAACATGCTGCTTTTTTTATGTTATCATTAATATAAAAATACCAAAGAAACAAAAAACCCTGTTTGGCAATGTGGATAAACACCTACTGTCTTAACATACTGCTCAAAGTTGTATGTCGCTCAATCACTTTCAACATTGTCTATTCATTGAAGGTAATGTTGGGTTTCAGGAGACAACATCGAGTATATTTATTATACTTTGGTCACGTGCACCGTGGTGCTCCTCCTTCCCTTTAATCCCCACTTCTCCCCCTACCCACTTTCCCTTCTGCTTTCAAATGTGCGTGAACACTAGCTAGCACCCATGAGTGAGAGAAAGCATGGAGTGTTTGTCTTCCTGCTTCTGACATTTCACTTAACACGATAATCTCCAGTTGTATCCATTTTCTGGCAAATGTCACAATTTCCTTCTTTATAGTCAGCTATAAAGTCAGCTGCTGTATACATAGATGATACTGTCTTTATCCACTTGTTTTCTGAAGGATGCCTGGGCTCTTGTGAGCAGTGCTGTCGTGTCACCCTGGATGTTGTTTTAAAGTCCTTGGGTATGTAACTAGAAAACAAGTTCAACACACTTTAACTATCATGGAAACGAAAATGAAAATTACACTAAGATTCCAACTCATTTCACTCATAAAGGCTAACATTAAAGAAGGAAAAAAGCAACATAGTGAGGATACAGGGAAATGAACCCTTGTACTGTACTGTAGGAATGTTAGTTGGTCCACCAACTATGGAAAACAATGCTGTGATTGTTCAAAAAACTAAAAGAACTGTAATAATTTTAATGATAAAAATGTCTTCACATATTTCCTATTAACCCTCCCTACAAGTTTCCTCTTCCTTATCAAACAAACAACAAAATCACTAGGAGCTGACAAGATAGGTCATTGGGTAAAGATGCTTGATGTACAAGCCTGATAACCAGAATTCAAGCCCTGGAACCCACAAAGTGGAAGGAGAAAACCAACTTCCAGAAGTACTCTGCCCCCACATGCATGTAATGCCATGTACCTGTATGCTGAGACACAAATTTAAAAAAATTTAAATTATTAGAAGGGAGGTACACACATTATTACTATTACCATTATTATTACTATTATACTGAACCTTGCTGAGCTTGCTTATTTTTCAAATGGATAATCCTGGAACCTCATAGGATTGATACACAAGAACCGATACACATCAGAATGGGGCTATTCTGTGGCTACTGTTACTGCAAGCCAAGAGCACAAACAGCACTGACTTTGGGTTAAATTCTATCAGTATATACATTACAAGTCAACATTGGCATTATAAACTACTACTTTTTCTACCCCATTTTTGGGGGCTGTTGATGGTGGTGGGTGTGTCTAGGTGTATCAGAGGGCATGTGTGAGTGAGTGCCTGTGGAGGGCCAAGGGTGACTCCGGAATATCCCTCAATTGCTCTACCTCCTTTTTGTTTTGCTCTGGAGTTTCCCAGGCTCCACCTTCCAGGGTTGGAAGGTGTTTTTATTTTTTTTTAAACATGGGATCCGAGATCTGAAGTCAAGACCTTCTGCTTGTGAGGCAAAAGCTTAACTTCTGATCCATCTCTCCAATCCTCAATTTTTAACAGGGGACAGAGGATAGCATATGAAAAGTCCTCTTCCTGGAATATGGAGAATTTCTTTTTCTGGGCTGGGAATATATGTAGCTAGTGATGAGCATTTTTGTGGCATGTGTGTTCAATTCACAGTGCCCTGAGACTATGTAAATACTAGAAAGGGGCGTGGTGACTCAGGAGGATTCCTGCAGGTTCAGTCTACACAGAGTTCCTTGTCAGTTAGAGTTACAAAGTAAGACCCTAACACAAAAAGATAAAAAGAAAAAGAAAAAAAAGTAAAGAATGCAATTGACCACTATTTAACTGGGAGGGAAGAGGAGGGTCAGCTGCAGCTACAAAGGCAGTGTGAGGCCAGCCTGGGCAGGGTGAAGCTTATCTTACAAAGCTCCAAATCAAAGAAACCAAATGCCCCCAAGACACATTTATCAATTCCAAAGACTATTTCAGAAACTGTAGAAGACACATTTTGATACCTAAAATTAAGTATCAAAGTTGTACTTTCAAAGAACCTGTTTGAACCAATGGTTAATACACCTACATGCTATTTTCAGATTTTTTTTCTATTGTTAAATAACACATGCTACTCTTACATCAGAACTATAAATCATGGTTTAAGTAGAGAGAATTATAGGTCTTTATTAACAACAGCTTAGGATGTGTGCTGAGCTTTATTCCCAATAGCATAGAATGTCTGTTGGCTTCTAAGATACATATCACAGAAATGTGTCTAAAAATAACAGATAAGATCTAGATAAGATCTAGATAAGAACACTTGTGGGGCTGGAGAGGTGGCTCAGGGGTTAAGCCTCTGCCTTGTAGGCAGAAGGTCCTGAGTTCGGATCCTAGACCCCACGTATAGATGGGGGGGGGACTGGGGGAGGCCTGTGTTTCTGGTCCTGGTAGGGCGGAGCCTGTGAATCCTGGGGCAGAGTAAACAAGGAGGTCAAGGCTGTCCATGGTGGTTACCGAATTTGCCCCTGGTTGTACACACACACATGCACAATTGAATAAATAATAATAAAAAAATTAAAAAAAAAAGAACACCTGTGAAAGGATGGAAATTTTTAGCTAATTACCATTAAAATGAAATGTTATCTATAAGAAATGAATGGGAGGGGGAGGGAGGGAAGCTGGGATGAATATTCAGTATGTTTGTAAAAGAATAAATAAAAATGGGAAAAAAAAGAAATGAACACAACTGGAAATCTTTGTGCTAAGTGAGCTAAGCTAGACACATGAAGACAATCAGATTTATTGCTTGTTTTCTCTCATTTGCAGAATATAAGTGATGTGTGTGTGTTTCTGTGTTGCACAAACGTGCATACATGGCATGAAAGTAGATCAGTGTGGAGAAAGAAGTCTAAACGGGGGCAGTGAGAACAGAAAGACAAATGTCCCACTTTTTTCTATCATGTGGAAGGACACTAGAAGTCTAGTAGGAACAAGAAACACAGGATATGGGTATGTGCAAAAATGATAAATATGTATGAAAATAAAATGAAACCCAGCATATTGCATGCAACCTAAAAAAATTAACAAAAAGAAAAATAGCCTGTTTTAAGATCAAAGCTTTGTGCATATATTAAGATCTGGTTTGGGAGGCTAAGGAGACAACTAAGTTGGTAAAGCACTTCTATTCAAGCAAGAAGTCATGAGTTTGATCCCCAGCAATCATACTTTAAAGTTAGGGTGATGGCACGTGCTTATAATCTCGGTGCTTGGGAGATGGAGTCAGTCTAGCATAATCAGTGAGCCCTATGGTCCAATGAAAGACCCTGCCTCAAAAAACAGGGCTGGAGAGATGGCTCAGGGGTTAAGACTCTGTCTTGCAAGCAGAAGGTCCTGAGTTGGGATCCCAGGTCCCATGCTTCCAGCTCTAGTGGGCAGAGCCTGGGAAGTTCCAGAGCAAAGGAGGTAGAAGTAATCCAGGATGATTCCCAAAGTCACCCTTGGCCCTGCACAGGGACACACAAAGTCCTCTGATACACACATATATACTCATACACACAGAACAAACGGAGACCAAACCAAAACAAAACCCCCCACAAAAGAAGGAGTAGACAAAATGATTCAGTAGGTAAAGGTTACACAAGTCTGATGATTTGAGCTTAATACCCAGAACCCACATAAAGGTGGACTTAGAGAATGGAGTCAACAGAGTTGCCTTCTGGTCTCTGTGTATGTGCATACAAATAAATTCTCAAAAAGGCACTTAAAAAAAGGAGGCAGCTCCTGAACACTCAAGGCTGAGCTCTTACTCCTACCCATACACCTGCACACTTGAACATGCACTGTGCTACATGCGAAATAAACAAACAGATCAGATTAGATATAGGAAGTTACTGAAAAGTGGCATAGAAATTAAATTTCCATAAATAAAATTTAAACAAACAAACAAACAAACAAACAAACAAACAAACCCATTCTACTGGTTAATCATTAGGAAGGGATATTAACACTTACAGTTAGAGGGACAGGGTCTTGAAAAGCCAAGCTCATTTCATGGCAGTAAAGAAACAGAAGTAGCCGTTCACATTTCTAAGGAAATAAAAGCAAAAACAGAATAAAATGAAGAGAAATCACAATAAGAATTTCATAGATCTCAAAGTACTTGAATAAGAAAGCCAGAGAAATACATGAAAAATATTGAATCTTGGAGTTTTCCTTTCTATTCTAATTAACTGACAATTTAGGGTATACTGAAATTAGAGTGTCCTGCAATTCAATAAAACCAGTGTCAACAGAAAATACCTACGAGGATACTTCTTGCAAGTCAGTTTTCATGCTGCTGCTATCTCACTTATTTTGTTAAGTTCCTTAGTAATGTAATGAAGAACTATATTAAATATATGGTTTTGATAAACCTTCACATAAACTATAGAATTATCTCCAGAACAAAAAAGCTAATCTTGCTGCCAATTCTCAACAAATTCTGAGGAAGAAAACTTTAATTAGTGACAGAAATATAATAAAACAGACATTTTAATAAGGTAAAATGTATTAAGCCCAGGGACGAGCTGGATCTGGTGACCCATAGTTGTACGCCCAGCATGTGGGAGGCCGAGGCAGGAAGATTGCTATCTGATGCTAGCCGGTTTGCACAGGCGCTTCTCCACTAGCTTGGACTCTGTGGAGTGGGACTGTCTCTAAATGTTAAATCCCCTGCTGTGAAAGCAAAAGGACTGCAGTTCAGACCCCAGATCCCACATAAAATGTCAGGTGGATATGGAAGCCCCCTGCAATTTCTTCTCTGGAAGGTGGAGCCTGAGAATCTCCAAAGGAATCTGGCCAGAGCCTAGCTCTCTAGGGGAGCTCTGGGTTTAATTACAGACCCACTCCAAATAGTTAGGTAAAAGAGCAATCAGGAATGGCTCCCAATATCAAATTTGTGCTTCCACATGCAGACACATATACAACCTCCTACCCTGGGCAAAAAACCCATATTCACACATTCAGACACCCCACAAAGATATAAAAATAAGAGATAAATAAAGTTGGGTATGATAGGTCACACCTGTAATTGATGTACTCACAAGGCAGAGCCAAGAAGGTTACTATAAGTTCAAGGCTAGCATGTGTTATATAGAACTACATGATAGTCTGGGTTAGAAGGAAAAGTGCTTTATACATTGGCATTAAAGACCTGAGCTAATCCTCAGAAAACTGGAAGGGGTGTGTATACTTAAAATCTCAGTGCTTGCTGGCTGTAACAGAACGGCTGTGTTAGATACAGGTGTCAACTTGACAGTTGATGGATGCCTCAAGTAAGCCTGCAGAAGCTCTGTGACTGATGGGAGGCCCAGTTCATGGTAGGCGGGACTAGTCCCTGGGCAGATGAATAAGATGGAGGGAGCTGGGTAAGAGAGTTGGCCTTCTTTGGTGTACGTGACCATCAGATAGGCTGTCTGGCAAGTGAAGATTGCCATTCTCAGCAGTCCTGTGGATATGGTGATGGTGTAGACATTCCTGTCAAGCTGGACAAGGAACTGTAACCAGACTATCATAAGGCAAAGAAAAGCTTGCTTGTTTCTCTATAAGAGAGTTTATTGGTAACAATGCAGAATAACTGCTACAGGCAGATCTTTGGGACTCATGGAGCAGGCAGACTAACTTAATTGGTAAGGTCTGAACCAATGGCTATTTAGAAAACAAATCAAAGTGAGCAACACATGAATGATGACACCTTATGTTTCTCTTGTTTTTCTTCTCTCTCTCTCTCTGTCTCCCCCTTTCCAAAAGCCTAACACTACGAAGGCTACATACACACATAATCCATTCTGTTAGGTACTGCATTTTGAGATTACACACACACTATTTGTTTGTTTGTTTGTTTATTTATAATGTCATACCCTCTATTGGAGAGATGGCTCAGGGATTAAGACTGCTTTGCAAGCAGAAGGTCCTGAGTTTGGATCTCAGGTCCCACATAAAAAACACCAGGTGGAAAGGCTCTGGTGGCAGAAACTGGGAAATCCCAGAACGAAACAAGGAGGAGGTAGAAGCAATTCAGGATGATTCCCCAAGTCATTCTTGGTCCTTCACAGGGACATACAGTGTCTTCTGACACACACACACACACACACACACACACCCCAAGTTATACCCTGAGCTGGGGAGATAGCTTAGTGAGTAAAGTTCTTCTTGCTGGACAACGGGAGGGCTTCAGTTCAAATCCCCGACATCCATAGAAAAAGCTGGTGTGGTAGCACTTGTCCTAACCCCCAGTGCTGAAACAGCCAACTCCCAAGTTCACCTGAGTCAGAGAGACCCTGTCTGAAGAAATGAGATGCAGGGCTGGAGAAGATGGTTCAGGGGTTAAGACTACCTCATAAGCAGAAAGTCCTGAATTCAGATCCCAGGCGCTTCAGGCCCTAGTAAGTGGAGCCTAGGAATTCCCAGAGCGAAGCAGAAAAGGAGGTAGAAGCAATCCAGGATGATTCCCAAAATCACCCTTGGTCATCCTCCATGGGGATACGCAGTGCCTTCTAACTCTCTCTCTCACTCTCACACACACAAATAAATGAACAAAATAAAAGATGGAGAACAACAGAAGAGACATCTAAGTCTCCCTCTAGCTCTACATATGCTTGTGACCACACAAACAATAGAGTACCTGTAATTATTTAAAAGTCCTATTTCTCTGTGTGTATGGAAAGAGGGGGAATAGGTGAGGTTGGGGCTGAAGACCTAAAGAAGAAGTATCAGTATAGAATTAATGTATACAACCCAAACTGCCACAGCAGGTAATGTGGAAATGTTCAAACTTACCCTTTTATCTATTGCTGCTAATTTGGTAAGACCTTCGGTTTTCTTTCTTTCTGAGTTGTGACTGGGAGCATCACAATCATATTCAACTTCTGGCTTCGATAAGTCTCGGCAGAAAGTACAAATCCATTCTCCACTGTGGGGATAATGGGCCTGTGAGGTAGTTGGAATGCACCACGCTTCTCTTCAATATTACCCTTGCCCATCACCTCCATGCCACGCCATCTACGATATCACAGCTGGGAGCAGAAATTTATTTGCTCCATATCTACCCCCTACAAAGACATATGCTGAAAGAATAGCAGGAATCCAACGCAAAGTCTAAGGCATTAGTATTAAAGGTTGGTGTCAGGGGTGAGATATGGTATAATCGGCACTTTATTGTCAAAGTAGTCAAGAGATCTATTTGTTAGGCTTATAATTCCACGTTTAAAATTAACTTTAAAAAGTTTGGCACTGAGATGGGGAATAGAGCTAAAGGATAGAGTGCTTGGGTTCAATCCTCATTATAAAAAAAGGGGGGGAGTAAGGGGGTAAAAAAAAGAATACACAAACACTTAAACACTACACCCCTTGAAGAACTAGGAAAAGAAACAAAACATTCTTCTCTTTTTCTTAAAAGACAGGGTCTTGTATCCCAAAGGCTTCTTCAAACTCATTATGTAGCTGATTAACCCTGAACTTCTTTCTCATCCCCCCCTCCCCATCCCAAACACTAACCAATGGTTGATCGTCATTACCATCTCCTAGAGCTTGAGAGTCGACACAGGACAAACGTAAATGAAATGTCAATGCCTAGCAAAGGAGATGCACTACGCTATGGCAGACCATGTGCACAGGGATCACTGTTCTCTGGCAATTCCTTGCAGTATCAGATATAAAAGATAAAAGGAAAAAAGCAAAGGAAGCTGAAACAAAATCACCCTTCAGAAAAACATTAGCATCACAGGTTCAGAGCTAAGCCAGCCTCCACTGGTCTAAGAGAGTGTGAGCCTTAAACCCGTAATGTAAGAGGGTCTCTGACTCGTGCAGGCTGTTTGTAGGGAAGAGAAGACCCAATCTGAGTGTTACAAGTCAGGAATAATTCAAGGTCTCTGAAAAGGGTATGTGTGTGTGAGTGGGGGGAAGCGGGTGCTGAGCATGAGGGAGAGGAAAAAGAGAGGCAGAAGAGTTCAGACAGGAAGACAGACAGCAGGGGAGTGTAGCCTGCTTCTGGAAGGCAGTTTCAGGAATCTGTGACTGGACACTGGATGACTTACAGAGCCTATTTGAGAAGAGTTTGTTACTTACCCCAGGCTGACCTTGAGCCCCTAGGTTGCCCAGTCTGAACTCAACACTTGTGATGCTCCTGTCTCTACCTTCAGCACGCTGAAACTATAGTGTATGCCGCCACCATGCTCAACTGGGGTCTGCCACTATTTATCACTGTAACAGACTATAGTTTTCTGAGAGCAGCACAGAACAGGAGGCTGGGTATAGGAAAGCTTGAATCTGTTAGGGATTTTGGAGCTTGCCTTTGTGCATCAAGTGGAATTTCCTTAAAAGTTGTAACAGTCATCAAAAACTGATGTGGCTAGAGCACCAGCTCAGAGGTTAAGAGAACACGTTGCAGGACCACATGGATCTGAGTGCAGATACCGTGTGCTATGGCCACACGTGCACTTATAACCCGGTGCTATGAGTAGTCTGAGATAAGGACAATGGACCTGCTGGCAGCCAGCCAAGCTGAAAATCATGAGCTCTGAGTTCAGAAGACCCCCTCCCATCTTAAAAGAGGAAAAATTATGATCGGTCCCTCTGAGATTAATTTATTTCGTGATCTCTAGTTACATCCGCTTTCTTTCATTGTCGTCAGTTTATGTTTCTTCCTATCCCTGGGAGGAGCCCCATGGTGTGTGCATGCTAGTCCAGGGCTCTATCACCTTGCCACTATTCCTGCTGCAGTTTGATAGCTAATGGAGTTAAGCACCATCTTACCTTGGAAAATTAGTCAGAGTGGGCACATGGCAAGAGAGATGGAATACTTTAGGACACTTCTCACAACACAGGAGTTCCCCTCCGTTTTGACAAACGGCACACCAGTCTTCATTGGGGTCATCTTCCTTCCTTGTGTCCCCTACATGGAGGGGTGACTTTTGGGAGGCATCCAGCCACTCAGACTTTCCATTTGAGGCGCTTTCCTGCTGAGATCCAGGCTGGTCTCCAGTGCTGTCGGGGGCATCAGACCGCGGCACAGTCTCCTCAGAAGCAGAATTCTGACTGCTATTCAAGAGCAGGGACGTGAGGATGCTTCTTGGATAGCTGGTCTGCAATACAATAGCAAGTATCATGTGTGTATCCATGTTTGGAAACAAACTTTTAAAATTATTATCACCATAGATCTGTTGTTCTGCAAGCCACTCTTCCATGGATACGTTGTCACTTCAAAGGAGTATGTTATGAACAGCATGTATGTACCGCCATCTATACAGTCTCTAATACCATACAGACACGCATCTCTACTAAAAAAATGTCAAAATAGGTAATGGCAATGTTCCATTTAGTTTTAGGTGGCAATGAAATAATTAGGAACCAAGCCTTTAGGCGTACCTATGAAGGATTACTTAAGTAAGTGTTTCAGTTACCTTTACTACTGCTGTGAGACAACTCCCAAACTCAAGCAACTTAGGAGAAAAGGGGAGATTTATTTGGCCTTCAGCTGCAGAGGGAATATAGTGCATGGTGGCAGAAAAGACCCGGCAGGCCACAGAAGCTGCAGGCAGCTCAGGTCACGCCCATCATCATGGAGGCTAAGAGGGAGCAAGCAGCAAACCTTACACACACGTGAACCAGTGAGGGACGACTCACACTCAACCATGACAGTGAAACAAATCCCGAGCAAGCCTGAAGGAGACCTGCCCCAGAGAGTGGGACTGTTTTCTGAGCAGATAGAGAAAGCTGTTAGAATTTAGCAGACTGACAAACTGCTAAGTACACTTTGTCCCTGTCCCAGGCAAAGCTCTTCTGTGGCCACTTCCCATGGCTTCAGACACTGGTATCTGTCTCTTGCCACTGTAACCTGTCTATTGAGGAGCTATCAGTCCTTTGTTCTCCTAAGTTATTTGGGTCATGTATTCATTACAGCAACAGGAATGTGAAACAATTGGACCCAGAAAAGTGGGGTGTTGCTGTGAAACCAAGACACACAATAAGGGTTTACACAATAAGAGTTTATAAATACAGGAAAGGGTTTGGAATTTGCTGATTGCTACAATAATTAGGGACTAAGGGGAGAATAAGGAAGTCAATCACATTAACTGTAAATAGTTTATTGGAGCTATTAATTATACTTTAGTCATGAAAATTATACCTATTAAATGAATCTAAATTTTTTAAGCTAGTACTACAATAAATATTTTTAAGTAGCAATAAAACCTGTTATAACCTTTAAGTTTTGCTGCAGAATTTCCAAATAATAAATGTATATGAAGTTAAAAATGTTCGTTCTTGTGCCTGTAAGACGGCTCAGTGGGCAGTTTGAACTTTTCAGTGTACATTCGGGCTCCATCCTGGTATCATCCCTCTCATCATCATAAACATACTGTTCACTGTAGACCCATGAAACGCATCACGACTACACTTCCTTTCTTTCTTACTCCACCCTTTCCATTTTACTAGCAGACACTACTAGTTCACTCATTTTTCTAGGTACCCATCACTATAGCAACCCAGAGGGTGTAGGATGTTTTTCAATCCTGTCCAAACACTCTCCTCCTCCCTGGACACACTGCTGTACCTTCCAGCTCATGTGTGGACTACACTGTGGATACTAAGGCACTAACTGTGCAATGACTCCGTCCTTCCTATCAAACAGAAATGGTATTGCAAACACCATGTAATTACATTCTGAGGCCTAGACTCTTCATCCGATTCTTGCTTCACTATAACAACAGGAAAATCATAGTTTTCAGGCGGTCCACTGTTCTCCTGTTTTATTCGGATCGGCTCTAGCATGACTACTGGGACTTTGTGTGTTGAGTCAGCTCCTGTTGGTTTGCTGGAAGAACCAGAGCTGTAAATATAAAACAGAGAAAGAAAGTGAACAATCTAAAAATGCAGAAATCCTTACAACCATACAAACAGTGGTATTCTGTAATAATGCTGGATCTTTACAACAGTGACTACGGAATGACAGCAGTGAAAGACATAACTGAAATGGAATTACTACATAAACAAATCTCCTTTATAACAAAAGTACTTTATTCACTAACTTTTCTAAATAGACACACATATATATGAAAAGACAACTAAAAGCTGAATTCAAGCTGACTTTTTTATAACTGGATGACTAGATCTTGGTATCTTAGGACCTTTTCCTTTTTGTAAGACTTTCTTAGTTCCTTCTTACTGTCAAAGAGAACTCTAGGCTAGGAACCACTTACTGATGTTTAGCTACTTAACCAAGGCATTGGGACAAAAACCTTGGACAGTAATAATCATGCTCTCATGGGCCTAGAGATATCCTCTTAGAGGATGCTGCTTCCAACTAAAAAGAAATAAGAATTGGGTTTATATCTAGAATGAAGCTCCAAGTACAATGAGGGGAGAACAAATTAAGAACAGAATTTCAACAATTATAAATTCCTTTTAAAGTAGAATCTGTGATTGATATCACAAAAGTCAAAGACACTGAAAGTACTTCCTTTTTACAGGACTTAGAAGTCAGCCAGGTCTGCAAACAAAAAACGTTGCTTTTTTTCCCTAAATGTGTACATAATACTACCATATGGTAAACCTTTTTCATCTTTAATTTGTGATCATGATGCTGAATGTATTCTCAACATTTTATTCATTAGCTTAGCATAATGCACATATGAACTGGGGGGACAACACCCCCAGTGTAGAGTGGAGAATATTGGTGCAGTTCTTAGCATGCAGGCGAATGTTTCTTATCTTTGGGATAAAGGTGTAATTTAATAATTTAATTTATTAAATTAAAATATATAAATTTTTAATTTAAAAATTAAAGGTAAAGGACATATTCAAAAGTATCAAAACAGCACTGGCTCTCCCTATGCATGGTCAACACTTGTGGGGAAGAAGTGGGCCTGTAATTGAACATATAAGGAATTTCCTGGGGAGTCATCACCCCTATACAGTGTCACAACTATTTACTTGGCATCCCATTGTGTTAGACATCATCAGTAACTCATTGAGGTTTTAAAGTATTCGCAGAGACATGTGCCAACACTACCCTAATCCACTGGAGTATCTATAGATATTAATATACTCAAAGAGGTCCTGGGATCGAGTCCCCATGGATATTGAGGAAAGACAGCGCCAGTGAATATGGCTAAATCTGTTACCTTCCTCGACTTCCAACGCTGGAGGCACTAGGTGAACGTATTGGGGGATGGACGCTAGTCATGGTAACAGGTCCTGATGAGGGAAAATACAAATTTATAAATGAGTATGTACGTAAATATTGAAGTTTCATCAAATGTATTCACTTACATTATACCACAACTAGGAACTCACAACCCAATTTTGAAAAGCAGTAGCTGCGAAGTACAGGCACATTGTTATATATATTCTGTTCAACCAGGTTTTTAGTCTGGGCACTACTGGCACTAGGCAAGAGAACTTTTTGCTGTGAGGAAATGGGCATCATAGCATGTTTGGCAGCATCTTTGGCCCACACGGTCTGTATTGCTAGGCATCTCCATGCTTCCCAACTTGGACTTGACAATAAAAAATGTCAACAAATCTATTTTACACAGAGAATGAGAGGAACTGAGCGGTGGCAGCTGATGCACGAGGAGTTAGACTGCAGAGCTCCCAGCTGTTACTGCTCTCTCCAAAGCATCATCGCCACAGCCCTTCAGCTCTCCAGGAAACTGACAAGCAAGCACATCTGTGGCTTTGCTTTCTCCCTCCCCCTTGTCCTGGCAAACCCCATCTAGCTCTTCCCCCATACTCCTTGCCCAAGACAACTTTGAATTGTAACTATAACTAGCGAATTTCTGTCTTGGGACTTCTCACAGTACCGTATGTCAAGTGGTATCAATCTTTGCCACTCCCATTTGCCTCCTACTCCCCCAAAAACCCCACAAAACCCCTCCATTACCACCACCAAATAACTCTGTATTCTTGGAACCAAAACATCGCCCAAGACCCTAGTCATGTTATCCACAATGGCTATCTCTCCTTATGAAGCTCTTCTTGGGAACTGAAAGCTTGCTGTCCCACTTCATGGTGCACGCACGTGTTTCTCTGTGTGTGTAACCATGATGCTATCTCTCTCCTGATTATGCTCATATGAAGGGTAATTTATTTCGACTTCTTTTTCTACCTACCTATTATAATGTAAGTAGTTCAAGGAAAAAACAAGCATTACAGAAATAAAATGACCCTGGTGTGGTGGCATGTGCTTTCATTCCAGAACTCAAGAGGCTGAGGTAGAGGGTAGCTGGTTTGAAGCCAGACTAGGCTGAACATTAAGCTAGGAGGGAGCGAAGAGGAAGAGGAATGAGGAAGAAGGGAATAGAAGAAACAAAACAGTGAGTGGGAGACAGTGAAAGTAAGATGAGGTAGTAAATGAGGTTCCGGCCTACGGCCTTAGATGATAGTTGGACGGCAGCAGAGATAAATGTGGTGAGTCATATTCCCACACCATCCAAGGACAAGGTCTCTTTCCAGTTTAAGGCAACCTTGTTATGACCAGTGAACAGTAAGTATTGTTTAGTCTGCTTCACTTGCTGTGTATTTCCTTTCACAGGATGGCTTCACAGTATACATCGGTGTAGCTGGGTGCATTCCTGACTTGTTTGAATGCACTGTCATGTTAGTTTCTCTGCCATATTCTGCAGTAAGTTTATGTTTAAATGGTTTCTGAAATTCTAACTGCCTTCTTTTTATATTCATATATATTCTGAATATTCATATTCAGTCCGTTTCATTGCATTACTACATTTAATGCCCTGCCACGTGGCTGCTTCCTGAGCACACCCTCCAGAGAGGAAGCTCTTGAGACTCAGGAAACTCATGAATCTTACAAGGTTTCAAGACTGACCCAAGCCGTGAACAAGTGCGGCAGGAGACTTGGAGGAAGGGCCAGTACCTTCTGCAAGTGGCTCCAGGACTCAGCCTTCCTGAGTCATCACCTACGCTAGGTGGGGTGGGCTTTTTGCTGACTGAGTTACCTTTGAGTCACCCAAGCTTCTGAAGTTAACTCCAGTATCCAAACTAGACTTGGAATCAAGATTCAACTTTGGTTGTACTATAACTAACATATCTTAACTCTAGAGACCACATCATAGGCAACTAAATTTATTAGTAAAAGCATAATATTAATATCTTGAGTGCTGCAACTATAAATTCTGCTGAAAGTTTAACCTGTGTTTCCTTCTTTGTAGGAATACTAGCTTTAAGTAGTACAAAGACTCAAGATACACTGTAACCAAGTAACCAAAACAAGAATGAACAAACAAAACCAAGAATGAAATGACATATAATTATTACAAATAAAATCTAGCAAAATGTCCATAACATCAAAAGGTAACGTTACCTGCAAGGCCTGGAGATGGCACTGAGGAGTTTGGGGACTGCACAGTTCTGTTGGATGGTGGTCTTGGCTGATTGTGATCCATGCTTGAATCTTTCCTTGTCATACTGTCCAACATGAGAGTACTTGAACAATCAATCTTCCAAGACAAGAAGGTATTTCGGGGTGTTACATTGCGGGTCCTCTAATTGCTCTTGTTTCCCCTAATCAGGCAGTGCCCTCTATGGCCTGTAGCCTGTCCCCTTCTGTAAGGAGAACTGCCCAGCACGCTTGTTGTGGTCTTGCATCCCCCCTTCCTTGCAGACGCAAGACCAGCCTCCAGACAACCTTCAACTGAACTAGAACTTGGTCTTACCTAGTGTCTTCTTCCACGACTTGCAGTATGGAGGCTCAGTTATGTCTTTTGGAAACTCCTTTCCCACCTCTTGACACTTGAAGGGACAAGGAGCTCCCTTGCTCTTTGGAACCGAAGATAAGCCTCCTCAGAACCCACGCCACACCCTCTGAAGAACAGGGCCAGCTCTCTTCTCTGCTGTCCGCAGCACTGATACTGCGCTCTACTAAGGCTCTCTGGTAGGCAATTCACGGCAGCTCCTTCCCATTAGCTGTTTACTTCGTACTGTTCCCTGTTGCCATTTGAGTTGCACACACAGAACCACACACACCCACTTTCTGCATAAATATCCTCTTCTCCAGCTAACTTACAAGTAGGACAACTATGCATTTCACTTATCAGCAACTAACCCCCAAATTTCCCAACCCAATATCTACTTACATTCTCACTACCCCTACTGCCAGTATGTGGCCTGTGAACGGCTCCCTCTGCAGTTTCCCCTTTGTGGACACACCCTCCTCCAGTACCCATCCCAAACAATCTGTGCTAGTGCTGAGTTCCTCCTCCCTCATTTTTTTCTCTCACACTCCCATCCAAAAATCTAATTTTTAAAAAATCTAACAGAGGACAAATTAGGTTTTCAAGTTCGAAGCCATCTTAATTTATAATAAAACTTCAATCACAACTGCTATAAAAACACATTTAAGTTCTGATAAACTATTTCCTTCCAAAAGCAAGTCAGAATAGAAGTTTTTATTCTTCTTTATATTCTATTTCAGTAAATATACAGAGGATACACTATTACTGAAAGAGTGTGTCATTCACTCTTAAATATTAAAATACCAAAATATTTTTAGACTAAGAGACAGTAGTTGTATTTGACTAACTTGTAGCACAGTTTACATGGCTACAGTCCTGAGATGGTCTGCTCTAACATCAGCTGGAGTCTGCATCTGTTTCTGTATTTATCTGTTGTGACTTGTGAGTTGGATGAATGATATGGAGAAAATATGGCTTCAAACAGAAAAGACCTTGAGGGAACGCAGAGGGACACAGATGTCCAGGTCCACGGCCCATACTAATGTTCTGGGCACATACTGCATAGCTGAAGTAACCAGGTAGCACACAATGGTAAAATACCACCTTACAATTACATACACTATGGCTCAGTAGGAAAACAAAATGTTATTCTTTAATGCAATAAAACACTGCTTTCCTAATCCACTAAGAAGTTAAATTGATAAGCTTCTCATTAAGAGTTTAATATTTCAAATTCAAATATTCATTCATGCCTAAATATAAGAAATTTCCCCCAAACATTTTTTGTGATAAAATAATTCATCTGCACTAGCTCTAGCCTTTCTTAATGACAATTATGTCCTATAGCCCAAGGGATTAGATTGTACATCATGAATTAATTTTCTTGCTTAGACACCAAGAATCCTTGGGCGGATTTAGAAAATGATCACTGTGTTTAAGTAAAGAATTCCAGATGAAAAGATGTAAGACAAAGAATCAACTGTGCAGATAATGCACAGGAAAAGGTAGCTGGAGAAATTTTACTCTCTTTAATTGGAAGGAAGTAGACAAAATAATTTATGTATTAATGATCTTTTACCTTTACTCTCTTTAATTGGAGGGAAGTAGACAAAATAATTTATGTATTAATGATCTTTTACCTTAGCCCAAACTTCTCAAAAGAACAGCAATGAAAATTGGGAATTATCTTGGATTGCTCTATCTTCTTATTCCTTTGTTTCGGGGTTTCTTAGGCTGCCATCATATCCACCCTGAATTTTTATTTGGGATCTGGGGATCTGAACTCAAGTACTTTTGTATTTAAGGCATTTAAGGTTTTTAAACCCTGAGCCATCTCCCCAGCCCCTGAGAAGAGTCTTAAAAAGTCATAATGTCAAAGTTAAGAACTTGAAGAGTGAATATATTATTTATTTAAATATGAAAGGAATCAGAATTCTGCACTGACAACTATGCATAACAAAAAAGGTTTGAGATGTTACTGAAGGAGTTTCTTTCTCCTTAAATATAAATGTCTTAACTTTCTGATATTTCCCTCTATCCTTATTATAACATACCACATTGGACTCTAGAATGTCCCAGCTCATTCTTCTGTGTCTTACTTCCCCTTATCTTCCCAGTCTTGACTCCATGATCTAGCACCTTAATTCAATAGTGTAAGAGCATCTTTAACTTCGCAGATTAGGAAAACATTCTTTCACGCTCACATGTTGGTAATCTATATTTTTGCTAAAGTTTTATTTTTAAAGATTAAAAATAATTTTCAGGAACAAGCTGGAAACCAATCACTCATCCTGTGCACTGAATTCAGATTTACTGACAATCTCAAAGGTCATTACTATAAATTTCATATAAACTTACATCTGGAAGAGAAGGAAGATTGTAAGAGCCCGTGGCTGGTGAGCTCAAGTCAATCATGGGTGAACTAAAAGCCTTTCCATCATATCCTGCTGCACTAGTGATGGTGGGACTGGAAGGCGTGGAGGATGAGCTGTTGGCTGTTGCAGCAGCCTGTCCACTGCTGATCTGCCACTGTGTTGGTGAGAAGAAAAGGAAAACATCAAATGTTTCTATCACTCCTTCAGAAATATAAGGAAGACACATTCTGTTGAGTAAATTCCAATACAATCTGAATGGAAAGAAAACTAGAAGAAGGAAATAGGTATATACAATGTGTCTGTGTATGAGGTAATCCTCTCAAAAAATGTTTTTTTAAACTGGAAGACAACATATATAGAAAACTATACAATCCATCCTTGGAAAGCGAACTGTGGCAATTCGTTGCAGGTGTCAAACTGACAAGTGAGACGCGAACCCTTAGGTCAACCAGGAAGAATTATTTAGTTAAGGTAAACCTCTGGTTGGTCCTTCCTTCTGCTCTAAAGAGAGAGGTGGCGTGGCCTGTTCTCTTGGCTCCTAGTGATGGTATGAATGCTCCTGCTGTCACAACAAACTACAAACTGACATCATGAGCCCCTTGGTTTTTTGAATTGTTTGGATCGAAAATTCATTACAGAAACAGGGAATATGAAACTAAGACATGCAAGTACACTGGACAAGAAATATAGGTGCACGAAGCAATACTGAGGAAAGGAGAGAACTGGAAACATATTTTCTTCAACTTCTAAAAATACTTAAAATAAGCTATAAGCCAGGATGTACAAGTTCTTACATTCCTCTTTTTTATTTATCACATATTAACATATAATTAAGGCCTCCTGAAGAAAGCCATGTCCATCATGTTAGAAGTGAGATAAACACAAAATAGGATCAGCAAGTAAAGGCACGGGTAAACAAGCCCAATGACCCGAGTTTGAAGGAGAAAACTGGTTCCTGAAAGTTGTCCTCTGACCTCCATACTTGCACTGTGGCATCTGCCCATACACGCAACAGATAAACACAGGAAGACAATGCTGGCAGAAAAAGGTGAAACATCCAGTTGGCTGCTTCAAAACCTCTCCGAAACAGGATAGCTTGATGGGCAGATATGTGGTTAAATGCACACATGGTTATTGTAT
This sequence comes from Typhlomys cinereus, assembly GCA_023101885.1. Classification (NCBI taxonomy): domain Eukaryota; kingdom Metazoa; phylum Chordata; class Mammalia; order Rodentia; family Platacanthomyidae; genus Typhlomys; species Typhlomys cinereus. Next base: position 11,839,731 of record JALPQD010000021.1, on the reverse strand, counting down.
CAAGTAAGTGGAACAAAATGTGCTCTACTGAAATATATCTAAATTTATATCCATTTATATATGAATGATATCATACAGTCATAGTTTGAAACAGGACTTTGAAAAATCTAGCTGTGCTACTGTATAAATACACATTATGTACACATAAATACATGGGATGAAGGCCATGTATGCCCCCTGCACACCCAGAGCTCACATCACATGCTCTCTCCTCTTAGGAAGAATTAGTGAGTCGTGGTTCATGATGGTGAAGGTTACCATGTGCTCCCAACACACAAAGGAGGTACCGTTCACAAAAAATTCTGTAAATGTTTCCTATATAACAGACTTAGGAAATCAAAGGTATTACCATAGTATCTCAAAGTATTTTTATTTTATGACCAGGTTATCATCTGGTAAATGTGTCCATTAAAACCAGTTTTTCCAACTATAGTTTCTCCTGATTTGTTTGATCACTTATTCTTTCACATAGAAGATTAATACTCAGAAGGTGCTAGGTATTTTATTGATTGATTGATTGATTGATTGATTGTGTGTGTATGTGAAATAGAGGGCACTTCTCATGTCCCTGTGGAGGCCCAAGGGTGACTTCAAGAATTATCCTGGATTGTGTCTATCTCCTCCTTTGTGCTTTGCTCTGGGATTTCCTGGGCTCTGCCTACCAGGCCAAAAGTGAATGCTGCTATCAATTTATTCGAACTCAGGACCTTCTGCTTGCAAGGCAGAATCTTAAACCCTGAGCCATCTCTCCAGCTCCAGCGTCAGGTATTTTTAAACACACTGAAATATTTCGACAAAGTACTTTGCAAAGTACTCACTTTGTTAGAGTTGGGGCAATTGAGATCTAAAACTGTACTTGTCCAAGGCAATGAATTAGGAAAATGAATTAGAATGAAGCTAACTTATCTTGAATCCCTACCTGTTAAGGATGAAATAGTTATGACATTAAAAAATTATTTAATAAACTTGGTGAGATTATATTAAACCCAGACTAATTATACAAACATACAGAAGAACATGCAAGGACTTGTTATATATGTAACTTTTTACATTTATCTTCTGTGTTTAGTGTTCACAGCTGCAGATGCACAAATACAGTGCTGTTCAAATGGCAGAGGACAATGTGCAGGAGCGTTTTTCTACCACAGGGGCACTAGGGATCTAACGGGGTGGTCAGATTTGGTGGCAAGGACCTTGCCTACTGAACCATCTCAGCGGTCTGAGACTTGTTGGTTATAAAGCAAGTTCTCTTACCTCCACTTCCACAGATCTCTCCTGATACGTGTTGCAATTCCCCTTCATTAAAGCAACACCAAAAGGAAGCCAGTTTCCTCATCCACAGGTTCACACATGTGCATACTTACCTGTTTTATGGCTTGCTGGGCCAAAAAAGCCATCTGCAGGGGGTTGGGTTTGAGTGCCTGTCGTGGTATATTCTGGCTTGGGGGATATCGAAGCTGCTGAGGATGAGGAGGAAGAACAGGTCCATTGGGTTTAGGGCCATGATTTTGAAAGTTTATTAGACGTGGCGGTGGTTGCTAGGAAAACAAACAAACAAAATCAAACAGTTTCAGTAAGGTGTATCTCCAAAGACAAAGATCTCCATTTCATGAAAGTTTGAAAGGAGAGAGACTGCAACAGAAGAGTCATTTATCATCACAAAAAGGAAATGGGTAGGATGAGAATTTATATGAACCATTCTTGAATTTCATTATTAAGGTATTTTATTAGAAAGTGCAAGACAGAGAGAGACAGACAGACACAGAGACTAGGAGTGATTTCATACAGTGCATGTATGTGTCATAGAGTACAAACAGAGATAACGGACAATTTTTGGAAGGTGGTTTTCTCTTTCTATCATGTAAGCTTCTGGGAACTGAACTCAGGTTTCCAGGTTTGTGTGCAGATGTCTTCACCAGCGGAGCCATCTCACAGGCCCAAAAGGTAACATTTCTGCTGTTTATTTTCTGGCAGCCCTGGAGACTGAACTTGTGACCCTTATGTGCAAGAGCCTTACCCTGAGCTACTGCCCCAAGACTTAACTATTTTTAAAGAGGGAAGGGATGCAGGGAAAAAGAAGGGGATAGAAAAGATAAGAAAAAAGGAAGGGAGAGGAGAAGGCAAGGAAAGGAAGAGAAAGGAAAGCTTCCAAAGACAATATTGGCTGATGAGGAGGCCGGAGGAGACGGCATGTCTCTGCCTCTGTGTTGGTCCTGGAAATGGAGACTAGACTCGGAGACACTGCGCACTCAGCACGCTGGCGAGCTGGGTCAGTAGGCTTATGTGCCAGCCTTTCTTTTTTCCAAGACACCTTAAATGCGTCCAACCAGAACTCCTTAGCTAGGAGACTGGTTCTTCCCACATCCACTGAGGAAAAAAGAAACTGGGTAGTCTATGAGAGTCAGGTAGCAGCAGCATCTCCAACTAGGACCCTGAAACAGCAGACTGAGCTAAATAAAGCCCAGCCCTGCCCTCTGTATCTTTGCTCCCTGTTTTCACCTTTAGAATGCATTCTCCTATCAGGGACTCATTGCTTCCTTCTTCCTTTTCTCACACGTTAGCTAACTGGGACTCATTTAAGATAGCCACTAGTTACACACCACGTGAAAAACTGACTTATATACTGTTTCTTGATCAAATGAAATTCTGTAGGGGAAATTACTGTAAAAATAATTACAAAACTTCACAGAAGCATAATAAACCTGGGACCACAGTAACTCTGTTTTTTCCATAAAAGTTATACGACATGAAAATTTTGTAAGATTTCATATTCATATCATGGAAATAGAGAACAGCTAAGAAATTATATGGGAAACTGGATAATTTCTAAATTTACCTACAGATTTTTTTCTTAAGGTGGGAAACCACTCAAAATGGCTGTTAAGGAAGAAGAGTGGTCATTACAGATTTGTTGTCTCAGACAAGATTTTCCAGCCCACAGGTCTGACGAGGCAGAGGGTCTTTCTTCCTGCTGTCTACATCTGACTGTTGGGATTACAGATCTCTCTGGGTGAGTCTGGTATGTCAGGACAGAACTCTAACCACTGAGCTTGTGTCCCAGCTAGCTTCCTCCTCCTGACCATACAATGATTCCAGAACAGGATACTATACACTAATCCTGCTCTGTCACGTAGGAGCTTACAGGCCAGTAAGATGTCATGTTGTGGTTGAGTCCATTTTTAGGAATCTTGTGATGGGGAAGCAAGCTGAGAGATTCTAAGAACCAGACACAACCTATGCTGCTCAAAGGAAAGCTCGCAATTAAAGAAAACAACTGAGGATAACATATTTGATATGTTTAAAATGAACTCATTTGACAGTGTTCTGAAGTTAGAGTAACTACGTTGTACTAAATAAACAGTTTTATAGTCTGCCCTGCTTAGACAGAACATGAACTATCTACCTTTGCTATTGCCCAACTTTTCAAGAATGTGCATGGCTAATTATTAGTGGAAAAACTAGGAGACATCCTATAAATGAATTTTTTAAAAAATAAGCATAATACTTTCAATGTACTTGTTCATATTGGCAGATATAAAGCATTATTTACTTACTCCACATAGCTAAAAGCACAAAGACACCTGCCTATACACAGGCATTTCTTAAAATATGCATGCAATAGACAAAGACTAGAGGGAAGACAGTGTGCAGGTTTACAAGAGATGAGAGATTAATGAAAAAGAAGCACACTCTGGGTAAATGGCAGGATGTAGAAAAAGGCCTAGAGGTAAAAGGACTGAAACACAGCAGAAGACAAGCTGAAAGAATATTTCCAAGGTGGAATTCAGTAATATAGTAGAGACTTCAACTTATAAAAAGTCTAGTACCAAATTCTACAGAATGAAAATTAAAAGAAAATTTCTAGAAAAAAAGCAAGATGAAGGCTCAGAAGTTGCTTTCTCTTCCTTTCTTCGTTCTATGCATCTGTGTGTGTGTGTGTGTGTGTGTGTGTGTGTGTGTGTGTGTGTATCAGAGAGCACTGTGTGTGCTTATAGAGGTTCAAGGGTAACTTCGGGAATTAACCTGGGTTGTTCTATCTTCTCTTTGTTTTGCTCTGGATTTTCTCAGACTCTACATCCCAGGACTGGAAGTACAGGTCCCCGCTATTTCTAATCTGGTGTTTTTTTTTTTTTTTTTAAATTTATTCAATTGTGTGTATGTATGTGCGCGCGTGCGTACGTGTGTGTGTGTGTGTGTGTGTGTGTGTGTGTGTGTATGTAGAACCACGGGCGAATTCGGGAACCACCATGGACACCTCCACCTCCTCCTTGTTTACTCTGCCCCGGGATTCACAGGCTCCGCCCTACCTGAACCAGAAGGGCAGGCCGCCCCCGCTTCCGCCCGGCATCTATACATGGGATCTGGGATCCGACCTCAGGACCTTCTGCTTGCAAAGCAGAAGCTTAACCCCTGAGCCACCTCTCCAGCCCCCTAATCTGGTGTTTTTATGTGGGATCTAGGAATCAGAACTCAAAACCTTTTGCTTGCAAGGCAGAGGTTTAGCCTCTGAGCCAACTCTCCAGTCCTCAGAGGTTATTTCTATTTGTCAGTGTGTATATCTGTAAATAATGTTTTTCACAAAGTTGACAATTAACTGCTTCAGATATTTCATTCGTGGCTAAAATGAGATTGAAATGATGGATCATCCCTTTCCTGGTTAATAAGCTAGTGGTAAAACAAGTGCCTCAGGACATGCAGGGCTCTGGGTTTCTTCCCAGCACCGTAAGAACAACAAAAAAGAACATGTCTGTAACTTTTATTAAACATTAAACTTGCTTTATAAAATTGCTATAAAAAGCTATACTATTTATTTTCTTCATAAAATTACTAAACTTACACATTATTGTAAGTGCTAGTGAAATAGTAGTTTACCAAAAAAAAAAATATATATATATATACAACCTCCTCTGTCTAGTTAGCTAGCGTATTTCCCTGCTATTAAATAGTGAAATCTACCTTATTTCTGTTTCTGAGCTACATTTTGCCATCAAGTGTAATGAGAATCTTAGCCTAGCTCTGCAAAAGTTTTTGATGTTTGAGAAACTCATCTCCATTTTATTTGTATTGTTAACCAAAATCATTTCAAAACAGCAAGAATATAAAGAGAAAAGTAGTTGAAAACAAGAATTTCCAGAACAAGACTCTAAACTGTTTGTGAAGCCTTAAGTAATTGGTTTGCCTACATCTAACCTGAACAGGATTAGTTATTTAATAAAATTGCAAAACCCCTTTTTGTTTTCAAAAATTGGATTAAAAAGCAGGTGACATGGCTTATTATGTAAAGGTATCTGTGTCAAACCTGGCCACCTGAGTTAGATCTTTGGGACTCATGTAGTAGAAAGAAATGACTTCTCAAAGTTGTCCTCTAACCTTCACACATAGCATGTGTGCATGCCTGCCTTTTTCTCTTTCTCTTTCTCCCTCTCTCAAATTAAAACAAAAGATTAAAAAAAAACAAACAAACAGGACTGACAGGTAACAGAATTCTTCATTTTTGGTAAAAATAAGAATGATGCACAAAAAAATTTGCTCAGAAAAATGACTGAAAAGGGCAGGATTGCAATAAACTTTATTTATAAACAATGAGTTGCAGATAAAAATGGACATACAAAGTAAAGAATAATCAAATCACTACTGAGTCAAGCTAAAAACTAAGTGTGAAATCAAGGGATCCTTAAGGCAATAAATGCATATATTTAAATGAAAGTTATGGGGTGGTCCCAGTTACTTTAAGCTGCCGAATACAGTTACACTATGATAATCTAATTTGCCTGCTTCCAAATTTACCTGATGAGAGATGGAAGGCTGCTGGATGGGCCCCTGCATTCTAGGGTTTGGTAAACCCACAGGTGCTGGCCTCCGTTGCACCTGTTGCCTCTGAGCCATTACCTGTTGCTGCATATGCTGGAGTCGTAATTGAGCTAGGCTGATCTGTGTTGGAAACTTGGATAACTGGTTGGAAGATAAGCCACCTGGTGATTGTGAGTTCTGTTCCACCACAGGATTCTGCTTAGGCATCTGTGGCTGGCTCTCTTTATCCTCAATTACTAAAGAACCTATTAAAGAGAAAGACAACAGGGTAACATTTTTTTAATATGTGATGAGAAAACATATTTTATATAGTAATTTTTGTTCAACCTCAATTACCAAGGAATTTTAAAGACTCATATGACTATTAGAAAAAGAAGACCCAATGAAATTTTACTTATTTTTTAATTATACATTCTTTAAAAATTTATCATATAAAACAACTTAAAAGGGCTAGAAAGAGGGACCAGTGACTTAATGAGTTTGGATCCCAGCACCAGCACCAGCACTGCAGAAACAAGCAGGTTATGACATGAACTCGGATGCAACCCAAGAATTGAGGCGGGCAGATGGGGATTCTGGGCCTTGCTGGCTGAAGGAGTAAGGTGGGACGGGGAGGACACCAACACTCTGGCTTCTTGGCTATGCAGATCTATCCACTCACAGATATGCACAACCCCCCCCACACCAACACACAGAAAACTCTAAGCAATTTTAGTGAGAAAAAATACTATTTTGTTTAAAATAATACTTAGAACAGCATCGCTTTCCATTTTTAAAAAATCAAGTCTCTAAACTTAATAATGCTCATTCTGTATTTCTCATGATATATTTTGCTTAATTAAAATATAAAGAAAATCTGATTACACAGGTATGTTAAGAGAAGCCGTTTTAAGAACTATTATTAATATATCAAAGCTGACAGTAGTTATAAAAATAATCCCGGGGCTGGAGAAGTGGCTCAGGGATTAAGCCTCCGCCTTGCAGGCGGAAGGTCCTGAGTTGGGATCCCAGATCCCACGTATAGACGCCAGGCGGAAGCGGGGGGCGGCCTGCGCTTCTGGTCCTGGTAGGGCGGAGCCTGTGAATCCTGGGGCAGAAGGAGGTGGAGGCGTCCATGGTGGTTCACGAATTCGTCCATGGTTCTACACACACACAGACACACACACACACACACAGACACACACACACACACGCGCACACGCACATACACACGCTCATGCGCACAGTTGAATAAATAATAAAAAAATTAAAAAAAAAATCCCATAGCACTGTCTGGTTCTTTAGTATTTTACTGACAGTTTACCAACACCTTGTTTCTAATGCTTCCTAAAGCAAATCCTATTTACTCTTAGACAGAAAATATGTTGACTGTTTTCCAAAGAAAGCTTCTGGAACTTTATCTCTTCAACAGTAGGGATTCCAGTGTTTCTCCTTTACTAAGTATATGCATTCCAAAAAGAAAAGTATAGCTATCAATCTGGATTATTTACTGTGGTTGGTGTTATAATAAATAGGTATGCAAAATGTAGAGTGTGAAAAGTAAATGAAGTAAATGTCTAAGATAAAAAGAAATTGAAAAAACTCACTACCCAAAGCTGCTAGTTTTCCTCAAGCCATCAAGGTACTCATCAGGCATCACCATGACTAATTTACTCTAGCACTGTTACGGCAAGCGTTTCTCAGAAACCAAGGAAAAACAAGTTTAAGAAATTTGTCTCCCTGTTGGGAGATTTATAATGTAAACCTCATCTTAAATAAGATTACCAAACTATAAATAACAGCTCTGATAAATACTCCAGAAAAGAACACGGCTAACTTACACAATCCATACAACGCCCACAACACAAACATGATTGTTTTTCCAGTATTATTCAGAATTGTTTTTTTTTTTAAAGAAAAATAAAGAAATTTTAGAAGTTTTTATTGGTTAATTTTGGGTGATGAATAACTTCTTATATTTTAAAAGAGATTTATTTATTTATTTATACATTCATCCATTCATTGTGGGTGTGTGCACGTGTGTATGTGTAGAACCATGGAAGAATTAGGGAACCACCATGGACGCCTCCACCTCATTTACTCTGCCCCAGGATTCACAGGCTCCACCCTACCAGGATCAGAAACACAGGCTGTCCCCACTTCTGCCTGCTTCCGCCCGGCGTCTATATGTGGGGTCTAGGATCCAAACTCAGGACCTTCCACCTGCAAGGCTGAGGCTTAATCCCTGAGCCATCTCTCCAGCCCCTAGAGCTTCTTATATTTTAATCATTGTCTTTTTCATTAAGATTTTAGAATTTGTAACATAATCAACCTTATCAAGGAAAAAATACCTTTCAGTTTACCAGTATTCTAAATATTAATGAGAAACTTAGTATTAGCATTTTACTAAATAAAAAGACAAACTAATGATAGTAAGATCTTTATTACTAAAGTGTAATAAGTAGCAGGCCAAAGAGATGGTTCAGGGGTTAAGCCTCTGCCTGGCAAACAGAAGATCCTGAGTTCAATCCCATATCCTGTGTATAAAATGCCAGGAGGAAATGGCAGCAGAATGTACTCCTGATCCTGGAGGGTGGAACCTGGGAAATGCCACAGCAAAAGCAAAGAGGAGGTAGAGCAATCCAAGGTGAGGTTACCCCTAGGCATCCACAGACACATATAGTGCCCTCTGATACACAGAGACACACAGACACACACACAGACACACAAATAAATTTTTAGAAAGTATAAAAAGCAAAATTAAAGTAGCAGTATTATCCAGGGTATAAAAAAACATAGAAAATATATTTGAAGGGAAATAGGAGAAAAGGAATGGGAATTTCCTTATATGAACACCGAGGAAAAACCATTAAGTAAAAGCATTGACCATTCAGTAGAAAAACACTGATTTATGAACACAGAGGAAGAATCATTAAGTAAAAGCATTGACCATTCAGTAGAACAACACTGATCCAGCTGTGATCTTTCTTGGGCTGGCACTATGTGCTCAGAGTCTTCTGCTGGGGTGGGGCCTGGCAGTGAGCTCCAGCTTCCTCATCACTCATTCATGCAAGTGAACAATGGCTACTCTACAGCGTGCTGTGATGCTGGTGTTTTTGGGATGAAATCTGCTTTGTGTCAGATGATCTGGCACCACTGTAAGCTTATGAAGCTGGCTGAGCATAATTAAGACAGGCCAGCCTAAGTTCTTATATTCAGTAGATGGCATAGCTAGATACAGATGCCAATAAAGAGGCAAGGTGGTTGGTTGCAGACTAGGCTGGCCTGGACATCGCAATCATGCTCCCTACACCTTCTAAAGCACAGAGTGCAGCCTGACTCACCAGGCCTGGTCGCTTAACTGTCTTCATCAGAGTTTCACAAGCTCGTTTAATTAGCAGATCCCGTTTCTGCTATGTGTGCACATTTAACTATTTCCACCTGATACAGTTTCAAAATGAAATTCTTAGAAGTACCTGTGTCTATAAGCTGTTGTTTTTAAATATACAGGTTATCAGCTTATGTAGATTTGTAACAGTTCTCAATACAGACTAACGTATGCTAGATAGGCAGACTGTGAAAGAAGAGCTGAGCCCGTGGGAGCCAGAGCTCAATGCCAGGCGTCTTCCTTTCCAGCATGCTGTGAAAGCATGGCCCTGTCCCCAGCCATTTACTTCTTTCCCACCTAGAAACTAGGCTGGGGGGGGGGTGTTGAGCAACCATCTTTTATGATTCTGCAACAAAAGAACAAGCTTAAGAAACGACATTAAAGGTTATTAATGAACAGCCTAGAGAATTTTTAAACGTTTGTATCTTTTCTGTGTTAGAAATGAAAAGGCAAAAATAATATTTTCATTGTGAGGGTTCCAGCACTAACTCAGTCCAGGGCCCAGATTCAATCCCTAGCACTGTCAGGAAAGAGATAAAAACAATCGCCTCAGGAGGATTTTAGGAAGCAGCGTAAGTATAAGGTTAAAGTGGAAGCTTTCTACTAAACTGCTTGCAAAGATTTCCCTAATGTTACCAATTAGTCTCTGACAGTCCAATGAGCCTAATATTTACTTTTCTGTTTGCTACATTTCAATTACTCCCCAATGCACACAGGCACATGTACATTATAAACTGACCAGGCTAAAGAAGGCCTAGAAACCAAGCAAATGGAAGAACAAAAAAACCTTATTATAGCATTGAGGAATAGGTTGAAACTCAAGCCACAACGTTTTAACACTGCAACAGGATATTGCTGCCTGTAACGTTCACATTTGAGAACCAAGAAATGGAACGTAACAAAACACTTGCAAGAAAAAAAAAAAAAAAAGACTCCTATTTCTAAGTGATTTGATGATTGTATGTTAGGTTAGCTGCCAGTGGCTGTTGCTTAGCCATGCCTAGTGCCACAATCCCAGAACTTGGGAGGTAGGAGCATGAAGATCAGTCCAAGGTCATCCCTGACTACATGGCCAGTTGGGGCCAGACAAGGTCTAGGGGCTTTGTCTCAAAAAAATTAAAAAAAAAAAAAAAAAAAAGTTATTGGGTCACAAATAGTAGCAGGAATGATATTTTCAGCAGAGTACATTTTAAATACAAAAAAAAAAAAAAAAAAAAAAAAAAAATCTCTCCTGGGAATGAGTCTGATGGAGCAGCTGAGTGACCCACAGCATCACGCATAAAAACTGCCACACTATATGGTCAGGAGGAAACACATGTGCATCTGTCTAGATGTAACAATGCAAATGTGGAGGACTGCAAAAGAGGAAGAAGCCTCCTAAATTCTACACCTAGACACCTGGAAGTTAAAAGTTGCATCATCTCTGTATGTATTTATACTCAAGAATCAGCGTTACCGTATACACAGTAAGGACATAACTGAAAAGCGTTTCTCTAAAACACGATAGATGGGTGTGTTATTTTCAATGACATGTCATGATCACTGTATTCTACACACAAACAAAAGGCACTCAGAGAAAATGCACAGAATGGCCTACCTAAGTTGATAATATTTTGGGCCCAGAAACTAGGATCACAGTGAAACTGGATGGTGTTGTTGGTCACTGGGGAAGCATCACACCTTGCACGAAGAAGGTGTCGTAACCGATACGTAATCTAGAAGCAAGCAGAGAAAACTGCATCAATATATTTATCTGGCAAATAATTTATGCTCAGTGAATACCTAAACAGTTTCTGGTATGTATGCCAACAGAATATAAAATGGTCATGCAAAAATTCCAAAATGTTACGATTCTGAGGTATAACTCAGTTATATTATTGTTTACAGAACTAAGAAGTATCTTAAAGTGGTAAGTTAAAACTAATATTTTAAATTAAAATACTTGACAAAAAATCAATTTAAATATGTATAAAGTGAAAAAAAGGATATTCTCTTTCATTTTGCATATTCTCTTGGAGCACTGATGAATTACAGAGAATATAAATTGTTATGGGGCAACTGCCTGTCAGGAACAGAAGCTGTGGATGTAAATACGATGAAAAAGCCTATTTTTATTACTTTAGCTAAAGGACCCCCAACTCTCTGGTCAAAAATCATGAGCCACGATATGCCGAAAGACGCGTTACATATGTTACATACATATCTTGCTTGAACAGAAGGAAAAAAGAGTGAGCCCTGTCTTGTCAATGATCTTCCTAAGGAATGTTGACAGTCTCCTAGTGGAGATCTATTCTATTTGCTAAGGAAGGAAAGCAGGAATGGATACTGAGATAATCAGATGCCAGAACTGATGTTTGTGGAGGGCAGAAGCCTTTGTGAGCTTTCTCACAGCAGCCTCTTATCTCAGTCCCAGTGAAAGGGAGTGGGACTAAACAGGCTTTCTATATTACTGGCTTTTATTAATGTTTTATCCTATTTTAAAATGAATCTAATAGAACTAGTCTGCCATGGAATGGCTTTCTCTGCTTCTCATCAGGGCAGCTCCTCATAAACATTCAACTTTCAATTTTCATGCCACACTAACAATCCTATACACTATAGACTTCCATTTCTACCTTTTCTCCCTCTCTAACTTTACAGTCACACTTCTGACAACTTTGCCATCTAACTAGATGCTGTTGCTTTGCAGCTCACTTCCTGGGCACCAACAACACATGTATAATCCTATAAACTTTTCCTCAGGCCTTCTGCTCTTTCCACCCCATCCTCTCCCTTGTTCACTCCCCAATACCCAACTTAACCCCAGGAACAATCATCACAACGATAAATCCCAAATTCCCTTTTCTCATCTAATTGCAAATACTTTATTCTCCAGAACCTTTCTTTCCCCTGAAAAATAAAGCAACCCACCTAGATGAAATCTTCCATCTCATGCTGCTTAGCAATTCTCACCTTTCCAACACCAATTTTTCCATTTTTATGGATGAAACACATCACAATCTGCTTTAAAGCTGTTCCAACTAAAAGACAACTACTGACTCTGACTAACTGCTCCATGTTTACTCCTGGTTCTTTTCAATAAATTCTTCAAAAGACTCATCTATATAGATGGCTTTTCTGAAACCATCATTTTCCTGTAACAGTCCATTATACCTTACAGAAACACGTTCTTTATAGAGTATAACTAAACTGGCCAACAAAAGCAATGTAAGGACTTATTTTGGAAGACAGTTGCAGGACCTAAGTTTGCCTTGTCATCAGCCCACAAGGCATGACATGGGCTGGTCACATTGATTCTGGTAAACACTGGGTTCAGCTCACTTTTCTTTTATTCAGCAGGAACTAGTGCTGTGCATATTCAGTTTTTCCAACCTCAGCCAAACCTTTCCAGGACCACCACAAAGGACACACCCTTAGGTTTATATACAATGTGAATCTAAATCCTGCCTGTCAGATCCACAAAATTAGCCAACACACTTGGCTTCCAGTACTTTATAAACTCATCATTCCTCATTAGCTCACTAACTGAGGCATTTACATTGCAATACCAAAATGTTTTTGAAGGACCTGCACTCCATTTTTCTAGTTATCACTGCACAGCTGTTTCCATCGCAGGTTATTTCTTCTGCATCTTCATATCTTGGAAACCCCACAGCTCAGTCTAAGATCTCACTGAGTCTTGCAGCTTAAATGTTGGATCTTCAGACCATGCCTCTACCTGAACTTGTATTTCTCTTGCTTGCTCAGCACTTCTACCTGATTCAGCTAACAGGCACCATAATTTACGATGGTCTATGCTTGCCAGTAGGCCTAGGCAGACACAAGGAGTGGAGTTGGGAGAAGGGTGTCCTACAATACAGCTCAAGCCCTTACTGATGTTTGTGAAGCCAAAAGGTGTAGCAAAACCCTGGCCTCAATTTTCATGATACAGGTTTCAACTTAAAAATATTAGGATTTCTTCTTAGGGCAACAGAATGTCCCAACTAATAGGCAGCCATGACATCATCCATAAGACCTTAAAGCATCTCAAAAAGGAGTTAACTACTAGTTCAAACTGGTTCTAAGTAAACATGCCTATGAGGGAAACATTTCAACCCCCTAATCAGGAAATAGAGAGGATGAGTTGGGAAGTACATGACAGATAAGAAGAAGGCAGAACTCGGGATCTGGTAGGCTCCTTTGTATAAGAAATTCAAGCCTTTGCAAGCATACACAACTTTTTGAGTTCTTGAGAGGCTCATATTAACATCACTATCTTTCTTTTCTATCACAATCATAGGAAATACTGATTTCCCTTTAGCCTAAATCCCATTCTTTTCCTCTTATCCTATATTCAATCTTTCAGTAAATCCTCTTGCCTCTAGCCTAAAGTAGATGCCACCTGACCAAGCTATCAAAACAAGACAATATGCTAACTGGCTGCCCTTACTCTCAGAAGTCTGCACCCTGTTCTCAATATAGCAACGAGTAAGGACAGTAACATAAATCACAAACCATCCTCTTCAAACCCTTCAATGGTTTATCTAAATCTTTACTCAGACACCTGAAATACACAATGAACTACAAAATCCAGCATCCACTGCTGCACAATTCCCGGCAGAGCACACAAGCAAAGGTAATTTAAAAAAAAATTCAATGTGGTAGTTGGAGGCTTCATAATGTGAGCAGCAAGGAGTTGTAATGGGTTGGATCAAAGTCAACAGAACGACAGAAGTTAAAGGCAAAGCAACAGTGGATTAGCATATATCTACTCTGTGAACTTGGATTTCCTCAATTATATCAATGAGTTATGGCTAAAACACATAAACAGTTAATTTATTCAGGTGTTTTGAAAAACCATTATATTAACTTGCTTAGGTACTAGATTAATTTACTCTTGAATACTTATATTCTTTCCTCACTTTCCAAGCATCCCAGCTGGCACTTGTTTGATAGCAATTCTGTGAAGGCATTAGTCTCAACCCAGTTTTGATTTGCATTTTTCAGATGGCTATTGACACGCATCCTTTTTTCTCCAAATAAATTACTGGACCATTGCTTTCAGCAGTATTGTTTTGGCTGATTTGCCTGTTAAAGAGTGCCTTACTTGTTCTACAATGGTAATTTCTATAGGTTGTGTGCATAGTCACAGTTTTGGGAATTTTAGGCTATGTTGTAAATCTCCAAATTCAGCTCTAATTTTATTAATTTGGGTTTTCCCTTCCTATTACCTTGTATGCATATTTCTTCAGTCTTTACTCACTGATCATTTTTATTGTGTTTATGGCTTCTGTCATAGTGAGAGGTGTCAACTTGATTGTTGAAGGCTTGAGTTCTGGGAATATTTGTAGAGAATCAGCAGGTAAGCTCTGAGTGAGCCTGGAGAAGATAATTTAATTAATAGGTGACCAGGATTAGTCCATGGGCAGGTGAATAAGATGAAGGACCAGGTTGAGAAAGTTGGCATCCTTCTGTATACTTGGCCAGACATGCTAGCTTGACAAATAATAATGTCCCTCTCTCACTCTAAAGTTATGTGGATGTGGTGTGGCCAGTTCCCTTGGCCCTTGGTGTTGGTGTGTGTTCTCTTACCAAGCTACACAAGGATAAAATCCCTTGTCCCCCTAAGCTATTTGGTCATGATTAATTGGCAGCTTGCAGAGTAACTGTTACATCTTCAATCTCACTAAATTCAGTTCTTTTCATTACAATTGGCTCTTCACTCTGGCTTTGGGTGTTCCATGTTTTTATTTTAACTAAGAGCCTCAATAACATACTGAAACCACTATTTACGATCAATAAATTTTTCAATGTAAGCAACCAGGTGTAAATTTCCTTCTTTGATGACTTTTTTCAATTCTCATTTGAGGCATTTTTTGAAAATTTTCTTCAATGAAACAATTGTTTAGCAGTATACTGCTCAATATTCACATTTGTAATAGTTTACAATTTCTTGTGTCTCCAATACTTCGTTTCATTCCACTATTCTAAGATCTTGGAAAAAAAAATTTTTTTGTATTTTGCTCTGTGGCCTTAAAATATGATGTAACATGCACAGCTACAGTCTTAATTGAATCAGTGCTACTAACATTCAGAATTACTGAAATGTAATGTTTGTTTTTCCCCTTAATTCTCATTTTCTTATCTACCCTTCTAGTGTGATTGATATTTTCTTATTCTCTCATGGCCCTTCATTCGCCCTACCTCTTGTGTTGGATACTTTTAAGTATCTTCTGCAATGCCAGCTATTGGTCATGAATTCCTTTAGTTTGTTTTGGAAGAGTCTTAATTTCACCTTCAATTCTGAAGAATAACTTTGTTCAATGTGTTAATACAGGTTGAAAATTATTTTGTAGAGTCTGAAACATGGCATTCCACGCCCTCATGGCTTTTAGACAAATGCATCGTTATTGCTCCTATTGGTTTGCCTTTCGAAGGGAAAGAACACTTCTCTCTCACAGCTTTCAGAAATTTTTGTCTCTTGACAATGCCCAGTGTGGTATGGAGATGTTCTCTTCTGATCATTGTATATGGGACACTAAACATATCCTCTCTCGTATCTGGATGTCCTTCTTGGAAAGCTGCTACTGCTACTACCGTGAGTAGAATTTCTGACTGAAATCTAAGTTGATCTTGTACAAATGTGTCCTAAGCCCGTCCATGTTTTGTTCTTACTCTTACTCATCACGCTCTGAGTGTGATAAACTCAGCCTTTCCCTGCTGACCTAGTATGCATTCTAGAGAGTCGCTGCACTGAGCTCTTTTCTTAGATCTTTTTATTTCCAAATTGATTCTTTTTCTAAATTTCTAGCTCTTACTAAAATTATGTAATTATTATATACTGTAGTATCTTAATTCATTTTTTCCTGTATTCTCTTGACATTGAAATGATTCTATTGAAATTCCTTGTTAGGCATTTCATTCACATGAATTATCTTTGAAATTGGTAGGCAGAGAATCAAACTTATGAAGGAATCCTGTTGCCTTGCCTTTTCTATTTTTTATATTTTCACATTGTGATTTACACCAGCTTACTATAAATGTCATCTCTATTTCTAACTGGATTATGTAGTACTATATAATGTCTTGAATAGCAGTAAACAATATGCAAAAATAAGGTTAAAAAAAACCAAGTACTAAATATCAGCATAAACATCACCATCATTAACAGGAATGGTAAGGGCATAAGTAATAGAAACTAAAAAAACTTAAAAAAATGTTAGAAGTAACAGGAGAAAATACGTAAGAAAAGTAGAACGTGAAGACAATAATGAAATCACGAAGAAAATGATTTGACTACAACCAAATAAAAAGTACAAATAATAATAAATACACAAAGCAGCCAGCAAATACCAAGAATCAAAAGTGTGGCTTCTGGCGGGTAACTGCTCATGTAAGAGTAGATGTTCACTTCCATGACAAGATCTGCACTGTTTGTCTTTGGGCGCTGTGTATTCTTTGGAGGAGGAAAAGAAGAGGTGTGCTTACCTCGCTCTCAATTTTCCAAGACCCACCCCTCATACAATCATACACTGGACATACAGTCAGGGTCCATACTATATGAAATACCACACTACTGAGCTGGGTCTCTAATGACATTGTTTCACATGTCTGGTTGTCTGGGGTGCAAGTGTGAACACTGAGGTGGACAGAGGTTGTCTCTTTGATTGTACTCCAGTCTGCTGGGCAGTCTTTCACTTGAACCTAGAGCTCACCAACTGACTAGGCTAGCCAGCTTGCTCTACTGATCCTGCCTCTACTTCCTGAGTGCTGCTTATGATCAGCTGCCATGGGCCTTCCATATGCGCTGGGGATCTAAACCACTGCTTTCATACTCGCTGAGGAATCAATCTCCTGGGCACTCACAGCATCTTTTCGACATGGCAATACTGTGCCATCTCCTTTCTACTTCAATAACAGATTTAGCATTCCTGGGAGTCAAACTGAGTTTTGTCTACCTGCCGCGTACAGCATCTGACAGAAGTTACTGCTTCACCTTTCATTGAGTTACTATACCGTCAACTGGGCAACACAGAGTTCTATGCTTTAAAGAAAAGTCTTACTGCATCCAGGAACTCACTGCAGTGAGACTTGTCCTTCCCAGACCTGCATAATGACTGACATACCAACATGCCCCATAGATTGTAGGGAGGTCAACAGAGATAAGAACACACAAAGGAAACCTTAGGGACTAGAGCTGGATGAGTGAAGGGAAATGTCCTATCTGTGGGGGTAGCCCGAGGAGGGGCAGCTTAGTATTCTACAGAGGCCTGAACTCCCACGGAGTAGACAAGCCAGAGGGAATCCTGGAGTCTATAGAAACAGCCAGGCAGGAGGGTGGAAGCGGAATGGATTGAGGAGGGGAAGAGAAGAGAATGGGGGGAAGGGGATAGAGGAAAGCAAGTTAGTACTCAATATGCTTGTAAAACTAATAAATTTAAAAAAATCTCAAAAAATAGTCTTAATAGTTAAGAATCATTTTCACATGGAATAGATGGATTTTTTCCTTCTCTCATTGTGTTAGTGCAACTAGCAAATGCAAATCAAAACTACAAGGAGTTACCCTTTATATTTACCAGAATACCTGTTACCACAAAGTGTTGGTGAAAGTCTGGTAAAAAGAGAAGCCTTGTACAATACCGGTGGGAACATAAACTGGTATACGCATTCCATAGTTAAGATACAGCCATCAAATTGACAGTTGATGATTTGAGTTCAGGGTGCATTTGTAGAGAACTGTAGTTGAGGTAAGGCCAGAATTAATCTGCAGGAAGATTGTCTAGTTGATGGAGAAGGTCCAACCCATGGTAGGTTGGACTAAGTCCTGGGCAGGTGAGTAAGATGAAGGGAGCTGGTTTAAAAAGTTGACACCCTTCTTTATACCAGATTTGCTGGTCTATCAGGTAAGGACTGCCCTCTTTCAGCTGTTATATGGAGATTGTGTGGCCAGTTCCAGTTTTCTTGATCCATTGTTGGCGTGAGTTCTTCTGCCAAAGTGGACAAGCAGTTGTAACCAGACAAGCAATTGTAAGCCACATTAAAACCCTCTTATTCCCTTAAGGCTGTTTTGTTATGATTTTATCCGTAGCCATGTTGGCTAACTGCCAATAGTCATTATGGAAACCAGTAAGGAGATTCTTAAAGAATCGCCCCAGCAGGTCCTTTATTCACAGATATGTTCTCTAAGGAATAAAAATACCTTGTAGATATAGATGTAATTCCATGTCGTTAGCAGTCTTTTCCATGAGGGCCAACACAGAAAAAGAGCTGTGTACTGATGGATGAACTGTGATATATACACAGGATATGTGTGTGTGTGTGTGTGTATTTACCATGAATGCTTATATATTGATCTATGCTCAATGGAAATATTACTCAGCCATTACAGAAGACACCCTGTCATTGGTAACAACATGGGTAACTACAAGTTATCATCCTATTGGAAACTGGCATAAAATAAAATTGCTCTACGATCACTTAAATGTTAACAAAATGTTACAAAAAAATAAATAGGAATAAAGTAAAGTACTAGGAGCAATGAATGACAGATAATATGAAGAGGCTGAAAAACAAATTTGCAGTTAGAAAGGATGAATAATCTATCTAATGCTCAGCATGATAATTACATATAATACTATTGTATTATACAGTAAACTTGACACAGGCTCAAGCATTTGAATCTAGCTGATGCTAAGTGTTTGAGAAGGTGGTGACATCTCTTCCTGGAGGCAGGACTGTCACCTGCTGTGGCTCCTGAAGTTTGGTGCCGGGTTCTGCTTCCTTTTATTGTGTTCCTGCTCTTTCTGACATCCAGATGATGGTGTTGACTTGAACTGGTCCATGTTTCTGCCTCCAGCCAAATCTTCTATGTGATTCCCATCATAATG
Source organism: Typhlomys cinereus (assembly GCA_023101885.1). Taxonomy (NCBI): domain Eukaryota; kingdom Metazoa; phylum Chordata; class Mammalia; order Rodentia; family Platacanthomyidae; genus Typhlomys; species Typhlomys cinereus. The sequence continues at coordinate 11,820,687 of JALPQD010000021.1, read as the reverse complement.
GACTTTCCCCCGCTCTGGAACCATAAATCTCCCTCTCTCCCCTAAGTTGAACATGAGTATTGTTTCACAACAAGAAAAGTAACTGTAACACACACTCAAAATTTTGGCTAACTATGGAAAGTTTGCTTCACTATAGCTATCATTTCGCACTGTGAATATCAGATCACATTATAACCTTTAATTACATACAAAAACATCTTTAAATTTAAGGCCTGCAGACATTTCAACTGATTAATTAGTCACGTTGGCTTGAAACACTAATTTTCGACTTAACAAAATCCAGAATCATGGGTAAGTAGGGAAAGTGTCTTGATTACATAAAGTGAGGAGGGAGGATGTGCAGTGGCACCATCCCCTGGCCAGAAACCTGGAATGCATAAATGGAGAAAGGGGACATTCATCTTGCTCTTTTCCTCATTACCAATGAGATGTGACTGGTGGCTTAGAGTTTTTGTAGCCTTGACTTCCCCTCCATGGTGGACTGTGAGACAAAACAACCGCTTTATCCCTTAAGTTGCTTTTGTCAGAGTATTTTCATCACAGAATCATGAAAAGTAACTAATATGTTCATTAGGGACCAAGGATGACTTAAATTTTCTAATCCTCACTCCATCTCCCAAGTGCAATGGTGTATGTCACCAACATGCAGACTTTGCGTGGTGCCAGAAACTGAGCCCAGAGTTTTGTGCATGCTACACAAGCACTCTAGCATCTGAAGTGTATCTCTGTCCCCTCTCTTTTTAATTCTTTAAACATAAAAGCCATCATTTAAAAGATAACCAGATTACATGATTATATTTTTAGGAACATAAAAATTTGGAGAACAAAAGTACACAATATAGTGATATACTGGGGGTTGGAGGGAGGGGAGGGACCAGTGTACCTATTAAGTTTGTATGAGTGGAAAAAAAATATATTGTGATATACTGATCACTATATATTTAAATAATAAATATTTAAAAATAATCACAAACTTTGGCTACAGGAAATCGTTTTTTTACTAACTACAGCCACTACTAGTGATTCATCAAGGCTCACATGGTCCCATTAATTAGATCTTAACCATTTAGAAACCCAAGATTTAGTCAAACAGAAGTCACTGCATTGGATCTGTATGATTCCGGGCAACTATGTGTAACCTAAAGCGGTATCTTCATTCTTCTGATTTCAAGAAATCCTCGCATATACCAAAATCAACTCCATCTGCTATTTTTGGTTCGATATAAATTATTATTATAATTATAAATTCTTATCATTATAAATTATATAATTATTCACTAACAAAATCATAGAACAAAACAAAGCAATTTTATAAACAAGATTGGCTGAATGCTGCCCTAACAGAATTTATCTTACATGTACATATAAATCTATTCACCTGAGTCAAGTTAGTTAAAAAATAAAATTCTCAATTCTCTCACTTATTCTCCCTTTCAATTCTCACTTATTTTCCCTCTACTTGTTTTCTTATTTTAAAAATATATTAAGTAACAGATGAAGTTATACAATATAGGTTTCCTATTTACATTAAAGAGTAATAAGCAAAAATGATTCAAGATGAAAAAATGTATCCCTGATATTTATGAAAGAAAAAAGTTAAAAATTGAGTGCAATTTATGACTTGAACAATTTTAGAAAGTTAAAAATCAATTATCTTAGTCAATCAAAACTTCAATAAACTTTGGAACTCATCTTAAAAATTAATTTTTATTTAATATTGTAATAATTTAATGTTTAGCTTAAATATACAAAGTTTAACAATTTATATGCAATATATCTGCCACTTGTTTCCAAAGAATGAAGTAATAATAAGAGATCTAGGCATCCTTCCTAATACTTCAGAATATAAATCTGTAGAAGCTCCAAGTCCCTTCCAACAGCTACATCTCATCTACCGCCTTGCTCCTCTAAGCAGTCAGACCAGAGGCATCAGCACCAGCGAGAGTCCAACAGATCCACAGTCCCGTGCCAGGATAACTAAGCATGCTTGCAGTAACCGTGGCTGGTAATTCACCAGACTACTCACAATAACCGTTCAAACAATCAGTAGCATTATATATGATATAATGAATAATGACATGAGATTTACAGGACTGGAGTGAGGTCTGAGATCAGCCTGAACTTTGGCTACATCACCTTATAGGGTGATGTCAACTGTATCACTTTGTGCCTTTATTTCATCATTTATACAGTGGAGATGGGTAGGTATAGTCTTCTTTAAGAATGATGTCATATTTAAATGTTACAGGGAAATGTTTATAGTAGTACACCTTAAGTGATCATTAATGAACACTATCAATATTTACTGTTTCTCTTTGAATTAAGTTCATTTTCCATGAAGAGTAAAAGTCCAGAAAAAAATGAAGTAATGACACAGAAGATTAAAGCAAAAGCTATACCAAAATGACACCCAGCAAAAATATGAGAGCCAAATATTTTCATCAACTGAAATTAAAAAGATAAAAAGCAATTAAGTAGAACAGACTGTCCATTTAGGTTTTTGTTTTACTAACAGAGGTTTTGCTAGATTGTGCAGGCTGTACTTGAACCCTTGAACTCAAGTGGTACTCCCACTGCAGGCATTTCAGGTGTGCACCACCAAGCCTGACTTACTTCTGAATTGTAAACATTCTGGACTCCATCACTTCACTTATAAATCCTGCTTTATCTTACCAGTCGCTTGCTATAAAGCAATGCTGTACTGCTGCCACTGGAAACTGCCCATTTAGAAAAATGCATGACATGTTCTAACTGCTTAGATAGTCCAGCCACTTCCTGCTGCTGTTGCATAAGTTTCGTGCGATGGTCCTTTGCAAGGCTCTGTAATGAAAATAGCTTCACAGTTAGTTTCTGTAGTAAACATCCATTTCAATGGCTGTTTGCAGATAGCCAAATCACTCTATTTGTACGTAAGGGAGAGAAATTACTGATAATTTTATTTTCCCTCTAAAGACAAAGTTGCTTCCCACTCTCAGCTTTCTAGGTTTGGTTTTGTATATTTTCAGTGTAAGATCTGTTAGTGCATCTTGCCAAATACAAAAGGAGCAAAAGCACAGATTTAGCTATAAGACAGTAAATATTAAATTCGATATTCACAAATAAAACATGCAGTTCACAGTAAGATTTAATCAACCATACAAGTTCACTTATTAGAGATACTAGTTCTAATCATAACCATGTCTATATCCAGAATCATATCATGTGGTATATTACTCATCTATTTTTATAGGAGATTTAAAAAAAAAAAGCATCATACTATTTATCTAGTGAGAATTGGGAACCAACAAATTAATGTAGTCTAAACAAATCTCCACAAAGGCAGACAATGGATTGGACCTTAAAATGGATCCTTCCAACAACCAAAAGAGAAGAGAAAAAAGTATGGAATATACAATTTCTCTATAGGAAATACATCTTAGAAAAACAGCGTACTCAAAAGTAGCTGATACTGAACTTGGGTTATTTTAAAGGTCTTCAAAAACCTCATCCTTAACCCAGCAAAGAAGGAAGAATAGATCATTTCTAGGCTTAGACAAATTAGAAAAATTTTCAAGTGCTACACTTCAAAACACACTTGTACCCTCATTAAACAGTGACCCTAGACACCACTACTAGTCAGTTCTAAATTTGGAAAATACACATACAACTACACTGAATTACTTACTTAAGGGAAAGTTAATAGCCAGTACATTTTTTTCATATCTGACTTAAGGCTGATTCAGAGAAAAGACAGTTTGTAAACACTCTAGTAGAAATAGAAGTTTTTAAAGGCTTTTTGCGAGAACTGTAAAATAAAAATAAGAAGCTTTCTCTAGTTTCTTGGTTTTCTAAGAAAGCAACTATTTGGGCCTTAGCAAATACAACTGGTTAATTTGCCTTAAAGATGAACCTTGAGCCAGGAGAATGGTGGTTCATACATGAGGACTCAAGAAAAGCTTAATAGGTACTAGGAAACTGTAAATGAAGTTGATTAAATATACTACGGATGAAGCACATTTTTATACATTCAACATTCTTGCTATCTTTACTTTTTCAAAATAGTTCTTCCGGTGATTCTGATCTGCAGTAACATTTGTAAAGAGTCAAAGCCGTGCATATATTTATTCTGTCTCTACAACAGGAAACCAAAGTTACCTACGAAAACTTCAAATTCTGTTTAAATGTATTATTTTTTTAACTGTAGGACTTTAAAAACTAGGGTCAATATTTCTTCTACTCAAATACTTTCCCACTAAGTAATTGTTTGCAAGAATCATGAGAAGAACTGTGAATGACCATGTTTTCCTGGAATGAACAGGCCTTTTGGAAAAAAATAGTACTTGCTGAACTATGAAATACAGATACTAAAGTTAATCTAGGGTTGTTTTAACTCAACTTTTCAAATGTTCATCTTGTTCTCTTCTTATTCTAAAGTATCTCTTCATTGTGTTTTCTGCATCAAAATATTAAAATAAACCTAAAGACCATCCAGCTAATAGTGAATGTTCATGTACCATGTGTACCTCATATTATTTGAAGTCAAACACTTCTTTACTGCCCTTAATGATTTTAAAAGGGATGATGGAGACAGTAACTTTTTGGTTCTTTTCTAGCTACACTAGAAGCAATGATCACATCCTGAGCACCGACTCCCCCCAGCTGCTTTCACAATTCACACTATTAAGTGAAGTGGGAGTTCTAAGGCAGACTGGGCTACAAGAGGAAAAAATAAAGACTATCAACATTGAGGGCGGGAGCCACGTTACAACTGTGTTTTGATGCAGTCTCAGTATGTAACCCAGGCTGACCTGGAACTGTCGGAGCTCCACCTGCTTCTCTGCCTTTGGATCCTGAAATTAAGTACAAGCATCAAAGCCAGCTACTTCTCAAGGGCTAACTTTGCAGTTAGTAATTCCTTAGTAATGTGGGTGTGTACTGTGCACCTAGAGTGCCTACACGAGCTTAGAAAGATGGCATGAAAAGTCTGGATGATATGTATGCACATGCAATTGGTTGTTAACAGAAACATAACTGTGCTGCAGGGCAGTACATATCTGAAGACAATATAACCAACAATGTATCGTTCTAGAAAAGTATGCACGGCTCCATCTCTTTGGTGATGCAACAGCTTTCAGTTCCCTGGATGCCTAAGGTGAGTGTTGTCTCTTATGAACAAGGGTTCATGGAGAGCAAACACTGGGAAGGAAGGCCTCAGTGTATCATCACGCTACAGAACCTGTAAAGGAACACGGAGTGAAGCCCCCCCCCCCGGGAGGCCGTGCCCAGGGCACTGTGCCTGGCAGTCACTCACCTCCAGCTGGTGCAGCAGAGCTTTTCCTTTTTTATTTATTTCTACCATCAATGTAAAGATAGCGACTTTAATATCCTGTTCCACCTGCTTTTGATTTTGATTTACTTCAATTATTCTGAAAATTAAATGAAAGGGGGAAAACATCTAAAATTTAAGGCAGATTTTAAAAATATTTAAAATTATTTTATTATCTAAATTACACCAAAAAATTTTCAGCCCTTTAAAAGTTCTATTTCCAAGTCCTTTTTAAATTGACTAGAAGACAACAGAAATAATAATTCAATCTCAAAATAACAATGGAAGAGTGAGCACATTTTAAAGATCATCTGGATATAGTTTAATGACAGCCGGTAAAACCAACTCTTATCTACCTAAAAGGACGCAGTTGGGGGAGTAAACAAAAATCAGAATTTATAAAGACTTAAAAAAATATGACTCTGAGTACTACTCAGCCATCAAAAATGATGAATTACTGGAATTTGCTGGGAAATGGATGTCATTAGAAAGAATTATATTAAGTGAAGTATCCCAAACCCAGAAAATTAAGCGCCGTATGTACTCCCTAATAGGTGGCTCCTAGTACCAAACTCACCCAGCCCACATTGAGACACTCAAAAGTAAACTTATGAAACACAGTAATTGCAAGGATTATGAACAAGAGAGATGGGTTAGGAGGGCCACACCAGAAACAAGGAGAGAGGAGACCATGTTACAGCAGAGAAAATAGGCCTCCATCAAGGTCTGCAAGTAAGTAAAGAGAAACCTGGTTAAGTTCACAGACGTTCTTTCCTGATCTCACCAGAAGGGGAGGGCATATAGTCTAGCAGATAAAAAGTAATCATTTTGCAAATGGGTGATGGACCCCTCCCTCAGGGAGGTTTCCTACTCTTATTACATCTACCCTTGAATGTGCTATTACAACAAGACTCCAGTTTAACAGCTTTTTGTCTCTGGCCAGGGGGTGACATACAGTGCCCAGCAGAATGGAGTGAAGGGAATTGCAGGAGCAGCAAAACTGCAAAAGAAAATCAACAAACCACAATCCAGAACTTCAGAGACTATATCAATCACATAGAACTAGGACAGCCTAATCTCTCCCCATCCTGGAGCTCAGGGACATTTGCAGAAGAGGGGGCGGTAAGATTGTAAGAGCAAAAGGATGGGAGGAGCAACGATTTGCAAGATTCTCAACAATAGTTGGGGCCAAAGCAATCGTAATGGGACTTTGCATGCCCTGCGCAATGTCCAGCGCACTGTTGCCCTCATAAAGTCTAGCATCTGTTAAGGGCACCGAGACCCCTGGAGGCAAGGGATTGACAGCCATAGTAGTGATCTTATGCTTAAGGGGAACAAGAGAAAGGGCTTATGGAAATGCCACTGGGTCCTTATATGTCATCGGAGAGGAGGACCCAATGGAGAGTTAGGCGTATACAATAAAGGACTCTCTGGGAATTGGGGGGAGGCACTGGGGGAAGGGGAGGGGGAGGAGGGGGGAGGGAGGGAACTGGTAAAAAATTTTAAAATGTATAATTAAATTTAAAAAAAAAAAAAAAAAAAGTAACCATTTTGCAAACGGGTGATTGACCTCTCCCTCACTGCAGTTTCCTACTTTTATTACATCTACCTTTGAATATACTCTTATAACAAGAAAAAAAAATATGACTCTGAATAAGTTTTGTTGTGTAAATATGATACTCTGATCTTTGGCATCTGAATTGCTACTGCCTTCATTATATCTAAGCAGAAGCAGAAAGACCATAACAGTTTGCTACTTTTAATAACGTTCAACTTGAAATAAGACAAAAAGTAGTACTGATCAATTTTTCTTCATTTGATTGGAGAAAAATAGGAAGGTTATGTCATGGCTTACAGAAGTAGAAAACATTCAGGAACCTAAGTGTCCTGAGATCAAATGAAAAGCTTTAGTTTTCCTCCCTGCTTTTTTTTTTTTTTTTAAATCAAAGAACATGATGGTAGAGGTTTTAAGTGTGTTGGGATATTTTTTCATAATGATTGTTTGAAACCAGCGTTTCTCTCAGATTAAGGCACACAAAGCAACCAATCTCACAAAAAAAAGCATTTCAGAGAAAGGGAGTAACAGAAGGAATTATGCCAAAAAAACAGAAACAAAAAACAAAACAAACCAACCAAAGTAACAGGCTATGGTGTGTGCTCTCAGGCAAGCCTCAGAGGCTGACAGGAGTTTCTCAATGAAATATCCCCAGCCATTCTCTTGTACAGGTTCCATTAAGTGTTTCTTGGCCTATTTTATGCAATAGTAGTAAGTCATTACCCAAAAAAACAAAAAAGAGGGTGTTGTATTTGCCTAGGCATGCTTCTTATGTCAGTATGGGCCCTAAAAAGGACTGTCAGCTATGAGGACCGTAGATTCCTTCCATGGAGCACTGAAGCATAATGAACAGTATCTAGGAACTATTTGTATGAAAGAACAACAAGTATCTCAAAGCTTAACAATTCCCAGTACTCTTATGTCCTAAAATTTCACCTCTTTCCAGTTAAAGATCAAGGTCAAGAGGAAGCAATTCAAGTCTCAGAAAACTTGAAAATAGCAAGTAGGTGTATATAGTCAAGTAACAAAATATTGAATTTACTAGCAAAACTGCTTGAGTTTTTATAAAACCTTGAATTTCATTACCAGATGATTTTAATACTTACCATATAAATGAACTATTACTTATAGATTTTTCACATTAGCAAAGAAAATGCTTTCCAACCCAGAGTACAAACTTGTTCAATCATCATTGAGAAGCTTATCACGCACTTCACACTGAGCTAGGAGAAAGTTTCTTCTAGAAACAAATATACTTAATGCCTATAAATGATTTATTATAATACCATTAAGCATAAATTTACCTGTTTTGGATCTGACTTCCTGTATATTTTATATATTTTGTTTTTTCCATCAGTTTAGTGATTAGTGTATCTATGATCACTTTCTGATTCTGGAAAGCTTCTTCTATAAATTGGTATCTGAGGAAACAAGCAAATTATTAAATACAAATATTAAAAGGGATCAAAAGTGTCTTTAACAAAGACCAACATAAAGAGAAAATGTGATTATGAAGGGTATAAATAATAATCCTATAAACACATTAAATATACCCCTATGAAGGAGGTCTGTAGATAGCATCTATTAAGAGTAGAAAATGACAAATACCCATCATTCATAGTTTTAAAAGGCTTATAGAGTCAAAAAATGTATTCATGAATATATATTAGGCTAACTATTCTTTAATTTCATAACCATGAAAACCTTGCTGGTAATAAACATTTTAAGGATTTCTTCTAAACAATAAGCAGCTTTGTTGTACAGGCCACATGTTTATGCCTTTGGGTAGACAGTGGGGATGACGTGTGTGGCAACATTGATTCAGGGAAGCCCTAGCCCCAGCTCCCACGAGGTCTGGTTATAGACAAGCCCCAGACATGTCCCAATAGAGGATCCATACAGGCGGAGGGACAAACAACCAATGGCAAGGAGGGATGAACTACCAATGGGAAGCGGCCATCTAACCTGCCTCTGTAATGGACACCTAGTAAACAGCTAAAGGATTGGTGGCCGCCCCCTTTTTCTCCCAGTGGTGAGGTGGCAACACCTGATTGGACCCCTGACTCTATATAAGCTCAAGCACTGCCTGAAATAAATGAGTCGGCAGCAACGCATCCTCTGCCTGCTGCTTCTCGACTGACTCTCGGGGTCTGGGTGGTGACCCCGCGCCTGCTCGCTCCCTCTCCTCGAGCCCCGAGGCCTGACGTTTCCCCTCCTTTCCGGTGCTGACCCAGTGGGGATTCGTCAAGTCATAACTAATACTAGCACAAAGGAATATGAATTTAAAAAGTCAAGCTGACTTTGGCAAACTGCATAGGGGTATGAGAAAACAGGCAAGATGGATGACACGCGAAGATTTTAGGAACAAGGAGATGGCTCTGAGGGCGACCCTGATTTCTTCCTCCAGAATCCATGGCTATGTAGTGTACTTAGGGGCAAGAAAGTTAGTAAAGGAACCATTAGTTCTACTGGATTTCTTTTATACAGAAGCCACATAATGTGTGAATAAGAACATTTTAAATCTTTTCTTGGGCAATTCAAGTTTTGTGTAATCTTTTTATTTTCACTAGATTGTCTGGGACTTACTGTTTTGATTAGTTTTAAATGAAATGATCAAAATGGCCATCCTTATGTTGTTCTGAACCTCGATATAGAAACTTTAATTTTATGGCTGAGACTACCTTGCCCATTCCTATTCCTGTTTACAGCAGGCTTCCCATACCCCAGGAAAAGACACCTCACCCATGCACAAGAGGTGATACTAATGGGACTTGGTGAATCATTAAAAATTAATAGTAAAGAGGATGATATGGGAGGGGGAAAGTGTTGGGGGAAAGGTTTAAGAGGAACAGGAGAAGTGGGGTGGATATGGTCAAAATACTGAATATATGTGAAATGTCCAAGAACAAATCGGAATATAATTTTTCAATAAAAGAATTTGCTCATTGGATATAGAAATCTGTATCTGGTGAAGAGCCTGCTCACAACTCTGGTGACCCGAGTTCAATCTCTGGAAGCCACAAGGTGGAAACAGAAAACTGACTTCTGAAAACTGTTCTCTGACCTCTGCTTGTGCTCAGTGGCACACACGTGTGCGCCTTGTTTCCACTTTCTCTACCCCCCCATCATTGTCTCAGCCTGCATTATTTCTTCCAACACTGCTTCCTTCCTATTCTCCCTTTTTCCTTTTTGGACTACGATTAGAACTTCATTCCTCTTACCAATCTGTTTTTCATCCTTTCGTTTAGCATACTTCAGTTATGATATATTCATTTTCTTCTTTGTTAATAATTCTCATTTCCCTTTTATGTTGCGTCTGCTAGCTGATGCACCTACTGAATTAATCTGCTTGTGTTATTTTCAGTTCTATACTTTCTACTTCATTTTCTTTTTTGTTAACTATAGTTTTCAGTTTCCCACCAAACATTCTACTTTCTCTTTTAACATGACTATACAAGTTCTCACCCTCCGGGCAAAAAGTACCTACTGTTTCTGGTTCCATTCCCAGGTCACTATTTCTTTACTTCTTTATTAGTTCTAAAATTTAAATGATAATTTTGACATTTTTATAAACATTTCTTATTGGTGTTAACTGATATACTAGGTACAACTTACCTAGTCCATCGTTACTGGAAGCATAGGTCAAAAACCAATTTTCATGTGTGTGTGCGTGTAAATGATATATGTAAGTCAATACAAACTCACAGAGGTAGAGGTTAGATATATAAGGCAAACTTCATTCTAAAGAATAGTCAATTTGAGTCAAATGATAAGAAGTGTACAGATTCAGTTTTATAATAGCTATTTTTCTCAAAAAAATTTTTTTTAAAAAGCCAGAAATTAGATTTAAAATGGAGGTGACATGAACAGATAGCTTGGTGGACAAAAACAACTGTGGTGCAAACCTGGTAACCCGAGTTCAATACCCAGAACCCACAAAAGCCAGATACGGGGGTTCAGATTTGTAATCCCAGCATTCCTAGGGAAAACAGACGGTGGAGACAAGAGGATTACTCTGAAGCTGGCAGATCAGCCTGCAGCCAACAAGCCTCAATTGTTGAAGTAATTCTCGAAGCTGTCCTCTGACCTCAAGAGTCAAGCACACAGAAGTGTCACACACACACAGAATAAATTAAATACTAAAATCATTATAACAAGTCTTCTTGTTCACTTTGTGACACCAGCACTTTACAGCACAGTGACTTGGCTTCACAGAACACTTTGCAACCTCTAGAGACACTTTCACTGCTGACACATAGCTGGAGAGGAAGACACTGTTGGTGACCAGTGCACATGCTGTGGTGTGGAGTGGCAATGTCTCCATATGCAGAGTGGCGAGAACTGAGGACAGCAGGAAGCTGCTGGTACCTGTGCTCTTTATGTTCCAGCAGCTGGCAGTCTCGACATGTCAGTTTGTCACAAGTTTCACAGTAGAGCTTCAACTGTTCCTTCTTATGGAAAGGACAAAACACTGGTCGCTGGCTGGTCACCCCAACTGCTTCTGCACAAACCACAGAAGGCAAAGAGATCAATATAGATGAATAGTAAACAATTATTAGGTAATTCATTTAAACACAAACCTTTTGACACTGAACTGCGATGTTTCACTGTCACTATACTGCATATTTTTAAATACTTAAATGCAATTCTTGGGGCTAGAGAGATGGCTCAGGGGTTAAGCCACTGTCTTGCAAGCAGCAGGTCCTGAGTTCCAATCCCAGATCCCACGTAAAAACGCCAGATGGAAATGACTTGGTTTGTACTTCTGGAAGGCACAGCCTAGGGAACTCCAGAGCAATGAGAGAGAAGGTAGAAGTTACCGTTGGGCCTCTACAGGCATACACAGTGCCCTGTGATACACAAGGACAGACACAGGCACACAGAGACACATAGATGCAAAAGAAAAAAAAATTGTTTTTAAATATGATTCACATTAATTCAGGAATAATTTTAAACATTAGGTGACTAGTGAAAAAGGGCTTGGAAACAGCTCAGACGGTAGAAGTTTGCCCAGACACAAAACTCGAGGTTCACTCCCTATCACTAACCAAACTGGAAAAAGTGGTAAATGTCTGTGAGCACGACACTCAAGAGGTAGAAGCAGGAGGTTCACAATTCCATGGACATTCTTGGCTCTACAGTAAGTTCAAAGCCAACCTCAGTCTCAAAAAAGGAACTCTTGGTTTCATAAAAAATACACTGTTAATCATTTACAGAATTACCAAGGCACAAAACAAAAGCAAACATTGTTTAAGCTTCCAAATGCTTGGTAATTATAAGTGTAGAAAATCTTAAGTTTTTTTTTTTTTTTTTTTTTTTTTAATGTGTGTGGGTAGGTGAGAGAGAAAGGGCACTGTGTGTGCCTATGGAGGACGAAGAATAACTTCGGAAATCATCCTGGATTGCGCTTCTAGTTCCTTCTTGCTTCACTCTGGGATTTCCCAGACTCTGCTCAACCAGGGCCGGAAATGCAAGCTGCTTCCATTTCCCTCTGGTGATTTTATGTGGGACCTAGATCCGAACTCAGGACCTTTTGCTTGTGAGATAGAGTCTTAACCCCTGAGCCATCTCTCCAGCCCCATAAATATAGATTATTTTTAAAATGAGTAGAAACAGTGTTAAGTCATAATTCACACTTTAAACACTTATTCTAAATAATAAAAAGTGAAACAAATACATAGCTAGCCTGAGCTAGTCATAGAAATTTGTAATAAAATTAAGATAATAAGAGAAATGTAAGGCTAATCAACAAGGAAACATAAAACTGGCCGTTAGATACATTCAAGAGCAGTCTTGTGGATAAAAACAAATCATAATGTACTATCTGAATAGCTCAAAATGAGAAAAATGTATATATGAAATTTTCTGAGGGGCTTGAGATGACTCAGGGGGTTAAGCCTCTGCCTCACAAGCAGAAGGTCCTGAGTTTGGAATCGGGTCCCACATAAAAACGGAAGAAATGGCAGCATCCTGCCCTTCTGATCCCAGAAAGCAGAGCCTGGGAAATCCCAATGCAAGGCGAAAAGAAGGTAGCACAATCCAGGGTGATTCCTAGTCACACTTGGACCTCCACAGGCACACACAGGGTCCTGTGATACAGAAAGACAGACACACAAAAACACAATTAAAATTAAAAAATTCTTAATGCAAAAATGAAAATAACCATATAAAGTAAATTGCCAATTGTTATGGTCTATATATAAATTGCCCCTATCCCATGCTCCTGATTTGAAGATCTCATCCCCAAGTGAATTAATTGATAGTGAAGGCTTAATCTACTCAATGGATTATTCCATGATATCCACTGAGGAAGGTCACTGGAAGCATGCCTTTGAAGGACATGTCCTGGCTTCTTTCCCTCTTCCTCTGAAGCGCCCTTCCCATCATGATGCTCTGCCCACCAGACCCAAAGTCAATGGAGCCAACAGCCATGGACTGTAACACCTCAAACAGCGGGTTCAATGCTTTCTCCTATGAATTGTTTCCAGGCATTTGTACGATGATGAAAAGACTGAGCCGCATGGCAGTGTACTACAGGAGCATTAAAAGCTCAACAGAAAAGAGCAAATGGAAAATGTAAAGATGATTTGTATTAATAATCTATTTTTAGAACTCAACACATCCTTCTTGATGTTCTTGTCACTGGGGCAAGTACCTTTTGTTTGGTGAAAGGCATTGGTGGCATGATGTCTACAAAGATTTATTACAACACCTTTTTTTATTAGAAACCATGCCATAAGTTTTTAATCTCATTTATTTATATTTATCTAGCTATTTATTTATTTATTGTGTGTGTCATAGTGTACTGTGTGTGCCTATGGATGACCAAGGATGACTTCAGGACTCATTCTCCATTGATTCTACTTCTTTTTGCTTCTATCTAGGATTTCCCAGGCTCTGCCTTCCAGGGCTGGAAATTAAAGCCACAGCCACTTCCACCTAGTGCTTTTCACATGGGGTCTGGGATTTGAACTCATGGAAGGCAGAGTTTTAACCCCTGAGGCATCTCCCCACCCCCATGGCATCTGTTAGCTGACTTTCATTTATTAAAGAACTGTAGTCATCCTTGTGTTTAAAGTCTTTTGACCTTAGTCAGAACCTTAGAGTTTAGGGCTTACTCTGGAGGCCAGACTGGCCTCATAACTGATAGGTGGTCTTCCAACCTCCTCATCAGAAATGCTGGGGTTGCAGGCATGTGCCAGAATTCCTAGGTCACAAACTCAAATTAACTGCTCTGTAGGATACCTGCTGTTCATTTAGCTACTTCATAATTTATGGCCACACCCTAAAATTTTTAATGCTCATAGCTGTTCTATTTCTGTAATCACTAATTCAAATATCCCACTTTAATAACTTTTCTAAACTTGCATTTACTACTCACACTGTTTCTCTAGTCCCTTACTATCAGTCAAGTTTACATGGGACTTGGGATTGGGAACTCAGGTCCTTCAGCTTGTGAGGCAGAATCTTAACCTGAGCCATCTCTTCAGCCCTATTTGCTTATATTCTTGTAAAATCCTAGAGTACAGAAGTATAAGATAAATAGTGCCATTGAATTTAACTTCAAAATAGTTTAAAAATCAAGATTACATTTTTTAACAAAATAACATTAAAAGCAACAAAATAAAAACATGAATGCTACAGTTACAGAGAATAAAGCTTCATTGGTTTATCTATACATATATAAATGAGTTTTATTACAAGAAAGGCCCATTTCTTGGCACACCATGAAAAAAAAAAAAAGAAAAAGAAAAGAAAAAACTTGTTTTTCATTTGCTACACCAAATGACATTTATGGCAGGCAGCAGAAGAATGGAGAATAAAAATGTAAGGCAAAAGTTTATGTCTACTTCATGCTTATCATTTCTATGTACCACAATTTCACATACTGTTACCTTTCACATATTGTTAAGCATATGTAAATGCTGGTAAATGTATCAAAAAAAATCAATGTAGGAGAGTAGAAGATACAGCTCGAGAGGTGGAGAAGAAAGAGCTGCTACATTACCTGGAGATACTTCCTCTTTTTGTCTGACAGTGTGGTCTTTTGTGAACTTTACCCTTTGGTGAGCTCTGATACACGTCTTGCAGAGCCATTCAACACACTCGACACAAAATCCATTTGCTTCTGCATTATCTTCACAACTTGTACACACCTGGTGATAAAAGAATAATTGTTGAAAGAAAGGCTGGTTAAAATTGGTCATACCACTGTTATACCGAATGATATACCAACGAACTGGATATCAGTTTTCTTAGCATTTTTCTAAGTAACTTTATACTGATGTGTTATATGCAGAAAAACAGAAATATTATGCATGGATTAGAGTAATCCCAACTATCTTTTCTCCATAACTCATATACTATATATTCCAGGAACTAGGCCAGGTACTGAATAGGATTAAGGGAAAAAACAGGCCTAGGGTCTATTCTTTTGAGGCCTACAATCTCATAGAGGGAGAACAAGTACAGATTCAAGTTTCTTCACTCAACTAGCTGAGGAGTCTTGGGCAGTATACAGCACTTGTCTTTAATAAGATTAAAAAGGAAGGTGCTGGAGAGTTTGGCTCAGGTGTTAGGTCTCTGCCTCTGCAAGCAGAAGATCCCGAGTTCAGATCCTAGGTCCTAAATAAAAATGCCGGGTGGAAATGGCTGCAGTTGGCACTTCTGGCCTTGGTGGGCAGAGCTCTGGGAAATCCCAAAGCAAAGTAAGGAGGTAGAAGCAATCCAGGATGATTCCTAAAGTCACCCTTGATCCTCCACAGGGACACACAGTGCTTTCTTACACACATACACACACCCCCACACACACAATGAATGAATGAATGAAAGGAAAAAAAGATTAAAAACGAAGTAGATACACAATATCTGAGTAATTACACCACTGAGAATGGTGATGGAGGAAAAGGATGAAAAGTGGAAAAGCTTTTTGGAAAGTTGGGGGAACCAAGAGGGATTATGCAGTGAAACTTTTCCTAAAAAAGCCCAAGACGTGAAAGATGAATCAACACCACAGAATGAACTCTAGTCAGAGTGTCATAATCTAATAGCTATATACAAGAAGAACACGGTCATTTCAAAACTCAAAGAAATCAAATACAAGATAGTATAGAAACCAAGAAGACTGGCTGGACTGGAGAGGTGACTCGGGGGTTAAATTTTGCCTTGCAAGCAAAGGGACCCAAGTATGCCCAAAGGCTTAGTAAGTTATGACCTCTGAATTCTTTCTCCATAGGCCAACTACTGTGGCCTGATTTTCTGACAACAAGATTTTAGCCTTGTATCTGCAGAAGCCACAGGACTGGTAAGGAGGAAATTCAGACACTGAACCACTGAAACATGAACTGACTTCCAGATAGACCTTCCAAAAGGACTATGCTGGTGCTTGTCTCAAAGCTACCAAGTGCAGTAAGTGGAGAGGGTATCTGTCCCAGCTCAACAAAGGATGAATGGTATTTAAGCTGATTTTCTAGACCACTGAGAAAAATATTTACAACAGATTTTGATAAAATTTGATAAACACACTAGGTCCCACATAAAACACTGCACGAAAATGGTGGTGGACTGCATTTCCAGTCCTGGAAGGCAGAGTCTGGGAAACCCCAGAGCAAAGGAAAAAGGAGGTAGAGTGATGGAGGGTTATTTCGGATGTCACTTTTGGGCCTTCACAGGCACACACACTCAAGTACATGTACACACATGCATACACAGGAAGATTGGCAAAAGAAGTTACTACAAAGAAGTCAGGAGCATGATCAACTGGAATCATATATTAATGCAGCAAGACTATTTATACTTTTAAAAATGCAAAGTAATTCTGTATAAGATGAACCAGGAAGATTTTTCTGTAGTTTAGATGAGGGCTGGTATGAGCCCACATGAGAAAAGATTTAAATAGTAAAACAGGTTTGGAAGAAGAGGCAGTATATAAATTTCTAGCTTGTGAAACTGTTAGATGGGACCAGAGAGAGAACACAGTGGGTAAGGTGCTTTCTTGCAAATCTGCCAGCCTTATTTCAATCCCAAGAAGAAGACATGGAGAGAACTAACTCCTCAGAGTTGTGCTCTATCTCCAGCCATGTGTAGCACTATGTATTCCCTCTCAAATGAAAAAGGACAATGTGTAGATGGCAGTACTCTCTGAAATATTGATATAATCTTTGTTGCATAGAAGAAAAAAAAATCCCTTTATTCAGAGGTGATGAAAGTTCCTAACGCCTGGATAATATTTCCATAAAAACCTGCCTTTTCATAGGTCTTATCTTGAACTTTTCCCCATGCCGCCTGCTTGCTGGTACTAGCTGCATTCTGATTCTCACATCTACCACTCTACTTCAACTCCTGGGTCTACTGGGAAGCCCATCTACTGCTCCTCTTCTTCGGATCCTGTAGGTTTCTGTCAGATCTGAAGACAGATGTCGTCCATATCCGTAGCTTCAACTACCATCCTAGAGGGTATCACCTAAAAATCAAATTTTCACAATGGGCTAAAAACAGGAATGAGGAACGTCTACTTCTCATGGCTTAGGACTCATCTCTGGTACATGACGCAAAACTTGAAGTGCCAAGGAGCAGCAAGCTGTGGTGGTGCACAAGGGTAACCCGGGCACCGGGAGGCTGTGTGCAGCCAACTTGGGTTGCATGGAAATCTTCCCAATGTTGCTAACTTTGTGATACTTTAAATTTTTTTCATCTTCTCAAAAAACAACTATTTCTTCTACCCAACATTTTTCCTATTTTTATGTGTGTGCGTGTTATGCTGAAGGATTTGTTTGTATGTGTGAGGGTGCATTTTCCCAAGTATATGTACATGTAAAGGCCCCAAGTTGATGCTGGGACTAATCCGGATTGCTCTTCCCCCTTATTCTCTTTGAGACTACGTCTTTAAGCAAACCAAGGGCTCTGCAACAGAAGTAGTCTGGTTGGCCAGTGTGCTCCAGTGATTCTTCACCACACCAAGATTAGTGATATGCTTTATTTTATAATTCATGTATTACTTTTTCCCAGAAAAAGTAATTACTGTCAATGCAATTAAGAACCTACATTTCTAGAAGAGACAAGGTACAAATTTCAATTTAAAAAAATAATGTCCTATAATTTTAAATGACTTAAAAATGCCAGTATGTACTGACATTTGTTTCATAAGTTTTTGGTTTTGTTTTACATTTTATTTAGAGGGGGTGAAATGAATGGTGTGGGGGGGGGGTTTAGAGAACAACTTGTGGGAGATGGTTATCTCCTTTAGACATATGGGTTCCAGGGATCAAACTTAAGTTGTCAAAATTAACAAAACAAACAAACAAATAAGCAAAAAAACTCCTTTATTGATCCTTTTTGTTTTGAACAGAAAAGACATTTCCTTGAAAAGCATATATCAAAAATAATCAATCCAGTGGGGATAAGCAGCATATCATAGTACCAGAATCAACTTCTATTTCCCCAAATGCTGGAGAACAAGTCTGGGGCTTCGTGTGCTAAGAGCTCACCTTTGAGACTAATCCATAACATCCCATCCTCTATAGCTGGTTTCAACTACCCTGTGTACCCTTGAAGCAAGTCCCCTTTGGCCTTTAATAAAAGTTCACATTCTGAAGCAACGGGAGTACTTTTGAAACAAAAAGAATTTCAATTAATACCAAATAAGACAAGAACCTAATATTCCTTTAATTACTACAAGAAACAAAAAAATGGAAAATAGTGGGTAGGTGGTACAGAAACGATTCACATGTACAACAAAAAAGAGCTTCCCACCAAATCAAGTCCTTTCTAGATCTTTTGATCCCAATTAAAGGAACTGTCAATTGAAGCAAGATCCATATGAACAAATTTACTATACTTGGCACATGCCACAGAATTCATCGGGGCACAGATAACCCAAGAGAGAGTACAGATTATCCCCAAGGGCTAGGCACCTAGATTTGCATAGTATATAGAAATGTTTTCTGTATAGCTTTCTATATAGCCACAAGCAGAAAACAAAAGATACCACTGATCACTAAATCAACATCTTAGACACAAGCACAAGCTACCATGTATACAAGACCTTTTTAAAATGTAGACCTTTCTGCTCAGACATACATATGCTTCACATGTATGACACGGTCTGTTACATTACTAGGAAAATAAAAAGGAGACTAAAATAAAAATTTCTATACATTGCAACTCAGTACAAAGAAACAAATAAACAGTGCTTTCCTGTGGAGAGTATGGAGAGTGAAGACAGAACTGGTTTTGCATCAGCACTGTTTATTCTCCAACTAGTAACTTATCTTACCAGTTATTGTTAGAATAGCTATTACTAGCTTATAATATTGTAGTCAGGTGAGGTTTTTTCCATAGAACCATCAGCATTTAGGTCACTTCATTCACCAACAGGTGATAAAAGTCTTGAAGTTTACACACTTACCTGATTAGACTTTTCTACGGTACTGCTGGGAACCTCAGTTGTATCCTTCACAAAAAAATTATCTATGATGTGTCTCTCTGCACATTCTTGACTGCATACTGGGCATCGAATGACTCCAACTAGGGAAGATAGAGTTGAATTCTAGATTTTAGTACAAATATACTGAGAACTAGGCTAATATCTCATTTAAACTAATTGGGAAGGGATTTATTTCTTTCACAAAATACCCACTCTTTAAAATTTTATAGGGCTGGAGAGATGGCTCAGGGATTAAGACTGCCTCCCAAGCAAAAGGACCTGAATTCAGATCACAGATCCCATGAAAGAATGCCAGGCAGATGTAGCAGAGGCCTGCACTTCAGACCTTGGCAGGCGGAGCCTGGAAAATCCTAGAGGGAAGCAAAAAGGAGGTAGAAGCAAGCCAGGATGTGTCCTGAAGTCACCCTTGATTTTCATAGATATTTCATTCACCCACACATACACAAAGTAAATAAAAATTTATAGCATCTCTAAATTCATAAGAAATTCAGTGTACACATACATACCTTATACACTAGAAAACATTGCATGCTGCACAAATCTCCCAATTTAAAATGATAGTTCCAATGCCTTCTGTTTTTTTTATATACATTTTTTATTATTATTTCAGCTCATACAAACTTAATAGGTACACCAGTTCCCCCTCTCCTCCTCTCCCGAACCCCCTGCTCTCTTTCCCCTCACCCCTCCCGCCCCAATTCCCAGAGTCCTTTCTTGTGCATGCCTGACTCTCCTCTGGACCTCCTCTCCGATGACGTACAAGGACCCAGTGGCCAATACCTTCTGTTCTTAAGACCAGCATCCTCTCTATCTTTGGTTTTCAAGAAGGATACAAAAAAAAAACAAGGGAGCACAATTGAATTCCTGGGTGGCCAGGCCTACAATAGTGAGACCCAAGATAGAAAGATTTGGCTCAGTGCTGGGAGCTTCATTCAGCGATGTGCTGAAGCAGCTCATCATGGTGGGAATTTGTAGCACTTTTAATGACCTCAGGAGACCTTATGACTTCTCACTCTGACCTCTCGAGCCCTCCCCCCCAATCTGATGGATACTATTTTGAGGATCAAGCCTTTAATATATGGATCTTTTGGGTGTCATTTAAAATCTGAACTATAGTAGACAATAAAGTATTAACACATCCTGCAAATCTTTCTTTTTAAGTACAAGAACAAGTAGTCTTTCTTTTCTTTATCAGCAATGAAAATCTAACATTACAATCACAAAAGAAATGGAGTATCTTTGTGACCTTGGAGTATGAATACATATCTTAAACAAACATAAAGCAAAAGTCAAAGGAAAACTAATATATCCAACTATTTCAGAAATACATGGCACACATTATTGAGGGCCTGCAAGGTGACTGAACAAGTAAGCATATCTGTGTGCAAAGCTGGTAACCTGACTTCAACCCCTAGAGCTCACATGGTAGGAGAACCAACTTTCCAAAATTGTCCTCTGACCTCCACACGCACGCCATGATACACATGTGCTGCTCACTCCTTCTCTCAAAATGAATATTTCTTAAAGATTATTGTGTTGAGAATGAGACACCCTAAAGTGAACATATACTCAACACATAAGGGGTGTGGCCAGACAAACAGTGACTTCTGGTCATGATGAGGCTGTTGCATGCATGAACTCCCTGCAGCTCTGTCCATTTCCACAGGTCCTGCATAGGATTTGGCCTGTCAACATTTCACAATGGAGCAGGAAAGATCTCAAGAGGCCCCATACCTTCCTAAGAGACTGCTGAGGGTTAATGATGGATGGGGGAGGGAAGATGCTTTCCTCAATGGAATACCCACTGATACATGATGATTCACACTCAGGCTTTGTTCTGTATGAGGCATATCATCTGGACTCTGCTGCTCCTATGTTAAGGTCATGCTCTTAATCAGCAGAGTGCAGAGTGCAAGGCTGCTAGTACATGAAGACGACCTGGGGATGCTCTGCTCTGACCTTGACAAGGCAGGATAAAGATGAAACTCAGCAGGTAACACATGCGAAAAGACATGAAAATAAAAGGGAAACTGGTAGGGAAGAAAGGGTGTAATGGGAAGAGGAGGGGGAATAGGATTGAAGACTGAGTTGTAAAAATATAAATTCACTATATTAATGCATGAAACTAAAGGAATTTTAAAATGGGGGAAAAATTTTAGGCATACTATTGTGCATCCATACCATGGACTATTATACAACAATAAAACGCACAATCAATAAATGGAATCCTCTCACAGGAAAAAGGCCAATTTCAAGAAGATTATGGAATTGGGGAGATAGTTAACATACTTGCCACAGAAGCAAAAGGGGTGGAGTTAGAATCCTGGATTCCACATACAGTGCTGGGGGGACATGGTGCTGCATCTGTAATTCCAGGGCTAGAAGGTGAAACCTGAGAATCTCCACAGCAAGATAGCTGGCTAGACTAGTCCTGTGAGTGAGCTCTGGGATTAACTAAAGATGGAATCTCAAAATAGGAATGTGAAAAAAGCAATCAAAAAAATTCCTAAATATCATCAGGACTCCACATACACACACACTTACACCACCCATGTGTAAACATACATACACACAGGCATGGGAAAATGGGAAATAAGTGGTATATTACAAGTGATTATAAATGATCACTGTATAACTTGAATCTGTTTCTGGACCTTCATCACTGATAGTTGATTCAAACGGTTTCTTCCTCTGAGCTGTCTTAGGTAACCTAGGCTGTTCTTGAACTCACAATGTAAAGGATAATGACCTTGAACTTCTGATGGTCTTGTCTCCACTTGTCAAGAGAACTGTCATTTTACATTGATAGTAGTTACATAAATCTACATGATGAGGAGTCACACAACTATAGTCATTATCATACTAACATCAATTTCCTGGTTTTGATATGGTATTATGGTTATGAAAAGCCTATTCATTAGGCAAAACAGGCTATATGACTCTTTTTCCCTGTTGAGTATATAATTATATTGATATAAGAAACAGATTAGAGAATGAGATTAGAGGTGAAATCCAGAATTCAGAGTCCATTTTGACTAATTAAAACATTAGCCCATGGACTGAAAAAGAACTCCATTTAGGAATGATTACGAATCCAACCTATTACAAATATAAACATAAGTAACACAACATTACTATCTTCCCAAGGAAGTTAGTGGGAAAATGTCTATTCTAACTCTCAGCACATTTCTAGTTTCTTTACACAAACCAATAGAAGCAGTATCAAAAATATTCTGGAATATATTAAGCAAAGTTTGAAAAGAAAAGTAATTGCCATATCTGTGTGGCCATGGTTATTCTCAGTTGGAATTTTTAAATGGTACATACTTTATCAGTCTGATTGATTTCTTTCTGTGTGTGGGGGGGGCAGGTTTGAAATGGGCGGCTAGGTACGTGAGGGGAGTGTAGAAAAGGGCACTGTGGAAAGGGAAGGAAATAGGTCACAAGGGAAGAACAGACTAGGACTCTTTAGCTATGACGTCAGTACGCCAATTGCTTTGTAAAGACCTGCTATTATACCCACAGATTGGAAGAGCACCTAGAACTCTTCTTTTACATCAGAAGGTGTTTATTATTGAAAAGCAAGATTTGCCAAAAAGCAGAAAATAAGTGTCTGTGAATTGCTCATTCTTTTTTTAAAAAAAATTTAAAAATTCATTATTTATTCAATTGTGAGTGTGTGTGTGTGTGTGTGTGTAGAACCATGGACGAATCCAGGAACCACTATGGACGCCTCCACCTCCTCCTTGTTTACTCTGCCTGAGGATTCACAGGCTCCGTCCTACCAGGACCAGAAATGCAGGCCGCCCTGCCCCCCCACTTCCTCCCCGTGTCTATATGTGGGGTCTAGGATCCAAACTCAGGACTTTCCACCTGCAAGGCAGAGGCTTAACCCCTGAGCCACCTCTCCAGCCCCGAAATGCTCATTCTTAAATAAGACAAATAAGCCTCACCCACTCCCATTTCAAGCCAAGACTCAGGGAACACTGCAGAAGAGGGGGTGGCAAGGTTGTAAGAACCTAAAGTGGGAAGATGGTAGACATATCTCCTGGATATGACAGTCGTGATATACAAAATTTCAAGACAGTTATCTATACTTACACAAGAACTGAATAGGAACCATCTTAACAATATCTTACCATAATAACAAAAAGATCTCAAGAAGCATCACGTGTCTCTCAGAGACAGAGGAAGACTAATGCTGATGGGTAAGTAAAGGAGAATGCTATCCTTAAAGCAATATCCACTGATCTAGGATGCCTGCTGCAGCATAAATCAGGTCAGGCATAAGTCATCACAGACTAGATGAAACACAGTGGGCCATACAAGTGAAAGGATTTGAAATAGGAGGGAGTCTGGCTAGGGTATGAAGAGTTGTAGGGGGAAAAGGAGGCTGGATGGGATTTGGGATTAAGGGTGGGTCGAAAATATTATAAAGTCATTATATACATGTATGCAATATTAAATTAAAAACAAAGAATTAAAAAAGTAAGAGGGCACTGTGTATGCCTGTGGAGGCCCAAGAATGACTTTGGGAACATTCCTAGATTGCTCTACTTCCTTACTGCTTTGCTTTGGGGTTTCCAAGACTCTGCTTTCCAAGGCCGGCAGTGTAGAATCTTGGGTCAGAACTCAGGTCCTTCTACTCAGCAGACAAGGGCTTGAGCCATCTCTCAGCTCCATCAGTCTATTGTTTCAATAAAGTCTGCTACCTACCCATTTTCCCTGTGCACCTCATTCCTTTGCCTGCTCTCCCTGCGCCTGTCAGTTTTGTTTCATCTACCTATGTTTAGTGCCTGGCTATCCCATAAACACAGTGATGATAAGCCCATTTGGTTCACTGATAGTCCAAAGCACCTGTACCGCCATATTCTGATCCACAATTACACCATAGAAAACCACTACTTCGGACAAATTCTAAGCTAATAGTACTTGCTCAACTGTCAACAACCTAAATGTCTGTCAACAGGAAAAACAAACACAATGTCACACTGGAATAGTGTTATACAGCAGCTCAATGTTAAAAATAGAGATTATATGACTGACACAGCAGAGCCATACCAAGTCCCAAAATGACAACCATATTCCATGAAAGTTCAAAAGTAAGACTCGCCACTCAGTGGTTCCAACATGCTTAAGTTAAGGCCCTGGGTTTTACTATCAACACCACAAAAAAGAAAATCAACCAAATCAAAATAAACTATTTCCTTAGGAAAAAAAGCTAATAAAATGTGGTATCAGAGAGAGGGAGCTCCGTGCTGGGTAAGGCTGCTCACAAACCCAGCATACTGAGTAAGCTTCTTCAAAAGCACACATGGGGGAAAGAGAAAACTGGCTTCCAAAGGCTGTTCTCTAAACTCCACTCCTGCACCATGGCATGAATGTGTGCTCTCTAATAAATAGATAAAAATATTTTAGAAGCTAGTAAAACTAGAAACAAAGCAAGTTATCACTTATTACAAAATTGTAATAGTGGCTGTGTGTAGGAACAAAGTGGAAACAGGTTGCCTCCAAAAATAGCTTCCACTGCCAGTCAGAGAAAATCTTTTCAGTACAAAAATAAACAAGCAGTCAAATCAAAACCCCCCAAAACAAACAGAAGGCCTCAGAGACACAGCTTAATCTGCACTACACCTGTAGGGCCCGGTGAGAAAGTGTCTGGGGTGATGTGGAAACCTGAGATGAATTTTTTTTTTCCTGAAGAGGGAACATTTGAAATCAACAAGACAGGTGAAGAGTCATCCTAAAGAGAAATAAAGCAAATACAATAACCTGCCTCTCTTTACCAATATAAACAGAACACAGTCCAGAAACAAGCTAAACAAAGAACAAGCTTATTAAATTGAAACTTACACAACCAATTCATATTTTTTTGCATCTGAAAGAAAAACTTTTTGGTCCATTAACACATCTAAATTGAAGTTGCAGGGGCTGGAGAGGTGGCTCAGGGGTTAAGCCTCTGCCTTGTAGGCAGAAGGTCCTGAGTTCGGATCCTAGACCCCATGTATAGACACCGGGCGGAAGTGGAGGTGGCGTTTCTGGTCCTGGTAGGGCAGAGCCTGTGAATCCCGGGGCAGAGTAAACAAGGAGGAGGCGGAGGCGGGTCCATGGTGGTTCCCGAATTCGCCTGTGGTTCTACACACGCACGCACGCACGCACGCACGCAAAACTGAATAAAAAAATAAAATAAAAATAAATTGAAGTTTCATTTGTGTACTTAAAAGAGTTACAAAGCATATTTGGGTAATTATAAGGTCATTAAAAACATTGGGTAACAGATCACCAATTATGCCTTTAGAAAATTAAGCATATTTAAAATAATTTTTACTTTTTCCACAAATTAAATGTTTTTAAACTTTTAGATTGAGTCTTTTTAGTTTTAGCTTCTAAGTGTAAGTCCAATAAAGGGCTTATGATTTGTCATTATATGTGAGAAAAAGGAATAAATGTATAAATACAAATTAGTGCTCTGTGCATGATTTGTCATGCCATCAATGAATATACACATACCATGTGATGAAAAGATTATGTTGAGAAATACGTTGCTAGGCAACTCTTGTATACTTACAAAAACATAGTACAAAGTGTAAGTGTACATTATATACACTAAGTGTAAAATGGTTGTATTATTAAGATATTATGTGGTTCATAATAACCACCAAAAGACTCACATTCTATCTACAGAAAACTACTTTGCCAGTTTTTTTTAAGCTATGAAGGAATGAATCCAGGGCCAGCTGGGGAAGTGCTCATCAGTGACCTCATTACACCACGAGCGCATAAATCTATTTAAAAATAATACAGAAATGGGAGCTAGAGATGGCACAAGGGTTAAGACTTTGCCTCAAAAGCAAAGTCCTGAGTTCATATCCCAGGTCCCATGTAAAAATGCCAGGCATAAACAAAAGGAACGAAATCGGATTTTAGATCTCAAAGTAAAAAGATCCGGAGGAATGGTGGCAGCTTGCACTTCCGGACTTGCAAGGTGGAGCCTGGGAAAGCCCAGAGCAAAGTAATAATGGGTAGATCAATCCGGATACATCCTGATGTCATCTTTGGACCTCCACAGGCACTGCCCTCTTGTACACACACACACACACATAGACACACACACACACAGTTGAAAAGAAAGAGTGCAAGGGACGGAAATTCACATTACAGTCATATTTGAACTATCTACTCAATAATCAACACAGCTCTCAACAGAAAATGGTAGTATGGACAAAGGAATCAAATAATTCAATCAACTGACAACATTTAATAGTCAATGTCAGCAGAATTAAGTATGAATGGAAACAATGAACAATATAGTACGCTGAACAATAAAAACTGCTTTAAAAGAACTAAAAATGTGCATCCCATGCTTTTTTTATCAACACAGTTTAAATTTAATCAAAATGAGATTAGTTTAGACAAAAATTGCAAATATTTGTAGAAGGTTGTAATTCATTCAAGGCTCTGTCTTTTGAGTGCATAGTCTTGGAATAGCCCGAATGAAACTACTTCCTGAAGACAGCTTCAGTATCTGCCTTTGCTGTGCATAATCCTGCTATAGGAAGTTTTGCAAAACTTGGCTCCAGGACTGTAATGCTATTATTGTAATCAAGAGTGGTACTCAGGAAATGTCAGAACAGTGGAGCAGAACAAAGGTCCAGCAACAAGCTTATGCACTCTGAAGTTTAAGTATCTGCAAGGCTCATTGACTGACTATCAGAGAGAGCCTCAATGATGTTGAGAAGCCTAGTCTGTTCCAAGTCCACAGCCGTATTATATTAGGCCATCTTTAGTACCCTGCCCCCTCAATAGTAAGCTGTTACCACCTTTATATGTGACCTAACATCCTGATGCATACTGGGCAAATTCTTTGGCATGCACAACCGGACCCCTCGATTCCACCAATCAAAGGGCAAAGAATGTCCTCAGAGAACATATACTTTCTATAACACAGATTTCCTCCTTTCCAGTAACCCACCCACCTAATTTTCCCACCTATGTATTTGAAATAGGTCTTGATTTATGGCTAACTTTGTTCTATGATTATAAAATCTTGCACGGAATTTGGGGTAACCTCAATCTGCGTTCCAAGCCATGGTCACTCATATTTGGCTCCAGAATGAACTATCTTTTATCACTCTGAGGTCAGAGTTGTGATTTTTCCATGTACAATTTATAGAATGCATAATGAATCTTTAACCTGATTCCCAAAAAGACAGAAGAGAAGAGAAAATACAGTGGGAAAAAATTTCACAGAAACGAAGTAATCCTACAAGTTTCCATGATGAGTGAATCTCAAGTAGAATAAAAAGAATGTATTGCAAAAAAAACTGAAATCGAAGACAGAAAAAAATCTTTAAAGAAAAAGGATAAATTATCATGAAAGCCTCTCTTAGCCACAAGAAAGGAAGCTGGACAACAGTAGCAGGAATCATCAGATTACCTTCCAAGTAATAAAAGAGTAATTGCCCAGTTGGCTGAAGGTGTCATGTGTCTATAATCCCAGCCCAGAGTTAGAGGAGGATCAGGAATTCAAGGCCAAACCTGGGTTACACAGGAAGTAAGAAACAAGCCTGAGCTACATAAGATCAAAGAATGTGAAACCAAGATGATTATTAAAGACTGAATAAAACACAGCCGCTGGAAACACTATGATATGGCAGAGTTGAAATAAAACCCAACAAAATAGAGTGCCATGTCATCAATCAGAGACTTAGTTAAGTTCATTTACTCTTAGTTTTAGAATTTACTTTTCATATTCATATAAACTTAAGTGAGGGAGCTGGTTAAGGTACCTGCTCACAACATTATGCATTCTTTGCACCTCATAACCTGAGTTCAATCCCTGGAAACCCACATGGTGGAAGAAAAGTTGTCCTCTGACCTCCACATGTATAAGAGCATGCAAGCACTCTCTTTCTTAAATAAATGAATTAAAACTACTGTGAATATGTAAGACATTTACATAAGTTCAGAAGCAAAAAAATAACTCCTAACTTGCCACTATTGCGTTTGCCTTACTCCACTTTCTTTAACCATTTTTATTAAAACCACATTTTTTAGGAGCTGGAGAGAGAGAGCTCAGAAATTAAAGTTTCTTCATCCTAAGCAGAGTCTGGGAAACTAGAGAGCAAAGCAAAAAGAAGTAGAAAAATTCAGGATGATTCTCAAACTCATCCTTGAACCTCCTCAGGCACACACAGTGCCCTTTGATGCAGACAGACGGACACACACACACCTAGGCACACAAAAACAATAAACTAAAAAAAAAAATTTTCTAATTTATCCTTACCTAATTTTTCTTTTCCTAAAAAGTTCTTTATGCAAACCTATTTCTTCTCTTACGCAAAAGTAGTTAACGCCTACATACATTTAAATGTGATTTGTTCTTGTTCACTTAATACATTCTGGTGATTGATCACTGCCCATCACTACACAGATCTGACTTAGCTGCTTGTTCCCAAAATATGTGGCTACCTCCTGGGTGTACAGTGAATCCCTTTGCTGGTTTATTTCTAATCTTCTGATCACAAAAGATGATGCAAAAGATGGCAAAAGTATCTTTAAAACAGATTCCTGTAAGTGGGAAGTGGGTGTGTGGGACAAATGAAATGAATCCACAGCATTTTAGAAATTGTCAAATACACTCTCATAAACATGTTATCCAATTTCTCAAAATCTCAGAGTATACTGACAAATTTATAGACTGTTGCCAACAGGTGTTATCTTGGTACAATTTTAATCAGTATAACTCCTTAATTACAAGATTAGTTTCTTTTTGTAATTAGTAATTTGAATATGTTATCTGGTATACTATTGCTGATCTCTATCATTTGATATATCTATATATTTACATCAAATGTCAGGAAATTAAAAAGTATTATCTCTAGCAGAACTTTTTCTTGCCTACTGCAATTTCTACCCAGATATAGCAAAAGTTCTCTAGCCTAGCAGCAGAGGACACAGCATGCAGGAGGCAGAGGCAGGAAGATCTCAGTTCAAGGACAGTCTGTGGACATAAACATGTGTGGACATGAACATGAAATCCTGTTTATGAACTGACCTGTACCTTACCCCTTAATCATATTAACTTGTACTTCACCCCTTGAGCCATCCTTATCACCAATAACCAGATGTTTCATCCCGTTTTCTGTGTTTGCTATGTTTGAAATTTGTTCCCTGCCCTATAAAAAACCCGAGTCCTAAGTGCTCTTGCTCCTGAAAAGCAGGATGACCCCAGCGCGCTGGTGAATAAAGCCTCTTGCCTTTGCATCGATTCTGGCGTCTCCGTGTCTTTAGTTGAGGGCTCGATCAGGTGCAGGAACTTTGGTTCCAACAAGTCTAATACACAGTGATTTCCAGATGTGTGTGTCGGGGTGCTACACAGAGACACACCCAAAAAGTAAACAAACAAAAAAGGATTCTAGGGAACTAATTATGAACAACTTGACTCTACTTCACAATTACATTTCAAAATTGTTGAAGGCTATGAATGTGGTTTCATCGTAGATTACAGGCTTTAGCAAGAGAGAGGTCCTGAGATCTATTTTCATTGTCAGGAAAAGTAAACAAAAATGGCAACAAAATTTTAACTGGATGTGGTGGCCCCACCCATAATCCCAGTACTTGGAAGGTGGAGCTGAGGAGAATCAGGAGGTTCAAAGTTATCCCCAGCCCTACACTCTATGTAAGGGAAAGTACCACAACTGCCCTGCTTCAAATATCAGGTGAAAGGAGGAAGGGAGCATTACCAGGCCTCTCCTTAAAGACTTAAAGTACCATATGAAAGGAGGTATGCCATTATGGAAAAGCCATTTCCTTCAGATAAGAAAGAGCACGGTATTTTATAAATTCCATCTTCCCTTTTTTTCTCTTTAATCTACTCTGCTAAAATGTTCTTCGGTCAAAAGCATAACATGGGGGAGGGGGAGACCAGGATTAGGAAATTCAAAAGTTCATCCTCAATTACACATACAGAGTTTGGAGCAAGCTTGGGATACAAGAGACAAGATAGACTAGAGTTTGTTCTACTTCTGGTTCTGGATGGAGACGTGACATTTTAAACTGGCCCACGATTTTAATATTAAGAACACATACTATTTTCCTCTCTTTTGTAATCTAAATGGGAATGTCAATCACTTGGACAGGAAACTACCTACCCCTCAGGAAAGGTGTTTGGTATTGAAAAGATAAGAAGTTTTACTCATAAACCCAGAAGCCCTTCCCCAGATAGAAATATTGCAAGTTATTCTGGAATTTCTCAAACACCAATTCAGGTGGAAGGGAGAAGTCTCTAATTTCACTGGAACTGAGCTACCTCCAAAAAGCTCCAGCCACAAGTTTAGTTTTCATTTCTATTCTACAGTAAGTGAAGCAGAAGTAAGCGAGGCAAGAACTCTCAGAAGCAGATGCAACAGTTACTTAGCAACAGCCAGGGCAGATTGACTCAGACTTTTCAGAACTCTAGGTGACTGGTAAAGGTTACCAAGTAATGCAGGTACAGACCCCAGAAGTGGGGGTGTCTCCAGGACTCAGGAACTTCATTTTAACCCATGCTTAGTAGTAACTTCCTAACTCATGTTTAATTCTTGCCTAGCAGTAACTTAACTAGTTTATATTTTTCAATCCCAGAAACAGTTGCTAACAGTTCTTCGCTACTAAGCTTGCCTACTTTTCTGAGTCCTAACTCAAAATGTTTAACTTTCTCTGCTCTCCTTTCTGTTTTCCCTTTTCCAGCACTCTGGAAGGGGGTAATGAGAGAGAATGTAAAAATAACTGAAATTTAAAATACGCTAATATACATCTATAAAACTGTGCAAGAATTTTAAAAAACTGGGAGTTGCCAAGCAAAGCAATAAAACTAGTAAATCATCCCAAGCAGGAGGGAGAATGTTGCCAGAACTAAGGATGTAACTCAGTGGTATGCCTGCCCAATAGTCACAAAGCCCTGGTTTCCATCCTCAGAAATGTAAGCTGTTGCAGTTACCCTGCCTAGTTGCTGATAAATTCATGACCAAACATCTTAAAGGTACTTCATTTTCTTAGGATTGTCTGGTTACAATTCCTTGTCTAGCTTGGGGCAGAGGAATCGACCACACCAAATCCACAAGACTGCTGAGAGAGGGACAATCCT
This sequence comes from Typhlomys cinereus, assembly GCA_023101885.1. Taxonomy (NCBI): domain Eukaryota; kingdom Metazoa; phylum Chordata; class Mammalia; order Rodentia; family Platacanthomyidae; genus Typhlomys; species Typhlomys cinereus. The sequence goes on along the minus strand of JALPQD010000021.1, from coordinate 11,789,255 downwards.
TACTTGCCAGACCAGCATGTCTGGCCAAGTGTACAGAAGATGCTGCTCCCTTCCTTAACCAGCCTGCCCACAAACCGTGGGTTGGGCTTCCATCCCTATAGGCTCACTCAAGTTTAACTCAATTACCATTCAACCAGCATTGTCCACAAATATGCCCAGTGCTCTGAGTCTTCAACTGTCAAGTTGACTTGAACATCCACCGTGATGGTTGCTGGCTTGGTGCAGTAGAACACCCCTGTATCAGTAGCACTTGGGGCGCTAAGGCAGCAGCACTGCTTAATTTTCAGATTGTTATCCAATTAGTACCAGACTTTCCAGCAGAGATATAAACCTCTGTCAGGATGCTCAAAGTTCAGATCAATTATGAATGCCATATTACTTGTTCCCTCAGATGTATTCCCTTAAATCTCAAGTCCCTTAGCTCTTATCTTCCTCAAGCTTGCTGCAAGTTTATCCTGGAACTTACATAATTACCCTGAGAACCCTCTGCCCAATGACAACATGGCTATCTATAGACTTTATGACACTGCCACTAATGCTGAATAACCACCAAATGAAACACAAGTTTCCTTTTTCTGCCTAGGATAGCACACCAGTAAGTACAGACAACCATTACTTAAAAATCAGCTGAAAATTCTTTACCTTTGGAGAAACCAACGTGTGACACTGTCTACTTAGGCATTATGTTTGGGGAAGACTTGAGTTTTTGGTGTGGGAATGCATTTATCCTGTCTAGTTACATACACTATTTATATAGTTCCAAAATCAATACTGCTATATATGCCATGAGTTTTCATTTGGATCACTTCCCTTGTCCTCTTGGCCCCAATGGTAGCACTTTTAGCTATCCCTCCTCAACCGTCTATAAGGATGTATTTTCTCTCATTTCTTATTATCACTAAGATATTGTTGTTTTTTAGATCCTTTTAGTGGGTAGGGCTAAGACACACACACATGCACAATGGCTGCCACATATAATAGCATGTGATATATATATATTCTCCTATGCTTTGATATTTCTACTTGTAATATACATTAGACTTGGTTTCAGAATGTACAGAGATCTTTTTTGGGGGGGAGATAGAGTTTTTGTCCCATCTTTATTTTTTTTAATGTTGTACACATGAATAAAGTGACTGTATGATATTTTCAACCCTTAGTCCCAAATCCCATCCCCCCCTCCTTTTCTGCTTACAACCCTTCATCTCCCCTGCCTGACTCCCTCCTATTTTCAAGTCTTTTCACTTGGATGGCCCACTGTGTTTCATCTAGTCTGTGATGACTTATGCCTGACCTGTTTTATTCTCCACTTATACTTTTCATAACCGTTTAGTGATATACCATGGTTTATTTTACCAGTAATCTATCTATTGCTGGTCAATCTTTATTATCAACATTCCAGGACCTCATTTTATATCTGTGATGAGAAAGTGGCGCTGCAATTTTGCTAAACCAAATTCCCTTCCACAAAGATATCAGCATTGGGCATTTCCATGGGCATTATAATGAAGTGTCTTTTTTTTTTTTTAAGTTTTGCACTGAAAGCACAATGTCAAAGTAGAATGTTGGATCTACATTGGGAGCAAATATTTCAAATCTCAATAAACAAATAATTCTTATGAAGGTTCCACATCCATTTCAAAGTACTCTTTTATATACAATGAGGGTTTTTTTTTTTTTTAAAGATAGGATCTTATGAATTCTAGACTGGCCTCAAACTATGTAGCTGAAGATGACCTCCACCTCCACAGCTATTCTATATGGCACTGGGTTCACACCCAAGGCTTCATGCATGCTAGGCCAAGCACTCCACCACTAGTGGCTCATTTTTGTTATCTCCTAGTTTGTATGTAATTGTTAAAGCTACTGAAAAAAACCTGTCACAATACCTAGCAAAAGATATTGTAAAATAATTGGTTTGTTATTTTTATGTGCCCAGCCTTACTTTTCTTCTGTAATATCAACTTTCATCTTAACCTGTCTTTCAGTTTTATGGTTGAGGTCTGCTGTTCGTAAAATTGATTTTTTTCCCTCTTAATAGACCAGGAAAGCCTGTTTCCTGTAAGGCTAACTAACAGTCTTGATTCTGTAAGAGAATGCACAGACTATTATATTTCTCCTTTGCTGTAATCTAAGTGAATACCCTTGGTCATTTCTGTTGAGTGTTTATTCTTTGGTACGACCACACAGGACCATCTTTCCTCTTTTTTTAAAGGTGTGTCTGTGTCTGTGGAGGTTCAAGGGTGACATCAGGAATCGTCCTGGATTGCTCGACCTCCTCATTGCTTTGCTCTGGGGATTCCCAGGCTCTGCCTTCCAGGACCAGAACTACGGGACATAGCCATATTTCCCTGGCATTTTTACATGGCATCAGGGGATCTGATCAGGGGATCTGAACTCAGGTTCTTTTGCTTCCGAGGCAAAGGCTTTATTTAACTTTATTTAAAGCCATGTCCGAGTCCTTTTCCTGTTTTCTTAAAGGTTCATATTTTTAGGACTGTAATTCATTTTTTTAGTATTTTTTAAAATAATTTTTTTTTTATTATTTATTCAATTGTGTGTGTGTATGTGTATGTGTAGAACCACAGACGAATTTGGGAGCCACCATGGACGGCCTCCACCTCCTCGTTTACTCTGCCCCAGGATTCACAGGCTCTGGCCTACCAGGACCAGACACGGCCGCCCCCACTTCCACCCGGCGTCTAGGATCGGAACTCAGGACCTTCTGCTTGCTTAACCCCTGAGCCACCTCTCCAGCCCCCAGTATTTTTTAAAATAAAATATACATATAAGTTAAATTTGCATGTGTGTATTTAGTTTACAGCATTATCATATGCAAAGTCCACAACAGGTAGGACCACTACCAATACAGCCCTGCAATCCTTAGAAATGTTAATAGGCCCTAAAGGCCCCATACAGGGTGGAAAAAGAACAGGTCAGGAACATGGTGATACAATTACAATGATAAAGCTCTGTGCCTTTTACGTATGCTAATCAATGTCTAGATGGCTTCCAAAGAACAGGAAGGAATATGTAAAAATCACTTCTCCCCTTGAACCCAGTTAGAGACAGAACAAGATCTATCCTTGCCCTTTGCGGGAAGGTCAACAGGAGTCAGCCTACAACTATACCGCATAGGCTGGCATCCATGCTGACATAGGCACAGAGCTATGCTGGAATAGGAGACACACTGCACCCGAGACTGTGAGGGATGCCCTTGGCATCCATCTTCAAGAAATGGAGATCTTGGGCTTGAGTGTTCCCTACAACTCCCCCTTGATCTCCTGCCTCTCCTGGCCATGTGCTGGGATTACATGCACACACTAAGTATGGCTTCCCAATATAAAGCTTTGTGGACTTATTAATAACCCCTCTAGATTCTCAGTACTGACCCTTAAATAAACTTGATTCTTCCCTATAATGTCTATCTGCTGAATATTGGCTTTCAACAGGGAGCAGTTACATATGGGTCATTCAAAAAATAAAAAACAAAGCCTAATTATCTAAATTTGCAAATTAGAGTGGATTTTGCTCAGATCTTTAAAAACATCAAAAAATTACAGATAACTTTGTGAGCAATTTTTTTAGCTAATGAATTTGACAATTTGATGAAATGAACTTTTTTTGTGTGGAGGGGGGTATGAATCAGCTATATAGCCAAGTCTTGCCTTGAAATCTTGATATTCCTGCCTGCAATTCTTAAATTCTGAGACTACAGACATAGATCACCATACCTAAAGACAATTCTCTTCAAACAATTTATCTGAGATGACTAAGCATGGTAAGATGTCTGCCCCAAAATCCGGAAACCCAATTCTATCACTGTAAATCCATGGTAGAAGCAGAGAAGTGGCTGCTGACGTCCACCTGTTGGGGAGTTTTATGCCCAGGTTCTTGTGTTTGGAAGTCGGAAACAGACACCAGAACATTGTGTAGAGGATTAAGGCAGATTTTATTACAGGACAGAAAAAAATGGAACTTATGTACATGGAGTTCGTGAGGGGCAAGAGAGTCTGCAAAGACACTGAGTCCATGAAGGATAAGAGCCAGAGACGGCTGGCAGGGTCAGGGGTATTTATAGGGTTAGGCAAGCCCAGGAAAAGTGGCTTTTCCTTATTGGTCAGATCCAAAAACTGATTGGGGCTTTTGGTTCCTACATCTCATTGGTCTGTTCATAATCTGGCTTAGCCCAGTCAACCATATGACTGACTGTTTATTGGTCCAAATGTTTTTGGGGAAATTTAGCATACCTGCAATGGAGAGCTCATCTCTACATCCTTTCAGAGATATCCCATAGAGAGTTGGGGGAAGCTGGAGACCTTGCCTCTGTGAGTGATTAAAACCAGTTCCTCAGATTAGCAGGATAATCCCAACAGAGGGAGATAACCTTTCCACCATAAGTACTGTATTCTAAAACTGCCGAATAAAAGCTGTTCTTTCTCACCCATGCACAAGACATGCATATTGTCTCCTCTCCCTCTGTGTCTAGTCAAATTTAGAAGAAATGGAGTAAGCACTATGTCACGACCCAGTGAGTTCTATCTGAAGAATGCCAGATTGGCTTAACATTTGAAAATGAACATGAATATGATTTGAATATGATTTACAAGAACAGAAAAAAAGAGAAATCACAATTGCTAGCCTCAAGCCCTCCATTTTATAAAACCTCCACTCTGACTGGTATGTGGTAATTCCCAGCATCAACCATAGGAGGCATTTTAATCCACTTCTAATTTATCTCCCTAGACCCTAACCTCCCCACCCTAATGGCCTTGAGAGAGAACATCTTTACAAGACAATCTTTCACTCCCCACCTCCACTGCCCTTCTTCCCAGGCAACTCTTTAGCAACCTCTGAAGGCCATGAAAGACATGTCTCAGAGCTCGGCAGACACCCTCACCCCACCTTCCTGGGTTATTTTTCAAACTTCCTCCCACATCTTATGTTTCTTTCAGTTATCTATTCTCTTTTAGCTATCTTTTCTGCTCTAATGTTCTCTCACCTTAAGGTTAAACTATGGTTCCTTTGGCGGCCATATTTCCTAACTTCTCTCTTACTAGCTTGTCTTTATCATGGACCTTACATACTGTCCTAGAATCACTGAATTTCTTCCCCATTTCCAGTCCCCCTCCCACAAACCTAAGGACAATTATTTCAATAGATTTAAGAAAAGCATGTGACATAACTGATTAAAAAACATTCATAGTACACTAGGAATTAAAGAATTGTTTGGCAAAGATCATCTATATAAGAAATGTATTAATGATGAACAATTTTTTTTAATTTATTCAATTGTGCGTGTGTGCGTGTGTGCATGTGTGTGTGTGTAGAACCACCATGGACCACCTCCACCTCCTCCTTGTTTACTCTGCTCAGGGATTCACAGACTCGGCCCTACCAGGAACAGAAATGCAGCCCCCCCCCACTCCACCCGGCATCTACACGTGGGGTCTAGGATCCGAACTCAGGACCTTCTGCCTCCAAGGCAGAGGCTTAATCCCTGAGCCACCTCTCCAGCCCCAGATGAACAAATGTTTTTATCTTAAACTCAGGAATAGGGCAAACATATTTTCTTTCATTTAATATTGAAATTCTGCTTCACTATAATATTGTCCTGAAGTCCTTTGTAGTATGCTGTAAAGAACAGAAGTAAAACTATCTTCATAGTCTATAAAGTAAATCTTAATAGATCTTTAAAGAAAAAAACCTATTATATCTAATAGTCAAAAACTCAGCAAGATGAAATAAACTGTTATACCTAATAAAGTAGTGACATGAGATGCAAATAACTGGTGTTTTAATATACAAACAACTGGAAGTACAATTTTTAAATTCTTACTAAATGTTTCAGAGAGAGGGAAGGAGAGAAAGAGAACATACACATGCTAAGGTATGCAGGTGGAAGTCAGAGACACCTTTCGAAAGTTGGTTCTCTCCTTACACCAGATAGGTTCTAGGAATCCAATATAGGTCCCAGGTTTGCATGAAGGTAATTCTCTCCAGCTAGCCAGCATGTCAGTCCCTGGAATAAAAACTTGCAGGTGCCACCTACATGGCATTTGCCTGGCAGTGCATAAGACCTAGTTCTGTCCCATAGGTCATGGTGGCACACACCTATAAGCCCAGCACTCTAAAGCTTAAGGTCATCCTTGATTATGTATTGTGTTTGAGGAAAGCCTGGGTGTCAACTTGGCAATAGAAGGCTCTGAGTTCTAGGTAGAGTTCTGAAAAATCAGTTGAGATAGACCCAAACCAAGCAAGCTATAGAAGATTGTCCAATTGATGGGGGAAAGTCCAACCAATGGTGGGTGGGCAGGTGACTGAATGGGGGAAACTGGCTGAGGAAGTTGGCATCCTTCTGTATACTTGTCCACATGTTTGATTGGCAAGTGAGGATTGTCCCTTTTGGCAGTCTTATGGATTTGGTGTTGCCAGTATTTTTGGCTGTTGGTGTGGTGTGAGCTCTTCTGCCAAGCTCACAAAAAACTGTAACTGGACTATAAAACCCGTTTGCCTAAGCCCTTAGATCATGAATTTACTGGCAACAATGCAGGCAAACTGCAACAGAATTTGGTACCAGAAAGTGGAGTTTTGCTGCTAAATCTGACTATTTAAGAAGTATGGCAATACTTCTTAAGTATTTTAAGATTGTGGATTATAGAAATCATTGAGTAGAGTTTATTGGGCTGTCTCGATAGTGATGCTGAGAGAATTGTGAGTTGTTTTGGTCCAGATTATGATGAAGGAAACAAGGACTTTGGCAAAATTGAATTTAAAGAGGAAGGACTGATATGTTCAATCTTGAAATTTTGGACAACAGAGTAGCTTATGGCAGTTGAACGTCACTGAAGAAAAGTTTATTGCTTTGCACTGGGACAGTCAAAGAGTTGATGTTTTCAAAATCCAATGTAATAATTACTCTTGTGTGTTGCTATGAGAGAACATTTGAAGTCAAGCAACTCAAGGGAGAAAGGGAGACTTATTCAGCTTACAGTTCCAGAAGGGAGATAGAGTCTTTCATGGTGGAGGTGGCATGGCTGACTGACTGAAGCTGGAGTCAGGCTACGTCACACCCATCAGAGAGGCTGAGAGTTGAAAGACTGCTGCAGCAAAGGCCCACTTCTCCTGGAGGTAGGGTGGGACTAATCCACCTCAAGACCCACCCCCTGTGACAGCCTTCCTCCAGCAAGACTCCACCTCTCAAAGGTGCCATGATTTTCCCAAACACATGAGATTGTGGGAGACACATTTCAAATCATGACACCCAGATTCCTTCAGGGGCTGAAAGCCTAAGCTAAAGCAGTAAAGTTTTGGTTACCCAGAAAAATTTTTTCTAAGGTCAGCTCATGGAAGTTGGTAGAGCTGTAGTTCAAGTGGACCAAGCTACCCTTCAACCTTGCTGCAGAACGTGCCAACATCCCCCAGGTAGTGCTGGCTTTGATGCATGATTGAGGGGACGTGGAGAACAGCTGAGACTTGTCACCAAGTGGCAGGTCTGGAGTTTCTGCAAAGGAAGTTGGTGAAGCTTCTAGCTGCAGAAGCAAATTCAGAAGTTGCTGGAGAGAGAAGCCAGAACCATGGGATGCATGCTAGGGATGATATGAGTGCAGATTCCACTTAGTTCAAAGAAATGCTATTTATGCAACTTTGAGATATAAAGAGAAACTGGGATTGTCCAGAATCTTTGAGCCACCCTGACTACATAATGAGTAACACAAGATTGACACTGAACTATAGGATGTGATATTTGACTAGCCAGATTTCAGTCTTAATTTGATATTTTCCTGCTTTGTCCTACTGCTGAACTTGACTTCGCATTTAATCAAATCAAAGTCCAAAAGACGCTGGACTTATTTTTAAAAAGAAACTAAACTTTTAAAATGTTGGAACTGAGCTTTTAATGACTGACATTTTAAAATTGGACTTTGAGAACTTTAAATCTTGGATTTTACAATAAAATTAAATATATTTTATATTCTACGACAAATGTGACACCTGTGGGGACCAGCACTGAAAGATTACAGTTTAGAAGTGAAGTAGTTTTATGTCAAACAGATAAGTAGTAGTGTCATAATTAGATACTGGTATCAACCTGGCAAATGAAGGTATAGTTTAAGAAATTAGTTCTTGAGTGAACGCCCAAGGGAGATTGCAGGAGATTATCCAACTGATGGGGAAGGCCCAACCCATCACCAAGGCATGGTGGTAAGGAAACTGCTATCCTTCTGTATACTTGGCCAGACAGAGGTCCTTGGTGTGGGCTCTCCTACCAAGCTGGATAAGAAACTGTAACTGGACTATTCCAAGGAAGAATAAAGAAGCTCCTTATCCCCTTAAGTCATTTAGTGATGAATTTATTGTCAACAAAGCAGGCAAACTGCAACAGTGGGCCACCTATATGATTAATGATATCTAGGTCGCATTGATGAAGTATTTGGGAATGAATGTAGGTCTCATAATGGTAGGTCTACACTCTGCTATTGAGAGCCTGGGTTCAATCTTAAGCACTGCAACAATGAATAAAACTCCTGAGGGGAAAAAACTGATGAATTTTTGGATTTTACTCTGACAACAAAAAATGCAACCCCTTTCAAAAGTATGTTATTTCTTAAAAATAGCTCTGAGACTGTTTATCTACCAATATAATATCCCAAAGAAATACTTTTTCAAGTATCTAACTCTGTGTATAGAAACTGCTATACCAGCTAGGGCTGGAGAGATGCCTCAGGGGTTAGGCCTCTGCCTCTGAAAGCAGAAGGACCCGAGTTCAGATCCTAGATCCCATGTAAATGCCAGGTGGATAGTGGTGGTCTATACTTCAGGCTATGGAAGGCAGAACCTGGGGAATCCCACAGTGAAGCAAAGAGGAGGTAAAAGCAATCCAGGACGATTGAGAAAGTCTCCCTTGGTCCTCCACAGGGACACAGGGCAAGCTCTCTCTCTCTCTCACAGGGACACAGTGCGCGCGCTCTCTCTTGCGCGCCGTGCGCACACACACGTTCTTAAAAAAAGAAATACCACGCTAACGAAAGAAAGACATCAAGCTGAACACAATCCTCTGTAATCCCAGCATTTAGGAGACAGAGGCACAAATACCGCTCCAAACTTGAAATCAAGTTAATCTACATAGAGATCCACTCTCAAAAACAACAGGGTTGGTTTGGTGGATAAATTGCCTGTTTGTAAACTTGGAAACCTGAGTTTGGTCCCTGGAAGCCCACACTGCAGGAGAGAACTGACCTCTGAAACTTGTCCTCTCACTTTCACCCATGTGTCATGGCCTATGTGTCCCCACCCCCACCCTCATTACTAAAAACAAGGCAAACGACAAAAATAGGCAGTCAAGACTGAAATGATATTTCAATGTGGGCTTGTGGCCATTCATCTTTGTTCAGTAAAAAGTGTGAGCTTACTATGATAATCACAATAAAACTGTGTATTTTTAGGTAGTTAGAAATAAAACGCAGTCAGGCTTGTCGCCTGCTCAAAACCACTTTGAAGAAAGCTTCCCAGCTTTGGTACGGGCTGCAGATTCAGCCTATCTTGAGAGATGAGACACAATGTTGTGGAGTGTCACAAGCACTAGCCACATCATGAAAGCTGATTGGGATGCCGTCGCAAGCTGAACTCCAGTGTCCTGACAAGACAAGCCCAGCTGCCTGCTAACTATGGGAATGCATGTTCTTGCAAGAACACTTGCAGCTCTTTTCTTTTACTGCCTCTGTCCCCTCACTGCCTCACCTGTGTAGACTTTCATTCTGGACTCTCAAGAGTCCTAGTGTTGGAAAGATGAGCTGCATAAACTTTGTTCCTGGACCTTCAAGATACGGTGCCTATTTTTTTCCCTCCCATGGACTACAATATAAAAGGAATTTAAAAGGCTTTAGAAAAATGATCCTAATGGGGCTTAGTGAAAATGAAAGTATATCTAACTTCTGCTGCTTTTATTTCTTAAGTTAAAGCATGCTGATTTGGTAAATCTATTGTGACAGCCACATAGTCAAATAAATTAGTACAAGCCCCATGTTTCCAACCTGCTAGAAATGCAGTTTTATTAGCTTGTTTCTTGTTAAAGTATAGTCTATTCCCGTTTTTTTAAGAAACCTTGCCTCTGTCTTGTGGCTATTAGTGGCCAGTCACAGGTAACTCCCGATTGAAGCCCAACACAGAACTGTCCTATTTCACGAAATAGGATAAGCTGATCAGCAAGCTACAACTCTTGTTTCACTCTGAGCTATGTAACCATGGAAATGTGCTTGTATCAGATGGCCAGTTTTAAATTTTACCATCCAAGTGCTGTAGAAACTTCAGTCTGGTCCTTGGGGTTTTCTGGTGATAGTTGTGGTTTGGGGGGGGGGAGGTAGGAGTTTCTCTTGACTCTCAGTGTGTGGTGCCTTCTAGGTTCTCACCTGGGTGTGACATATGCCCACAATCTCAGCGTGTGGGAGGTGGAGACAAGAGAATCAGGAATCTGAAGCCTGCCTGAGTTACAAAAGCCCTCAGACTCCAGGCGCCCTGTCTCAATTACCTGCTTATACCCAACAGATACTGCTTGATCCATGAAGTCTATACTCACAAATTCATTAGAAGAATGATAATAGAAGGTTCACTTGATTAAGAAATGTCTGGTTTGGGGACTGAAAGATGGCTCAACAGTTTAAGAGCACCAACTTTATTAACCACGGAGTCCCCTGTAACCCCAGTCTGAAGGGAGCAGAGACAGGCTTGCTGAGCTGACAGCTCATGAGATCCTGCCTCAGAACAGTATGTGAAGAGATGGAAGATTTTAACTGACACCCCCCTACGCCGGCACATAAACAACTTAAATAAATAAGTAATCATATAAAAAAGCAATGTTTAGGGGCTGGAGAGGTGGCTCAGGGGTTAAGCCTCTGCCTTGCAGGCGGAAGGTCCTGAGTTCGGATCGCAGATCCCACATATAGACGCCAGGTGGAAGCGGGGGCGGCCTGCGCTTCTGGTCCTGGTAGGGCCGAGCCTGTGAATCCTGGGGCAGAAGGAGGTGGAGGAGTCCATGGTGGTTCGCGAATTCATCCGTGGTTCTACACATACACATACACACACACACACACACACAGAGAGACACACACACATGCGCGCTCACATACACACGCACATGCACACAGTTGAATAAAAAAAAAAAAAAAAGCAATGTTTAAACTTTTCCTTTAGCTACTACTAAAGCTGTTCTGAAGATACAGCTCAGATACGACACTGTCTATACAGTGTGTTAAGACTAGGATTTAGTCTTCAGTGCCACAAAAAAAAGGCAAAGTATGGAAGGAGATATAAAAATAAAAAATAAGATATAAAAATAAAAAATAAACCTATCAAGGTACAACTTTGGGGATCAGTGATGGTTCGGCAGATAAGGAGTCTGCTTTGAACCTGGGGGTTTGAGTCTGGTGGAAGGAGAGAGCAACTTCCAAAGGGGTCAGGAGGGGAGAGAGGGAAGGGAGGCAGGCGGAGGGGGGAGGGGGGAGGGAGGAAGAAAGAAGGAAGGAAGGAAGGAAGGAAGGAGACAGAGAGAGAGACAGAGATCGAGACTGACTCAGGACAGTATTTTATATTTATTGTAAATAACCCTAATAACCAGGGAGATAACTCATTGGGTAAAAATGCTTGCCATGCAGGCCTTGACAACCTGAATTTGATCTCTAGGTGGAGACCTGGAGGGGGGAGGGAAAGGGAGGCGGAGGAGGAGAGGGAGAGGGAGAGGAAGACAAAGGGGGAGGGGAATGGGAAGGGAGAGGGAGGAGGGAAAAAGCAAAAAGAAACCTGATGCAATAGAATCCATCTGCAATCCCAGCACTCGAGACAGGTGGCCAGGAAAGCAGCAGGCTTGGACAAGCAAACCTGAAGCATGTTCAAATTGTCAGAAACAACAGACCCTGACTCAGCAAGATGGAAGGTGGAAGTGACTCCAGAAAATGCCCCTCTGACCTCCACAAGGTGGCACGCATGCCAGCTGTCGTCACACAGAAATACTAAATAATAATAATAACAATCCTGGGGTCAGCAAGATAACTCAGTGGGTTAACACCTGCCTGCAAACCTGGCTACCTAAGTTCAATTCCCAGAAGTCCATGTAGCAGAAGGAAAGAACTGAGTTCTTGTTCTAAAAGTTGTTCTCTGATCTCCACTAGTACACCATGCATGTTCTCTCTCTCTCTCTCTTCTACTACTACTACTACTACTACCACACACACACACAAATAATCAACACATCCTGGGGCTGGCGAGATGACTTCACAGGTAAAAAATACTATCCTTCCAAATGGATATCATGACACACACACCTACACACACAGGTAAATGAAATACAGGGGAAAAGACTAATATCCAGGCAAAGTGGCTTAAACTTTTAATCCAGGCACTTGGAAGACTGAGGCAGGAGGATCACTACAACTGAAGGGCAGCTGGGTTAGAGTAAGACCCTATAAATAGATGGCAGAATGATAATTTAAGACAACCTACCCCTTTTTACATTGGCTTATTTTAGTTTAATGTCTTTATTTCCTGGTACATTAACCTTACAATTCTAGGATGAGTTTTGGGCACATCTGTGAAGAATTAATATTTGAGGCTAATATTTGAAGAATTAATACTTGAGGCTAAGCAAACCTGCAGGACTGATGTGGGGAGACCTAGTTCAGAGTAGGTAGGACCATCCCCTGGGCGGACATAAGATGAGAGAGCTGGTTCAGTAGCTGGCATTCTTCTGCACACTATGGCAGACTTGCTGTCTCTCAGCAATGGCTACAGTGTGGCCAGTTCCTTCAGCTACTGGTAATGACATGAACTCTCCTGCCGAGCTTGACTAAGAATGTACCCAGACAATATAAGTTAGAGTAAAACCCTCGTGTAACAGGTCATGGATTTGTTGGCAACGTGCAGGCAAACTACAACAAAACATAAGCACTATCTTCTTATTTAAATGCTCTCCTTTAGCTGCAGATTGTAATACAACACAAATATTAAAAAATACAGAGATTCAAAGCCAAGGACAGGGCTCTGTGGTAAAGGCAATTCCAGCCCTGAAAACCTAAAATCGATCCTGAGAACAACAAGGTGGATGGAAAGAACAAAACTGATGGAAGTTATCCACTGACCTCCACACAAGCATAAAAAAATAAATAAACTCCTTTTAAATTTTGGAGACTGAATTCCTGGAAGTTCAAAGTTGCCTCAAAATCATAGACCATAATTTTCATTCATTCATGCTTTCATTAATTCAAGTCTGTGTGTTAGACACATAAATCTTGTTTTTAAAATGATCAAAACTCAGATCATAGTTGGCCACTATCCGTTCAATCATTTCCACTAATCTGTTTAGTCATTTAAAATTATGTATTATTATTATTTATTCAACTGTGTGCATGTGTGTGTGTGTGTATGTGTGCGCGCACGTGTGTCTGTGTATGTGTAGAACCACAGACGAATTCGCGAACCACCATGGACGCCTCCACCTCCTTCTGCTCCGGGATTCACAGGCTCCGCCCTACCAGGACCAGAAGCGCAGGCCGCCCCCGCTTCTGCCTGGCGTCTATACATGGGATCTGGGATCCGAACTCAGGACCTTCCGCCTGCAAGGCGGAGGCTTAACCCCTGAGCCACCTCTCCAGCCCATTTAAAATTATGTAAATACCACAAATACTCTTATAGGGTGGAGTCTAAGATTCAACCAACAGTAAACAGAAAATAAATAGGAAAAGTTGTGTATTTAACATGTAATCCCAGGATGGTTAATTCTCTCAACTTGTTAGGATCTGTAATCACCCAACAGACAAACCTCCAGCCATAACTGGGAGGAATTTTTTATATCAAATTAGATGAGACCTGGGCATGCCTGGGTGGGACCATCCTGATAAGGCTAACTGACATGACAGCACCCACTATACCTGAGGATGGCACCATTTCCCAGGTTTGGGTTCCAAATTGCATAGAAATGAGGCTAGTTGAGCAGCAGCACTAACTGCTCTCTGTTTCCTGATTGTGGATGTGACATGACTGGCCGCTTCAAGCCTTGATTTCACCATCATGAACCGTGTCCCAAAATAAACCCTTTCTCTCTCCCTTCAATTGCTTTTGTCAGGGCATTCTACTGTAACAGGAAAAGAAAATAAGCCATATACATATAATTTACAGGGTCTTGACCTTGCACCACATCTTATTATCTAGAGAAAAATTAAAGCACATATGAAACTATGCACAGGTTACATATATATATTAGGCCACTCCACATAGAAAGCTGAACATCAGCAGGTTTTACCATTCATGGGAGTCTTGAAACCAAAATCCATGCTACAATGGGACACCTGTATAAAAAGAAACCTTAAAAATGTGCCTAAGAGGAGTCAGTGAGATAGTTCAGTGGGTAAAGCAACTGCACACAACCTAGTGACTTGAGTTCAATTCCTGGAAGTCCGAGTGGTGGAAAGGATGCTGTCCTCTGAGCTCCACCTGTGCACCATTATTTCCACCTGCCCATCAACTATTTTCTTTAAAAGAAAAGATGTTAACATGCAAGCTATCCCAGAAAGGAGGAAGCAAGAAGACAGCTTACTAGCTGACTGAACTATCCAAGATCCTGTTCATAATAAAAGGAAAACAATAAAAAATGAAAGAAATGCAAAAGGTTTCACTTTTCCAGGTACTTTGTCTTTTTTAAAGAAATGAATAGTTGCTCAAACATTTGCAACATTAAAAATTTAAAGCCCCGAGAGTTCTATTAGCACAGCCATGTATCCACATTCTCCCTCCCCCAATTAAAAAAAAAAAAGTGCCTAAGAATGAGCAGAGGGAAGGGAACCCGTTCCTTTAATAGCTGTTGGAGCTTTTTGTTCCTAAGGCCACAGATTTATCCTCAGCATCATTACATGGTTGTGTGTACACATATTAACCAAAACTTAAATTTCATCTGTACTAACTTTCCAGCAGGTAACCAACTTCTGAAAAAGTAAGATAAAGATCCTATTCTGCCCTACTTCAACTTAAAGTAGCCTGTGAGTTTCACAAGTGATGATCCAAGGCAAGAAACTCAAGTGCCAGAAACAAAGGGCAGTTCGTTACTTACAGCAACAGTACAAAACACACTGTCAACCTTTTAGCACAGGTTCCCAGAGCCCCAGTGAGTAATGTGATGGTCCGTGGGTACCTGCATAAGCAGCGTGTCAGGTTATTAGAGATAAGCTCTAAATTTAGGAACCGTCGTCTTTCTTGATACCATGAATCCTGCCTACCTCTTGGCTTCACTAGCTTTATTATACTGGATAACATACATGCTCACCCTTTGCTGTGGTTCAAGACACCCTCGGTCAAGGTTGTTCTTAAGACTACATCCTTGGAAAACCAGAAACAAAGAGCAGTCAGTACCTCACACAGACAACAGCTCTGAGAGACCCACCATAAACTGGGGCCAGTTAACTACAGACTGTTCCTAAGATTTGAGCTGATAAATAGGTCTAAGACAGCAACTCGAGCCATCAACTGAATCTTGATCGAGTGTAATTGTTACTGTAACATATTCAACTATTTCCTTTAAAAGAAAAGATGTTAACATCAAGCGACCCAGAGAGAGCTTACTAGCTATCTGAACTACCCAAGATCGCGTTCAAAACAAAACGAAATAAAAAAAAAAAAAAAAAAAAAAGAAAGAAACGCAAAAGGTTTCACTTTTCCAGGTACTCTGTCTTTTTAAAAGGAATTAATAGTTGCTCGAATATTTGCAACATTAAAAATTTAAAGCCCCGGGCGTTCTAATAGCAACAACGATTGCAGTCTAAAGTTCCTTTAAATGCTCCAGACCTGTTAACATAATAAGCAATGGGAACTACCTGTCAACTAATTATGCAGTCACGCCACAAAAGAGAAAGTAACTTCCAGCCACTGCACGCAAAATCGCGCTCACTCAAAAATAAAGAAGTCGACCGCCAAGCACCGTCTCCCGATTCCTTTGTCCCCAACAGAGGGGGCGAGAGGAGAGGGAACTCATTGAGGTGAAGAACCCCACACGCGCCAAGAGAAGAAAACAGACCGTATCCGACCCATCCATCAGTCAGAACCCCTCTCCCCATCCCCTCACGCCGCCGCTCCCTTCCCCCTCCGACTCGGATAACCGGGTAACCGGGAGATGACTGGGATCGGATGCATCTGGACAAAGCTCGGCGGAGGCAGCGGCAGGCGGCCGAGCGAGCGCTCAGATGCGGCGGGCGAGGACCCCGCGCCGCGCACGAGCGCCCGGAGACGCCGGGCCAGGCTCGGCCCGAGCGCGCAGCGCCGCGGAGCCCGGAGCGCCGAGGAGCCCGGGTCCCCGGCGCCCCAGAAGTTGTCCGGCTCGGACGCGGGGCGCGCGGGCCCTCCTCCCCGCCGAGCCCCTCCCCCGCCGCGCGCCCCGCGGCGGCGCCGTGACAGCGGATCTCCCTCCCCCCGCCGTGCACCCCATCCCAGCCCCGGCTCCCCCCGCTTCTCCGGCGCGCCGCTCCCTTACCCTGAGTGGCGAACGACGACGACGAGCCGCTGGCCGGAGAGGCGGGCGCGGGCCCGGGCGGCGGGGTGTCGGCGGCGCCCAGCACGGGCGCGGGCAGCATGAGGTAGCGCTGGGGCGCGGGCAGGCAGCGCTGGCAGAACGAGTGCAGGCAGGGCAGCAGCTTGGGCGTCCGGCTCTGGATGTTCTGGTGGCACACGGCGCAAGTGTCCAACAGGTTGAGCCGGGCCGCCTCGCCGCCGCGCTCCGAGTCCGGGCCCTGCCGGCTCTCCGCCTCGTTCTCCCCGCTCGGCGCCGCCGAGGGCCCCCCGGCGGTCGCCGCCGGAGCCGCGGCCGCCGCTGCCTTCTCCACCGCCACCTCCATTGTCCTGCGCCGCCGCCGCCGCCGCCGCCGCCGCCGCCGCCGCCGCCGGGGGAGGGGGAGCGCGCTCCCGCCCGCCGCCCCCGACGACCTCGCCGCCGCCGCCCCGCGGCTCCTCGGAGGCCGCTCGCCGGAGCCGCCGAGGGACAGCCGCGCGCAGGAAGCCTCCCCGGGCCTCCCGGAGGAGGGAAAGCCGCTTCCCGGCTGGCGCGGCCGGAAGACGCAGAGAGGGGAAAAATAGATGTCAGCGGGACCGCGGCCCCTGCTCCGCGAGGCCGGCGCGCCGTGCGCTCCGCCAACCGCCGCCGAGCCGCTCGAAGCCACCCGGCCCGCCCTCGCCGGCGAGCCTTGTCTCTCGAGCCCCCTTGGCCCACGGCGGGCCCCGCCCCCTACCCCGCACTCCCAGCAACCGCGGCGACGGCCCGGAGCGCGTCATCCAATGGCCGCCGCGCCTGGCCGGAGGGGGCGGGGCCTCCTGCCGGAGCCCGCGAGGCTGGGACGGCCCGGCGGGAGGTCGGGAGTGGGCGTGGCCCGGTCAGCACCCGCCCCCTCCCACTGCTCCAGGACGGCGGCCGCTGATTGGGCCCCGCACGCGTTTGGCTCCTCTGGATGAGATTAAGGGATCGTTTGTCCCCGAGCCGCCGGTACCTCATTCGGCCCTGTCGCGGTGACTCCTCCTTACGGGGCGGCGCTCCGCCTGGTTGTATTCGATCCGGTGCTCGAAGTCCCTGCTTTCAAAACTGTGCTTTGACTCCTGAAGACGTGAATCTCCGAGAGGAGTCAATAGGGTGGGAGGGTCCCAGGGAGGATGAAGGGGGTGGTCGTGACGCGCAGGGGAAAGGAAACGCTTTGTGTGCAAGAGGTTTGCAGCCAGTAATGCTTTCATCTCCGCGATGAATGAGTGCGTGCGCCTGAAGAACGGGGAGGGAAACTGCAGAGAGGGAAATTACAAATTTGGCGGAAGACTTAACTATCCCCATTTAAAAAAAAAAGTGCTATTAATTTTTAAGCGCGGGATTGTGCTTTTAAAGTGAATTAAAACCGATCGTTCTTTATTCGGCAAAATGATATTATTAATAAATTAAAAGCCAGGCATGATGATTCACACCTGGCATTCCAGCACTCAGTAATAGGTTAGGCTTCACGTTCTGCTGCTTCTTGATGTTCGGTGACTTATTTACTCACTTATTTTGCACACAATACAGGCGATCTTCCTTGTATCATGCTTTGTGCTTGGGGGATTCAACCACTGATCAGAATTATCCAGATAAAAAAAAAATCGCACCTATATTCAACGCTCCCAACAATATATTCTAGCAACTAGAAAAAAAAATCTACATTGTGTTCGGTTACAAGTAAGTTGTGCAGGATTTGTACAGATTGTATGTAACATTTTATTATAAAGGAATTGAGCATTCACAGATCTTGGTATCCATAGGCATCCTCAAACAAATGCTCTTCTATATCCAGCACTTTCTCAACTCTTGGTTTACAAAAATCACCTGAAAAGTTTACTTCATGCTAGATCTTTTCTCATCTCCATTCTCTGTTTTATTTTATTTGAGAAAGAAGGGAAAGAGAGAGAGGACGGGAGTTAAAGAGAGTGAATGCATGAATGCCATGACTTGGATGGAAATCAGAACAACTTTCAATAGTCAGTCCTCCTCTTTTGTTATTCGGGCTTTCCGGGAATGAATTCAGGTGACCTGGTTTGCAAGCATGCATCTTACCAACTGTTGGAGTTGTCTTCTCTGCTTCTGTGAGACAACACACAATTGGCTGAGGGAAGAAAGAGACATTTGTTTATTTGACTTATGGTTCCAGAGAGGAGATACAGTCACTCTCGATGGTAGCGGAAGCTGGAGGAGACAGGTCTCTGCTTCCTGTGGAGACAGAGAGAGCTAACTGCAAACTGCAGGAGCCAACTGCTATAGTAACCAATCCCGGTGATAGTTCCTTCCTCCGGAAGGCTCCACCTCCCAAACAGGCCAAGACCTTCCCAAACATCAACAGCCAAGGCTGTGAACACATACCTGGGCCTGTGGGGAACAACTCACATTTAAATGGTGACAACAACCAACCGACATCTCCTGCCCTCCATTCTCAATGTTAGCAGCATTTAGGAGTATCGTACAATGATTTCCTGTAAACTCAAATATCCTTTTTCAGAGGAAGAAAGAGAAAGATTGTGAAACCCACAAGTTTGTGAAACTTACAAGACTCAGCCAGCTCATGAAACTTACAAATCTCTAGTAGAACTCTGTGAGGTGTTAGGAGTAAGGAATAACTGGGGTGAAGGCTGACTGCAACCCCACAAGTTCCCCCTCTTTTCTCCCATCCTTACCCCCCCACACACACCTCGATGCAGCGTTCCTGCTGTATCCTCCCATGCTGATGGGCTTGTCCCAGAAGCTCCCCTGAGGTACCTATGTTCCTCTAAATAATGTAATAAACTCATTGGCTCCCTCAGGCTGGACATGGAGAGAATTATTTGGTCTATTCTTGCCCTCGACATCTGGGACAAATAGAAAAAAGCAAAACAAGGTGATTATGATCTAAGTGGTCTACCATGACCCTCGGATAACCAAAAGTGTGTCTCAAACATGTTCAACCAGCCCACAAGTCTCGGTCTGTATACGGCTCTCAAGCTGTAGTTGCCACTACTGTCCTATTTGATGCTCCTGCCATTGCAATACCACCTTCTGTCAGAATCTTTCTTTTCCTTTGCTCTTCCTCCAAAATTCAAACATGCCTGCTGCTCCCTGGAGACATCTCAAAGTTCAACCCTCTTGCCCTAGTATTTTGTGGTATATTTTCAGTGACATACCTTGAAAGTTTCCAAATACTGTGGAAGTACATTTTGTATTCAAAAATAATGTTTGTTTGTTTGTTTTGAAATGGGATCTCACATAACACAGGCTGCCTCTTGGACTCCCCACCCATCTGGTTTTATGAAAAGCTGTTAATCAAAGCCGAGGCTCCTCACATACTAAGCAAGCACTCTACCATTCAGTGGAGCTCATCCCCAGTCCTTCCAATTTTTCCATTTCTTTCTTTCTTTCTTTCTTTTTGCATGTGAATATGTATTTGTGTATGTACGTATGTATCTATGTGTTTATGTGTCAGTATGTATCAGATGATACTATATGTCCCTGTAGAGGCCCGTGGATGACTTTAGAAATCATCTTGGACTATTTCTACCTCCTTTTTACCTTGCTCTGGGGTTTCCCAAGCTCCACCTTTCAGAACTAGAAGTTCAGGCTTTTGCCAGTTCTGCCTGGTGTTTTTAAGTGGAATCTGGGATCTGAACTCAGGTCCTTCTGGTGATAAAATCATGAATTGATAAAATCGCTTAAAGGAAACAAAGGTATTTAATTTTCTCTTGTGACAGCCTGGTTTCAGTTCCTTTTACAGCTTGGCATGACCCCAAGGCCGAGAGAACTGGGTGCACTGTATTCACATAACAGCTGAGAGTGGCGATCCTTATTTGCCAGATCAGCATGTCTGGCCAAGTGTACACAAGATGCCAACTTCCTCATCCAGTTCCCTCCATCTTATTCACCTGCCTGGGGACTACTCACGCCCACCATGGGCTAGGTGTTCCCTATCGACTAGATAATCTTCTGCAGGTTCTGCTCTAAGCTAAACTACTAATTCTCTACAAATGTGCTCAGAGCTCAAACTCTCAACCATCAAGTTGATGCCCGTATCTAACTATTGCAATTGACCTCTTGTCAACTCAACACAAAAATATATCATGTTTAAGTTGTAACCTGCAGGCTGGAGAGATGGCTGAAGGGTTAAGACTCTGTCTCTCAAGCAGAATGTCCTGAGTTCCCATCCCATAAAATGCCAGGCAGAAATGGTGGCAGCCTGCATTTTCAGCCATGGTGGGCAGAGTCTGGGAAATCCCAGAGCGAAGCAAAAGAAGGTAGAAGCAATTCAGGATGATTCCAGAACTCACCCTTGGTCCTCGTACACACAGTGTCCTCTGATATACACACACGACATAAATTAAAAAAAAAAAACCTCTAATCTACAATGCTTGTCCCCACAGGTGTTAAATTTATCTTATAATATAAATACGTTTAATTTTATTAATAGTAAAAGTCTGAAATTAAAAGTTTTCATAATCCAGTTTTAAAATGTCAATCATTAAAAGTCATTAAAATAGTGAAACTTAAAGTCTTTTTAAACAAGTCCAAAATCTCTTAATTATAAAGTCTTGTCAAATCAAATCAAGTTAAATACTTCCACACAGAATAAACATTGAAATGAAAGCATTAGATCAGAGCAAGAAAAAAAGTTAAGACAGAAATCCAGTAAAAGAAGAAATACCACACTATGTATTTTAATGTCCTTCTTTTAAGCTTATCACATAGTCATGTTGGCTCAAGGATTCTGGATAATCCCAGTCCCTCTTCACAGCTCAAAGTTGTACAAGCGGTGTTTCTCTCATAAACCAGGTTAAATCCCCACTCCAAGCCATCATCAACATACATTGCATGGTTTTGACATCTCCAGCAACAATCTGGTTTCGCCTCTATAGCTATAAGCTTCACTTTCCTTTGTAAGAACTCCAAACCTGCCACTTGGTGATAAGCTTTAGCTCTTCTCCATGAAGCCCCTTAATCCTACATCAAAACCAGTAAGACCTGGATGATGGTGATAAATTCTGCAGTAAGGATAATGTGTACATTGGTTGTATTGGGGTGAGCATAGTTGCCTTCCATGTAAAAACGCTGGACAGAAATGGAAGTGGTTTGCGATTCCAGCCCTAGACAACAAAGTGTCTGAAACCCCAGAGCAAAACAGTAAGGAGGTAGAACATTGCAGGATGACTCCTGATGTCACCTTTAGGCCTCCTTGAGCACACACACTCAAGTGCCCTTTTACACACACACATACACACACACACACACACACACACACACTGAGGCATGCATGCACACACACATGCAAATAAAAAGGAAATAAAATCTTTTTTAAAAATGAAAAAATAAAGCCATAGCAACAACAAAAATAACCAAATGGCCATGGGTAATCATTTTCAAAGAATATTATCTTCCACATTTTCTATCTTCCGTCCACAGCTGATAGTCCTATTTTGAGAGATGGTAGAAATTTTAAGATGTGGGAACTAGTTTGAGGAAGTAGGTCATGGAGGGCATAAATCTTGTCACCCGTTCCTTCCTGCCTCTCCTACTTCCTGGTTCTCACATTGTTACCCACTGTGCTCTGATAGAACCTTCCACACAATGTACTGCCCCACAAAGTGCCAAGAATAACGGAGCTAACTGACGACGGATTGAACACTCTGAAACTCTTAAGTCAAAATCATTCCTTCCTTTTAAATTGTATATGTTTGTCATAGCAACAAAAATACCTTATATACTTTCTCAAGCTCCTGTGGGGGGGGGTTGTATAATTTACTTTGCCCTCTTGGAAACTCAATAGTTGTGACTGCCCTGGTCAACGCAGGATTGTGTCCATCCATGTTCAGCTATCGTGGAATGGGGTAGAGACCCACAATGCTCCAACCCTCCCTAAGGATATGTAAACTCCTAATTGGCTGGACAATACATTTTCTTCAGTGGTATAACACTTACGAGTTGTCTGTGCTCCTGGGAATAACCCCTACCTATGCTCCTGTTCTTTATCCTAATTAAACTCACTGATTTACCAAGCTATACTTACATGAAAATGTGTCACACACACACACACACACACACACACACACACACACACACACACCACCTAGTAATCAGAATAATGAAATTGAAGCAGTTTTTCCATCTTGCAAGGATAGGGACAACCTAAAGAAAATGGTTGGTGAGCTGTCTTGAGGACCAGCATCACTGCTGGATCTCTGAGCACACATTTCCTCCCCCACTTCCTCCTTTGCTGGGGTACTCAGGGAGGTACAAACTTCCTAGTTGGTGCCTGAGCTTCATTCGATACTCCTTATAAAGTAGATTCTTTCCTAAGCTTTATTCTCTACCCCTCCCATTCCCACATCCTGTGGTCTTCCTTCCTTTTCATTTCCTGTTTTTGCAGATATTGAATCTTGCAGAACAGCTATTGTGGAATTTCCGTTACTGGCCCTAATTCTCCAAACTACTTTTTCTGATCCCCCTTCCCCTTTAATGCATGTATTTAGTCATGTAGCAAGCTGCCTGGAAGTTTCCATTGTTTTATAAATTAAAGGAACCTAGATAAGCAGACATCATCTGCTGGGTCAGGAAACATAATGTCTCTTGCCTATGACTTGCAGATTTAAGTCTTCCTAAGACATTTGTTCGACTCCCCGGGAAAATTTCATGCAACTCTGTTCTTCCAAGGGTGATGGTAAATGTTTTTCATAAATATCTACACTATCCATGGATGATTCTGCCTTGGATATAAGCTCTCAATTGATTCCTCCATCGTTCTGGAAATTTCTATAACGTCTTACTAAAGCCAAGTTTTTCTGTTTCATTACTAGTTGATCTTCCTATCCATGCCAAATCGTCTCATACTCATTCTGTGATCAACTGAAAGGCTTGCTGTTAGGTCAGTGAGGGAAGGGAACAGAGTGACTATGGCTATATATGTATGATTGACATGGAGGCCATCATCCTTGGGTGAAGAGAAGTTAACACACTCGTGAGGGACTTAAGAAACATGAGTTCTGGGGCTAGAGATATGGCTTAGGGGTTAAGTCTCTGCCTCGAAAGCAGAAGTTCCTGAGTTCCTGAGATACCAGGTCCTACATAAAAAATACCAGATGGTAAAGGCAGTGGCTTGTACTTCCTGCCTTGGTGGGTGGAGCCTGGGAAATACTAGAGCAAAGCAAAAGGAAAGGAGAAGCACTCCGGGATGATTCCTGAAGTCACTCTTGGTCCTCCACAGGGATACACAGTGTCCTTTGAAACATACACATACCAAATAAATAAATGAATAAAATTTTTCAAAAAGAGGGCTGGTGAGATAGCTCAGGGGTTAAGAATCTGCTTCGAAAGCACAGAGTTCTGAGTTCATATCCCGTGTCCCATGTAAAAACACCAGGTGAAAATGGCAGCAGCCTGTACTTACAGCCCTGGAGGGTGGAGCCTGGGAAATCCTAGAATAAAGCAAAAAAAGAGGTAGAAGCAATTCAGAATGATTCCTGTAGTCATTCTTGGTCCTGCACAGGACACATGTGCCCTCTGATACACACACACTCACACACACTCAAAATAAATAAATGAATAAAAATTTAAAAAATATATGAGGTTTTGTTGTTGTTGTTTTGTTTTGTTTTTTAAAACTGAAGGCCTGAGGGCCAAGGGAACCAAAATTTAGACTTAAAGTCTAGGAACAGTAAGACAGAAAAGATGGCTTAAAGTTGGACAGAACAGGGTGGTAACTGCCACACACAGCGCCCTGCGGAGGAAAAAATCTGCATAGAGCCCCAGGACAAAAGGAGGATTCTTTTATTGCCTCAAGCATTGCTAATGTGAAGCCCCACAATAGGGGGAAGGTGGGGAGTGGTGGTGAAAGAATTAAAAGAATGTCATCAGGATCCATTATGTTCAGAGGTCTGGTCTCTAGGGAGATAAGTCAGACTCTGATTTGGTGGGAAGACATGCAGTTGGATAAGTATGAAGTAGATTAGAGAGACTTCAGTAGTTCCAGCAATTGCCACATTCCATTCAGGGTGAGGAGATTTACAAAATGGCCTGGCTACAGCTAACAATTCTGAAATATATAATAAACTATTTAGGCAGTTGTAGAACACAATAGCCATGTTGGGAAGGTCATTGAAGGTCATTCCCCTGTTACTGGGATTATGCTGAAGGAACATACCTTACTAATGTGGAGAAACTAATTCTAATCCACCCCAGAGATAAGGTCTCCAACTTCCCCTAACCCTGAGTTCCTGAAAGGATAAGGAGATTGACAGGATTCCCATTCCTGCATTTCCCCATACTCAGGGCTTACTCAGATCTGCTTGACGGAACTATTCCCCAATAGTTGGCTCTTCCAAGAGCATGTGCTTATCTGACTCCTAGTGCTAGAGGGGCCAAAGTCAAAGACTGATCCCACACTTCCGGGGTTGGGCAAAGGTCCAGGAAATTTCCAGACCCTGCCCTCAATCCACCCACCAACCTTGAGGGTATAAAACCCACTACTCCTCTTTTCTACATCCAGTCTCTCTCTCTCTTTCTCTCTCTCTCTCTCTCTCTCTCTCTCTCTCTCTCTCTCTCTCTCTCCTCTCTCTCTCTCTCTCTCTCTCTCTCCTCTCTCTGTCTCTGTCTCTCCTCTCTGTCTCTCTCTCTCCTCTCTCTTCCTATGATTAGCCAGGCAGTTCTGAACTCCATTAGAAACTTCCATCTATTTAGTTGGTAGTTCGGTAAGTTTTTGAGGTAAATACCTCACATTTATACCCTACAGAGATGAGCTCTCCATTGTAGACAAGCTAAGTTCCTCAAAAGAAAGAGCTGATCCATGAGGTGGGCCACAAGGTCAATGGGGCTGAACCCTGATATAGACAGACCAATGAGATGTAAGGTACCCAATCAGGTTTGCAAAAACTGGAGCTAATCAATAAGGAAAAGTCACTTTCCCTGGGCCTGCCTACACTTATAAATACCCATGACCCTGAGAGCCATCCTTGCCCCTCACAAGGCTCCATGTCCAGAGTCCATGAGTTCCTTTTGGTTCTCTTACAAAGATCAGCCATAAATCTGATCAGAACCTCCCTAGATTTCATTGGAACTTCCCAGTAGTGGACCAGATAGAAGGAACCACAGAACAGAAAAAGACAGAGGAGAGACTCTCTGAAGCTGTGCTAGGAAATGCTCTTCCCTCCTGCCCACCTTTTTCCCCTCCCCCATTTCTTCATTTCTTCAACTCTCCAGCCCTCCAACTCTGCAAGTCTTCAGTGGGACTAAAAACTCTCCAGGAATCCTCCAGCATTCAGCCGTCACCCACTGGACTACTGGACTGAGCAGCTAGTGACAGCCATCGTTAATCTCAGCCATATCTCATAAGCCAATTCAATAAATTCCACATATATATACTCATTCTGTTGATTCTGTGACTCTAGAGAACTCTAATACAACTGTATTATGATATCTATTAACTTTCCATCTCCCTCATACCAGTAAAGTATGGTAAAAACCTGAGAAGTTGGTAAAGGTATTAATTTGCCATTCAAACCAAAATAGAAAACAGTTTTGTTTAGTGTACTGCAAAGACAGGGGTGGGTAAGGAAATAACATATAGTAGAAAGAGACAGGTGATTTCTTTTTCTTTTTATCTAATATAACCTGTACATATAACATAGAGCCTTATATCTAAAAAAATAATAAAAGTGTCTGGCCTAAGAAGTGAAGGTAACAGATCAGAGAAGTACATGAGCATTGTAAACAACCAAAATTTAAAGAAAAAAACCTGAGCACTTAAAAAAAAAAAACTGGATTGACCATATGCTTACCCCAGTATCTATAGTTATTTATACTTTGAAAAATATTTTATTTCATATTTGGATTATATAAAATAACTTATTCTCTAATTTTAGGTTTTCTGTCAGCTTGAACTTAATGGTATAACTTCTTGTGTAGCCACTAGCTCTAATTTTCAGGAAAGATTGACTTTTAATATCTACATTACTAAATGCTTTGTGGATGCAAGCTTGCTCTATTTTATTATCTTAGTATTATACCAGAATACAGTTTACTGAAAATAGATGAAGTTACATTACAGAAACAATTGGATAACAATACAGTATTCTTCTCAATTTTCTTTCACAAAATTCTTTTTTATTTTTTAAAATTTTTCATTATTTTTGCATATGTATGTCTGTGTCTATCAGAGGCTACTGTGCGTACCTATGGAAGCCCAAGGATGGCTTCCGAGAATCTTCCTGGATAATTCCTACCTATTTTTGGCTTTGCTGTGCGATTTCCCAGGCTCTGCTTTCCAAAGTGGAAACGCAGGTCATTGCCATTCACACTTGCCATTCTTTAAAAAAAATTTTAGTATTATTACTATTTTATTTTTCTAGTTTTACAACCATATTGATTACATATCCCTGTTCCCCTCTATTGCCCTTCCCTCCCATTTTCCTCTCTTCCCTTCATCAATTCATTCCATCCCTCCTGTCCTCCAGCCTGTTTTTTTAATTCTCTCACATTTTATTTTTTTCCTAATCATACAAGCTCAATAGGTACCCCCTGTCCTCTCCCTCCTCCCCTCCCCTGTTGTCCCCTATTGCACTCTCTCTCCTTCCTCCCTTTTCTTTCACCTCCTCTCTCCCTCCCTCTTTCCTGTTGCATCCCCCTTCCTCCCAATCCCCTGGAATATCCATTTATATGGACACCGAACCTACCTCTGAATCCTCTGCCCTAGTGAGGGTTTAGGACTCAGTGGCATAGCCCAAGCCCCTTCTTGGGCTCTCTGCTAGCATGGGAACTCTATTATGACTATTTAACCCCTTGCTATAAGGATCCTACTGCTTGAAACCTTCTCCCCTGTGATCTGTGCTAGACTTTGGGGGATCGTTGACATGTTGGCCGTTGTGCAGGTCAGGCAAAGTCCAATCCTGCTGCTGCAGCCCTAACTTGTATCGAGTATCTTATATATTGTTGGTCTTCCTTATCTTTAGATTCTTACAATCTTGCCACCCCCTCTTCTGCAAAGTTCCTTGAGCTTTAGGATGGGTAGAGATTTGGCTGGTCTGGTTCTGGGTGAATAATGTAGGGTCTTCGGTGTTCTGAATTATGGTTTGTTGTTTTCAGTTTTGCTATTCCTGCACTGCCCTTGCACTGCATCCTGATTGGTTTTAAAGGTCATCTCCTAACCAAAGATAAAAGACTATTTAAAGGAAGATCTTAATGTAAGTGGAGACTCAAAGGTAGATGGAAGAATAGGAATAGGACACAGCAGTATGTGTGTGGGGTCAGTGTCCCGTTTGCTGGATGGTTACCATCTATCTACCAGTCTCTATATCCTCCCTGATTGTGAGATCAAACCTGTTCAGTCCCAAGTGACTAGGAAGAGAAGCGAGAGTGAGCTTCACCAGATGTCTCGATACTTACATGCAATACATGACCATAGTTCATTTTCTCTACTGAAGTGTAGAGAAACACACTTTCTCTTGATGTCCTCGTTCCCCTTCCTTCCTGTTTATAGTCCTTTGTGATTAGAATGGGTATTATAGAGATTTTTTCTTTGAATATGTCATTAAGTGGGTTTGGAACTAGGATGCATTTATTAGAGCTGCCTGTCTGTTTCTATGGACCCCAAGGTTCCCTCTGCTTGTCTACTCTTGTGAGGGTTCAGGCCTCTTGTGGCATATCAAGTTGCCTCTCTTCCAGCCACTCCACTGATAGGGGCACCTCCCTTCACACATCCAGCTTTAGACCCCAAGGTTTCTATTGTATGTCTTATCTCTCTTGTGATCCTCCGTAGTCTATGGGAGCATGTTGGCATGTCAGTCATTATGCAGGTCTGATAAGGACAAGTCTTATTGCAGTGAGTTCCTGGATGCAGCAGTCCCTGCCTTGAATGGAATGTCTTGTTCAACGACGAAGTTTCTCATACTTAGATTCTAAATCTTACTACTCCTTCTTGTATGAGGCTCCCCAAGCCTTAGGATGCAGAGAGATTCAGTTGGCCTGAATCTGGGTGAGCCTTGCTGGGTCACCAGCACTTTTTGTATTATGGCTGTCATTGTTGTCCACTTCACTGCTCTTCTACTGCCCTAGACTGCATCTTGTCATGGTGTTGAGATCTTCTGTCTCTGTTTTAGAAGAATACTTCTGGGTAGTAGTTATTTATAAAGCAGTTTTGTACACTATCTTCCTACCTATAGATTCATAGGCTGTTTTTCCCTATTGCTTTATTTCCTTTCCTTTTTTAGGTTCCTGTGTTCCAATCTGACAAGCAGGTCTTGAATTCAGTCAGAAAGCTGTTGGTTGTCTCCTTGATACTCATCCACTATTACACTGGTGTGACCTGTCGTCATGCTGATTTTTATTGCAGTTTGCATGAGTTGATGAGTTGATGAGGCCTGTGATTATTTCTGATCCCAGTAGCTTCTACTGTGTAATCTATCCAGCAAGGAGGAATGTCATAGTTAGGCACAGGTGTCAACTTGACGGGTGGGGGTTTGGGCTCTGGGCACATTTGTAGAAAATTAATGGTTGAGTTAAGCCTAGAGCAAACCTGTAGCAGATTGTCTAGTTGATGGGGAAGGTCCAGCCCATGGTGTGTGGGACTAGGCCCTGGAATAAAATACAGAGAGCTGATTTAGAAAGTTGGCATCCTTTTGTACACTTGTCCAGACATGCTGGTTTGGTAAGTAAGGATTGTCCCTCTCTCAGCTGTTATGTGGTGATGGTGTGGCCAGTTCCCTGGGCCCTGGTGTTGGTGCACGCTCTCCTGTCAAGCTAGACTAAGAACTATAACTAGTAATCATAAGAGAAAATAAGTCCCTTGTTCCCTTAAGCCTTTTGATGGCGATTTATCAGCAACCATGCAGGCTGGCTACAACAAGAAAGTTCTCAAATCAGTTCCAGTTGATGTATTTTGCTCATGTTCTGTGATCCATATATGTTTTGTCTTCAGTAATACAGTTTTTTGGAGAGCAACCAAGAGCAAATGGCAAAAGCCTATAAAGTTTGGGTGGGAGGAGGGGCTTTGAGACCTTTCTGACCAACATTTTATCAGGAAGTGTCACATTCCTGTTACTTCTAATACAGTTTTAATTGTCACTGGATTCTAAATGGATCAGCTCAGGGACTTCCCCTACTCTCCTCCGTTTTCCTCATTCTGCTCCTTTGCATAGGGACTGCCCATTCTTGTTCTTTTCTTAAAAAAACATATTTTGACATATTACTAGCATAGGAAGTTCCTATGGGGTTACTGCCCACAATCTTAAGGTTTTTCTATAAGTTCCTTTGTTCCTTCTATCTCCCATCTCTTCATTCCCCTCTATTTATTTTTCCCAGTTATTCCCTCACTCACCCTACTTGCCACGATATCTTAAATTTCTTCTTTAAAAGGTTTCACCATAACCATTCCTTCCCACCTTCCCACTCATTGGTCCCTTTTGAATTTTCTGGCTCTTCCAGTAACATTTGGTATTTTTATATGGGATTTGGAATCTGAACAGATCCTTCTGATTCAAGGTAGAGTCTTAATCCTTAAACCATCTCTTTAGCCACAAAATTGTCTTTTTTTCTTGAAGAAAATACTGCTCCCTACAATGACAGAAACTATTAGATCTGTTAACAATCAGAATTTTTTATATGTCCTTTTTCTCTCCAAACATTGTTTGTTTGTCTATCTATCGATCTATCAATTGATCTATTTATGTGTGTATCAGAGGTCACTATGCGTTCCTGTGGAGGACCAAGGGTAATTTCCGGCAATCATCCTGGATTACATCTACTTCCTTGTTGCTTTGCTCTAGGATTTCCCAGACTCCTCCCACCAAGGCTGAATGTGCGAACCTCTACCGTTTTCCACCTGGTGTGTTTTATGTGGGACCTGGGATCCAAACTCAGAACCTTCTGCTCACGAGGCAGAATCTTAACTCTTTCTGTAGGGCTTTTTAAAACATTTAATTTACTGTATCTTAACATTTTTAATATCAATGGAAACATAGTTATTAATTATCATAGCAAGGCTGTGAACCAAAAAGAATCCATCTTATAAACTGGACTGAACGCCCACTGAGGTTGAGATGGAAATTTTAGCTCAGTCATTTATAAGGGGTCGTGGTTTTTCTAAAGATCACAGGACCGACTTTCTCCCTGTTTTTAGGAAAATACCAGATGTTCTCAGGGCTCTTACTAACCTCTTATCTTGGTTTCTATAACATTCTCCTTGGTTTAGGTAACAAAAAGACCCTCAGGGATTTTCCAAGCCAGTTTGCCCGAGAACGAGCTCAGGGCTGTGCTTTAGCCCACTGGTTAGTGAATAAAGACTTTCTATTCAGCTTAACTCGGTCTGGCGGTTGTTCCTGGTCGGTGCCCTGTAACATTTGGGAGCAATACCCGAATGGACAGGAAATGAGACTCCAGAGACAGATGAGAGACTCAACTGCAGGTCAAATCCCAACGTGAGTTGAGGGAGAATTCACTCCTAGGAGGGGTGCCACCTGAGACAGTCCGGGTCTCCAGGATTAAAGAACCTTCCAGATCTTACAACACCCCTATCTCCCTCTTTCCCCCACAGCTCTGGATCTGTCCATCACCCAAATTAGGAAAAGAGAAAGTTATCCAGTAACTGATACCTCTGGAGGTAAGTTTATCTGTAAAGCCTTCTAAAGAAGGGATGTTTGGGGAAGCTGAATGCAGCTGCTGAACCTAGTGTCCAAAACTTTGAGTGAGAAGCCTCCCAACTCTCTGATCTCCAACATCTGGTAAATAAATATGTGAAAGTGGTGGCCACCGTAAGTGTTGTCTATTTCACTTTCTGTTTGATCAGTATTGGTCTTTATGTCTCGGGTCTGTGTGGGAGACTCATGCGAGCAAGATCGAGCTGTCTCAAGACCCCCTGAAAGACCCCCTTAAGAATTTCAGGCATGAGTTTGCTAAAGGCAGTGTGACTATGGTGTTACCCTATGGCCTGAAAAGCTCCAGACTTTCTGTGAGACCGAGTGGCCTCATTTTGACATAGGCTGTCTGATTGAGAGTTCCTTTGATAGTCCAACAGTCTGCACTATCTGGAATATGGTCGCAGGTGACTCTGGTCTTCCTGACTGTCATAGTTAGGTACAGATGTCAACTTGATGGTTGAGGGTTTGAGCTCAGGGCAATTTGCAGATAATTGGTAGAGTTAAGCCCAGAGGTGACCTATCTAGTGGATAGGGCAGACCCATTCCATGGTATGTGGGACTAGGCCTTGGACGGGTGAATGAAATACAGAGAGCCAATTGAGGAAGTTATCACCCTTCTGTGTACTTCACCAGACATGCCGGTCTGGTCAGTAAAGATCATTGGTCTCTCTGCCATTATGTAGATATGATGTGGTCATTTCCCTTGGCGCTGGTATAGGTGTGAGCACTCCTGCTACAATGGACAAACAGCTGTAACAGGAATCGTAAGAGAAAATAAACCCCTTGTTTCCTTAAGAAAATTAATGTGATTGTATCAGCAATAATGCAGGTGAACCTGCGGCTCAGGAACCTGCAGCTCAGAATCCAGCGCACTGCAGCCAGTAGGCAGAACCACCTGCTATGGGAGGATGGGCATTGAAGTTGTCTCGGTCAAAGCCTGAGGACCGTTACTAAATCTGGCCCTAACTGCTACCTTATCCTGCACACCTCGGTTTGGCTCAGGCATGGGGTCTCCCGTATTACCCCCAAAGTTGGGAATGGTAATTAAGAATTTCATGGGCTGGAAAGGTGGCTCAGGGATTAAGCCTCCGCCTTGTGGGCGGAAGGTCCTGAGTTCGGATCCCAGATCCCACGTATAGACGCCAGGCGGAAGCGGGGGCGGCCTGCGCTTCTGGTCCTGGTAGGGCGGAGCCTGTGAATCCCGGGGCAGAAGGAGGTGGAGGCGTCCATGGTGGTTCGCGAATTCGTCCGTGGTTCTACACATACACAGACACACAGACACACACGCGTGCACATACACACGCATATGCACACAGTTGAATAAATAATAATAATAATAAAATAAATTTAAAAAAAAAGAATTTCATAAATGGAAAAGTAATTGCTAATGTCACTACTGACAGATTACTTTCAGAGTAGATCTTTATTCTTTGATGTCACTCCATGATAATGACAAATATGTTAGAAGGGGCAATAAAGCAGGGGTAAAGTTATATGGATTTTGAAATAAACTCTGAAAATTTTCTGATTAACTTCATATTTATTTGAATGCCTCCTTTTTTTTTTAATTTTTTTATTTATTCAACTGTGCGCATGTTCGTGTGTATGTGCGCGCGTGTGTGTGTCTCTCTCTGTGTGTGTGTGTCTGTGTATGTGTAGAACCACGGACGAATTCGCGAACCACCATGGACGCCTCCACCTCCTTCTGCCCCGGGATTCACAGGCTCCGCCCTACCAGGACCGGAAACGCAGGCCGTCCCCGCTTCCGCCTGGCGTCTATACGTGGGGTTTAGGATCCGAACTCAGGACCTTCCGCCTGCAAGGCGGAGGCTTAACCCCTGAGCCACCTCTCCAGCCCCTTGAGTGCCTCCTTTTAATTTTGATATACTTTCTAGAGCTCTTATTGATTTGATAACTAATTTTATCATTTTTAATTTTTAAATTTTTTAAAAATTTATTCAATTGTGCTTGTGTGTGTGTGTGTGTGTGTGTGTGTGTGTGTGTGTGTGTGTGTGTGTAGAACCATGGACGAATTCGGGAACCATCATGGATGCCTCCACCTCCTCCTTATTTACTCTGCCCCGGGATTCACAGGCTCCGCCCTACCAGGACCAGAAATACAGGCCACCCCTGCTTCCACCCGGAGTCTATACATGGGTTCTAGGATCCGAACTCAGGACTTCCACCTGCAAGGCGGAGGCTTAACCCCTGAGCCACCTCTCCAGCCCAAGATTTTTCTTTTTAAAAAAGGAAAGAAAACAGAAAACTAGTTCATTCCATCCAAGCAATCCAATAGACCCAAAACCTAATCTACCCCCAGATTAATCAGCCTTTCAACAAGTTCCCCTTGTCCCCATCTGTTTGAACCAGAAGACTGTGTCTGGATACGAAGACATCAGACAAAGACTCTTAGCCTCCAGTGGAGAGTACTCCACATCTTCCTTTATCCTGATCATGCCCACTGCAGTGAAACTCAACGGGATAAAGACTTGGATTCATCACTTCCAGGTTAAGAGAGCTGACATGGAACTGGAGGAACCAGCAAAGAAATGGACGGTCCATCAGGATCCAGAAGATCCTCAAAAGCTAATACCTTGTTTTTCTTAAATCTCATGTCACATTATTTTGCTCTCACTCATGCAAAGGCCTAAAGGTACCTTTGGCTTTTAGATGGGAGTTGTGAAGCACAGACACAGGAAGGGTCCTTGCAAATGCCACACAACCTTCCTATGATTCCCCTCCTATTTTTAGAGTGGATTTATGTACTTTATGGCCAGGGCTCAGTACATATGAAAGTACTATGGAGGCATGATGAGTGCAGTTGGGTCACCTAAACCATATTGATATGGATATTCTGATGTAGATTATGACGAGAACCTCAGAAGAGGTGAATATTATGTGTGTCTTGCAAATGGGGGATCAATCTGTCAATGGGAAAGGGCTTATCACTATGGAGCCTGGGGATGTGAAATTATAGCCACTTGGACTAACCAGGACCCCTATATTCTACTGACAGTAGGCTGCAATGGCAGTTGTTCACAACCTGATTCTGCAATCCCTTTACCATTACTCTTGGGCAATGGGAATTGTTTTCTGTTTCCAGCCACCGGGATTTAGGTAGAATATGGGGCTTATGCAATCCATGTACCGAATTCACGATACAAAGAGGGCAGATCCTCATAGCACTAAATCCCATTAGACCAAGCTAATTGGTCCCCCTCCATGAAGGCCACCTACCTCTAGGTCCACTACCACTTTCAAGGTATACCCCTCCACCGAGGTGGATGTCACTCCCTTTCGGCCCCCCAATTTGCCTGCCCCAGCCCCACTACCAGAACCTAACCCACTCCTCAGTTTATTGGATGCTATGTTCCTGTTTGTAAATCAGATGCGACCCAATGTAACTAAAGACTGTTGGTTTTGCTTGAGCCTGAAGTCTCCCTACTATGCAGGAATAGGGACCTCTGCCCCTATTTGGGACATCAGATGTCGGGAATCTCTCCATAGCTGACCTGGATTCCCACTGCCTGGGGAGCTGGGGGCGGGGGGGAATCCGTACTCTCTCATAACCCTAGGGGACCTTCAAGGGCAAGGATTATGCCTGCTTTCCCCAACCTATGACTTGCAGGCCTCTCCCTATCTCAATAACTGTAATTCCACATGTAGATAACTGCCACTTGGAGACAAAACTTCTACCCGTATAATCTTTAAAAGTCCAGCTACCACCTGGTTTACATGTACCCAAAGTTTGATTTCTTGCCTTTATGAAGGATTTCTGGGGGAAAATGGGAATCCACCTGAATTCTGTATTCTAGTACATGTGGTGCCTCAGGTATATTTGTACGATGGAACAGCAGGCAGGACTCTTCTGGGACTCTCTGGAACTAATCATAGAATCAGACAGACAGGCCTCGCGGTACTAGTCCCAATTCTCCTCAATATGAGCCTTCTAACATCTTCCCTTACTGTAGGAGATAAAATCCTCCATATACTCCGTGAAAAAGTTGACAGAGACATAGGTTATTTGGAATCTATAATCAATCGAGTTGAAAAGTGAGTAGACTCATTGGCAGAGGTGATGCTCCAAAATAAATGGGGTTTAGACTTACTGTTCCTTAAAGAGGGGGGCTTATGTATGGCATTAGGCGAATCCTGCTGTTTTTACTCCAATTAATCGAGGGTAATTCATGAGACCATTGCCCTAGGGGAAAACCTCAAGGAAAGGGAAATTCAGAGACAAAACACAGGAAATTGGCTCAAAAACTTATTCTCTTGGTCACCCTGGCTCACAACTTTGATCTCATCATTAGCAGGACCCATTCTGCTATTACTACTGGGGATGACAATAGGCCTATGTATTATTAATGCTCTTGTTAAGTACATCAAGTCTCAAATTGCCTCAGTCTAACTCATGGTGCTTTGCACCCAAAACAGCTCCTTATCTGAAAA
Source organism: Typhlomys cinereus (assembly GCA_023101885.1). Lineage (NCBI taxonomy): Eukaryota > Metazoa > Chordata > Mammalia > Rodentia > Platacanthomyidae > Typhlomys > Typhlomys cinereus. The sequence continues at coordinate 11,753,630 of JALPQD010000021.1, read as the reverse complement.
AGAAACAGAATCAACAATTTGATTCAGGATAAAAGAAGAGGAGAGAATGAGATGGACTCCAGAAATCAGTTTATGGGTTAAAAAGATTTTAAAAATTTAGAGAAAAAGCTTACTCCTTCCCTAGATCTTTACAAGAGACCTAGGAACCTAGATACATCCTGTTTAGCACAAACTCTGGCATGCCCTGCTGTAACTAGGGTAAACATTTTCTATAACTCTGCTGTAACTAGGGCAAACATTTCCTGTAACTTTGACCAGGTGCTTTTTTGCTTTGGTGAATTTTGCTATAATAATTCAAAATCCTGCTTTGTGGTTTATTGCTATAAAAACTGCCTGCTCCCAGAAGCCCACACTGCATTTTTGAGATCCCAAACTTGAGTGTAGTCCTGGAGCTCCAGTCTGCTTTTGCCCTACAATAGAGACTTTTCCCTACCCTGAATCTGGAGTCTGTGTCTCATTGGGCAGATACCTGGACCCTGTAACAAGGTGATTGCATAGAGCATTTATGCCTTTTCTAAGGTAATCTTCTTAACACTTTTCTAAATTAATCAGGCTAGAAACTTTCAGTTTGGGGTTTTATGAAGGGCTCATTTCATATGTGTGATTGATCAAACATTGGTCAGAGAGAGAAAATTCATTTCTAACTCTTTTCCCTTCCACAGAATTCAGAACGTTAGACCAGAAATTCCCAACTTTGTGGTGAGCCTGGATCTTTTGGAGACTAGGTACTACTATCTTGCAAAAGTCTTCTCATTACCATCTGCCCAGTAAAATTGTGATTCTAGAGGCTTAATATGAATTAAAAATGATTCCCCAGATGTCCTGCACTCAGGAAGTTCCAAATGTTTTATAGAAGTTTTTAGGGCAGCAATCAATGTCAAACAGAGGGAATAATAAAAATAAAAAAACAGAGTCCCAGCACTCCTATTCAAGCAGTTTCAGGATAGGGCCATGCTGGGAAGGTCTTTGAAAGTCTTTGAAGGTCATATTCTACTGCTGGGATTATCCTGAAGGAACACACTCTATTAAACTGGAGGAATTGGTTCTAATCCTTCACAGAGATAAGGTTGCCAACTTCCCTCAATCCTTTGTTTATGAAAGGATATGGTGATGAACATTTTCATTGCAGAAAAGTTGTCCCTCAAAAGAAACCATAAAGTTGCTACAAAATCAATTACATTTTCCCTGTTATAGTTTGAAATGTGTCCCCCACAATCTTATGTGTGTTTTTTTTGTTTGTTTGTTTTATTTTTTGTTCCCTTTTTTTATACCTTTTTATTATTATTTCAGCTCACACAAACTTAATAGGTACACCAGTTCCCTCCTTCCCTCCTTCTCCCCACCAACCCCCTGCTCCCCATCCCTTCACCCCTCCCTCCCCATCCCCCAGTGCCTCCTGCCCCAATTCCCAGAGAGTCCTTTCTTGTGCATGCCTGACTCTCCTCTGGGCCCTCCTCTCTGATGACGTACAAGGACCCAGTGGCATTTCCCTGAACCCTTTCCCGTGTTCCCCTTAAGCATAGGAACACTACTGTGGCTGCCAATCCCTTGCCTCCAAGGATCTTGGTGCCTTTAGCAGATGCTAGACTTTGTGAGGTCAATAGTATGTTGGACATTGTGCAGGGCATGCAAAGTCCAATTATGATTGCTTCGGCCCTAACTTGTGTGGAGTATCTTGCAAATCATTGCTCCTCCTATCCTTTTGCTCTTACACTCTTACCGCCCCCTCTTCTGCAAATTTCCCTGAGCTTCAGGATGGAGAGAGATTAGTCTGGCCTAGTTCTAGGTGGTTGATATAGGGTCTCTGAAGTTCTGGATTATGGTTTGTTGATTTTCTTTTGCAGTTTTGCTGCTCCTGCAATGCCCTTTACTCCATCCTGATGGGCATTGTATGTCACCCCCTGGCCAGAGACAAAAAGCTGTTAGACTGGAGTCTTATTATAAGAGCACATTCAAGGGTAGATGTAATAAAAGTAGGAAACCTCAGTGAGGGAGGGGTCAATCACCCATTTGCAAAATGGCTACTTTTTATCTGCCAGACTATATGCCCTCCCCAATTTCATTTGTTTGAGAAGGTCATGGCACTTTGAAAGGTGGAGACTTATTGGAGGGAGGTGGTCACAGTGGGTGGGCCTTGAGGTAGATTAGTCCCACCCTACCTTCTGGAGAAACCTGCTTATTCAGTGAACAGTCTCACAGATCTCAGCCTTGGAGATGGGTGTGACCTGGCTTGTTTCCAGCTTCTGCAAACCATGAAAGACTTGTATCTCTCCTCTGAACCCTAATCTGAGTGAATCTCCCTTTCTCCCTTAAGTTGCTTGACTTTGGGTGTTCTTTCACATTAACATAAATGTAAGTAGTACACTCCCCTCAATATGAACAGATCAATGAGATGTAGAAATTCAAAAGCTCCAATCAGGTTGTAGAAACTGGAGCTAACCAATAAGGAAAAGCCACTTTTCCCAGACCTGCCTAACCCTTTAAATACTCTTAACTCTGCCAGCCATTTTTGTCTGGAGTCCATGAGCTCTTTGGGCTCTCTTTTTTTTTTTTTTTTTTTTCCACAGCATACAATCAAACTTTTATTGACAATAAATTATAAGAAATTTATCTAAAACAATTCTATATATTTTAATCAGTTATTAAAGACAAAAGTGTATATATACACATACCAATACAATAGATACACTGGTTTATTTTTATATAAATAATTGAGTTTTCACTGAATATTTGATATTGTGGGGTATAGACCATCTTTAACATTTTTCAGAACTGGACAATATTTTGATTTTTAATTGTCAATGCTGAGAACGCAACTTCACATAAATACATAAAACAGAATATCAAGCAATTTAAGAAATTGTTGGAAAGTCTGTCCTAATTCTTAGTCAAACTCATTAAATGACTTTCAATGAAACTCAAGCCAGCAACTCCAATGGCAGTTTTTTTTTTTATTAAAAATTTAATTATACATTTTAAAACTTTTTTACCAGTTCCCTCCTTCCCCCCTCCTCCCCCCTCTTTGGGCTCTCTTACCCCTTGAAGAATCCGTGTCCATGAATTCTATTCTTTCTCAATTCTAGTGAAGTCTATATCAATCCTCTACATGTGTTCTGGATGAAGTCTTCAACTCTGGAACACAAAAATATGGATATAAAAACCCTCCTTCGCAATATTATCACTCAAGAAATTACAGGAGGTCAGACATCAAATGTAGACAAAGGGAGAAGGCAAGTTGTCTGCAAACCAGAATGAATTTTCTCTAGGGACAGAACAGGACAGAACCTTGAACTTGCTTATCTTTGTCGAACTTTGAAAAGGTTTTCTTTTGTTTAAGCATCCTTTCTGTGAGGTCTTGTACATCAGCCTAAAGAATATGATGATACCTAATACAGATGAACATCTATATAATAAAAAACTAATTCCAATGGTTTTTCTATGATTCTGTTGAAAAGTAAATTTTTCCAAGGCATGGGCAGTTGTTCAAGGAGACATTTAATTTTGTTTTAATTAAGTTATGGGATAAACTGGCATAAAAATTTAATTGAGCAAAAATCTATCGAGTTACTCATCTTTCCTATAACATGAGCCTGCAGGTTTGCTTTGAATCCTTCCAGGCAAAATATTCCTTCTAGCTTCTAGATTCCACCATACTGTGGCTACCCATGTCCAGACTTAGTTAACTAGTGTCCTGTCCTTCACTTATGAACTTCAGAGTTGGTGGATTTTAAGCAAGCAAAGAAAGCTGAGCTTTCCCTAATGTTATGTTGTTACATGACCACGAACAGCTAGATATGTTTGATAATTAATCTTGGGTGTCAACTTGACCACACCTGGCATTAACTAAGATCATACTTTATAATACAAAGACCAGGCCTAGATCTTATTGAAACCTCCCAGTAGCAGACCAGATAAAAGGAACTATTGAACAGAAGACTACAAAGAGAGACTCCAGGATGTTTGCAGTGACTTAGCTGCCTCCAGCTTCGACCACCAGCCATGTTGCCTCTGCCATGAAAGACTGTTTCTCTCCTCTGGACCCGAAAGCTTATAAATGTCCCTTTTTCCCTTAAGTTGCTTGACATTGAATGCTCTCTCTCAACAACAGAAAAGAGTAACCCTTACACTGTGGTAGCTCATGTCCAGTAAATTCAGCAATCAGGAGGCAGGAACAGGAGGATACCTCCAAGCTCCGGGCTAGCTTAGTGTGCACAGCAATTTCCAAGTCAGTCAGGATATATTTCTATACCCTGTGCACCTCTTACCCCTGCTCCAGTAAAACAAAAACAAGAACAAAACTAGTTTCAATATCATCTGAGAGATGTTGTTTGCAACCTTGTACCTTTTTTATTGTCACTTTGTGTGTTTTTGTAGAGGATTGTGTTAGAGGTGGAGACAGGATCTCAGCACTCCCTTGACCTATTGCATTAAACTATTCTTGTGCTTACTGACCTAGTCTAGCAAATTAGAGGACCTAGAAGCGGATCCTGGGTCTGCCTAGTTTGTAGCCAGGGTGTAAGCCTATCCTGTCTGGGTTGAAGGGCAAGCCCACAGAGCAGACTGGGTGGACACTGAGCTTAATCAAATTGACTGGAGCTTGGCCTTACAATCTAAATCAACATTGGCTAAAGGGAATCTGCTGTGTAACTGACTTTGAGTGATGATAGGAATGATGACTGAATTGCTGTGGCTCTGGAGCAATAAATTAAAGTGGAGTCAGTGTAGTTTGGAAGAAAAGACTTGTTTCTCTGAGTCTCTTATAGTCTCAGATGGTCTTGAACCCCATATATACCTGAGGATGACCTTGAATTCCTGATCCTCTTGCCTCCACTTCCTAAGTGCTGGGATGATAAACAGTGGCTCTCCTGTGCCCTTCTAATACTCAGGAAGAGGACTGGCTAGATGGCTCAGGGGCTAAGGGTGTTGTGTACAAACCTGACCCTCCCACTCGGTAGAGGAAGAGATACCACTTCTCAAAGCTGAAAGCTGATCTCTATCTGAGTACCACGGCATGTGCCTTCTCTTTCTCTCTCTCTCTCTCAAAATATGTAAACTATTAAAACAACCATTTCTAGGTTAAGTGGAAGTTAGATGGGCAGATTGGGTGGAAATTGATGATGTAGCACATGTATGCTTACACCTGTCCCGTCTCTTTGGCTCCTTCTCATGGTAATTGTAGAGACAGCTTGTTATCTATATTTCTGATATTTTTCTGTACTTTTCCAGTACTGTACATATGTATGAAAAAGGAGAATAGTTTCTATTAGGCAGATTAAGGCTAAGAATACTAGACTAGCACTTTCCTATAACAGAGCAGTCAAGGGCTGGAGAGATGGCTCAGGGGTTAAAACTCTGCCTCTCAAGCAGAAGGTCCTAAGTTCAGATCTCAGGTCCCACATTAAAAAAATGCCAGGTAGAAACGGCAGCAGCCTGCACTTCTAGCCCTGGTGGACAGAGCCTGGGAAATCCCAGAGCAAAGCAAGAAAGAGGTAGAAGTGATCCAGGATGATTCCTGAAATCACCCTTGGTCCTAGGGACACACAGTGCCCTGTCACACACACACACACACACACACACACACACACACACACACACACACACACGTACGCACGCACACAAATAAAGCATAAAACAGAGCTGTCAGACTGGGAAGGTCCTTGAAGGTCATTACTCTCTGCTGGAAGTATATTCAAGGAACACACCTGTCAATTCCAGGAACTACCCTGCAAAGGTCTGCAAACCTGCTCCATCCTGTGCAACACTGAGGAAGCAGGAGTGGGAACCATAGGAATTAAAAAATCAGGCTTGGGTCAGAGGGGGCAATGATGTCTCTTCCAAGCCAACTTTATTTGTAGTAAGCACAAGTATTTAACACTCAGGGAAAAACCAGGAACTGTGCAGCTAAATTCTTTTCAGAATTATGTGTCAAACCTACACATTATAAGCAGATGTGACATATAGTTGCTATATGGGGACAGGCATGGTGTCTCCAGGCAGACTGACCTGGTAACTTTATGGGGATAGACATCATGTCTGCAAGCAGAGTTACTTATGCACTGTGACTTTATGTACGTAATCTTGTGATCCACAGATACCTCAGTGGTTTCAAGATGCATAGGGAAGGAGTTGTAGAAAGAACACCTTGGTTCTACTAGTAAGGCAGATCTGGTCTCAGGAATTGTTTGGGAGGAAGGGTGCCTTGGTTCCCCCCACAGAGAAAACAAAATAGGAAGTGGCTCAACTCTCACTAATAGGAGAGGTCTTGCTTGCAACTGTCTGTCTCAGGCATATGCCAATGCAGCTTATTCAAGGGAGCAGGCTTAGGCCTTGTCCTCCCCTCACCCCCCAACCTCCCATTGGGGGAAGTTAGAGACCTTATCTGTATGGGCAAATGGGGCGGGGTGAGAACTCAGAACCTTCTGCTTGTGATGCAGACACTTAACACCTGAGCCATCTCCTAGGTAAAAAGCTGGTGGCAGCCTGCACTTCCAGCACAAAGGAGGTAGAAGCAATCCAGGATGATTCCCGAAGTCACCGTTGGTCCTCCACAAGGATATGCAGTGCCCTCTCTTATACACACACGCACACACACACTAAAGTTTAAAAAAATATTGTTTCTGTGTGTAGGAAGATGACTTATACTGAGAGGGCTTCACACAAAAACACCGGGCTGAAATGGCAGCGTCCTGAACCTCAGACCACGGAAGGCTGAGCCTGGGAAAATCCAGAGCAAAGCAAAAAAGAAACCAGCACAAATCGTGCTGATTTCCGAAGTCACACTTGGTTCTCCACAGGCACACACAGTGCCCTCTGACACACGTGTGCACACACACACACAAATAAATAAAGCTTTTTAAAAATTTATTTTATGTGTGTATGTGCGCATGCGGGTGTGTGTGTGTGTAGTGTGTGGTGTGTGTGTGTGTGTCAAAAGGCATTCTGTGTCCCTGCGGAGGATCAAGAGTGACTTTGGGAATCATCTTGGATTGCATCTATCTCCTTTTTGCTTTGCTCTGGGATTTCCCAGGCCCCACCCACCAGGGAAGTACAGGCCTCTGTTGTTTCCACCTGGTGTTTTTACATGGCACCTGGGATTTGAACTCAGGACCTTTTGCTTGCAAGGCAGAATCTGAACCCCTGAGCCATCTCTCTAGCCCAACAAATAAAGCTTTTTTTTTTGTTTGTTTGAGGAGATGTTGAAGTAGATAAGGTGCTTGTGTGAAGTCTGGAATTCAGATCCTCAGACTGAATGAGTGACTGATTAGATAGATGGGTTGGTAAGTAGATAGATAAATAGATGACATGTAGATACATAGATAGATACATAGATAGATACTTATATGTAAATAATCCTCTGACTTTTAGACAGAAACATAATTAAGTAATTAATCACTTTTTTGCTTTTGAAGTCTCATGTCTCCTGGGTTGGGCTCAAACTTGCTATGTAGCCGAAAGTTATTTTAAACCTCTGATCCTCCTGCCTTAACAGCACAAATAATGGGATTATAAGCATGTGGTCCTACCTGATATTGTGCGATATTGGGGATCAAACTCAGGGTTTTGCGTGTGTCAAGGAAGCACTCTACCAACTCATTCACATCTCTAGCCCAAAGTGGCTTAATTTAAATGGAAGCCAACAAAACCCTCAGTTCTAAGAGGATCTTTCTAATTTTGTTTTAGCTGTGCATACATGACTGACAGACCCTTTCTAATACAGAAATATGATCCAAGAGCAAAAGAACATGTCATGATTTAGCTTGACTTGCCTGGAATCATCTTGAACTGTAGCCACAATAATGCCTCTCCCTTCCCTCCTCCCAGTACTAACCCCAGCCCGTTTCCTTACATAATTTCCAATGTAGTATGAGCAAGTAAAATCATGAGACTAATATGTGGAACTTTATGAATGGCCCTTCCTAGGACTTTCCATGCTAAGGATGGGGCTGAAGTCCATAGTATTAGTTGCTTTGACACAACCAAGGTACATTCTGATATACACAGTCTCTGCTGCCTTGCCTACTGTATAAGCCACTCCCTCTGACCCAAAACACAATGGTAACAGATTTCCTGTTGCCCTCAACCCACAATTCTCCTTATGCACTCTGCAATCTTGGATCTGTGGTGTTGTAGTCCGCTTGCATGGTTGCTGATAAATGACAATCAAATGGTTTAAGGGAACAAGGGATTTATTCTCTCTTATAATTACTGGTTACAGTTCTCAGTCCAGCTCGACAGGAGAGCATTCACTAACACCAGGGCCGAGGGAACTGGCCACACCATCACTTCATAACGGCTGAGAGATGGACAAGCCTTACTTGCCAGACCAGTATGTCTAGCCAAGTGAACAAAAGGATGCCAACTCTTTGTGATTTATCCAGCTGCTTCTTATGCTGGTGTGTCGTGTCGGGAGTTACTCTGCGATAATTTCTCAGATACCAATTAGGGTGGAAGAGAGGAACTTTCAATTTCACCAATGGCCTGGAGCCTGAGATCACTCTCCAAAAGTTTCCTGCCTGACCTCGGCTTGCATTTCATTTTATACTAAAGCAGGACAGTGGAGCAAGCCAAACAAATCTTTCAGAAACAGATGCAGTGGTTACTTAGCAACAGCGAGGGCAGATTGACTACAGACTTTTCAGAACTCTAGGTGACATTTAATGGTTGCTAAGTAATACAGGTGCAGGCTGAAGGTTGAGTAGAGCAATGTCTCAGGACTCAGGAATTTTTCCTGTTAACTCTTGCTTAGTAGTGATTTCCTAACTCACGATTAACTCTTGCCTAGCAGTATCTTGATCAGTTTTTCTTCCTCACTGGCACCAGGATTTTCTAGAATTCTGCATATTTCTACAAAATTTTCCTTAAATGCAAGTAGAACTGCATATTCATCATTTTTTTCCTTGAGTATCTCATTTATAGAAATGCTTATTTCACAGATTTTCTCTCATGCCATAACACAGGTTTACTTTGGGCCTTGTCTGTAGTTTCGTTTGCCCATAGAAAAATTACAGAGACAAGGCTGGTGAGATGGTTCAGCAGTTAAAGTGCTTGTTACACAAGCAAAAGGATTTGAATTCATATCCCCAGATCCTACGAAAAATTCAGAGTGCTTGTGGTGGCCTACTTGACATTCTAACCCTAGATGGTGGATCCTGGGAATCCCCAGAGCAAGCTGATGAGCCAAACTAGCCCTGTGGGGGAAACTCCAGGTTTAATTAGATACCTAGACTCAAAAAGATAAGGTAGAAGAGTGTTGCTGAATCTCCCACCGAGCCAGTTGGGCACCAAATGTTGCCAAATTCCCCACCGGGCAAGCCGGGGGAAGAGGGGAAACCGCGGGGCCTCGTGGGGTTGAGGCGAATGGGCAAGCCGGTAACGGGGTCACCACCTAGACCCCAGGAGTCAGGTGAGAAGTAGCAGGCAGATGAGGAGTTGGCTGCAGATTCAGCTTTAATCAAGAAGTATAGGGTTGGGGGTCCAATCAAGTGTGGCCATCCCTCTGCTCGGGGGAGGGGGGAATCAGCCACCAATCATTTAGCTGTTTACTAGGTGTGCAGGTTAGATGCCCGCTTCCCATTGGTTGCTCATCCCTCCTTCCCATTGGTTGCTCATCCCTCCTTCCCATTGGTTGTCCATCCTCTGCCTGTATGGTTCCTTTTCAGGCTAGTCTGTAGCCAGACCTCCTGGATTTGGGAGCCCGGGCTAGGGCCTCGCTCAATCAGTAGTGCCACAGAAGAGCAATAAAGGATGATTCCTGACATCAGCCTTGGGCCTCCACACACATTCAAGCTCAAGTGCATGCACTGCCAGCTTCTACATGCACACACACGCAAACATGTATATACATATACATACCTTCCTACATATACGTGAAAAATGAAAAGCAGCAAAAAGAATAAAACAGAGACATTAAAGATTGCTGAAACAATATTCAGTCTTGAAAGAAAATTAGCCCAGTGACTATACTGATTCTTTTTCCCCGTTGGGGGCTGAACCCAGGGCCTTTCACATGCCAATCAAGCATTCTACCAGTGAGCTACTTCTCCAGCTCTACACTGATTTTTTTTCAATCGAAAGAAATCAAATTATTGACAGCATATGGTTTACTTTAAGTTCAGTATCCAGGCCTGGGTGTGGTAATTTCAGCCCTGGGAAGTAGACACAGAAGGATGTTAAGTCTTGGTCTACACAGTGAGTTCCATGCCATCCAGTTCCACCTGGCAAGCAAGAGCTTGTCTCAAAAATGCAAACCAAGCTGTCTTGGTTACTCTTTATGATGTTGTGAGACAATATTCAAACACAACCTTAGGTAGAAAGGAATATATTAGGTTTATGATTCCAAAGGGGAGATATAGTCCATTATGGGGGAAAAGACGTTGTGGCACCAGAAGTTAGAGGAGACTTGGCTGCTTCAGATATTATCACAGAGGCAGAGAGAGCAAGCACCAGAATTCTAGAGCAGACTACTAGCAGAAGCAGGGAAGGGTTAACCAACTTCAAAGCCCACCCCCTGTGTCATCCCTTCCTCCAGCACGGCTCCACCTCCTCAAGTTGCCACAACTGTCGCAAACATTAATAGCAGCCAAAGATTCAAACACATGAACCTGTGTCTGAATGTCTTTGATTCACATTCAAACCATGACACAAGTAAAAATGAAATATCCCAGACTTTCATTACATAGCTAATGTTGATTTACTATATTCTGATATGCCACAATACCTGCCCTGTACTTGCACATTTATACAGAACTAAATGATTCTTGAATAGGTTAAATAAACTATATTTAGTTGTTTTATTCTAATATATAGGGAAATGGAAAAGCAAGAGCACACCTGTGGTTTGGGGTGGGATTTCTTTGAAGGTAATGGAATTTCTTCTCTTGAGAAGACCTTTATATGAGGGAAGGAAATAAGAACATAGAGTATGTGCTGAAAGGAAACCGAATTTTGCTCTGTGGTTCAAAGAATTCAGTGTCTAGACTCCATTCAGTGCTAGCAAGAGCCAGTTGGTAACTCTTGAAGTGGATAGGCTCTAAGCACGAGTTTCTTTTAAGTCTTCTTTTTGTAAACAGGAAAATCACAACTCTCATCCTAAAGAGATCAGAAACAGTTTATTCTGGAGCCAAACATGAGTGATCATGGCCCCAGGAATACAGATTCAGGTTACCCCAAACTCCATGTGGTAAAAGTTCTTGGTGTTTTATAATCACAGAATCAAAGAAAGTAATACATCAAGTTGTTTTTTCAAATAAACATTGTTAGAAGTATCAGGTAGGTGGGTTACAGCAAAACAGGGCGATCTCTGTTACAGGCTACAAGTGCTGTCAAATGACATTCATAGCTTTTTGGTTGGTGGAAATCAGGGGTCTGCCTGTACATTCCTCAGAATCTACCTCAGATCACATACAGAGGAGGGCAATCAATGGCGAGTAAGGGGGCTAAAGATTAGGCCCAAGAATATCTGACTCTGGACTTGGAACATTCCAAACCTCTCTACATCACTGAACCGCCAATCAGCCCAGTCAGCCTTGCAGGAGCAGCAGCTTCTCAGGAATTTACATTCACATTTTTTGTTTCATACACGAATACAGTGAACTTAATTTCCCATCGCATCTTCTCTCCCCTTCCTACCCCAACCCTCTTCTTCCCTGCCAATCTTCTTCCTATTGCCTCTCCTCCCCCATGAGTTCGCTGGGTTTCATTTGGGTTGCCTTTGATGTCATGTACCTGAGCACTTGCTGAGGTACCAGGGTCTTTGACCAACACCAACCCTAACTTCCCAGGGAAAAAGGCTCAGTCTCAAATCACCTGTGGGAACACCAGTAGAAGAGGTAGGAATTGATCCACGCAGGGTCAGAGGGAGCTAGGATTTTGAGATCCAAGCTGAGTTTATTCATAGTAAGCACTGGTATTTATCCCAAAACCAGGAAACAGCACACCCCCTCCCAAAAAAATTATTTTTCACAGAGTTAGTTAAGCACACACTGAGAGAACAGGTTACACATTGTGAAACTACAAGAAAAATAGAAGTGTCACATAGTGAATTTATGGAGCACACATATTAGTTTCAAGTCCAGTTCGTTATGAACTGTGGTCAGGGTCTGCAATCCTGTAGCAGTCTTGTTCTTTAGATCTGCAGGTACATGACTCAGTGGTCTTAAGACAATCAAGAGAGGAATATTCAGGAAAATACCTTGACCCAGAACTGGTCCCAAGTTGGGCCATGTGACAACCTGAGACCATTGCTGAGCAAGAATGAGCAGGAGGCGTCAATCATCTCTCTCGGGGTGAGGAAGAGATCATGCCTGCAACTGCCTATCTCAGGTGGCATCATGTTATCCAGCCTCAAGAGAGTGGGTTCTGGAACTTGGTATCCTCTACACTGGAGTATAAATCATATATTGGTGGGTGTACCATTCAGGAAGCATCTCCTTCATCCCCAACCCCTGCATCAGACTTGACCTTCATCAGTCTCTCAGGGAGGTATGAGGCCTCTTGAGTTCTTTGCCATTTCATAGTGACATGTTGATAAGACAAATGGGATATATACAGCTGGTATGTGTTCACAATATGATAGTCTTGTCACAAGAAGAAGATAATGTCTGGTTGCACTCCTTCTCCCCTTCAGTCTCTTACAATCTTATTGCCTCCTCTTCCTCAATGTTCCCTGACCCTCAGGGTGGGTGAGTATATATAGATTTTTCTTACATGGCTATCAATAGTTCTGATTTCCCTTTTCAGAGTGGTTTTTTTTTAATGAATTCTTTTTATTACAAACAAACGTCTAAATTAATTTCTCCACCCACTTTATTTATTTATTTATTTTTATTCAATTGTGCGTGTGTGCGCGTGTGCGCGCGTGCGTGTGTGTGTGTGTGTGTGTGTGTGTGTGTGTGTGTGTGTGTGCAGAACCACGGGCGCATTCGGGAATCACCATGGACCGCCTCCACCTCCTCGTTTACTCCGCCCCGGGATTCACAGGCTCCACCCTACCAGGACCAGAAACGCAGGCCGCCCCTGCTTCTGCCCAGCGTCTATACGTGGGGTCTAGGATCTGAACTCAGGACCTGCTGCCTGCAAAGCAGAGGCTTAACTTCTGAGCCACCTCTCCAGCACCCACCCACTTTCTTTAGAAAGAAAAAGAAATCAGCAGGCTAAGGAGATACACATTCAAGAACTGACATGATGAAAAATTAAGATATAAATGGATGATTCACAATTTCATTAGCCTACAAAGATAGTGGAGTCAACTACTACAAGCACACTAGTTATACAGTATTTTGTGGGAGAAGGGCACACAGATATAGCTAACTTCATATAGATCCCATTAGACAACTGGATTTACAACAGATTTTTTAAATAAGAAATGGACAAAGCCAACATTCTTTTTAGAATCAAAATGCAGAACAAATGGAAAAATTATGGTATTTAACCTTCATAAGTTTGAGCCTCCACAAATAATGCAACCAACTTTCACATTTTTAAAAGCCCTTCTATATACACTCCATCAGACTGTTTCTTTTTTTTTTTATTTCCACTCATACAAACTTAACAGGTACACTGGTCCCCCCTTCCTTCCAACCTTCTATCCCCCTGTGCCCCCCCTCCTCTCCTCCTTCCCTCCCCATCCTCCAGGGCCTCCCCCTCCCATCCCCGGAGCATCCTTTATTGTGTATGCCAAACTTTTCTCTGGGTCCTCCTCTCCGATGAGGTACAAGGACCCAGTGGCATTTCCCAGAACCCTTTCCTGTGTTCCCGTTAAGCATAGGAACACTACTGAGGCTGTCAATCCCTTGCCTCCAAGGATCCTAATGCCTTTAGCAAATGCTAGACTTTGTGGGGTCAATAGTGTATTGGACATTACGCAGGGCATGTAAAATCCAAATATGATTGCTTCAGCCCTAACTTGTGTGGAGTATCTTGCATATCATTGCTCCTCCCATCCTTGTGCTCTTACACTCTTACCGCCCCCTCTTCTGCAAATTTCCCTGAGCTTCAGGATGGGAGAGATTAGGCTGGCCTAGTTCCAGGTGGTTGATATAGAGTCTCTGATGTTCTGAATTATGGTTTGTTGATTTTTTTTTTTTCAGTTTTGCTGCTCCTGCAATGCCTTTCACTCCATCCTGATGGGTATTGGATGTCACCCCCTGGCCAGAGATAAAAAACTGTTAAATTAGAGTCTTGTTATAAGAGTTTATTCAAAGGTAGATGTAATAAAAGTAGGAAACCGCGGTGAGGGAGGGGTCAATCACCCATTTGCGAAATGGTTACTTTCTATCTGCCAGACTATACGCCCTCCCCTTCTGGTAAGATCATACCCCATCAGTTATAAATGATCAGGAAGGAAAGTCTGTGAACTTAACCAGATGTCTCATTACTTACTTGCAGTCCTTGAGGTGGCCTATTTTCTCTGCTGTAACATGGTCCCCTCTCTCCTTGTTACTGGTGTGTCCCTCCTTCCCCATCCCTCCTGTTCATAATCTTTGCAATTACTGTAGATATTACAGAGATTTGAGTGTCTCTAAGTGGGTTTCGTACAAGGAGCCACCTATTAGCGCGTACGTATGGCGCTTAATTTTCTGTGTCTGGGATACTTCACTCAATATAATGGTTTCTAATTCCATCCATTCCCATTTCCGGAATATTTCAATTGTTTCTAAAAATGTTTGCCATTATTTCAAACACTTCCAAACACTATTTCTGCCTCAAAGTATAAAATAGGAAATAGTATCTCACAACTATGATTTCCTAATCTGACTTACAGTTAAAAAAAAGTTTATGAGTCACATTTCATTCCCTGAGTATATTCTTCTTTCATAGGAATAGTAATCATTAAGAAAAATAACTAGTTATTACACTCAACTCATTTTGAGCTGAAATACTCCAGATGAGATATGATAATAAAATGGGCAATTCAAGGTCCTGCTTTCTGTTGGAATGATGGACCAGAACTTTTTGAGCTTGTCGTATATGTCCACCCCAAATTCTACACTGAATGAATCCAGTTTGCACTTTACTCTGGCAAAACTGAAAACAGTGTCACTTAGACCCTTTAGAAGTCACCAACTGTGTGACTGGGAGTTACTATCTCCTGTACTGTAAAGCACAGGTTTCTCAGAGCATTACTGTGCTGGCAAAAGACTAAATCAGGATGCAGGAGGAAGATCTGGCATGTTTGAGACGTGCATGGATCTGGTTTCTCTGGTATGGTTTTGATAAATGCATGGGTCATTGTGCCCCACAGCTAATTTGATAAGCTCATAGGGGGTCATTTTTATTTGTATTTATTAATCTGTGCCTTATGAATGTGTTTTATGGCTGGAGTTGTTCTGTGCTATGATGGTAATGATGATGATGATGATGATGATGATGATGTGTGTGTGTGTATAGAAGAGGACATTTAAGTGCGTGTGCCTATAAAGGCCCAAGGGTGATATTAAGAATCATCCTGGATCCACTTACCTCCTTATTTCTTTGCTCTGGGTTTTCCCAGGTTCTGCTTTCCAGGGTTAGAAGTACAGGCCACTACCATTTCTGCCCAGTAGTGTTAGCTGGGATCTGGAGATCCAAACTCAGGTCCTTTTGTTTGCAAGGCAAAGGTTTTAACCCCTAAGTCATCTCCTCAGTCCTGGGGTTATTCTTTAAAAAAAAAAAATCTGCATGGGAGTGGAGAGATGTTTCAGGGGTTAAGCCTCTGCCTTACAAGCAGAAGGACAGAGTTTGGATCCCAGATCCCACATAAAAACACCAGTGGTAGCAGTGGTAGCAGCCTGTAGTTCCAGCCCTGGAAGGCAGAGTCTGGGAAACTCCAAAATAAAGGAAAGAGGAGGTAGTAAAATCCAGGGTGATTCCAGGTACACACAATGCCCTTGCATACACACACACACACACACACACACACACACACACACACATGTCCCTGTGGAGGGCCAAGGGTGACTTCAGGAATCTTCCTGGATTGCTTCTACCTTCTTGCTTCACTCCAGGATTTCCAAGAATCTGCCCACCAAGCTGGAAGTGCAGGCAGCTGCTACCGTTTCCACCTGGCATTTTTACGTGGGACCTGGGATCCAAACTCAGTACCTTCTGCTTTTGAGGCAGAGTCTTAACCCCATCTCTCCAGCTCCCCATTAGTTTTTGCTAATAGCTTCCCCTGCCTAATAATATATTTCAGTATAAATAGCAAGAATGGGATGGAGAGATGGTTCAGGGGTTAAGACTCTGCCTTGAAAGTAGAAGGTCCTTAGTTCTGATTCCAAGTCCCATATAAAAACACCAGGTGGAAAATTAATAAAGTTTAAAAAATAAAAAATAATAGTACTTAAACAGCAAGGATCACATGCTCATTGATGTAAATAGAAAACTGTCTTCTGTGATGAATGAAAGGGTTAGTGAAGGTCCCCTCCCATCCTCAGAACACATAGGCACCCTCTCCCTTTGCAATAGAAAAATGACACTTCCCTTACAAACCCCTACCCCTCTATCATTTCTTTATCTGCAGCTGCTATTTGCAGATAAAAATCTGTAAAACCTGGTAGCCATCACAGGACCCTTAACCCAAAAAGGTAATCAACCCCAAAACCCTATCCTAAGCCCACTGACATTTCCCTCACTTCCTGACCCCCACACCTCAGAGTCCTATCAAAGATTAATTTTTTGCTGACCTCAGTGCCCACGTATCCCTTTCTTCCCATGGAAGAGATGTGGCCCACACTGCCTTTTACCCCAACAAAGCAGTCTGATTCTGTTGATATCATCTCTGCTTCTATTTTCCCTTTGAACTGTCCTGCCTGAATCTAGCCCAATAATGAAGAGGACATCTAGTCATTCAATCTGAAGAAAGCAACTTGGTGGGACGGTTGATCTCAGCTATCAACCCGATATTTAGGGGGTGGACTCTAGGTACACTGAACTCTGGGCAAACCTTTAGGAGATTATCTGGACTGCATAATTGATGTGGGAAGACCCAGCCGGTAGACCCATCTTCTAGGAAGGTGGATTAAGGTGGAAAGATCGAGCTGATCATTACGCAAGCTGGCAAGCAAGCGAGTGTGGAGTGCTGATCCTGGATCTCTGCTTTTCTGTTGATGTGATGCCAGCTCAAGCTCCTGTCCTGATGGGCTGTATCTTGGAATCGTGAGCAGAATTAAAACCCCTTGCTCCCTATGATAGTTAATCCTAGGTGTCAACTTGACCACACCTGGTATTAACTAAATTTAGCTGTCAGATCACCTGAAGAGATTATTTGGATCAATACATTTGCAATACAAAGACCAGCCCTGCACCTGATTGAACCTCCCAGTAGCAGATAAAAGGAACCATGAAATAGAAGAGTTCGAAGAGAGACTCTCTGAGGATTTGCTACAAAACTCTCTTCCCTCCGGCTGCCTGGCCTCTTCGACCCTCTAGCCCTCCAACCTTCCAAGCCTTCAATGTGATTAGACTCTCCAGGAATTCTCCAGCCTTCAGTAGTTATCCACTAGACTTCTGGCCTGAAGAGCTACTGGAAGCCATTGTTGGACTATCCCATGAGCCAATTCAATAAATTCCCTTCCTATATATTTATTCTGTTGAGTCTGTGGCTCTAGAGAACCCTGACTAATATACTTCCCTAAATGGTTTGGGTCAGATATTTTTCATTTTTAATATTTTATTTATTTTATGTGTATGTATGTGTATATATATCAAAGGGCACTATGTGTCCCTGTGGAGGACCAAGAGTGACTTCTGGATTGCTTCTACTTCCATCTTGCTTCACTATAGGATTTCCTAGGCTCTACCCTCCAGAGCTGAAAGTACAGGCTGCCACTGATTCCTCCTGCATTTTTATGTGGGACCTGGGATCTGAACTCAGAACCTTCTGCTTGCGAGACAGAGTCTTAACCCCTGAGCCATCCTTCCAGCCCTTGGGTCAGGTATTTATTGCAACAACTAGTTATGAAACTAAAACAATTAAGAAAAGAAATAACACACCTGATGTCATAGCAAGGAAATGGAAAATATCTTTGTATTTAAGGAGCTACCCACTCACAAGCCACCAGAACTTTCTTTGCTCACAGATATTCACTGTTGAGTGGGGCTGCTTGTTAGCTGCCGAAGCATAGGAATGTATTTTCCAACTCCCTTCTTCCCCATCGCAGGGTTGTGCTTTCAGAAGCTTACCTGTCCTTGTTCCTCAAGACACACTTCTTTGTAGAATTCTTATAAAATACCCATGACTTTCCCCACTGAGTTTGCTTTAAAATTCTTTTAATCATTGAGGCCAAAGAGTGGACCAGACATGGGATCCACCAAGTCTGTAGTCACAGCACTTGTAAGGTAAAGCTGGGAAGATGGGGAATTTAAAAAGACTATGTCAAGAATACAAAATAAAATCCTGGTCCATGAGCTAAAGTTTACTCAAATAAACCAATACAGGTAAATAAATAGAAAGGAAGGAGCACAGGGATATGGTTCAATTGACTGAGTGCCTGCCTAGCATGTATGAAGCCTTGGATTCCATCAACAGAAACAAATGGAGGGTTGTAGCACAGGAGCATTCTCCCAGCACTTGGAAGGTAGAGACAGGAAAATTAGGAGTTCAAGGTTATCCCCACCTGCAGAGAAAGCTTGAGAATGCCTGAACTACATGTGACCCTGTTAAGACAGAGAGAAAGAGAGAAACAGAGAGACAGAGAAAAACATAGAGACAGAAAGAGAGAGACACAAGGGGCTGGAGAGGTGGTTCAGGGGTTAAGCCTCTGCCTTGCAGGCAGAAGGTCCTGAGTTCAGATCCTAGACCTCATGTATAGATGCTGGGTGGAAGTGGGGGCGGCCTGCGTGTCTGGTCCTGGTAGGGCGGAGCCTGTGAATCCCCGGGCAGAGTAAACAAGGAGGAGGTGGAGGTGGTCCATGGTGATTCCCAAATTCGACCATGGTTCTACACACACACACTCACACACACACAGACCCACACACACACACGCAAGCGCATATATGCACAATTGAATAAATAATATATATATATATAAAAGAGAGAGACACAGAGAGAGATAGAGAAAGAAAAGGAAAGGAGAAAATTCTTGAATGATGTTGGGCAAAGTACCGATCAGTATCTAAGCCCCGAATTTGTTTATCAGAACTATTGTACTTCTTTCTTCCTCTCTCAGATTTGTACTTCTTTTTTTCTTTCAGATTCATTTTATTTTTTTTGAAACAAAAACTCATATAGCTCAGGCCTCATATTCACTATGTGGTCGAGAGGATCATCTTGAACTCTTGACTTCCTGCCTCCATCTGCCAAGGGCTGGGATTATAAACTTGTACTACCACACCTAGCTTATGCAGTACTGGGGGTTGAACCCTGGGACTGCTCGTAATTATAGTAAATTTATATTTTATGCAGCTCTTTCATGAATCTAAAACATTCTAGTAGACATGAAAATTAAAATTTTCTCAAACTAAAAAAAATCAAATTATTCCCTGAGATGAACTTTGTTACAACATATAGCTAAAGTTCCTTTTGGGAAATAGCTAGCATTTTGGGGGAATCTTTACATAGCGAAGAAACCAAGTGTGTTCCCTATATTCTCATTCAGTCATGGACACTGCATATTTATGTGTCATAGATGTAAAGGAAGTTTTCTTTTTTAATAAAGCAGATTTGTGTTTTTATTAGTATTTTATTTTACTACGTGTGTGTGTGTGTGTGTGTGTGTGTGTGTGTGTGTGTGTGTGTGTGTTTGTGTGTGTATGTGTATCAGAGTTTACTGAATGTCCCCATGGAAGCCCAAGGGTGACTTAGAGAAACATCCTGTATTACTTCTACCTCCTCCTTGCTTCACTCTGGTATTTCCCAGGCTCCGCCCAGGAGGACTGCAAATGCAGGCCATCACTGGCCTGACGTTTTTATGTGGGACCTGGGATCTGAATGCAAGACCTTCTGCTTGTGAGACAGTCTTAACCCCTGAGCCATCTCTCCAGCCCCAAACCTTCAACTGTTAAGATGACACTTGTATTGAATTATCACAGCATGCAGCTGATGCTGGGTACTCTTCAGATTCCAAGGATTTTAGGAGTTGTAAATCAGAATACCATAAGGAAGACCATATATATATATATATATATATATATATATATATATATATATATATATATATATGGAGAGAGAGAGAGAGAGAGAGAGAGAGAGAGAGGAGAGAGGAAGAACTTTGAAAGGCTCTTGAAGTCAATGCTCATATTTGGGACAAGAAGCGTATAAAATGTGGTACTCAAGAGACTGAAACAGGAGGAAAGCCGTTGAACTAGAGCTGGCATGGATTACAGAGTGAGACTGTCTCAAAAAAACAAAAACAACAACAGGAGAAAGCAATAAATCTGTGCCTCTCATACACTGAAACTGCAAGTTCAGAAGAGACCACAGTGGAGGGCAGACATCCCAGAGAACTACCAAGAAGGGACTTTCAATCTCTCCTTCCTAACATTCCAGAACCTGGCAGAACATGGAGGTTGCAGGAACAATGGCTCCCACTCATCCCTCCCCCAGACAGCATCACGTAGAGCCAACTAGAACCAGACAGAACCAAAAACTTCACCTTTCACTTCAGCACAGTTCTGTTACCAATTCACTTGCTAAGTATTCTTTTTATTCTCATGTTCCATTACTTAACGTGTACCCATGCATATATGTCTCATGGTTTTGTTCCTGTTTGTATATTGTTCACTTAAAATTTAGGATTATTGGTTATGTTTTGTTTCTCTACTAGTTTAGTTTAAGACATTCTTTTTTTTTTTTTTTGAGGATTAAGGTAGAGTTTATTAGAGAAGAGAAAGGTTGGGACTCATAGACTCCAGATGTGGAGTGCCATGAGAGCTAGGACACCTTCATGAGAAGCAGAAATGAAACAGAACTTATGGCAATAGAGTGCCATGAGGGGCTAGGGAGCCCATGAGAACTCACGGTGCCTAGGCATGGAATTCATGAGGAGCAAGGAACAAGAAACAGACTCATGGCACTGGAGTGCCATGAGGGGCTAGATTGCCTCCAAGAGAAAAGTAGGCAGCTGGAAATGGACTCATGGCACTAGAGGGCCATGAGGGGCTAGATCGCCCAAGACATTCTTTATTATACTCTTTACCCATATCTCATATATTATGCCCCACTTATCATTACATCTCTTCTTCCTTTCATCTTTATATCCTCCTCTTTTTACTCATTAATTATAACTTTTCATAACTTTAATAGTCTCTCAGATCCTTTCCCCTCCCATCTATTTGACTCAACTGATATTTTTTCGTTTCAAAATAGATCTAATATTCTTACTTACCCTATTTCCCTCTCATTCCTAACCTTATGAGCGCAAATCTTTTTATACTTTCCTTGGTTGCTAATCCTCTAACAGTTATAGAAGTCAAACAAATCACTATTGTTGATTGGCTAATGTGATATCTGCAAAGTGGTAATATCTGACAGCTATGGTTGCCCTCACAGTTAACATCATATTATGGGAATGATATAGAGTTTGCACCTCTGAGTTCTTGAATTGAAGAACATTTTTTTGAATTATTGTGAGGTTTTATGTCCAGGTTCTTGTGTTTGGGAGTTGAAAATAGAGACCAGAACAGGTGTAGAGAATTAAGGCAGAGTTTACTAGAGGAGAGAAAGAACAGACATGGAATCCATGAGGGGCAAGGAAGTAAAAGAAACTCAAGGACTCTGGCATAGAATCTTCCTTTTGTTGTGAAACAACACTGAAACTCAATTTAAGAGAGAAGGGGTGATTTATTTGGCTTATGGTCCCAGAGGGGAGTCCATTGTGGTAGAAAAGGCTTGGCTGGGAGAAGCTGGAGGCAGCCTAAGTCACATGCATCATGGAGGCTGAGAAAGCTCCCACGAGACTGCAAGAGCAGAATGCTAGTGGAACAGTGCAGGGCTAACCAGCCTCTGCAATATGCTTTCCTCCAGCAAGGCTCCACTTCCCAAAGGTGCAATGACCTTCCCAAGCAATATCAACTAAGATTCAAATATATGACCCTATGGGGAACAACTCATATTCAAACCATGACAAGGATTAAGGTGTGAAAATATAAATTTATTGCCTTCATGTGTGAAACCAAGCAATGAAATATTACCAGATGCACAAAATCCCAAGGTGGTAACCTAAGAAACACCTAAAATCAAGCGAACACAACTCCTGCATAAATTTAAATTATTAGTCCTACAGTAGTGACATCTAGTGAATCAGATGTAACTAAAGACAGAGAACTAGAAAAAAAAATGGTTATAAGCATGTTCAATGCTGGAGAGATGGCTCAGGGTTTAAGAATCTACTTTGAAAACAGAAAGCCCTGAGTTCTAGTCCCAAGTTCCATGTCAGAAACACTGTTGCCTTGCACTTTTGGCCCTGGTGGGCAGAGCCTAGGAAACCATAGAGCAAAGCAAAAAGGAGGTAGAAACAATAGATGCAATCTAGGATGATTCCCAAAGTCACCCTTGGTCCTCCACAGGGACATACAGTGCCCTCTGATACACACACACACACTAAAAAAATCAAATCAAATCAAAAAAAGAGAAAATAATAATAATAAATCTACCACCTCAAGTTTCTACTGTGCCGTTCATTTAGGCTGTTAGCTGAGA
Source organism: Typhlomys cinereus (assembly GCA_023101885.1). Taxonomy (NCBI): domain Eukaryota; kingdom Metazoa; phylum Chordata; class Mammalia; order Rodentia; family Platacanthomyidae; genus Typhlomys; species Typhlomys cinereus. Next base: position 11,731,015 of record JALPQD010000021.1, on the reverse strand, counting down.
TGATCCTTAGCATGATGGTCCAACCCTTTTCTCTGTCTCCACTTTGCCTCTTTACTAACTGACTTGTGTCTTGTAGTGAGAGACCACGCCTTTCTTTGTGCGGTAGATTAGGCCAACAGCATCAGGAATCGGAGATCATTATCAGCACCACGAAACAATGATTCGTTGCTGTATGAAGCTGGGAGCTCCACAGTAGTGTAACATGTAACATGTAGCAAAAACCATGCAACTGATCAAAGCACTGGATTTACTACCAGGTTTGTGTGTGCATGTGTGAGTGCATGTGTGTGTGTGTGTGTGTGTGTGTGTGTGAGAGAGAGAAAGAGAGAGAGAGAGAGAGAGGGCACTATGTATGCTTGTGGAGGCTTTGGAAATTCTCCTAGATTGCTCTGCTGTAGGGAACACTGAACCCTAAAGGCTCTAATTTCCTGAGGTGGTCGAGGGGGACACTCTCCATGGCCAGCAGTAACAAGCGGTCTCCTGTAACAGTAGAGATTTACGACCTCCTGCTGGCCTTCCCAGAATAGGGGGCAGGGTGGCTCTGGTCCTACCTTAAAACTGGATGAAGGGCAGAGGTGTTTCCTGCATGTTTCTTCCTGTTCTTTTAAGGCCATTAAGACATATTAGCATGTTTAAAAGATGGACACAGACCTCATTGTTGTAATTATAGCACCATGTTGCTGACTTTTATACATAACAGTAGCCTGTTCTTTCTCCACAATTAATTTGGCCATTAGGGCACATTAACATGTTTAAAGATTGGCAGGCTGTATTATTGGTAGCCCTACTTATTTCCATCTTATTCACTTGCCCAGGAATTAGCCCCACCCACTATGGGCTGGATTTCCCCATCATCTAGACTATCTCCTGCAGGCTTGCTTGGGGCTTAACTCAACCACTGGTTCTTTACAAATGTGCCCAGAAAAACTCTCAACCATCAAGTTGACATCTATATCTAATGATGACAAACCCCAAGGTGGGGGCCCCCAATTTAGGCAGTTTTATAGCAGCCATGTGGCTGTGGTCTATCCATCACAATGTATAGATGTCATCTATCTGCCACAATGTCTAGATGTCATCCCCTGTTTCATGATGTATAAGGAATTAGATTCAGATCCCAGATCCCATATAAAAATGCCTGCCATAAATGGAGATGGCCTGAAGTTTTGGCCCTAGAAGGCAAAGCCTAAGAACAAAATAAAAAGGAGGTAGAGTGTGGGCATCCACAACATGCTTACCTAGCTTACCTGAGTGGATTTTCCGGAGTAGGGATCAGCAGGAATTCAGTCAGACTAGGGCACAGGGAATATTGGAAAAGCCAAAACCAAATCAAATTTATTTTTAAATCTAATTCCTTATACACCATGAAGCAGGGGGTGACATCTAGACATTGTGGCAGATAGATGACATCTATACATTGTGATGGATAGACCACAGCCACATGGATGCTATAAAACTGCCTAAAGTCCTTCTGCTTATGAGTAAGAGACTTAACCTTGAGACATTACTCCAACCCATTACTACTAGTTTTGTGTATGTCATCAAGTCACAGAGATATCACTGGCAAAATCCATGACTATGTAAGTCACATATATGAACACAATATTAGTAACAACAGGATGTCCTGGAAAAAAAAGTGGAAAGAGAAACTATAGCTGAAAGGAGATTTAAGAATCATATTAACTCAATATAATCAACAGATCTCATTTGAATGTCAATTGGAATACAAAAACCATAAAAAATAAGCATTTATGAACTTTGGAGACATGGCTGAGTGAAGGTGTATTCTATACAAGCACAGCCACACAAGTTTGATTGATCCCCTAAGCCCAGGTAATTGAAGTAGAGAGTCAGCTATTGGAAGTTGTTCTCCAGCCCTCACACATGTATCATAGCAAGTGCACACACACACACATATACATGCATTCATACATGAACATGCACACAAATAGAATATGCAAATACATTTAAAAATTAAGCATTTGTTAAATGGTACAGGAACTTTGATCCCTAGCTTATATTAGCTTATAATACTAAGATGGCATTGTCTGTCAATGTTTTCTAGTTAGGCTATGTGGAGAGGAGAGAAAAATGGCAGACATGCAAGCAAATAGCCAGACGTGGTTTTCTATGTCCATAATCCCAAAACTAAGGGGGCTGAGGCAGGCGGAACATGACTTCAAGGCCAATCTGAGTCACACAGGTATTAGGGAAACGTAGTATCAAATGATAAATAATAAATAAACTAAAAAGAAACAGAAGCAGATCTCTACAGTAAAGGATACATTTTACTGTATTATTGATCTCTAAAATTCCTTAATGATGGTTAGGGCTACCTCTTCAGAAGGTGGTATGATGAAAACAGGAGATTAAAAACTGGTCAGTTTTAGCATGTGGACAAAGTGAGCAACTTATTTCTGTCATTGCTGGAAGCCTGAGATGACTAAGGTGCCACAGTCTTTGATTCTGCCCTGGCCATAGGCAGCTCTGGTCTCTCATTAATCTCTCTTCCTTTAAGTCAGCAGTTCTGCTTAGAAACTACACATGAGGATGTCCCCCAAACTGGGAAGTATCTGGACACATCATGGATGAGCCAACTGGACTAACATGTTCATCACCCTTGCCCCATGCCTCCATCCAAACAAACTTTGTTAACCCAATCACAGTCTGCCTACATGGGTACAAACAAATCCATGATAAAACCGCTTAAGAGAGCAAAGGGTTTCTTTGGTGTCACAATAGTCCTATTACAGTTCCTTGTCCATCTTGGCAATTTCCATCTTATTCACTTGCTCAGGAATTAGCCCCACCCACCATGGGCTGGATTTCCCCATCATCTAGACTATCTCCTGCAGGCTTGCTTGGGGCTTAACTCAACCACTGGTTCTTTACAAATGTGCCCAGAAAAACTCTCAACCATCAAGTTGACATCTATATCTAATGATGACAGACCCCAAGGTGGGGGCCCCCAATTTAGGCAGTTTTATAGCAGCCATGTGGCTGTGGTCTATCCATCACAATGTATAGATGTCATCTATCTGCCACAATGTCTAGATGTCACCCCCTGCTTCATGGTGTATAAGGAATTAGATTTAAAAATAAATTTGATTTGGTTTTGGCTTTTCCAATATTCCCTGTGCCCTAGTCTGACTGAATTCCTGCTGATCCCTACTCCGGAAAATCCACTCAGGTAAGCTAGGTAAGCATGTTGTGGATGCCCACACTCTACCTCCTTTTTATTTTGTTCTTAGGCTTTGCCTTCTAGGGCCAAAACTTCAGGCCATCTCCATTTATGGCAGGCATTTTTATATGGGATCTGGGATCTGAATCTAATTCCTTATACATCATGAAACAGGGGATGACATCTAGACATTGTGGCAGATAGATGACATCTATACATTGTGATGGATAGACCACAGCCACATGGATGCTATAAAACTGCCTAAAGTCCTTCTGCTTATGAGTAAGAGACTTAACCTTGAGACATTACTCCAACCCATTACTACTAGTTTTGTGTATGTCATCAAGTCACAGAGATATCACTGGCAAAATCCATGACTATGTAAGTCACATATATGAACACAATATTAGTAACAACAGGATGTCCTGGAAAAAAAAGTGGAAAGAGAAACTATAGCTGAAAGGAGATTTAAGAATCATATTAACTCAATATAATCAACAGATCTCATTTGAATGTCAATTGGAATACAAAAAAACCATAAAAAATAAGCATTTATGAACTTTGGAGACATGGCTGAGTGAAGGTGTATTCTATACAAGCACAGCCACACAAGTTTGATTGATCCCCTAAGCCCAGGTAATTGAAGTAGAGAGTCAGCTATTGGAAGTTGTTCTCCAGCCCTCACACATGTATCATAGCAAGTGCACACACACACACATATACATGCATTCATACATGAACATGCACACAAATAGAATATGCAAATACATTTAAAAATTAAGCATTTGTTAAATGGTACAGGAACTTTGATCCCTAGCTTATATTAGCTTATAATACTAAGATGGCATTGTCTGTCAATGTTTTCTAGTTAGGCTATGTGGAGAGGAGAGAAAAATGGCAGACATGCAAGCAAATAGCCAGACGTGGTTTTCTATGTCCATAATCCCAAAACTAAGGGGGCTGAGGCAGGCGGAACATGACTTCAAGGCCAATCTGAGTCACACAGGTATTAGGGAAACGTAGTATCAAATGATTAAATAATAAATAAACTAAAAAGAAACAGAAGCAGATCTCTACAGTAAAGGATACATTTTACTGTATTATTGATCTCTAAAATTCCTTAATGATGGTTAGGGCTACCTCTTCAGAAGGTGGTATGATGAAAACAGGAGATTAAAAACTGGTCAGTTTTAGCATGTGGACAAAGTGAGCAACTTATTTCTGTCATTGCTGGAAGCCTGAGATGACTAAGGTGCCACAGTCTTTGATTCTGCCCTGGCCATAGGCAGCTCTGGTCTCTCATTAATCTCTCTTCCTTTAAGTCAGCAGTTCTGCTTAGAAACTACACATGAGGATGTCCCCCAAACTGGGAAGTATCTGGACACATCATGGATGAGCCAACTGGACTAACATGTTCATCACCCTTGCCCCATGCCTCCATCCAAACAAACTTTGTTAACCCAATCACAGTCTGCCTACATGGGTACAAACAAATCCATGATAAAACCGCTTAAGAGAGCAAAGGGTTTCTTTGGTGTCACAATAGTCCTATTACAGTTCCTTGTCCATCTTGGCAATTTCCATCTTATTCACTTGCTCAGGAATTAGCCCCACCCACCATGGGCTGGATTTCCCCATCATCTAGACTATCTCCTGCAGGCTTGCTTGGGGCTTAACTCAACCACTGGTTCTTTACAAATGTGCCCAGAAAAACTCTCAACCATCAAGTTGACATCTATATCTAATGATGACAAACCCCAAGGTGGGGGCCCCCAATTTAGGCAGTTTTATAGCAGCCATGTGGCTGTGGTCTATCCATCACAATGTATAGATGTCATCTATCTGCCACAATGTCTAGATGTCACCCCCTGCTTCATGGTGTATAAGGAATTAGATTTAAAAATAAATTTGATTTGGTTTTGGCTTTTCCAATATTCCCTGTGCCCTAGTCTGACTGAATTCCTGCTGATCCCTACTCCGGAAAATCCACTCAGGTAAGCTAGGTAAGCATGTTGTGGATGCCCACACTCTACCTCCTTTTTATTTTGTTCTTAGGCTTTGCCTTCTAGGGCCAAAACTTCAGGCCATCTCCATTTATGGCAGGCATTTTTATATGGGATCTGGGATCTGAATCTAATTCCTTATACATCATGAAACAGGGGATGACATCTAGACATTGTGGCAGATAGATGACATCTATACATTGTGATGGATAGACCACAGCCACATGGATGCTATAAAACTGCCTAAAGTCCTTCTGCTTATGAGTAAGAGACTTAACCTTGAGACATTACTCCAACCCATTACTACTAGTTTTGTGTATGTCATCAAGTCACAGAGATATCACTGGCAAAATCCATGACTATGTAAGTCACATATATGAACACAATATTAGTAACAACAGGATGTCCTGGAAAAAAAAGTGGAAAGAGAAACTATAGCTGAAAGGAGATTTAAGAATCATATTAACTCAATATAATCAACAGATCTCATTTGAATGTCAATTGGAATACAAAAACCATAAAAAATAAGCATTTATGAACTTTGGAGACATGGCTGAGTGAAGGTGTATTCTATACAAGCACAGCCACACAAGTTTGATTGATCCCCTAAGCCCAGGTAATTGAAGTAGAGAGTCAGCTATTGGAAGTTGTTCTCCAGCCCTCACACATGTATCATAGCAAGTGCACACACACACACATATACATGCATTCATACATGAACATGCACACAAATAGAATATGCAAATACATTTAAAAATTAAGCATTTGTTAAATGGTACAGGAACTTTGATCCCTAGCTTATATTAGCTTATAATACTAAGATGGCATTGTCTGTCAATGTTTTCTAGTTAGGCTATGTGGAGAGGAGAGAAAAATGGCAGACATGCAAGCAAATAGCCAGACGTGGTTTTCTATGTCCATAATCCCAAAACTAAGGGGGCTGAGGCAGGCGGAACATGACTTCAAGGCCAATCTGAGTCACACAGGTATTAGGGAAACGTAGTATCAAATGATAAATAATAAATAAACTAAAAAGAAACAGAAGCAGATCTCTACAGTAAAGGATACATTTTACTGTATTATTGATCTCTAAAATTCCTTAATGATGGTTAGGGCTACCTCTTCAGAAGGTGGTATGATGAAAACAGGAGATTAAAAACTGGTCAGTTTTAGCATGTGGACAAAGTGAGCAACTTATTTCTGTCATTGCTGGAAGCCTGAGATGACTAAGGTGCCACAGTCTTTGATTCTGCCCTGGCCATAGGCAGCTCTGGTCTCTCATTAATCTCTCTTCCTTTAAGTCAGCAGTTCTGCTTAGAAACTACACATGAGGATGTCCCCCAAACTGGGAAGTATCTGGACACATCATGGATGAGCCAACTGGACTAACATGTTCATCACCCTTGCCCCATGCCTCCATCCAAACAAACTTTGTTAACCCAATCACAGTCTGCCTACATGGGTACAAACAAATCCATGATAAAACCGCTTAAGAGAGCAAAGGGTTTCTTTGGTGTCACAATAGTCCTATTACAGTTCCTTGTCCATCTTGGCAATTTCCATCTTATTCACTTGCTCAGGAATTAGCCCCACCCACCATGGGCTGGATTTCCCCATCATCTAGACTATCTCCTGCAGGCTTGCTTGGGGCTTAACTCAACCACTGGTTCTTTACAAATGTGTCCAGAAAAACTCTCAACCATCAAGTTGACATCTATATCTAATGATGACAGACCCCAAGGTGGGGGCCCCCAATTTAGGCAGTTTTATAGCAGCCATGCTGGGATGGTCTTTGAAGGTCTTCGAAGGTCATCCCCACTGCTAGGATTACCCTGAAGGAACACACCATTCACCAACTTCCCCCAATCCTCTATTTATGAAAGGATATGGAGAGTAGTTCTCCATTACAGATAAGCCTTACCATGAGTTAAGTCACAAGATCAGCTGGGTTGGGCTTCAATATGGACAGATCAATGAGATGTAGAAGAATAAATACTCCAATAAGATTTGTAGAAACTGGGGCTAACCAATGAGAAAAAACATTTTTCTTGGGTCTACCTAGGCCTATAAATATTCCTGAACTGGCAGTCATCTTTGGCAACCTTGCTCCTTATGGTACTCCTCATCTGGAATCTATGAGTTCCTTTTCCATCTTTCACCTACCCATATGGAATCCATTTCTGGAGTCTGTGAGTTCTTGGAGGCTTTCTCATTCCTCACAGATTCATGTCCATGGGTTTCCTTCTTTCTCTTCTCTAATAAACTTTGCCTTAGTCCTCTACACATGTTCTGGTTTCAATCTTGGACTCCTGAACACAAGATCCCAGATACATAAAGACCCCACACAGACTGAGTATCACAATGGTGTCTCACTTTTGGGAATCTGCTCCTGCTATAAGGGAGCTCCATCTTCTAAGCTTTTGCCAATTATCCTATAATAAAGCTTCCTTCTAAACTTTACCCTTCTGTGGTCCAAGAATTTCTTTCTCTGAATTTGTGAGGCAAGAAATTGGAGGCTACTGGTCAGTGTGGCTTTGGTAGACCCCAGCATCCCAAGGTAATAGCACTTGAGTCAAGAAGGCAAGTACCCCCTCGGGTCCCAAGGGCACCTTCTTTTGCTACTGTGGGACAATACCCCTACAGCCAGCTTAAGGGGGGAAAAGAGATTTATTTGGCTTATGGTTCCAGAGGGGAGACAAAGTGCATAATGAAGAAAGGTATGGAAGGTAGCAGAAGTTGGAGGAGGCTCGGGTCACCTCCATCATCAAGAAAATAAATATAATGGGGTCTGGACACTCAGGATTAACTACTCTTGCTAACGAATGCATTTTTAAAAAGGGGAGAGGCTTTATTTAGCCAATCAGCATCTGCAATCTGTTCAAGTTGAATGTAGCAACTAATTTTTGTTTTACCCAAGCTTATAAAGGCAAGAACTACAGCCTGGAATGTTAATCTATGCAAAACAGACAATATTCCTGGTACCACGAAGCAAGCAATGTTTTACAGAAGTGAAGATCAGTGATTACCACTTACCAATTACCAGTTACCAACAACAACCTAGTTTTATCACAGCTATTCTGTAAGTCCTGTGTTGAGACACCCCCCACTCCAGGAAATTCCAGGGAGTTACATACTTTCCTGGAGCTTATCAGTTACCAGGGGACTTTGACATTCTTGGTCAGTAAATTTTCTACTCTTACGAAGTCTTGACATGGCAGTTTTCTTGATACAAGTTTTGTCCCATTATTTTATATCATTTTAAATCTTTATTTATTTTGCACATATGTGTATGTGTGCACGTGTGTATATCAGAGGGTACTGTGTGTCCTTATGGAGGACCAAGAATGACTTCAGGAATCATCTTGGATTGTTTCTACCTCCTTTTTACTTCATTCTGGGATTCCCCAGGCTCTGCCCACTACTGCTGGAAGTGCAGGCTGGCCTGGCATTTTCACATGGGACCTGGGAACTGAACTTCTGGTTTTCGAGGCAGAGTCTTAATCCCTGAGCCAAATCCCTCTCCAGCCCATTTTTCATCTTTTAGTCTACTACACAACAGTGAACTACAAACATAGGCTGTTTATGGAAGCAGGGCTGGTTTACCAAATCTTAAGGCCTGTCCCCTGCTGCCTTCCACCAGCAAGGCACTACCTCCTAAAGGTACCATGATCTTCTCAAACATTAACATCAGCTAAGATTGGTGGACAACTCATATTCAAACCATGATACCCCACTTTTCTGTATCACCACTGTCATGGTTAAGCACAGGTGTCAACTTGACTGTTGAGGGTTTGAGTTCTGTTCACAGTTGTAGAGCATTGATGGTTGAGTTAAGCCCAGAGCAAACCTGAAGGAGATTGTCTAGCTGATGGGGAAGACCCAGCCATGGTGGGTGGGATTAGGCCCTGGGTAAATCACAGAGAGCTGGTTGAGAGAGTGGGCATCCTTCTGTATACTTGGCCAGACATGCTGGTCTGGCAAGTAAGGATTATCCATCTCTCAGCCATTATATCATGATGGTGTGGCCAGTTCCTTCAGCCCTGGTGATGGGGCATGCTCTCCTGTCAAGCTGGGCTATGAACTGTAACCAGAAGTCATAAAAGAATAAATTCCTTGTTCCCTTAAGCCATTCGATGGTCATTTATTAGCAACTATGCAGGTGAACTGCAACAGAAATTGGTACTGGGTAGTGGGGTATTGCTGTCAGATTAAGAACAGCTGGTACCACAACGTGTAGTTGTTTGTGAAGCTGAGAGAAGTTGGTACCCAGCAGTATGGCCAATGCTATGATGTGGCTAGTGTGCTTTTGGAGCTATTTGTTGGGAGAAATATGGAGAACTTTGGGACTTTGTGCTGGGAAAATCTTTGCATCTCGGTGAGGGGTCCAAATGGGTCTTTCTTGTGAGAGCTCAGAGGAGAACAATGCTGTGAGAGATGCAGGCAGTAGAACCCCAGCTTGTGATGGTCCAGAGAGGACTAGAGACTGTGTTTGCAACTGGATGAGTGACACATGGAGCCATGTGTTAGCCAAGAGTTTAATGAAGTTTTGCCCTCGTCCTAAAAGCTTGCCTGAAGTTAAGCTGGAGTGCTTGGTGGAGGAAATTTCAAAGCAATATAGTCTTGACAATGTGATATGGCTACCTTTTAGTTGTCTTCAGAGTTATGAAAAGGAGCAAAGAATCAGGAATAAGCAAAAACTGTAAGATCTGATGATGAAAAATACAATGCCAAACTTAAAGAGTTGAACCAGGAAGAAGCAGAGAACAAAATGGCTGTCAAAGAGATTAGCTCCATTTGTAAATCAAAGCCTGCTCTCAATTTGAATAATAAGAGAGGCCCTAGCTTGAGGACAAAATCCTCAGGGAAGGCTCCCACTCATAGGAATGCAAATCCTTTCAGAAGACTGGAGCTAAATGGTGGAGTTCCAAAGCAAGAGTTGGTTTCTCTTACAAAGTAACTGCCCAGGAGTGAAAGAGATGGTCAACATACAGAAGCAGAATCAGCTGTGATTCAAGGGGGCCAGTCTTGGCAAAGCCGTCCACGTGGTTCTGGTTTTAGAGACATCATGATGCAAGAGGAAGGAGATCGTAGAGTCCTCCTCCAACATTTCAAAAATTGGCAGAATCCCGGCATCATGAGGCAAGAAGCCTGCAGTTTAGAGGCCCGAGAAGGGCAGTTTGTGCTGTGGAATTAAAGCCTGATTTGCTATTGAGAAGTAAAGATGTTAGAAATGCCAGAGACAACGTGGAACACCTGCCAAGGAATGCTGTATACCCTGGGAGGAGTCAGCTCAAGAGAGCAACGCATTCTATGGGCAGCTGCATTGGAGGGGTGAAACCAAAGCCCTTTGGAACTGAGATGATTTCAAGGAGAGGCTCACCTGTTGGACTTGAAACTACAAGATTTGGAGTTTGTCCTGCTGGTTTTCGATCTTGTTATGGACCGATCTTTCCTGGATATGCCCCCATTTCTTCCTTTTGGAATGGGAATGTTTATTCTGTGCCATTGTATGTTGGAAGTATCTAACTTGTATTTTGATGGGAGGCTTTGGACTTTGGACTTTGGGACTGTTGGAACTACTGATGTAGTCTATGAAGACTTTTAAAGTTGAACTAAGTATGATTTGCATAATGAGATGGCAATGAGTCTGTGGAGGCCAGGGGTGGAATGTCATGGTTTGAAATGTGTCCCCCACAGTCTCATGTGTTTGGCAAAGTCATGGTACCTTGAGAGGTGGAGCCTTGCTGGAGGAAGGCAGTCACAAGGGATGGGCCTTGAGGTGGATTAATCCCACCCTACCTCCAGGAGAAGTCAGTCTTTGCAGCAAGCAGTCTGCAGTTCTCAGCTTCCAAGATGTCTGCAGTGACTTAGCCTCTTCCAGCTTTGGCCAGCAGCCATGCCACCTCTGCTTTGAGAGACTGTATCTCCCCTCTGGAACCATAAACTGAATAAATCTCCCTTTATCCCTTAAGTTTGTTGACTTTGGGTGTTTCCTCACAGCAATAGTTAAGAGTAACTGTTACAACCATCATATGTTTTCTGATTTGGTAGTGACAATAAACTTATAAGAAGTTAATAAGGAAACATATATATTTATTTTCTTTGGAAATAGGGTCTTGCTTTGTAGCTCTGGTTACCTAGAATTCACAATGTAGACCAAGTTGGCCCAGAATTTGTATTGATCTTCTGCCTCTGCTTCCCAAGTGTTGTGATTTCAAGCTGAGTCATAGCAACTGGCTCAAATTTGTTTAATGTACAAGATTAATTGGTGACTTTGGAAAATGCTTCATAGAGAGAAGGGAAACCCCCTAAGAAATGATTAGGCTTTGAAAGTGTTTATAACATCCAAGAAAAACAGCATCAATTTGAAGAAAAGGTACATAATTAATTTAAAGGAAAGGGACATGGAGCTTTCAGAAATGACACATTGTAAGTAAACAAATATATTTAAAAGACTAGAAGATAAGGCAACTTAATAAGGTTTATTTGTATTGATTTTTCCTTTGTCTCTCTCTCTTCTTGAACGATAAGACTGAATTTCCTTTCTATATAGAAAGTTTGTGTTGGGAGTGTGTGTGGCAATAAGCTTCAGGTATCAACTTGACAATTGAAAACTGAGTTTTTAGACACACTTACGAGAAATTATCTAGTCAAAGCAGGCTTATAGGAGATCATTTTAATTGCATGATTGTTCAATTGTTGTGGGAAGACCTAACCCATAGTAGGTGGATCTAATCTCTGAACAGGTGAGTAAGATGGAGAGAAAACTAATATGTTTTGGTAGACTGCCAAGCTGGTTCCTTTGAAAGCAAGCATATAGTCCTGATCATTGCCTGTTCTCTGCTCTAGCTATTGATATGGTGTGACCAGTTCCCTTGGTTTCTGCTGATATGACCTGTCTGCCATACTGGACTATTACCTAGAACCATAAGCATGAATAAGCCCCTGCTCCCTAGATTGTCTGAGTCATGCATTCATCACAGCAAAGGAAATATGAAATGGAGGCAAGGTGCCATTTGCAAGGGGACCATGTTATGTTTCCAGGCAGATGGACAGCAGGGTTGCTTCTGTGTCTGCTCTTCCTTTATTGCCTTGAGCTCAAAATAATCTTTATGCTAGCATGCCATATTCTGTGGTGCTGTATTGTGATCTCCAACATAACCATAGATAAAAATTGAAATTTGCTCTAAAATAATTCAGTGGGATAGAGGAGGTAGACTATCTTTAAGATTGAGGATGTGTCAATATCCTTTAAAGCAAGGTATTTTGTACAGGGTCATTTTGCCCCCCCCCAATTTTGTACATATTTGAAACACAATGAATTGTTGTTGATATTTTTGTTGTTTTTCAATTGTAGGGACAGAACACAGATCTCCGTACATGCCAGGCAAATTCTCTACTCTGAAACTATATCCCCAGCCTAACAGAATGCTTGAAGATAAAGTCTAGGCACCTGCCTCTCTTGGCATTCACATCTGGAGTCTGTGAGTTCTTTTCCTTCTCCTTTGCCTCTCATGGATTCCATTCCCGAGTCTATGAGTTCTCCAGGACTCCCTTGCCCTTTGTAGTACTCCAGGTCTGAGTCCGTGAGTTCTATTCTTTCTCTCCTCTAATAAACTCTGCCTTAATCCTCAAAAGAAAAATAAATAAATAGTCCAGTGGGTTTGCCTCTTGGTTAATACAAACCTAATAAGCACAACCAGGAGATATAGGAATGGAGAAGGACTTTTTACTACAGAACACTTGAAATAGTTCTCATAGCTCTGTACTCCCTCAAAGAAAGCAAGTTTGTTTAATTGAGGAAATTAGTACAAGTATGCATATTATCTTATTATCCATGTGGAGATTGACATATTCTTGGGCATTCTCATATGGGGCATTTTCATATGTTGTTGTTGATTTTTTGTTTTTTAAGTGCAGGCAAAAATGCCTTTGGGAAGAGAATTTAATTTTGTAATGAGAAAAGCTGCCTAAAAAGAGTGAGTCAGAATGACTCAGTGATTTTCAACTGCTGCCTCTGGCTTTATCTAAAACAAAACAAAACAATTGTTCCTTCCCCTCAGCCCCAAAAACAAACACACACATTTCCCCCCCTGTGATCCAGGATGGCTTCAAACTTTCTTATAGCAAAGACTAACTTTGAATTCTGGATCCTCTTTCTTCCAACTCCCAAGGGCTGGGATTATAGGTGTAAGTCATCCTGTTTGGTTCAAAACCTAATTCCTGAAGCTTCCTCTTGTAGACAATCTTTCTCTCTGCTCCCTGGCTGCTGATGTTAGCTGCTTAGTTCCCCTGTTTTCTTCTACTGCCAAGATGGATCAAAGCATCTGAACTCGTGAGCTACATTAAGACTTCACTCAAGTTTCCCTCAGATCTCCTGACAGTGATATGGCAACTGGGTAACACAGAAATCATTTCTGTTACTAAACCTGATCACATGGTTCTTAAGCCTTTTGTTCTGGCAATGGGAGAAATTTGGAAAATATCTACAATGTTGCAAGCCTTGTGATGAGTCCATTCTGAGGGGAGCTAAGCTGTCCAGAATGCTGATAGGAATGTGGACTCTGAAGGCAGGACTCAGGAAGTTTCAGAGTGAACAGAAGAAGATGCTGTTAGCCTGCAGGCCACTTACATTCCACCCTAGTAAAGGATTATTCTGAATTTTGTCCATGTCCTGAGGCTTTGGAGGGAGGGGGAGAAGAGAGGCTGAATCATAAAGTGAGGGATGGATTAATATGGTGGAAAAATTTTTGGAAACAACACAGCTTTCTGGTTGTCAAGTAAATATTCCTGGTTGCCTTTCAGTCAAATCTCTAACAGAAATTGTGATCCAAGTGGCAAAGTTTTTAGAATTTGCAGATTATAGCATTGTGTCCTGGGACTTTAAATGCATAAGCATGAAGTTCACCAAAACTTCAAGGCTAGGACCAGACAGATGGTTCAGTGGGTGGGTTAAAGCAAAGTGGGCAGATCTCTGTTACAGACTAGAGAGTTATCTAGTGACCTCCTTAGCCTTTCGATTGGTGGGGGCTAGTGGTCTGCTAAATTAATTTATCCTGATGGTCACCTTGCAAGGGCAAGGAGTGGCTATCAAGAAGGTGTAAAGATCACCAAAGATAAAGTATAATTAGGCTCTGAATCTGTGACATTCCAATCCTCTGCACAGCCATTGAAATTCTAATCAGTCAGATCAGCCTATTCAGTTCAGAGTGAGCTTCTTTTCACACTGGTCTGGAATATACTATGGAGACCAAACTGACCTTGAATTTGGAGCAGTCCTACTGCTACAGTTTCTAGCACCATCACTCCAGGTTAGTATTTGGGTCTATTGTCTTTCATTTTGTTTAGGCAATTTTTATTGTGACAGTAATTAAAAAAAAAAAAAAAAAAAAAGAGTAGTTTTATATCCCTGGCTAGCCTGAACTTATATGTAGTTCAGAAAGATCTCCGATCCTTCTCTTTCCATCTATTAAGTGCTAGGATCTGCCCCACCAAACCCAGGGTGCCTGGGATCGAACCCAAGGCTTCATACATGCTAGGCAAGCATTCTCCCAACTGAGCCACATCCCAAGCCCTAATATGAAATTATAATGTGGCAGAATTAAAGACAAAATAAATTTTAAAAGATTCCACTTGATGTCTAATTTAACTTATGAGACAATTTTACACAAACAATCATACAAATAAACTGTTAAATTCAAGATTAGTTTATATACTCGAATACTTAAAAATGTTAGACCATTGTCAATTTTTTATAGTTAATGAATAATTAACACGCTTTTCAAAATTTGCCTAAGAAATATAAAAATGGTGTAATCTTTTCAAAGTTCTGCAGGGATGCAGAGAGAGCATAATTTATTTTACATAACTGTCGTGGACAGCTGGGGAGTAAAGCTCACCTAGGAGGGAATCACATTTTTATTCATGTAGGCATACAATTTATTCAGTGGATTTTTTTTTTATTCTCTGAGTATGGAGGAATTCAGTTGTATCAAATGAGATGAAGCAATAATTTGTCTTGCTCTGTGAGCTTTAAGAAAATAAAGCTAGCAAAAAAAAAAAAAAAAAAAAGAAAATAAAGCTAGCAAAAGGATTCTGGAGTGTAAGCCTAATGGTTCTCTTTTTTAATGCCCTGAAACCATCTGTCCTGAATTTCTAGAAAGGGTCTGGTTTCAATTATTTCCCCTAAATTTCACATTTCTATAGGAATTTAGGTATTTTGGGTACTTTGGCAAGTAGGTGAATATCCAACAAGAAATAATAGTTTATATCCTACATAATATAAAATATATTTGGGATTGACAGATGTAATTAAATATTATAATTCCAATCAGCAGTATTATATATACACACACAGAAAACAGGAAGTTCCTAAGGAGACAAGTACAGTTACAGGGATTATCTTGATTTCTGGATAGTTTACATGAGTTCATGCATGACTAAGGATTAGAACAGCTATGCTGGAATGAGTCTCTAAGGTTTTTGAAGGTCTTTGGAATTCCTGAAAGCCACACCCCACTCCTGGAATCTCCTGGAAGGAACACCCTGCTGAAGAATTGACTCCAATCCTCTGAGAGATAAGATGGTCCTCTTCCCTATGAAAGGATTATGGAGATGAGCTCTCCATATCAAACAAACAGCTTGATCTCTAACCCCCACCTAAGCCCCAGATTAACTGGGTTGGGCCCCAATGTGAGCTTAGTCATGAACAGGGCCAATGAGGAAAAGCTATTTTGCCTAACCAATGGGGAAAAGCCATTTTCCCTGGTTTACCTAAGTGTATAAATATGCCTGACCCTGGTAGCTATCTTTGGCAGCCTAGCCCCCAAGTTCTGTATCAGCTGCCTGCTTCTCATGGATTCCATGCCTGCCGTCCATGAGTTCTCTGGGGCTCTTGCCCTTCATGGCACCCTATCCCCGCATGGCACTCTAGTTTGTTTCTAGCTGTCTGCCTCTCATGGATTCCATGAGTTCTCTAGGGCACCCTAGCCCCTATGGCACTCCACCTCTGGAGTCCATGAGTTCCAGCCTTTCTCTCCTATAATAAACTCTACCTAAATCCTGGGTTCTGGGTTCAATCTTCCATCCCAGAACACAAGAACCCTGCAACATTGGGACAGTTATTCCTGCAACATTTGGCCACTGAACAGGGACCCTGTAACATCTGGCAACCACAAAGCGATATTTGATAAACAGAGGAAAGACTGTTCCTGCAACAAAAGTAACTGACAACCAATCAATAACATCTGGTATTCTTGTCAACTAATGCCAGCTATGCATATGTAGTAGTTAGTTACTCTTATGTTTGCTGTGTGAGAGATCACCCAAAGTCAAGCAATTTAAGGGAGAAAGGGAGACTTGTTCAGCTTACAGTTCCAGAAGGGAGATACAGTCTATCATGGTGGAGGGGACAAGGCTGGTGGCAGTAGCTGGAGACAGGCTAAGTCACCACCATCTACAAAGTTCAGAGCTGCAAGACTGCGGCTATGAAAGCAGACTTCTCCAAGAGGTAGGATGCGACTGACCTATCTCAAGGCCCATCCCCTATAATCACTTTCCTCCAGCAAGGTTCCACCTCTCAAAGGTACCGTGACCTTGCCAAACATATGATACTGTGGGGGACACATTTCAAACCAAGACAGTGTGTATGTGTGTATGCACATTTTCTACCTCTGAAGGTCAGTCTGCCCTAAGCTTACTGTGAAGCTCAGGTTGCTCTCCAGTCTTGATTCTCTACCCTGTCTCCAGAATTCTGAGATAATACCTATGTATCACCAGCCAAATTTCAGCCAATAAAATTGTTCTTTTTCATTTTTTGAATTTAAAAAATTTTTAAAATTTATTATTAGTGGACAGCAAGATAGTTCTGTGGTTAAGACACCTGCTGACAAGCTTGACAACCTAAGTTTGATTCTCAAAAGCCCACATGATGGAACTGTTATGGGGTTTTTATGTCCAGGTTCTTGTTTTTGGGAGTCAAAAATTGAGACCAGACCACATGTAGATGATTAAGGCAGAGTTTATTAGAGGAGAGAAAGAATGGAACTCACAGACGTGAAGTCTGTGAAGGGCAAGAGAGCCCTAAATGCTGGCAGGGTATGGGGTATTTATGAACCTGGGCAAGCCCAGGAAAAGTGGCCACTTTTCCTTATTGGTTAGCTCCAATTTCTGTAAATCCAATTGGGGTTTTCGGATCCCCACACAACTCATTTGTCTGTTCATATAGAGGTTACAGTTGGGAGCCATTATGTCCAACTTTTTATGTGGGTACCCTCATTGGACACCATGAGTTCTAACTTCCTTGAAACTATGGGACTTCATGTCTGGAGCCCGTGAGTTCCAGCTCCCTTATTCCTCATAAATTCCACATCTGGTATGCATGAGTGCTTATCAGACTTTTTTTTTTTCACCCCATATGGGAGTCCATGAGTTCTCCAGGCTGTTGTACCCCCTCACAGATTCATGTTCAAGAGTTTCATAATTTCTCTCCCCTAATAAACTCTCCCTTAAACCTTTATGTGTGTGCTGGTTTCAATCTTCAACTCCCAAACACAAGAACTTAGACACACATAAAGACCCCAAAGGTAACCTCTTAACACTTCTACCTCTATCTCTGAAGTACTGGGTACTTCATTTAATTTATGCAGTACTGGAGATAGACCCAGGGACTCCAGCATGTTAGGCAGTCACTCTGCTAACTGGGTTACATACTTCCAGTCCCCTGTAGTGGTAGTGTGTATCTGAGAAAATATGTATGTGTGTGGTGTGTGCAAGTATGTGCACAGATTCATGTATGCCTGTGTGAAGCCAGAGATCTTCATCAGCTGTCTCCCTCCAATTCTCTCCATCTTTAAAAAAAAAATATTTATTTATTTATTTATTTTATTTAGTGTGTGTGTGTGTGTGTGTGTGTGTCCCTGTGTAGGACCAAGGGTGACATTAGAATCATCCTGGCTTACTTCTACCTCCTTTTTGCTTGGCTTTTGGATTTCCCAGGTTCTGCCCACCAGAACTGGAAGTGCAGGCTGCTGCTGTTTCCACCTCATGTTTTTATGTGAGACCTGGGATCTGAACTCAGGACCTTCTGCTTGTGAGACAGAGTCTGAACCTCTGAGCCATTTTTCCCAGCCTTGTCCATCTTTTTTGAGACAGAGTTTTTCACAGAACCTGAAGCTTGTGTTTAAGCTAACCTTATTGGTCAATAAGCCCCAGAGGATCCACCTATCCTTGTCTTTCCAAGATTGGTGTCTCAGGCATGTATGACCCAACTTTTATGAAAGTGCTAGAAATTGGAGCTCAGTTCCTCATGCTCACTAAGTCATCTTCCCAGCTTGCCCCATTCTACTGTGCTTTTATTGATTAAAAACAAGATGCCACAGCAGATAATGGTGATTGCTATAGAGACCTGATGGCTTGAGCTCAGGTCTTGACACTCACATAAAAAGCTGGACATAATGGCTCCCATCTGTAGCCTCAATATGAAAGGACAAATCAGGTGTGATCCTCAAGAGATCTGGACCCCCAGTATCTTAAGTGTTCTCATACCCCAAGGTTGTCAGGAAATAGGTGAAATGAGCAGAGCATCCTATCTCAGAGGAGCCACCAAATGCAATAGGTCTGGGGCCACCTTAGAAATTTAGCACTCTGATATAGGATAAGTTTAATAAGGGAAGAGGGTTTATTTAACTGATCACTGACTACATTCTGAGGTTGGGCTCTCAGAATACAACGTTCAGCTTTTGGTTCAACCCAGACTTACAAAGGCAAGCAAACCTAAGTGGCCATGTGAAGGAGGAAGCTATCTTGTTCAAACAGCAGATATTTTGTAACTCTATATCTTAAGGTGGTTTCCAAGAAGGAGAGACCTTAACCAGTTGCAGGAAGCTATTTGTTTTTCTGAAACTTCTACAAAGGTCAGTTAAAAAAAAAAAAAAAAAGCTAAGGCAGTTTCCCCTATTACAAATTTCACATTATAATGTCCCAGCATTTTACATTAGTTTACAGTTTACAGCAAAGTTAGAAGATCTCTATTCTAGGTCTTTGATGTTAAAGACAGTCTTAGTTTTTGGTTGGTGAGAGCAATGGGATCTACTAAGTAAATGGAATTCAAAAGGTTTAACTGGAAAGTCTCATGATGTTAAATCTGACATAAAGGAAGACCCAGGAATGGCTATGAGATGAGAATGGGGTGTTAAAGATCTCTCACGATAAATTATAGTTTTACGTAGAACTACAACAGTTCAAATCTCTCCACAGCCAATGAAATTCTAATTAGTCTCTCTGCCCAATGCAACTTCTTTCCTGGAAATTACATTGATCTTGACAGCATGAGTGATAGGTGTGTGTTGCTACTTTCAGAAGCCCAAAGTAATTTTGACTCCCGATTTCACACATTCTGTCTTTTCAAAATCATGATGGTGATGATCTCAGGACAATTCAGCCAAAGTTAAGCAGTCTTCAGTATCTTTAACCTGGCAGGGCTTCTGATAGCTTCACATCAAGTGTGAGAACAGTTTACTTCAGCACAGTTTCATATAACCCAGGTTGGTCTTCAACCTGATAAGTATTTGAAAGTGAACTTGAGCTCCTGATTCTTCTTAGACAATTTTAGAACGGCCATATTGGGATAGTCTCTGAATATATTTGAAGGTCATCTCCTTGTCTTCCCAGGCTGGGACTACCTTGAAGGAACACACCCTATTAATCTAGAGGAGTGACTCTAATCCTTCACAGAGATAAAAGTGGCCACCTTCTCCCAGTTCATGAAAGGATGCAGATTAGTCCTCTATTGCAGATAATCCTTGCCATGAGGTCAGCTACATGATCAAGTGAGTTGGGTCCCAATATGAACAGACCAATGAAATGTAGGGGACCAAAAACTTCAATCAAATTTGCAGGTATTAGAAATTACCAATGAGGAAAAGCACTTTCCCTGGGTATGCTTATGCCTATAAATAATCCTGACCCTGGCAGCTCAAGGTCATTTTCAAGTACCTATAAGGTACATGCTTGGTCTAAGTGCTTATGGGAATGCTTACATGTTTATGAGAATGTGGGAATCCTTATTAGAATGCATGAATACTTACGGGACTGCTTGAAATAGTTTGACTGTCTGGCAACTGTACAGCCTGATTGGGTTGTATAATGAATGAAATGGTCCCACAGCCTGGTGTCTATGGGGTCTGAATGAGTCTTAACCTGCAGTTCCCTAAAATTTGTTTAAACTTAATGGACACTTGCCCTCTCCCCAAAAAGGACCATCAAGGGGGAAGAGGGTGATGTCTGACTTTTTTATGTCTCTACAAAGAGGCTGACCAGGCAGATGACTGAATGTAAGGGAGGCTCTTCTCCCCAAGCCCCATTTTTGTGTGTGTGTATATGTATATATGTGTACTACTCACATAGAATTAGACACATAAAGTCCCTATGAAGAGAGAATCCTTCCTATCAGGACCAAAAAGACTCAATAGCCTTGGTCTTAACCAGGGAAATTATTCCATGCTTGGAGTTCCAGTTAGCATTGAGTTAGATAACAGGCCTACATTCCTTAGAAGAGTCAGCTAACAGGTTTCCATAACCTTTGGGCTGTTTTGGAGAAATGGAGATTATGAGCACAACTCTTGAGGCATTCTTATCTGAAGGGCCTAACTAATTCAACACCCTTATCTTAAGTCAAATAAAGGAAATAGCAGGGACTTAGACTTTAAACTGGGTCTCAAAGAAAGAACGTAATTTTAATATTAAAAAAAGGAGAAAGAAAAGGAAACTGTATTTTAAAATCCCAATATTAAAGGTACATTGTATATTATTTTGTACTTTGAAAAATCATGGGAGACATGTACAATGGTGATTGGGACAGGGCTATTATAAAAGATTAGGATTGTACACCTCTTTAACAATTAGAGGTGCCTGGGAAAGCTAGATATTCAGAGATTTGCAGTTGATAGTGGATTATAAAGCTTAAGTAAATCATTACAAAGACATATTGGTAGCACTTAGCAATGTTTATAACGGAAGTTGTTTTTATTTATTTATTTATTATTAAACTGGAGGTACTTACAATCCCAGTGACGGCCCCCCTCTGAATGACCCTGTCAAGGTTATGGTTATCAGCCATGAACAATAGAGGTATCAAGTTGCCATTGGGTTTCTTGAGACTGTCTTTATATCCAGGTGGGAAATTGTCAATAGCTCCTGGCTACCCTGTTAACTGGAAAGCCAAAGGCTTGCTCTTGAGCCAGTAACAGTTTCTCTTCTAGATGGCAATGTCCATGTAGAGTGAACCTTCCCATCTGAGAAGCCAAATCGAGGACTCTAACACAAACAAAGGTAAGAAGGATCTGGACAACTTTCACCAAATCCTGTTAAGAAGAATGGGAACACCTGCCGGGAAACTCACCAGCCTCTCTAAGCAAGGTGATTCCTCAAAAATCACCTGCTGGGGTCCAGGGACATCTGTGCTTCACGTGGAAGGGAAGATTAGGTTAAAGCTGCAGTTGGGAGAACTAGGGATGAGAGACAAAGCTTGTGAGCAGTCACCAGAGCCAGGATGAACAGATGCGAGGAGGGACGGGGCTCCTCAACCCCGACTAGACCTCAAGGAGCTAGTCGGTTCTCCTGCCCTTCTGCCTATCTTGGTTTCCAATGCACCATTCCTGCAGACCTAGTGGTGGACAGGAAACGAAAGATAAGGCGCAGCAGCTGCCAGACAGGAGCTTCCACCACCCGGATCGCCCTAGACCACTCATAGACAGTAATCATCTTGGTGGGTATGGTAGATTCAATGTTCTGTGATGATCAAACCAAGCAGGTCACGTGAAGGCGAGAACAAAGACCTTAGCAGGACCTGCAAGGTCCATTTAGCAACAGCAGCCACTGAGGACAAGCGGACTGTCAAAATCAATTGCCACATCGAACGAGTCAGAGATGGATTGAATGGGCTGCACGTGAACAGTGATCGTCTCCCCGTTCGCGTCTTGGGGACATGAGTGACACGTGTAGGTGCTCCAAGGCTCAGCCGTGATCCCCAAGAAATTAACCAACCTCTGTTTGATGGACCTGCCCAATATTTCCTTTGAAATCTTAGTGAGAAAGAGGGAGGGAAGACAGGGACGAGGAGAGAGACAAGAGAGATTGACAGAGATTGACGCAGAGAGATAGAGAGACAGAGTGATTGAGAGAGAGAGAGAGAGAAGAGAGAGAGAGGAAAGGAATGCACACTCTGCCAGGCGAGTATAAAGGTAGACACTGGGCACATCCATTTTTCGTGGACACTGAAACGCATCGCCCACCGGGAATTCAGGTTATGAGAAGGGAGGTACCAGAGGATGAAGTCGCTTGTTAGGAGACTCTTCTGACAGTTGCGACAAGTTAATGTATGCTTCCTAACCATCACAGAGGAACATGCCACAGGAAAGGAAGAGAGAAACTGGGAATCTCCATTCTCCTTCTCTTCCGGGTTGAACCCAGTTCCTTCCCAGAGAACAGTGATTGTTGAAACTTGATGAGAAGGTTTGCATGCGTGTCTTCCAGAAGGGCACTGTGTGTCCCCGTGGAGGATCAAGAGCAAGGGTGAGTCATGCTGGAAGTCACCTGGCTTGCTTCTACCTCCTATCTGCTTTGCTCTGGGACTTCCGGAGCTCTGGGCACCATGGCTGGAAGTGGCAGGCTGCCTCTGTTTCTGCCGGGGGTTGGACCTGGGTCCTGAGATCTGGACTCACGACCTTCGGCTTGGGAGGCAGAATCTTACAAGCTCTAAGCGTTCGTCCAGTCCCTGACTGTTTCCTGCAACATGCAGCCAACTTCTCCACCGCTCCATCTTGGGAGAAACAGGCCAACCCCGCCTTCAACTCACCTCAGAGGTGGGGGGGGTGGGGTGTGTGGGACAGAATGAGAGGTCATCATTTCCTCCCGTTAGGTGGATCGCTTTGGATATTTCCGCGGTCGTTGGGTTCGCTTTTAGGTTCCCATAGAGTCTCCCTCTGTAGTTCAGGCTCCCTCGGATATCCAAAGAGCCCTGCCTCAAAACCAACAAGACTGCTTAAAGGCTTAAGCTTCCGTACCCAGCTGCTTTTGGACTTTGCTAAGGAAACAGAAGAGTCCACTGGAACTCACGCTTGGGTAGACAACACACTGGAAGTTACCACACAGGGAAGATATCGTCAACTGAAACATGTCATCTTTCATTTTCTTAGAATACTCATGACGACTTTCACACCATTCAGAAAATTGACATCAAATATGTCAGTCAGGTGGTCGATTTTGACAGTCCACCTGAGATCTAGAAGCAAGCACGTGGGAGAAATGGTCTCCGTGTGCACCCCTAGGGAGCCCTTGATGGGGTGAGGGAGCCGGAAGTCCCGCCCACTGTGGGCGGGACCATTTCAGCAGGATGTGTGAGAGAGAAGCAGGGGCCACAGTGGAGCGGAGTTGCAGAAGGCGGCAGCCAGAGCAGACGGCTCCCTCTCGCACCCATCGCAGGGAACAATCGGTTGTGAAGTGCAAGGACTTCTTCGAGAAGAAGACAAAGCAGCTACTGAGCAGGACCGTGGCCTGGAGAAGATGGCAGAGTGCCGCAGACCAGAGTCGAGGCCTCGAGACCAGGGCTCCCCAGGACCGGGTGGAGAACAGAACACACGCGGCTCCCTCTCGTCCGAGTGAATCCTGAACCCATTTATTGAAACTTTCATGACAACTTTTTATACAGAAAATTTTGGGGTAAAGAATGTTACACCTACAACAGACATATAATTTCTAGTCAGCAAAATCACCTTCAGGGTGGACATTTTTCAAGAACCTAACCCATTGCTTCAGGGCAAAGGCACTTAACAGAAACATTCTCTCAGTATTTCCAAACTTATCTAATCTATAATGCTTCACCGGATAGCTATGGGGCTGAGCCCACATTTTAACAGAGACTGCTTTCTTTTAAAATACAGAGGCAGAATGTTCTCCTATTGAATTTAGCAAGGAACATATTTTACAATTAACTATAGGAATCCTCAATACCCCATAAGTCCCAGTGTGAGCTTTTGCTGTTGTCCTCTCCAGTCAGGCAGGTCGACCTAGGCATCAGGCATGGCAGCAGGTTATAACTTGGGAAGATGTATGCAGCTCATGTAGTCTCTACTATCCAAGCTTAAACTACATCTCTAAGGGGGGGGTGCCTTGACTTGAATACTCAAGGCCCATAAGCTATAGCTGGTTCTGTCGATGGAACACTGAGGTATGCACTGAAGAAAACACTTAAGCAACATAATTATTAAAAGAATAACTTCTATGATAGCATCCTTCTATTCCTTTAATAGTAAGGTTGCTTATGTCTTCCTTTGAGGAATTCCAGAAGCGTATTGCCATCAGTTAGATGACCCATCTGTGAACCATGCATACTCCAAACCTGGGGTCCAGTCAGGCCCCATATGCCAAGGGTGTCTCTTTCGGGGCAGAGGCGATCATTGGTGGGAGTGCACTCAGATGGTCCATCTCTGTGATTTCTCATAAGAGTGCTGTTTGGGGTAGGAAAGACACGGCCCCCTTTGCTTCTGACATGGATTCTCCCAGTTTGGATTGCAAATACCATCTCCAGGGGCAGTCTTGGCATCTAGACTTTCTGGCATGATGGTCTCTTCCTTGGCCTTCAGCCAGGGTAAGAGGGTATCACAGTTTCTTTTAAGGTTCTTGGACTGAGAGCATAGTCTTGTACTTCTGGAATTTCTGAGTTAGTACATAGGTGGGAATTTTACCCACCTATGTTTAAGACTCTAGAAGTTATTCTCTAATTTCCTTAAAATCAGTGCACACATTCTGATTAACAAGTCTACTTATTGTAAATGACTAGACATGAAATTTCTATTTAGTATTTGACTGAAACTTAAAAAGCAGGCTTCTTCTCTAGAACAGGGAGCAGGAAGCTAGTTCCAAAAAACCCTAAGAAAGGGCACTCCTAATTCCAGAAGGATTCTTCCTGCCAGAGGCAAAACTTAAATTATCCCAAACAAAACCTAGGTAAAAATGCTTAGCACCTGTCCATGGGCTTTATTGTGGCATACCGAGAAATTCCTAGCACTTGCCCATGGGGTTTACTGTGACCTTCCCAGGGAACAGGCTTTAGGCCTGAACTGGGAAGAAACACCAAGACCTGACAATTCCCATATTTTTCCTTATTTCTCTAAAATAAAGCCATGTCCTTATCCCAAAACATGTTACTTTGAATCCACCTTTTCCAAACTGAGACATATTCTACCAGATTAGTTGGATAGGAGCGCAGCAGCAGAGAGGCGCAGTGAGTCCCGGGGAAGAGGCAGCAGGAGGTCCGCGTCCAGGTCAGCCTCCGCCTCACACTCCAGGGGTTCCAGCCGTGGATGCAGATCCCGCCCGTCCTCTTCCTCCTCCGCGAAGCGCTCCAGCAGCTTCAGTTCCCGCAGCTCGTCGCGCTCCCCCACGCCTCCTTGGCGCAGGCCCAAGAGGCGCCGCCCCTCCACACCCAAATCCCCAGAATCTGCAAGGAACGGACAAGGGAGGAAAGGACAAAGGCCTTCCCCTCCACCCACCAGAGTCCTCGTCGGGAGACTCACCAGACGTGTGACCGAGGCTCACGTCACGGAGATATTTTCCACCTTTGGCGAGGTGAAAAGTGTGGCCATGCCCGTGGACAGGATGGCTGCTCATCTGAGCAAAGGCCGCGCGTATGTGGAGTTCCAGAAGCCCGAGGAAGCGGAGAAGGCCATGAAATACATGGACGGAGGCCAGATCGATGGCCAGAAAGTCACTGTGACGCCTGTGCTGGAGGCTGGGCCCAGACGACGCAGCCCTCCCTGGAGGGTGCGGCGGCCACCTCCGAGGCAGCACAGTCCCCTGCCACAGGAGAGAAGGTCCCGCTCCCGGAGGCGCAGGTCCAGATCTCGCCCTTCCTCTTCCTCCTCCGCAAAGGGCTCCAGCAGCTCCAGTTCCCGCAGCTTTTCGCGCTCCCCCACGCATCCTTGGCGCAGGCCCAAGAGGCGCCGCCCCTCCACACCCAAATCCCCAGAATCTGCAAGGAACGGACAAGGGAGGAAAGGACAAAGGCCTTCCCCTGCACCCACCAGAGTCCTCGTCGGGAGACTCACCAGACGTGTGACCGAGGCTCACGTCACGGAGATATTTTCCACCTTTGGCGAGGTGAAAAGTGTGGCCATGCCCGTGGACAGGATGGCTGCTCATCTGAGCAAAGGCCGCGCGTATGTGGAGTTCCAGAACCCCGAGGAAGCGGAGAAGGCCATGAAATACATGGACGGAGGCCAGATCGATGGCCAGAAAGTCACTGTGACGCCTGTGCTGGAGGCTGGACCCAGACGACGCAGCCCTCCCTGGAGGGTGCGGCGGCCACCTCCGAAGCAGCACAGGTCCCTGCCACAGGAGAGAAGGTCCCGCTCCCCGAGGCGCAGGTCGCCACCACGAAGGTCCCGCTCCCGGAGGCGCAGGTCCCCTCCACGACGGCCCTGCTCCCCGAGGCGCTGGTCCCCACCTGGAGGGTCCCGCTGCCGGAGGCGCAGGTCCCCTCCGCCAACATCCTCTTCTCCAAGGCGCACATTTCCCGCGCACACTTGGTCTGGTTCTTCGCGCTCCAGCTACAACTCAACTCCCTAGTCCGGGCCGTCAGCCGTCAGCCTGCAGCTTGTGTCTCAGCAGACTCGCTTTGCTGGCTTCTCTGCCCCAAGCACCGGGGAAGGCTTCACAGGCAGCCCTTCGGACGTCCTCTCTGCACACAGCTTCAGCACGGACCCGGAAAAAACCACCTGTAGTGTGAAAACAAGGTGCAAGCGTTTGCTGCGAGGAGAACTGTGCTTCACGTGGAAGGGAAGATTAGGTTAAAGCTGCAGTCGGGAGAACTAGGGATGAGAGACAAAGCTTGTGAGCAGTCACCAGAGCCAGGATGAACAGATGCGAGGAGGGACGGGGCTCCTCAACCCCGACTAGACCTCAAGGAGCTAGTCGGGTTCTCCTGCCCTTCTGCCTATCTTGGTTTCCAATGCAGCCAATTCCTGCAGACCTAGTGGTGGACAGGAAACCGAAAGATAAGGCGCAGCAGCTGCCAGACAGGAGCTTCCACCACCCGGATCGCCCTAGACCACTCTATAGACAGTAATCATCTTGGTGGGTATGGTAGATTCAATGTTCTGTGATGATCAAACCAAGCAGGTCACGTGAAGGCGAGAACAAAGACCTTAGCATGACCTGCAAGGTCCATTGTAGCAACAGCAGCCACTGAGGACAAGCGGACTGTCAAAATCAATTGCCAGCATCGAACGAGTCAGAGATGGATTGAATGGGGCTGCACGTGAACAGTGATCGTCTCCCCGTTCGCGTCTTGGGGACATGAGTGACACGTGTAGGTGCTCCAGAGGCTCAGCCTGTGATCCCCAAGAAAATTAACCAACCTCTGTTTTGATGGACCTTGCCCAATATTTCCTTTGAAATCTCTATGGAAAGAGGGAGGGAAGACAGGGACGAGGAGGGAGAGACAAAGAGAGATTGACAGAGATTGACAGAGAGAGATAGAGAGACAGAGTGATTGAGAGAGAGAGAGAGAGAGAGAGAGAGAGAGAGAGAAGCGAATGCACACTCTGACCAGGCGAGTATAAAGGTAGACATCTGGGCACATCCATTTTTCTGTGGACACTGAAACGCATCGCCCACCGGGAATTCAGGTTATGAGAAGGGAAGGTACCAGAGGATGAAGTCGCTTGTTAGGAAGACTCTTCTGACAGTTGCGACAAGTTAATGTATGCTTCCTAACC
The DNA here is from genome assembly GCA_023101885.1 of Typhlomys cinereus. Classification (NCBI taxonomy): domain Eukaryota; kingdom Metazoa; phylum Chordata; class Mammalia; order Rodentia; family Platacanthomyidae; genus Typhlomys; species Typhlomys cinereus. Next base: position 11,703,056 of record JALPQD010000021.1, on the reverse strand, counting down.
ATCACAGAGGAACATGCCACAGGAAAGGAAGAGAGAAACTGGGAATCTCCATTCTCCTTTCTCTTCCTGGTTGAACCCAGTTCCTTCCCAGAGAACAGTGAGTTTTAGGAAACTTGATTGATGAAGGTTTGCATGCGTGTCTTCCAGAAGGGCACTGTGTGTCCCCGTGGAGGATCAAGAGCAAGGGTGAGTCATGCTGGAAGTCATCCTGGCTTGCTTCTACCTCCTATCTGCTTTGCTCTGGGACTTCCGGAGCTCTGGGCACCATGGCTGGAAGTGCAGGCTGCCTCTGTTTCTGCCGGGGGTTTGGACCTGGGTCCTGAGATCTGGACTCACGACCTTCGGCTTGGGAGGCAGAATCTTACCTAAGCTCTAAGCGTTCTGTCCAGTCCCCTGACTGTTTCTCTGCAACATGCAGCCAACTTCTCCACCGCTCCATCTTGGGAGAACAGGCCAACCCCAGCCTTCAACGTCACCTCAGAGGTGGGGGTGGGGTGGGGGTGTGTGGGACAGAATGAGAGGTCATCATTTCCTCCCGTTAGGTGGGATCGCTTTGGATATTTCCGCGGTCGTTAGGGTTCGCTTTTTAGGTTCCCATAGAGTCTCCCTCTGTAGTTCAGGCTCCCTCGGATATCCCAAGAGCCCTGCCTCAAAACCAACAAGACTTCGTTTAAAGGCTTAAGCTTCCGTACCCAGCTGCTTCTTGGACTTTGCTAAGGAAATCAGAAGAGTCCACTGGAACTCACGCTTGGGTAGACAACACACTGGAAGTTACCACACAGGGAAGATATCGTCAACTGAAACATGTCATCTTTCATTTTCTTAGAATACTCATGACGACTTTCACACCATTCAGAACATTGACATCAAATATGTCAGTCAGGTGGTCGATTGTGACAGTCCACCTGAGATCTAGAAGCAAGCACGTGGGAGAAATGGTCTCCGTGTGCACCCCTAGGGAGCCCTTGATGGGGTGAGGGAGCCGGAAGTCCCGCCCACTGTGGGCGGGACTATTCCAGCAGGATGTGTCAGAGAGAAGCTGGGGCCACAGCGGAGCGGAGTTGCAGAAGGCGGCAGCCAGAGCAGACGGCTCCCTCTCTCACCCATCGCAGGGACCAATCGGTTGCGAAGTGCAAGGACTTCTTCGAGAAGAAGACAAAGCAGCTACTGAGCAGGACCGTGGCCTGGAGAAGATGGCAGAGTGCCGCAGACCAGAGTCGAGGCCTCGAGACCAGGGCTCCCCAGGACCGGGTGGAGAACAGAACACACGCGGCTCCCTCTCGTCCGAGTGAATCCTGAACCCATTTATTGAAACTTTCATGACAACTTTTATACAGAAAATTTTGGGGTAAAGAATGTTACACCTACAACAGACATATAATTTTCTAGTCAGCAAAATCACCTTCAGGGTGGACATTTTTTCAAGAACCTAACCCATTGCTTCAGGGCAAAGGCACTTAACAGAAACATTCTCTCAGTATTTCCAAACTTATCTAATCTATAATGCTTCACCGGATAGCTATGGGGCTGAGCCCACATTTTAACAGAGACTGCTTTCTTTTAAAATACAGAGGCAGAATGTTCTCCTATTGAATTTAGCAAGGAACATATTTTACAATTAACTATAGGAATCCTCAATACCCCATAAGTCCCAGTGTGAGCTTTTGCTGTTGTCCTCTCCAGTCAGGCAGGTCGACCTAGGCATCAGGCATGGCAGCAGGTTATAACTTGGGAAGATGTATGCAGCTCATGTAGTCTCTACTATCCAAGCTTAAACTACATCTCTAAGGGGGGGTGCCTTGACTTGAATACTCAAGGCCCATAAGCTATAGCTGGTTCTGTCGATGGAACACTGAGGTATGCACTGAAGAAAACACTTAAGCAACATAATTATTAAAAGAATAACTTCTATGATAGCATCCTTCTATTCCTTTAATAGTAAGGTTGCTTATGTCTTCCTTTGAGGAATTCCAGAAGCGTATTGCCATCAGTTAGATGACCCATCTGTGAACCATGCATACTCCAAACCTGGGGTCCAGTCAGGCCCCATATGCCAAGGGTGTCTCTTTCGGGGCAGAGGCGATCATTGGTGGGAGTGCACTCAGATGGTCCATCTCTGTGATTTCTCATAAGAGTGCTGTTTGGGGTAGGAAAGACACGGCCCCCTTTGCTTCTGACATGGATTCTCCCAGTTTGGATTGCAAATACCATCTCCAGGGGCAGTCTTGGCATCTAGACTTCTGGCATGATGGTCTCTTCCTTGGCCTTCAGCCAGGGTAAGAGGGTATCACAGTTTCTTTTAAGGTTCTGGTGGACTGAGAGCATAGTCTTGTACTTCTGGAATTTCTGAGTTAGTACATAGGTGGGAATTTTACCCACCTATGTTTTAAGACTCTAGAAGTTATTCTCTAATTTCCTTAAAATCAGTGCACACATTCTGATTAACAAGTCTACTTATTGTAAATGACTAGACATGAAATTTCTATTTAGTATTTGACTGAAACTTAAAAAGCAGGCTTCTTCTCTAGAACAGAGAGCAGGAAGCTAGTTCCAAAAAACCCTAAGAAAGGGCACTCCTAAATTCCAGAAGGATTCTTCCTGCCAGAGGCAAAACTTAAATTATCCCAAACAAAACCTAGGTAAAAATGCTTAGCACCTGTCCATGGGCTTTATTGTGGCATACCGAGAAATTCCTAGCACTTGCCCATGGGGTTACTGTGACCTTCCCAGGGAACAGGCTTTAGGCCTGAACTGGGAAGAAACACCAAGACCTGACAATTCCCATATTTTTCCTTATTTCTCTAAAATAAAGCCATGTCCTTATCCCAAAACATGTTACTTTGAATCCACCTTTTCCAAACTGAGACATATTCTACCAGATTAGTTGGATAGGAGCGCAGCAGCAGAGAGGCGCAGTGAGTCCCGGGGAAGCGGCAGCAGGAGGTCCGCGTCCAGGTCAGCCTCCGCCTCACACTCCAGGGGTTCCAGCCGTGGATGCAGATCCCGCCAGTCCTCGTCCTCCTCCGCGAAGGGCTCCAGCAGCTCCAGTTCCCGCAGCTCGTCGCGCTCCCCCACGCCTCCTTGGCGCAGGCCCATGAGGCGCCGCCCCTCCACACCCAAATCCCCAGAATCTGCAAGGAACGGACAAGGGAGGAAAGGACAAAGGCCTTCCCCTCCACCCACCAGAGTCCTCGTCGGGAGACTCACCAGACGTGTGACCGAGGCTCACGTCACGGAGATATTTTCCACCTTTGGCGAGGTGAAAAGTGTGGCCATGCCCGTGGACAGTATTGCTGCTCATCTGAGCAAAGGCCGCGCCTATGTGGAGTTCCAGAACCCCGAGGAAGCGGAGAAGGCCATGAAATACATGGACGGAGGCCAGATCGATGGCCAGAAAGTCACTGTGACGCCTGTGCTGGAGGCTGGGCCGAGATGATGCAGCCCTCCCTGGAGGGTGCGGCGGCCACCTCCGAAGCAGCACAGGTCCCTGCCACACGAGAGAAGGTCTCGCTCCCCGAAGCGCAGGTCGCCACCACAAAGGTCCCCCTCCCGGAGGCGCAGGTCCCCTCCACGAGGGTCCTGCTCCCCGAGGCGCTGGTCTCCACCTGGAGGGTCCCGCTGCTGGAGGCGCAGGTCCCCTCTGCCAACATCCTCTTCCCCAGGGCGCACATTTTCCATGCTCCGTTCCTCTGGTTGTTTGGGATCCAGCTACAACTCACCTCCATAGTCTGCTCCGTCGCTTTCTCTTTTCTTTTTTTTTTTCCACATTAAGTCTTAGATCATTAGTCCTATTTTAAAGCCGTTAAAAATGGTTTAGAAATAAATTTAAAAGGGGTTGTCTCTTGTCTAGGATGTAAACAACAAGTTTATTCTCAGGTTGGAGGACTAAACATTTGTATTTTTTAGCTTGTCCCTGGACACAGGAAGGGGAAATCTCTCCTTTGGCTTCAGTTTAGTGGACCTGGACTTGTGGAACGGATGCATGGCTCAGTAGAGTTTTGTCAATCACTATATAAACCCAGCGATTAGAATTAATTCGAATCCACTCTATATTGTATGTTATTACCATGGAAATGCAGAACTGGCCCAATCTAATCCCATGGCTTCAAGGATTCCGTTGTGGGGAGCACAGGTGTAATAGGTTTCCCACAACAGTTCTACATTCACTCCCACATTCACACAGAAGTTAAGATATTTTTTCCAGAGTTTAAAGGTGCTCTTTTTCTCCTCTCGCAGGAGAAGCCTGTTTGCTCTTACCGTGAGATCCAGGATTCAAATTACAGTCAAGGTGGCATCTGGTGAACGGGGCCTCTGCTTCTGAGCAGAACTGTGCTCAGGCAGCTGCAGGCCCTAGTCTCAGACCTTCCCAGTTTTTACTCGTGACCCCATGGATAAGCTTCTTGCTGTCCTTCAGAAGTTGGGATTCTATGAGCAACCAAATTCCTGCTTAATCGAACCAGACAATTGAAATACATTTGAATATGTGAAGCTTAATTCTTAATCTCCAACCCCCGAGGCTCAATGTCTTGTCTTCTATAGCATGGAAGAAGCACAATGTATAACATTTTTTAACCACCATTTCTAGTTCTTAATTTTTTTATAAACCCAACATTCCATAAACCTTTATAGCATACTTTAACATCCTTTTAAGCAACCAATTCAAACCTCCTGTACACATTTTAATTTTTTAAGTGAGATTTTTTATCCTGTAAACCTTATTTAAGGGCTGGAGAGGTGGCTCAGGGGTTAAGCCTCTACCTTATAGGCAAAAGGTCCTGAGTTCGGATCCTAGACCCCATGTATAGATGCCAGGCGGAAGCGGGGGTGGCCTGTGTTTCTGATCCTGGTAGGGCAGAGCCTGTGAATACCGGGGCAGAGTAAACAAGGAGGAGGTGGAGGCGGTCCATGGTGGTTCTCGAAATCGTCCGTGGTTCTACACACACACACACACACACACATGCACACTTGAATAAATAATAATAAAACTTTTTAAAAAATTAAAAAAAAACTTATTTAAAACCTTTTATACATTCAAGTACCATACATTTTTTAAAAACTTTTTTATCTTCCTTGATGGTTTTACACATATGAAAACAAACTTTCCTAGGTAAAAACACAATATCGTCTCTTTTTAATCAGTATGTACTCAGGCCTTTTGATGGGTATATTTAAGTGTGCATGTGCATTTAAATTGGGCATGCCAAATAATGAAGAAAGTCAAAACCAAAATGTGATTATAAGCGCAGTAAAATCTAAAGTGGCCACAACTATTATTTTGAAACACAAAACACACATATTTTGTAGGAAATTCAAATAGCCAAACAAGTCAGAACCTTTTAAAGTAACTCTTTATTTTCCCTGGAAATACATAGAGAAGTTCTCACCCACCTGCATAAGGAACTGAGGAATTTGTACATCAGCCTCCTCTGAGCTTCCTGGTCTATCCTGCCGGAGGCCATGCCATTTACAACAGATTTCTGTGAAGGCTCATGAGAGACGTTTTTTTTCTGAACCGTTTCCACCCCATTTCCCCTTGGAGAAGGGACCCGGGAGTCCCAGGTACTCTCTGTAAGAGCAGCCACTTTCCCACACTGGTCTGCAGACACAACCTTTCTCCCACGCTGCGAAGAGCAGGCAGCTCTGCCCGGAAGCACTTTGCTGTGCGCATGCGCGCTGGCCCAGCCCGCTGCTGCCAGCGCTGCCAAGGAGGCCTCGTCGTCGCACGCGGCCATATTTTCATATGGCTATACCTCATTGCGTGCTGCCATGTTTCTGTACGGAACTTCATCCCACACAGCCTCCCCGCCGCGCACAGCCTCCTTGCCACGTGCTGCTAAGATCCCACACGGCTCCACCCAGCTACCCAAGGCTCCCCCAAGCCCGGTTGGGCTCTGTGGTTTTGTGGCTTTCCCTGCCCAGCCCCTGTCAAAGGCGGAGTCCCTGCCCCATGGCTGTGGCAGCCCCTCCTCTGCAGGGGGCCTGGGATGGCTTGTTGGCCCCAAGCCACTGGAGCCATGGAGTGAGTCCGGAGTGGCCCTGGCTCCTCCCTCTCTACCTGTTCCACCTGCAGGAGCTGGGTTGGATGGGGAGGGAAAGCTCTCTTGAGTGCAGCCACCACGGAATGAAAATCCAAAGGCAATATCTTAAAATTTTTTTCTTGCTCTCTGGCTAGATTCTCTATCTTATTCCACGTGTCCAATAGTAAATGTTGGACAATCGGGCAAATGGAGCCAATTCACAAGCTAATTCCCACACCTCGGCAATGCAGGGCTCTGGGATTTCACAACCATGATTTTTTAATACATAGCTCAGTGCTAACGACACTGGGTCAATAACCTTGTAAAATGCGTTCTCCATACTCAGGGGCAGGCCTCACCTCGGGATCCCTGGTTAGCTTCCTCTGGTTCAGAAATTTCCCCACGTTCGGGTGCCAGTTTGCGGTGTCCACTCACCCACGGTGTGGCATGTTTCAGCCCAGTCACACACTCATTCACACGATTGTGCAGCCTCCTGGCTGTGAGGACAAAGAAAGGCGAAGTCCAGCCGTCCCCACCTCCGCCTCCATTACCCAGAGATTCGACAGGGGATGGGAAGTCTGTCAGGGCAGAACTCCAGTTTATTGGGGGGAGAAACAGAGCTTATATAGATAAAAAAACCACAAGGGCCAAATGGGCATCCAATTGTGTCAAAGATCAACACATCCTTTAGGTACTAGTGACCAAGTTCAATGCCACTCAGCACAGAGGGCAGGTCAATACCTGAAAGCCAATTACGGGTGCCTGTAATGTGATCAGGGTAACGCCCAAGACACTAGCTCTCAGCGCCATCTTTAATTGCATGTGCTCGGCCATGCCCTGAGACAAATCCTGGGCAGGCCCAACAAAGTTTCATTTGGGGACCTGATGAGCTCACTGGGTCAATTGATAGGACCGTGAGGAACTCAGGCAGCTGTTTTCACTATGTTCACTGCAACATAGGTGCAACTCAGGACCTGCCCAACCCCAGGGTCTGCTCTCAACCAGTGATTGTTTACAATTTGTGAACTCTAGGAGGGTCCTTTAGAATCTTGTGAGTGTATTGAGTCTAGTGATCCTCCCTTCTCTGTCCCATAGTCCAGAGGAAACAGCTGTCCAACTATTATGTGAGATATTTTTTCCTGCAGTGTTCATTTCTATTCACCACAGGTACAGAAGACAGCAACAGACCAGAGAAACGATGTCATCCACGTCCAGCTAAGTGAACCAAGGGACTCCTTACAGGAGCATGTGTCACTCTTGGGCAGCTGCATCTGAAGAGCCCACCCAGCTTTGGTAAAGATCACTATGTTGCATCCTGGCAATATCCTGACAGCAATGCCACAGAACAGTGGCCTCTCCTTTAGCCACTGCTTATGATTTGCATAACAATGGGGGGCTCTCATGACTCTTGTAAATTTCAAGAGTTGTTGAGTGTCATAAGTTTGTGATGGGTTCCACAAACCAAGTGAATCTTCCTTTTCTTTTCAAGAAGGAATGTTTCATTTCTTTTTTATTCTTTTCCTCCATTATGCATTTATTTTACTTTGATAAGCATATTAAAGGATTACTTCATACACACCATATAGAAATTTTTGATCTGAATAACCAATCACAACTGTGCAACATTTTCTTCTTCTTTTGATTACTTTAGCTATTTTCAGAGGCTTCTTTTGTCTTAAAAATAACTTTCATTGGAATGGAGAGATGGCTCAGGGGTTAAAACTCTAATTCAAAAGCAGAAGGTCCTGAGTTTGCATACCAGATCCCATGTGAAATTGACAGGCAAGAAAAGATGTTGCCCTATACTTTCAGCCTTGGTGGGTAGAGCTGGAAAATCCCAGAACAAAGCAAAAACAAGGTAGAAGCAATCCAAGTGATAGCTGAAGCCAGTTAGTTTTCCACAGGGACACACAGTGCCCTCTGATACACACATACCAAGAAAAATAAAGTTTAAAAAAACTCCCATGACGTTTGTTCTTTCACAATTTCATACATGCATGTAGTACAGCCTTTCTTACATACAGGTAATGCATCCTTTCATGCACACATGTAGTGCATTCTGATAACCATAACCCCCATTGCCACTGATTTCCCTCACAGTCCCATTAATTTCCCTTCCCTATCACTTTCTTTCCCACATTCATGCTTTTGCTTTGTTTCCAAAACCTACTAAATTTAGCCAGGGTTGTCTGTAAGATTTATCTTCAGAATTATCTTTTGGAACTTGGTGGGTGCACAGGTAAAGACAACGACTTCCTCTCTTTCAGAATCCACCAGTAGTGGGTACTTCATCGGGAGAGATAGGGCCTTGTGGATCACTCTCTGATTGACGGCTGACAGGCCCAACTTGCCTGCTGAATTCTCCTTATGCTTCATTTCACTCTGCCTTATTTTGCTATCAGCCAGAGAAAACAATCTGCTTTCGAAGAATCCATGAGCTTAAAATAGGCTACCCAGAAAATATCTGTAATTTAGGGCCACCTGACTTGGACATATATCTGGACTGGGGAGATGGCTCAGGGGATAAAGCCTTTGCCTCCCAAGCAAAAAAAAAGAATTTGGATTCCAGATCCCATGTGAAAATACCAGATGGAAACCGAGGCAGCCTGCAATTCTAGCTCTAAAAGACATGACCTGGCAATTCCCAGAGCAAGATAATAGGAGGTGGAGCAATCCAGGATGATTCCCAAAATCATCCTTGGGTCTCCATAGGCACACACACAAATCCCTCTTGTACACACATAAACAGGGGTGCAAAAAAAATCTGCTTAGCTTTGCCATAGTATTATCTAGACTAAAAGTCTTTGGGGAGCCATCTTTAAAATGCTATCACCATACCAAATTTATCCGGTTGCTGAATCCTATCATAAGTCACAATAAGCCTGGAAAGAGAGTGGTAAGACAGCATTCTAGTCCTGCTTTTCTTTACCAAGATGTTTCCATGATGGAAACAGCCTCTAGTCATATAACCCATGATTTGCAGAGAGACAGGGTCATGGCCTGCTAGCTATCTCTAAAGTTATTCTCAGGTCCAAAGACAACCACTGACTCTCCAGTGTGTGAATCAGGGTCTAGTCACATGTAGATACTCAATCACTATTTGTTGGATGTTAACAGAAGAGTGCCAGGGGCCAGCAAGAGGGCTCAGCAGTGAAAGCACTTGCTGCACAAGCCTGATGACCTGCGTTCAAGTCCTGGAACCACAGAGTGGAAGGAGAGAATGAAAGTTATCCTTTGACATTCATACTGTGGCTTCACAAACAAAAGAGAGAAGGGAAAGAAGGGAAGAGAGAGAGAGAGAGAAAGAGATCGAGGAGAGGGCTGAAAATCTGGAAATATAGCTCTGTGGTAGAGTACTTGCCTAGTATAAATAATGTCCTACAATCAATCCTGAGTACCTCAAAAATGAATGAATGAAAGAATGAATGAATGAATCAGTTAATCAGGTATGGAGATATTAAATGCTCCATTACCACAGTGACAATCACATTATTACAGTAACACTCCCAGGAATGTTTTAGTTCAGAGGAAACAGACACACAATAAATTAAAAAGAAAAAGCACACAAATGGACAAGCTTTTGTAAGAAACAGAAGGCTCTGGAGATTAATCCTTTGTCAGATTCATAGATGGCTAAGATTTTCTCCCATTCTGTGGTTGTCTTTTTGCACAATCAACAATTTCTTTTTAATTGTTTTAAGCTATTTAATTTCACGAAATCCCACTTGATTATTGGTCTTAGTTCCTGGGCATTTGGAGTTTGGTTTAGAAGCATTCAAAAAACTAAACACTGGGCTGGAGAGATGGCTCAGGGATTAAGCCTCTGCCTTGCAAGCAGAGGGGCCTGACTTGGGATCCCAGATCCTACGTACAAACGCCGGCTGGAAGCGGGGGTGGCCTGCGTTTCAAGTCCTGGTGGGCAGAGCCTGTGAATCCCGGGGCAGAGCAAAAGAGGAGGTAGAAGCAGACCACGATGATTCCCGAATTCACCCATGGTTCTACACACACACACATACACATACACACACAATTGAATAAAAAAAAAAAACCCAAAAAACTAAACACTAAGAAAGCAAACATTCCAAATAAAAAAATGGGCCCTGGAACTAAACAGAGATTTTACTCATAAAGAAATTGAAAGCTCAAACAAATATCTTAGAAAACGCTCACCTTCCCTGATTATAAGAGGAATGCAAAGTAAAACTATCCTGCAATACTATCTTAACTCAGTCTTAATGGTAAGATCAAGAACACAAACAACAGAGAATGGTGGCAAGGTTGTGGAGAAAAGGGGATATTCACTGCTGGTGAGAGTGCAAACTAGTGGGGAGATTTTTGGAGTGTTTTTGGATATCAGTGTGGAGGTTCCTCAGAAAGTTAAAATTGAAACTGCCTTAAGACCTATCTAAACCACTAGTGTCTAGGAGTTTTCCAAAAAGTCTCTATATTTTATTACAAAGACACTTGTTCACTGAAGCCCTATTGATATTAGCTAGAAAAATGGAACTGACCAACATATCCATCAACAGAGGAATGGTTAATGAAAATGTGGTACATATACACAATGGAATATTACTCAGCCTTAGAAAGAATGAGATTATGGACTTTGCTGGTAAATAGATGGAATTGGAAAATTTAATATTGAACAAAGTATCTCAGACACAGAAAGATAAGTGCCACATGCTCTGTCTCATATGTGGATGCTGGCACTGATATCCTTTTCAATGTTTTCTGTAAGAGCCAGAAAATTTGAAAGAGACCATTGAGTTGGAAGGTGGGAAGGGATGGTTATGGTGAAACCTATTAAAAGGAAGATTTAGGATACCATGGCAAGTAGAGCAAGGGAGGGAACAATAACAAAAAATACATGAGGGGGCATGAGGAAATGGGAGATAGGAGGAACAGAAGAACTTATAGAAAAAACATAGCATTATGAGCAGTAACCCCATAGGAACCTCCTATGCTAGTAATATGTTTAAAAAAATGTTTCTTTTAAAGAAAGGAACAAGAATGGACAGTCCTTTTATAGAGGAGCACAGAGAAAAGAAAACAGGGCCAAAAAACCAAATCAAAACAAAACAAAACAAAAACACCCAGAGCTGATCCACTTAGAACCCAGTGACAATTGACACTGTACTAAAAGTAACAGGAATATGGCGTTTCCTGATAAAATGTTGGTTAGAGAAGTCTCAAAGTCCCCACCCCCAAACATTATAGGCTTTCACCATTGCTCTTGCTTGCTCTCCAAAAAACTGACAGTAAGACCCTGTTACTGAAGATTCAACATATATGGATCACAGAGCATGGGCAAAATACATCAACTAGAACTGGTCTGAGAGCTTCCTCCCTGCTGGACAGCTTTTACAGTACCAAGGAATACTGTAGAAGCTATTGAGGGAGAGAAATAATCAAAGGTTTTATCAATTCATGAGACCTGCTAGTTGCAATAAAAGTCACCATAGTAATAGGTGACCACCAGTATAATAGTGGCATGAGTATCAAGGAGACAACCAACAGCTTTCTGATTGGCTCAAGACTCCCTTGTCAGAGTGGAACACATTCCTGCTACTGTTAACTAGAACAGGAACTTAAAAAAGAGAAGGAAATAGATCAATAGGGGAAAGTGGCCTGTGAAACTATAGCTAGGATGCAATAGACCAAACTGCTCTGTAAATAGCCTATTATACCCATAAATTTGAAGAGCACTCAATATACAGCCTAGAAGTCTTCTTCTATAACAAAGATAGAAGATCTCAACCCCCTGACAGAATGCAGCCTAGGGCAGTAGAAGAACAGTGAAGTGGACAACAATGGCCAACCATAATGCAGAGTACCTGTGACTCAGCAATGTTAACCCGGAATCAAGCCAACCTAATCTCTATCCATCCTAAGGCTCAGGGAACTTCATCGAAGCCTAAAGATGGAAAAGTCCACCTTTGGACAATTCCATTCAAGGCAAGGATGCTGCATCCAGGAACTCACTGAAATGAGACTTGTCCTTACCAGACCTGTACAATGATTGACATACCAACATGCCCTCATAACCAGCGAGGTTCTCAAGAGAGATAAGAACATACAGTGGAAACCTTGGGGACTAAGGCTGGATGAGTGAAGGGGAATGTCTCTATCAGTGGGGTGATACAGGGAGGAGCAATTTAGTGTGCCAAGAGGCCTGAACCCCCACAAGTAGACAAGCCAGAGGGAATCCTAGGGTCCATAGAAGCATCCAGGCAGGAGGATGGGAAGAAGTGGGATAGATTGATGAAGGGATGGGAAGGGGATGGAAAGGAGGGGGAAAGAAGGGAAGCAGAGATAAGTATTCAATATGCTTGTAAAACTAGGAAAATTAAAAAATTTTAAATAAATATAAAGTGGGGGCTGGAGAGATGACTCAGGAGTGAAGCATCTGCCTTGTGATCAGAAGGACCTGAGTTCAGATCCAGATTCCACATACAAATTTCAGATGGACATTCTTCAGTGTACTTGGTTAGGCATGCTGTGAGGTTTGTCCCTCTCTCAGCAGTCTTGAGGATGAGTTGTGGCCAGTTCCCTCAGCCTTTGATGATGTTGTGAGTTCTCCTACTAAGCTGGACTTAAAACTATAACCAGACCATCATAAAACAAAATAAAAATTTATTGTTCTCATCTAAAAAACCTCCCAGTAGCAGATCAGATAAAAGGAACCATGAACCAAAAGACTAAGAAGAGAGACTCTAGGATGTTCTCACTTACTTAGCCTGCCTCCAGCTTCAGCCACCAGCCATGTCACCTCTACTATGAAAGACTGTTTCTCCCCTCTGGAACCATAAGCTGAATGAGTCTCCCTTTCTTCCTTAACCTGTCTCCCTTGAATGCTGTCTCACAGCAATAGTTAACAGCAATCTTTTGAAGATCACGGCTTCAAAACCTATCAAATGGTATATATGATTATCAAAATGACATTAAAATATGGCTCTTTCTGAATGTATCTCTTAACTATCATGCTTAAAAATCGATGCTGAAATATCTTTAGTAAAAGCCCAACTCTGCTTTTTACTCACTAGTATTGAAATTCTTTTCTGTATTGAAGCTTCTAAAAGGGAATAACTCTTCAGGCTGCTGGTTGTGAGAGTAAGGTGGGTCTCCTTGTCTGTGTCCCCTATTGTTGATATGTAGCTGCTGAAAGATGTGGAAGTGGATGAGAACAGAGATTTTAATGAATTTTTCATTGTAATATCCCGACTGCATACTAATAAATATTTCTTCAGTTAATAAGTGTTGTACCACTTAAGACAATGTGGCTTTAATTATAGGACCTCAAATTTTTCTAGACGCTGGTGGTAGTGGATGCTGTGGTTTGAATATGACCGGGTTCCCAACAGGTTCATATGTTTGTGTCCTTAGCTGATGTTAATATTTGGGAAAGTTGGAATAATTTTGGGAAGTGGTGGCTTGCTGGAAGGAGGCATGCCACAGGGGGTGGACCTTGAGGTCTGGTAGTCTAGCTCTGCTTCCTCTCAGTTTGCTCTTGTTCTTTCTGCCTTCCTGATGGCTATGGTAACCTAACCACGTCTCCTGATTCTGACTTCATTATTATTTGATTTCTGCCATAATGGATTATCTCCCCTGTGGAACTATAAGTCAGATAGATCTCTCTTTCTCTTTTAAACGATGTATGTGTGTGTTTCCTACATTATGGAACAGATTGAAGGACATTGGTATAAATTCTTCTTTAATGGTTTGGTAGAATCCTGTAGTGAATCCGTTCAATCCTTGCTTTTTTTAATGGGGAATTTATTATTGGTGTTGTTTCACTCTCTTTGATTGGAATGGATCTGTTGAAATTGTATCTTCTTGACTCACTGGTCATTTGTGTCTATGAATTTGTCCATTTTTCTATATTTTCATTTTTTTGGAGACGTAAGTTTTCACAATGGGGTCTACAAGATGACTCAATGGAAAAGAGGCCTTCGGGCAAACAGTGGCATGTATCCCTGGAGCCCACATAGTGGAAGGAGAGAACTGACTTCCAAAAGCTGTTCTCTGGCCGCTGCACACATGCTGTAATGCCCTGTTCTCTCTTTATCTTCCTTTCTCAAATAACTATTTTTTAAAAAATTCTTCCTGATATCTCTCTAGCTTTCATTTGAATTTCTAGTAACCTCCCCTTTCACCTTTGATTTTATTAACTTAGGTCTGTTCTTACTTTCTTTTAGTTAGTTCTGCTAGTAGTTTGTTTTGCTTATTTTTTAAAAGAATGAAGGTTTTGATTGAATCTCTATGTTTTCTTTAAGCCCCAGTTCATTAACTTCTGCCCTGATCTTTTATTATTTCTTGCTATCTACTGCTTTTAGATTTTGATTTTTCTTGCTTTTGTAGGACTGTAAAATTCATTGCTGGGTTATTTATCTGTGATCCTTCCAATTTTTAATTTGTTTGTATGTGTGTGTATGTGTGTGTGTGTATGTGTGTGTGTGTGTGTATGTGTGTGTGTGTATTAGAGGACACTGTGTGTTCCTGTTGTCATAGTTAGGTACAGGTGTCAACTTGATGGTTGAGGGCTTGAGCTTTGGGCATATTTATAGAGAGTTGGTAGCTGAGCTCAGCCCATGGTGGGTGAGTCTAGTCCCTGGGTAGGTGAATAAAATGGTGGGAACTGTTTGAGAAAGGAGGTATCTTTGTGTATACTTGGTCTGGCAAGGAAAGATTGTCCCTCTCTCAGCTGTTTTGTAGATTTGAGGTGTCCAATTTCCTTGGGCTAGTGTCAGTGTGAGCTCTCCTGGTATGCTGGATAAACAACTGTTACCAGGAATTGTCAGAGAAAATAAACCCCTTGTTCCCTTAAACCACTTAATGGTGTTCTGGGATTTCCCAGGCTCCACCCATCAGGGCCAGAAGTGCGGGCTGCTTCTGTCTGGTGTTTTTCACTTGAGGCTTGGGATCTGAATTCAGGACTGTCTGCCTGGGAATATTCAAAGCTGTTGTGAAGGTGTGGTTGTTTTCTAAATTTATCCTTTGCTCATAGTATTCTGCTCTTTCTTTCATTCTTCCTTTCCTTTCCTTTCTCCTTCCCTCCTTTTCTTCCTTCCTTCTTTCTTTTCTTTTTTTTCTGATAAGTTTGCACTATGTAATAGGCACTACATTCAATAGTCTCCTATCTCATCCTCCCAAATGCTGTGCTTACAGTCACATGACTGGCTTTGCTTCTTTTTAACTTGAATATACTCTCTACGGCTATTGAAAAATGCCAGGCTACTCCACTCTGCTCAGGGCCTCTATCGCCTCCACAATGACTAAATATTCAAGTATTAGTTGATCCCCTAATGTCTTCCCTTTCACCTGGATTCACCCATACTCCCATGGATGATAATTGGAGTTATTTTGATATCACAGCATGAAATGTACTACTTATGCTTCTGTGACAGCCCCACCCACACACCTTTTCTCTCCATCAGAGATGGGACTAGTACAAAAGACAGGGAGGCACCAAGTGTGTAAAATTTCAAGAGCTCTTCCTACTCAGCCTGACACTGGGATGAGTGCCCCCTGAGGTCTGTGCTTGTCTTATGCAGGCTCAGCAAGGAATTCTCTTTATGTTCCTCCTGGAGCTGAGACACCAAATTAGAAGTTTATTTTGAGGATATGTTTTCTGGTTTCACTCCTAGCACCAATTAGTCTATCAGTTAGAGTCCCAGGAGGAGACAGATGGCAAATTAAGGTAATTTAAGGAGGGTTTACAAATGGTCTATTTACAAAGGCGAAGGCGTAGTCAAGAGTGAGCACATTACCACGGTCATAATAGACAGATCTACACAGACAAAGTGGGATGTAATTACCAGCAGCTGAGATGGAGATGGAGAGGATGAAGGCACCGGAGCACTGGTCACCTTCTTAGTGACCATGCAGGGAGGGAGCCAGAGAATACACGTTCCCACCTACCTGGGCATTTGCTGACTTGCTGTTTGCTACTTCTCTTCATTGGCCAGTCTCCTGGGATCACCATGTCAAAAGTAGGTCTGGAGGAACAAAATCAAAATACACTCACTTGGTCACCAAGTGTAAAAAAAAAAAAACAAAAAAAAAAAAGAACACAAAGAAATGGAGAAGTTGCTAGGTTTATATCAAGTAAAATTGAACACAACATGAAAAAATGTGATAAATAGGTGGCATATGGCTAGATATATTAGCTCGTGCCAATAATCCCAGTACACAGGAGGCAGAGGCAAGGGAATCAGTTTTCAAGGTCATATGTGGCTCAACAGTTCAAGGTCAGCTTGGAATACACAAGACCTCTTAATAAAGAAATTGGATAAATTATGAAATCATTAACAAATTTTAATAAATATATTAAATCTATAACATGTAATATAATAAATAAATAAACTGTCACAGTCCTGTAATTCCAGTTTTCACATAGGAGAATCTCAAGGTCTTGGCCAGATGACATAATGAAACCAAAAAGAGAAAATGAATAGGTGGCTACTTACATATGGCTTGCAGAACAACAATGTTAACAATAATGATGCAGAAACCACATCACTCTTATAAACTTTGCATTTTATTTCACTATCATCTTAAACTTCATTATTACAAAGAAAAATTTAAAATAGGAGTAGACTTCACCACATTATATAGGAAACAAAAACAAAATTCCCAAGCCATAAACAGAAGTGCAATGGCACAGCGCATTCCACACACATAAGGACAGAAATTCAAAAACACCCTACTCCATCCAGAAACAACCAAATCCATTAGAGTTACCAGCTCTAAGGATCACACCATCACACAAGTCTTCCAACACTGTAGGCCGAACTCATCAAACAACTATTCAAAATATCACCCTCCACCAAGTCCTTGGCCATCTCTGCTGAGATCACACCAACATACCAAACCCGGTCTATGATTCCCATATCACAGAATTTGTCAGCTGATCCAAGCATCTAAGGCTCACAAGTAGACATAATAAACTGATCACATATAGTAAGCTCCATAATCACATCAGAATTTCAAGCAAAACACTCCAGACTAGAATTTAATGCTAGAATCCACAAGAGAGAACATGTGGCATTTATCTTCCTGTGTCTATGATAACTTGCCCAACATTGTATTTTTTAGATTCATCCATTTGCCAGTAAATTCTACGATGTCATCCTTCCAGATGGCTGAATGACATTCCATTGTGTATGTACCACACTTTATTATCTATTCCTCTGTTGATGGGCATGTTGGTTGATTCCATTTTCCTGCTCTTGTAAATATAGCTGCAAAGAATGTGAAAGAACTAGTGTTTTTGCAGTAAGACACTAAGTCCCTTGTGAATATTCCCAGTAGTAGAATAGCTGGGTCATATGCTAGTTCCAATTTTAGCTTTCTGAGGAACTTCCATATTGATTTCCAAAGCAACTGTACCAATTTACACTTCCATTAGCAATGATAAGTGTTCCCTTTTCTCCACATCCTCACCAACATTCATCTTATTTGTGTTTTTGATCTTAGCTAATTTAAATGGGGGTAAGATGGCCTTTAAGGGTAGTTTAATTTACATTTCCCTGATCATCAAGGAATATTGGAGTTTGCCTGCACATTGCTGATAAATCACCATCAAATGCCTTAAGGGAACAAGGAGTTTGTTTTCTCTCTTAGGATTTTCAGGTTACATTTCATAGTCCAGCTTGAAGGGAGAGCATGCACCAACACCAGGGTTGAGGGAACTGGCCACATGATCTCTACATAATGGCTGAGAGAGGGACAATCCTTACTTGTCAGACTAGCACGTCTGGCCAATGTACACAAGGATGTAGACTCTCAACCATCTCTCTGTATTTTATTCACCTGTTCAGAGCTTAGTCCTTTGTCAGATTCATAACTAACAAAGATCTTCTCCCATTCTGTGAGTTGCATTTTTGTACAATTGAGAACAGGAATTTGTAGAACAGGAATGTTTTAATTTCTTTTTTTTATTAATTTATTTTTTCCACTTGTACAAACTTGATAGGTATCCCATTCCTCTCCCTCCACTCTTCCCTGGATCCCCTTGCTCCCTCCTCCCATTTCCTCTTCCTCTTCCCCTCTCCCTCCCTTTCTCCCATTGTCCCTACCACTTCTGGAGCATTCTTTAGTGTGCATGTCAATCTTCCCTCTAGGTCCTCCTCTCTGATGAGGTATAAGGACTCAGTAGCATTACCTAGAGCATATTTTGTGTTCCACTTTAGTATAGGAACACTATTGTGGCTGTTAATCCCTTGCCTCTAAGGATCCTAGTGCTTGTGATCCATGTTAGACCCTGAGGGGTCAATGATATGTTGGTCATTGCGCAGGTCATGCAAGTCTTATTATGATTACTTTGGCCGTAACTTGTGTGGAATATCTTGAATATCATTGCTTCTCCCCATCTTTAGTCTCTTACATTCTAACCATCCTCTCTTCCATAAATTTCCCTGAGCTTTAGGATGGGGAGAGATTAGGCTGGCCTGCTTCCAGGTGGTTGATATAGAGTCTCTGATGTTCTGAATTATGGTTTATTGATGTATTTTTTCAGTTTTGTTGCTCCTGCACCGCCCTTAGCTCCATCCTGATGGGTATTGGATGTCACTCCCTGGCCGGCCAGAGATAAAAGGCTGTTAAAATAGAGTCTTATTATAAGAGTAGATTCAAAGGTAGACAGAATAAGAGTAGGAGACCACGGTGAGGGGGAGGGTCAGTCTCGCATTTGCAAAATGATTACTTTCTATTTGCCAGACTGTATGCCCTCCCTTTCTGGTGAGATCACACCCCAACAGATGCAAGTGACCAGGAAGGAAAGTCTGTGAGCTTAACCAGATGTCTCCTTACTTACTTGCAGTCCTTGATGGTGGCCTATTTTCTCTGCTGTAACATGATCCCCTCTCTCCTTGTTGCTGGTGGGGCCCTCTTTCCCCTTCCCTCCTGTTTATAATCTTTGCAATTACTGTAGGTGTTACAGAGATTTATCTTTGAGTGTGTCCCTAAGTGGGTTTGGTACTAGAATCCACCTATTAGGGAGTACATACAGTGCTTAATTTTCTGCATCTAGGATACTTCACTCAATATAATTTTTTCTAATTTATTTGTCTTGAATGTGAAGTGTTTTGACTATTATTTGTCGTGGCAATTTTCTATTTTGGTCACATCTGTTTGGAGTGTGTATTTGGATGGGCCTCTCATTCTTCAGCTGAGGGAAGTTTTCATTTATGGTAATTCGAAAAATTTCCTCAGGTGTTGTATTTTGGGATTTTTGTTCTGGTATTCCATGAATGCGCATGTAACTCTTGAATATTCCTCTCAAGTATCTTTTTTGCTTTAACAACCTCTTCCATTGAGTTGGTTGATACTTCCACTTTGTCTTCAAGATCTGAAATTCTATCTTCTGCCTCCTTAGTTCTGCTGATAAAACTCTCTGTTGAGCCCTGGGTTGAAGATAACTTGTCTTTTAGTTCAATTTTAAACTCTGCCTGAGACTGTTTTAACTACTCTATGCCTATTTGTGTTTCTTGAACTGTTTCTCAACTCCTCCAAGTGTCTGTTGTGTCCCTGTTCAAAGTGGTTGATGCAGTTATTTAAATCCTCCCAGATTTCCTCTTTCATAGTATTGATCATGGTAATGATCATGCTTTGAAAGTGGTTATCTTGCACTGGCTTTCTTGGTTATTTTATGTGAATTTGTTCTAGTTGGAATCTATCATTATGGGGTTAATTCTTTCCATGGGAGATTTGTCTTCTTGGGTTTTGTTTCTCATGAATCTGTGCTTTGACTTGGGAATTGTTGTTTTGTCTCTTAAGACGTTTCAGTTTCTGTGTGTTTTTGACTGAACTGATTTAGTTGGTATTACTACTCTCGAGCAGTTATTACTAGTGTTTGCCTTGGAGTTGGATACGTTTGTCTGTTGTTATTTTTATTTCTTAGATGATGCTATTAGATTGTTAGTACATCAATTAAGTCAGGTTTAGTAGATGGGGTGAATATTAGTATGGTAGTACACTTTTATGATTTAGTACCTTGGTGATATGTGAGGGTGAGTGGTATAATCCTGAAGTTATATATGTTTTGGGAGTGGCTATATGGAAAAGTTAATCTCCAGTGATTAATAATTGAAAGGAGCAGGATGGTAAAAAAGGGGTTTACTTATCTTTGGGCTGGATGTGAAGAATCTCTCCCATGTGATAGGATGATTTAAGAGGAGTTCAGATGTATGGCCTTTGTCCTCTAGAGCTTTGCTTGAGTTTCCTTTGGACTCTCTTGAATTCTAAGGAGCAGTGTGTCTTCTGTGGACCATGAGCGAGAGTCCCCGGTTGGCCGGAGGGGCAGAGGGGCTGATGGCGATGGCAGAGCTCTTCACCTGGGACCTGGGGCGTGGCCCACCCAAGCTCAGGGCAGCCTGGATGTTGTTCAGGCTGGCTGGTGGGAGGAGCTGGGAAGGAGGACTGCTAGCAAGTGTCCTATCCTGGGCGGGCGGGAGGGGCAGGTAATATTTTAATTTCATGAAGTCCCACTTGCTGATTACTGGTCTTAGTTCCTGGGTGTTTGGAGTTCTGTTCAGAAAATCTTTACCTAGGCCTACCAACTCAAGTGTATTTCCTACTCTGTCTTCTAAAAGTTTTGAAGTTTTGGGTTTAATGATGAGGTCCCCAATCCACTTGGAATTAATTTTTGTACAAGATGAGAGGGAACAGTAAACCTTCATTGTTCTTTATGTACATGTGCAATTTTTCAACACCACTTGCTGAAGATGCTGTCCTTTTCCCAGTGGATATAAGTTAGTGAGCTTGATTAGTGTATCTGTTTTTTGTGCCAGAACCATGCTGGTTTTATTACTACAACTCTGTAATGTAGCTTGAAATCTAATGTGGTGATATCCCCAGCAGTGTTTTTCTTGCTCAAGATTGTTTTGGCTGTTTGGAGTCTTTTATCCCTCCACATGAGATTTTTACACTTCTGAAAGAAATGGATCGGGATTTTAACTGGGCTTGTGTTCTGTTGCCATATCCCCCGCTGGGCCAGCAGTGGGGGGGATGAGAGGAAACAGCAGGATCTCGGGGCTGGAGGCGAATGTGTGAGTTGGTGACAGGGTCACCACCAGACCCCGGGAATCAGGTGAGAAGCAGCATTGGAGGAGATGCCACAGATTCAGAGTCATTAAGGGTGTTTGGGCTTATATAGGGTCAGGATCCAATCAAGTGGTGTCATCCCTTCTGGGGGGGGGGAAGACAGCCACCAGTCATTTAACTGTTTACTAGGTGTCCATTGCAGGTGCAGGTTAGACAGCCGCTTCCCATTGGTTGTTCATCCCTCCGCTTGCATGGTCCACTATTGGGACCCTCCGGGGCATGTCTGTACGTCCAGGCTTGTCCTGAATTCTGGAGCCCGGCTAGGGCTTCCTTGAAACAGTAGTACCACAGTGTTCAACCTGTATATTACCTTCAGTAGGATGGTCATTTTCACAGTGTTTGATCCTGCCAATCCATGAGCATGGAAGATCTTTCCACCTTCTAGTATCCTCTTTAATTTCTCTCAATAGTGTTGTATAGTTTTCATTATACAGGTCTTTCACTTCCTTAGTTAAGTTTGTTTCAAGATTTTTTTTTAAGCTATAGTGAATGAATGAGATTGATTCCTCATTTCTTTTAAGACTTGTTTGTCTGTGGCACATATCACGATTTTTGTATGCTGATTTTGTGGCTTGCCACTTTACTGATATTATTAATTAATTCAAGTAATTTCTTGGTAGAGCCAGATGGATCTCTTGAGTATAAAATCATATCATCTAGAATAGGAATACTTTAACTTCTTTTTTTCCCTCTTTGTATTCCTTTTTTCTCCCTTTCTTGCCTTGCTGCTCTGGTTAGAACTTCAAGCATGATATTAAACATAGTGTTGAAAATGGAAATCCTTGTCTTGTTCCAGATTTAAGTTGGAATTCAAGTTTTTTCTCATTTAGAATGATGTTTGCCTTAGAGTTACCTTTATTATGCTGAGATATGTTCCCTCCATTCCTATTTTCTCCAGTTTTTATCATGAAGGGAGGCTGAATTTTGATTTATCTTTAAGTCTGTTTATATGATGAATCACTTCATTGATTTACATATGTTAAACCATCCTTGTACTTCTGAACCCCACCACCTGGTCATGGTATATAATTTTTTAATGTATCTTTGGATATGATTTGCAAGTATTTTATTAAGGTTATTTTACATCTGTGTTCATTAGTAAGAATGACATATAATTCTCTCTCTCTCTCTCTCTTTTTCAATGTGTCTTTGTTTGACTTTAGAATCAGAGTAATACTGGCCTCATAGAAAGAGTTTGGGAATATTCCTTCCTTTTCTATTTCATGAAATAATTTGAGAAGAAGTGGCATAAGTTCTATGAAAGTCTGATAAAATTCTGCACTGAATCTGTCCAGTCCTGAAGTTTTTTAGATTGGGAGATTTGTAATTACAGTTTTGAGTACACTACTTATTGTTGTTCTATTTAAATTGTCTGTTTAATCTTGAGTCAATTTTGGTAGATTATATTTGTTTAAGAATTCATCCATTTCTTTTAGGTTGTCCAATTTAGCTGAGCCTAATTTTAAAAATAGGTCTTTGTGAATTCTCTGGTACCTGTTGTAATTTCCCCCTTTTAATTTCTGGATTTCTTGATGTAGATATTCTCTGTTTTTCTTTTAGTTAATATAGTTAAGAATTTGTCAACCTTGTTTATCTTTCCAAAGAATGGACTCTTCATTTCATTAATTTTTTTGTGCTTTTTAGTTTCAGTTCCAGTTCATTGATTTCTGTGGGGTTCTTGGATAGTTCTTCCTGTGTACTGCTTTTAAGATTGATTTGCTCTTGTCTTTCTAAAGCTTTCATATGATGAGAATGTGAAGAAGTCAGTTTTCTCTCCCTACCCCATCTGGGCTTCTGGGGATTAACTCAGGTTGCCACATTTGCATACAGACACTTTTTTTTATCATGCTATCCAAACCCAGGAAATGTTCCTAATTCTCTGAAGGCTTTAAATTTTCTACCCTCAACATTCAATACCAACTTTTATTTGTGAGATAGAAATACTGTACCAAGACTATTTTTATATATGGACTGTTATATGTAAAGATTAGAATAGAAAACTGTGTAAGTCAAAATGTAGAGAATATATATGCTATAAATTCAGCTATATAACAGGCTACACTAAAGTAATTAGAAGAAAATATGCTTGCCAAAAAAATAGAAGTCAGAATCTAAGAAAAATGCCAAAACGAATATGAAAACTGTTAAATATACCCTCTCTGCTTGAGATGTAACACAGATGGGTGGAGATGAAGCAAGACACAACTATCCCATTCCATTTGAACATCAGGCAGCTACAACAGATAGTATAAGCTTCTGTCCATCAATTTTAGACAATCACACAATTAAGATTAAAAAAAAAAATTCTCTGGGCTAGGGAGATAGCACAGGGGTTAAAACCTTTGCCTTACAACCAAAGGGACCTAAGTTTGGATCCTGAGATCCCATATGAAACATGTGGTACAGAAATGATGGCGGTGTTTGGATCCTGAGATCCCATATGAAAAATGTGGGACAGAAATGATGGCAGTCTGCAATTCCAGCCCTAGAAGGTGGAGCCTGGGAAACCCCAGAGCCAAGCAGTAAGGAGGTAGAGCAATCCAGCATGATTCTTGATGCCACCCTTAGACCTCTATAGGCACATATATTCAAGTGCCCCTTTTTACACACATGCACATGCACACATGCATATACACACACACACTTTTTTTTTTAATTAGAAAAAAATCAAGGGCTGGTAAAATAACACAACAGGTTAAAGAACAAAGCTCCTAGACTCAAAAAGTAAATGAAACTTACAATTCTCAGGAAGCTCCTCAACTGTTAAGATTCACAAGGCCTCTCCCTGAGTTAGTTCTCCCAGCAGGATGATGACTCACCCAAGCTACATTCCTCTTGCTGGATGAGCTGCCTGAAGACTTAACATGAAGCTGGAGGAACGCAGCTCTCTGAGTCATCACCCTTGAGGAGGGGGCAGGTGTTCTCTGGTGCTTCTGAGTCACTCATGCTCCTGTAAATAACCTTTTGCCTGTGTACATGGATGTTGTCCCAGTAAGTTGACACATTCACTTAGCTAGATTTGGTAGGACTGTTTCTTTGAGCTGTCATCAGTGTCTCTCTCATCTAGGGTAAACAGACATTTGCTCTTATTACATCAGGAAAAAAAAAAACAAACAAACTCACAACATGCATTTGCTTGCTTAGGAATGAGTTAGCTGACCCAGTTATTGCGTAAACTAGCATCTGGGGTTTTTCCTGGGTGAAGGAAGACCTCTTAAACTCCCTTTGTTGTTATTCTTTGGGTAAGTCATAGTAGGAAAGGTCTAGTGGTGGTGGTACACACTTGTAATAGCACAAGGGGATCAGAAGTTCAAGGCCACCCTTAGCTACTTAGCAAGTTCCAGGCCAGCCTGGCATATATGAGAAGCTGAGAAAGAAAGGAAAGAAAGAGAGAGAGAGAGAGAGAGAGAGAGAGAGAGAGAGAGAGGGAGGAAGGAAAGGAAGGAAAGGAAGGAAGGAAGGAAGGAAGGAAGGAAGAAGAAGGAAGGAAGGAAGGAAGGAAGGAAGGAAGGAAGGAAGGAAGGAAGGAAGGAAGGAAGGAAGGAAGGAAGAAGAAGAAAAGAAAGAAATCCTGAAGGTTGGGAACCTCTGAGCAAGCTGGTCAGCCACACTAGCTCTATAGATGAGCTGTGAGTTTGATTAGAGACCCAGCTTCAAAAAATTAAGTAGAAGAGAAATCAAGAATGATCCCTATGTTAGGAAAGAAGGAAACAGACTAAAATATTTCAGAACCAGGCATACTGGCTCATACCCACAACCACAACACATGGGAGGCTGAGAGAGAGTGTTACCATGAATTAAAAAAATAGCCTAAAAACCTTATTTCAATAGGGAAAAATAAGGAAATAAGCTAACCTTTGTATATATTATGTTGTCTAATTAGTTTGTGGGAAGGAAAGTTGTATCATGTTATCAAGAAATTATTGAGCTTCTTAGAGCTTTGGAAACTCAAATTGATTTTATCTTCTTTTTATTTAGCCTCTTATTTCCTCAACTTTGTGCAGTGGCTTTGTAATTACTTTCAGAGACAGAAAGATTAATGTTATTAATTTTCATGTCTCATAACCAGTTTTATGACTTTATTTTTTTAATGGCAAATATAAAAATCCCAGGAGGCTAGAGTTCCTGGAGTTTGACTCTAGAACTAATAATGAAGATGATTTGGCAGTCATAGTTGCCCAGAGCATGAATTCACAAAAAATAATCTCTGAAGCTCTGATTTCTGAAGAATTTAATGCTCTAATTAAAAACAGAGTCAAAGGAAGTATGTTTATTCATGGATACAAAAGAAAGTATGTGGGTTGGGAGATGACCAATCGGGTAAAGTACTTGCTGTTCAAGCAGAAGATCTCTAGATACCTTTCAGGTTTATGTGTAATTCCAGCCTCAGAAGGCAGAGGCTGAGACTCCCAGAGCAAGCTGGCCAGCCAAACTAGCTCTCCCTATGGGAGAGCTCTGTGTTCCACTAGAGACACAGCTTCAGAAGAAAAGGGTAGAAGAGAAATCAAGGATGATTTCTGTGCTGGTTAGATATACATGTCAACTTGACATTTAAGAGCTGTAGCTTAGAGCACATTTTATGAAGAGTTACGCAGATAAGGCAAACCTGTGGGAGACGATCTGATTAAAGGGAAAGATAGCCCACAATGAGTGGAATTATTTCCTGGGCAGGAGGATAAGCTGCAGAGAGCTGGCTCAGTATTTTGTCATTCTTCGGCATACATTGGTAGACCTGCAGTCTGGTAAGTGAGCTCTGTCCCTCTCTCAACAATTCCTGGGGATATAGGGTGTGGCCAGTTTCCTTGGCTCCTGGGGTGATATGAACTCTCCTTCCAAAGTAGACTATGAACTGTAACTGGGATTATAAACAAGAAGCCCTTGTTCTCTTAAGTTGTTGGGTTGTATATTTATCAGCAACATACAGACAAAACCACAACAGTACCCAGTATCAGCCTGATGTTTCCACACATAAGAACACCCACATATATGTGAGCAAACATGTACACATGTGAGCACCCCACACATATGCATATGGAAATGATAAACATATAATGTAAATAATCAAAAAAATAAATAACAAGATGGGCCAGTTTTGATGGCTCTTTGTCTATAGTCAGCACACAGTATAAGAAGATTCTGAAAGAGCATTTGTGTTCTCCATCACTCTGCTATTGGCACCTTCAGGAGAAAGGAGCCTGAGAATTAGAAATTTGCCCCAGGAATCTCAAGCAGAGAACAGAGAAAGGGATTTTACAGAGTACTTAGAACCTACAAAGTCTGGTTCCAGCTGGAGGAGGAGTTTGTCTTTCAAAAGAGATTTCACACAGTTCTGACAATCTGTCAGACCATTTGGTGGGAAAATTTGGAGCCAGCCAGTAATGGGTAGAATTGCACCTCAGCAAAACTGCATAGCCCTTTTACCACTATAAAACTTACATCCCACATCAGATCTGGAAGAGGGTATTTTTGTTAATTGGATTTACCTCTTCCAAATATGGCCATATTGGAAAAAAAAAATCCCTTTCTCTACTTTTCACTGTTAATTTGGATTTTTATTGATTTCTTGTGGGCTGAATAGATGCACTGATTATGCCCCAGGTCCAGTAACAACAGAATGCTAGGCAGATGGATTCCTTCAAATGCTGGGCCAGCCTGGGTTACAGCCTGAGATATTATCTCATAGGGAAGGCAGCAAGATAGCTCAGGTAAGGCACCTGTTTGCAAGCCCAGCCCTGAATTCCACCCCCCAAATCCCAACATGTAGAAATAGCTTCCTCCTTCCACTTCCCATGGTATGCATGTGCCTAGCTCTCTCTCTCCTTCTCCCAAATAAAACAATCTAAAAACAAAACAAAACAAAAAAAACACTCTCAGTAAAAAAAAAAAAAAAGAGGAGGGAGGTAACAGAAAAATTAGGTTATTGAACTTATTGTGATAGAGAAAATGTAAAATTTTTTTCATAACTGTATTTAGATCTGAACAGCATGTGTGAATGAATTTATGTGTGTAGGTGTATGTACGTTGTGCATGTGTGTGTGTGTTTGTGTGTGTTTGTGCATGCATGTGTGTCTGTGTCTGTATGTGTGTGTGTATAAGAGTGTGTATGTGTATGTGTGTATATGCATGTGTGCATGTGTATGTACGTGTGTATAAGAGTGTGTATGTGTATGTGTGTATATGCATGTGTGCATGTGTATGTACGTGTGTGTGTATAAGAGTGTGTATGTGTATGTGTGTATATGCGTGTGTGCATGTGTATGTACATGTGTGTGTATGTGTATGTGTGTATATGCATGTGTGCATGTGTATATGCATGTGTGCATGTGTATGTACGTGTGTGTGTGTGTGTGTGTGTGTGTGTGTGTGTGTGTGTGGTCTGCTGGACTTGAAGCCAGGTCCCAACTATGCTAGGAAATTACTCAACCACTAAGCTACAATCCTAGACATTTATTTTATTACGAAACAGGGTTTCACTAAGTTGCTCAAGCTGGCCTTAAACTCACTCTTTATTCTGGGCCTTAAACACCTGACCCTCCTGTCCCCAGCTGGGGTTAAAGGCCCAAAGTCACTAAGCTTGCCTACATATGAGTTGTGACAAGTAACTGAAGTTGTATAATGAAGATGTTGAATTTTACTGTACTCCTAGATACAGATCATTGAGAAATTTCTTAATCTTTTGAGTTTTAGGAAACAACCTGTTGCCAAGAACCCTGCTCTCCAAGACTTAGCTATGATTCCTGTTTACCTATCCCCAAGCCAGACTCACACCCTCCAAATACCATTCTTAGCCTAGGAAATGATTAACAGAACTGGTGGTGTCTTCATGTCTGGAAGCTGCCACATACACTAACTAATTACAGCAAATGCTTTTTCACCCAACTCCAGCCAGGTGCCAGTCCCATTCCCCCAGCTTGGCTCCCAGCAGCTTCCTGACTTTGATTTACCCTCGGCCTGGGTGAAGGGACTACCTCTTCTTTAAGGATCTGGCTGAGAAGAAGCTTGTCTTGGAGTGAACTGGATTCCTGTATGAAGCCGCCTGACCTTTTAACCTCACTTCCCATTTCCCCACACCTACTAGCTTCTCTCTCCTTTATCTACTTTATTCTCTCTCTCTCTTTCTCCAGGCACTTGAGTGTGTGTGCCTGTCAGAGCCCAAGGGTGACATCAGGAATCATCCTATATAACTCTGCCTTCTTATTGCTTTGCTCTGGGATTTCCTAAACTCTACCTTCCAGGAATTTCAGGCTGCCACCCTGTCTACTGGGTCCTTTTTTACATGGGATCTGGGGTTGCAAACTGAGGTCCTTTTGATTTCGAGGCAAAGGCTTTAATACCTGAGCCATCTCTCTCCAAACCTTTTTATATTCTTTTTTTATTTTGATTCATTTATGGGGGAGGGAAGAAAGAGAGAGAGAGAGAGAGAATGAGAGAGAGAGCCTTGCCATGAACACTGTGGGGTTAAAGATTCAGAGATTAGCTCTCTCCTTCCACTATGTGGACCTCCAGGGATTGAACTCAGGTTTCCAGGTTTTCTAGCAGTCACCTTACCTACCAAACTATCTCACCATTCCTTGTCTGTTTTTCTCTATGGTCAAAACCAAACTGCAACACAACATTGTATTCCTGATACTTACTGAACCTTGAGTGTTGGCCTGGGCCTCTTTTCAGGCGCCTTTCCTCAGTAATCAATCATTAAAGCGATCCTGGGCTGCCCAAGTCAGCCGTTGAGATTCCAAAGCTGAGGATGGTGTTCAAAAACAGTCATGTGTAAGAAACAGTTCTGGCCAATGAGTGGTGCCCATCTTCGGCCCTCTTCCTGGAAGGTGGTAGAAGTTCTGTGTTCTTCATGGAAAGTTCCTGAAGGGCAGAGATTTGCTCCCTTGGGCTCCCCACATCCCGTGTCTCTATTAGCATATGAATAGTGAAGGGACTGGCTTCTTGATATTTAGAGTGCTAAGTGAAAGGAATTAACTTCACAAGTGAATAACTGGGCCAGCATGAGATTCCTGAGGGAACTTCCAGTGCCCTGGGGTACCTTGACCCAGACGTTCAGAGTCAGGATACAAGTATTTATGGAGAAGTTTGATTTTAGGACACTTGTTATATGCCCCAGCTCTCAGTTTTCAAGTCATCCTCTCTATTGCAAATCATCCCTTTCCTTAAAATAAAAAAAAAATAAAAAAAAAATTAGCCTTTTAAATTCTATCAGCAACTAAAACCAAAGGACACAAGTTCCCAGAAAGAGCCCTGCGATGTCCAAGATTCTACAGACTTTCTGATTATAACTTTATCATTGTAGAAAGTTCCACCGCCAAAGTTATCTTGGACCACCTTTAGTCCTCCGGCCATTTTTTAGTCACTTCAGTATCTGATCTAACAGCTTTGGGGTAAAATCTTTGGAATGTATTTACTTAGCAGATCGCATATCTAATATCAACCCAAGGCTAAGAATGTCATCTGATGGCATCAGAAGCCTCTGGCAAAAGATGTCATCCATCTTGCTGTCACAGTCTGCCTGATGTCCCTGCAGTGCATCTCTTCCACAGTAGAACATGTCATTTAGGTTCATGTAGCCAGGCTCATCTCAAAGTTAGTTCTGTAGTCAAAGACCTGCTTGCAATTTTTTGCCGAAACAGCAAAGTCTAAGATTTTTGATTAGTACTTCTTTATTGATAAATTGATACAGGAGAATTTGTATATTAAAAAGACTGAGCCTTATGATCTATGAACAAGGAATATCTCTCCATTTTAGATCTTAATTTTTTCAATAAAAATTTTATACATGATGCCTACAAATTTTACACACATGGTTAGATTTAATCCAAAATATTCCATTATTATGATGTTGTAAATTATTTATACTTATATAATAAAAATATAATTATATTTGTCCATGAAGTTATTTATTTGTTTGTTTGGTAAGAGGGGAAAATCACAGCAATTTAGTTTAAAGGATGTAATAAGCATTTACAGTTCTACAATCAGGCAACTCTTTTTCCCACATGGCACATTAAGTGTTCCAATGAGCTGAGCAGAAGAGGGTGGAAAAAAGCCAAATAAGCCAACTGCTCATTTCCAAGTTAATTTTGGTGTAAGAATATATAAAGACATAAATATATACTGAACAATATGTAAGGATATAAATAACTGCAAAAAAACCCCAAGATATAATAAATCACTCCAGTATGAACTTATTGTTTGCAATATTTATGCATACGCCTTTATGACAAGTAGTAATATAGATTTTGCTTATAAAATATTCTGGCAAAAGGAATCTGAACCTGAAATTAATGGTCGAGATCTAATTTTCCATTTTATGAGAAGCATGAAGACAAGACGCATGATAAATACTATTGGATATTAGAAAAACAATTGATCCACTGAAGGAACTTTCTAGGAACTGGCTGAAAAACAAAGATGTAAGGACCAAGCAGACGCTACTTTAGGAATGTGCCTGCAATTTCTCTCCTAATTGTTGGAAAGTCAGAGAGTTGCCTAGGGTGGGTGCAGTAACATGGGGGAACATGTTACCAAAGCAAGAGAGATTCTGTCTTGATTTTTTAGTCTGCTCTGAGAGTACAGGAGCTGAGAACAAAGTAACGGCTCTATGTCATGTTCTGTGTTTTGCTTGTATAGGTTTTGTTCACTTATGCCATATCTACATACAACTGTGGACCACAGCATGCACCAGGAGGTTAGGGGGGAATCTTGGGCTCAAATGCTGACCCTTCACGAGCTAAAAGCAATGGAGCCAGACAAGCATGACAGAAAGAAACCCTTCCTTCATTAGGTTGTTTTGTCCAGATTTATAGTGATTTAAAACTAATACACACTGCAAAACAGAATTATAAAATACCATTTGTGGAGGGGAAACATAAAAGGAAAAATCTTAAAGTCTTAAAATGAAATTTCTTAGGCCTGAGAAATTGCTGGCAGGCAATAAAATGCCCACTCCCCTACTGTTCTCCGAAATTCCCCTCTGGAATGTCATTTGGCCAGAGGGCTTGCAAGAAGTCTGGAATGCCATTTGCCCAGAGGGCCAGAAAGAAACCTGCATGCCAATAAGATTGTAAAACACTGCCCACTAAAATGCTTTGGGTAGGGCATGCAACCTCCTTTGTCCCTTGTGTATAAAAACTGTATGGAGATGTGTAAGCCCTGGTACCAGTCTCTCTCTCTTCTCTAATAAAGCCTCTCAGTTGTGCTTATGGTCGCCATTTTCTCTGTTCAATGGTGGACTCCAGCATCCTGGGTTGAATAAAAATGCTCTTGTTTTTGCATATGTGCCTTGACTGGTTTTTGAGAGATATCAGACCCTAACACCATTGTTCTTAGACATGATTGGCCAAACGCCAGTATGTATAGTAAGCTTCTTTAGAAGTATCATTATGATTTTTATCAAATTTTAAGTACACATTAACATTGACCCAGAAATCCTGTTTCTAGGATTATATCCTGCAGACCCATTGTAGTGCATGCATACACATACTTCATGTGCACAAATGTCAGTAGGATTTTGTAATGCCAAACAGGGAGGGGATCATCTATCCATCAGCAGGAGACTGATAAGAGACAGATCTTTCAAACAACAGGAGGCTATGGGTCCATTGTAAAGAATAAGATAGAACCCGTGCATCCATGATACAGAATGAAATATAACTGGATGTGCTAGAAGGAAGGAAGTCTAAGATAGGTTACTGGAGAAAAAAAAAAAAAAAAGAAAGAAAAAGCAATATAAAATGAAAACTTCAGAGCAAAAAAGGCAAATATTTATATTTTAAAATTTCATTACACCCTCTTGAAAAAACACACAAGAAGCTACTAAGAAAATTATCTATTTTTTCATTATCACTTGCTGCACTATATGAGTTTTTTTAGAATTATAATTTTCATAACATAAAATTATTAAATTATCCATAATAAAAAGACAGTCAAAGACAAAGGACTTAAGCAAGTCAAAAAAAAAAAAAATGAAAAGAGGGTTGGAGAAATGGCTCAGGGGTTAAGACTCTGCCTGGAAGGCAGAAGATCCTGAGTTCAGATCCAGGATCCCACGCAAAAATGCCAGGTAGAAATGTTGATAGCCTGCTATTCTTGACTCTGGAAGGTAAAGCCTAGGAAATCCCAGAGGGAAGCAAAAAGGAAGTAGAAGCAATCCAAGATGATTCCACAGAGACTCCACAGAGACACACAGTGCCCTCTGGTACACAGATATATGCACACAGAAATAAATAAATAAAGTGAAAATAACCCAAAAGTGTAGGAAATATACATTTTTCTAAATTAATTTCTCTAGATGAACATCCAAAGAAATGCATTGTGAGTTTTTTTCAATATATTTATCATCTCTGAGTTTGGAAAAGATCATTAAAAAAATAGGCATTAAAATACATTTAGAATGTCAAATAAATGCAAAATTTTCAGAGTGGAAAATGTCTATCAAAAAAATGAATTTTGATGTGTAAAATTTTCAACCAATAATTTCACACCTGCAAATTTTCCTTAACAAAGAAATTAAAGTATAACTATTCATAAATATATTAGTTACAGTGTTATTTATTCTTAGAGAAAAGATTTAAGCCAAAATGTCTATCAACAGGTATTAATAGAACAATTAGTTATTCTAAAGCTGAATACCTAATCAGTCAAAAAAATAAAGATATTTACCTGCATCATTGATATAAACAGATCCATGTTGCTAAGATGTAAAATTAATAATGATAATAATAATAATAAAAGGAGAAAGAGGAGGAGCATAATAACGACAACCAAAGAAAAAGAAAAAATTCAAGGTCCAGTCTAGGCTTGGTGTTACATACCTGTAATCTTGGCATTTGGGAGCTGGAATCAGGAATCTTAGCTACATCATGAATTCCAGGCCAGCTTGGACTACCTGAGGATGTAAAGACTCAAATATATATAATAAGATATATAGAGATATATAAAGACCTAGTAACTCACTCTACCATGAACTTATTTTTTGTACCATATATGTACATGTTCTTGCAAACAGCTAAAGAGCTAGGTAATTAAAAAAATATATTTTGGCAAAAGGAATTTCAACCTATGGACTAGTTGCTGTGAGAGAACACCCAAAGTCAAACAGCTTAATGGGAGAAAGGGAGATTTATTAAGCTTAAGGTTCCAGAGGTTCATGGCAGAAACAACATGGCTGGCAATAGAAGCTGGAGGCAGATTAGGTTACATGCATACAGGAGGCTGAGAGCTTTAGATTTCCATCTGCAAGAGCAGATCTCTCCTGGAAGTAGGGTGGGCTAATCTACTGCAAGACCCGCCCCATGTGACTGCTTTCCTCCAGCAAGGTCTTACCTCTTAAAGGTGCCATCACCTTTCCAAACAACTAAAGCTTCAAACAAACACATGAGCCTGTAAGAGGACAACTCACATTCATATCATGACAACCTGGATCTAACTTCCATTTTATCAGAAACATAAAAACAGGAGAAACATGATGAATGATGTCATCCAAGTCTAGGGTACCCAGTCTGTCATGCCCACACTTCAGAGCCTGGGGCAGTAGACTTGCCCAAAGTTCAAAGCTAGCAGGACTTTAAAAGAGGGAGTTGTTGCAACTGCACTGGAGAGTAGTGTCCCTGAGGCAGGCACTGGATAAGAGAAAGGAAACCTCCCCGGCCATGACTTTGTCCACTGGAGAGCTATATAGTGCAACAGTTATCTGACTCCCTTGCCCAACCAGGGACCCAAAGAGAGCCCTGCGATTCACACAGGTAGAGGGAAAGGAAGGTGGGAAGGACATGGCTGGATTGAAGAGGAGAGGGTGGATGGGAAGGGTGGGAGAGAAGGGGGAGGGATAAAAAGGGGGTTAGGGCAATAACATAAGCTCATTTTGTCTATGAAAAATTTTCTATAAAAAAGAAGTATTTTTCTTATTGCTAAAAAAAGACTGAGTTGCAGAGGCGGGTAGAGGATTGATATTCAGCAAACAAATAACTGTTACAAATAGAATGAAACAAGTGCTTGTACAGTCAAGGAATATTGAGAGATAAACAACCAACTGTGGACCTTGTTTGAATTATGACTCAAAATTCAAACACCTGCTGGGAATGAAGACTGATAGTCAAATTTTTTTCAGATGTGATGCTAATGGAGTGGGATCATCGTTTACTGTTGTATGGTGTTTTTTCTCTAAATAAATAGCCGCCATCTTTGTCAGAGACCTGTTGACTGTTGATGTCCCTAAGAGACAGAGCAGATGGGATCATGTGCTCTTGGGGACTAGGGCAAAACAGGTTGAGGAAGATTTACTGAAAAAGATTCCATCTATGCAGCTATGGAGAAACTTGTCAGCTATGCTGAGTGGTCTTTCTGGTGGTTATTTGCCTTTGAGTCCTCCCTCAAACTAACTCTCACCCCTACTTCTTGTAAGTAACTCAAATAAACTCAATGGTTCAAGTTAACTTTGGTATAGTTGTTACTTTGGTTCTGTTGTAAAATTCCTGTCTGGGCTGAAAAGACAATTGTTTGGTGTCTCCCCCAGGAAATGTTCACACAATACCTACTCCTCGAATATTCATACAGAAATATTTGTGAGCGAAAAGGTACAACTTTAAACAAAATAAACAAAAAAGGAAATAGCAGTGTGTACATGTAAAAAAAAAATTAAGTATTGGTCACTTTTTTTTACAGGTTACTTTCTTTTTAAAAATATTTATTTATTTATTTATCTGTGTGTGTGTGTGTGTGTGTGTGTGTGTGTGTGTGCCAGAAGGCACTGTGTGTCCCCTTGGCACCTTTGAAGCTCGTTGGTGGGCACACTAGTTGAAGCTGTTACCACCACTTTCAAGTACCTGTGACAGCTGTGACCAAACATCTCGTTAAAGTTGTGTATGGTGATACATGCCAGTGGTTCATTTTCTGGGATTGTGCAAAAAATACCCTGACTAAAGCAACTTAAGGAAGAAAGGCTTTACTTGGTGTAACAAATACTCTTTACTAATTGCTGTGAGATAGTATTCAAAGTCAAATAACGTAAGAAAGGAAAGGAGATTTATTCACCTTAGGGTTCCAGAGGGAAGATACAAGGGAGAGATGGCATGGCTGGTGACTAAGCTGGCAGGCAGGCTAAGTCACAGTAGCCATCCACATGGCTGGAGCACCTCCTGGAATGGCTCTCTCCTATGTTCTGTGATTCCTTTTATATGGTCAATTATTAGGAGGTTCCTTTGAGATCTATGGAGATTCTGATGGGATTTGGGGCTGGTCTTGTATTATCCAGATAATCTCTTCAGGTGGTCTCACCTGATCTTACCAGGTGTGGTCTTAGCTGATCTTAGTTAATGCCAGGTGTGTCAAGTTGACACCCAGGATTAACTATCACACTTGGACTCATAGGTCAGGATAGAGTCCACCATGGGAGGGAAGCCAAAGCAGCAGCAACTTTAAGCAAATGGTCACATTGCATTTTATTCAGGAAACTGGGGGTGATGAACACATGCTTTGACTCAGCTCCTGCTCTCTGTTTATACAATCCAGGATTCCAACCAGAGAATGATGTCATGATGGGTAGATAGTTCCATCTCAATGTCATCAAAATAACCCCCACTGGCATGCCCCACCTGTCTGTCAGAAGTCTCTAGATCTCATCAAATTGACTGTCAAGATCAACCATCACATCTTTAATCAAAGTACTTGGGGGGTAAAGATAGAAGGAGCAGAGGTTCAAAGTTATCCACAGGTATAATGAGTTCAAGGATAGCTTGGGCTTCATGAGACTTTGTCTAAAAAAAAGAAAAGAAAGAAATTTATACCTCCTTATTGTTTTGCTTTGGTGTTTCCCAGGTTCTACCTTCCAGGACCAGAAATTCAAGTGACCACCATATCTGCCTACCATTTTTACATGGAATCTGAGAATCTGAACTCAGATCCTTTTGCTTACAAAGCAAAGACTTTAACTTTAACCCTTGAAGCATCTCTTCAGTTCTTGTTAGCGTACTTTTAAAAATTATCTTGTAGTCATGAGGTTGGGAATGGTTTACTTTTTTCCTATTCATTCAGCTAAGTATTTAAAGCATTCTTTGATAAAAATATTTCTAGGAAAAACATGAGGCTGACTATTACATTTCTCTTTTCTTTTATTTATCTTCAGTATGTATGTGTGTGTATGTATGTATCAGAAGCATTATGTGTGCCTGTAAAGGCCCAAGAGTGACTTGAGGAATCATCCTGGATTGCTTTACCTCTTTTTAGCTTTATTCTGGGGTTTCTCAGGGTCCACCTTCCAGGGGACAGAAGTTAAGACTGCCGCCATTTCTGTCCCACATTTTCACGTGGAATCTGGGATTTTACATCCAGGTTCTTCTGCTTAAAGCAGAGTCTTAACCCCCGAGCCATCTCTCCAGCCCTACACCTCCATTTTGTGACCGAATCTCTTGTCAGTCCACTTCACTTGATCACTGCTCCTGTTATTCTTCTATTGTTGTGATAAAACGCTCTCATCCAAACAACTTAAGAGAGAAAGGATTTATCATTGGGCTTAGGGTTCCACAGGGGACAGAGTCCATTGTGGTGGGGAACACAGGGTCGCAGGCACAGTTGGAGCTGCAGGAAGCACACACACATTGCAGCAGCCATTAAGAGGAAGAGAAAAATCAAGAGCAGAAAGTGGGAATGGGTTATCCAGCCTCAAGCCCTGCCCTCAGCAATGCAGTTTCTCTAGCAAGACTCCACTTCCTACAGGTTCCATAGTCTTCTCCAGAGTGCTACCAGCTGGAGATCAAGGATTCAAACACATGAGCCCGTGGAGGACAAACCACACTCAAACCCTGACCGTGCCTGCTCTCTCCCTCTCTCTCAAGTAACAAAATTTTAAATATACATACACATCTCTTTTTTTGTGTGTTCTCTTGAGTTTTAGTTTTCAGAGCCAGAATCTTATGTAGTTCAGGCTAGTCTGGAACTCATTAGGTAGCCCAGAATAACCCTGAATTCCTGACCTTCCTACCTCCACCTTCCAGGTGTTGAGATCACAGTGAGATCACAGATGGGAGCTACCATGCCAGCCTCTTCTCAATATGATCACACTGGTGACTCTTGGAGTTTGGAGGGTCATGCCCAACTCATCCATTGTGTTCCAATCTTCCCTTTCTCCCCTTTCTCCTGGGAAAATGGGCCTCCACCCCTCTAGTTTGGCTCTCTCAGCTTCAGTGTACTCTTTCTATGTTTTTAGACACACTTAGGTCTTTTCATCTCATAAAAGAAACAAAACACCTTTATCCTGAAACTGTGGCCCTACTATGTGCCTCTGCAACAGCGAAGTCTGGTGTCCAACTCTTTGCTGACCTTTCTGCCAGTGTCACCATGTGTCATGGTTTGAAATGTGTGCTATCCCCACAAGGTACTTGTGTTTGAAGCTTTAGTTGTTTGGGAAAGTCATGGCCCTTTAGAAAGTGGAACCTTGCAGGAGGAAGGCAGTCACAGGGGGTGGGCCTTGAGGTGGATTTGTTCCACTCTACTTCTGGGAGCGGTCACTCTGATATTTGGCAGTCTTGCAGCTCTGAGCCTCCTAGATGGATGTGACCTGGGCCTTTTCCAGCTTCTGCCACCAGCCATGCCATTTCCACCATGAAAGACTGTATCTCTCTGGAACCGTAAGCTGAATACATCTCCCTTTCTACCTTAAGTTGTTTGAGCCTCAGTGGTCTCTCACAACAACATAAAAGAGTAACTAGTACACTATGATCTCCTCCAAACTAAGTCTAACAGAAACCCTTAGTCCCAGGCTTGTCCATGGCTAACTACTCCATCTTTGTTGAAAGGTCTCTTGGTTTCTGCCCAATCTGTTAGGCTTCTAAAGACTTAATTTGAATAAAGTGACTATGACTGAAGAAGTCTGCACACATGTAGTCTAGACCAAGACGCAAACACAGCTGCTAGGGATTTGGCATAGTATTTTGCTAATGCAAATTGTTATCATTTTCCCTTGGTACAAAGCCACTAAGTATTCTCAGCTTAAAAAAATAATGAGTGAGAGCAAGAGAGCAAGAGCAAGAGACTGAGAGAGATAGAAAGAGAGAGAGAGAGAATGAGCAAATCCAAAGAAAGCTTCCCATGGTGAATCACAGAGATGCCATAAGTATACCCAGGGAATAGAGAAAACCTGAGGCTCCCCAAGACAAGAATAAAGCCATTTAAGTAAGCTGTTTTCAGTCAGTCATCCTCAGCTCCAAGATGAAGACCAAGAATGCCATCTGTCCAGAGCTAAGCAGACTTTGCTTTCTTTGGTAATGCCCTTTGATACCGTCAGCATCAGCATGCTTCCGTCAGCATCAGCATGCTTCTTGCGCAGCCTAACAATTTTTCAGAGTATATCATCTGCTCACGGTCATTGGAAAACACTGCTTTTCTTCAGCAGCAGTTCAGTGCCCACAGAAGCCTACCAAAGAACTTCAAGCTGCCTCCTCAAGGCTGAACTTTACCCAATGTCCTTGTCACCCCAGCAAGTCTGGCTAACTTGACTTCCTTGTGCCCAGCTGTTGCATATCACCTGGTTTCTCCACAGCTCAGAGCTTCTGCCTTCAGAACGGACCCAAGGGTTTCTAGTGCTCACCATCCGTACCTCGAGTTCTTACAAAACACCTGCTAATTTCTGGCAGCAGAAGGTCTGTTACTTCAGGTTCAAGGAATTTAGGACAAAATGACTGGAAGGAAAGAGCAGAGGCTCCACATTCAGGTGGCATGAATCCAGTCTACAACCACCCACTCGCTAACACTCGGTTGAGGTCCTGTGTGCAAATAAACAAATACCAGTATAGAAAGCATTCAGAGTTCTCCCTTCGACAGCAAAGGAGAATCTATC
Source organism: Typhlomys cinereus (assembly GCA_023101885.1). Classification (NCBI taxonomy): domain Eukaryota; kingdom Metazoa; phylum Chordata; class Mammalia; order Rodentia; family Platacanthomyidae; genus Typhlomys; species Typhlomys cinereus. The sequence goes on along the minus strand of JALPQD010000021.1, from coordinate 11,664,101 downwards.
ACAGTTATTCTCCCTGTTGACAAGAAATTCACAATTACATGGCTTAAGAGGAAACAGAGGTTTATTCTTGACTTCCGGTTGTCAATTGTCAGTTACAGTTCTCAATCCAACTTAGCAAGAGCATTCACACCAACACCAGGGACAGAGGAAGCTGACCAAGCCATATTCACAGAAGAGGTGAGAGAGAGACAAACTTCCCTTGCCAGACAGCATATCTGCATATCCAAGAAAGCTGAAGAATGCTGACTTCCTTAATCTGTCCCTTCTGATTTATTCCCCTGCCCAGGGAGTGAATCCTGCCCTCTATGGACTGGCTCCCCCCCCCCCCCATGAATTAGACAATCTCCTGCAGGCTTGATTCTAATTCTTTACAAATGTGCCCAGAACTTAGCCTTCAACTGTTAAGCTGATATTATTAGCTATCTACCACAGTGACCAAGCAGAAAAATGCTGCCTACAGGGCTACATAAGACCCCCTCTTCCCCATCCCTCCCCAAAACAAAGCAACAAACAACACTTGCTAGAGTTCTAGACATCAAGTATATTTTCAAGAGGATGAAGGAAGGACCAGTTGGGGGTCCTAGTCTGGAATTTCAACATTCAAGAGGTAGGAGTAAGAGGACTGGCAATTCAAGACTGCACTTGGCTACATGAGGGCCTATCTGGAAGGAGGGAGGAAGGAAAGGAAAAAGGGAGGAAGGGAGAGAGGGAGGCAGGGAGGCAGGGAGGCAAGGAGGAAGGGAGGAAGGGAGGAAGGGAGGAAGGGAGGAAGGGAGGAAAGGAGGAAGGAAGGAAAGAAGGAAGGAAGGAAGGAAAGAAGGAAGGAAGGAAGGAAGGAAGGAAGGAAGGAAGGAAGGAAGGAAGGAAGGAAGGAAGGAAGGAAGGAAGGAAGGAAGGAAAGGATAGATCTGCCGCAGAATGGGCGTTGTGTTCCTTGGAGAAACTTTATTAGATTTCTGAGATGCACGTCTAGGAGGAAATCTACTTCTCTTTCTTTTGTAGCTTTCATTTAAACTCTACAAGTGTTGTATGTTTTTTAGAGATCTGTTTTTTTTTTTTTTTTTTTTGCATTGTATTACAAAGAACTAATGCTTGCAATTATAGGCAAGCTTAATTTTTTGGACAAGGTTTGTGGCTCACCTCCACACATTTTTGTGGAGCTCTGGGCCAAAATTCAAACATTAGGTTCTATAATAATTTTTTATTTTACCAAAATAGGAAAGACAAAAAGGCAAAACTAGAGGTCGGGAATGTATAGTAATCTTTTTAAATAAAACATATTTTTTTCTTGTTTGATGGAACAGAAGACTGAATCCAATTTCGAGTGAAATATCTTTTAGTAATGCTGGGCACTTAAAGGAGGAAAAGTTGGGATGATAGATCCAACCCACAGAACGAGGGACATTTTTGAGGGGAGAGATCCCTGAATGTAGCAGGATGTTGTCTGTCCCTAGTTTGGAATGTAGAAAAGATACTAGATAGGAGAGAAAGCCATAATGAAGGAAGCTAATCCTAAGGCTCCACACTACCATGGGACAGTACTGTAGGTTCTACATGCTACAGTGCTTAGTACTTTAGAGAAGGTACTAGATATACAGCTTGAAACATACCATAATAGTAGATAAAAGAAATACAGAAACAGGAAACAGTTTCCAAAATGATGTGTATTTGATAACAATACTGATCGACATTACTTTTAATAAAATAAATGAAATACTCTTCTGAGCATAGTGGAAGACTATTGTAATCCTAGCATTGAGGATGTGGAGACAGTATTTCATGGTTTTATGTCCAGGTACTTGTGTGTGGGAGTCAAAGATTGAGACCAGAACACGTGTAGAAGATTAAGGCAGGTTTTATTAGAGGAGACAAAGACCAGAACTCATAGATATGGAGTCCATGAGGGGCAAGGGAGCCAAAGACGGCCCACAGGTCAGGGATATTTACAGTCTTAGGCCCAGGAAAAGTGGTTTTTCCTTATTGGTTAGTTCCAGTTTCTGCAAACCTGATTGGAACTTTTGGTCTCTTACATCTCATTGGTCTGTTCATATTGGGGTTGGCCCAGCCAGCCTTGTGGCTGATCTCATGGTGGAGCTGTTCGTTTCAGGAACTTACCTTATCAGCAATGAAGAGTTTATCTCCATATTCTTTCATGAACTGAGGGCTGAGAAAGTGGGTGACCATATCTCTGTGGGTGATTAGAATCAGTTCCTCCAGATTAGTAGGCTGTGTTCCTTCCTGTTAATTCCAACAGTAGGGGGTGACCTTCAAAGACCTTCCCAGCATGGGTACTGTCATAAAACTGCCTAAGCATGATGAAATAAAATGCAATGTTTGGAATGTATTACACATTCTTAAAATTTTTATTTATTTATTTATTTATTTACTTACTTACTTATGGGGGAGAGAAAAAAGTAGAAGAGAGATTGGAGAGAGAGAGAGAGAGAGAGAGAGAGAGAGAACATGCATTAACATGGCATCCTGGTGGAGGTCAGAGGATAACTCTCAGAAGTTAGGTCTCCCCTTCTACTACATGGGTTTCTAGGAATAGGATGCATAATGCCAGGTTTACAAGCAGGCACTTACCTTACTTGCTGAGCTATTTCTCAGTCATATGGTGAGATGGACTCCAGAAGTCAGTTTATGGGCTAAAAAGATTTTAAAAATTGAGAAAAAGCTTACTCCACTCCCCAGACCTTTACAAGAGGACTGGGAACCCAGCTGCATACTGTAAGGCACAAATTCTCACATGCTTTGCTGAAACTAGGGTAAACATTTCCTGTAATACTAACCAGGTGCTATTTTGCTTCTGTAAATTCTGCTTCTTGCTTTAGAGTCATAAATCTAGATAACATTCCGATGTCATGGGATGACCACAGGACATTCTTTCCCAAGATCTGATCATGGGACTGGCCACAGGACATTCTTTCCCAAGATCTTATCATGGGGCTGGCCACAGGATATTCTTTCCCAAGATCTGACTAACCATCATGTGTTCTTCCCCATGACTCTGCTCTGCTAACCCTGTGATAAACATCCTGTTACCCAGACCTTTCTCATGGTACTTTCCCAGCCCCCTATCCTGTTTCTAAATGGTAAGCCCCAAGTCCCTCTCTGTGGTTTTCTGCTATAAAAACTGCTCCCGGAAGCCTGCACTGCATTTTCCAGATCCTAAACTCAAGTGTAGTCCTGGAGCTTCAGTCTGCTTTTGACCTGCAATAAAGACTTTTCCCTAGCCTGAATCTGGAGTCTGTGTCTCATTGGGAGGATAGCCGGACCCCGTAACAATGGAATTATAAAGAGTAGTGATGTGAGAAATTTGGTACCAATGAATAAACAAATATCAGTGAAACAAAACTGTGAACGAGAGAAATAAGTCCGGATATAGTTGGGAAATTAGTTAAATATAAATATTAAACAGTGGACAATCAATTTGTGATAAATGGTGCTGAGATGCTGGGAAGCCATCTGGAAAAAAATTTTAGTTGGCTTCCTACTTTGCTCCTTTTGCCAAAATTATCTTCACATGATTAAAAAATTCAAATACAAAACAGAAATCTTAGAAGTAGTGGAAAAAATATCAGTTCTAGCTGAGAACTAGTGCAGTGTTGCAGGGTTTTGTTTTGTTTTTTTTGGGTTTTTTTTGTCCAGGTTCTTGTGTTTGGGAGTCAAAGATTGAGACAAGAACATGTCTAGATGATTAAGGCAGATTTTATTAGAGGAGGGACAAATAGAACTCATAGACCTTGAGTCCATGAGGGACAAGAGAGCCAAAGATGGCTGGCAGGGTCAGAGATATTTACAGAGTATTTAGAGGGTTAGCTCTGGGAAAAGTAACTTTTTTCTTTTTTATCTTCAGTTTCTGCAAACCTGATTGGAGCTTTTGGAATCCTACATCCCCATTGGTCTATTCATTTTGGGATTCAACCCAGTCAACCTGTGACTGACCTCATGGTCCAGCTGTTTCTTTTGATGAAGTTAGTTTATCTGCAGTGGACAGTTCATCTCTACATCCTTCCATAAACAGAGGATTGGGGGAAGTGGTCAACCTTATCTCTGTGGGGGATCAGAACCAGTTCCTTCAGATTGGCAGGATGGGTTCCTTCAGAATAATCCCAGCAGTGGGGAATGACCTTCAAAGACCTTCCCAGCGTGACCCTGTTCTAAAGCTGCCTGAATCGCACCTCTTGGAAGGGAAAGCCAGGAGGATTACAAGTTTGTGTTTATCTTCAACTATAGCATGAGTTCCAGGACTTTATAAAAACTCTGTCTATGGCTGGAGAGATAGCTCTGGGGTTAAGACTCTGCTTCACAAGCAGAAAGTCCTGAGTTCAGATCCCAGGTCCCATGTACAAATGCCAGGTAGAAACGGTGGCAGCTTGTACTTCCAGCTGTGGTAAGCAGAGCTTGGGAAATATCAGAGCAAAGCATAAAGGAGGTGGAAGCAATCCAGGATGATTCCCGAAGTCATCCTTGGTCCTTCACAAGGACAGGCATACACAGCGCTCTCAGACACACACACACACACACACACACACACACACACACACACACACACAAAACCCTGTCTAAAACTTTTTAATTAAGTAAATAAATAAACTCATTGCTTGTAGTTAAAGAATGCACAATTTTAAAAAACTTTAAAGGGAAAGATCAATAAATTAGACTATAAAAAATTTTAGGTTTTTTCTTATCGTATGTGTGTATGTGTGTTTGTGTGTGTGTGTGTGTGTGTGTGTGTGTGTGTGTTTGTTTTTTATTTTAAAGCAGAATGATGACTTCAAAGTTGGTCTCCTTGAAGACAGGGACATACAGACAGAATACTGGTAGATAACCAGTAGTCATTAACAACAAGGTTACTACAGGTGACCTTTTTCTGTAATGATTACAATATATTACACATCATTATCATGCCAACTGCAAAGGCTTTCAGGCTTTTTTCTGGCTGTTATCTCTCTATCCTGTTATTTCCAAAAGACAACTAAACTACCCTTCCTGAAGGCAAAATCTTGTTTGTTTGTTTATAGATAGGGTTTTACCCTGTACCCCACTCTCAAAGTCTGTTTTGAGATTCCATTTCCTTGGTCTTCCAAGTCTGAGACACCACATCTTGTTCATGAGTAAAATTTTATAGTATGGGACTCCATTTTTCTTTTCATCTGATCTGTCAGAGTCTCATAAACAGCACTGACTGTAGCTTCCCAGGCAAAAGGCAGTTGTAATTAATCCAGGCAAAGTCAGACAGAACTAAGATATCATGATCCAAACTGAGTTTATTTGTAGCAAGCACTACTATTTATCCCAAAACCAGGGAATACTACAGTTATTTTATTTTTTTTTTTACAAATATTGTTAAAGCACTCCTTCCCGGGCTGCCTTTGTCCACCCGCCCGCGCGCCTCCCCGTCTTCCATCCCTAGGTGAGTTCGCCCAGCCCCAGCCCCCCAGGTCACCCTGTGTCCCAGCGGCACCCAGGCTGCCTCGGGTTTTAGCCTGGGCCACACCCCGGGACCCCAGGCCCCTTTCTTCCTCCCGCCCACCTGTCTGCCCAACTGGACAGGACTTGCTCACATTCCTCCATCTCCGGAGCGTGGGAGGGCCACTAAGCCAAGTCCCAGGTCCCAGGTGAAGAATTCTGCCATCAACATCAGCCCCCTGCCTCTCTGGCCCACCAGGAACCCACGCACATGGTCTACAGAAGACACACTGCTACTCAGAATTCAATAGAGTACAAAGAAAACTCAAGCAAAGTTCTAAGGGTCAAAGGCCATACATCTGAAAATCTCTACAATCATCTTATCACATGGGAGAGATTCTTCACATCCAGCCCAAAGATAAGTAAACCTCCTTTTTTCACCTTACTGTTCCTTTCTAATATTAATCACTGTAGATTAACTTTTCCATACAGCCACCCGAAAAACATATACAACTCCAGGGATCATACCACTCACCCTCACATATCACCAAGATACTACATCGTAAAAGTGCACTACCATACTAATATTCACCCACTGTCTACTTAACCTGACATAACTGATGTACTAACAGCCTAATAGCCTCAACTAGGAAATAACAATAACAAAAGACAGACATACCCAACCCCAAGGCAAGCACTAGTAATAACTGCCCAAGTGTAGTAATACCCACTAAATCAGATCAGTCAAAAACACACAATAACTGAAAGACCCTAGAAGACAAAACAACAATGCCCAAGTCAAAGTGCAGATACATGAGAAACAAAACCCAAGGAGACCAATCTCCCACTGAAAGAATTAACCCCTTAAGGATGGAATCCAACCAGAACAAATTCACAGAAAACAGCCAAGAAAGCCAGACCCAAGACAACGACTTTCAAAGTATGATCATTACCATGATTAATACTCTGAAAGAGGAAATCCAAGAGGAGTTAAACAACTGCATCAACCACTTTGAACAGGAACACAACAGGCATTTGGAGGAGTTGAGAAAAACAGTTCAAGAAACAAAAATAGGCATAGAGCAGTTAAAACAGTCTCAGGCAGAGTTTAAAATTAAACTAAAAGACAAGTTATCTTCAACCTAAAGCTCAACAGAGAGTCTTATCAGCAGAACTAATGAAGCAGAAAATAGAATTTCAGATCTTGAAGACAAAGTGGGAGAATTAACCAGCTCAATGGAAGAGGTTGTTAAAGCCAAAAAGATATTTGAGAGGAACATTCAAGAGATACGGGACACCCTGAAGAAGCCTAACATGAGCATTCATGGAATACCAGAGCAAGAATCTCAAAATACCAAACCTGAGGAAATTTTTCAAATTATCATAAATGAAAACTTCCCTCAACTGAAGAATGAGAGGCCCATCCAAATACAAGAGGAATTTCGCACTCCAAACAGATGTGACCAAAATAGAAAATCGCCACGACAAATAATAGTCAAAACACTCCACATTCAAGACAAATAAAAGGTCTTGAGAGCTTCAATAGAAAAAAAGGAAGTCACTTTTAAAGGCAAACCTATTAAAATAACAAATGACTTCTCAATGGAAACAGTAAAAGCAAGAAGAGCTTGGAGAGATGTACTTCATGTATTAAATGAGCAAAAATGCCAACCCAGACTGATATACCTGGCAAAACTATCTGTCATGATCGAGGGAGAAAGAAAAATTTTCCAGCACAAAGACAACTTGAAGGGATACGTGTCTACCAAACCAGGCCTTCAAAAAATGCTAGAAATGATACGCAAACTTGAAGAAAAAAACAACTGTTTCCAGGAGGTCAGAAGGGTAGTATAATACCACAAAAACATAAATGCCAAATAATAAGCTTACAAAATTCACAAAACATAAAAAATGTCCAGAATTAAAAATAATTTCTCCATTATAACATTAAATGTCAATGGTATTAACTCACCGATTAAGAGACACAGATTACAAACTTGGGTTAAAAATCACAACCCATCAATCTGCTGCCTTCAGGAAACTCATCTCACCACAAAAGATAGGCACATCCTAAAAATGAAAGGCTGGTCCAAAATTCTGCAAGCTAATGGAACCAAGAAACAGGCAGGGATAGCCATTATGCTGTCGGACAAAGTGGACTTCAAACCAAAAAAAATCATAAGAGACACAGATGGATACTACATTTTAGTCACAGGTACAATTCACCAGGAAGACTTCACAATACTGAACATTTATGCACCCAATACGGGCCTCTCCACATTCGTTAAGAAAATCCTACAGCATCTACGGTGAGAAATCAACCCCCAAACGATAATTCTTGGGGACTACAACACTGCCCTCTCAACATGGGATAGATCAACAGGTCAAAAGCTTAACAGAGACACTTTGGAACTTAATCAAACCCTGAAAGAAATGGACGTTACAGATCTCTATTGAACTTTTCATCCACACACCAAAGAATACACATTTTTCTCAGCAGCATACGGAACTTTCTACAAAATAGATCACATATTGGGCCACAAAATGAATCTCCACATATACAGGAAAGTTTAAATTCTAGCCTGTGCCCTATCAGACCACCATGGCCTAAAGCTGGACATCCACAACACAAGAAATGACAGAAAATACACTAACTCGGGGCTGGAGAGGTGGCTCAGGGGTTAAGCCTCTGCCTTGCAGGCAGAAGGTCCTGAGTTCGGATTCTAGACCCCATGTATAGATACTGGGCGGAAGCGGGGGTGGCCTGCGCTTCTGGTCCTGGTAGGGCAGAGCCTGTGAATCCAGGGGCAGAGTAAACAAGGAGGAGGTGGAGGCGGTCCATGGGGGTTCTCGAATTCCCCTGTGGTTCTATACACATACATACATACACACACGCACACACACAATTGAATAAATGATAATAATTAAAAATTAAAAAAAAAAGAAAATACACTAACTCCTGGAAACTTAACACTATGATGCTGAATGAGAACTGGATTCAAGGAGAAATTAAAAAAGAAATTCAAGATTTCCTGAAAGTGAATGATAATGAAAATACAACTTACCAAAATCTCTGGGATACAATGAAAGCTGTCCTAAGAGGTAAGTTCATAGCTCTTAATGCCTACATCAAAAAAAAAAAAAAATGAAAACATCAGAAATAAATAACTTAACAATGCAGCTTAAAGCTTTAGAGAAACTAGAGCAATCGGATCTGAAAAGTAGTAGAAGAGATTAGATTAGCAAAACAAGGGGGGAAATATCTGAAATCGAGATTAGGAAAACGATAGAGAAAATCAACCAGTCAAAAAGCTGGTTCTTTGAAAAAAATCAATAAGATTGATACACCCCTAGCTAAATTAACCAAAAGCAAGAGAGAGAAAACCCAAATCAACAAAATTAGAAATGAAAGTGGAGTTATCACTACTGATACCCAAGAAATCCAGAAAATTATAACATCATATTTCAAAAATTTATACTCTGTGAAATTTGACAAAACAAAACAGATGGATGAATTCCTAAGTAAACACAACTTACCTAAATTGAATCAGGAAGTTGTGAATTATTTAAATAGTCCTATAACATATGAGGAAATTGAGGAAGTAATCTTGAAATTTCCCACCAAAAAATGTCCTGGATCAGATGGATTCAGCACAGAGTTCTACCAGACATTTAAGGAATTAATAACACCAATACTCCTTAAACTGTTCCATCAAATAGCAAAGGAAAGAGCATTACCAAATTCTTTCTATGAAGCTAATATCGTCTTCATCCCAAAACCTAATAAAGATTCACTTAAAAAAGAAAACATAGGCCAATCTCTCTGATGAACACAGATGCAAAGATTTTCAACAAAGTCTTAGCAAATCAGATTCAAAAACATATCAAAAAGATCATTCACAGGACCAAGTAGGCTTTATCCCCGGCACAAGGTTGGTTCAACATATGCAAATCAATAAATGTAATTCATCATATAAACCAGGCCAAAGTCCAAGACCATATGATACTTTCGATAGATGCAGTAAAAGCTATTGACAAGATCCAACAGCCTTTTATGATCAAAACGCTAGAGACAGTAGGAATGGAAGGAACCTTTATCAATATAATAAAAGCTGTATACAACAAGCCTACAGCAAGGATTATACTCAATGGGGAAAAACTGGAAGCAATCCCACTTCGATCAGGAACTAGACAAGGCTGTCCACTCTCACCACTTCTATTCAATATTGTACTTGAAGTCTTAGCTGAAGCCATAAGACAAGAAAGGGACATAAGAGGGATTCAAATCGGCAAGGAAGAAGTCAAGCTATCCCTATTTGCAGATGACATGATCTTGTATCTGAGTGATTCCAAAAACTCCACCAGGAAGCTGCTGGAACTAATTGAGAAGTTCAGCAGGGTGGCAGGATACAAAATAAATGTACAAAAATCAGAGGCCTTCCTATATGCCCAAAATGAATGAAGTGAAAGAGCTCTGAGAGAAACAATCCCATTTACTATAGCCCCTAAAAAAATGAAATACCTTGGTATAAACCTAACCAAGGAGGTAAAAGACCTTTACAATGAAAACTTTAAAACCCTATAGAAAGAAATTACAGAAGACACCAGAAGGTAGAAAGACTTCCCATGTTCCTGTATTGGCAGAATCAACATCGTAAAAATGACCATCCCACCAAAGGCAATATACAAATTCAATGCTATACCAACTAAAATCCCAAAGCAATTCTTTAAATAAGTTGACCAAACAATCTCAAAATTCATATGGAGGCACAAAAGATCCAGGATAGCAAAGACAATCCTGAGTAACAAAAACACTGCTGGAGGTATCACCATATCAAACCTTAGTCTATACTACAAATCCATAGTTATAAAAATAGCCTGGCACTGGCTCCAAAATAGACACATAGTTCAGATAAGGGTTGAAGACCCAGATATAAGCCCACAAAATTACAGTCATTTGGTCTTTGATAAAGGGGCCCAAAAAATCCAATGGAAAAAGAACAGTTTCTTCAACAAATGGTGCTGGCAAAACTGTATCTCCACATGCAGAAGATTAAAACTGGACCCGTACTTGTCACCATGTACAAGACTTAATTCCAAATGGATCAAGGACCTTAATATCAGGCCAGAGACTATAAAAACCATAGTTGAAAGGGTAGGGAACTCCCTCGAGCTGATTGGCTAGGTCAACAGTTCCTAAACAGACATCCAATGGCACAGTCACTACTACTAACTCTCAACAATTGGGATCTTGTGAAATTAAAGAGCTTCTGTTCAGATAAAGAGATTGTAACACGAGCTCCAAGGCAACCCACAGAATGGGAGAAAATCTTCACTAACCACATATCTGATAGAGCTCTACTATCCACAGTGCACAAAGAACTTAGAAAACTAAACACCAAGGAAACTAATGGCCCAATTAAAAAATGGGCCCTGGAACTTAAAAGAAACTTTACCAAAGATGAAATTAAAATGTCTAACAAATATCTTTAAAAATGCTCCACTTCCTTAGCCATCAGGGAAATATCATCTCACCCTTGTCAGGATGGCAAAAATCCACAATACAAACAACAACAAATGCTGGAGATGATGTGGAGAGAGGGGAACTCTCCTACATTGCTGATGGGAATGCACGCTCATACAACCACTCTGGCGAGCCGTCTGGAGATTCTTTAAAAAGTTACGCACTGAAATGTCATATGACCCTGCTATTCCACTTCTGGCAATAACCCCACATATAGCAAAAATTCACCTCGATAGTACAAGCATGACCATGTTCATAGCAGCACTGTTTACAATAACAAAGTCATGGAATCAACCCAAATGTCCAACAGTTGACGAGTGGATAAGGAAACGGTGGTACATCTATACAATGGAGTACTACTCAGCCATCAAAAATGATGAATTACTGGAATTTGCCAGGAAATGGATGTCATTAGAAACAATTATATTAAGTGAAATATCCCAGACCCAGAAAATTAAGCACCGTATGTATTCCCTAATAGGTGGCTCCTAGTACCAAACCCACCCAGCCCACCTAGAGACACTCAAAGATAAATCTCTGTAATACCTACAGTAATTGCAAGGATTATGAACAGGAGGGATGGGGTAGGAAGGCCACACCAGAAACAAGGAGAGAGGGGACCATGTTACAGCAGAGAAAACAGGCCTCCATCAAGGACTGCAAGTAAGTAATGAGACATCTGGGTAAGTTCACAGACTTCCGTTACTGATCATATACAACTGAGGGGGTATGATCTCACCAGAAGGGGAGGGCATATAGTCTGGCAGATAAAAAGTAACCATTTTGCAAATAGGTGATTGACCCCTCCCTCACTGTGGTTTCCTACTTTTATTACATCTACCTTTGAATGTGCTCTTATAACAAGACTCTAGTTTAACAGCTTTTTGTCTCTGGCCAGGGGGTGACATACAATGCCCATCAAGATGGAGTGAAGGGCATTGCAGGAGCAGCAAAATTGCAAAAGAAAATCAACAAACCATGATCCAGAACTTCAGAGACTCTATATCAACCACCTAGAACTAGGCCAGCCTAATCTCTCCCCATCTGGAAGCTCAGGGAAATTTGTGGAAGAGGGGGCGGTAAGATTGTAAGAGCACAAGGATGGGAGGAGCAATGATATGCAAGACACTCCACACAAGTTAGGGCCAAAACAATCATAATTGGACTTTGCATGCCCTGACAACCCAACACACTACTGACCCCACAAAGTCTAGCATTTGCTAAAGGCACCAAGGTCCTTGGAGGCAAGGGATTGACAGCCACAGTAGTGTTCCTATGCTTAAGGGGAACACAGGAAAGGGTTCAGGGAAATGCCACTGGGTCCTTGTACATCATCGGAGAGGAAGGCCCAGAGGAGAATCTGGCATGCACATTAAAGGATTCTCTGGGGATTGGAGGGGAGGCACTGGGGGATGGGAAGGGAGGGTGAGGGGAGGGGGAACAGGGGGGTCGAGGGGGAGGAGGAGATAGGGAGGGAACCAGTGTACCTACTAAGTTTGTATGAGCGAAAATAATAATAAAAAATTTTTAAAAACCCACAAATATTGTTAAGCACACACTGAAAGAACAGGTTATATACATTGTGAAACTATAAGAAAAAATATAAGTGTCAGATAGTGAATTTATGGAGCACACATATTGTTCCAAATATACCTAGTTATAAACTCTGGTCAAGGTCTGCAATCCTGTAGCAGTCTTGGTATTCCTTTGATCTGCAGGTACATGCCTCAGTGGTCTTAAGACAATCAAGAGAGGAAATATGTAGGAAAATACCTTGGCCCAGAGCTGATCCTGAGTTGGGTCATGGGTCAGCCTGAGCTCAATCAGTGAGCAGGAATAAGCAGGAGGCATTAATCATCTCTCACAAGGACAGGGAGAGACCACACTTGTAACTGCCTGTTTCAGGCTGTATTGTTTACTCTGTTCTGTTGTTGTGAGAGAACACTCAAAGTCAAGCAACTTAAGGGAGAAAGGGGGTTTATTCAGCTTACGGTTCTAGAAGAAAGATAGTCTTTCATGGTGGCTGCTGCATGCCTGGCAGCAGAAGCTGGAGGCGGCTAAGTCACTGTGATCCCACAGGCTGAGAGCTGCAAGACTCCTGTGCAAAGGCAGACTTCTCCCAGAGGTAGGGTGGGACTCATCCATCCCAAGGCCCACCCCCCTGCGAAAGCCTTCCTCCAGCAAGGCTTCACCTCTCAAAGGTGCCATGACCTTCCCAAACATGTGAGGCTCTGGAGGACACATTTCAAACCATGTCATAGGCGGCACCAGGTCTTCCTTCTCTAGAGATCGGGTCCTAGGCCTTGATGTCCCCAACACTAATTAATGGGTTATGAAACATAAGCTGAAAACAACTTGAAAAATTATGTATTTTTACTATCTGCTTATTTCGCATGTCTGTGTAAGCATGCATGCACCACGCCACCATGTGGAGGTCAGAGGAGAACTTTTGCGTGTGTTCTGAGGATGAGGTTGCATGACAAGTGCCATCTCACCAACTCTGGAATTTTTATGTAGCATCCCAGTCACAGTTGACCCCTAGGAACACTTTTTTTGGGGTTGGTTGTTTGGTTTGGTTTCTTTTCTTGACCCAGAATTCTGGCAGGGCTCACTGGAGAATTTCCAGAGTTATCAAGCTCCAGTGGAAAAACCATATGTGTCATAAACCGACCCATCTCCACCACTTCTCTCCCACCACTTATCTAAAAGGCTTTAGTTGTTGCCACCTTAACCCACTAAAAGAGTTTAATAATGGAGCTGTTGATTCAACCCTTATTTTTTAAATTTTTATTTATGTTTTTCTTTTGCATGCATTTTGTGTATGTATTCACGTAGGTGTGCAGGTGAGTATACAAGGGAGCACTTGAGTGTGTGTGTCAGTGGAGACCCGAGGGTGACATCAAAAATCATCGTGGATTGCTCTGCCTCCTTATTGCTTTGCTCTGGGGTTGCCCAGTCTCTGCTTTCCAGGGCTGGAATTACAAGCCACCAATATTTCTGCTATTCTATTTGCTTGTGAAGCAAAGGCTTTAACCTCTAAACCATCTCCCCAGTCCCCAGACCTTGATTTGATCCTTGACCAGAGGAGTAATTTTTACCAAGTTTTGTCACATAAAGACATCTGGAATTTATGAGTTAGACATGCAAAGCAGTGCCTTCCTTGGACACTGCAGAGTCTCAAACTTCTGGACTTGCTATTCACTTTCATCTCATCAGAAGCAAGATATCAATCACTCAGGCCACAGAAGGAAATTCCAGAACCCAGTGTCTTGACAATGTGGCATTGTATTATGTAGTATTTAGGCACCTTTACAGCAGACATGTTGGGAGGTCTTTGAAGGTTTTCGAAGGTCATCCCCCACTACTGGGTTTACCTTAAAGGAACATACCCTACCCTGATGGACACACCCTGTTGATCTGGAGGAACTGACTTTAATCCTTCACAGAGATAAAGTCCCCACCTTGCCCCAGTCCTTGTTTATTAAAGCGTATGGAGACTAATTTTCCACTGCAGATAAATCCTACTCTGAGGTTGGGTACAAGATCAACTGGATTGGATCCCAATATAGCAGACCAATGAGATATAGAGAACCAAAATCTCTAATAAGGCTTGCAGAAGCTGGAGCTAATCAATGAGCTTCTTTTCCTGGGCCTGTCTAAGACTATAAATAACCCTGACCCTGGCAGCCATCTTTGGCTCTCTTGCCCCTCAGGGACTGTATATCTGTGAGTTCTTTTCTGGCTTTCTTGCCTCTCATGGTATTCCATGTTTGAAGTCTGTGAGTTCTCAGATCTCTTGTCCCTTGCAGATAGATTCATGTTCTTGAGTTCCATTCTTTCTCTCCTTTAATAAACTCTGTCTTAATCCTCTGCACATGTTCTGGCCTCAATCTTGGACTCCTGACCACAAGAATCTGGACACATATAAGACCCCAGAGAACCCGAAACAGTGTTATATAGTATTGTGCTGTGTTGTTTTCTTTTTGTTGGAACCGAAGTTCCCTTTGGGCCCCTTACCCAGACCCCGAAGGAGACACGAGAACCACTAGGTTGCTGTAAAGACAAGAGGCAAGATTTATTAATCTAGCGCGCTAGGACCGTCTCCCTGCTCAGGCAAAAGAGAACGGCCCCGATTGAATTTGGGGCAAGGTTTTTATAGGAAAGCAACTGCCTTGAGCAAATACATTCTGCAAATATTTTCACTATACACAAGGAAGTTGAGTCAGTTTACAGATGTTCTGGCCGATAACCTTGCCCTGGGCAGTTCCCGGCACGCCCAGGGGGAGGTCCAAAGGGTGAGGCGGCAGGCTGTGGTCAGCCCGCAGTGAGTTGGCGCCGGCGGGAGAGTTTGGCGCCGGCGGGAGATTTGAATTTTGCGCCGGCGGGAACTTGGGCTTCACAGCGGGAACCTGGGTTCCACACTTTTAAGACAGGGAACCTCGCTGTATAGTCCCGGCTGACTTTGAACTTGTGACAATTCTCCTGCCTCTACCTCTTGAGTACTGGAATTATAGGTGTGTGCCACCATGCTCAACTGGCATAACTCTTCTGTTTTTCTTTTGTGTTGCTTTTCATATCTGCTTTTCTTTAATGGGAGAAGGAGAAGCACATTTTTATTGAAATATAGGAATAAAAAGAAAAAAAATCTCAACCTCAGGCCTCCTGACTATGACTTCGCATGAGGTTAATAAGGCACTCCTGAAAATCCTTATGCTGTATGCACTTCTGTGAATTTGGAATGAATCCTGCACTCAGAAAATGAACCAATTAGTTTAATGCTTGGCAGGAGGAGAGGAATCAGCATGTTCCCTAACAGCAAGTGCAAAGATACCAGAGAAACACATTATCTGATGCAAATGTGGCAGAGATGGAGTAAGGTCTAATACTCTAGCCTGGCTGGTGCAGAAAATACCCCGGAAAGGAAAAGTAGAAGAAGTTGGAAGCCAGGCTTATAATCAAGCACCTGAAAGGTAGAAGCAGCAAGATCAGGGGTTCAAGGTTATGCTTGACTACTTAGTGAGTTCAAGGCCAGACTGGGCTGTAGGAGACTGAAAGAGGAATAGAAAGAGAAGGAAGAGGAGAAAAAGAAAGAAGAAAAGGAAGAGGAGAAGTGAGATTACATGAGTTTACTTACTTAGAGCCTTCCGCTGTGTTCAAATAAATACCTGAAATCTGAATTTCCTATACTTTCTCCTAGGAGTATGACAAATAATTTATTGTTAGCCTATTTACCTGCAATCTGTGCTTATTCAGGGTACTGTGTTCCTCAGGCATTCCTTCCATCATGAAAATCTGTGACTGTAATCTATTGCTATATCAGACTCTATTGGGTTCTACACATTTCTGATCATGCCTGAGATTTTACAATTTGGTGCAGTTTATTTATGCTCATTTTTCTGCATATGTATCTGTGTACAGGTGTCTCTGTGTATCAGAGGGTGATGTGTGTACCTTTAGAGGCCCAAGGGTGACTTCGGGAATCACCTTGGATTGCTCTTCCTCCTATTTGTTTGGCTCTGGAGTTTCCCAGGCTCCACCTTCCAGGACCAGAAGTACAGCCTATCTCCATTTCCACCTGACATTTTTACGTGGAACTCTGTATTCGAGGTAGAGTTTTAATCCTTGACCCATCTGGGCTCAGAGAGATTTTACCATTTAGTAAGAGTAGGCTTGTGCTGTTGTTTTTGATTGCTTTTTGGTGGTGAATTTTTGTGCTTTTTTTGTGTGTGTGTGTTTTTTTTGTGTGTGTGTGTGTGTGTGTGTACGTATGTGTGTGTGTGAGTGTGTGTGTGTGGTGTTGGGATTGAACCCAACATGATAGGCAAACAGCTACGGAGCTATACCCTCAGCCGGCCTTGTTCTATTTTTTTGGAACAGGGCCTTATGTAGCTCAGGCTAGCTTCAAACTCCTGATCCTCTTGCTTATACTTCCCAATTGCTGGGGTCACCTGCATGTGTCTCTACTGATATCTGTCCAGTCTCCATGAAATAAAGAATTATCCAGCAAGAAGAGTTGAAAATATGTGTTTATTTCCAAATAGAAAACAATAAGACTATGACTGTGAGATCCAATAGCTGAGAATCCCAGGAAGAGACAAAGTGACCTCGCAACAAAGTTAGAGGCACTTGTTTGCGAACAGTAAGAAGGCTTAAATGTAAGAGAGGAGATGATTAGATTTTAGAAATTCAGGCAAAAGGACCTAAGAGAGAGTTTTTTGTTCCTGTTCTTTGAAAAGTCAAAGAGCTGCTTACAAAATTACATCTTGAAAGTTTCATCCTGCTTTGCTTTATGTCTTTCTGAGAGGAAAAGAGAGAAGACACTGCAAGATGACCCCTCCTATTTCTTTGATATGCCCCCAACAGATCAAATTCCCTGGGAAGTGAAAATCCTATTCAGGTGGGTTGACCCAATTGATTAACTTAAGGATGGAGATGAATATGCTATTATTCCAGGGGAAGAGGGGGGCGAGTGTCTCACGGAACCCCTCACACTACTCTTGGCTTTTTTTTTAACTTTATTTATTAATTCACTTATTGTGTGTATGTGAGTGTGAGTACGAGTGTGAGTACCAGTGTGAGTGTGTGTGTATCTGAGGGCACTGTGTCCTTGTAGAGGACCAGATTCTTTGGGAATCATCCCGGATTGCTTCTACCTCCCTTTTGCTTCCTTTTGGGATTTCCCAGGCTCCGCCCACCAGGGCCAGAAGTGCAGACCGCCAGCTGTTTCTGCTTGGTGTTTTTATGTTGAACCTGGGATTGGAATTCAGGACCTTCTGCTTGACAGGCAGAGTCTTAATCCCTGAGCCATCTCTTCAGCCTTACTCAGGACTTTACTTGTTATTTGGAGACACAGGTTGGTCTTGAACTTTTAATCTGCCTATCTTAACCTCCCAAGTATTGGGATTTGCACATCTGCACGACTGCCAGACTCAGCTAGCAGATTTTATGAAAAATAATATGGATATTTTCTAAGACTGGTAAACACAAGTTATCCTCCATTCTATTGTTTCCATAGAAACAATCCTAGAACAAACAAATTTCTTGAAACTTTAGTTCTTTAAGGCCTCTGTAAAACGTAGACAAATGAATGCCTCTCCCCCCTCCCCCCGGGAATTAAATTCATAGGAAGCATTTGGCAAAATGTCAGAGATGCAAGCAATTGCCCAACAAAATTATTTCTAGCTGAAACTGGTTTCAGAACGAAGGTATTAGCTGTGAATTAAAACCTTGATGAATATTTGAATGACAGGCTGAGACCCTGGCATGCTGGAACAAAAGCATGCTTGGAACAAAAGCAGGAAAATCAGTTGGAAGCCAGCCTGGGGTACATAATGAGTTCAAGGCTAGTGTACTAGCTCTTCTTGTGTGTTACTGTAGAGAACACCCAAAGTCAAGCAATTTAAGGAAGTAAAGGAGATTTATGGTTCCACATGTGTGCTGTGGCATGCATGGCTCGTGCATGTACCTTCTCTCTCTCTCTCTCTCTCTCTTCTCGGTCTCTCTCTTCTCCCTTTCAAATAAATAAAATAATATTACTCTAAATATTTTTTGCTAGAGAACTCTAATTCCACCTAGAAATAAAAACATTGGTGGTCTATTATTTTAATCACTAATTTCTCTGAAAATGGGACAATTTTTTCATCTGTCTCTTCAATAAAACCTTTATGAAATTGAGTTTTTCAAATCCGGAGGATCCAATTCTGGTACTCCCTTCAGCCATACATTCGCTATTCTTCCTATGTATATAGTTTTCTTATATGTTATCTATTATACTTTATAATTCTCTGACCCCTTGAACTATGCTTTGTTGTTTCCAGTTTTTTTTTCTCATGCCCTGACCTCTACATCATTGCCCTGTTGGGGTGATGCAAGGATGAGGAAAGAACAAGATACACACTGAAAAGCTGGGATCTGGTGGGCTGATGACTTAGATGGAGACATAACAGTTCAGATATGTCCAAGCATGTTTTTTATATAGGCAAACTAAGAATTGCCCTGCCCCAATAGATGTCACGAAGAATAAAAATGTCATGGTTTCCTTGCAGCATACAGTGCATTCTGTGAAAAGGTCAACCATACACAAGCAATTCTTATCTGAGGCAGATAAGTCCCTGCCCTTAGTTACCTGGACTCTTGACTCTGGCCTTGCAGGTCTAGATCTGATAGGATGCAGTCCTGCTTATGTCAGTTTTTCAAAATGGCCACACTTAGCTAAAATGTTCCTCTCAGAACCTTTCATTGTAGCTGTTCTCCACACCCTCAGATCATTTTGAGGCAGACTGTTACTCTGTGTGATAACAGGCATGTTCTGTGTGCTTAGCTTTGTTTATCATTCTAATCCAAGGTAGAATGAGAACAACATGGCAGATGCTAAACTGAATTTGGTATCTCGTTTCTAGAGCCCCCAGCTGTGCAGCCTGGTTCAGGAGGGTTCTGTTGGCACAGCTATGCAATTCCTGTGAACTGAAAGTTTGAGGTACTGGGATTTGAAGTTTAAGCCCTATCTGGGTGACAAAGGGGGCTCATGATCTGTTTACTTAACTTTCTGAGACTTGTGTTTGATTAAAAATGAATGAGAAGAGATGACAATATAGTTTAGTATTACGGTGCTTGTCCAACATGCACAATGATCTAGGTTCATCCCCAGTGGGATAGAGGGAGAAGGGGTGATTCTTTATTTGAACTCTCACCTAAATTGGGGGGATTGACACAATATATAGAGAAATGGGTTTATTTACGGCTCTGTCTAAAACTAGGCAGAGAAATTCTTGATCTGCTCTATTAGCTTTTAGTACATAAAAAGTCACCCAAGGGTTGGAGAAATGGTTCAGGGGGTTAAAGCCTCTGCCTCAAAAGCACAAGGACCTGTGTTCAGATCCCCAGATCACGTGTGTGATAGTTAATCCTGGGTGTCAACTGGAATTAACTAAAATCAGCTGAGACTACCTGAAGAGATTATCTGGATCAATATATTTACAACATAAAGACCAGACCTAGATCCGATTGGAACCTCCCAGCAGGGGACCAGATAAAAGGAACCATAGAACAGGACACTGGGAAGAAGAGAGACTCTCCAGGAATCCTCCAGCCCTCAGCCGTCACCCACTAGCCTACTGGATGTCTGCCGTGACTTAGCCTGCCTCCAGCTTCAGCCACCAGCCATGTCTCCTCCATCATGAAAAACTGTTTCTCCCTTATGGAACTGAAAGTTAAATAAATATCTCTTTCTCCCTTAAGTTGATTGACTTTGAATGCTCTCTCAAAGAATAGTTAAGAGTAACCGTTACACCATGTAAAAATGGTAAGTGGAAATGGCAGCAGCCAACACTTCTGACCTGGAAGGTGGAGACTAGGAAACCCCAGAGCAACATCAAAGGAGGTAGAACAATCCAGGACGATTCCTAAAGTCATCCTTGGGCCTCCACAAGTACTCACAGTGCCTTCTGATACACATACATAGACATACACACATGCATGCAAAAAAAAAAAAAGTCACTGAAATGCAGTGCTTTTGAGATAGTAAGATGGGAAAATTAAAGGGCCATTTGAAAGAAAGGGGCTCCTCTCATTGGAATCTCAATGTCTCTTACCAGCTGACAGTCAAGAGTTTCTGGTTTTGGTCTTTTTTTTTTTCCATCTTGTGTTAAACACAATCTCCTTTGATGTTTGCTATTGCATATGCTAAGCAGGGTGACTTTGGAGTTTCTCAGTGTTCTTCTATCTCCTCCTCCCATCTCACTGCAGGAATACGGGGATTACAGACATACACTACATACCCAACTTTATGTGGGTCTTTTTTTTTTTATTCAGTTGTGCATGTATGCGTGTGTGCGTGTGGTGTGTATGTATGTATGTGTGTAGAACCACGGACGAATTCGGGAACCACCATGGATGCCTCCACCTCCTCCTTGTTTACTCTGCCCCGGGATTCACAGGCTCTGCCCTACCAGGACCAGAGAGGTCTAGGATCCGAACTCAGGACCTTCCACCTGCAAGGCGGAGGCTTAACCCCTGAACCACCTCTCCAGCCCCTTTACGTGGGTCTTTAAAATTAGAACTCAGGTCCTTCATACCTCTGTCTTGAGTACGTTATCCACTCAGTTATCTCGCCAGTCCAGATCTCAGTGGTTTTCCAAACTATATTGTTTAGAGAGTACTGTTTACAAAAAGAGCTAAAGAATTTTCTTTTGTAAACAAAGTTGTAAGGTATATTGATAAGGGCTACAATTCAGATTTTAAAAGAGTACAGAGAGCTAAGAAGTCATGATTATGGATCATTTGGGCTTTAAGTAGACACTGTTTATTGTCTTTAAGGTCTGTTTGAGCTATCTTTAGGGAAAATGCATTATCTCTGTAAGCAATTCTGGCATTATCAATGGTGTCTGAAGTTTCCTGACTCTGTCATAAAAGGCAAAACAGATGCTGGTATGAAGAGTCTTTTCCTTCCCCCACATTTTCCTTCTATCACGGTCTGAAATGTGACTTGTCCCCCACAGGATCATGTGTTTGAGGCTTTAGCTGTTAGTGAAGGTTATGCACCTTTAAGAAGCAGAGCCTTGCTGTAGGAAGAGAGTCACAGGGGGTGGGCCTTGAGGTTGACACTCCCTACCCTACTTCTGGAGAAGTTGACTCTTGTAATTCGGCAGTTTTACAGTTCTCAGCCTCCATGAGGGATGTGACTTAGCCCATCTCCAGCTTCTGCCTTGTCTACCGTAACAGACTGTATCTTCCCTCTGGAACCATAAGCTGAATAAATCTCCCTTTCTCCCTTAAGTTGCTTGAGTTTGACAGGTGTCTCACAGTAGCAGAGAAAGAGTAACTGCTATACCTTCTTATATCACCATAACTCTCCCTGTTGCTTTACATGGCTTCTGATTGGTCTAGATTTCTTTGATTAGGTCAGCCCTTCACTGCTCATGTGACTTCCTCAAGGTCTCACTTGGGCTTCCTCATGCTATCAGAGTCAGGAGTGCCAGCCTGTGGCCTGACAGCCCTAGCTAGCCAGCTTTGACCACTCTGTCCATAGTAAGTGAAATCAGGGCAGGCAAGATGACTCAATAGTACCTAACAGTATTCACTATTAAACCTGATGACCTGAATTCCATCTTTGGAGCCCATTTGTGAAAGCAGAGGACTGACTCCTATATGTCGTTTTCTGACCTCCACATTTGTACTATGGTGTGTTCATGTCATGCGTGTGCGTGCACACACACACAAACACACACACGAAAAGTTTGACCTCCATCTTATAATAATGAGTTAAAAGACTTGAAGTGGTTTGCAATTGTGTGTTGGGCTCCCACCTTCTAGCTATCCAATTTCCATTTTTTTTGGTATCAGAACCATCTTGGAATTTTAAAATACTTCTTGTATTTATTTATTTATTTTATTATTTATTCAATTGTGCGCGTGTATGTGTGTGTAGAACCACGGACGAATTTGGGAACCACCATGGACACCTCCACCTCTTCCTTGTTTACTCTGCCCCGGGCCTCACAGGCTCTGCCCTACCAGGACCAGAAACGCAGGCCGCCCCCGCTTCCGCCCAGCGTCTATACGTGGGGTCTAGGATCTGAACTCAGGACCTTCCACCTGCAAGGCAGAGGCTTAACCTCTGAGCCACCTCTCCAGCCCCTTGTATTTTATTTTTTATTAATAATTTTATATCTAAACAAAATGAGCTTCTTTCCATTTTAGAATCCTGTTGCTTAACTTAAAAAAATGGTGATTGCATTCACTTATGAGAAGACTGCATCATTGAGACAATTTTCCCATGTTGAAGTACCTTCTATGCATCAGTGGAGATTTATTGTTTTCCACAAAAGAACAAAATAAAAGTGTCTCTTGTTTTTGTTGGGAGGGAGAGAGAGAGAGAGAGAGAGAGAGAGAGAGAGAGAGAGAGAGAGAGAGAGTTGAAGCAATGAATGTGCTGTGATTTATTACAACCTTGCAAGATCGGCCATCCATGACAGGATGTCTATACTTCTGGATGTACATCTGAAAGACACCAAGTCTTTCACTCAGAAACGGGACTACCAAGAGACCCTTCTTGCTGCAAAAGCATGAGGCTTTATTTAACAATGCGCCGGGTGGCTCCAGCAACCTCTCACGCAGGAGAGACTGAAGCGGCCCCGAGCAGCTCGGGCAAAGGGTTTTTAAGGGGTCTTGGGGTAGGGGGGTTGCTTAGCTGAGGAATTTTCTATGACCTTTACAGTCATTGGTCAGCAAGAGCTCGGGTGGAGTTGGCTCTTAGTGATCATTCCAGACCACCTGCTCAACTGCAGGCTGTTCATTCTGGGTGACAATTATTGGTGGAATTCCCCTTTGTGCAAACTTGTTTTTCCAGAACTGAAGAGCTTGAGGTCTTAAGGGGTGGAGAAATATCTGCAAATAGCTCAAGGCTTGGATGGCTATAAACAATGGCTAACAACAGCTATGCCTGAATGACTATAAGCAGTGGCTATACTGTGGGCCTGAACCGGCCTGCTTTGTGAATTTTAGGGCAAGGGTCTCAGGGTCTCACACATCCTGTCCCCCCTTTCCTACCATTGGCTGGATTCTCAGGGAGGAACATTCTTTAGGGATGTCATCTATGTTTTTCTTTCTCTTTATTGCATGTACTCAGTCATGTAGGGAGGTCGCCTGTTAAACCTTCATGTTGAGATAAGTTGCAGGGATGTGGTCCCAGGTCATGACACAGTGGGCTTGATGTTCCTATCTACTTGCAACTCTAGAACTGGACTAAAGGTGTTTTTGTATGCAAATGGACTGACTATCTTAATTTCCTTCCTGCTCATTAAACAAGTGGTTAAAAAGTATATAAAAAGAAGAGTGAATTCAATAGTGAAAAGCAGAAAAAGATTTATGCAACGTTGGGTCACACTGGGAAGTGGAACAGAGAGATCCCACATTCCTCTTGGGGGTCCTGGCATAAGGTTTCAGTTTAAGCAGAGGGCCAGAGTTATGTGTAGTTAAGCAGTCATAGTCAAAGTGTGGTCCTGCTTGGCTGTTGTCTCTTCTGCAAGGTGGTCTGGTATGTTGTCAGTCTTAATGTGACATCTCTTTCCTAGAGGCCAGTTGAGATTCCCAAAGGAGATTCCAGGTCTTTGCTACATTAATTGCCTGAGAATTGGGGGAGAAGGGGAGGTGTGGGAGGAGAAGGAGAAAGGGACTGGTGTCTCTTGAGAATATCTTCATGTCTCTCGGTAGAATCAGGACTCTAAGAAGTTAGAAGAGAAGGCCAGTCCCCTGCAGAAGCACTCCTGCAGCTTTGCTTGTCTTGCATATATAATGGCCTGCTGAGTAAATCAAAAGGCATGGTAAAAACTAGATTAAGAAGATGAAGACAATGGAATCAATGTCTTGACCTTAAGTGTACCAGAGTCACATGGCAAAGAGCTGAAAGCAAAGGTCAAGGACTCCATTGTGCAAATATTTCACAAACGCTGCTGTTTTATAATATATATAGGAAAAAACAAAACAAACAACTCTTATTGCAGCCAAATATGAGTGACCACAGCTTCTGGCTGCCCGACATTTTGTGTGTTCTGTATTAACAGGTTTGTTTTTTTGTTTTTTTTTTTTTTTAGGTTTTATAATCACAAAACAAAGAAAGTCATAAATCAAGACACTTTTCAAATACATTGGTGGAACATCAGGTCTCAGCAAAGCCTGGAAATTTCTGCTACAGGCTTTAGACATTATCTGAAGACATTCTTAGCTTTTCAAAAGGTTGGTGGGAGCTAGTGGTCTATTAAATGCATCTCAAAAGGATTCTCCTGATAGTCACAGGTCAGATAAAGAGGAAAGGCTAGGAGCTGGCTATCAAAAGGGTTAAGATTCACCCAAAACAAATTGTAATAGGACTTGGAATCTGGAAGATTCCAAATATTTCCATAGACACTGCAATTCTAATCAGCCCATCAATCTAATCACTCCTGGGGGGCTTCTTTCCAGGAATTTAGTAATCAATCTGCCCAACCCATTTCCCTTTCTACCTGGACTCTTCTTCCTCCTCCCCTTCTCTTTCTTGTCTTCTGTCTCTTCTTTAACCTTTCATTCATTTGCTCCTGGATATTTCCTATTAATATTAGAGATGTAAAATGGATTTTCTATTTGTCCTATTGCTGCTGTTTTCTTGTGCTTGGAATTGAAGTTTGAAACCAGAACACGTGTAGAGCGGATAGAACGTGTAGAGGATTGAGGTAGAGTTAATTAAGGGAGAGAAAGAAAGGAACTCATGGACACCAGATGTGGTGTGCTTTGAGGGGCAAGGGTGCCCCAGAGAACTCATGGACTCCAGTGTGGGGTGCCATGAAGGGCAGGTGCCAAAGATGGCTCCAAGGTCAGGTATATCTACGCCTTTAGATAAGCCTGGGAAAAATGGCTTTTCCTCATTGTTTAGCTCACCTTGGGGCCCACCCAGTTGATCCTGTGCCCACCTGGAGTGGGGCTGTTTCTGTGAAGGAGAACTAATCTCCATATCCTTTTATAAGCAAAGGGTTGGGGGAAGTTGGTGAAGGGTGGGCTCCTTCAGGGGAATCCCAGCAGTGGGGGATGACCTTCCAAGACCTTCAGAGACCACCCCAGCATGGCTGCTCTAAACCTGCCTTAACATCAGGGAAGGGCAACAGGTAGCTATTAAGGGGGCTACAGATGGGTCCAAGAAATTTGGTTGTGGACTTGCACATTAGTCAATCAGCCTTGGAGGCACAGCAGTTTTCTAGGAAGCAACCTTCCTTCCTTTCTTCTTTCCTTCCTTTGTAGGTGGGGTTAGGGACCTTCTGAAGGTTTGGAGGATCATCCCCCTCTGCTGGGATTATCCTGAAGGAACACACCCTAAAATCGACAACTTCCCTGCAACTTTCTATTCATGAAAAGATATGGATATTAATTCTCCATTACAGATAAGTCCTGCCAGAATGTCTGGCACAAGATCACCCTGAAGTAACACCCCTGCTAAGGAACTGACTCCAATCCTCCCAGAGATGAGATGGCCAACTTCCCTATGAAAGGATTATGGAGATGAGCTCTCCATATCCAATAAACAACTTGATCTCTAGCCCCAAGTGGGCCCAAAAGCAACTGGGTTGGGCTCCAATGGGAGCTAACCAATGAGAAAAAGCCAGTTTTCTGGGCTTGCCTAGGTGTACAAATATGCCTGACTCTGACAGCCATCTTCAGCATCCTAGTGATGCAGGGAAACGGTCTTTTTGGCTGTCCCATCTGGGTCACCAAATGATGTAAGACAATCAGAACTGTTCCTTTGTGGTTGCCAAATGTTATAGGGACAGGAATCGACTGTCCCAATGTTGCAGGGTTCTTGTGTTCCAGCATTGAAGATTGAAACCAGAACATGTGTAGAGGATTAAGGTAGAGTTTATTAGAGGAGAGAAAGGTTGGAACTCATGGACTCCAGATTCGGAGTGGCATGAGGGGTTAGGACACCTCCGTAAGAAACAGGCAGGAACAGACTCATGTCACAAATGCCATGAGTGGCTAGGGCACTAGCGAACTCATGAGAAATAGATAGCTTTAAAAAGATCTCATGGCACCTTGAGTACCATGAGGGGCTAGGCTACCAAAGATGGCTGCCAGGACCAGGCATATTTACATATCTAGACAAGCCCAGGAACTGGCTTTTTCCCATTGATTAACTCCCAATGGGCCCATGTGGGCTAGAGGTCAAGTTGTTTGATATGGAGAGCTCATCTCCACAATCCCTTCATAGGGAAGTTGGCCATCTTATCTCTGGGAGGATTGGAGTCAGTTCCTCAGCAGGGGTGTTACTTCAGGGTGATCTCAGTGGTGGGGGATGACCTTCAGGAATTCCAAAGACCTTCAAAGACCTTGAGAGACCCATCTCAGCATGGCTGCTCTAATCCTGCCTCACTAGCCCCTCATGGCACTCTAGTGCCATGAGTCTGCTTCTTGTTCCTTGCTTCTTGTAGATTCCATGCCTGGGGTCCATGAGTTCTCCCAGGCACCTTCCCCTCATGGGGCTCTAGTGCCATGAATCTGTTTCTAGCTGCCTGCCTCTCATGGATTCCATGAGTTCTCCGGGATGCCTTAGCCCCTCATGGCACTCCACGTCTGGAGTCCATGAGTTCTAGCCTTTCTCTCCTCTAATAAACTCTACCTTAATCTTCTACATGTGTTCTGGTTTCAATCTTTGACGCCAGAACACAAGAACCCTGAAACATTGGGACAGTTGCTCCTGCAATATAGTACTGTAAGAAGCAAGTAGGCCTGTTGTAGCTATCCTAACAGGGATGAAGATAATGAGAAAAGATACTCTTTTCCTCACTTTAGCTATTAGATTACTGAAATAATGGACACCCCCCACCTCCAAATCAGAATTCCCTCAGGAAGAAAGGAAATCTAAAGCCCAAGCCATTGAGAGATTTACAATTTGAGATAATAATAGGTCAATGATATAGGCTCATACTTTGACTGGGACTTTTTGGCTATACAAAACTCTGGCTCAAACTGCTTCCCCCACAGTGTTCAAAATAAATTAAATATATGACCTTCTGCACTATTTATAATGAAAATCAATCAATTCTCTTGGCCCTTGGTGTTGGTGTGGGCTCTCCTGCCAGGCTGGAAAAAGAACTGTAACTAGACTATCATAAGCCAAAAAATAAACCTCTTGTTCAATGCAGGGTATCTGTGTGTGTGTGTGTGAGAGAGAGAGAGAGAGAGAGAGAGAGAGAGAGAGAGAGAGAGAGGGAAAACATGCCTGCCATGGTAAACATGTGGAAGTCAGAGACATAGAATACTTGAGATAGAAACTCAATAATATCATTATTCACATAAGGTTTGAGATCACCCAAAATATTAGTCATCATAATTTGGGATACCTGAAGTTGAAGAAAAAAGATATATGACCAACAGTCTGAAGAATATTTGGAATTCCATATTGAAATTATCCTATGAAAATTGTGCAAGCATTCATTTCCAAACTCTCACTATTGATGTAGAAATTCTGAGTGTGATGGGGACTTTTCACAGTCATATGCCCTTGTTCCAAGGACTTAGTGTGCTGGACACTGTATGTCACCAAAGAATGATATGGGACAGGGGCTCTTCAGTTGTTGAGAGAAGGAGAGAGAGAGCTAAAAAGAAAGGGATGTAGGGGAGCAGAAGAAGAAGAAGAAGAAGAAGAAGAAGAAGAAGAAGAAGAAGAACAACAACAACAACAACAACAACAACAACAACAACAACAAAGAGAGGGGTGAGAGAGAGAGCCTACACGCCATGGTGCATGGGCAGAAGTCAGAAGACAACTTTCCTTCCACTATGTGGACTTCTGGAGATTGAACTCAGATCTCCAAGTTTACAAACAAGCTCCTTTACCCACCGAGTTATTGCACCGGTCCATAGAGTGTATGGGAATTCTTACAATGTTAGCTATGTGACCTATGTTAGGGTTCAGTAACAAAATGATGCCTGCTTCTTCTTACCTTCCCCCTCCACCCCTCGTGTGTGTGTGCCCAAATGACCACCCCAGTGGTCTGCCCACAGCCAGAGGTAAGTAGGCCAGTCCTCCTGCCCCTAGTAAGCCCCTCCCATGCCAGTACTTTTCCAGCCTCATGACTCTGCTTATAAAAGATCCCCAAGGCCAGACCTTGTTGCTGTCTCTGTCTGATTCAGAGTTACCATTCCTGTTTAGTAATAAAATCTCCTGTGTGTACTAGGTGGTGGTTTGGTTTGTCTCTGCATTGCAGATCATGTCCTGAGGTCCAAAGGCTCTCCAAGCCTCCTTCAACTTATCTATAAAACAGTGTCTGCAGTGCTCCAATTAAAAACAAACAAACAAAACTTATCAAAAAATTATCAGGGTTTAATCATATTTATGGAAAGCATTCCATTTAACTGCCCAAAACTGTAGGAAATACTTATATACATCTAGCAGTTACTCTTAACTACTGCTGTGAGAGAACACTCAAAGTCAATCAACTTAAGGGAGAAAGGGAGATTTATTCAGCTTACAGTTCCAGAGGGAAGATACAGTCTCTCAAAGCAGAGGCAGCATGGCTGGCTGGTCAAAGCTGGAGGAGGCTAAGTCACCACAGACATTATGGAAGCTGAGAGCTGCAGATTGCTTGCAGTAAAGACTGACTTCTTCTAGAGGTAGGGTGGGACTAATCCACCTCAAGGTCCACCCCTTGTCACTACCTTCCTCCAGCAAGGCTCCACCTCTCAAGGTGTCATGACCGTGCTAAACACATGAGACCGTGGAGGACACATTTCAAACCATGACAACATATATGGGTGATAAATGGCTTATTAAGGGGGCTAAAGACTAGGGAAGCTAAAGATGGCCCAAGATAATTTGTGTCATGATTTGAAATGTGTCCCCCACGGTCTCATGTGTATGGCAAGGTCATGGCACCTTGAGAGGTAGAGCCTTGCTGGAGGAAGGCAGTCACAAGGGGTGGGCCTTGAGGTGGATTAGTCCCACCCTACCTCTAGGAGAAGTCAGCTTTTTGCTGCAAGTGGTCTACAGTTCTCAGCTTCCGAGATGTCTGTGGTGACTTAGCCTCCTCCAGCTTTGGCCAGCCAGTCATGCTGCCTCTGCTTTGAGAAACTGTACTTTCCCTCTGGAGCCATAAGTTGAATAAACCTCCCTTTCTCCCTTAAGTTGATTGACTTTGGGTGCTCTCTCACAGCAATAGTTAAGAGTAACAATTACAGAAATTGGTACCGGGTATTGGTATTGTTGTGAGATTAAGAACAGCTGGGACCACAAAGTAAAGTTTGTGAAGTTTGGAAAAGTTGGTACCCAGAAGCATGGCCAATGCTGTGATGTGGCTAGTGTGCCTTTGGAACTGTTTGTTGGGAGAAATATGGAGAACTTTGGGACTTTGTGCTGGGAAAGTCTTTGCATCTTGGCGGTTGGGCCAAAGGGACCTTTCTCGTGAGAGCTCAGAGGAGAGCAATGCTATGAGAGATGCAGACAGTGGAAGCCCAGCTTGTAATGGTCCAGGGGGGAACAGAGACTGTGTTTGCAACTGGACGAGTGACACATGGAGCCATGTGTTGGCCGAGAGTTTAGTGAAGTTTTTGCCCTCGTCCTGAAAGTTTGCCTGAAATTAAGCTGGAGTGCTTGGCAGAGGAAATTTCAAAGCAATGTAGTCTTGACAATGTGATATGGCTACTTTTTAATTGTCTTCAGAGTTATGAAAAAGAGCAAAGAATCAGGCAGGAAGAAGCAAAAACTGTAAGATCCAATGATGAAAAATACAATGGCAAACTTAAAGAGTTGAACCAGGAAGAAGCAGAGAACAAAATGGCTGTTGAAGAGATTAGCTCCATTTGTAAATCAAAGTCTGCTCTTAATTTGAATAATAGAAGAGGCTCTAGCTTGAGGGCAAGATCCTCAGGGAAGGCTCCCACTCATTAGAATGCAAATTCTTTTAGAAGACTGGAGCTAAAGGGTGGAGTTCCAAAGGAAGAGTTGATTTCTCTTACCAAGCAACTGCCCAGGAGTGAAAGAGATGGTCAACATAGAGAAGCAGAATCAGCTGTGATTCAAGGGGGCCAGTCTTGGCAAAGTCATCCATGTGGTTCTGGTTTTAGAGGCATCAGTGATGCAAGAGGGAGGAGATCATGGAGTCCTCCTCCAAGATTTCAAAAATTGACAGAATCCAAGCATCATGAGGCAAGAAGCCTGCAGTTTAGAGGCCCAAGAAGGGCAGTTTGTGCTGTTTTGACTGGTTTGCCATTGAGAAGTAAAGATGTTAGAGATTCCAGACACAATGTGGGACACCTGCCAAGGAGAGCTGTCTACCCTGGGAGGGGTCAGCTCAAGAGAGCAACATATTCAATGGACAGCTGCATTGGAGGGGTGGAACCAAAGCCCTTTGGAACTGAGATGATTTCAACCAGAGGCTCACCTGTTGGACTTGGAGCTACAAGATTTGGAGTTTGTCCTGCTGGTTTTCGGTCTTGTTATGGACCAATTTTTCCTGGATATGCTCCCATTCCTTCCTTTTGGAATGGGAATGTTTATTCTGTGCCATTGTATGTTGAAGTATATAACTTGTATTTTGATTTTACAGGAGGCTTTGGACTTTGGACTTTTGGACTGTAGGGACTACCATTGTAGTCTATGAAGACTTTTAAAGTTGGATTGAGTATGGTTTTCATAATGAGATGGCAATGAGCCTATGGGGGCCGGGGATGGAATGTCATGGTTTGAAATGCCTCTAAAACCAGAACCACATGGATGACTTTGCCAAGACTGGCCTCCTTGAATCATGTGTTTTGCAAGGTCATGGCAACTTGAGAGGTAGAGCCTTGATGGAGGAAGGCAGTCACAAGGGGTGGGCCTTGAGGTGGCTTAGTCCCACCCTACCTCCAGGAGAAGACAGCTTTTTGCTGCAAGCAGTCTACAGCTCTCAGCGTCTGAGATGTCTGCGGTGACTTAGCCTCCTCCAGCCATGCTGCCTCTGCTTTGAGAGACTGTACTTTCACTCTGGAACCGTAAGCTGAATAAACCTCCCTTTCTCCCTTAAGATGATTGACTTTGGGTGCTCTCTCACAGCAATAGTTAAGAGTAACCTTTACAATCTGGTAACTCAACATTCAAGGAAAAGTAAAAAATAAAGCCCAGATAAAATGGATAAATTGCTTCAGAAACAAACAGAATCAGAGGTGGTGGTGCATGCCCATGGTCCCGGCATGAGAATGGACCCGGCATTCAGGAGACAGAGGCAGGAGGGTTGTGAGCTGCAGCCAACAGGTCTTATGAGGAACAGCATGTATAGTAACTGTCGTGATATCAGACAATAAGACAAGGATGGAGAAGATGAAGAGTGAGCCTGTGTGCTATGGTGTGATTCCAGTGTGTTGGAAGACTGATCTTCACTGTGGCAACACTGGGAGATGATGTGGAAACATTACAAGCTGGGACCCAAGTTTATGCCTAAGCTTATATAGCCCTAGTGTCCTCACGGTCATAGGTAATTGGGTCATTGGGCATTGCCTTGGAAGAAACTGACATAGGTCTCCTGAGGTCCTAGTATTTCAGGAGTGTTATTTACAGATAGAAGCTCAAAGTCTCTCACTTCCTGTCCATCCAGGTGTTTCTTCCTTTCTGTCCTGTCCTTGTGAAGTCATTTGCCATGAGCTTTTCACCAGAACACAGGTGATGCCAGTCCCTAGAACCAGGAGCTAAATTCAATCTCTTTTCTGTGTAGGTTTCTTGGTGTCAGATGTCTTGTTAGAGTATCAGAAATTAGACAAATGTATTAGAGAAAAAAAAAAAAAGAATTAGCATGGACTAAACCTTTGCCTATTTGTAGCAGTTACTCTTCTCAGTTGCTGTGAGACAACACTCAAAGTCAAGGGAGAAAAGGGAGATGTATTCAGCTATGGTTCCAGAGGAGAGATACAGCTCATCATGGTGGAAAAGGCATGGCTGGCTGGCAGGAACTGGGGGTGGCCTAAGTCACATTCATCATGGAGGTGGAGAGCTGCAAAATTGCCAGCTGAAAGAGCAGATCTCTCCCAGAATTATGGTGGGGCTCATCAACCTGAAGGCCCACCCTCTGTGACTGTCTTCTTATAGCAAGGCTCCACCTCTTAAAGGTGCCATGAATTTCACAAACAACTAAAGCTTCAAACACGTGAGCCTATGGGGGACAATTCACATTCATACCATGATATTACTATAACTTGAAGCAACTGATATTGCCCAAACTAGATGAATCCGGAGGTTATATATGTACTGGGATGTTGCTTGGTATAGTAGAGTATTTACTCAACACGCATAAAAGCTATGGTTTTGATGTCTAGCATCCTGTAAAACTGGAGTGGTGATACATACTCTAATCCTAGCATGCAAGAATTAAAGACAGAAGGACCAGAAATTCAAGGTCATAACCAGGTGTGGCAGTGAACATCTGTAACTGTAGCATTAGGGAGGATGGGACAAAAGGATCGTTATGAGTTTGGGTCATATAGCCAGACCCTCCCTCAAAACAAACTGTTCAAGATCATTGTCACAGTTAGATGCAGGTATCAACTTGACACATGAAGGCTGAGCTCAAGGCACATTTGTGATGAATTAGTAGTTGAATTAAACCCTGAGAAGCCTGCAGAGGACTGTCTAACCAATGGGAAGGGGGTGGGGAGACCCAGCCCATGGTGAGGGGACCATTCATTCCTTGGGTAGGTGAATAAAATGGAGGGCATCCCTTCAGGAATTCGGCATTCTTGGCATACTTGGACAGACAGACATGCTGTCCGACAAGGGAAGTTTGTTCCTCTCTCAGCAGGTCTGTGGATATGGTGTGGCTAGTTTCCTGGGCCCCTAGCGTTGGTGTGAACTTTCCTGCCAAGCTGAGTTGAGAACTATAACTGGATAATCATAACCCAGGGCAAAAGTACTTGTTCCCTTAAGCCATTCTGGTCATGAATTTATCAACAAAATATAACAGTAGTCCTCTAAGTTTATACCTTAGTGACCGAATCTTAATTGTTACAAGGACACTCTGTGATGTTTGTATAATGAACTAGCCCAAAGATGCCCTTCTGAACATGCCCTCACTGCGAAACAATACATGGCTACCTTTCCACTTCAGAGCTTCATCCTGGCTGCTTGTATTTCCTCCAATAAGTTTCTTTGGACCTGAAGGCTTGCTTTCCCCCCCCCCCCAGGGTCTGTAACTCTTCTAATCAAGCTCATCTGAAAGGTAACTCATCTCAGCCTTCCTTTTTATTGAACCAATGTTATCTTTTATTATCTATAACAGTGGGGAAGAGTCTTCCCGCCACAAGCAAATCTTCAAATTTCTCTGACCTCCTAGCATAACCTTTCCATGTAATCTTGAAATTCTGACCAATTCCAATCACAGATAACCATCAGGAAGTTATTTATCCTCACGTGAACCCAACCAAGCAATTGGGACCTCAATACTTTACAGAGGAAAGAGGCTAAACACGAGCCTGTCTAGAGATCAGAGCAAGAGTCTATAGGGCAAGCTAGCGCCAGTCACTGGGAATTCCAGTTCTGGACTGGTTTCTGTGGAAGGCAGTCCTGGGAATCGAGCACGCAGTGCCTCCTGAAAATAAAGTCCAGCAGGACATGGCTGTTCTCCTCTCTTGAGATGGCATGCATCTCTCCTTGCCCACAATTCTTTGTGCAACAAATGAACCAAAGCAGCCACATTAAAATGTCACAACTACTACAACACAGCTGAAAGGCAAACACAGGCATGTGTGGTTCAAAGGAAACAAAACATCCTGGTGGTTTAAAAAAAAAAAGAACAAATTAAAACACAGAGCCTTGGTTGTTTAGATGAGGTTTATATAAGGACATGTTTTCCTGAGCTATCTTTCCTGTCATTCTTCATTATAGTCAGACAATTAATCAAATGCATGAGAATTCTGACATTTAATTTTCTTTGTGGTCAGATTTATTGCAGTATAGTTTTTCACTTTAGAAATCACCCTTTTAATTAGAGCTCTATGAGTTCCACAAATTCATAGAATCAAGGACAAAATTTTTCATCAGTTGCCTCCTCCAAATTCCTTCCACCCTTTTATATTATCCCTAGCTTTGGTTTATGACAACTATTGGTTTCTGTGCCTATATTCTTGCCTTTTCCATAAGTCACATATGGAACCTTAATGTGATGGTTAGCATTGATTATTGTGATAGTTAATCCTGGTGTCAACTTGACCACACCTGGCATTAAGTAAGATGAACTGTCAGACCACCTGAAGAGATTATCTAGATCAATACATTTACAATACAAAACGAAGCCCTAGATCTGATTGGAACCTCTCAGTAGCAGACCATTCAAAAAGAACCATAGAACAGAAGACTTGGAAGAGAGACTCTCCACTTCTTTGGCTCTCCAGAAATCCTCCAGTCTGGCCCACTGGACTGAGCAGCTCTGAGCCTTCAGGATGTTTGCGGCGACTTAGCCTGCCTCAAGCTTCAGCCACCAACCATGTCCCTCTGCCATGAAAGACTGTTTCTCCCCTCTGGAACTGTAAACTGAATAGATCTCCTTTTCTCCCTAAAGTTGCTTGACTTTGAATGCTCTCTCGCAGCAGCAGTTAAGAGTAACTGTTAAAACAATCAACTCCACACCTAGGAGATGGGCCCCTGGGCACACCTGTGAGGGAGTCTCTCGAGGATTAAGGCTGGTCTGTAAAAATGTCTATGCAGGATTGACTGTCGTGATCATGTTAACCAATGGGGGGGACCCATTCTCAAGATGGTGCAGCACCGTTCCCTGGACTTGGAGCGGGACAGAAATAGAAAGAGAAAGCAAGCTGAGTGTAAGTATTCAAGCTCTCTGCTTCTCAGTTTTGACCAACTGCTCAAGCTCCTTCTGCCTCGACTTCCCTGCCACACACTGGATTGTGATTTGACCTGAGAGCGGAAATGAACCCTTTTCCCTTAAGTTGCTCTAAACAAAACAAAATAAAGCTAAGACAATTGCTCCTCTACTTTTGAATCTTGATTTTTTTTGGTCATGTTTTTAATATTTGTCTCGATTGTGTTGGGTGTGGTGGAATGTGCCTATAATCCCAGCACTTGGAAGTTTGAGACTAGCCTGGGCTACATAGAAAAGCCTGCCTAAACAAAACAAAACAACAGAAAACAAAATCTCCTTTGTAATATGCTAGTGTGTGTGTGTGTGTGTGTGTGTGTGTGTGTAAGTGGGATATGTACATGAATGTGAGTACTGAGTGTGCCTGTGGTGACCCAAGGGTGACTTCAGGACTCATCCTGGATTGCTCTACCTTCTTATTGCTTTGCTCTAAGGTTTTCTAGGCTCTACCTTTCTAGGGCTGGAAGTGTTGGACTTATCATTTCTGCCCGACATTTTTATGGGAGATCTGGGATCTGAACTGAGGTCCTTTTGCTTTTGAGGCAAAGGCTTAACTCCTGAGCCATCTCTCTAGGCATACATTATGTTTTTATCGATGAGCAGCATTTCATTTTATGCATAGGTCATAGTTGGCTTAAACATTCAATAGCTGAAGGACATGCTGCTTGTATCCACCTTTTAGAGATAGCTCTCTAAGACATAGAAGCACTACTATCCCACGAGAAGTCATACTCATCTTCCTTCTTAGATGTTTCTTATCCTTTTTCTGAGCTCCTTTCTTTCTATTAACCCTCCTGCTTAAATCTATGCTAAATGGTCTTCCCAAATAAACCCTGACTGTTTCATACTGGCTTGCCCTCAGTTCTTTTCAGTTGCGAAGCCAAGAATCCAGCTTTCCCTGCATGGAGACCCGTAAAGGACAAAGGTGCTAATGGTGGTTCTGGGTCATGTCTCCTGCTGCCCCATTGCTGACACGGACATGGACATGAACATTAGTTTTAAAAAAATTGAACTAACTAGGCATGGTGGCCTTCTGCAATCCCAGTTGAGATAGGATTGCTGGGAATTTGGGGCCAGCCTAGATCATGTAGTGAACTCCAGGGCAGCTGGGTAACAAAGCGAGATACTGCCTCTAAATTAATAGATAGATAGATAGATAGATACATACATACATGCAAACATACATAGAAGATAGATAGATAATTAATAGGTAATTCTGGGATGATTTAACACCCCCCCCTCCAGTACTGGGGAATGGAACCTAGGGTTTTGTTTATGCTAGGCAACTGTTCTCTGCTACTCAGTTCTCTCTACAACACCCAGAACCAGTTTTGAAATATAAAGAGTTAAAAACAGGGCAAAAGGTATAATAGCTCAGTGGCAGAGTACTTGCCCAGCACAGGTTCAGTCCCCAGCATTGGAAAAAAAAGTTCTACATTAGGTTATCTTTATATCAATTATAAACTCACAATTAATCAAAGCAACATAAATATTTTATATTTGATGGATGGCTTTCAAATGCAAAGACTAAAAAACCATGAGAGACATTTCTTAGTAACAGATTTTTTTTTCTTAATTAGCTCATGAGCCTTCATCTAAATTGCTCCTTGTCACTAAAATGCAATTTGCCATCAGCTCTAGCTCCATTTTTTCATCTTTGTAGAAATAATCACGGAGAAAACTTGATTACATAAATATGCACATAAAAAATGAAAGCAGTTTTGATATAGCTATGCCAATCAATTCTTTGAGTGCTGAGTTAGTTTCTAAAAAATCATATAGTCATCTTTGTTGAAAATTGCTTTTAATGAGTGATAAGCTCGCAACTCAATTAAGTCTTCCAATTTTGTTAAGCAAATCGTTGAAAATTATCTGACTTGCAGAGAGATTTATCTCCTTAAAGACATTCACTTAGTCAATTATTAGGAAGCATGTAAGAAAAATACATCCTTAAAAGGTTGTATGTTATGTCTTTAGGAAGAATTATCAGGAGGCTGGGGATATAGCAAGCCGGTAGGAGAGTAACAGATATGAAAGATCCAGCTCATAGTGGCTTTCAGTTACAAAGAAAAAGAAATACGAGAAAGGAGAGTTTGACTTTCTCTCTCTCTCTCTCTTTCTCTCTCTCTCTTGCCCTGTGCTGGAAAACTCATTTTGTCTGTTGCTGTCATTCTTTGCTGATGTTGGGGGTCCAGTTTATTTGAACTTCCAGTGTCACTGAAGTTCAGGGACTCTAAGGTTTGTCCCATCTCCAGCATCAGCCTGGGACTGCTGACATATTCAGTTCCATTGCTGTGAGCCTACTGTCTTCTTTAGCTGGCTCAGTGAATTTCAGCACTCTTTGGCATACTTGAACAGACCTGATGTCGGCAAAGAAGTTTGCCTCTCTCCGAGTCCTGTGGATATGGTTTTCCCAATTCCTTTGCCTCCTGGTGTTGGTATGAGCTTTCCTGCTAAGTTGGATTAAGAATTGTAACCAAGAAGCTGGGATGAATACTCGATATGCTTGTAAAAGTATAAAAAATTAATTTAAAAAATTATAATCAGATAACCAAAAAGGAGAATAAAACCCCTTGTTTCTATAAGCCACGTTTTTGTAAGTGACAGAGCCTCATTATGGTAAGCCAAAGGCATCCAAAGGCCAGGTGAGCCTTAAAAGTGGAGAAGAAAATGCGTCTTCACATTGGGAAGAGCATTCTATGTGTACAGTAGCAAAAGCAGCAATCTTCGTCCACCAAAATTACAGAATATCTATCATACCATCACTATCCAACACCCAGACCCTCC
The DNA here is from genome assembly GCA_023101885.1 of Typhlomys cinereus. Taxonomy (NCBI): domain Eukaryota; kingdom Metazoa; phylum Chordata; class Mammalia; order Rodentia; family Platacanthomyidae; genus Typhlomys; species Typhlomys cinereus. The sequence continues at coordinate 11,626,019 of JALPQD010000021.1, read as the reverse complement.
ACTGCAGTTGGACAAAGAAGCAACAATGTGGACCATCAACAAGTAGTGGAACTTACAAAGATTATTAAATGTACTACTTTCTTTAAAAGAGACAACTTATTCTCCTCAAGCTTCCTGGATCCACTAAGAACATGAAGGTGTCAGTAGACAACCAAAGAAGTGGTTAGTTTGTGAAAGCCAAGAGAACTGGATGCCTAACTGAAATTTAATAAGTCCAAGTGCTGGCCAAAGATGAAATTCAATAAATATTTAAGAAAGTATTAAGAATGTGAATGACCTTATCTGGGATGCTTTCAAGCACCAACAATCAATTCCCTGTACTATGGGCACCAGATGGGCGGTCTAATATTTCACTCAATTCTGACACTAGCTACCTGGATTTAGCACCAAGTCCTGTGAGTTAAAGATTCTGTCTCATGACACTGTCCCCACCCCCATGCCAGCTGTAAGTCCCCAATCTCCAAGAACATGTGTGTATCTATGTGTGTGTGTGTGTGTATATGTATGTATATATGTGGGTGTATGTGTGTGTATGTATGTGTGTGTGTGTGTGCATACACTCGAGTGCCACATAAACAATGCATTAAGAAGCACCAGCTCGGCTTGTCCACAGGCATCAAGGTGTTGTTGCTGGTGCCCTAGCTGTGACTGGAGTAACCCTGGAGTAATTCCAGCTCTCAGCACCAACACAACCGGTACAAAGAACCAATGCTGAGGGACTGTGGAAAATGGTTGTTGCGCTTGTCACAGTTTGCCTGCATGGTTGCCAATAAATTCGCAACCAAATGACTTATGTGAACAAGGGGTTTTATTTTGGCTTAGGGTTCTTGGTTACAGTTCCTTGTCCAGCTTGGCAGGAGAGTCCATACCAATACCAGGGGCCAAGAGAAGTGGCCACACCATATCCGTGTATCCACAGGAATGCTGAGAGAGGGGCACTCACTTATCAGGCCAGGATATCTTGGCCAAGTTACCAAAGGATACCAACTTCCTTAAATCGCTCCCTCCTTCTTATTCATTTGCCCAGAGACTAGTCTTAACCACCATGGACTGGTCCCTCATCATCAATCAATCTCCTGCAGGCTTATCCAGGGCTCAACTCAACTACCAACTCTTCACAATTGTACCCAGAGCTCCAGCCCTCAATTGTCCAGTTAACAAATGTATCTAATTATGACAGCTGTCACTGTTGTTAAGTAGTAGTACAGGATGCTGTGCTTGTAATACCAGCACTAGGGAAGCTAAGGCAGGAGTACTGCTGCAAGTTCAAGTCCACCTTAGGCTACATAGTGAAGTCCAGGCGAGCCTGGACTGAATAGTGACTTTGTCTTACAAAATCATAAGCCAAATCAGTCCAAACCAAAATAATGTGTGTGGAGAGCTGGGTGTGGTGCACATCTGGGTGGTGCAGCAATCTGGAGACTGAGACAGGAGGATTACTGTAAGTTCAAATCCAGTCGGCTATCAAGTGAGACCCTGTGTCAAAATTTCCCTTTTCCCCCCAAATTGAGATGGGGTGAGCTGGGACTATAATTCAGTAGTGGAACACTTGCCTAACATTCAACAGGCCTTGAGTTTGGTTCCCATAAACAAAAAATGTAGAGCATTAGGTAAAGATGTTCATGTGAATTTATGGCACAAAATGGACATGTAGAGCAATGGAATTAGCATACAGTAGCCAGAAATAAACCCGATTTTCTACTTAAGTGTCAAAAAACATATGGTGAGAAAAGGGGCACCTCTTCAACAAATGATGCTGGGAAATGATACAGAATGATGAAATTAGATCCATATCTCTCACCCTGCACAAAAATTAATCAAAGACCTTGATATATAAACTTGAAGCTCTGAGAGTGATGGGGGAATGCCTCCAGATGTAAGCACACACAGGACTTTCTGAGTAAATCTCCAGTGGTCTGGGAAATGAGCCAGGAATTGACAAATGGGATGTTCCGCTCTTCGCAGAGCTAACCAAAAGCCTACACGATGGAAAAAAAAATCTTGTGCGATTTTAGGAAAGGACTTAATCTTTAACTCTATAAAGAAACACAAAAATGAAACACCAAAGAAACAAATCCTCCTATGGATAAACAGGTTCATGATCCAGATAGACAGTTCTTCAAGGAAGAAACACAAGCCAAGTATGGTGCTCACACCTATAATCCCAGTACTTGGGAAGTAGAAGCAGGAGGATCAGAAGCTAAAGGTCATCCTTAGTTACCTAGCCAGTTTGAGCACAGCCCAGGCTGCTTGAGATTCTGTCTCAAACAAAACAAACAAAAAACAAAGCAAAGAAAGCAACACCAAAAGAAACATAAATAAATGGTCTAGCACACAGGAAGCCCTAGATTTGAGTCCCACTACCAGAAAGAGAATACAAGGACCGTGCAGAAGGTAAATTTGTATGATGTAGAGAAAGCAGATGTTGACGTCCCTAGGACTGGTGAACTCTTCAAGGATGGGGAGACTGTGTGATCATCACCATCCTGCAGAACTCACACTGACACAGACACTGGCACTTTGCACCCATAGGAGGATGAGAAAGATGGAAAATAAATCAGGTCCCACCTGGCCCCGAGGAGTTACTGACAGTTAACGGGTGCTAGGGAAGGGAGTCATACGTTCAGTGGTGTAACCACTGGTAAGTTTCCCATGCTTATGTAAATAGCCCTATGCCATGATGCTCATGAAGGCAACTCTAATTAAATTCTTTGTCTCACACACACACACACACACACACACACACACACACACACACACAAAATAAATAAATAAATAAAATTTAAAAATTATATAAAAAAAAGTACAGCCAGGTTTTGGTCAATGGTCAAGATAAGAAGCCCTGTTTGGATCGGGGTTGGCAAAAAAAAAAAAGATTAAGGCCCATGGAGGGCTGTTACATTTTGGGGGAGGAGGTCTTCCTATATGAGACCTGTGATTGCATCTAAGAACAAAAGATTCTAGAGGTTTTTTTCTGTTAGTAGGTTGTGCACCTAAAAATAAATAAGTAAAGCACAGTTTTGAAGGTCCAAAGAGGTTGCAGATATAGGTGTACAGAACACAGAACAAGTAAATCATCCTTCCTGCTTACCATGACCATCTGATTCACCATTGCCACAAGCAGTTCTCTGAAACACAAACCTGACAATTTGCTGCTGAAAGCCTTTGATAGCCTTTGTGTGCCTTCAAGAGAGTCATTCACTGAAAAGACTCACTCCTCTTTCACCTCTTAGCCTCCCTTCATAGAACTAATGTCCACTCAAGGTCTGAAGTACTGTTTTCCAGAATTTTGAATTTCACAGAAAACTGCTATCACCATACATTGTTGCTATACCAATTTATCACAGATTGAGTCATGTATAAGAAAGAAGGACAGACAGACAGACCGATAAACAGACAGAAAGAAAGAAAGAGAAAGAAAAAAGGAAAGAAGGAAAGAAAAAGAAAAGAAAGAAAGGAAGACAGGAAGTTAGAAAGGAAGGAGGGAAGGAGGGAGGGAAGTTAAGAAGGAAGAAAGGAAGGAAGGAGGAAGGAAAAAGGAAGGAGGAAAGAAGGAAGGAAGGAAGGAGAAAAGAGGAAGGAAGGAAGGAAGGAAGGAAGGAGAAAAGAAAGGAAGGAAGGAAGTTAGAAAGGAAGGAGGGAAGGAAGGAGGGAAGTTAAGGAAGAAAGGAAGGAAGTTAGGAAAGAAGGAAGGAAGTTAGAAAGGAAGAAAGGAAGGAAGAGGAAAGAAGAAAGGAAGGAAGGAGGAAGGAGGAAGGAAGGAAAAAAGGAATGAGGGAAGTTAGAAAGGAAACAGGGAAGGAGGGAGGGAAGTTAAGGAAGAAAGGAAGGAAGAAAGTTAGGAAAGAAGGAAGGAAGTTAGAAAGGAAGCAAGAAGGAAGAGGAAAGAAGAAAGGAAGGAAGGAAAAAAGGAAGGAAGGAAGTTAGAAAGAAAGAAGGAAGGAAGGAAGGAGGAAAGAAGAAGGAAGGAAAGAAGGAAGGAAGGAAAGAGGGAGGGAGGGACGGAGGGAGGAAGCCTTAGGGGACCAGGGAGATAACTTAGTGGGGAAAAGCACTTGTTGCCCAGCCCTGATGACCTGAGTTCACATCCCTGGAACCCATGTAAAAGCTGGCAGCATTTGTAATCCCATCACTTCTGTGATGAGCTGGGAGCCAGATACTGGGGAATCCTCGGAAGCTCACAGGCTGACTGGAGTACTCAGCATGGCGGCAGTCAAGAGAGACCCTGCCTCCAAACAAGATGGAAGGTGAGGCCCAACTCCCAACCCCAAGGCTCTGCCCCCCCACACCCAGGTACATGCACACCCTCAGGCACACACATGTTCACATGCACAGGGTAAGTACTAAAAGCTGAATAAAGCTTACTTGGACGGCAGTTTTATTTTATTATTTTAGTTTAAACCATGAAAAAGGTTTCTTAAGGGAGCCAGAAGGAGCCACGCGTGCCTGTGGGACAGATCGCTGCATACCCACACCAATGTTTCAGCCCTCTGTTGGCAGAAACCTTGGTGGATGTCACCCTCCTCCTGCCTGAGGCAGCCACCATCTGAAGTGTCAAGTGTGCTGGCATTGGGTTCAATACCCTTTGGAGCTGCAGCACCAAATTCACCTAGAAACTCTGGTGCCAGAAGCTCTAAGATGCCCACGAGATTCCCGTCAAAGTGCTCGCACCAATAGCAACACCCTCTGTGAGTGCTCGATGTTACAGCACCAGCCTTGCTTGCCTTTGCTCAGACAAAAAGCCTTGTCTTCAGAGCCTTTGGCTTAATCGCTAACACTTTCTCACTAAAAGCATCTATTGTTGCAAAAAGAAAAAGAAGAAGAAAAGAATTTTATCTCTGAATGGTCTTGTTTACACAAATGGGACAACCACACAACTGACCAAGAGATGGAATTGCAAGGGTCCTGCATGATAGAATTTACTAAATTTAAAAAGCCAGGTGTGGTGGTGTCCAGCTTGCAATTCCAGCACAGCACATAGGAGGTAGGGGCAGGAACACTATGAGTACAAAGGGGCTGACTTAGTTTTAAAGGCTGGGAAGTCAAGACTGGGCTTGGACATCTGGTAATGTCTGTCTTGCTGCCAGAGACTCTATAAAGTCCTGAGATGATGAGATGATGTGGGATATCACATTTTAGGATAGAACACCCTAGTTCAGAGTCTCCTTTGCTTATAAAGGATGATGGTCCTGTTCACACAGTTCCAGTCAAGTCTGATTGCCTATTCAAGTTTCATCTCCAAACACTATAGTTGAATTAAGTCTCTACCCGCTAAATGCTTCACAATGAGGTTTACATTTCAAGAAGAGTTTTGTTGGTCACATGGGAAGAACAGCAAGCCAGGCATGCTAGTTTACACCTGTATTCCCAGAATTTAGGAAGCCAAGGCAGGGAATTGCCACAAGTTTGAAGTTATCTTGATCTACAAATGAGGCTTCCTCAATAAATAGATAAAAGCTGATACCATGTAATCCCACCACTTGGGAGGTAGAGGCAGGAGAATTAGGAATTCTAGGCCAGTTTTAATTGCATAGGCAATTTGAGGCCAGGTTGAAGCTCATGAGACCCTTTTCCCATACACAAGCAAGCAAATAAACAAAAGGATTCCTTTCTGACCATCTTAATCCTCATTTGATGCTTGACTCTAAATGATATGTGGTAGGCAGACATAGCTCAGAATTTGGTCCAAGCATGAAAAGTTTATTCCTAGGTTTACATCTATGATATCACTTTTTACCCCACCTGGAGATGTATAAATCATTTTTTTTTTTTTGCAGTTAATCTTTTATTACTTCCATACCTGATGTCATAGTTAGAAACAGGTGCCAACTTGATAATGGAGGTTTTGAACTCTGGGCACATTTGTTTATTTTTGCACAAGCACGTGTGTGTGTGTGTGTGTGTGTGTGTGTGTGTGTGTGTATCAGAAAGCACTATGTGTTCCTATGGAGGATTAAGGGTGACATTGGGAGTCATTCTTGATTGCTTCTACTTCCTTTTGCTTTCATCTTGGACTTCCCAGGCTCTGCTCACCAGGGTCAGAAGTGTGGGTCTCTGTAGCTGTTTTCACCTGGCATTTTTACGTAGGACCTGAGATCTGAATTCAAGACCTTCTACTTGTGAGGCAGAGTCTCAACCCCTGAACTATCTCTCATATCTGCAAGAGACTGTATGATTGACAAGGAGGCCAATCTGTGATTGGTAGGGTCAGGGGAGGTGACTAAGATATAAGCATTTGGTTGAGAAAGTTGGCATCCTATGTATTGTATACTTGGCCAGGCAGGCAAGTAAGGATTGCCCCTCTGTCATCTGTTTTGTGGATATGGTGTGTTCCTTATTGTTGGTGTAAACTCTCCTGTCCAGCCTGGACAAGGAACTGTAACCAGATAATTGTAAGCCAAAATAAATCTCTTGTTCCTGTAAGCCCTTTGGTCATCCATTTATCGGCAACAATGCAAAGTAACTGCAATTCCTGGTAAGAAAGGCATTGATAGAAGATGGATATATGATGGGCATGTCATTTGCTAGTTGCTTATCATGGTTTGAAATGTGATGAGTCCCCCATGGGCTCCTGTGTTTGAATGCTTAGCTGCTGCCAGTATTTAGGAAAATCATGGCATCTTTGGAAGGTAGAGCCTTGCTGGAGGAAGGCAGTCACTGGAGGTGGGTCTTGAGATTGGTTAGTCCTGCCTTGCTTGAGTAAGTCTGCTCTTGAGTTGGATTAGCAGCTCTCAGCCTCCATAAAGGACATGACTTTAGCCTGTCTCCAGCTTCTGCAGCCAGCCATGCTATTTCTGCCTTGAAAGGCTATATTTCTCCTCTGGAATCATAAGCTGAATAAATCTCTCTTTCTAGCCTTAAGATGTTTGAGCTTCAGTGGTTACTCACAGCAACACAGAAAAGTAACCACACAGGGCTTATAAATTAACACTTAAAGCTGGGGGATGTGTATGTGACTTAGATTTTTAAGGGTAAATCTTTGCGTTTGCATGGAGCCTGCCATAAGCTCTATAGCTGCTTTTCCAGGACATTGCTGTTAAGGTTGGGACGTGAAGTATCAACCCAGAAGGCTCATGCATTGTAGAGTCAGTCCCCTGTGCAAGCAATGTTCAGAAGTGAGTCTTGCCTCATCGATGGATTAATCCACTGATGTATTCCAACCTTGAATAGACTATATGTGAGGGTAGTGGAATTGTTCAAGGTGGACCCAGATGGAGGGAATGGATCACCAAGGGTGTGTCCCTTCTTCTAACGCCCTCTTTGCTTCCTGGCTGTCATAAGTGTCATAGTTAGGCACAGGTGTCAACTTCACAGTTTTGAGGGTTTGAGCTCTGGGCACATTTGTAGAGAATTAGTCATTGAGTTAAGCCCAGAGCAAACCTGCAGGAGATTGTCTAGCTGATGTGGAAAGCCCAGCCCATGCTGGGTGGGATTAGGCCCTGGGATAAAATACAGAGGGCTGGTTGAGAGAGTTGGCATCCTTGTGTACTCCTGGCCAGACATGCTTGTTGGCAAGTCAGGATTGTCCCTCTCTCAGCCATTATGTAGAGATGGTGTGGCCAGTTCCCTTGATCCTGGTGTTGGTGCATGCTCTGCCATCAAGCTGGACTACGGACTGTAACTGGACAATTGTAAGAGAAAGTAAACCCCTTGTTCCCTTAAGCCATTTGATGATTTATCAGCAACCATGCAGGTGAATTGCAGCAATAAGATAAGCAGCTTTGACCTCCGGGGTGTCCCACCTCCCATGGTGTTCTCCCTCACCACAGGTCCACGAGCAAGGAAGAAAACCTCATCTGACACTATGCAGCCAAAGCAAGCAGGCTGCTCTGCAACCTGTTTCCTCCTTGAAGATTTGGGGTCCTAGTTAGATACAGCTGCCAACATGATGGTTGAGGGTTTGAGCTCTGGGCACATTTGTAGAGAATTAGTAGTTGAGATAAGCCCAGAGCAAAAGAAAATTGTCTAGTTGATGGAAAAGGCCCAGCCCATGGTGGGTGGGATTAGAACCTAGGCAGGTAAATAAGAAGAAGGGAACTAGTTGAGAAAGTTAGCATTCTCCTGTAACTTGGAGAGACATCCTGGTCAGGCAAGTAACTACATTGCCCCTCTCTCAGCTGTTAGTTGGAGACGGTGTGGCCACTTCCCTTGGCCCTTGGTGTTGCAACAGGCTCTCCCACCAAGCTGGACAAATAATTGTAATAGGAGAGTCGTAAGAGAGAATAAAACCCCATTTCTTCAAGCTGTTTTGTCACGGTTCTGTCAGCACCATGCGACGTAATGGCGGTACTCACCTTTAATCCCAGGAGACAAGACAAAGTTGGAGGTCTTCCTGGGGCTACATAGGGAGCTGGTGGTCGCCCTGGGCTATAAGAGGCTGTGTTTCTTTAGGGAAAAAAAAAAAAAGGTGGAGAGATGGTTCAGGGATTAAGACTCTGTTTCCCAAGCGGAAGGTCCTGAGTTTGGATCCCAGGTCCCGTGTAAAAAAAGGCAAGCGGAAGCAGCAGCTGTCTGCGCTTCCGGCCCTGGTGGGCAGAGCCTGGGAAATCCCAGAGGCAAGCAAAAAAAAAAGGAGGTAAAAGCAATTCAGGATGATTCCTGACGTCATCCTTGGTCCTCCATAGGGACATAAAGTGCCCTCTGATACACACACACACAAAATAAATAAAATATTTTTAAGTGGCAGCATAAAGATTTCCTAAATAACCACCTCTCTCTGTCCTGTCAGTCACTGATGACCTTTCGAGTTTCACTCCAATGGCACCTTTTGTGCTATGCATTTTCTTCCAACCTAATGGCCACCATGTTTGTGGAGACGATTAAGATCTGCACATGCGCACAGTTGAATAATAAATAATAATAAAAAAAATTAAAAAAAAAAAAAAAAGGATCTGCACCTGTTGATTGTTGATGGTCCCTTAGCAACAAGGGGTAGGAGGGGCTAGAACACACGTGCCCGCCCACCCAGGTGCCCCAGGGAGCCCTAAGGTATCTAGGTTGCAGAAGATCGAGAATGTCATTCCATCTATGCAGCCGTGGGGGAAAACTTTCACCCAGGCCGTGGTGGGCTTTCTGGCGATGCAGACTCCTTGCAGCTGCCTTTGAGTGGTCTTTGCTCCTGTAAAACACCCTCACCCCAAACTCCCGTAAGTGACCGCCCCCATCAGCTCGTTGGTTCCTCAACAGTTACTTTGGTCTGTCCTGGAATCCCTATTGGGGAAGGGGGATTATATAGCGTCTCCCCTGGAGAGCGTTCACACACTGGTCCCCCATAATCTTCCTCCTGTTTTCTCCCAGAACCCCTCTTTTCCCAACCCCACTTCCTGTTTCCTGTTCTCGCACAGGTCGCTGTTGATGAGCCCCGCATTCATCTGCCGCGCTCGGTGGGCGCCCCGCCCCTCCAGGGTTAGGGTGTGCCTTTTCCACCTCTTCTGGTGGGAGCAGATCCGCAGCCCAAGGCAGCGCTGCTTAGTGATTTATAAGCTAACACGGGGCGATCGCTCTTGCCGCTCTCTTTACCCATCCTGGAATTTAGCTAACTATCCCCGAAAGTGACTAGTGCCACAAAGCTGCAGTGTCTACGCGCCACAGTGGTGCTCTCCGAGTCCCTGAAGGGAGTCGACCCCATTTACCCAGCCAAGAGCTGAAAGGTCAGCTACAAATCGGTTTGGGGTGAGGTGTGTGTGTGTGTGTGTGTGTGTGTGTGTGGAGAGCGAGCTTAGCACCCCACACATGTGAGGTAGAAAGAAGTAGTGGGAAGTCTCTTGGATGTATGTGGTCACCTTCTAGTTCACCGTGATGACCTGGTTCTCTATATTACTAGCACAGTAACTGCCATTAATTCTCTGCATGCGTTAACTTTGGACACACTGGGCTTTGAATCCTTTCTTTGACATTCAGTTAATAAGCTTTCTAAAGTCTTTACCTAGAAAATTTAGATTAAATGTCTATTTCTTTGTGTAGCACTTTTTGCTTTTTTAGCTAAAAATCAATGATCGTCCTTATTCTTGCTGTCTTTTCAACTGGTAGAGAAGGATTACTTAAACCATATTCTAGCTTGAAAGGACTAGGCGTTGTTACCAGATAGAACCAAAGTAAAAGCCTACATCCATTTAAAAAAAAGAGGTATTGATGACAGCTCAGGGTACTGATTGGTAATGGATTAATTGATTATGTTATAACAAGGACAGAATCAAATAGGAAATTCAACACATGCCAAAAATAGTTCATGTGAAGTCTGAAATCATTTAGTAGTGAGTGCAAATATTTTTTTCAGACATCTATATTTAATTTTATTTGGTTGAAGGAACCCTTAAGCCATTATACTTGTAGGAATAAATGCCTCTGCTCTAATCACTAGGAGAGAAAAAAAAATTTTTTAAAAAGGGGAAGGTTACAAAGAAAAGGAAAATGCTGTGTTGTCTAGAAGTGCATCTGAGGGACCAGGAACCATGGCCACCTGCATCCCCCCCACACAAGCAGACAAAAGCAGGCTGAGGGATTTCACAAAGAAAAATAAAAAGGATTTAAACTATATTCAAATAATTCTTCTCTAGAATCAAATATTAATGCTGCTTTTCTTTCCTTTTTTCCTTTCCTTCCTTTCTTCCTTCTCTTCCTCCCCTTCTTTCCTCCTCCCCTCCTTGCTTCCTCCTTTCTTTCTTTCTTTCTTTCTTTCTTTCTTTCTTTCTTTCTTTCTTTCTTTCTTTCTTTCTTTCTTTCTTTCTTTCTTTCTCTTTCTTTTTTCTTTCTTTCTTTTTCTTTCTCTCTCTTTCTTTTTCTTTATTTCTCTCCCTCTTTCTTTCCTTCCTCCCTTCCTCTTTCCCTTCCTCCCTTTCCTTCCCTTCCTTGCTTCCTCCCTCCTTCCTTCTCTCCCTTCCTTCCTTCTTCTCTCTCCCTCTTTCCTTCTCTCCCTTCCTTTCTCCTTCCCTTTCTTCCTTCCTCCCTCCCTCTATCCCTCCTTCCTTCCTTCCTTTCTTCCCTTTCTACTTCTTCCCCCTTCCCTTCTTTCTATATATTTGTCAGTTTTATTGAAGTATAATTGGAAAAATTGCTTAAATTTAAAATCTCCACTGTGATGGTTTAACATAAGTGTATATTGTGCGATGATTAGTATAATAAAGTAACACAGCCATAACCTCCTATAGTCACTTTTTCTTTATGGTAAGAACACTTAAGATATCTCTTTAGTAAATTTCAGTTATTTGATGTACTGTTAACTATTGCCACTGTACTGCTTGTTACATATTTAGAGCTACTTAATCATCTTTTGGTGGTCGTTGGCGGTGGTTGTTTTGGATTTTGAAACAGTCACACTGTAGCTCAGGCTGGTCCAGAATGTGCTGTAGAGCTCTGCTGGTCTTCAATACACAATCCTGGCTTCCAAATTCTGGGATTACCAGGCCTGTGCCTCATGCCAGGAGTGGAATTTACTCATCTTAGAACTGAATTTCATCACCATCTCCCATTTCCCCACGGCTCTGTCGTGTTGCTAGGGGTTTTGAGTTTTTAGATGCCACAGGTAAGTGAGATCCGACGGTATTTATTTCACGGAACATCCACGAGGTTGTCTCAATGGCAGGATCTCCTCCCCCTCTTTCTTTTTTGTTTGTGGTTTTTGAAACAGATGTTGTATAACCCAGGCTGAGCTTAACCTTGGAATCTTCCTTCCTCAGCTTCCTGAGTGTCAAGCGAGTGCCACCATACCAACAAGGACTTCCTTCTTTTTTTTTATGATTGAATAATAGTCCATTGTTAATACGTGTCACCATTTCTTAATCCATGGATGGACACCTGGGTTGTTTCCATGTCCTGGTTTTTGTAAATAGCCAATCAGCACAGAGGTGTAGAAGCCTCTTTGAGATACTGACTTAGGTTCTCTCTCTTGGGTTCATGCAGGAGGTAGGACTGCTGAGTCATATTGGAGTTCTGTTTTTAATTTTTTCCATAAAGTTTGGACCAATGTGTAGTCTTATTATTGGAGTACAAGGGTTCCCTTTCCCATGTCTTTACTAACACTTATCTGTTGTCTTTTTGATAATAGCCAATCATTTTCAAATATTTTATTTGTTTATTGGAGGGGGAGATAGAAGGTGCGCTCATACCAGTGTGTATGTGTGTGTGTGTAGGTCAGAAGAAGTGTTTGGAAGTAGATTCTGTCCTTCCAGCATGTGGTTCCACAGGCACACACACACAAGTGAACTGGTATACATACACCTTCTCACAAGTGCCTACCTACATGACAACACCCACAGACACAAATGTACCCCATACCTACATACATAAAAGAAAGAAAAAAAAGCACATATTGTAATAGTTACTTTTAACTGTTGCTGTGAGAGAGCATTCAAAGTCAAGCAACTTTAGGGAGAAAGGGAGATTTATTCAGCTTACAGTTCCAGGGGGGAGAAATAGTCTTTCATGGCTTTCATGGAGGTAACATGGCTGGTGGCTGAAGCTGGAGGCAGCTAAGTCACCACAAACATCCTGGAAACTCAGAGCAGCTCAGTCCAGTAGGCCAGTGGGTGCACAGTTGAAGGCTGGAGGATTTCTGGAGAGTCCAAGAAGCACAGTGTCTCTCTTCCAAGTCTTCTGTTCTTTGGTCCTTTTATCTAGTCTGTTACTGGGAGGTTCCAATCGGATCTAAGGCTGGTTTTTGTATTGTAAATGAATTGATCTGGATAATCTCTTCAGGTGGTCTAGCAGCTGATCTTAGTTAATGCCAAGTGTGGTCAAGTTGGACACTATCACACATGTTCTTTTTAACACACACACACACACACACACACACACACACACACACACACACACACACACACATATATATATATATAATTTTTTTCTGTAAGAAAAATGTACCAGTTCTTTCAGTTGGATTTTAGTGGGATTCCTTCCTTTTGTAGTACTGCACCTTACTCACATCTGATGTCTGCTCTCCTCCCCACACTGCCCTGTTCTGTTGCTCCCTTTTCTCCCTCAGATCCACACACACACACACACACACACACACACACACATATATATATAATTTTTTTCTGTAAGAAAAATGTACCAGTTCTTTCAGTTGGATTTTAGTGGGATTCCTTCCTTTTGTAGTACTGCACCTTACTCACATCTGATGTCTGCTCTCCTCCCCACGCTGCCCTGTTCTGTTGCTCCCTTTTCTCCCTCAGATCCCTCCCTTCGGCTTCGTGTCATACACCCACACGCAGGAGAGCTCCCACAGGCAAGGAAACGTGATACTTTGTTTTCCTACCTCTTCCTCCTCTCTTGTCCTTCCACTCCCCTGTACCCCTCTTCCTCTCTCAGCCCCATTCTGCTGTCAGGTTTATTTGTTTTACCTAAATCTTTCCAAAACCTCTCCTCAGTTGTGTTTTTTACTGTGAAGTCAGCATTGGTTCAACCAGGTCAGAGAGTCAGAGTGTAGTTGCACTGGGTTTCATGAGCTCTAGCTGAGGGGAAATTACCAAGGAGAGAGAGGAGGGGAGAGAGAGAGAGGGAAGGAAGAAAGGAAGAGAGAGACACAGAGAGAAAACCCCACAACACATGTGCCCTCGGAGACACACACACAAAAATAATAAATAGAGGCCTGAAGTTGATATCTGGTATTTTCCCCAAACACCTTTTACTTTATTCATTGAACCAAGGCCTCTCAATTAAACCTAGAGCTCATCAATGGGCTAGACTAGCCAGTTTTCCTTGGTAATAACCCTGACTCTTCTTCCCCAGTGCTGGCATTGCATGTGGCTTCCAAATCTACCCAGGATTTACATGGGTGCTGGGATCTGAACTTTATTCCTCGCATTTACACAGCAAGCACTTAGTGCACAGAACCATCTCCTAAGCCCAGATTACAATCATGGTTAAATAGTAGATATGCTAAGAAGGATTGATTAATAGTGGAAGTAGAGAAAGGATGGGTGAGGAAAAGAAAAGACAGCAGGATTAAGTTATTATTCCTCAAATTAGATTCACTGCTTAAAAAAGAAAACAGAATTTTGATATAAACTAAAACAATAGAAACAAGACAAGCATGAGATGAGAGAAATGCTAATTAAAATAATTATACTGTGTTACTACCAACCCACAGGCTAGTGAAGGTGATGAACAGAGACAATTCCAAGCATTGAGAGAATGTGGAGAACTGTGGTTCTTATAGCCGCTGTGGGAGTATAAAGTGATACACTTTTTGGTAAAGCTAGCAGAATATACTCAAGTGAATATAAGCAGATCTATGTGTTCACACACATACATAGACCAGGAGAAGTACATATCATGCTCACCAAATTTAATTTGCAAGATTGCTTACAGAAGAATCTGAACCTGAAGACTGTTCAAGTATTTATGCCCCAGACAGTGAACAAATGCTAAGTTTATAAGCCAACAGTATACCGCAATTAGAGAAAAAAAAGCTACAGGCAAACAAGACAGTGATGGTTCATAATATTGGGTCAAAGAAGCTATGCATCAAAAATTACATACTGCTTTTTTCCATTATTATAAATGTGTGGTAAGAAAATGCAACTTTTAAATTACTACTAGGCCTAAGTTCAGATGGAAAAATTATTAAAATCCCAGAGGCAGGTAAGTGAAGGCATTTCAAAGCCACCACCCTAATCCCTCAGCCTTCAGGGCTATCTGCAGTCATTTTGCTCTGCTGTTATGTAGTAATATGTGCTTCTGTTTCTGGAAAGTCCCACTTCATTTGCTCCACCTCTGCCCTATTTTAGTATAAAATGAAAGAACCAGCTTAACTCAGGGGTGGAGTCCTTAGGGAGTGATCTCAGCTCCAGATCACTAGTGAACAAAGCTCCTCTCTTTCCTCCTAATTGCTTTCTGAGAAATTATTCCAAAGAATTCCCATAACACAACATAGGTAAAGATAAGATGCAGCCTTGAAAGGATGACCTTGGGGTGTTTGTGGTTGGAAGAGGATAAGCAGGGAGTTTCTGGGATTATGGTCATATGGTTCTTGCTTCAGTGATAACCATATTTGCATTTTGCAGAATTGTATCAAGTAGGGCACTCGAGATTTTTGTATTGTTTTGGATATTATTATTACTATTTGGTCTGTGTGCATGTTTGTGGTCCTGTGTGTGTGTGTTAATGGAAGCCAGAGGTCAACCTTGTAAGTTTCTCTTCGGGTGCTGTTCATCTTGTTTTATTGAAATAGTTTGGAAAAAAAAAAAAAAAGGCATGGCTTGCTGGTAGAAGCTGGAGGCAGCCTAAGTCACAACTCTCATGGAGGCTGAGAGCTGATGCAAGTTCAAGAGCAGACTCACTCAAACAGGGCAGGGCTAACCAACCTCAACTTCCCCACCCCCTGTGGCTTCATGCTTACAGCAAGTGTCCACCTCCTAAAGGTATCATGATTTTCCCAACTAAAGATTCAAACACATGAACCTGTGGGGGACAACTCACATTCAAACCATGACATTCCACCCCTGGCCCCCACAGGTTCATTGCCATCTCATCATACAAACCATACTCAATCCAACTTTAAAAGTCTCATAGACTATATCAGTAGTCTCAACATAGTCTCAAAGTCAAAGTCCAAAGTCTCCTGTAAAATTAAAAGACAAATTATATACTTCCAACATACAATGGCACAGAAGAAACATTCCCATTTGTAGTGGTTACTCTTAACTATTGCTGTGAGAGAACACCCAAAGTCAAACAACTTAATGGAGACAGGGAGATTTATTCAGCTTACGGTTCCAGAGGGGAGATACAGTTCCTCATGGCAGAGGTGGCATGGCTGGTTGGCCAAAGCTGGAGGAGGCTAAGTCACTGAGGACATCTTGGAGGCTGAGAGCTGCAAGACTGCTTGCTGCAAAGGAGGACTTCTGGAGGTGGGGTGGGACTAATCTACCTCAAGGCCCACCCCTTGTGACTGACTTCCTCCAGCAAAGCGCCACCTCTTAAGGTGCCATGACCCTGCCCAACACATGAGAGTATGGAGGACACATTTCAAACGATGACCCCATTCCAAAAGAGAGGAATAGAGCATATCCAGGGGGAAAACAAGATCCATAACAAGATCAAAAACCAGAAGGACAAATTACAAATCCTGCAGCTCCAAGTCCAACAAATAAACTTCCTATTGAAATCATCTCAGTTCCAAAATGCTTCAGTTCCATCCCTCCAGTGAATCTTCCAACAGAACACATCACTTGCTAGAGCTCTCCTGGCTCTGATATCCTATGTTGGCTCTGTTATCTTTAACATCTTCACTTCTCAATGGCAAATCATGCTTTAGCTCCATAGCACAAAATGCCCTCCTTGGGCCTCTAGACTGCAGACACAATCCTTGGGCCTCCTGGATCCTGTCACACTAACTTCTGCAATTGACTGAAACCTTGGAGGAAGAATCCACATCCTCCCTCTTGCATCTTTGAAGCCTTTAAAATCAGGACTATGTGGACAACTTTGCTAAATTCTGCTATAATCCCCAGGTGGAGATTGGCCCCTTTGAATCACAGCTGATTCAGTTTCTCTCTGTTGGCTTTGAGAATCTCTCTTGGATGGTAGCTTTAGTTAAGCAGAAGCAGAAAATTCCTTTGGAGCTCTACCCTTTATCTCTTTTCTTCCAAAAGAATTTGCATTCTTGTGGGTGGGAACCTTCCCTCAGGTTAAGGCTTCTTCTACTGTCCAAACTAAAAGCAGGGTTTGATTCACTAATGGAGCTTCTCTCTTTAACCATCATCACCTTTTTGCTATCTGCCTTCTCCTGGTTCAACTCAAATTTGTCATCAAATTTTTCCTCATCAAATCTCACAATTTTCATCTCTTCCTGCCTGACTTCTTGCTTTTTTTTGTCATAAACCTAAACAAGAGTGCTAAAAAACAGCTATGCCACTCTGTCAAGACCCCGTTGCTAGAAATTTCTTCTACCAAGCTCTTGAATTTAACTTCAGGCAGGCTTTCAGGATGAGCACAGTTTTTTTTTTTTCCCTTAAGCAACACAAATAGAGGTGTCCTTTTTTTTTTTAAAAAAGTTCTTCCTTCCTCCCTCCCTCCCTCCCTCCCTTCCTCCCTCCCTCCTTTCTTTTCTTTCTTCCTCTGGGAATTTCCAGACTGTACCCAGCAGGGCCAGAAGTAGAGGCTGCTGCTGTTTCCACCTGGTGCTTTTGGGACCTGGGATCTGAACTCAGGTCCTTCTGCTTGAGAGGCAGAGTCTCCCCTGAGTTGTCTCTCCAGCTTTATGATGAGGTTTTATTTTATTTATTTATTTATTCAATTGTGTGTGTGTCTAGTGTGTGTGTGTGTGTGTGTGTGTGTGTGTGTGTGTGTAGAACCACGGGTGAATTCGAGAACCACCATGGACTGCCTCCACCTCCTCCTTGTTTACTTTGCCCCGGGATTCACAGGCTCTGCCCCACCAGGATCAGAAACGCAGGCTGCCCCCACTTCCACCCAGCTTCTATACGTGGATCCGAACTCAGGACCTTCCACCTGCAAGGCAGATACTTAACCCCTGAGCCACCTCTCCAGGCCCATATGATAAGGTTCTAAAGGCAAAGACCACATCTCAAGTAAGAGTCAAGAAGTAAGCAATTTTTCATAGAGTCCAGACTTTAATACTTTTGTGTAAGCGGGACTTTCCTTACCTTAGGTGTTTGTTTGATCAATCCGTGATCAGGGGAATGTTCCAGAGAGACCCAACCCTAATTGTTTTTTTCAGAATTTCAGTAAGGTGGAGGCAGGTGCATGAAGCAGTCAGCTGTTATTTTTTTCCTGTCTAAATCAACAGGCGGGGGGCTTTTTTTTTTTTTAATCTTGTCTACAACACTAGGGAAGTAGGGCAGTGGAGAGAATAGGTAGATAGGCCTGATGGACAGCATGGCAGGAGAAATCCACACCAAATTCCTGGACAAAAGGAGTGTCTATATTTTATGGTCTTCAGATATTTGCTAAAGATTGCCATGAAAGTAGGGCAGTAGGGTGTGAGGTGTCAGAATAAAAAGAATGTCAGACAAAATATAGTTATCCTTGAGGTCTTCAGGGTGTAGAGGGCAGAGGCCTGGGGAGGTAAGTGGGAAGTCGATTAAGATGGCTTCTTGGGTAGGTTCCAGGAATCACCACATTTCAGCCAGAATGGAGGAGTTTTACAAAATGGCCTGACTGTGGCTAATAGGGCATGCTAGGCAAACACCTGGCCAATTGACCTACATCCCTAGCTTCATGGGATTTTTGTACTTTCTTTTTGCTTATGCACTATGTTTAACTAATAAATATAACAGCAATAAAATGTAAGGTATTTTCCTAATAAAAGGAATTTGACCTCCAAAATTCATTAGCCAAGGGAGAGAACAGTTGAGAGACAAAACAGAGCCTGGAGGGATAACTTGGAGATTAGCAAAGTGACTACTCCCAAGGTCTGAAGAAACCAAGGCAGTATGATAGGAGCTCAGTTACAAGGGTTCTGTCTGACTCCTTGGATCTCTGTCCTTGACTAGGCACTGATTGGGCCCTTCTTGATCTAGTAGGAACGCTGTTGAGGCAGTTTAAGGAGAATGCTGTCCACCCTGGCATCTGATGGGATTCCTCATCTCTTGTGCACAGTGTCTGACTGTTTGGCCTGCTTTTATCAGAAATCTTGTCCAGCCAGTTTCACCGCGGTCCCCATCCTTGATGTGGAATTTGTTTCTTGTTTTCCTTCCACTGACCCTTTTCCTCTGTTTGATGTCTATAAATCCCAGATGTCTTTGCTTATCTGGTGTGAATGGTAGTTTAATAAATTGAATCTGTCTTGCTCTTTTTCATTTGTTGATTTTACAAGTGTCCAATATGTAATTTCTCTTTACACTGAAGTCTGGGGTTGTCCTAAAAGCCATGTTTGAGACCCAGAGATGAAGTCATAGATATCCAGATCATAGGGAGTGGAGATAGAGAGACAGTGAGCAGAATGGCCCTAGCTTCTCTTCTCTCTCATCCTTGCCTTCTAGTCTCCTGCCAGAAACCCCACTCATTATCTAAGACTTATTTCAGTTTTCCTATCCATTCTTTCTTTCAGTCTCCTATAGTTTGTCTCAGCCCTGCTCTTGATTCTAACCGTGTCAATACCACCATTGTGCCTGAGAAATCAAGCTTCCTTAAAAAGTTTAAGAAACCAGTGGTGTATGTCTGTAATCCCAACATAATGCTAGGCTGAGGCCGGGGGGATTAGTAGAATCACAAGGTTAGCCTCAATATATATAAGGAGACCATGCCTAACAAGATAGAATAAAAATTCACATACACACACAAAAAAACCACAACCAAAAACAGGGCTGAGAATGTGGCTCATTTGGCAGAGTACTTACCTAGCGCCGTGTGAAGCTCTGTGTTTCATCCCCATAGCTATATAAAATTGGGTGTGACATTGGTTCCTGAAATCTCAGCACAAGGGAGGTGAAAGCAGGAGGATCAGATTGTAACTCAAGGGCTCAGTGAGCTAAATTGCTCGATGTTTAAGCATGAAGACCTAACTTCCAGGCTCTAGAACCCTCATGAAAGGCAGAGAAAGCCAGATGTGTATTGCAATCACCTGTAATCTCATTGTTTCTCCTGGGAGATAAGGGCAGAAACAAAAGAATCACAGAAGCTTGCAGACCAGCTGGCCTGGATTACACTGAAAAACTAACAAACATGGTGGAAAGGATGGACCAACACTTGAGGTTGTCCTCTGACTTCCACATGCATGCTGTGGCTTCCACATACATTCACACTCGTCAATGTGCACAAACGCACATCGTACGCACTTGTACATTGGACACACCATACCCTCAAAAATAAATAAATATTAAGAAACCAATTAGGTTGATTACAAAAATAAAGATAATACTTAAAATGGAGAAATAGGAAGAAACCTGACATTAAAAAATATCAATTGCACAGTTATCGATTTGGGCAGATTCAGTTGAACCACCACAGTAGTGATTAGGAAAAGCTTTCAGTTAAAGTCTCAGTAATATGAAGTGGTTGTCAATAAAGCGTCTCAGTCTGAGTGAACAAAAGCAGATCCGTGCCTGAGATAAAGAGAGTCTGGCTCTGGTTGGTGCTGGATAGATACTACAGACATACACTCCAAATTTTCTGCCCTTTTGGCAGAGGTGTATGGCTAACTATGGAGACTACAAGAGCTAATGAAGGATTTGTGACTTGGGCTGCTAAGGGACTGACTGAAATAGATCATCTTTCATTTGCATCACAAAAAATATAAATAATGAACATAATTTATCCCTGTTTACTGAGTTTATGTCTCAGCTCTCAGGGTTGGTCCACTCCTGTGCTGTTATTTTTGCACAAGTTTAAATTTAAATGTACTATCCATTTACATAAAGATTTCTTCGAACACCCTGATTTGTAATAATTCTATCTGCTCCATTTTTTTTCTAAGAGAAGTAAATTATTTTAAAGATTAGTTTCTGCTGGGTGGGAAGTTTGTCCAAGATGAATTATATGGTACAAAGGCCTGTTTGATAATCTACAATATTAGTGAAAGTGCGTAAATACAATGGTGTGAGGAAAAATTTAGAATTTTGTCATCATTAGGCTTTGGAAATGTGATCAGATCTTATCACCTCAAGTCAAACCCTAGAGCCTGCCTCTCTCCTTCTCTCTTTCTTTCTTTCCTTCTGAATGCATTACTTTTGGTTTATTGCATACACACACAAAAAAACCCCAACCAAAAACCGGGCTGAGAATGTGGCTCATTTGGCAGAGTACTTACCTAGCGCCGTGTGAAGCTCTGTGTTCCATCCCCATAACTGTATAAAACTGGGTGTGACGGTTGGTTCCTGAAATCTCAGGAGGCCATTGTGTGTCTTGCTCTTTCACTCTTTGCCTTGTTCCTTCAACACAAGGTCTCTCATGGATTCTACCAAGCTGGCCCCAGTATCTCTCATCCCTGCAACCCTAATGCTGGCATTACAGGTGTAACGGTTACTATTAACTATTACTATGAGAGTACACCCAAAGTCTAATAACTTAAGGGAGAAAAGGAAATGTATTCACCTTAGGGCTCCAGAAGGGGAGATACAGTCTTTCATGGTGGAGGTGGCATAGCTGGTGGCTGAAGCTGGCAGGCAAGCTCAGTCACGGCAGACACCCACGTGACTGGAGGATTCCTGGAGAGTCTCTCTTCTTGCTCCTAGTCTTCTGTGGTCACTTTTATCTAGTTTACTACTGGGAAGTTCCAACGGGATCTAGGTCTGGTTCTGACTGGATCTGGGACTGATCTTTGTATTATCCAGATAATCTCTTCAAGTGGTCTCAGCTGACCTTAGTTAATGTCAGGTGTGTCAAGTTGACACCAGGATTAACTATCACAACAGATGTAGTCCACCTGCTTTTATGTGGATACAGGATATTCAAACTTGGGTTCTCAAATTTGCACAGCAAGCACTTTTAACCCACCGAGCCCATTTCACCAGCGAACCTTTTGGTTGTAGGAAGCCGCACCCATATGTGTGACTGGGCTTTAATCCCACTAATTGACAGTTTGCAGTCAGGGTGAGTGGGAATAGCTGCATGAAAACTTGTGCTGCATGAAAACGCACTCCATTGGTAAATCATCTCAGCTGAAATCACTCTAGCCACAGTAGTGCTACAGGAGGCCTCTCTCTCCCGATGTAAGTGAGATAGTTAAACCTGTGTCAACTTGACACACCTGGCATTAACTAAGATAAGCTGAAACCACACCTGGCAAGATCAGCTGAGACCACCTGAACAGATTATCCGGATCGATACATTACGATACAAGACCAGCCCTAGATCCCATGGGAACCTCCATAGATCCCATTGGAACTTCCCAGTAGTGGACTAGATAAAAGGAACCGCAGAACAGAAGAAGAGAGACTCTCCAGGAATCTTCCAATCTTCAGCCACGGATGGGTGTGACATAGCCTGTCTCTACCTTCGGCCAGCCAGCCATGCCAATTCTGCTCTGTAAGACTGTAACTCCTCCCTAAAAGTATAAGTCAAATCTCCTTTTCTCCCTTAAGTTGTCTGACTTTGGGTGCTCTCTCACCAATAATTAAGAGTAATTGTTACAGGAAGCAAGACTCAAAGGTTCTTTGGAAGTGAGGCAGAGGTGGGAGGGATATAGCTCAGTTGTTACAAGTGTGCTTACTTAGAGCATATGAAGCCGTGTGTCCTAGTTAAGGCACAGGTGTCAACTTGACAGTTGAGGGTTTGAGCTCTGGGCACATTTGTGGAGAATTAGTAGTTGAGTTAAGCCCAGAGCAAACTTGAGGAGATTGTCTAGTTGGTGAGGAAGATCCATCCCATAGTGGGTGGGACTAGACCCTGAAAAAGATGAATAAATACTGAGAGCGGGTTGAGGAAGTTGGCTAGTGTATACTTGGTCAGACATGTTGGTCTGGCAAGTAAGGATCATCCCTCTCTTAGCCATTATGTAGAGATGGTGTGGCCAGTTCCCTCGGCTCTGGTGTTGGTGCATGCTCTCCTATCAAACTGGACTAAACTGTAAGCCAATTGATGGTGATTTATCAGCAACCATGCAGGCGAACTGCAACACAATGGATTTGATACCTAGCGCTATGTAGATTGGGCATGGTGATGTGCACTTGTAATTCCAGTATTGGGGGAGGAGAAGGAAGAAGTTCAAGATCATTCCTTGCTACAAAGTGAATTTAAGGCTAGTGTGGAATGCATGATGTATATAGATCCTATACATATATTCTTTTGAGGGGGAGGGAGGGATGTCCTCCACATACGAGAACTGGGAGGTGGGCTCGAACATCAGCAATTCTTGATATGGATTGCAAATGAGGAGCAATCAGATTCCTTGAAGTCCCTCATATTTTCCTGGAGCTGTTACCCACCCCTGTATCTTTCATGGTAACATCCCTACAATTAGCTGCCCTGGTCTAGCTGTCCTTTCTTCCTACCCTTTCTTCACAAGCTTATTTTTATATGTCTAAAAGTCCCTCCTCCCCCCAAAAATCATCACCTTCTGGTCAGCTTATTAGGGTGGGCAGCCAGTGAGGAAAGGGAATCAGGAGGGGAGGGACAGATCTTTGAAGGCGGTTCAAAACTTTCAAAAGTCCGTGTTTGGGCCAGCAGTCCTCTGGCCACTGCTTTTCTCTCCTTGCTAAAAATGAACCAGAGAGCTGCTTAAGACCGGGTTTAATTTGTGTATACATTGCTGAAACAAAATGCCTGACCTGAATTACTTATGGGAAAAAGGGCCTCATTGGCTCCCCGTTGACAGCTCCTCATTGCTGGAATGTGTCAGAAGCAGGAGCTTGAAGCAAGGTGGCCATGTCACTTCCAACGGGGCAGATGAAGGCATGCATGCGTGCTCTTTTAGTTCACGTCATCATTATACAGCCTGAGGCACCTGCCTAGAGACTGGGCTATTCCCCAGGGGCTGGGTCTTCCCACATCAATCAATGCCATGGAGACAATATTTTACAGATATTCCCAGAGGCCAAACTTAAGTTTCATCATGGGTTTTATTTTGCATTAATTTTATGGTCATTGTTTATTCAGAAACCTTTTACTGTTGTTGGATTTTTCATGTTTCTTCTCCCATTTTGGGGGAAAGTTATCACTGTGGGCTCATACCCCACAGGGTCAGTTTTAAAAGCTTGTCTGAACTGGGCATGATAGCGTACACCTGGAATCCCAACATGCTGGAGATGGAGACAGGAGGATCAGGTGTTCAAGGCCATTGGCTACTAGTAAGTTCAAGATCAGCCTGAGCTACATAAGACCCTGTCTTAAAAAGGAGGGGAGGGGAAGAGGGAGGACTGGCAAGAAAGCTCAGTGGGTAAAGCAAACCTGGCTACCTGAGTTCCATCCCTGGAAGCCCACATAGTGAAAGTAAAGTTACCTTTTGACCTCCACCTTCACAGTATTTTTTCTCTTTCTCAAACAAATAGTTAAATATTAAAAAAGGAATCCTTCAAAAATAAAAACATCAGTAGATTTCATGAGTTCTGTAACTAAATCTAGCAAAACAGGTATTAAAGCCTCTGAGGGGTCAAGT
Source organism: Typhlomys cinereus (assembly GCA_023101885.1). NCBI lineage: Eukaryota > Metazoa > Chordata > Mammalia > Rodentia > Platacanthomyidae > Typhlomys > Typhlomys cinereus. The sequence continues at coordinate 11,602,021 of JALPQD010000021.1, read as the reverse complement.
ATAATGCTTCATTAAGAGACATTTAAAAAAGTAGTTTGTATAAAGAGGCGTTATCATCCATAAACATGACTCAAAATACCTAATCATATAAAACCTTGTTATTGCCCTAAATCGATTTATTGATTCAATGCAATTTGTGTCTGTGTTGACAATCCTATCCTAAAATTTATTAGCAATGAAAAGTCTAAGGAGAGTCGAGCCTATTTTGAAGAATCTAATGTCTTATTCTGTCATGGGATGTTCTTCATTATGAATTGTGGTCATCCTGATGAATTGACATTATTGTATTGGGAAAGAATTTGAACAAAGAAGTAGAATAGAAGCTCAGGAGCAGACGCCTGCATTTATAGGCACTTACTTTATGGTGAAGTCAGCCCTGCAAAATTGGTCTGTTTAATAAATAGTACTGGACCAAGTGGGTATCCATAAAACAATGAAATGAAATTGAATCCCACCTGGCAACATACCAAAATTGAGTTCTAGGTGGATTATCGACCCAAATACAAAAAAAGAAAACTGGAAAGCTTTTAGAAGACGATCTATTTTTTTAAAAATCTTTATAATCTTGGCATCAGAAAAATTTTCTTTAATAGAAAAGAGTGATGATGAGCCATAAAATGAATAAATGAAGCTATATTAAATAAAATAAGCTTCTGTTCATCAAATACACAAAGAGAAAACAGAAAAAATAAGCCATAGAAATAAAGAAAATATTTAGAGACACAACTGATAAAGAAACTATTCTAGATGACTTATGGGTCCCTACAAATTGATTAAGGAATGCAACAACCTGATGAAAACATGGGTTAACGACTTGAACTCTGCCTTCAGGAAGAATAAATACAAGTGATTAAAAACATAGGAAGAGGGGCTGGAGAGGTGGCTCAGGGGTTAAGCTTCTGCCTTGCAGGCAGAAGGTCCTGAGTTCGGATCCTAGACCCCACGTATAGATGCTGGACGGAAGCAGGGGCGGCCTGCATTTCTGGTCCTGGTAGGGCGGAGCCTCTGAATCCTGGGGCAGAGTAAACAAGGAGGAGGTGGAGGAGTCCATGGTGGTTCCCGAATTTGCTGCCCATGGTTCTACACACACAGACACACAGACACACAGACACACAGACACACACACACACACACACACACACGCACAATAGAGTAAAAAAAAAAAAGGAAGAAATGCCCCAGATAATTATTAGCAGAAACATATGTATGTATGCACATAAACCATCTCAAAGTCTGTTTTTGCTCACTGTACAAATAGAAACCACATATGGGTACTCCAGGTGAAAGAAGAACTTATTTTTAAACTCATGTGTATGTGTGTCAGAGGGCAATGTGTGTGCCTGTGGAGGGACAAAGATGACTTCAGGAATCATCATAGATCGCTTCTACTTCCTTTTTGCTTTGCTCTGGGATTTCCCAGGCTCCACCCACCATGATCAGAGGTATAGGCCCCTACCATTTCTGCCTGGCATTTTTTATGTGGGAACTGGGCAGTTGGAACTCAGGACTTTGTGCTTGCGAGACAGAATCTTAACCCCTGAGCCATTCAACCCAGAGGAAGAACTTTTGATAAGGCAGGGAGGTAAAGAATAGCAGAGAAAGCTGGGAGATGACTCAGGGGATAAGACTCTGCCTCACAAGCAGAAGGTCCTGAGTTCTGATCCCACATCCCACTTAAAAAATGCCAGGTGGAAATAGCAGAGGCCTGAACCTCTGTCCATGGTGGGTGGAGCCAGGGAAATACCAGAAGAAAACAAAAAGGAGGTAGAAGAAATCCAGGATGATTCTCTAAGTCACTCTTGGTCCTCCACAGGGACACACAGTGCCATCTCACACACACACACACACACACACACACACACACACACACACAATAAATACATAAATAAAGTTAAAGAAAATAGCAGAGAATCAACACCAGCATCCTGGGGCCCCCAGGGTTACCCACAGCAACTGAGGAGTTTCCTTTTCAACTTGGGGCCCCCACTCAGGCCAAGCTGGGGTTCTTAATGTCACCGTAGAAATAAATTTCAGGATGAACCAATCTGAAGCAGAGCTGGAGTTGATTGTGAAGCATTACAATATAGAGTTTAAGCCCTGAGGTGAACAGAAAGGGTGCCTAGGCAGGAGAAGACATGCCCGGTGTGGCATGGGCTTGGCAGAGGAGAGCCACGCTTACTGCCTTCACACTCAGAGTGTCTTTGATCCTGTGGCTCTCTAAGGCCCATTGCTCAGAGTGTTATTTAAAGCAAGCTCTAGCAAGTAAAGAACTTCCTTTGGTACTTAAGGTTGTAAGGATTTACGGGGTGTATAGTCCAGATTTCAGAAAGAAAGGGGAACAGTAAGAAGTCAAGGTTGTGGAACATTTGGGCCCTAAATAGGTCTGTTTATTGTCTTCGACAGCTGTTGGAAATGTCTTTAGGAAAACACGTTTTCTCCAGGACAATCCGGGCTTTATCAGTGCTGCTTGAAGTTTCCTGACTCTGTACATAGCAGGAAAAGCAAGCAGATCCCGGATGAATGGCTTCATTTCCTCCCATGCTTCCCTTCCCATGTCATCACTAAGTTCCCTGTCTTTGTAGCCTGCCTCAAATTCGAGGCATCCTTTAATTGTGTCGTCTACTTAAGAGAATGCAGAAGAAAGTAGGCACAAGGCTAAGCATCGCGCTGGAAATTAAGGTCTCAGTGCCAAACAATAGTACTGCTCAGAAAGAGAAGCCAGAAGTGAGAGGGGCACTGCGTAGTGTAGATTGTTATCGCAGGGCTGTATTTCCTTCTGTAGGAAGGATCTGCTTGTTCTGGGCGAATCCTTCCCCGCTACACACACAGGAATAGAAGGGATGGGAGACTCAGAGAGCTGATAAGCAGCAAGAGATGCTCAGACAAGAGCCACCAGGCAAGATAATGAGGCTGAACTTTGAATTGATTTCCTAGCTCTGGTTCCTCGATAAAAATGCTAATGAGGAAAGGATGGTGAGGTGGAAAGGGCACAGCTTTTCCTCTGATTTATCCAATTGCTGCCTCTCTGGGGATTTTTAAGGACTCAATGCCCCGTTTTCTACATGTGTGGGACAGAATGGGCAATGTACAGAACCATGTATGTCAATTTAAAGTCTATGGCAGTGATGTAGCCCACAGGATTTATATAAACATCAGGTTAGAACTTAGCCCCAGAACTTCCTGTCCAGTGAAGAGTCTATAGTCACTCATATCAAAACCTTTAGACACGGGGGCTGGAGAGATGGCTCAGGCATTAAAGAGTCTTGCAAGCAGGGGTCCTGAGTTTGGATGCCAGGTCCCATGTAAAAACACTAGGCAGGAAGGGCTATTACAGCCTGCACTTCTGGACCTGGTGGGCAGAGCCTGGGAAATCCCAGATCAAAGCAAGAAGGAGGTAGAAGCAATCCAGGATGATTTCTCGAGGATACACAGTACTCTCTGAGATACACACACACACACACACACACACACACACACACACACACACACACTAAAATAAACAAACAAACAAACAAACAAACAAACAAATAAATAAATAAATAAATAAAGTAAATAATAGAAAAAAACCCTTTAGATGCCCTTGCTTTACTCAGTACACCAAAGTTTATTGGGCACCTTTATTTGTGGACCCAGCCGATAAAACCTGACCAGGTATCTAGGGTCAATTCAGAGAATCCTAGAGATGATCTTGGGAATTAAGTAAACTACTTTAATTCTTAGCGTGATCTAGTTAAGAACATTAAGATGTCTGAGTTTGACAGTGTCCTTCTGAAGTTCCAGCACTCCGGAAACTGATGCAGGAGGATTGTGTATCTTAGGATACAGGGGGTCCCGGTCTCAACACAGCAGCAAAAATTGTGGAAGAAAAGAAATTTTTACAGAAATTGTGACAAATAATGAAGTCATGACTAACAGCTTGGTGGTCAGCAGTTTTCAGAGTTCTAAAAACAAAAGTCTAATATGGGTGGCTAGATACTGAAAACATCTCCACTCTCAAGGTCCCTGTGAGAAGGCCAGATGCCAAACCACCCAGACCCAGATACTAGACCACCCAGACCCCCCCCCATAGTTGGTTCCAGGAATTTTCCCCCTTCAAGGTCTCGGAGAAATGTTTTCAGTACGTGCAGATGCCGCCTAAGCCCACTTGCCCCCTCTCCACACAGAACTCCGGGAAATGCTCCCCCTTTCAAGGTCTAATACGTGCAGCTATGCCAAATACCACCAAAGCCTTTGTACTGTTATTTTAACTAATATGATAGCCAATTATTTTGTAACATTACATAGCCTCGCTACAAAAAAGTATAAAAGATGTATGCCTCTTGAGCTTGGGGTCATCTCTCCCTCTCGTGTGTGGGGCGACCCCAGCGCGCTGGAATAAAATCCTGTTGCTTTTGCATCGAACCCGTGTCCGTGAGTATTCTGTGGGGGTCCGCCAGGTTCCTGGCGTAGGGCCGTTAGGTCTTACAAAACAATCGCCCAAACTTGAGCTATCTGGAAGGGGAATACAATACAAGTGCAGAGGAGGAGTGACTTAACCTTTTCTCAATTCCTTTCAACTCCTACTTATTTCCTTTGTTTCCCTCTTTCTCCTTCTCCAGTGTACAGGGATCTGTAGAATGTTCACTTTGCAGACTCACAGCTTACGATGTAATTTCCTTGCTGTAATAAATACCCGGCAAACAATTTGAGGGAGCAAGTGGTTTTATTGGTGTTAGTCAGGGTTCTCTAGAGGAACAGAACCAGCAGAATGAATATATAAAAAGGAAATTTATTGGGCTGGCTTATGAGATAAGAGTCCAACCATGGCTGCCAGTAGCTGCTCCCTCCAGAAGCTTAATATCTTAGCAGTTCCCATCTGTGGCTGAAAGCTGGAGGATTCCTGGAGAGTTTCGGTCACCTTGGAAGGTTGAAGAAGCTGGGTTCTGACAGGGACAGGAGGGAAGACAAGTTTGCCAGCACAGGGAAGAGCTTCTCAGAGCTTTTCTGTCTTGTGATTTCTTTTATCTGATCTACTACTGGGAAATTCCACCCCGATTTAGGGTTGGTCTTTTTATTGCAAATGTATTAATCTAGATTATCGCTCTAGGTGGTCTGACAGCTAATCTCTTAGTTAATTCCAGGTGCAGTCAAATCGACTACCGACCTTAACTATCACACCATTCTAGGGCATCAACCATCTTGACGGGAGAGTCATCAGGAGCTGAGCCATTCGAAGCTGATAAATTTCTCTTTCAGGGAGTCAGAGAGATGGCTCAGGGGTTAAGCCTCTGCCTTGCAAGCAGAAGCACCTGAATGGGTCCCACATAAGAATGCCAGGTGAATATGATGGTTGCCTACACTTCTGGCCCTGGAAGGCAGAGCCTGGAAACCTCAGAGCAAAGCAAAAAGAAAAAGGTGGAGGAGTAATTCAGGATGATTCCCATTGTTACCCTTGGGCTTCCACAGACACACACAATGCCCTCTTTTACACGCAGATACACACACCCTAGTGCCTACACATATTCAAAAAAATAATAATCTTTCAAGCTTATGTTAAGTTTTCTGTCACAGAGATCTTGATTGGCTCCACTTGGATTAGATATCTATTAGATATCTATCCTCTGTCCAATCAGCAGACTGAGTAGACCTGGAGTGGGTGGGATCAGGTTGTCATTGAACCAAATGGCTATCTTGGATTTGCTGCTTTAGTGCAAGATGGGGCCAAGGGTCATAGTAGTTCCTAGAGCTTGCAGGTTTATCTTTATCGTTATCATTAACCTGACTGGATTTGGAATGACTTAGGGGATATATTTGTGGACATGGCTGTGAAGGTGTTTCCAAGGAGGTCTAACTGAGAGGAAAGAGCCACTTTGAATGTGGGTGGCACTGTCCACGTGAGGCCTGGGGGCTTGGACTGAGTTGAAAGGGGAAAGCTAGCTAAACCTGGCCTCCATTGTTCTCTGTTTCCTGACTGCAGATGCAATCCCCCCCCACTTCCCGCTCCTGCCGCGGGGCCTTCCCAGCCAGGATGGACTGTATCCCCTGAAGCTGTGAGCCGCCATAACACCTTCGTCTTTGAAGTTGCTTCTTATCAGAATTTTGCCACAGCAACAAGGAAAATAAGTAACACAGCTGGCAACTATGGTTCCAGCTCCAATTATAGTGGAGATTTCTCTTTTGAACTCCAGGCTCAGTGGAGTAGTTGATCTCTCATCTGCCTATAAGAGACCAATTCAGTATTTCTAACACTTGACCACCACCTCTCCTGCAGCTGCAAAACAACAAAAGCAAAGAAAAATCCAAGGCCACGCACTTCAGCCTTTCTCATCTTTTTTTTTTAACCTTATTTTTATTTAGTGTGTGTGTGTGTGTGTGTGTGTGTGTGTGTGTGTGTGTCAAAGGGCACATGTGTCCCTGTGGAGGCCCAAAGGTGACTTTGGGAATCATCTTGCATTGCTTCTACCTCCTTTTTCTTCACTCTGGAATTTCTGCCCACCAAGTCCAGAAGCACAGAACTGCCATTTCTACCTGATGTTTTTACTTTACATGGGATCTGGGATCTGAATTCAGGATCTTCTGCTTGTGAGGCAGAGTCTTAACCCCTGAGCCATCTCTCCAGCCCATCTTTTCTATTTCTAATATTGTTCTTATAGTCAGTCAGACTGAAAACTTGAATTCTTCCTACAATCTTGTGGTCTCTCAAGCCTCACATCTAATCTTTAGTCCAGCTTGTTTTCCTTCATAGTACATATCAAAGCTGATTCTTTCTACAACCTGATGTCCCTACACTGATTATTACTGTCTTGACTCCTTTTGTTTGCTCCTACACTGTTAGGTAGAATAATTTGTGAAGCATTCATTCAAGTCTCCATTTATCTCTGATTTCAAAACCCTCTGTACAATGGCCCACATCCAATTCTCTTACTCTTCCTGTCTCATCTTCTGAACCCATTCATTCCTGTGTCAGCCCTTTTCCTTTAAACACCTGTGACCTCTTGTCCAGATAGAAGCTTCTATCATTTTCTTGCTTATGACTTTCCATATACCATATGGCCTGGCAGCCTAGAAGCCCTGGGTGGCCTGATTCCCTATTACACCTCTAACATTCAACCCCCCACCCCCACCCCATGTTGCTGTAACTACACTGGAAGACTCTATGAAACTCCTTAGAGACCTCACCAGGGAGAGGTGGAGCTTATATATCTTATGCCCTTGCTTGAAGAAACCTGATTCTCCACAGTGATATCTAATGTTTCCAATCATGGTAGAAGACTAATCTGTTCTTTTTTTCCTTTAAATGTAATAATTTTTACTTTTTCCCTAGTTTTATAAGCATATTGAGTACTTATCCTCACTTCTCTTCTTTCCCCCTCCTTACCATCCCCTTTTCCTTCCCTTCATCGGTCCATCCCACTCCCACCCTCCTGCCAGGCCACTTTTATGGACTCCAGGGTTCTCTTTGGCTTGTCTGTTCTTGTGAGGGTTCAGACCTCTGTGACATACCAAGTGGCCCCTCCTTAGGCCTCCCCACTGATAGGGGCACTCCCCTTTACTCATCCAGCCCTAGTCCCCAAGATTTCTACTGCATGTAATTATCTCTCCTGAGATCCTTGTTAAGTCTACAGGAGCATGTTGGTATGTCAGTCATTATTCAGGTCTGGTAAGAACAAATCTCACTGCAGTGAGTTCCTGGATGCAGCAGCCCTGCCTTGAGTGGAATGTCTTGTCCAAAAGTAGACCTTTAAGCTCTTTAAACTCTTAAAATATCACCATCCCCTCTTCTGCAAGAGCCTTAGGATGGGGAGAGGTTTCGTTGGCCTGATTCTGGGTGAGCATTGCAGGGTCACTGGTACTCTGCATTCTGGCTGGTTGTTGTCACGTCGCTGCTCTTCCATTGCCCTAGGCTGCAGCCAATCTAATCTTAAACCCAGGCAGAACCTACTAGAACACTGGTGCTTTCTATCCCTGGCATCAGGTCCCCCTAATTGTACTGTAGTGTCAGCAGCACATGGTCATAGAGGCTGCCCTGGGAAATGATTTCAACAACATTCTAGGTTCTCCTATGATTGCATAATGACTGCCATAAAAATATTCATGCACTTTGACACACTTTAGTAATTTTATAGCTGGTATTTTTTCTTAATCTCAGAGAAGTAATTTAAAAATAAAAGAATAACTGTATGTATGAAAATGTTTATAACACTATAATCTCAGCTGAAAAAAATGTAAACCACAGATTTTAGGGACTAGCTATATAGGACAAAATATACAAATGTTCCAGATGGGGCTAGAGAAATGGCTCAGGGGTTAAGACTCTGTCTTACAAGCAGAAGGTCCTGAGTTCAGATCCCAGGTCACATGTAAAAATGCCAAGCAGAAATGGAAGCTGGCTGCACTTCCGGCCCTGGTGAACAGAGCCTGGAAAATCTCAGAGCAAAGCAAGAAGGTAGAAGCAATCCAGGATGATTCCTAAAGTCACCCTTGGTCCTCCACAAGAACATACAGTACTCTCTTTCTCTCTGTCTTTCTCTCTGTCTGTCTCATACACACACATACACACATACACACATACACAAACACACTAAAAAAAAGCTAGGATGTTTGATCATTAAGATAGTAAATATAACTTATTGTGAAGTGTAAGGAAAATATTTTCAATAAAATATGTAGCTAAAAAGAAATTCACATTCATAGTCTGGCCATTGTGTCCAGATGTTCAGGGCTGAGTTCAGCTGTCTGATGCTACTGGGGCTGCCAGGCCTCATAGCTCTTTGCTGGGAGTGAGGGCATCTTCTGATCTGACAGTGGCTACTTCTCACCATGAGCCAGAAACTGTGGGAATAGTTTCTTATCATAGAATCAAAGAAAGTCATAAGTCAAGACTCCTTTCAAGTACATTGGTGAAAACATCAGGTAGGTGGATTGTAATAAAGTGGACAGATCTCTTACAGGCTATAGATCTTATCTAGTGATAGTTTTGGCCTTTTGGTTAGTGGTGGCTAGATATCTCCAACCCCATTTTAACATTTGTATATTTTGTCTTGTGTAGCCTTTTGTCTAGTTCCTGAAATTTGGTGCCTATGGAATGATCCATGATGGGAACTCTATGGCCCTCAAGAGTATAATAGTCCCCAGTGGAGAAGGAGCTAAAAAGGGAGGAACATACAATTGAACCCCAGAAATGAGGTGTGAGACTGTAGAGGCTGTGGAGGTGAAGGTCAGGCCCAGGAGCAGATGGACAAATGAGTGGACAAGTGGAAGCCATCAGAACAGACCACCAGCAGGGAGTGACAGAGCTGGAGCTCCTGGACAGGTAGGAATTCTCTGCCTATTGGTCTCTTGCCTCGCATACCAAGGGGTCAGAGGACACTGGCGGTCAGAGGACAGGTCGATGGGTCATCGCCGTGGCAGCATCAGACATTCTCTTCTTTAGGGTCCAGCTGAGGCTGTGGCATTGTTTTCTCAGTCTGGTGTGTTTGGTACATTCTCAGGCCTCTGTCCTTGATAGGATTTTCATATGCCCGTGCGCTCCTACAGTCCAGATTTACTTTGATAATACTGTAAGTCAGAGCCCTTCTTAGTTCCCACAGTCATTTGTCAGTTGTGCCTAACGTGTGGTACTGTTCACATGCCCACCGAGGTGCGGAGTCATTTTGCCTCTGTGTGTGTATTCTTGGGGTCTCTTGGGGCAAGGCACAGCCTGAGAAACTGTTTTATGCAATATTGAGTGACTGACATATCACTCTGCAGAAGTGACGCCCCATAAACCTTGAGGCTCAGCTTAAACCTGTGACCTAGCAATGGCCTGCCTGCAGCAGCATCTTCTGCAGTCCCCTGCAGGGTTTGTCATCTTATTCTCACTGCGACTCTTGTGTAGCCTCATCAAGGTTCCAGTGCTGCTTCCCAGTCGCTTTGAAACTCTCTTGAAAGCTTGGCAGCCATTTTGTAACCTACAGACAGGTTGATGATAGACAGTGCAAACACAAAATCTTACCTCAAAGTAATAGGTGGAACTTCATTGGAGTTTATTATTGGAGCCAAATATGAATGACCATGACTTGGGAACACTGATTCAGGTTGCCCCAAATTCCATTTTCTGCTGTGGGAACAGTTTCTTAAGGTTTTGTAATCATAGAATCAAAGAAAGTCATAAGTCAAGACTCCTTTCAGATACATTGGTGGAAACATCAGATATGTGGGTTGTAATAAAGTGAGCAGATCTCTTACAGGATACAGGTCTTCTCTAATGACATTCTTGGCCTTTTGGTTAGTGGGGACTAGTGGCCTGCTAAGTGAATGCATTTCAAAAGGTTTATCCTGATAGTCACAGGATTTTAGTGAGGCAGAATTAGAGCAGCTGTGCTGGGGTCTCTAAGGTCTCTGAAGACCTCTGAAATTCCTGAAGGCTTCAGGAAGCAGGAATCTCCCTGAAGGAACACTCCTGTTGAGGAACTGACTCCAATCTTCCCAGAGATAACTTCCCTATGAAAAGATTATGGAGATGAGCCCTCCATATCCAACAAACATCTTGGTCTCTAGCCCCAAGTGGGCCCAGAAGCAACTGGGTTGGGCCCCAATGGGAGCTATCCAATGAGAAAAAGCCAGTTTTCCAGACATGCCTAGGTGTACAAATATGCCTGACCCTGGCAGCGGTCTTTGGCTCCCTAGCCCCTCCTGCCTGTTTCTCACGGATTCCATACCTGGGGTCTATGAGTTCTCCTGGCACTTGCCCCTCAGGGCACTCAAAGTGCCATGAGTCTGTTTCTAACTCCATGAGTTCTCCAGGGTACCCTAGCCCCTCATGGCACTCCACATCTAGAGTCTATGAGTTCCAGCCTTCCTCTCCTCTAATAAACTCTACCTTAATCCTCTGCACATGTTCTGGTTTCAATCTTGGACTCCGGAACACAAGAACTCTGCATCATTGGGACAGTTGTTCCTGTAACATTTGGCCCCTAAACAGGGATCCTGTAACATTTGGTGAGACTGTTTCCTGTAACATTGGGCACCCCAGATGGGACCCACGAAGGGATTGTCCTCCAACATTTGACGACCACGAAGGGACTTTCCTGCATCATTTGGCAACCTAGATGGGACTATCCTGTAAGACTTGGTAACCCAGAAGGGACATTTGAATATGGGATAGATTGTTCTCATATCATTAGGACAGATGCAGAGGGCAAGGACTGGCTGTCAAGGGGGTGTATAGATCACCCAAGATAAAAATGTGTGATTAGGTTCTGAATCTGACATTCCAATGTTCTCCGTGGCCATTGAAATTCCAGTTGGTGGAATCAGTGCATCCCATTCAGTGAGTAAATCTCCCTTCTAGAAACTTACTTCGACAACAGGTAGATAGATGATAGATAGGTTGATTGATTTATTGGGTGATGCATAACTAGTGATTTGAGAGTTAATGTTAAAAGAGCACATGTTTGGGCTGTTCATAAACCTGGAGACCTGAGTTCAATCCCCAGAGGAGAGAATTGACTTCTGAAAGATGTCCTTTGACCTCCATCACAGCATAAGTGTGTGTGTATTTATGTTTATGTTGGCATGTATACCTTCTCTCCCTCCCATATCTCTCAAATATATGTTTAAATTAATTAATTTTTCTACCAAATTTTAAAAAATATTTATTTACTTAAGAGAGCAAGACACACATAAAGAGAAAGAGAGACATACACTCTGTGGGCTCTGAGGATTGAACTTGGGTCATCAGGCTTGCAAGCAGCAAGCTTACCTGCTGAGCTATCTCAGACAATAAATACAATAAACAAAGAGATTTTATTTATCAATAAATACAATTTAAAAAAACTGAGCTAGTATGACCAAAAGTCTCAGCAAAATACTTTGAAAGAAAAAAAAAAACTCAGTCAACTATCAAGGGAATCAGGACTACCTGGCAAATTACTGCCAGGTGAATTCAATGTCTCTCAACAAATTCAGCATCATGGAAAGATACAAATATGTCCACTTGTTTCTGACATGGCACACTCTCTACAGCTGTGTGTCACTGAAGGCTTCGTTCATTCTAGAAGTCTAGAGCACTAGAGGTGCAGCACAGGACAATAGCTGTTCTCTGGGGCTTCGGAGAAAGAGAAGAAGGCGGAGATGTCAAGTCGGGCTGCCACTGGTTGGGGGTGAGTCCAGGTAAAGGGTCAATGCTTTTATAGCAAAAACAACGTCTAAAAGCCTGTTGGGGGTTTGGCGAGCTTCCATTTGCTTCACATTACAAATTCTTGATCCATCAGCAACCGATGGAATTCCCTGTCTTCCATCCCCCACGCTCAGGGCAAAGCTTCTGCTTGATGGTCACTGCCCCCTAGTGGCCAGCTGGCGCTTGCAAAATCCCACACTCACGTGATCAAGGGCACTGCGGGAGGCGGGGGAGTCAGGGACGACTGTACTGCTTGGTCTAGGCAGGAGACAGGAGATCACCTTACGAAGAAGTGACTTCTTCTCCCTGCCCCCTTAGCCAGCTCTGAGGTCATACACACACACAAACACACACATACACACGCACACGTACCTTTCATCCAAGCCTTTCTTTTTTTTTTCAGACTGTTCTAGAACATCATTAAACTTTTACCTAGTCCATCAGCAGCCAATGGCTTTTCTAAGTTTTTAGGTGGGCTGAACCAAGGTACAAGCCTTATTTGGGGTGACTACCAGGCCACCAATTGAGTTAACCACCCATTTCTTTTTTTATATAAATATTTTTAAACATTTACTTATTTGTGTGTGTGGGTATCTGTGTGTGTCTGTATGTATAGGAGGGTACTTTTTATGTCTGTGGAGGACCAAGGGTGACTTTGGGAATCACCCTGGATTACTTCTACCTCTTAGTTACTTTGCTCTGGAGTTTCCTAGGCTCCACCTTCCAGGATGAAAAGTACAGGCCAGTGACATTTCTATGTGGAATCTGGGATCTTAATTCAAGAATTTCTGTTACCTAGGTAGAGGCTTAACCCCTGAGCTATTTCTCCAGTTCTTAACCACACATTTTTCTTGTTGGTCCTATCACTGGGTTCCGTGGAGCTTCCCCTCCCCCCCAACACACATACACCCTCACTGAATCAATAAGAATTCAAATTAATGCTGAAAATCAGAAAATGGAAATTTTTTCAATACAGCCCTCTTGGGAAGGGGGATATCATCCCAAAGTCTTTTCCAAAGTGAGCTTTAGGTTTAAATAGAGGTCTCAGCAGTTCTGGTCAAGGTGTGGTCCTGCCCATCCTCAGTGGTTCTCCTGAGAGATAAAGGAAATTCTTTGTTCTTGTGCAGGGAATCAAGATTCTGAGTAGGGAGAGATTCCCAGGAGTACTTGGAGTTCTTGAAAGGTAGAGTTGCTTCTTCAGCAGCTCTAAGAACTCCCGTATCACTATTAACACACTAATAGGCAAAGGGACTTCACTCCTTTGTGAGTGAAAAGAGATTACTTATGCAGATGAATGGTGGCCTTGAGATTCTCTGGAGAAATGACAATTTTCAAGGTTCTTTGTTTTGTTGGTTCTGATAGCCAGAGGGCTAAGAAGAGGGCACTGTCCACCTCCAAGCCTTCAGACAGCAACGTCCCTAGAGAAGGGCGATCCTCAAGATCCAGCCAGCCTGTACTGAAAAGAGCTGTCTCTGCTACCCTTGTGGGGTCCCATAGATTCCCATTGTTATAGGGTGACTCTCTAGGAGTCTATATGTATCTGGGTTCTGGTGTTTGGAACCTAAGATTGAAACCAGAACACGTGTAGAGGATTAAGGTAGAATTTATTAGAGGACAGAAAGAATGGAACTCATGGACTCCAGACGTGGGGTGCCATGAGGGGCAGGCACCAAAGATGGCTGCCAGGGTCAGCTATAATTATGCTTTTAGGTAAGCCTAGGATGGCCTTTCTGCATCAGTTAGGCAAGTCTGGGGAAAAATGGTTTTTCCTCATTGGTTAGCTCACAATTGGGGCCCAACCCAGTTGATCTTGGGCCTACTTCAAGATGGGACCTATCTGTAAAGGAGAAGTAATCTCCATATTCTTTCATAAGCAAAGGGTTGGGGGAAGTTGACCCCCTTATGTCTGTGGAAGATTGGAGTCAGTTCCTGCCTAGCCGCAGGGGGTATTCCTGTTTGGGTAATCCCAGCAATGGGGGAGGGGGGTTAATGACCTTCCAAGACCTTCAGAGACCAGTCCAGCACGAGTGCTCTAAAACTGCCTAATTGTGATCTATTATGTCTCTTTCCATTTAGGGATAAATCTAATGACCCCTTTTGCCTTTTTTTCTTTTACATAATAGCAAAGGGAACATGATATAAAACTTGTTTTCTAGTCACTGTTAGCAAATGATTTGATGTCACTGGTTATACTCATGACTGTGCAAACATGTTGCTATTTCCAGAACTCTTTCATCACTCCAAACAGAAACTCTAGACTGTTGGGCAATAATTCCAAAGTCTTCCCCAGCTTCTGGTGACCTTGACTTTCTCTTGAAGAATGAATTCACCTCTTGGAGGCCTGCTGCGTGAGTGGACTCTTGTTTGTTTTACTTGGCATGTCAGGGGGATTTTGACCCCCAACATTCCTCCCCCCTCCCATGGCCCTTTCATCTCTAAAAGGCAAGTCTCAATGTTCCTTTTGGTTTATTTATTTTTTATGCACTCAATAAATTTTTTGTAAAGGTATTTTACATTGAGTCCTTTCACTGTCCATTGAGTTTGGCCTAAAAGTTTAAAAGTTGTGCCTTGGTTTAAAAGTTCACTTAGAAGTTATAAAAGTCCTAACCCTGAATATCTCATTTCTCAGCTGTGGTGAAAGGAGTTAGTGAGTCTTAGCCATGACTCTCTCCACCTAGCTCCACTTTTGTGCTTTTGTGGTTACTTGCTGCACTGTAGTCTTGCTTCTTGGCCCCTTTGTCTATAAACATCATGCTTTTAACTCTGTGGCCAATCAGATATTATCAAAATGCTCCACAATCCTCCTATAACTGAAGAGTATGAAACCCAAGACATGACCTGAAACCAGATTTCTTCCTGGTTCTTGTGTCCCAGAGTCAAAGATTGAGACTGAAAGACCCCAAGTCTTTCAGTCAGGAACCAGGAACGAAGCCACCAAGACAGAGACCAAGACCCTTCTTGCTGCAATAGCATGAGGTTTTATTTAATGACACGCCGGGCGGCTCCAGCAACCTCTCATGCAGGAGAGACATAAGGGACTCATGCAGCTCCGGAAAAGGGTTTTTAAGGGGTCTTGGGGAGGGGGTGGGGGGGGTCGCTTAGCTGAGGAATTTCCCATGACCTTTCATTGGTTGGCAAGAGCTCGGGTGGAGTTGGCTCTTAGTAATCATTCCAGTCCACCTGCTTAACCGCAGGCTGTTCATTCTGGGTGACAATTATTGATGGAATTTCCCTTTGTGCAAACTTGCTTTTCCAGAACTGAAGCGCTTGAGGTCCTAAGGGGTGGGGGAAATATCTGCAAAAAGCTCAAGGTTATACATAGTTTTAAGCAATAGCTAGCAATGGATATGCTTGGGTGGCTATAAACAATGGATACCTGAATGACTACAAGCATGGGCTATACTGTGGGCCTGAACCAGCCTGCTTTGTGAATTTTAGGGCGAGGGTCTCAGGGTCCCACAAAACCAGAACATCTGGAGAAGTTGAGGCAAGATTTAATGAGAGTCAGAAAAAGAGGAACTTCTGGACACTCTGGGGTAGTACATGGAGGGCAGGGGAGCCATTGATGACTGGCAGGGTCAGGGATACTTAAAGGATTAGGCCAGCCCTAATAAAAGGGGGCCTTTCCTTATTAGGTAGCTTTAGGTTCTTTAAATGTGATTGGGGCTTTTGGTCTTCTTTATGTCTGGTTGTTTCCTTCATATTGGGAGTAGATTTTGATGACTAAACTGTTTCTTTTGAGGAATTTAGCTTATCTGCTTGCCAGGGACTTGACAATCTCCTTATAAGGCAGGATTAGAGCAGCTATGCTGGGATGGTCTCTCAAGGGATGGAATCTCCCTAAAGGAACACCCTTGCTGAGGAACTGACTCCAGTCCTCCCAGAGATAAGATGGCCAACTTCCCTATGAAAGGATTATGGAGAGGAGCTCTCCATATCCAACAAACAACTTGATCTTTAGCCCCACTTAGGCCCAGGAGCAACTGGGTTGGGCCCAATGGGAGCTAACCAATGAGAAAAAGCCAGTTTCCCAGACATGCCTAGGTGTACAAATATGCCTGGCCCTGGCAGCCGGCCCTGGCAGCCATCCTTGGCAGCCATCCTTGGCATCCTAGGCCCTCATGGACTCTGAGAGTGCCATGAGTTCTGTTTTTGCCTGTTTCTCCTGGATTCCATGAGTTCTTTCTAGCTGCCGGCTTCTTATGCGTTCTCTAGGGCACCCTAGTCCCTCATGGCACTCCATGCCCAGAGTCTATGAATTCCAGTCTTCCTCTCCTCTAATAAACTCTACCATAATCCTCTGCATGTGTTCTGGTTTCAGTCTTGGACTCTGGAACACAAGAACCCTGCCTCATTGGGACAGTCATTCCTGTAACATTTGGCCCCTGAACAGAGATCTGATAACATTTGGTGAGACGGTTTCATAACATTTGGTAACCACAAAGGGATATTTGAACAGAGGAAAGCCTGTTCCCACAGTACTTAACCCCCTTTCCTAAGCAGAGGTCATGGCAAGTTTCTAGAATTGGTGATCTTACATTATCTATAGGGGGTGGGTTTTGAAGAACTAACAAGGTGTGTGGCCAGTTTTGTAAATTTTGTTTTTTTAGAATATTCCCAGCAGTGTATGTGTGTGGGGGGAAGGGGTTGACTTTCAGGGACCTCTCCAGCTTGGCTGCTCTGTTCTAAAGTACCTAAAAGTTATTCTGACTGTCATTTCTAATCTAAAACTGTCAATCGAAGCTTTTCTATTCCACTGTAACCAAAGGGAGCATTTGGGACTTAGAAGTTCCTCTGAATCCCAACCTGTCAAATAAACGTCTCTTCTCAAAGTCCAGCTTTCCAACTTCTTCTACTCACTCTGTTACAGTAAGCACATTGTTCCAAAATTGCAATGAGCATTTGCTTTAATTTTTGTTTTTGTTTTTTTTTTAAATGGAGGATAAATATGAGGGCTATTACATATTGAGAGATCACCTAGAGCAATGGTATTTTATTTCGTTTCATTTTAATTTGCAAATATTTTTAGAAAAGGGAGTAAATATAAAGGCATGCTTAAATTTCCCCCCATTTTTAGAGAAATTGTTTGTTTTTTGGATTTCACATGTATAGTTTACTCCCCTCCTCTCTCTTCCCCTCCCCTTCCCTCCCTTTCTCTCCCCTCACCTTTCTTCCTTCCCTTTCCCTCCTTTCACTTCCCCTCCTCTCCACTCAGTTCCCCTTCCTCTCCTCTTCTCCCCTCTCTACCCCTCTTTTCCTTTACGCTCTCTCCTTTCTTCTTTTATTTATGTTGGATGTGTGCACACATGAGTATATGTATATGTGTATAAGGCACTTGAGCATGTGTGCTTATGGAGGCCCAAGGCCCAAGAGTGACAAGGAGAATCATCTTGGATTGCTCTACCTCATTTTGTTGCTCTGGGGACTTCCAGTCTCAGTCTTCCAGGGCCAGGATTACAGGACTTCTTCCATTTCCAACCAGCATTTTTACATGGGATCTGAGGATCCAAACTCAGGTCCTTCTGCTTCCGAGGCAACTCCCAAGTCATCTTCCCAACTCTGTTTTCTTTCTTTCTGCATGTGGAACCTGGGAGAAGTCTAGGTCTTGCAAGGTGACTCTGTCACTGAGCAGGTACCCAGCTCTCGGTGCATATTTTCTTTAAAAACTTGATTAGTTCTCCATCCCACTTCATCTCAACCATTCTTTCTCTCATACCCTGGTTTATGCAGTATTTGCTCTTGTTCTTTATTTTTGTCAACAAATGGCATTAGTGTTTCTGGAGTTTTTAAACACCCAAACTGGACTCTCTTAGTTTAACCTTAAGTTTGACCACCCACCTTGCCTCAACATACCAAGTAAGGAGAAAAGTAAATAATGAAAGGTACAAAAAGGTGATTTACTCAATGTGGCCACAGTAGACAGAAAATCATAGCTCTCCCTCTCAAAGGAATAAGAGATAGTTTATTCTGGAGCCAAATATGAGTGGCCATGGGCCAGGAACATAGATTTAGGCTACCCCAAATTTCAAAGGTTCTTCTATGATAACAGTTTTGGGGGTAAAATCAAAAGGAAAATAGTAAGTCAAGATGCTTTTTCAGATACATTGATGGAAACATTAGGTAGGCAGGTGCATTACAGAAAAGTGGGAAATCTCTGACCTAGGCTTTAGATGCCATCTGAATACAGTCTTAGTCTTTTGCTTGGCAAAAACCCTAGATTTGGTTGCACATTCTGAAGGAGTTACCTAATAGCCATCAGATCACATGGAGAGTGGGTAATGAGCAGCTATGAAGTGGTTAAAGATAACCCAAGAGAACCTGGATCAGGACTTGGAACATTCCAGACTTTGCCACATCATTGAGACTCAAATTAGTCAGGCTTGCAGGTGCCACTTCTTTCCAGGAACTTATGTTCACACCACATCGGGGACTGGCATACAATGAAAGGGACCAGTGACTTTCAAGTCCATCCTTGGGTTAATTACATCACCCCATCCCATCCTAATGGCCTTGAGACAGGACCAGACTTGTTTTTTTTTTTTTTTAAAGTACATTTATTAAAGACATTCATTTGTTGATTAAAAACTTGCCCCAATATACACACAAAATATATGGGATTATGTTACCATGATCCCCTCATAAAATCTAGATTGGTTTAATCTTGAAGTGTAATCCAGTAAGACTGAAGACTAAACACTTCAAGTCTTGGAGAAGATAATAAAATACTTCTGTATGCTCAGATTGATTGACAAACCAATTTTTTTAAACTTTTTAATTATTTATTCAAGTGTGTGTGTGTGTGTAGAACCACGGGTGAATTTGGGAACCACCATGGACCGCCTCCACCTCCTCCTTGTTTACTCTGCCCCGGATTCACAGGCTCCACCTTACCAGGACCAGAAACGCAGGTCGCCCCCGCTTCCACCCAGCATCTATACGTGGGATCTAGGATCTGAACTCAGGCAAAGGCTTAACCCCTGAGCCACCTCTCCAGCCCCCCAAACCAATTTTTTAAAAAAAATATTTATTTTTTCCACTCATACAAGCTTGATAGGTACCCCATTCCCCTCCCTCCCTCCACCCCTTCCTGAATCCCCTTGCTCCCTCCCCCCTTTTCTCCTTCCTTCCCCCACCTTCCTTACTCCCACTGTCCCCCCCATCCCTGGATCATCTTTTATTGTGCATGTCAAAATTCCTTCTGGGTCTTACTTTGATGATATATAAGGACTCGGTAGTATTGTCTAAAGTACGTTTTTGTGTTCCCCTTTAGAATGGGAACACTATTGTGCCTGTTAATTCCTTGCCTCTAAGGATCCTAGTGCCTGTGATCCATGCTAGACTTGGGGAGGTCAATGATATGTTAGTCATGCAAAGTCCTATTATGATTACTTCGGCCCTAACTTGTGTGGTGTATCTTGCATGTTGTAACTCCTCCCCATCTTTAGGCTTTTACAATCTTACCGCCCCCTCTTCCGCAAATTTCCCTGAGTTTTAGGATGGATAGGATGGAGAGAGATCAGGCTGGCCTGGTTCCAGGTGGTTGATATAGAGACTCTGATGTTCTGAATTGTGGTTTGACAAAACAATTTTTAAAAAAATATTTTATTTTTTTATGTGTGTGTGTGTGTGTGTGTGTGTGTGTGTGTGTGTGTGTGTGTGTCGGAGGGACTGTGCATCCCTGAGGAGGACCAAGGGTGACTTCAGGAATCATTTTGGATTGCTTCTACTTCCTTCTTGCTCTGCTGTGGGATTTCCTAGGCTCTGGCCACCAGAGCTGGAAATGCAAGCCACAGCTGTTTTTCCCTTGTGATTTTACATAGGATCTGGGATCCAAACTCAGGATCTGCTTGTGAGACAGAGTCTTAATCCCTGAGTTATCTCTCCAGCCTGGAAACCAATTTTTGAAGTTGTGAAAGCAATGTGTTCATTTCCAATGATGATTTTAAGCTCTTGCCAGCCTACTCTATCAGGAGTAATTTCACTGTTCAATACTTTCTTTATTTCCTCCATCACACTTCTATGTACAAAAGCCTCCTTTTTGATCAGGACAGCATTTTTATAATTGCCTGTTTTTGGCATATCTCATTTTCTTGTCAGGTCCGAATTCAAACTGCAGGAACTCAGATCGGAACTTGCCTTTGTGACCCTTGTAGTAACGCAGATAAAAGTCACTCTTCATGGCTCGCATGCCATGATCAAGACCAAACTTTAGGAACACACTGTAGCACCACAGTCTGTGTGCACCTTCACTTGCATATCTTAGCTGGTGGGATCTATCTCTCCTATCTGTTTCCTGGCAGTGCTGTCCAAATGATGCCGGGTCCCTCCTGGGATCTTTATGTCTCCAGGTTCTTGTGTTTGGGAGTCAAAGGTTGAAACCAGAATATGCATAGACGATTAAGGCAGAGTTCATTAGAGGAGAGGATGGCTGGAACTCAGAGATGTGAATCTGTGAGGGGCAAGAGAACCACCAAGAACTCATAGACTGCAGGCATGGAACCCATGAGGGCGTGGGAAAGATGGAAAAGGAACTCACAGACTCCAGATGTGGAGTCCCATGAGGGGCAGGGGTGCCCAGGACTATGCTTTGCATGACATTCTTTCACTCCCACCTCCACAGCCTTACTTCCCTAGCAATTCATTAGCAACATCGTAAGTCATAAAGACAGGCAGACGTCCCTTGCCATGCTATCCAGGCAGCTCTATCGCTTTTCTCCCCGACTCTAGGCATCTCTTCAGTCCTAATGCCCTTCACGCCTTAAGGCTAAACGTTATTCTCTTGATCACCAGACCCTCAGCTCTAATAAACTTGCATTTCTTTCTCTTGTTTTAAATTCTTTTAGTGATTCATGAATCAGTAAATATATTCATGAGTACAGTGAATTTATATTTTTACACCTTAATCCCCACTCCTATCCCCCCTTCTCTCCTCCCATTACTATCCTCCTTCCCTACTATTCTCAATTCCACTTTTATGTCTTTCGCATGTATGGCCCACTGAACTTCATCAGGTTGCCTTTAGAGATGTGTGTCCTAGTGTTTGCCATAGCAGAAATCATAAATTAGTAGGTATATTATTGAGGAAAGCATCTTCCCTCTGCCTCTCCCTCCCCATCAGTATTAACCCTCAGTCTCCCAAAGAAATGTGGGGGCCTCTTGACATCTTCCCCCTTCTGTGGTGAAATGCTGATAGGACAAATACTGTGCAGGTCTTGTGGAAACGTATATAGGTGCAATGGACTCATGGATGCAACAGTCCTGATATGTCTAAAAGATACTGTCTGGCTATGTCCTGATCCCCCTCAGACTCTTATGATCTTACTGACAGGAATCCCGTTCCTTGGACCCCCCCACATCCAGGGCAGAGCTTCTGCTTGAGGAAGTGAGGCTTGTAAGAGCACATGCTTGTGTGAACCTTAGTGCAGGGTCGAGGTCAAAGACTAATCCTGGCCACACTTCCAGGGCTGGGAAAAGTGCCCGGAAATCACCTCCAAACCCCGCTCCCCTCAGCCCATCCAATACCCCCAGGGTATAAAATCCCCCATTCCCTTCTTTGCACTCTCTTTTTCTTTTCTCTTTCTTCTTTCCCTCCTTCCATGATGGGCCCAGTGGTTCTGGAACTCCATTAAAACTTCCATCTAGTCCCTGGTAAAGTGCATTTCTGAGGTAACCACCTTACTTTAATACTTTGCACTTACCACTCTATCTTCCTCCATGTTCCCTTAGCTTAAGGGTGGTGGGGGGTTGACTTAGACATCCTGTTTAAGGCTGAACATAAACTTGTATTTCTTTTTCTCTCTTGTGTTAGCTTCTCTTTATAATGGACTTCCACATCATTCTTACACACTGAAGAATTGTTCTAGTGCCAACCTAACAGACATGTCATTATTTTTAATAAAGGGCAGGAGGTACACATCCCTTAGCAGTACTGCTGAAGGTACTGTTCCACCCATTGTTAGCATATCATTGTCTTGGTACCAAGTAGAGACTGAAAAAAATGTAATTATTGTGAGGTCCAGTGTCTTAATAGTCTGATAGCCAAATGGAAAAGCCCAGCATCTCTCTTTAGAGCAGCTTTGCTCATAACACAATGATTAAGTAGTGCTTCTTAGGTTGGTGGCATTTTTACAATTTCAGTCTACTTTTCTGTGTACCCATCAATTTTATCTCTAAAACCACATTTCCTAGTGGGTTTTATTTTCCTTCCTTTACAAATGATGAGATTTAATATCAAGAATTTAGATGATCTGAGCCAGGAGTGGTGGCACACATGTGTTAGGTCAGCAGGGAAAAGGAATGTGCATAGACTCCAACCTCGTATGGTGCTTGTGAAGTTCTATGAATGAAGAGAAACTGACATGAAGGAGAGACTTAAGAAAGAGGAGTTTATTTAGAGAGCCTAGTGGCCAAGGGAGTCATAGTTTAGGCTTAATATAGGAGTCTATTAGAACAGATAGTTTAAGATCAGAGAATGAGGGAAAGAGCCACCGTGACACTTTAGCTGAAGGAAGAGAGGAAGAAGCACAAGGAGCGAACACAGCTGGAGAGTTGGAGAAGAGAGAGACCCTGGAGCCATAATCTTTTATAGTCTCAGTTTCTAAAGATTTTCCCTGGAGTTACCAGGGAAGTAGGGCAGTGAAGATTGGAGGGGTGGTCTTTACAATGACCACCTGGCCAAGGTGGAGGCATTACAAAATGGCCTCTGTGGCTAACAATGTATCATCACAGCACTTAGAAGGTAGAGGCAAGAAGGTCTCAGAAAGCTTCAGGCTAGTAGTCCTATACTATATAGGCAGTTCCAGACCACTCACAACTACATGGCAAGATCCTGCTTCAAAAGAACTAAAACTCAAGCAAGCAAAAAAACACAAACAAATAAAGAAATTATATGATTTGCACAAATATGTACAGCTAATAAGTGGCTGAGCAAAAATTGTAATATTTCTGATTAGTTACTAGGATGTCTCCACTAGACAAAGGAAGAACTCAAAAATGTACATGGAACAGACATCAAAATGTGCTATGCTTGCTTCTGGCAAACCACTGTGTTGCAATCTCTATAACAAAGCCAGCACTTTTCTCAGAATAAGCAGAGCCCTCTCCCTCCTACTTACTTCCAGGTGTTTTAGTGTCATAGTTGACTACAGATGTCAACCCGATAGTTGAGGGTTTGAGCTCTGGGCACATTTGTAGAGAATTAGTAGTTGAGTTAAGCCCAGAGCAAACCTATAGATTGTTTAGTTGATGGGGAAGGTCCAACCCATGGTGGGTGGGATTAGGCCCTAGACAGGTGAATAAAGTACAGAGATCTGGTTGAAGAAGTTGGCATCCTTGTGTATACTTGGTCAGACATGCTGGTCTGGAAAATAAGGATTGTCTCTTTCTCAGTTCTTATGTGGATATGGTGCAGCCAGTTCCCTCAATGCTTTGGTGATGGTGCATGTTCTCCTGCCAAGCTGGACTAAGAACTGTAACCAGACTATCACAGGAAAATAAACATGAAAATGCCCTTAAGGCATTTGATGGTGATTTTAACAAGAACCATACAGGCTAACTGCTACACTCCATAATGTTGACTGTCATTTGCACAAATTTGCCTATTGTTATAGAAGTGGACCAGAGTTCAGAGAGCCTGAGATTTCCAGGTTCTTATGTCCAGGATTCCAGAATTGAACCAGAGACCAACAGATAAGAATAGCAATAGAGACAGTTTGATGCAGGGATTTCTTTCCAGGTTCCTGTATTCCTAAGGCCAAAGAAGACACCAGAACATATGTAGAGGATTAAAGCAAGATTTATTAGGTGAGAAAAAGAAAGAAACTCATGTTCATGAGTCCATGAGGAAAAAGGGAGCTATCTGATGGCAGGCTGTGTCAGGGTGTTTATAGTGGTTAGTTTTAGTTTCTTTATGCTGATTTAAGCTTTTGGTCTCCTTTGTGTCTCATTGATCTATTCACACTGACAATCAACTCCGTCAACACTGGCTGAAGTAATTCTTTTGAGGAACTTAACTTATCTGCGTTTGATAAACAGAGAGTTGAGGGGTTTAATAGTTACTCCTAACTATTGTTGTGAAAGCGTATTCAAGGTCAAGCAACTTAAGGGAGAAAGGGAGATTTATGCAGCTTACAGTTCCAGAAGGAAGAAATAGTCTTTCATGGAAGACAACATTGCTGATAGCTGATGTTAGAGGCAGTTGTCACTGCAAACATCCTGGAGGCTCAGAGCTGCTCAGTATAGTAGGCCAGTGAATGATGGCTAAAGGCTGCAGGATTCCTGCAGAGTCCAAGAAGTGGAAAGTCTCTCTTCAAAGTCTTCTGTTCTATGGTTCCTTTAATCTGGTTTGCTACTGGGAGATTCCAATCAGATCTAGGATTGGCCTTTTGTATTGTAAATTCATTGATCTAGATAATCTCTTCAGATAGTCTGACAGCTGATCTTAGTTAATGTCAGGTATGATCAAGTTGACACCCGAGATTAATACCCAAGATTAATTATCATAAGTCCACCCCTTGTCAACTTTACACCACTCTTAGGCCACTCTTAATCTCCACATAAAAAAAGTAAGATTCATAATTCTGCCTAACATAACTATCCACATACAACTGCACATGCATTATTTTTCCCAAGATAAGTGACAAAGTCTCTTGAGAAATGCTTAGTCTTTAGTTTCCCATAACACAATATCATAATGTAGATTACAACATTTACCTCATAAATATAGCTTAGCATTACATTACATAACATAAATATCTTTTTAATACAAATCATACTCAGTCCAACTGTAAAAATCTTACTGCAGATTATATCGGTAGTCCCAACATAGTCCAAAATTCCAAAGTTCAAAACCTATAAAATCAAAAAATAAGTTACATACTTCCAACATACAATGGCAAAAATAACATTCCCATTCCAAAAGGGAAGAATGGGGGCATATCCAGGAAAGATCAGTCTATAACAAAACCAAAAACAGGACAAACTCCAAATCCTGTAGCGCCAAGTCAACAGGTGAGCCTTTCATTGAAATCATCTTAGTTCAGAGGGCTTTGGTTCCACCCCTGCAATGCTGCTGTCCATAAAAGATATCATTCCCTTGGCTGACTCCTCCCAGGATATACAGCTCTCCTTGGCAGATGTCCTATGTTGTCTCTGGAATCTCTAACATCTTTACTTTTCAATGACAAACCAGGATTCAATTTCACAGCATAAACTGCCCTTGTTGGGCCTCTAAACTGCAGACTTTTGCCACATGTTGTCTGAATTCTGCCATTCTCTGAAACCTTGGAGGAGGAATCCACGACCTCCTCCCTATTGCATCTTTGATGCCTTTAAAGCCAGGAACACGTAGAAGACTTTGTTAAGTTTTTGTTGTTGCCTTGGGTTAGAGATTTGGCCCCCTGAATCACAGCTGATTCAACTTCTCTGTTCTGACTGTAGGAAAAAATCTCCTTTTCTCTTGGGCAATTGCTTTAGGGGAGAAATAAACCTTTGCTTTGGAACTCCACCCTTTAGCTCATTCCTTCTAAAAGGATTTGCATTCTTATAGGTGAGAGACTTCCCTGAGTAATTTGCCCTCAGGGGGCAGCCTCTCCTATTATCCAAATTGAAAGTAAGCTTTGATTCACTAATGGAGCTAATCTCTTTAACAGCTGACATTTTGTGCTCTTCTTCCTGGTATAATTTTTAAGTGTGCCATTGCATTTTTCTTCATCAGACCTCACAGTTTTTTACCTGATTTTTTGCTTTTTTCATAACTCTAAACAACTAAAAAGTAACCATATCACATTGTCAAGACTACATGCTTTGAAATTTTCTCCACCAAGCACTCCAGTTTAACTTCAGGCAAGCTTTCAGGACGAGGTTAAAACTTCACTAAACTCTCCACCAACATTTGTCACTTGTCCAGTTCCAAACACTGTCTCTGTTCTCTTCTGGATCAATACAAGCTGGACTTCCATGCCTGCATCTCTCACAGCATTGCTTTCTTTGAAGCTCTCATGAGAAAGGCCCATTTGGCCCCATCGCTAAGACACAAAGACTTTCCCAGCACAATGTCCCAAAGTCCTCCATATTTCTCCCAACAAACATTTCCAAAAGCACACTAGCTATATTACAGCATTTGGCTATACTGCTGGGTACCTACTTTTCTCAGCTTCACAAACAGCTTCACACTGTGGTGCCAGATGCTCTTAATCTCACAGCAATATCTTACCAATTTCTGCAACAGTTATTCTTAACTGTTGCTATGAGATAGCATTCAAAGTCAAGCAACCTAAGTGAGAAAAGGAAATTTATTCAGCTTATTGTTCCAGAGGGAAGAAACAGTTTTTCATGGCAGAATTGACATGACTGGTGGCTGAAGCTGGAAGCAAGCTATATCACTGCAAACATCCTGGAGAGTCCAAGAAGTGGAGAGTCTCTTCTGTCTTCCAAGTTTTCTCTTTCATGGTTCCTTTCATCTGGTCTGCTACTGAGAGGTTCCAATCAGATCTAGGGCTGGTCTTTATATTGTAAATGCATTGATCTGGTTAATCTCTTCAGATATTCTGACAGCTGATCTTAGTTAATGCCAGGTGTGGTCAAGTTGGCACCCAGGATTAACTATCAGGGAGAGTTGATGACTTTATCTCCATGGGGGATTGGATCCAGTTCCTGCTCTGTCAGGGTATGTCCCTTTAAGATAATCCCAGAAAGAAGGATGCCCAGAGGGAAAAAGAGTTATTCTAACTAAAATTTCTGTTTTAACTGCCTAATAGAAACTATTTTTTCTCCAGCTTAAGTGTAATGCCCTCCTGTTGTGGCTGATGTGGAGGAATTGATTGACATCACACACATTCAATGATGCCAGGGGAATCCCAGGTTGTCACAACTCTGAGTGTTAGAGCAGCATCTTATGAACCCTTTTATTTTGAATAGCTGTATGCAGAGTTCATTGGTCCTTATTACTAAGACAAAGCAAAGCATATGAGCATTCTCTTATCAAAATCTTGGGAACAGCTAGATTTCTTCAAAGTTGAGAAGTCCCTTACAAGACTTTTCTTACTCTGAGGCATGCAAGAACAGAGAATTGTTCTCAACATTCTCTGATAGAGGAGGTCCTCCTCCTCCTCTTGAACCCATGTGTCAGAAGGCTCATCAACCTGTTCCCAGTGATCTGAAAACTAACACAGAAATACCTTCCCACAAGTTCTTGGATCAACAAAGATTTAAAGAAGTTTGTAAAACTTTGTGAGCAAGACATAACTTTCTTAAAGAGACAGGAAGGATATATTAAGGAAGACAAAGACACCCTTGAGAATGGAAGTGGTCTAGAGAGCTTTTGGACCGTTCCTTTATAGGCAATTGTATAGTATCCCCTTCTGTGCATTCACAAATGAGGGGGCCTTTTTTGTATTGCTCTGTTGTGGAGTTTCTAGTCTTTTCTCTGCCATTGGTTTCATTCATATGATAGCCTTAATGGTTATTTCTTCCATCTCTAATCTGCTGCCCCAGTATGGATTGTCTGCTTTTTTCAAGTAATGAAAGGTCCTGTCACAGAAGACAGTAATCAGAAACTAGAGGACTTGATTCACTATTCATTTCTGAGAAGCATTTAGGAAATTTACCCATTCATCAAAGCCCTTACTTTACAATGCTGATGACCTGAGTTTGATCCTTGTGATACAGAATCCCTCTGAAGTTTTTATGTATCCAGGTTCATGTGTTCAGGAGTCAAAGATTGAAACCAGAACACACTTAGAGGATAATTAGAGGAGAGAAAGAATGGAACTCACAGACATAAAACTGCGAGGAGCAAGAGAGCCCTGGAGAACTAAAGCACTCCAGGCGTGGAGTCCACGAGGGGTGAAAGAAAAGTCAGGCAGGAACTCATGGAGTCCAGATATGGAGTCCCATGAGGTACAAGGTTGCCAAAGATGTCTGCCAGAGTCAGGATTATTTATAGGCTTAGGCAGATCTGGGGAAAGGTGGCTTTTCCTCATTAGTTAGTTCCAGTTTCTGCAAACCTGATTGGAAGTTTTGGTTGTCTACATCTCATCGGTCTGTTCATATTGAGGCCCAACCCAGTTGATCTTGTGCCTGACCTCAATGGAGAACTACAATGGAGAACTAATCTCCATATCTTGTCATGAACAGAGGGTTGGGGGAAATTGGGGGACTTTATTTCTGTGGAGGATTAAAATAGGGGATGTGGCTTTATAATCCCAGTCCTGGGGATGACCTTCGAAGACCTTCAGAGACCATCCTAGCATGACTGTTCTAAAATTACCTAATTTGGAATGATTCTACCATGTTAAAAGAGCTGGATTCAATGATTAAATTCTGAAGTAGAAGCAGAGACAAGAAAATAAGTCAAAACTCCATTTATGCATGCAGTGACATTATTAACGAGAGTTACTGTGCCTCAAAAACAAGGTAGAAGGAGAGAACTGATTCCTGAAAAAAGCCTTTCTCTAACCTCCACAGATATACCAGTGGTACATGTGGTCTCTCTTTCTCTCTTTCTCTGTCTCTCTGTCTCTCTCTCTTTGTCTCTCATCTGAGCATGTATACACAGGCACAATAAACCTTTTTTTTAAATGAATATTTACCAACATTTACTTGAATGGAAAAAAGAAGAGGAATGGGAATTGAAGTGAATTAACTAGAAGAAAAAGGGCCCACTCTTGACTCTGTGGTAATAACATGAAGCTATGTAGCAGAATGTTATTGCTTTTTCTCACTTAAGATGGCAAAATATTATATTTAGAAAAAGCAATCACAAAAGTTCTATGTATTTCTTTCTTCCCTTTCTCTATAAAATAATGGAAAAATCAAAACATACAGCACCTGATTATGGCTATGTCTTTCCCTACCACATAAGAAACTGGTGCAGGATTTTCAAATTAGACATTTTCAAGGCTGATGTGATGACTTTCACACTGGAATGGATCTCTGTTTTGAAGCAGACAATGGGGTTTTGACTTATTTTCTTGTCTCTTCTTCTACCTCAGAATTTAGTCATTGAATCCAGCTCTTTTAACATGGTAGAATCATTCCAAATTAGGTAATTTTAGAACAGTCATGCTAGGAATGGTCTCTGAAGGTCTTCGAAGGTCATCCCCAGGACTGGGATTATGAAGCCACATCCCCTATTTTAATCCTCCACAGAAATAAAGTCCCCCAATTTCCCCCAAAACTTCCAATCAGGTTTGTTAAACAAAATATGAGGCCCTGTTTTTGAAATGAACAAGCAAACATACAAAGCAATTTCAAAATAAATAAAAATGAAAAATGAAGTGGTACAGGAAGGGGAGATAAGGTCTGATTTCTTTTTAATTTTATTTTGTAAATAGCATTGTCTTGGAGACATATGGCTTCTAGTGAGAAAGAACTCCTGATAGCTATAGTTGTTAGGCAGTGTTAGAGCAGCTATGCTGGGAAAGTCTCTGAAGGTTTTGGAAAGCCATCCCCCACTGCTGGTATTACCCCTGTGATAGGGAGGAGTTGACTTTAATCCTCCACAAGAGATAAGGGAGTCAACTTTCCCCACCCTTTTACTTATGAAAGGATATGGAGATTAATTCTCCTTTACAGATAATTCCTACCTGGAGCACAAAATCAACTGGGTTGGGCTCTAATATGAGCTAACCAATGAGGAAAGTCATTTTTCTCCTGGGCTTGCTTAAGTGTTTAAATATATTGGACCCTGGCAGCCATCTTTGGTGCTCCTCATGGCACTCCACATCTGGAGTCCATGAGTTCCTTTCTAGTTCCATGCCCCTCATGGATTCCATGCCCGGAGTCCATGAGTTCTCCAGGGCATCCTTGGCCCTCATGGTACTCCATGTCTGGAGTCTGTGAATCTTGTTCTTTCTCTCCTCTAATAAACACTACCTTAATCCTCTACGTGTGTTCTGGTTTCAGTCTTCGACTCAAAACACAAATATATACATACATATGTATACATAAAGACTGGATACATAAAGACTCCTAGAGAGTGACCCCAAAACAGTTGTAGAATGTGAGCGATTTCTTTTGGTGTTTGCAGATCCTTTTCAACACCTGAGGAGTTGTTCTCAATCTATTGCCTTTCTGGGACCTTCTTTATCATGCAAATCAATGCATCATCTGACTGATAGAGCTGGGTCCTTACTGTTAGAAAAGAGGAAAGAGTGAATGAAAGGAAGATAGAACAAGAACCCAAGCTTTCTCCATGAAGACTGAAGTTATTTCCCTCACAAGTTGGATATTACTACTGAGTCAGAGTAAGGGCTTTTTACAGTTGGAATACTAGGGAGGGATTTTGGTTTGACCAGTTTGTTAGGTCCCAGATTACTAAGAGTCTGTCACTTACCTGTTTTCCTTATCAGATCCTGTTGGGGGTCTCTGGTCTAAGATTCGTTTTTGATCTCAGATCTATCAAGTGAGGTCTCTGGTCTTAGGTCTGGTTCTGAATTTACCACCCAGTAGCCCATTAGATGTTCATGATTCATGGTAGAGAATGTTAGGATGATTCCTGGACTCTGGCTGTTCCTGACACTCAGTAAATCTGGTCAAGATTCCCAAATTAAACAGATATTTGCAATGGCTAAAATTCTTTCTACCTTCCACTCTGGAGTGAATGTTTCCAAATCACAGATTAAAAACTGACCCAAAATATTATCTTCAATTTGTTGTGGGTCTGAGATCATTCATTCAGAGATTTACCACTGCCCAAAAATTAAAAGTTTAATAAAATGAAAAGAGAGAGAGAGACTCATATGTTTTGGCTCACACAGAAATGGAATCCATTGAGTGTGGAGTCCCAAGCTGTGGTTACACAAAGTATTTAAAGATAAAAACCTCTGGAATGGGGACAAAGGCAAGAAAGGGCTATGCCGGCCCCATGGGTAGATGTGCAGGTGTATAGGCACCAGGGCTGAAGCGATTTATTATAGAAATGAGATTAACGCAGTTACTGTTAAGTTTTACAATCATTTCTTTGTTCACACATCTGCTTCTTGCAGCCCCATACATCTTAGGTCTGACATTTATATTTTAATTAAGGGGAGGGGCATCTGCACTCACTTGTGGGTAGCTGCCTGCTCTCAGTTTTCTACGTAAAGAACTTTTCTCATTTGTTTTCTATAAGTATATAAAAATTTCCTTTTTATATTCCCTTTTACAGAGTTAACTAAAATTTTTAAAGAAATTATTTAATGTGTGTGTGTGTGTGTATTAGAAACACTGTGTGTGCCTGTGAAGGCCCAATTGGGACTTTGAGGGTTTTTTTTTTTTTTTTTTTTTTTTTTTGCTTTTGCTCTGGAATTTTCCAGTCCCCACCTTCCAGGGCAGAAAGTACAGGTCACTACCATCTCTGCCTGGTATTTTTTCATGAGATTTGGGATTTGAACTCATGTTCTTTTGTTTGTGAAGCAGAGACTTTATCCCGTCTCTCCAGCCCACTAAAATTCTTATTATTTACATGTTATAAAAAAATTAAAACATGGAAACCACACTCTACATTAAACTTTTTCTTTTCCCCTCTCTTCCTTTTCATTTTATGAGATAGCTCAGCAGGTAAGGCGTCTGGTCATAAACATGGCAACTGTGAGTTGGACCTGTTGAAGCCCACAAGGTAGAATTGATATGGGATGGGACTGATCTGGTTGTACTCGACAGCTATGCTACTGAATCCCTCCGGGGTCTGTATGTGTTCAGGTTCTTGTGTTTGGGGTTGAAGATTGCAACCAGAACATGTGTAGAGGATTAAGGCAGAGTTTATTAGAGAAAAGAAAGAATGGAACTCATGGATATGAGTCCGTGAGGGACAAGAGAGCCTTGGAGAACTCATGGACTCCACGCATGACATCATGAGTGGTAAGAGAAAAGTTGGGTAGGAACTTATGGATTCCAGATGTGGAATCCATGAGGGGAAAGGGAGCCAAAGATGGGTGCCAGGGTTAGGGGTCTTTATCATCTTAAGCCGCCCAGGAAAAGTGGCTTTTCCTCATTGGTTTGCTCTAATTTCTACAAACGAATTGGAGCTTTTGGTCTTCTACATGTCATTGGTCTATTCATATTGTATTCAATCCACTTGATCTTGTGCCTGACCTCATAATACTGACTTATCTACAATGGAGAAATAATCTCCATATCCTGTCATGAATTGAGGATTGGAGGAAGTTGGGGGACCTTATCTCTATGGAGGATTAAAATAGGGTATGTTCCTTCAGGGTAATCCCAGTCCTGGAGATGACCTTTGAAGTCCTTTAGAGACCTTCCCAGTATGGCTGCTCTAAAACTGCCTAAGAAGGAGAGATCTGACTTCTGAAAGTTGCTTTCTGATCTCTACCCATACGCCATGGTATGTATGTGCATAGCCTCTCTCTCTCTTTCAACTAAATTAAATATAAGAAAGAAAAAAAGAGGACTAGAGGGATGTTAAGAGGTTAAGACTGTGCCTCATAAGCAAAAGGTCCTGAGTTCAGATCCCTGATCCCACACATAAAATGCCAGGAGGAAATGAAACCTGTACTTTCCACCATGACAGATGCTGGGAAATCCCAGAGTAATGTAAAAAGGAAGTAGAAGCAATCCAGATGATTCCTGGATTCTCATCTTGGTTCTCCACAGGGACACACAGTACCCTCTGATACATGCACACACACATACACACACACACATACACACACGCAAGCACAATAAATAAATAAATTTTAAAGAGAAAGAAAAAAGAATATTGAATTTGTTAAAATGCTCCAGCCCTTTCTCTGTACTGTTCATCAAAAGATTGTGGAGAGAATTGAGATTTCAAAGGTAATTGTTGAGCTAGAGATGTAGCTTGCCTAACATGCATGAAGCCTGGATTTGATGTCAGGTACCATGTGTACTGGTGTGCATCTTGTGCTTCATGTTTGGAGTACTGGCACTCAGAAGACGGAAGCAGGAGCATCAGGAGTTCAAAGCTGCTCTCCATTGCACAGTAAGTTCAAGGCTGGGCTTGTCTTAAATCAACCAACCAAATCAATCAGACAAAGGGTTGTTGTCAAGGAAAGTATAAAACAGAAGCTGTGATGGTGTTATGGCTAGGTATTAGATTCCAGAAGGTGCCCATTGAGATTTCCAAGTTCTTGTGTTCCTGCATGAAGATTTGGACTGTGACACATGGATAATAAAAGAATAGCAGCTTATTTATTTTTTATAAGATTTTCTTTAAACTTTATTTGTTTATTATTTATTTAGTGTATGTGTTCTCTCTCTCTCTCTCTCTATATATATATATATATCATTGTGTGTGTTTATCAGAGGGTACCGTGTGTTCCTTTGGAGGGCCAAGGGTGACTTTAGGATTAATCCTGGATTGCTTCTACTTCCTTTTTGCTTCCCTCAGGGATTTCCCAGACTCTGCCCACCAGGGCCAGAAGTGCAGGCTGCAGCTGTTTCCGCCTGGTGTTTTTATGGGAGCTTCTGCTTGTGATGCAGAGTCATAACCCGAGAATAATAGTCCAGTCTCAGAATAGCAGTTTAGTAAGGGAGAAGAGCACTTCCTAGGGTGAAAGTATGACCAGTGGTCCGGGTCTGGGCAGAGTGTTTCTAGGTTCTTAGACTTTTATTCAGGAATGAAAGAAAAGTTCACATGAATTTGCAAAAGTAGCAAGGGAAACTTTTATTCAGCACGGAGCAATGGAAAATCAGGATATACTGCAAAGGAACAATGGGCCACATGAGTGAAGAGACCCAACACACACATATGCACAACTCCCCCCTCCCAGTTGTTGCCTGGGGTCTCTTTCTATGGGGTCTAAATAACGGAGGAACTGGTTGCTAAGGGGTATAATTTGTGTGGTTCTCTATTTTGATTGAAAGATTAGGTCATCTAGTCACTTTTTCTATTGTGCATATATGTACTGGCTAACAATGCATCTGATTTTAATCTTATGCATGCCCAGTTATGCATATGCACAGATGGTAAATAGGGAATTTTGTCTAAAGGTTACATGAAGCATGGTTTAACTTTATTGCACATGTACCCAAAGCTAGCTCAGGCTCAATGTGCTCTTACCATTCTTACCAGGATGTGCTGGGTGTACTTTGCAATGGAAGCTGTCTAAGTTTGATGGTTATGGGGGGGAGGGAGGGACTTATACACTCATCCTGATGTATGTCTAAGATTGCAAGGTGCATACTAAATAGGAGGGGTTTCCCCAGATTCCTAAACTATTCCCTATGTGTGCTTGCCTGCAGCAAGTAGACAAGAGCAGGGGAAAGTTCAAAGGCTCAATGGCAAATCCTGTGCAAAGGACGAAGATCTTCACGTCCCAGAGTCCTGTGCTTCCGGGTCATTTGCATAGCATGAGCTTTTTCTCTGTGTTCTCTGGTCTATATGGGAGATGTATGCTTCCTTTTTCTGACAACTGGATTCTTTCATATGCTAATTTTAATCCCTCACTCTCTACCCTCTTCTGCCACAATGGAAACCAGATATACAGATTTTCAAGTAACAGGCCTGTAAACAGTGTCTTCTTAGCTTTTCAGCCCGGAAAGTTTGTTCACCTCCCAACTCAGATGTTCACTGCACTTGTTCCAAAACGCTCTTCAAAATTAGGTAACTATCTTGGCTTCTTCCTATCTGAGACTGGAAAACGTTTGCACAAGATGCTACATAACACCCCCAGGGACAGCAGGAGAGCCGTTACAGGAGTTAGTTTCCTCATTCTTACATGCGGGCTTATTGGAGATCTCTCTTTTGGAAGCTGTCCTTGCCAGAATTACTTTGACTTCTCCCTTTGCCAGTCATTCTAAATTTTAACGAAAGGCTATACCTCAGTCATTGAGAGGTTGTCTGCAAAATAATCTTTGTTGCATTTCTAGAACACAGAGCATCTGGTGCCCTTCATATCACATCAAAAAGTGTGGTGTTGGGGCTGGAGAAGTGGCTCAGGGGTTAAGCCTCTGCCTTGCAGGCAGAAGGTCCTGAGTTCGGATCCTAGACCCCACGTATAGATGCTGGGCAGAAGCGGGGGCGGCCTGTGTTTCTGGTCCTGGTAGGGCGGAGCCTGTGAATCCCGGGGCAGAGTAAACAAGAAGGAGGTGGAGGCGGTCCATGGTGGTTCTCGAAATCATCCGTGGTTCTACACACACACACACACACATACATACACACACACACACACACACACACACACACACACACACACACACATACACACACACACACATGCATACACAAATAATTGAATAAAAAAAAAGTGTGATGTCCTTCCTCATTCCTTTTTGTTTTTTTGTGACAGGATCTCAGGGACCTCATACTCACTGTATAGATATAGATTGAACTCTTAAATTCTCTTACCTTCATCTCCCACATGTTGGTATTCCCGGCTCCTTTTTTATTCATGAATCCTGTGCATCAACTAACAAAACACGTTCATTGCTGTGAGAGTCAACTTGTAGAATAATGATGTGTCTGTCTAAAGAAAATATAAGAATCAACCAGAGGTCAGGATCAGTTGCGATGTTCTGAGTTCTGTCAGAACAAGTGGGAGGTAGATGGAGGGGTGTGTGTGTGGGGGTGGTAAGACAAATATTCTGTGTGACATGTGAGGTGGGCCTCTGATCATGCCTGTGAGGAATTATCTACATAAGGCAGGACTCTGAGCAAACTTGTGGGAGATGTCTTGCTTGCTTTACTGAAGTGGGGAGACTTGCTCATTGTGGGTGGACAAAGATAGAAAGAGTCAGCTGACATTCAGCAAGTTGGCAGCTAGAGAGCACAGAAGCAGTGTTGGTCCTCACAACTCTGCTCTCAATTTTGGATGGCCTGTGCCCTCCACTCCTGTTGGAAACCCTCTTGCCATGGTGAATTGTGACCTAGAAGAAAAATCTCATCCAGTGTCATAGTCAGGTGCAGGTGTCAACTTGATGGTTGAGGGTTTGACCTCTGGGCACATTTGTAGAGAATTAGTAGTTGAGTTAAACCCAGAGAGACCTGTTGAAGATTATCTAATTGACAATGGGAAGGTCCAACCCATGGTGGGTGGAACTAGGCCCTGGACAGGTGATTAAAATGCAGACAGCTGGTTGAGAAAGTTGGCATCCTTGTGTATACTTGCCAGACATGCTGGTCTGGCAAGTAAGAGTTGTCCCTCTTTCAGCCATTTTGTCGATATAGTTTGGTCAGTTCCTTTGGTCCTTTGGTGATAGTGCATGCTCTCCTGCCAAGCTGAACTGAGAACTGTAACCAGACAACTGGAAGAAAAAATAAGCCTTATTCCCTTAAGCCATTTGATGATGAATTTATCATCGACCATATCTGTATGAAACATTCATCTAAATTGTTTGGGCCAAGCATTTATTACAGTAATAAGTTCTAAAACCAAGACACCCTGTATGATGCAGCCCCCCACTTGGAATGATGCCTTCCCACCTCATCCTTCCCCTTCCTACAAAAGCCCTTTATGTACCCCGGTTCCTTGTTTCGTCATGGACAAAACTGCTCCGTCTTGCAGGTTTGCTAACCTTTGAGTAAACCTGATTTTCTTCCCTCTAATCATGGCCGCCGAAGAATTAGCTTTCAATGTCTCCACTGAAGAGAAAACTTTCATAGCATGTGCTCATGGAATGTCAGTCCCGAATAGTGATCCCTTGTAATTTGTTCAGAAATCATTCCAGATTGCTTCTACCTCCTTTTTGCTTCACACTGTAATTTCCCAGGCTCTACCCACCAGGGCTTCCGCCTGGTATTTTTTTTACGTGGACCTGGGATCTGAACATAGGACCTTCTGCTTTCGAGGCAGAGTCTTAACCCTTGAGTCATCTCTCCACCGTAATTTGTCTTTAAGTGATGCGCATAATACTGATTTTGTTTGAAAGCTGCAAACTTTCTTTTGAGACAGGGTCCTTGAGCCACCATGCCTGACTTGAATATTGCATTGACTTTTGTTACAATGTAACAGTGTAGATGTAACAATGTACCAGGGGCCCATGGAGACCCTTGGGGGCGGGGATAAGCTGGCCAACAGCACAAACTCTGGGAGTCAAGTAAGTGGCAAAGCAGGCTCTCAGGCTTGTAGACTCTCAGGCTTGCAGGCTCATATATTATAAGTATCAGGCAGCTTATATACCCTACCCAACATCCCATAAGTCCCAGCATGAGTCTTTGCTGAGTTGTCCTGTCCAGATTGGTCCTCTCAGCCAGGTGGTTTAACGGCACCAACTGTCTTTGCTCTGGAGAAGGCGTAGTCTCGCGAGATTTGTAGTCTCGTGAGATTTGTATGCTTAGCAGGAGGGAGGAGCCCAAGGAGCCTCTCTGTATGGAAGCCTCTGTGGCACAATCATTGTCCCTTCCTCCTACAGACTTTAATTAAGCACAAATATGTGTGTCTGTACATGTGCACGTGGGCCATGGTTCAGGTGTATGTGTGGAGATCAGTGGACAACTTGGTTCTCTTCTTCCACCATTTGTGTTTTAGGGATCAGACTCAGATTATCAGACTCGGTGGTGAGTGCTTTCCCCACTGAATCATCTCATCAGTCCCCAAATCAAAATCTTGATGTAACGGTTACTCTTAACTCTTGCTGTGAGAGAAGACCCAAAATTGAACAATTTAAGGGAGAAAGGGAGATTTATTCAACTTACAATTCCAGAGGGGGAAAACAGACTTTTACAGCGACAGTGACACGGCTGGTGGCTGAAGTTGTAAGCAGGCTAAGTCACGGCAGACATTCATGTAGCTGGAGTGTTCTGGAGAATCTCTCTTCTATCTGGTCCACTA
Organism: Typhlomys cinereus; assembly: GCA_023101885.1. NCBI lineage: Eukaryota > Metazoa > Chordata > Mammalia > Rodentia > Platacanthomyidae > Typhlomys > Typhlomys cinereus. The sequence goes on along the minus strand of JALPQD010000021.1, from coordinate 11,564,149 downwards.
CTGGGAGGTTCTGATGGGATCTAGGGCTGATCTTTGTATTATCCAGACAATCTCTTCAGATGGTCCCAGCTGATCTTAGTTAATGCCAGGTGTGTCAAGTTGGCCCCAGGATTAACTATCACATTTGATATACCCAAATGTATATGATATTAATCATTCCCATCGTAAATTTTTTACTTTTAAAATCTCTATGACATAAAACTATATTACTGTATATTTTCTTCTGAAAGTTTTGAATAGCTTTGTAATTGTGAAATTTTCTTCTTATACATAAAATAGAAACTTTTTCTTTTCCTTTTCTTTTTTTAAATTTTTTAAATTATTTATTCAATTGTGTGTGTGTGTGTGTGTGTGTGTGTGTGTGTGTGAGTGTGTGTCTGTAGAACCATGGGCGAATTCGGGAACCACCATTCGGGCCTCCACCTCCTCCTTGTTTACTCTGCCCCGGGATTCACAGGCTCCGCCCTACCAGGACCAGAAACGCAGGCCGCCCCCGCTTCTGCCTGGCGTCTGTATGGGGGTCTAGGATCCAAACTCAGGACCTTTCACCTGCAAGGCAGAGGCTTAACCCCTGAGCCACCTCTCCAGCCCCTCTTTTCCTTTTCAATACACAAGTTCAGTCAATTCAGCATCATCTATTGGAGATCCATTATTTTCATAGTAGTTTATTGACATAACTAAAACCTGAAGGTGTAGTATGTATATAGCATCTCTTATATAAATGTTGATTTTTCTATTGTTTTGAACTTGGTTAATCACTCTTTTATTTTTTCAGTAATGGATTCATTTTTTCTCTGTGAACTTTTGAAATCATTGTTGAACTTAAAAATCAAGAAAGGAGTTAAATGTGACAGCAGATGAGGACACAAAACTGTGGTAGGAGGAGGATCTAGGTTATGGTTCCCTAATGCAATAGGATTTGCAGATTCCCTGGTGCCATAAAATAATAACCCCAGCTAAAGCCTTTTCTTGCTTTTTACAATTTTTGTTTGGATTGCATAAGTGATTGATACCTAATCAATGTCCAATCAATTTTTGTCCATCAGTGACATTATAACTAGCTTTTGTCATTTTTTTCTATAGAAACTGGCCTTTCCTTCCTTCCTTCCTTGCTTTGTTCCTTGCTTCCTTCGTTTCTTCTTTTCTTGCTTGCTTGCTTCCTTCCTCTTTCTTTTTCTTTTTTTCTCTCTCATTCTTTTTCTTTTTCTTTTTTTCTCCCTCTCTTTCTTTCTCTTTCTTCTTTGTTTGTTTGCTTGTTTATAAGTTAGGGCACCATATAATCCTATAGTCCCAGCCCTTGGAAGGAAGGGCAGGAATACCAGTAGTTCAAGGCCAGCCATTGTGAGACTCTGTGTCAAAAACAAACCAACAATAACAGGAATGAGAAGGAAGAATTGGGGCTGAGATTCAGTGGAGACCACTTGCTTAGCATGTGAAAGGCTCTTGGTTCCCTCACTAGCACCAAAAGAACCAAAACCAAACACCAACCAAAACAAAGTAGGTTGTCCAAGGTCCAGTGAATAGTCCAGACTTGCATGTAAGGCAGCTCTAATGGGACTCAGTGTGTATTAAAGAAAAAAAAAGAGAACATGAAAGTGGGAGGGACATGTTGGGACTGATGCTGGGGGAGTCGGGACAGTGATGATCACAATACATGGTATAGACATATGAACGTGTCCAAAAATAAATAAAAAATATTAATTAACAACATGAACTTTTACCTGTGCATTTGCTTTGCTTTGTATTTATTTTATTTTATTTGGAATTTTATTTATTTATTTAATTTTATTTGTGTGTGTGTGTGTGTGCGTGTGTTCATCAGAGGGCACTGTGTGTCTCTGTGGAGAACCAAGGGTGACTTCCGGAATCATCCTGGATTGCTTCTACCTCCTTCTTACTTTCTTCTGGGATTTCCCAGGCTCTGCCTACCAAGGGCCTGGAGTGCAGGCTGCTGCCCTTTCTGCTTGGTGTTTTTACATGGGACCTGGGATAGGAACTTAAGAACTTCTGCTTCCGAGGCAGAGTATTAATCCTGGAGCCATCTCTGTAGCCCTGTAAATATTATTTTAAGGTTATAAAAATGAGGGAGGTAATTATTGGTTGAGATTATAAAATGGGGGATGTAATTTGATGGAAAAGTTAGCTATCTCATAGAAAGCCACTGAAAGCATCTAAATAGGACATATGTGTCATATTTTGCTTCTGAAATTAAGGATTGGGATGGTAAGCACAATGGCAGGAAAAAACTGTGGGGCAAGGGTTATCAGAAATGCTTGAGAGCGATTGGACAAGCTCCTTAACTTATATTTAGCTCATCTGGAAGTTTATTTAAACATTCATTCCTGAAAAACAGCCCTGAGAAGAATTTACGATTTCTGGTGTTAATTTGTGTAAATTGGTGATCTTGTGGTATCTTTGGCAGAAGGATGTTTCTTCCCTAACAAGGAATGTGGAACCATGAACGCCCTGGTTCTGTGCATTTCCTGCTCTTACAAGGCATCAATCAGCAGTGGGTTTCTTGTTCTTGCAGACGATCTGAATTGATCCCTGGTACCTGGAAAATAACAAGCTGTTCTTGAACAACTGTGACCAAGAGGTTGCAAACTATCCCTCCTCCTCGTCCTCCCTCCCCAGTTAGAAACACTTGCACAGTGTTGGGAATATTAGCTTCTCCGGCTCTGCCTACCGCCAAGGGTGGATGGAAACAACCTCGCTGCACGAGGCCATCGATCACGTTGATTGCTTTGCCGACACAGGCAATTTTAAGTGAGGTTGGGCTTCAAGAACGAATTCTAACAATTCATATTATGATTCCTAAACTGTGTATCAGACATTCCATACTACTTTTAGAAGAAGAAGAAAAAAAACCACCCTGAAATGATCGGTCCCATAGTACAGATAAAATAATCTGTCTTTATCACATTGATCATTAATAAAGGCATTACAAATCACTTATTAACTTTTTTTAAGAAATAAGAGAAATTGTACAGATACTATTTAATGTACCATGGTTATAAAACTGGCTAAATTTAATTTTTTTAAAATAAGAAATCAATTTACTTTGATGCCAACTTTGGACTTTTGAGACCAGTTATTTTCTTTTCTTAATTTGCTTCTAAAATTAAGATGTGTTTTATTGGTTTTTCGCTGATTATAAAAGCAATCATGGTCATGAGAAAAAAAAAGAAGAATGCTAGGCATATTGAGTGCCTTCTAGCACCCCATTCCAATAATTACTTTTTTTATTTTTTTAAGCAAAGGCATATGAAATTTTCAGATTTTTGTTACTCTTGTTTCAGTAATTAAACCCAGGCATGTTAAACACACTTTCTGCTATTGAGTTATATTTCTTTCAATATAGGACTTTTCATCCATCCATCCATTTATACAACACTGTCCACTATCAATCCATCAATGCATCCATCTAGTCATCTGTCTAGCCACCTACCCATCCACCCAATCATCCATACATCTATCCATTCATTTATCCATCTATTGGCTATTCATCCATTCATTCATCACATCCATCCACACACCCACACTTTGTTTCCACATTAGAGAGTAGTAAAGAGTTGGGGGAGGACAGAAATAAGTGGATTCCTGTTCTGAGGGAAAGAAAGACTCATACATAGCCCAAATTCAGATTGACCTGGAAGCCAAGAACTTGGGGAGACTTTGGGGTTATGTGCTGGGAGACTGGGTTTTCTTTACTGTATTTCAGTTTCTTTTTCTTTCTTTTTCTTTTTCTCTTTTTATTTATGTATTTATGTATTTGTTTGTTTGTTTTTGTAGTTTGGGGGCATAAGCCCAGGATTTTGAGCACGCTAAGAAAGTATATGCAGCTGAGCTACGCCCCCAGCCCTCAGCTCTGCTTCTAACTCCTATAAGACTCCTGGAGCTATGTAACCTTACTTATAACGTGTGTGTCTATTGCATGTTGGTACAACTTGAACTAGATTATTCTGCTTTACAGCTGCCTTTTGAAAAAGGTGATAGTTAATTTTTGATGGGTGGCTATTTTTCATTTACGAGAACATCCAATTGGACTACTACAGATCCATGTCTTGAAATCCGCTGCATATTTTCACCATAAAACAAAGAAACAAACAAACAAAAGAACATAGTGGGTACTTAGCCAGCCTCCTTTAGACTAAGCTTGAAATAATGTTTTTGAGGATGAGAGGCAAAACAGATGTCTGTGTTGGCACCGGGACAGTGCTTCAGTCGCTGATCATGTGTTGTCATTGATGAAGCGGTTGGAGCGTCGGCATCAGTTACACAGACAGGGCTTGGGAGCTGCTGTCTATGCATGCTGAATTTCAAAGACGTGGTTCTCAGGGATGCAGTAAGCAGGGTTTGTATGGAGCTGAATGAACCTTCCACGGTCTGAAAGCCCATCTTAGGGAAACAAATATCCAGTTGCCATGGAGACACTTAAGATGGGTGAAAGATAGATTAATCAAAATACAGTAAACTCTTTTTACGAGCTTCCTAAGAAATCCAGTGTGAAGAGAACATGCTGGTCTGGTTCCTCTTATTCTCTCCCTATCATGCAAGAAATCCACCATGGATGTACAATGGTACATATTTATGATATTAAATCCTGTGCAGATACTAGTGAATCCTGAAAGACATAGTTATATAAGCTAAGGGCTAGCACAAGCAAGCCAATGAGTAGTAAATAGATAAATGAAGAGATTTTGAAGTAGAAGAAAAAGCGATCTTTTCTTAAGTTAATTATTTTTAGCCTGGCTTTATCAGAGCTTTAACAGGCTTTATCAGAGCATCTTTATATGTATGTGTGAAAAAATTATCTTATAGTCTCTGCAAGAAAAAGAAAATTATTTTAAAATAAAATTTTAAATTGAAAGAAAAATTGGTCATATATTCTTTGCAGGAAAAAAAATAGAAAGCAGCCTCTGGGAATTTTTGATTATTTAGTAAGTGAGCTACAGTCTCTAGAGAATAAAGGGCTGGAAATAATTCATACTGAGACAGGGACTGCGCTCTACCTTAGCCTGAACACACAGCTAATCCAATCATTCCAACTGCATCATCCCAACTCCAGTACAGGCTAAATAAATAAATGAATTAATCTAAATAAATTATTCAGTTAAATAAATTAGGTGAATAAATAAATTAAATGGCTAGTCCTTCCTTCCCAACAAACTGACAGGTCAAATAAATCTAAATAGTTAATCCAGTTGTGTGAGACGATTCTAGAAGAAGCCTCCAGTAAATCATTGTTGAGCAGTCGATTCAGTTTTTCTTGAATGGCCCAGGATCAGGCAGACTTGCTAGCACAAAGAATCAAGCTGATGTAAGGAGTTTTGGACAGCCTCCAGAAACAGATAAAGGTTCACAGGGTAGACAATGTCCATTCTTGCAGGCAAAGGGCCTGGGGGAAGCCCAGGGGATCAAAGAGAGGCCACAGGCAGGTTCTTAGCTAAAGGGATACAAGATGTGCCTCCCAGGAATTCAGTATAGAGAGGAGCAGTGGTTCTTAATAGAAGTGGATTTTGGCCTAGTAGAGGTGGAGAGAGGAGGACATGGGGGTTACTAATGACATCTGTCATAGTTAGACACAGGTGTCAGCTTGATGGTTAAGGGTTTGAGCTCTGGGCACATTTGTGAAAAATTAGTGGTTGAGTTGGGCCCAGAGCAAACCTGCAGGAGATTGTCTACTGATGGGGGAGGGCTCAGCCTATGGTGGGTGGGATTAGGCCCTGGAATAAAATACAGAGAGCTGGTTGAGGTAGTTGGCATCCTTTTGTACACCTGGCCAGACATGCTGGTCTGGCAAGTAAGGATCGTCTCTCTCAGCTATTGTGTAGAGATGGTGTGACCAATTCCCTCGGCCATGGTGTTGGTGCGTGCTCTCCCATCAAGCTGGACTGAGAACTGTAACCAGACTGTCGTAAGGAAATAAACCCTTTGTTCCCTTAAGCTATTTGATGGTCATTTATCAGCAACCATGCAGGCAACTGCAACAGCATCTAATGGGAAGAAGCCAAGCTCAAAGTCACCGCTAACATCCTGCAATGCATGTTTTTCCTACAAAGGAGAAAAATCATCAGCCATATGGAGAAATCTTAGAATAGGAAGAAGCAGTTCATGGATTCTAGGTAGCATCGCAGATAGAATACAAACTCATGGAACGAAAGAGCCGTCAGGTGTTAGCTGAATTATTAGCAATTAGCTGTGGAATGTGAACCTTGTGTTCCATCCCAAGCTTTGCTATTAATTATAACCAGTAAGCTCTCACCCACTTTGACCTCAGGCACTTACTTTGCTAGATATCAATCACTAGCATCTACCTTCCTTACAGTAAATACAATAGATATTGAAGGCAAGCCAAATGTGGTGGTTCACGCCTATAAAAACGTATTCTGAAGGTTAAGCAAGACAAAATTGCCATGCATTTGAGGCCAGCCTGGGTTACATAGTGAGATCAAGGATTTGAGTGAGATCTGTTGTAATAGTTTAAAATGTGTCCCCCATAGTCTTATGTGTTTGAGAAGGTCATGGCACCTTTGAGAGGCGGTCACAAAGGGTGGGGCTTAAGGTAGATTAATCCCACCCTACCTCCAGGAGGAATCTGCCTTTGTCTTGCAGTCTTGCAGCTCTCAGACTGTCAGATGGGTATGACATAGCCTGTCTTCAGCTTTGGCCAGCCAGCCATAACGCCTCTGCCATGAAAGACTGTATCTCCCCTGTGGAACTGTAAACTGAATAAATCTCCCTTTGTCTCTTAAGTTGACTAACTTTTAGTGTTCTTTCATAGCAATAGTTAAGAGTAACCAGTACACCTGTCAACATTTAAAACCATAAACAGACAAACAAACAAAAAAACTAAAGAGTTCCCACATCAAAGAGTAGAAGAAAGAGTTTATTCTGGAGTCAAATATGAGTGATAATGGAAAATAGTTAGGTTACGGATACCATCAGATTACAAGAACAGAGAAAAAAGAACAGGTGAGGAATCGGAGTTGGGTGAGGGATCGTGAGGATTTAGGGATCGGGCAGTTGGGTTCTTTCGTCTTTTTAGTAAGGTCGATTAATGCGTAGGTTATTCTTCTCTTTTCTTCTTTCTTTCTTTCTTTATCTCTTCTTTCTTTTCTTTCTTCTCTTTCTTTCTTCCTTTCTTCCTTCCTTTTTCCTTCCTTCCTTCTTCCTTCCTTCCTTCCTTCCTTCCTTCCTTCCTCCTTCCTTCCTTCCTTCCTTCCTTCCTTCCTTCTTTCTCTCTCTAAGAAATGGATGCAGGGCAGAAACACAGTGGGTATATTCTCAAAGACAGAAGCACACTTTTGAATGGGAATGTGGTCCGTTGATAGCAGTCAAGAAAAGTTACTTGGTTTTATCCCTTGGGCCATTTGTGTGGTGCCTTTGAATAGATATGAGGTAGACAGCTTGTTATCTTTTAGGTAGTAAGTTTTATAATGTCTTCTGGAGTTTGGTCATTTGGGTTAAGGCACTGAGGTTATTAGGTCAGGCTTGGACTGTCTAGGGCCTCTCACACTAGTGAGACTGATTATTAGCAAGAAGAAAATTTTTTATGTTTTGTCTTTAAACTTTCCTTAAGTTTACAGACTTTAGAAGCTAGCACAGTATTTCTTTTTAACAAAGATTGTAGAGCTGAGGACACAGTGGTACAATGCCCACCTAGTATGCCTACGACTCTGCGTTCCATCCTTGTTACTGCCATATACAACCCTTGCCCTACTCCCCCAAAATTATACAAGTCCAAAGTCTTTTTTTTTTTTCTGAACATGGGTAGTGTAATGGTTGCTCTTAACTGTTGCTTTGAGAGAGCATTCAAAGTCAAACAACTTAAGGGAGAAAAGGAGATTTACTCAACTTAAGTTCCAGAGGGAAGAAATAGACTTTCACGGTAGAGGCGACATGGCTGGTGGTTGAAGCTGGCAGGCTAAGTCACTCCCATTCATATGGCTGGAGGATTCCTGGAGAGTCTCTCTTCTTCCCAGTCTTCTGTTCTGTGGTTCCTTTAATCTGGTCCACTACTGGGAGGTTCCAATGAGATCCAGGCAGGTCTTTGTATTATAAATGTATTGATCTGGATAATCTCTTCAGGTGGTCTCAACTGATCTTAGTTAATGCCAGGTGTGTCAAGTTGACAAACAGGATTAACTATCACAGGTGGATATACCTGTATATGTAGAAGTGTGTACAAGAGGGTATTTGAGTTGTGTGTCTGGAAACAGAAAGATGACATGGGGAATCATCCTGGATTGCTCGACCTCATTATTACTTTGCTCTAGGGTTTCTCAGGCTCCACTTTCCAAAGTCCAGACCTCTGCTATATCCACCTGGCATTTTTTTACATGGTGCTTGGGATCTGGACACAGGTCCTTTTGCTCTCAAGGCAAAGGTCTTCACCACTGAGCCATGTCCCCAGCCCAAGTGCAAAGTCATTTTAAGGAACTCTAGGAAGAAAGAAAAAAATTAGGGGAATCACAAGATAAGAAAGGAGTCCCTCATCCCAGAGTTTGGATCCCAGATCCCATGTAAAAATGCCAGGCTGAAGTGGCATCAACCTAAATTTCAGGCCATGGCGAGCGGAGCCTGGGAAATCCCAGTGTGAAGCAAAAAAGAGGTAGAAGCAATCCAGGATGATGTCCAAAGTCACCCTTGATCCTCTGCAGGGTTATACAGTGTCCTTTGATATACACACACAAAAAATTAAATATATATATTTACTGTAAAAGTGAAAGAAAAGAGGGCAACATAGTCTAGTGGAATATTTGACATTGTATTGGAGATACTAGCACATCAATGTCTGCTTCGATAGAAGTAGATGCAATTCTCTATGAAGTCCTCAATGGGCTTTTCAAATATTTTGGTTCTAATTTTATTATAAGTGTGGTTCATTCTTGAAAACAGCTGTTCACAGATGTAGGTGTCATCGAAAATGATGTTGTCACAGTTACTCTTAACTATTGCTGTGAGTAAGCACCCAAAGTCAAGCAACTTAAAGGAGAAAGGGAGATTTATTCAGCTCACGGTTCCAGAGGGGAGATACAGTCTTTCATGGCAGAGCCGGCATGGCTGGATGGCCAAAGCTGGAAGAGGCTAAGTCACTGCAGACATCTTGGAAGCTGAGAGCTGCAAGACTGCCTCCTGCAAAGGCAGACTTCTCCTAGAGGTAGGATGGGACTAATCCAACTCAAGGCCCACCCCTTGTGACTGCCTTCTTCCAGCAAGGCTTCACCTCTCAAGGTGCCATGACCTTCCCAAACACATGAGACTGTGGGGGACACATTTCAAACTGTGACAGATGTCACGAATAAGATATGATTGTGAAGCAAAGGATGTTTGTTTCTGGAAATATTGGACCCATCAAAGTCTAGGAAAGAGACACAATCAATGTTTTCTTCAAATTGAGTGTTCCATTGTAGCTTTATGCATTCCCTTTGAAAATTGGCAGGAGGCTGGTCAGGTGGCTCAGGCAAAAGTCACGTAGGTAGAAGTGCTTTTCAAAACAACACACAACTGTGTTGGAGAGATGATTCAGAGGTTAAGTCTCTGAAGGACCTGAGTTCAGATCCTGGATCACCGACCCCCTACACACACACACAGACACACACACACATACACACAGAGAAGGATCTGAGTTTAGATCCTGAGTCTCACATAAAAATGCCAGGCAGCAATGGTGGTGGCCTGTACTCCTGGTTCTGGAAGGTGGAGCCTGGGAAATCCTAGAGTGAAGCAAAAAAGAGGTAGAAGCAATCCAGAATAATCCCTTAATTAAGTCACCCTTGGACCCCACAGGGATACACAGTGCTCATTTTCTTTCTCTCATTCTCTGTCTCCAAAATAAGTAATTTTTTAAAATACAGGTTGTTTTTAATATTACAACCATTTTTTTTTTTTAAAGCACACAACTGAAAACAGAAATAACTTTCTGCTTCCTTCAATATAAAAAACAGGGCTGGAGAGATAGCTCAGGGGTTAAGACTTTGTCTCCAAAACAGAAGATCCTGAAATCAGATCCCAGATCCTATGTAAAAATGCCAGGCGGCCTGTACTCTGGCCCTGGGAAATCCCAGAGCCAAGCAAAAAGAACATAGAAACAATTCAGGATGATTCCCACAGTCATCTTTGATCCTCCACAGGGACACATAATGCCCTCTGATACATACACACACACACATACATACACACACACACACACACACACACACACACACACACGAATAAATAAATAAAATATAATAAGTAAAAACAGGAAGGAAACATACATGTCATTCTAGAAAAAGAATATGGTGTTATTCCCAAGTTAATGACATCTGATTAACATACACTTTAAGAGACACCCATAAAGCAAGTTCCCTCACTGTAAAAAATAACTTGAAGTTCCTCACACTCACATTGTGTGTTCCTTATTCTGTTTGCAATAAATACCTTTGGAGGCTTCAAGTTGGGATCATAGTGTTCCAAGAGCTGTGTCTCCTGATTTCACTGTTGCCAAGTGGCTGAATAATCATTTTCTCTCTTATGTTCATGAAATGAGATGATACTAAAAATTCTCTCACTGAATACTTAGCTTGGCTGTGCCAGACCTTCAGGGAACTACACTCTTGGGAAACTCAGCACAAGTTTCACAGGACTCTGCACTTAGCTCTGATCTGCAGAATGCCTCTAATCTGCAGGTAGAAACTTTCTACTTTCCAATTGCATGTAGTGTTCAGTGATGCAGAAACCTCATCGGAGCCGGATTTTCCAAGCGGAACATCAACACTGGTTCTAAGTGGCACAGCAGACATTGGGAAGAACCACCTTAGGGCATGAGCAGCAGTCACAAACCAGTCCCTGAAGGACAACCAAGAGGTGTGATCAGCATCTATCACCTGGCCTGTGAAGAATTGCCCACTGATAGGACCAGCCTATGTGACCTGACCATGCAAAGGACATCAGAGGGGTGTGATGGGTATCTGGGATCTTGGGAAGAAACCCTGAGAGAATTGATGCTGGATACAGAGAGCAAGACTGTGTTCAGGCCATCCAGCTATAGCCCCTTCATATTTATCTTTCCTTAAATTGGTTTATTTAGCAACCCAATTCTGTTTTAATTCTATCCCCCCCCCAATTTTTCTTTTCTTCTTTTTTTTAATCTATTCTTTCCTTTTTAAAAATTTCCTTTCATTAGGGTTTCTCCAAGGACAATAGTTGGCCTGGTTTGTGGGGTATCCCTGCTTAAGGCCTATCCTGAGAGCTGGTAAGTAGTGTTGTCTCTCCTTTCATCCTACCATTAGCTAAAAATTGCCTCATCTCCTCAATGAATTCCTAGAAAACACAAACAAACCACTGCATGAAATAAGGAATAATATGTTCAATAAAGAGAACTATAGAAAACAAAAACAAGAAATGGGAATGAAAAATTGACAAAAAATGCTTTTAAAGTCCCGGCGGCGGCGAGCACCCAGGCCGACTGCGGCTTGGCCTGCGCCCCCCGGCCCGGACCTACCCCAGCCCCCTCCACGCCGACCCGCCCCCGCCCAAGGTGAGTGAGTGAGAGAGAGAGCGAGAGAGAGAGAGAGCACAGCCCAGCCCCCAACCAACCCGGAGCCCCACGTGTCCCGGCAGCGGGGAGCACCCAGGCCGACTGAGGCTTAGCCTGGGCCCCGCCCCGGACCCAAGCCCCTCGCATCCTGCCCGCTGTGCGCCTAGCCACCCCCCTGGATCCCAGGTGAAGAATTCTGCCATTGAGCCAGGGAGCGAAAGAGCCCAGCCTAGTCCTGCCCCCCACCCGGGAGCCACCCGGCCAGCAGCACCGCGCTGCGCAGCCGTCGGCTTTGCCCCCGGGGCCTCGCCCCTCTCCGTGCCGACCTTTCCAGGTCGCAGGTGAAGAATTCTGCCATCAACATCAGACCCTCTGCCTCTCTGTCCCACCGGGGACCTACGCACGTGGTCCACGGAAGACACACTGCTACTCAGAATTCAATAGAGCCCAAAAGAAACTCAAGCAAAATTCTAAGGAACAAAGGGAGCACAGGCCATACATCTGAACTCCACTATAATCATTATACTACATGGGCGAGTTTCTTCTCATCCAGCCCAAAGATAAGCAAACTTTTTCTTTTCACCTTACTGATCCTTTAAAGTATCAATGCTGTAGATCAACTTTCTCATACAGCCACCCCACAACATACAACTTCAGGGAGTACACCACTCACCCCCACATTTCACCAAGAAACTAAATGGTAAAAGTGCACTACCAAACTAATATTCACCCCCTGGTAATATAACCTGACTTAACTGACGTACTAACAGCCTAGTAGCCTCATCTAGGATATAATAATAACAATACACAAACATACCCAATCCAAGGTAAGCACTAGTAATAACTGGCAAACGTAACAATACTAAGTCGATTCAGTGAAAAACACAGAAACTGAAAGGTCCTAAAAAACAAAACAACAATGTACAAGTCAAAGTGCAGATCTACAAGAAACAAAACCCAAGAAGACCAATCTCCTGCCGAAAGAATCAGTCCCATAATGAGGGATTCCGACCAGAACAAATCCACAGAAAATAGCCATGGAAGCCAGACCCAACATAACGACTTTCAGAGTATGATCCTTACCATGATTAATACTATGAAAGAGGAAATCCGAGAAGAGTTAAACAACCGTATCAACCACTTCGAACAGGAACACAACAGGTACTTGGAGGAGTTGAGAAAAACAGTTCAAGAAACAAAAATAGGTATGGAGCAATTAAAACAGTCTCAGGCAGAGTTTAAAATTGAACTAAAAGACAAATTATCTTCAACCCAAAACTCAACAGAGAGTCTTATCAGCAGAACAAATGAGGCAGAAAATAGAATTTCAGATCTTGAAGACAAAGTGGGAGAATTAACCAGCTCAATGGAAGAGATTGTTAAAGCCAAAAAGATACTGGAGAGGAACATTCAAGAGATATGGGACACCCTGAAGAAGCCTAACATGCGCATTCATGGAATACCAGAACAAGAATCCCAAAATACCACACCTGAGGAAATATTTCAATTCATCATAAATGAAAACTTCCCACAATTAAAGAATGAGAGGCCTATCCAAATACAAGAGGCATTTCGCACTCCAAACAGATACGACCAAAATAGAAAATCGCCACAGCAAATAATAGTTAAAACACTCCACATTCAAGAAAAAGAAAAGGTGCTGAGAGCTTCAAGAGAAAAAAAGCAAGTCACTTTTAAAGGTAAACCTATTAGAATAACAAATGACTGCTCAATGGAAACAGTAAAAGCAAGAAGAGCTTGGAAAGACGTACTTCAAGTATTAAATGAGCAAAAATGCCAACCCAGACTGATATACCCGGCAAAACTATCTGTCATGATTGAGGGAGAAAGAAAAGTTTTCCAGCACAAAGACAACTTGAAGGGATACATGTCTACCAAACCAGGCCTTCAAAAAATGCTAGAAATTATACTCAAGCTTGAAGAAAAGAACAACCATATCCAGGAGGACAGAAGGAAAGTATAACACCAAAACATAAATATCAAACAATACACTTACAAAATCCACTAAACATAAAAAATGTCCAGAATTAAAAATAATTTCTCCATTATAACATTAAATGCCAATGGTATTAACTCACCGATTAAGAGACACAGATTACAGACTTGGATTAAGAACCACAATCCAACAATCTGCTGCCTTCAGGAAACTCATCTCACCACAAAAGATAGGCACATCCTAAAAATGAAAGGCTGGTCCAAAATCTTGCAAGCTAATAGAACCAGGAAACAGGCAGGGGTAGCAATTATACTTTCGGACAAGTTGGACTTCAAACCAAAGAAAACCATAAGAGACACAGATGGATACTACATTTTAGTCACAGGTACAATTCACCAGGAAGACTTCACAATACTGAACATTTATGCACCCAATACAGGCCCCTCCACATTCATTAAGAAAACCCTACAGCATCTAAAGCAAGAAATCAACCCCCAAACGATAATTCTTGGGGACTTCAACACCGCCCTCTCAACATGGGATAGATCAACAGGTCAAAAGCTTAACAGAGACACTTTAGAACTTAATCAAACCCTGAAAGAAATGGACCTTACAGATCTCTATCGAACTTTTCACCCATGCACAAAAGAATACACATTTTTCTCAGCAGCACACGGAACTTTTTCCAAAATAGATCACATATTGGGCCACAAAACGAATCTACACATATACAAAAAAGTTTAAATTCTAACATGTGCCCCATCAGACCACCACGGCCTAAAGCTGGACATCCACAACACAACAAACAAGAGAAAATACACTAACTCCTGGAAACTTAACAATATGATGCTGAATGAGAACTGGATTCAGGAAGAAATTAAAACAGAAATTCAAGATTTCCTGAAAGTGAACGATAACGAAAATACAACTTACCAAAATCTCTGGGACACAATGAAAGCTGTCCTAAGAGATAAGTTCATAGCTCTTAATGCCTACATCAAAAAAATGGAAACATCAGAAATAAATAACCTAACGATGCAGCTTAAGGCTTTAGAGAAACTTGAGCAATCTGATCCCAAAAGTAGTAGAAGAAAGGAAATTAGCAAAATAAGGGGAGAAATATCTGAAATCGAGACTAAGAAAACGATAGAAAAAATCAACCAGTCAAAAAGCTGGTTCTTTGAAAAAATCAATAAGATAGATACACCCCTAGCTAAATTAACCAAAAGCAAGAGAGAGAAAACCCAAATTAACAAAATTAGAAATGAACATGGAGTAATCACTACTGATACCCAAGAAATCCAGAGAATTATAACATCATATTTCAAAAACTTATACTCTGTGAAGTTTGACAACACACAAGAGATGGATGAATTTCTAAGTAAACACATCTTACCTAAATTGGATCAGGAAGTTGTGAATTACTTAAATGACCCTATAACATATAAGGAAATTGAGGAAGTAATCTCGAATCTTCCCACCAAAAAATGTCCTGGACCAGATGGATTCAGCACAGAGTTCTACCAGACATTTAAGGAGTCAATAACACCAATACTCCTTAAACTGTTCCATCAAATAGCAAAGGAAGGAACACTACCAAATTCCTTCTATGAAGCTAATATCATCTTAATCCCAAAACCTAATAAAGATTCACTTAAAAAAGAAAACTATAGGCCGATCTCCCTGATGAACACAGACGCAAAGATTCTCAACAAAGTCTTAGCAAATCAGATTCAAAAACATATCAAAAAGATCATTCACAGGGACCAAGTAGGCTTCATCCCCGGCATGCAAGGTTGGTTCAACATACGAAAATCAATAAATGTAATTCATCATGTAAACCAGTCCAAAGTCCAAGACCACATGATACTCTTGATAGACGCAGAAAAAGCCTTTGACAAGATCCAACAGCCTTTTATGATCAAAACGCTAGAGACAGTAGGAATGGAAGGAACCTTTATCAATATAATAAAAGCTGTATACAACAAGCCCATAGCAAGGATTATGCTCAATGGGGAACAATTAGAAGCATTCCCACTTCGATCAGGAACTAGACAAGGCTGTCCACTCTCACCACTTCTATTCAATATTGTACTTGAAGTCTTAGCTGAAACCATAAGACAAGAAAGGGACATAAAAGGGATTCAAATCCAAATTGGCAAGGAAGAAGTCAAGCTATCCCTATTTGCAGATGACATGATCTTATACCTGAGGGATCCCAAAAACTCCACCAGGAAGCTCCTGGAACTAATTGAGAAGTTCAGCAGGGTGGCAGGATACAAAATAAATGTGCAAAAATCAGAGGCCTTTCTATATGCCCAGAACAAAAGGAGTGAAAAAGCCCTGAGAGAAATCATCCCATTTACTACAGCCCCTAAAAAAATGAAATACCTTGGTATAAACCTAACCAAGGAAGTAAAAGACCTTTACAATGAAAACTTTAAAACCCTAAAGAAAGAAATTGCTGAAGACACCAGAAGGTGGAAAGACCTCCCATGCTCCTGTATTGGCAGAATCAACATCGTAAAAATGACCATCCTACCAAAGGCAATATACAAATTCAATGCTATACCAATTAAAATCCCAAAGCAATTCTTTAAAGAAGTTGACCAATTACTCTCAAAATTCATATGGAGGCACAAAAGACCTAGGATAGCAAAGACAATCCTGAGTAACAAAAACACGTCTGGAGGTATTACCATACCGAACCTTAGTCTATACTACAAATCCATAGTTATAAAAACAGCCTGGTACTGGCTCCAAAATAGACACACAGATCAATGGATAAGGGTTGAGGACCCAGATATAAGCCCACAAAAATACAGCCATTTGATCTTCGACAAAGGGGCCCAAAGAATCCAATGGAAAAAGAACAGCATCTTCAACAAATGGTGCTGGCAAAACTGGATCTCCACATGCAGAAGATTAAAGCTGGACCCGTACTTGTCACCATGTACAAGACTTAATTCCAAATGGATCAAGGACCTTGATATCAGGCCAGAGACTATAAAAATCATAACTGAACGGATAGGGAACTCCCTTGAGCTGATTGGGCTAGGTCAACAGTTCCTAAACAGACATCCAATGGCACAGTCACTGCTACCAACTCTCAACAGTTGGGATCTTGTGAAATTAAAGAGCTTCTGTTCAGATAAAGAGATTGTCACACGAGCTCAAAGACAACCCACAGAATGGGAGAAAATCTTCACTAACCACATATCTGATAGAGCTCTACTGTCCAGAGTGCACAAAAAACTTAGAAAATTAAACACCAAGGAAACCAATGGCCCAATTAAAAAATGGGCCCTGGAACTTAAAAGAAATTTTACCAGAGATGAAATTATAATGTCTAACAAATATCTTAAAAAATGCTCCACTTCTTTAGCCATTAGGGAAATGCAAATCAAAACCTCCCTGAGATATCATCTCACCCCGGTCAGGATGGCAAAAATCCACAATACAAAGAACAACAAGTGCTGGAGAGGATGCGGAGAGAGGGGAACTCTGCTACATTGCTGGTGGGAATGCAGGCTCATACAGCCATTCTGGCGAGCCGTCTGGAGATTCTTAAAGAAATTAAAGATTGAAATGCCATATGACCCTGCTATTCCACTTTTGGGAATAACCCCCCATACAGCAGAGGTTCGCCTCGATAGCACAAGCACGACTATGTTCATAGCAGCACTGTTTACAATAGGAAAGTCATGGAATCAACCTAAATGTCCAACAGTTGACGAGTGGATAAGGAAACTATGGTACATCTATACAATCGAGTACTACTCAGCCATCAAAAATGATGAATTACTGGAATTTGCTGGGAAATAGATGTCATTAGAAACAATTATATTAAGTGAAGTATCCCAATCCCAGAAAGTTAAGCGCCGTATGTACTCCCTAATAGGTGGCTCCTAGTACCAAACTCACCCAGCCCACATTGAGACACTCAAGGGTAAACCTATGTAATACGGTAATTGCAAGGATTGTGAACAGGAGGGATGGGGTTGGAGGGCCACACCAGACACAAGGAGAGAGGGGACCATGTTACAGCAGAGAAAATCGACCTCCAAGGAATGCAAGTAAGTAATGTGACACCTGGATAAGTTCACAGACGTTCGTTCCTGATCATGTACAACTGAGGGGGTATGATCTCACCAGAAAGGGAGGGCATATAGTCTGGCAGATGAAAAGAGATCATTTTGCAAATGGGTGACTGATCCCTCCCTCACCGAGGTTTCCTGCTTTTATTACATCTACCCTTGAATGTGCTATTATAACAAGACTCCAGTTTAACAGTTTTTTGTCTCTGACCAGGGGGTGACATACAGTGCCCATGAGGATGGAGTGAAGGGCACTGCAGGAGCAGCAAAACTGCAAAAGAAAATCAACAAACCACAATCCAGAACTTCAGAGACTCTATATCATCCACATAGAACTAAGCCAGCCTAATCTCCCCCCATCCTGAAACTCAGGGACATCTGCGGAAGAGGGGGCGGTAAGATTGTAAGAGCAAAAGGATGGGGGGAGCAATGATTTGAAGAGTCTCCACACTAGATAGGGCTGAAGCAATCATAATAGGACTTTGCATGCCCTGTGCCATGTCCGTCACACTATTGACCTCACAAAGTCTAACATCAGCTAAAGGCACTAAGATCCTTGGAGGCAAGGGATTGATGGCCACAGAAGTGTTCCTATGCTTAAGGGGAACAGGAGAAAGGGTTCAGTGAAATGCCACTGGGTCCTTTTATGTCATCAGAAAGGAGGACCAAGAGGAGAGTTAGGCATACATAATAAAGGACTCTCTGGGAATTGAGGGGGAGGCACTGGGAGATGGGGAGGAAGAGAGGGGGAGCAGGAGGTTCGGAGGGAGGAGGAGGAGGGAGGGAACTGGTCTACCTATTAAGTTTGTATGAGCAGAAATAATAATAAAAAATGTTAAAAATAAATAAATAAAAATACAAAAAAAAAAAAAAAGTGTAATGTGTAGGCCAGTGAGATAGCTAGGTGGGTAAGGAGTCTGCTCACAAACCTGGAGACCTGAGTTCAATCCCCAGAAGTCCACATGGTACATGTGTGTACCTGTCTCTCTCTCTCAAATAAATAAATAATAAATATTTAAAAATACATTATGAGTGTGTGTGTGTATGCATGCACATGTGCATCTATGTGCCGCATGCATGGATATCTGAGAATAACTTTTAGGATTTGGTTCTTTTTGCTACCTTATGGATTCCAGAGATTGAACTCAGCTTATCAAGCTTGTGCATCAAATGCTTCACTAGCTGAGTCACCTCATCAGCTTGAGCAGAAGAATTTCATGTTAAAAGTATAAAAAGCATTTTCAGTAGAAATCATAGAAAATTTCCAAAATCTTGGGAGATGTCCATCTAGGTGTTATGACCAATCCAGCATCAATCAAACACCACACATTAAATTAAATATTCCACACAAAGCAAGCTTTACTGTCAGTGGTCCTGAGGATATTTCTGTCCAAATGGATCAAGACTCCCCCCACCCCCCCAGTCTAGATTTTTTACTGAATTTTTAAAGGCAAAAACCAGTATCACAAGCAATTTCCATGGCTTCCGTGGTTTTAACTCAGGGACAGGAAAACGTTTGTGGTTGCACAGCTGGGTTATATGTTCTTGCAAAACAGGATATAGCTGTCAGGCACTAACAGGATGGGGGTGACCTAGATTTTCAGTCAGGTGGGCTAAAGTTGTAATCAACTTGGCACGAGCTTTTGACAATGTTTTTATGGTAAATGCTTTATGGAGTCTAAAGGTCCACCACATAGATATGGGAAATGATTGACATGAAACACAAGATCAAAAATGAATCTCCCCATATAATGTTAAGTAAAAATGCCAAATACATGGAACAAAGAAAGTATATTGAAAGTTGAAAGAGAGAGACACTAAATCAAATACTAAGGAAGGCTTACCAAAATAACAATGGATTTTTTGACTTTAAAAGCTAGAATGACTTTTTAGTGGTGCACTTAAAACATTGAAAGAAAACTGCCAACCCAAACTATTATTATACCCAGCAAAAGCATCTGTTATAACAGAAAGAGAAAGAAAAACTTTCCATAGTAAAAAATTTCCATTTCACTAATTTGTTTTTTGGTCTTTGTTATTTCTTTCTATCTATTTCTTTTGGGTTTGGCTTGCTCTTGTTTTTCCTGCAATTTTTTTTTGGGGGGGATTCTTCAACTTGCAGCCTGACAAGTGAGGTTTTCCCCTCTCTCAGCAATTCCTGTGGGTATGGCATGGCCCTTTCCCTTGGCTCCAGGTGTTTGGTATGAACTTTCTTGCCAAGTTGGACCAAGAAATGTAACTGAAACTCATAAGAATAAAACCCCCCTTTTTGTTCCCCTAAGCTGTTTGGTTGTGAATTTATTAGCAACCTGCTGACAAAGCCGTAACAGACTCCAAGTCAGCGTATAGAAGACCAGGACACAGAGATCCGGGCTGTCACCTTTAGCAGCCTGAGGAGCTCTGTTTCCATTTAGGGATCCTGACTCAGGCAGACTCAGGATTCCTGCTTTTGGTACAGAGAAGAATTTCAGGATTAACCAGTATGAGGCAGTGGGGGATTTATTAAAGATATTTTTAATGAAGGGTTTAAACATGAGGATTAAGAGGAAGAGTAGAAGCTCAGGGAAGCAGAGAGTGCTATACTCAAGTGTGGGTGAAGGCTTCGCAAGACAAAGTCATCAAAAGTAGGACATACCCAGTGTGTGTGTGTGTGTGTGTGTGTGTGTGTGTGTGTGTGGACTCCTCAAGTGAGTTGTATTAATATTAGCCATGTGTACTATCTTGTCATCTGTTATGGTTTGAATGTGAATTACTACTCCTTAGGCTCATGTGTGTGAACTCTTAGCTGGTGCTAATGTTTGGGAAGGTCATGGTGCCTTTAAGAGGTAGAACCTTGCTAAAGAAAAGCACATGGGGAAGGGGAGTCTTGAGGTTCAATAGCTGGGTTTTTCTCTAGCTGTTCTCTATTCTTGCTGTCTTTGCCTTCTTTTGGGCTTCATGGCTGCCTTAACCTGAGCTGGCCTCCTGCTTCTGCTTCCAGACATGCCTTTCTGCTATGTGATGACTGCCATCAATATCCCATCTGGAATCAGGATCCTAATCCATAGCTTTTCTCCCCTCTGTTACTTGAGTCTGAGTATTTTCTGACAGCCAGAAGGGGGAAAGTGGCTGCAATAGCATCTTTCAAGTTACATCTCGAAATATTGTGAGAAATCTGTTTCCCTCCCTTTCTCTTTTTGACCAGTAGAATTCTAGGGTGGCTTTGGATGTGCCTTGGCACTCCTCCCATGTCATCTGATATGGTAAAAAACAGAAACCACCGGCATTGCACAAAGGGCTGAGTTTATGTCCTTACCCTGTGACATGGGGATCCTTGCAAGATTCCTAGAAAACTGCAGGTTTGTAGTTGGAAAGGGAGCAATTGTTAGTTGAGTAGGAATTTGTTTCCTGCTAGTGGGAGGCTTCACTCACACTAAATAGTTTTCCCTGTATTTCTATCACACTTCAAACACACTGTAGAGGTATTTGTCCATTGATATTTATTGTAGTAGTATTCACAACAGTTAAATCATGGAACCACCCTAGGTGGGGCAGATAAGCATAGCAATTAACTTGGAGCCTAAGACCCTGTAACAGTTACTTTTAACTATTGCGGTGAGAACAGAGGTGGCATGGCTGCTGGCCAAAGCTGGAAGAGACTAAGTCACTGCAGACATCTTGGAAGCTGAGAGCTGCAGACTACTTGCAGCAAAGGCAGATTTCTCCTAGAGGGAGGGTGGAACTAATCCAACTCAAGGCCCACCCCTTGTGACTGCCTTCCTCCAGCAAGGCTCCACCTCTCAAGGTACCATGGCCTTCCCAAACACATGAGACTGTGGGGGACACATTTCAAACCATGACAGACCCCTTGTTTGTCTTAGGCTAAGCACACTCTCCCATTTTCTGGTAATGCAGCTGAAATACTTTACCTGGAAACACACTCCTTCCAAAACAATGCATTGAGCAACTCAGGATGTCCCACTGCATTGGGTCATACCCATGACTCGCCAAAGAATGGACTAGGTTTCTCTTCTCTTAGTAATCACCAAATTCAGTTTCTATTCAAATGTTGTCATGTCATCCCCCACAGGCTCATATGTTTAAATCCTTAGTTGATGTTTGGGAAGGATATGGCAACTTGAGGAGGTAGAGCCTTGCTGGAGGAAAGCATGTTACAGGGGGTGGATCTTGAGGTTGATTAGCCCTACTCTGCTTTTGGGGGGAAATTGACTCTTGTAGTTTGCAGCTCTGAGCCCCCATGATGGATATGTCTTAGCTTCCTTCCAGTTTCTGCCAGCCATCCATGCCTTTTCTTCCATAATGGACTATTTTTCCTCTCTGGAATCATAAGCGAACTAAATCTTTTTTTCTCCCTTAAGTTGCTTTGAGTCAGAGAAGATTAACCAGTACAAATATTATTACTAATAAATCTGGGTACAAAAAATTGAGGAGCCTATCTGGCCTGAACTGGTTTTGGGTGATGCTGCAATTACTTTTCTTATTTCTTTGAGCCAATATTCATACACAAAGTATGGGAGAAAGGAAGATTATTTGGCTTATGTTTTCAAGGGGAGAGACAAAATCCATTATGGCAGGAATTGCTTAGTAGAAGGCATGGCTGGAGGCAGCAGCAGGAAGCCAGATCAAGTCACTATAACCATCAGAAAGGCAGAGAACTCAAGAGCAAACTGAGAGGAAGCAGGGCTGGACCACCAAAACTTTTCTCCCACAAGGCTCTGCCTCCTAAAGTTGTCATGGCCTTCCCAAATGATAATGTTGGCTAAGGTTCAGATACATGAGCCTGCAGGGGACTGCCAGCATTCAAAACATGACAGATGAATACATAACAAGGCTACAATGTGTGCTGAAGTGACGATTTAGGGAAAATCCTCTATTTGCCATCTTATCCTTATGTATATAATTGGACATAGATATTAGAATGACATGCATTGTGAGAGGGTACATGTCCCTTAGTAGTCAGCCTCTTATTCCTTTAGATTACATAAAAGAGACCCCAGTCAGCAACCTGGAGCCCCTGAGTCTCTTCTCATGTAACCCACTGCTCTCTTCAACGTCCCCTGAATTTCCCATTGCATCCCTTTGAATACAGTCTCCTCACTACTTTGTCAATGGATGTGTGCCCACATTTTCAGTTCTTTGAATAAGAGGCTGAGAATCTGGCTACACCTGTCACTAGCCCTGATCACTGGTGACAGAGGTATCCAACAGGAAAGGTGGCACATATATACACAAGGGAACGTGGTTTTCATCCATAAAGAATGACGTTATATGCGGGAAGATGGATGCGAATGGAGAAAATCATACTCAGTGAATTAAGTCGGTCTCATGTTTCCTCTCTTTTGTAGTTCCTAGACTCTACATAATTTATAGAATCTTTCATGTATATAGTTGATGAAAATAGAAGTAAGCCCGTTTAGGGAACAAAGGGGACTGATGGGAGGGGTGACAGAAGAGTCTGGGGTGTCATGGATCTAAATGTGAGCCTTGCCACACAGGCTCATGTAGAGTTAGACATTAAGCACGTTAAACACAAAATGACTCAAGCTGCCCTCTCCTTCTGATGTACAAGTTCAGACAAAAACCCTTCACAGTTCCCAGTCTACTTACATAAGGGAGCTCCATCTTCCCAAGGATGGCTCACAGCCCCAATCCACCTGCACCTAAGATAAACTGGCACATTTTCCCAAGGACTTTCACCCACCCCAGGGTGAGTGCCCCTTCCCATCCCAGTACTTTTCCAACTACATGCCCTTGGCCTACAGTCATGCTTCTGCCCTTTCTCATCCTGATTACATGACCATGCCCAATAAGAGACCCCCAAAACTAGACTTTCTCTCTCTGCCTCTCCCTACCTTTCTTTGCCTCTGTCTGCCTCTCTCTGCCTCTCTCTCTCTGCCTTTCTCTGCCTCTCTGCTTTTCTGTCAGTTTCTGAGACAGCCATGCTGCTTGCTTGTTTTATCCTCCTGCTTGCTTGATAATAAATCTCTTTTGTACATTATGTGCTAGTTTTGGTGCGACTTTGTATCCCTGATCTTCTGAGTTGGGGGGCTTTCCCAAGAGCCCCCACAAAGGGGATGGGACCTTTAGGATATAACACCTGGCTGGAGGAAACACATCACTGGGAATGGGCCGGTATTTTCTTTCTTGTTCTCTCTCTGCATTCTGATGCAAACTGTGTTATGAATTGACCTCCTACCTCAAACACCTTGCTTCCACTGTGCTGCTGTATCCTCCATACCTTGACTTATATTATGGAACCATAAGTCAAATATTAAACTCTCTCTCTCTTTTAGTTGCTCAAGTAAGAGTATTTTCTTACGACAACAGAAGAATACCTGCAACAAGGTAGGTACACTCAACATAGGCAAATATGAAAACACAAAACTATAGGGGGAAACAATAAACAAAGAAAACTTGAAAAGAACTAAGGGCTTCCTGTCATGCACAGGATCTTCAATTTGATTCTCCCATGTGCTAGTTAGATACAGGTGTCACCTTGGTGATTCAAGGCTGAGTTCTGGGCACATCTGCAAAGAACTGGTAGTTAAGTTGAACCCTAAGCGAGGCTGTAGGAGATTGTCAGCTTGATGCAGGAAGGAAGATGGAAGAGGCAGCCCAGGATGGGCCGGACATTCCCTGAGAGAATCCAACAAGGGTTGGTTCAGTCCTTCGTCATTCTTCAGCATACTCTTCAAGCTTGCAGACTGGTAAGTGGAGTTCCCTCTCTCAACAACCCTGTGCAGATGGTGTGGCCAGTTCCCTCAGCTTCTGGTATTGGGGTGAACTCTCCTGCTAAGCTGGACCAAAAACTGTAGCTAAGAATGATAAGAAAAAAACCTCCTTATTTCTCTAAGCCATTTAGGTGTGAATTTATTGGTAAGGTGCAAACTGTCACCATAAATAAATAAGTAAATACTTTAACCTTGATGACAAAAAAGTTGTTGTATGTTTTCTGCCAAGTGTGTAAGTCACCATCTCTTCACGAATGTGCAGATGTAATTTCTTGTGTCTTTATAGATCTTTGTGTCAGGATCAAATCCTTAGCCAGTTTTGTTAGGCATTCTTCCACAAATTGCTATTATGCGTGTCAACCTACTATGTGTCATAACTGTCTCAACACTTCAATAAATTCTAGCTCCAGAAGATGGAAGACCCTATGAACCAATAAAGAACTAGGCAGCATCAACCTTTGCTTCAGGAATGTTTGCAAATGAGTTTACCAAGGCAACAGCTGTTTCTCTTGGTAAATTAATCTTATCAAGAACTTTGTGTGCTCACCTGCACAGATAGCAAGCCTTATCAAGGAAAAAAAGTTGTTTTCTCCATCCTTTTTTCTCATACATGATAGGCAAGTGTTCCAACACTAAACTACACCCCCAGTCTCTCTGCATACTTACTTAAAAATTCACAGTGTCCACCAATCCTAAACCACCGTGTCACACACGTCACTCAGTCTCCAGCAGCTTTAGATTTGCCTTACATCTCAGAGTCTGCAGCAGTCTCTGCTGAACTACTGAGAAGACATGGTGAGCCTGATATGTTCATGGTACAGTAAGTCTAATTCGTACGCTTGCCTCAGCTTGACTGATGGGTTATGCTGTGTTGGAGTTTGTAGAAATGCTAGCAGTCAGCCCAGAGTCCTCTTTTATATGCAGGAACAAATCCCCACAAGATGTTTTTGAAAATCCAGAAATCCTTGAATTACTCTCTCTCCATGCAGCTTGTGTAAGGGATTGTATCTAAACATGAAACATATCTTAAATTAGTTTAGTTATATATCATTTGATGCTGATGTTTGTACTCCTAGAAAAAGTTCTCCATATCATTTGAGGTGCCTTCTGGCAAATGACTAAATTTCCATTATTATGCTTGTAAAGTGCTTAAGTGGCCTTCTGAGTGCTAACATGGATCCATCAAAATTGAGTCATCTATGGGATGTGTTGAATAACAGCACAGAAACATTTTATTTCCATATTAACATGTCTTGTGGCATTAGTAATTGAATCTATATTTTAAAATCATATTTTCAGTTAAATGCCTAACACTGTTATTGAAATGTACTTAATTTTTTAATTGCCTTCTTAATGTGATCTGAAGTTCATATTCTTTTTTTCTGGTTTTACAAGCATATTGAGTACTTATCTCTGTTTCCCTCCATCCCCCTCTCATTAATCCCCCTTCCTTTCTCTTCCTCAGTCCATCCCACTCCCTCCCACCCTCCTGCCTATCTGATTCTATGGATCCCAGTGTTCTCTCTGGTTTGCCTACTCTTTTTTTTTTTTTAATTTTTCTACTTTTACAAGCATATTGAACTTATCTCTGCTTCCCTCCATCATCTCTCCCTCCCATCCCTCCATCAATCCCACATTCCTGCCTGTCTGCTTCTATGGATCTCAGGATTGCCTCTGGCTTGTCTACTCTTGTGGGGGTTGAAATATACTTAATTTTACTCATATTTGCAAAGCGTGTGGAATAAATACTACCAGTCTTAGTATTATTTTCAATTTTGGGATGGATTTGTTCTCCCAGTCACAAAGAGTTTAGCATAAACACATCATGCATACTATTTAAAAGTAATTTCTTTTTGTCACCTGGGAGAATTTGGGTGGAATATTTCTCCAAACTTATGTGTTTTGATAGTCAATCAATAACTATGGTTTCCGTCACTCAGATTACATGAATATATACT
The DNA here is from genome assembly GCA_023101885.1 of Typhlomys cinereus. Lineage (NCBI taxonomy): Eukaryota > Metazoa > Chordata > Mammalia > Rodentia > Platacanthomyidae > Typhlomys > Typhlomys cinereus. The sequence goes on along the minus strand of JALPQD010000021.1, from coordinate 11,537,882 downwards.
GAGATTGACAGAATATGTATTGGGTTTAATGTGATTTTTTTGTTGTATTCTTTTAGTTTTTCTAGAAATTCATCAGTTATGATTAACATGGAATGAAACATAAATGCATGTACTATTCAATCAGTTACATAATGTTGTAATCTGTGGAATCCAATGTCTTTTCTTATCCTATCCACTATATTTAACCTGTTTCCCCCAAATTAATTTGATAATCCAAACATTTGTCTTCTATTTTCTGTTTTATTGTTTGAACCCTGAGAAGAACTTACATAATACCTTAATGCTTTACTTAGAATTTGGGAGAAATAGAATTTTAAACTGGACAAGCCTGGTAATTACCTTAACCTTGTGATCTAAGGTAACATCCCAGGAACTAGACACAGCAATGTCATGTGTCTCCTAAGGTGACATCTTGAGAGGTTCAGAATCACTTCTGTGACATTTCTGCAAAAAAAATGTGCAATTAGAATTTGTCATGAAGATACCTCAGATAAACCTTTGAGTCATTTTCCCTTGGCTGCTCGGTGACCTTCAGTCTGTCTCATGGTCCCATTCAGTTCTGGCGCTGACTACAAAGAGTCTGCAGTTAATTCCATGTTGTGGGGTACTGCCTCACTTTGAAGGGTGACAGTCATCACTGGTCTAACACCCTTCATTTTGTCCCTTTCCAGGCTCTGTTTGCTGCATCTTTGACTTTTTTCCTCCTGAGAAAAAAAGGTTTATTCCAATACTTTTGGGGTTACCATAGGTTCCAGGACTAATTGATAGGTATCTTTATGACCAAATTGGGCAGTTTTTGAGCATCCATGCTAGGAGGTCTTTGAAGTTCTTTGAAGGTCCTGAAGGTTACTGTGAAACCAAGGATGAAGTTGTGATTCCATTTGGCCTGCAGTTGTATACAGAACAAGGAAAAGATTCCTTTCATGACTCGTTATTCACCTTTCTTATTTTTTTTCTTTCTGTTCTGGTGGGGGGCAGGGAGGGACACCACTCTTCGACTTTACTACATCCTTAACTAAAAGATCAGTTGACACTTAAAATTTTTCCATACATGTGTATATGGGATGTGCATATATATGCATTTGCATGTAGGTGAGTGCACGTGTCTAGGTATATGTATATGACTACTTGAGTGTGTATGTGCCTTTGGAGGCCCAAGGGTGATATCAGGAAATCATCTTCTATTGTTCTTCCACCTTATTGTTGTGAGTTTGGGTCTCTAATTAAGCCCAGGGCACAACATTAGGGCTCATCTGGCTAGCCAGCTTTCTCTGGGATTTCCTATAACTAAAAATCACAGGAGGGCCACCATATATGCTCTGCATTTTTAAGTGGGATCTGGAAATCTGAACTGAGGTTCCTTTGCTTGAGAGGCAAAGATTTTAACATTGAGCCATCTCCCTAGCCTATTTGATGTCATTTCTTATTTAAAAAATGTTCTATAAACAAAAACTTGTATGACTGGTTGTGCTCTAGCTAGTTCTAGTCATGAACCTGACACTGAGATGTAGTACTTTAGGCACACCCATGAAGAATTACTTAGCTAAGGCAGGTTTCTGTGAGATGCTATGGGAAATGGTCTTAATTGTGTAACCAATGTGGGAAGACCCAGTCCACAGTGGAAGAGACCACTCTTGGGCAGGTGGATTAAGATAGAGAACTAGCTGGAATTTGGGAAGCTGACAAGCTGTGTTGCCGTAATGGTCCTTTACCTCTGCTGTTTGTTGTGGATGTGATGTGATGAGTTCCCTCGTGCTGGTGGGACTCTCCTGCTATTAATTATAACTTGGAATTGTAAGCCAATGAAATCTCTTCTCCTAAATGATTTGAGTCAGGTATTTATCATAGCGTACCAGTTAGAGTAGGCATCAACTTGACAACAAAGGCAGAGGCTTTGGGCACATTTGTGAACAATTAAGGCAAACCCTAAGCAAGCCCATGTGAAAATATCTAATTGATGTTGGAAGACCCAGCCTTGGTGGGTGGGATTATTTCTTGGATAGGTGGATAAGACGGAGAGAGATGGTTCAGCACATTGGCATACTGTAGCATATTAACATGCAGGCATTTCAGCAAATGACAAGCTTTGCCCCTCTTTCAGCAGTCCTGTGGAGATGTTATACCTGATTACCTTGGCTTCTGATGTTGGTGTGATTCTTTCTGGTACTATGTAAGCTATCCAACAGGGAGGAAGCTTTCAGCCCAATTCCACTTGATTTTTTTTGTCCATGTCCTATTATCCATGTATATTACATCTTTAGTCATAGTAAATAGTATAATTGAATAGTAAATAGTAATACTGTCAGTTTTTGGAGAGCAACCAAGAGTAATGGTAAAAAGCCTATACTGTTTGAGACCTTTCTGATTAACAACTTATCAGTAAATATTATATACTTTTTACTTGTAGTATTATTTAATTGCCTACAGGTTCTAATTGGAGTATCACAGTGTGTTTTTTTTTTTATTTTGCCCTACCTTCCTTTCTCTATGTTCCCCTGCATAAAGAATGTCTGTTCTTATTCTTTTTTTAAAAGAAAATTTTTTTCTACATATTAATAATTTAGGACATTTCTACAACCAAATATATTTTATAGTATAAGATGAATGTATCATCTACCCGTAATGTGTTTGCAGGCTGGAGAGATGGTTCAGGGGCTAAGACTCTGCCTCACAAGCAGAAGGTCCTAAGTTTGGATCCCAGGTCCCATGTAAAAAAATGCCAGGTAGAAAGGGTGGGGGCCTGCACTTCTGGCCCACCAGGGAAAACCAGAGAAAAGCAAAAAGGAGGTAGAAGCAATCTAGGGTGATTCCCGAAGTCACCCTTGGTCCTCCATAGGGGCACACAGTATCTTCTGATACACGCACGCATGCATGCACACAAAATAAGTAAATAAATTTTTTAAAAAAAGTAATGTATTTGTATGTCAGGTTGACAAAGGATAGAGTATATCAGCAGATAGACACAGGTGTCAACCTAACAAATGAAGACTGAGATTTTGGGTAAATCTGTGAAGAATTGGTAATTAAGGCAAGTACTAGAAAGCCTGTATAAGATGAGCTAATTGACACTGGAAGACCCAGCCCATAGTGTCTGGTACCACTCCTTGGACAGGTGGATAAGCTGGAGAGAGCTAGTTCAATACTTGAATACACTTTGGGCATATTTTGACAAACTTTCAGACTTGCAATTGAGAAGGTTTCTCTCTCTCTCTTAGCAATCCTGTGGATATGGTGTGACCATTTACCTTAGCTTCTAATGTTGGCATTGGACCCTACCAACCACCATGCTGATGAAGTATCACCAAGAATCAGGAGCAAGAATAAAACCTCTCATTCCCCCGAGTTGTTCAGTCACATATTTATCAGCATCATGAAGATGAAGTACAATTCACAGCTAGGAATTTATGAAACAAAGACAATGCCAATAAGCCTAAACTTCCCTCAAAGTTAAGATTTTGTTAGCTGTTTCTGTAGCTTGCTGTTTGAAAGGATACCCAGGAGTTCTTCCTCAGTGATGGATTGATAAGCGATGACCTGGTTGCTCTTCTCACACTCAAGGTGTCTCTCTGGAGGTCACATGTTGCCGTCATGTGCTATGTCCCATGTGATGTGAGCTGGGACAGAGGATTGTGAGTCTTTATTCCATGAAATTCCCTGATTTGGGTTTCGATGTGCTGCTCTCAGTGGCTACATCCATGGAAGTTTTAGCATCTGAGATATGTGTTATCCCTGCAGCAGTTTGGTCAGAAGTGTGATCTGTTTGTATAGATAATTATGATAGGTTGAGGAAAAAGACTTTTGCTTGTTTTGTTTTTTGAGACAGGGTTGCAGGTATCCCAGATTAGCTTTGAACTTGCTATGTAGTCTGAGGATGACCTTGAACTACCAGTCCTCCTTCCCTCACTTCCATGTGCTGGGATCATAGGTATGTGACATCACATCTGTCCACCTTTCTTTTCTCTTCTTCTTCCTCCCTTCTTCTCTTCTCTCTCCCTCTCTGGTCCTTCCTTTCCCTTCTTCTTTTCTCTGTCCCTCCCTCTCTCTTTCCCTTTCTCTCCCTCCCTTTCTCTGTCTCCCTTTATCTTCCTCTCTTCTCTCTCCCCTTCCCCATCTGCCTTCCTCTTCTCCTTCCCCCCTCTCCTCCTTCTGTATAAATAGAATCTCTCACCAGTCTAGAATTTACCAAGTAGGTTAATCTGACCAACCAGCAAGCCCCAGGGATCCACCTGTCTGTGTCCTCATTGACGGGATTACAAACACATGACATCAATCTTATACTTTTCTTTTTAATGTGATATCTGGGCATGGAACTCCTTTGTTCTTGAAGGCAAGCAGTTTACTACCTGAGCTATCTGCCTATTCCTTTATTTTGGTTTTGTGGAACAAAGTCTCACTTTAGCCTGTAACTTACTTTGTAGTGCAGGGTTAGCCTTGAACTCATCGATAATACCCCTCACGTTCTGGGATTACAGAAAAATATCACTTTATTGCTAAACATAAAAAAATCTAAAATTTTTGTTCACAATCCATGCAAAACACAGCTAAATTATTCTGAAGCAAGCTGATGATTATTTTTTAAGCAGAATTGTCTTTTTGGTGTGATTAGGCTTTATTAATTACTCTCTTGTTCCATATTTAGAATGAAAAGGTGGGTGTCATTACCCAGCGCAGCTGGAGTCCCAGTAGCAGCCCGCCCACACCAGAGCGGGAGGTTCTCATCTCAAACTCCACCAGGATCACAAGACCCTGTAAGTATGTAAATTAGACCTTCTTGAACTCTGGGGACATTGCTGAGAATGAAATATCCTTTCATTCTGAAAACATTCCCGAGGTGGGTCAAGCATGACCTAATCATAACACAAAGGATTCTCTTCATGACCAACGGGAGGGAACCCTCTGTGTGTCCATGAATGGGTACGCTGTCTACTCCCATTAAAAATTGAAAGCCTGGGAAATTCACTCCCTGGTTTGTGTGATTCACCCAGTAACAGCTGAAATAGCATGAAATGCATGCTGGGAACAGCCAATGCCTTCTTTCTGTTCATTTTTGGGGAAGCTTAAGATGTAGTTTTCTTTCTTTTCCTTCCTTCCTTCCTTCCTTCCTTCCTTCCTTCCTTCCTTCCTTCCTTCCTTCCTTCCTTCCTTCCTTCCTTTCTTTCTCTCTCTCTCTTTCTTTCTTTTTTCTTGTATATCTGTATAGACAGATATCTTTCTGAACATTGTCCTTTGCTCTTTCCTGTTTCCTCCTTCTTTCCTTTTTTTTCTTTCATGAATGTGTGTATGGAGTGTGTGCATGTGTGTTTGCATGTGGGTGTGTGTATGTGTGTGTGGGGGTACATGTACATGAGTACGCTTGAGTGTCTGTGCCTGTGAGACCTAAGAGTGAGATCAAGAATCACTGTTGATTGCTCTTCCTCAATTTCTCTTTCATCTCCTTTTCTTCTTCTCCCTTTCTTCCTCTTCCAGTTTCCATTTTAACAAAGTCAGCAGCATTGGTTAAATCTAGGACTGCCTTGGGATGAGAATTGAATTTAGGCACAGGTGGATTCTTTTTTAAGCTTTGAAATAATGGAAAGAATATTACATTAGAATTTGGAAGTCCTGGTTTTTCACTGTCTACATTGGAATTATAGGGCTTTTTTTTTTGGTCTCAACTCTTGTGCACTCTCCATTGTTTCTTCTGCCCATTCTAATACTGGGAATGTCATGTCCTGCAGACATTAGATCTGATAGCTATCAAATATTTCCTGGTTAAAGGAATGAGCTGTGATACATGCATGATTTTTTGGGGGGGACAGATGGGTCTAGGCTGGATGTTGTGATGCTGGGTCTTTCTGCTGCTATGAGAGAATACTCAAATGCAACTAGCTTAAGGGAAGAAAAGGAGGGAAAATATAGTCCATGACAGTAGAAGAGACATGGCTGGCTGGCTGAAGCTGGAGGAAGCTTAAGTTGAACCCATCATGGAAACTGAGATAGCAAACTGCTATCCCAGTTAGTGTAAACTGCATTAGTAGAAACAGGGTGGGGCTAATTAACTTCAAGGCCCGCCCCCTGTGGCTTGTCTTCTTCCTGCAAGGCTCCACTTCCTAAAGTTGCCAAAACCTTCCCAAACATCCACTTAGAATTCACAGGCATGAGCCTGGGGAGTGAGGGGAGGGGTGTACAACTCACATTTCAAAGCACAGTAATTACCAATCTGATATCTAGAAGGCATATCTCCAGGCCCACCTAAGAGGTACCATCTAGATTAAGTTTGGCTTCTGGGCATGTCTGTGAGAGTCTGTTTGGATTGCATAACTAAGGCAGAAAGACACAACCCACTGTAGGAAGGTGCATTTCACCAACAGGGCATCTAAGAATGGAGAGAGCTTGCTGAGTGAGCAAAGCAGGTAAGCACACACTTACCTGCTGCATTCTGCTCTTGACTGTGGATATGTTGCAGCTGGTTTTCTTGGCTCTTGCTACCGTAACTTCCCTGCCATGATTGACTATAACCTCCCTAAAATTATGAGCTAAAATAAAACTCTTCCCTCTAAGTTGCTTGGCTCAGGTATTTTGCTGTAGCAACATGGATTTTTAATAGGCATTTTTTAAAAAAGATAATTTCTAAAGTTGTTGCATGTGATGGTTAATATTGGCAACCTAGGAAGCATGTCTCCAGGCTCCCCCCCAGGAATTCCCTCAATTAAGTTTGGCTTCTCTGTATGGGTGTGAGGGGTTTACTGGATTGTAGTTATCGATATGGGAAGATCCAATGGAAAGCATCATTTCCTGGGCTTGGGATATATTCCTGGAATCGATCAAATAGTAAAAGTGGGCCAAGTACCACCAACATACATACATTGAGTCGTTGCTCGCTGCTCTTACTACGCATGCAATGTGACCCGCTTCCTCAGGCTTCTGCTGCAGTGACTTCCTGCCATGATGGACGATAATGTAGACTTATGAGCTGAAATAAATGACTTTCTCCCCTCAATTGCTCGAGTCAGGTATTTGATTCCAACAACATGTAATGAAACTAAACTATTGTATTATTAGCCTAGTTTGGCTTCAGAGAAACAGATTGAGGTAAAGTCTAGAAGGAGGAGCATTTTAGTTTCAAAACATATGTCTCTGTTCCCTCTCAACTGGCAAAGCCCCATCTAAATGGGAGCAACTTCTTTAGCATACTTTAAGTAGGGAATCTGCAGACTTCTGCAGAGGCAGATGTGTGGGTTCTTGAGAAAGCCCCCCTCCCCCCAGAATGATCAGGGATACAAAGTTACACAAAAACCAGCACATAATGTACAAAGGAGATTGATTGGCAGGCAGGAGGACAAGCAGAAAGCAAGCAGGCAAGCAATAAGCTGTATGGCAGATTTATTGGCGAGTAAGCAGGAGGACAAATAGGCAAGTGATGAGTAGCATGACTATCTCTACAGCAGACAGAGAGGCAGAGAGCGCAAAATCTAGTTTGGGGTCTCTTATTGGGCATTATCATGTGACATGGGGACAGGAGTATGACTATAGGCCAGGGGCATATAGTTGGAAATGTACTGAGATGGGAAGGGTGGTTCCCCCCAGGGTGGGTGAAAGTCCTTGGAGGCATTTGCCAGTTTATCTTAATTGCAGGTGGACACGGGGGCTGTGGAGAGTTGCAGACAGGCTGGGGGCTGTGGAGCTGTCCTGAGGGAGCTGCCTTGTCTAAGTAGACTGGGGACTGTGAAGCGTTCTTTGAATGCATATGTCGGGGGGGAGGGAGCAGCTTGAGTCATTTTGCGTTTAATATGCCTGACATCTACCAGCGGGAACTGGCTTTCCATGTGAATGCGTGTGCACAGGCATATGTATTCATGTGCATTTATGTGTGTGCACACTCGTGCATGAGCGTGGTTGGGCTTCTGGGGCGACTTCTGTCCAAAAGAACCCGAATGCCCTGTTGGTTACGTCTCAAGGTGGCTTTAGTCACAAGATGGCTTCCAGAGCATTTCGGCAATACCAACTAGTCACGGATTCACAGACTTGTGGGTTGAAGCGTGTTGGCTGCAGACAAACAGGCGAAGAAGGAAGACTACAGTGCAGTCAGTAATTGCAGAAGCCGATGAGTGCAGCCAATGGGGCGCTCTGACCAAGGGCTCCTCTCAGCTCCTTACAGCGGTATAGGAGGAGCGAGCTGTCAACGGGGCTTTTAAACTGAAGGGCAATTGCTGTTGGCCTTTTAGAGGCTAAAAGGCTCGGGGTGGGGGGGATGGTTATTGAGGTGTACAACATTGTTACAATATGTGTTCATGCCTGAGGTTGACATTTGGTGTCTTCATTGATTGCTCTATGATAGATTCTCTTTTCTCCAACACTCAAAATAAAAGCTCTGCTTGCTTGTCACTGTCTCCCCCCCTTTGCCCCACCCCAACACTTGCTAAATCTGTACATACCTCATGGGGACCAGGGATAACTTCCTCCCCTCTGTCCTTCATCCTGCCCGCAAGCCCGGGGATAAAACTCCACTCCTTCTTCAAACATAGCTTCTTCTTCCTGCTGAGAATTAGTCGGTGTCACCATATAATCAATTAATTTTTTTCATTCCTCATCCATGGCATGGAGTGTTCAGACTTCTTATCATACACGCTATGCTTTTTATTACTGAGGCAAGATCTCTCAGTTGAACCCAGAGTTCACCCATCAGTTAGCTTGATCTGGGGGTCCCTTGTCTTTGTCTTCCAAGTGCTGGGATTCCAGGCTGCAGCCATGCCTGCCTGGCTTTTAGGTGGGTTCTGGGAATCCAAACTAGCCCTCAAGCTTGCTGGGTAAGTACCTCCAGGGAGGTAAGTCGCCTCCCTGCCCATGACTCTTTGTATTTGTGTGCCCCTTTCTTTGCAAGCTTTCAAGATCTTCTTTGCATCCCTCATAGTCAAAGATGTCACTGAGGTGTGTGTGTGCTGGGGGGGGGAGGTAATCAGTGGAATAGCTCACTGGGTAAGGCACCTGCTTGCAAACTTATCAAACCAGAGTTCTATCCCTAGAAACCTACATCATGGAAAGAAAGTGTCCACTGACTTCTACCTGTATGCCATGGCGTGCACGTGTACATTTTCTTTCTTTCCCTGTCACTCAAATAAAAATGATGTCATTCTCTCACAAACAACCTGTGCAGTATAGTATGACCCGTATGTAAAAAGAAAAAAATACGTGCTGGAGAATTGTCAGGAGCCTTGGTGTTGCTCCCTCTCTACTCCTACCCCTCCTCCCCCGCCCCAGCCCCTCTGTTTGTTGTTCAAGGTTTCCAGGGAGGGCATCCTTCAAACTGGAACATTCCTTTCCTCTGTTGGAAAAAACTTGGTTGCTATTTTAGCATCACTTCCTCAAGCTGACATTTCATTTCCTCTCTCAGGAATCCCTATTGCTTAGCTACCTCTTAGCTTCCTGTTCTCTTTGCTGGGAGATTCTTCAGGCATTGTCTTTCCACCTTTCTGTTGGGAGTGGCTATTTGCACCCTGGTTTTAATTTCTAGTAGCTTTCTGAATGTTTTTCTTCCTACCATCTGTTACAGTTCACCTACATGTTACTGATAAAAATCATGACAAAACTGCTTAAGAGAACAAGGGGTTTATTCTCTCTGACCTTAGTGTGGTTACAGTTCCTCATCCAGGATGTCAGGAGAGCTCGCACCAATGCCATGAGCCAAAGGACTTGTCCACACCATTGTCCACAAAGCAGCTGAGAGAGGGACAATTCTCACTTGCCAGACCAGCATATCTGGCCAACTATACAGGAGAATATTACCAGCTCTCTGTGTTTTATTCACCTGTTCAGGGCCTAGTCCCACTACCATCACGGGCTGCGTCTGCCCTATTAACTAGACAATCTCCTGCAGGTTTGTTCTGGGCTTAAATCAACTACTAATTCTCTGCAAATGTGCCCAGCGCTTGGACCTTCAACCATAAAGTGAACACCTGTACCTAACTAGGATACCACCTAAGAAGAAAACAGTGATCTAGATAGAGCTTTCTCTACTGTACCTAAAAATAAGAAGGGACTGAAGATAGGAAGGACGGATGAACAATTCACATATGATGTGTAGATCGGCGATCTGGAAGAAAGACTGGTTATTTCCTGAATGTTTTAAGCCGCATGTGCCTAGTCAGGAGAGATGGTTCTGAGGAAGCTAGCGTGGAATATATTCATTCTTGGAGGCGCACTCTGCTTGACAGTATCAGTATCTGCTCTGCACTATCAGAAGCTAATTTGTGTGTGTTTGTGTGTGAATAATAATTCTTTCCATGTCACTACTGCCTTTTCTATGTTAATTAGTTTTTGTGTTGAATTTGATCTGAGGATGTTCTAAAGGGTCAAGAAAGATCTGTGCTCCCCATCTAAGACTTTTTCTGTGTTCTCCCTGCATGTCAAGACCACCAGTAAATTTTGTGTAATTAATAAGATCTCTAAGTCATATGTGTGTGTGGCTTGACAATCTGACTCTTGTTGCTTTAGGTCCTGTTTCATAGATTGAATGCATTTTCTTATCTCTTCGTAGCTACTGTATGCATTTATAAAGGAATTATACTTCGCTAGTCCTTATTTCTTTCCATACCTTCTTTCTCCATCTTTGTTATGATATCTTCTCCCCTACTCTGTGTGTGTGTGCGCGTGTGCATGCATGTGTGTGTGTGTGTGTGTGTGTGTGTGTGTGTGTGTGTGATCCTTCCTCTACCTTCCCCTTTTAAGACAGGATCTGATATAGTTCTCTATGTAACCAAGAATAACCTTGAACTTCTGAGCCTGCTGTCTTTACTCCCAAGGGCTGGGATGACAGGTATGTACCACCTTGTCCCATTTACCTGGTGCTGGATATTAAACCTAGGATTTCTTGCTTGCATGAGCTACATCCTTAACTCTGAATCTCTTTCATAACCAAAGTTTTCCCCAAGTCTTCAATTTAGGCAGGTTTAGAGCAGCCATGCTGGGAGATCTTTGAAGATCTTTGAAGGTTATCCCCTAAAATCTGGGATTACCCTGAAGGAACACACCCTATTAATCTGGAGGAACTGACTCTAATCCCTCACGGAGATAAAGTCAGTCAACTTCTACCAACCCTAGGATTATGAAAGGATGTGGAGATGAACTCTTCATTGCAGATAAATTCAAGTTCCTCAAAAGAAACAATTGGACCAGGAGGTCCAAGGTCACAAGTCAACTGGGCTGGGCCCCATTAAGAACAGACCAGTGAGATGCAGGGAACCAAACGCTCCAATCAGGTTTGCAGAAACTGGAGTTAACTAATGAGCAAACCACTTTTCCTAGAGCCTGCCTAACCCTATAAATACCTCTGACCCTGGCAACCATCTTTGGCTCCCTTGCTCCTCATGGGACTCCAAGTCTGGAATCTGTGCATTCCTTTTCACGTTTTCTTTCACTGGTCCCTCATAGACTTCATGCATGTAGTTCTTTTCTGCTCCCTTGCCCCACATGGGACTCCATGTGTGGAATTAGTGAGTTCCCCTCCCCTCCCCTCCCCTCCCCTCCCCTCCCCTCACCTCCCCTTCCTTGTAATCCTCTTGTGCTGCTCTCCCACTTCAATCCCCGAACACCACATTTTGAAGCAGCCATTAATCAGATGGCTCCCATGCCTTTCTTGGAATCAAAGTCCATGTGTTCCAATCTTTCTCTCCTCTAATAAACTCTGCCTTAATCCTCTATGCATGTTCTGATTTCAATCTTCAACTTCTGAGCACAAGAACCTGGAGACATAAAAATCCCAGACCCACAACACAGTGATCATCAGGTATTCATTTATGTCATAGATTAGGTACTATATGGCTTTTGAGAGGGGGCTTTCATTATAGGATCAGTTTATGAATGTTTCCTTTTGGACAGAGTTGACAGAGAGGAAACCTACACTGTCTGAGAGAGGGCTATGTTAATTATCTTTTGTTACTATAACCATGACCTTACTTGTTTGGATAGAAGTATCAAGAATTTATTTATTTATTTTTTATAATTCTAGAGGTCAAGAGTTGGGTTCAAATATCAGCCATTGTATCATTGGGACTGCAATCCTATCGAGAGGAGAGGGGAGTATGTTTCTAGACATTTTCAGCTCTAAAAGTCCCCCCCCAATGTATTAATTGGATTTTCATCACTGTGACAAAATGGTGGAGAAAAACAACTTGAAGAAGGCAATATTTATTTTGGCTCATGATCTCAGTTGGTGGTTGGCTGAGTCCATTGATAATATCTGGCAGCAGGAGCATGTGGCAGAGGTGGCCACTTACCCTCGCATCAGGGAAGCCGAGGGAGACAGGCAGGGAATGGTCAGGAAGAAGATAGCCCTCTCTAAGGTGAGTGCTTCAGGGGTCCATGATTGACAAAGTCACATGTGCAGCAGCCGGAAGCAGCTGATTCCATCACCCCCCCTGTGGTGAACCAGAGAACAAGTGAATCCTTGGGCTGTTTAGTTCCTTTTCTTCATTTATACAGTCCGGGATCCCAGCCAGGGCACAGCATCTATCATGATGGACAAGTTTTTGCACTTCAGTGAACATAAGCAAGATAACTCCACATAGGCACGTCCAGAAGACCCTATCACATTGACAACACTAACCACAGCAAACCCCCAGACCTCTGTCCTTCCTGAATTTGTTTCTAGTACTCGCTTTGCTTTTTGAGTACTTAAAGCAGGTCTTGTAATTTTAGGCAGCTGAACAAAAGATACCGAGTAATAAAGAATGGAGGTTCAATGGGTCTTTACTTTGAGGCTTTAGGGGTATCTTGCGAGGGTCTAGGTGTAACTGTTGGCTGGTGTCTTCAGTCTCTTCAGGTGTTCTTGCTTGTTGTTCTTGCTGCCTTCGGGTTTCCCTAAAGTCTTCTTAGACAGAACCTGTTTCTTCCAACTTTCTCAGCTATGGTGCCTTATTATTCTAAGGACCTGGTTCTTAGAGACGTGTTCTACAGCCCTGTGGCACTGAGCTTGGAATACAAATGACCAGTGCCTGTATGCATTGCTGACCATGACTTTGACATGTGAAAACTCAGAAATCTGTTGCCAAGTATGGGTGGCAAAACAACAACAACAACAAAAATGTACAGAAGGGTCTAGAAGGCTGTCCTTTTGCTTTATTTGAGATTCTGTCTTTTGGGTAAGAACCCACAGACCCTTGGGGTAGTGCAAATATAGCTGCTTCCTGGAAGACAGCTTTGGTTTCCTGCTTGTCCTTGTGATTTCTCCCAACAGTCTTATAATTAAATTTCATTTTATAAAATTTATTTTGTGTGTGTGTGTGTGTGTGTGTGTGTGTGTGTGTCCTGTGGAGGGCCAAAGGTGATTCTGGGACTCATCCTGGATAGCTTCTACCTCCTTCTTGCTTTGCTCTGGGATTTTCCAGGCTCCACCCACCAGGGCTGGAAGTGCAGGCCACTGCCATTTCTGCTTGACATTTTGATGTGGGTCCTGGGATCTGAACTCGGGACCTTCTGTTTGTGAGACTGAGTCTTAACCCCTGACCCATCTCTCCAGCTCTAAATTTCCATTTTTTAGAAGGGGGTCTAGGTCATTGGGTGGTGATCTTCAGAGCATCTTTTTTTCTTTAGCATCTCTACCCCCATCTCTGCTCATATCAGACAGGGAAGGCTGAATTGTCTCCTTATCTTTCTCTAATCTTTTTCTAAAAGAAGCACTACAAAGGAGTAACTACTCAGTTGTGGAGGAGAAAACTCTCTGAGCTGGTGGTTTCAGAGGGATTTTTTTTCCTGAAAGAACTTTCCCTCAGATCTTTGTGAGACTCTCATAGGACTTGTAGACATAAACCAGTTTTCAGGGGGTTCTTTCTTGGAATGGGCTTCTGAGAATGCTCAGCTCTTACTTCAGCTCACTAACTCCTGGCAATCAGTCAATTGCAGTTAAGCGTTCCTCCAGATCCCATCGCCAGGGGCTTCTGTTTTGCGCAGCTGTGATTCACCTGTCTCCAGATTTGCATGTGGGAGTTTGCCATGTGACCTCGTCTATGACTTCTCAGAATCATTGATTTTTATCTCTGTAGCCCTTTCCTTCTTGTGAGCATGAAAATGATGACTTATAGGTTCTCTACATAGCATGAAGGAAACCATACCGTGTGTGTATGTGTGTGTGTGTGTGTGTGTGTGTGTGTGTGTGTGTGTGTGTAATCTTCCTGTCACTTTCTTTCTGGGGTTTTGGAGCACCCAGGATTAACATGAGTGTGAAGACAGTGTGGAAGAAGAGTAGGGACTTGAGAGGGACACGTCAGGATTAACATCGGGAAGAAGTCAATTGGTAGAGACTGCAAATCCTTTCCCACCTGGCCCCACAAAACATACAGCACAGGCTCAAGCAAAGCCCGTGCCATGCAAATGTGGGAGAAGAAGGTGCCATGTAAATAACCTGTAAAGGTTCAGGCAGCTTGTAGCCCTGGACGCTCAGCTCATTCACCTACTCCCTTCTGCAGAGTTCTTTCTCAAAAAAAAAAAAAAAGGGGTTTTGTTTACTATTTTAGGTATATGTGCAAACACGCTTATGTAAATGCCAGTGTGCTTACTATGGTACATATGAAGAAAGTAAAGGACAACATTGCGAGTTGGTTCATGCCTTCCACCTTGTTTGAGGCAGGGTCTCTCTCCTTTCTCCGTTGCTGAATCCCAGGTGTCTGGCCCAGAAGCTTCTGTCTTGTTTTGTTTCCATTCCTTGGATCAAAGTCAGAACCTCACACTTACCTGTCAAGCACTTTACCCTCTGACCCATCTCTCCATCCTCTGCTTCTTCTTTCTTCATAAACAGTCTCTGTTTCTGTTTCTATGTGTCCCTGGTCCAGTTCTTCTTCCTGGGGCACAGTCTGGACACTTTATTGGGTGCCCTGGTATTACTGGATTTCAGTTCTTGGATCCTAGATTTGAAGACTGAAGTAGGGATATGATTGAATGGTTTAAGTAAAATTCATTGAAAAGCAGGAATCCATGCCTATAACATTTGGCAAGTATCCCAACAGAGACTTTGTGTGATGCATGTTGTTTCTGGCTTCTCGGGTTCTGCTTTACCTACTTCCTGCTTACTTGGAAATGGGCAAGAGCCCCTAGAAGACTCATAACTGAGACTCCTTCTCTTTGGTTTTTCCTTTCTGTGCTTACATGGCTGGCGGCTGACAGTGTGTCTAGGCTTCATGGGTCCAATTTAAAGTGGTTAAACCTAGGGAGGGACATGAAGAGCCACAGCAAGCCCAGTTCCCTTTATTTTTCCTTCCTCCCTCCTTCCCTCCCTCCTTTTCTCCCTTTCCTTCCCTCCCTTTTTCCTTTCTTCTTCCTCTTCCCCTCTTTCCCTCTCCCTCCTCCTTTCTTTCCCTCCTTCCTTCCTTCCTTCCTTCCTTCCTTCCTTCCTTCCTTCCTTCTTTCCTTCCTTTCTCCCTTCCTTCCTCCTTCCCTTCCTTCTCTCTCTCTCTCTCTTTCTCTCTCACAGATGGCCCAAGAGTTCACCTTGTTCCCAACAAAGATCAGCAATGATACTTAAAAGATGCCCTTTTGTAAATGAAATTGTGAGCTGGTTCCCTGAGGTTCAGATGAAGGAGAGAGAGAGAGAGAGAGAGAGAGAGAGAGAAAGAGAGAGACTAAGACAGTAAAATTCAAGGTCACAAGCATTCTGGCCCTAAGTCAGCAGAGTCCATTTGTTTTTAACATCCTTGTCTGAAATGTCTTCAGCAAAACACACATTGTCGCTCTAGACAATTTTGGCTTTATTTGCGTTGATCTTTTTTTCATAGCAAGGAAGGTAAATCCTGTCCTCAGGGAGAGGGAGTTCTGCCTTGTCTTTTCATGCTGCCTGGTGCAACAAGTCCATGTTGTCAACTAGGCTTCTTTTAGGTTCTTCAGGGGTGAACTGTGAAAGGTCAACATCAACCGTGTTAGCATTCTGTTGAGTTTCTTTAGGCAAAAAGTGATTCATTAGTTGAACAGTGGAGACTGAAGGCATAGAAGAGGTAGACTTTTACAAGGTGGGAACTGAAGTAGCTACATCTGTATTTAAGAACCTGCAAACTGACCTTGGTCCCAAGAATATCATGACTGTAGAGATGGAAGGCTGCCACATCAAGAAACAAAGTGATCAGGGGCTATCTGTAGTCCCTTTTAAAAGTCATTTCTTATCAGCCTCTATATTTGACATAAAGTCTTCTAGGCTCCAAGAGGAAAGTCTTGGGATGTATGTCAGTCTGACAAAACTTTAGTATTCACCAATCCTAAATTTAAGAAGGCAATATCTGTGGGTAACATCTGAATTGGATAAAAGAATCCCCCCCAATCTACCTGCTCAATAAACTCACCTATGTATTTTGCAAAAATAGCCATTTCTTTTCTGTTACTGTGTTTTTTCTGTTACTATAACAGTTCAAGGAAACTGTCATGGAGTGTAATTTGATTCCATGTTCACAGGCCATAGACGTTCATATTTGGCTCAGAATAAATTATTTTCTTGTTGCCTCAGAGCAGGGCTATTATTTGACATCAATATTAGGTAACTGTGGAACCAAGGCAAAAGAAATATTTGGTTAAAGTGAAGCCATCACCTCTCTAAGATCATCCAGTTCAAAGTCCCTAGTTAGAGGTGAGTTGGAAGTTTCTGATTGGTGAGGCTCAAGTTATGTTTTCCTTTTAGCTAATCATTTGAAAATAATGTATTTGCATTAGGTTTAGACCTGAGTGCATGGGAAGCCAGGACATTAGAGCCATCCCAGCTAATATTTTCCCATTATTTTATTAATAACTGTGTTCTCTGGTAGTGTATGTCAGCTCCCAATCAATCTTTCATCTCCACTCCAGCTCTTAATTTGCATTTGACATCTTTGGTCTTATACTCTTTTTACGCCCTTTTCCCTTTTGAATTTATGATGGCTGAGGATTAGAAAATGATCTATCAAATTATGTCATGTAGAGTAGCTTTCCTTGTACCATGTGGGCTTCTGGGAATGGAACTCAGGTTTGTGTGCATGTGCCTTTCCCACAGAGCTATCTTGCTGGCTCCAGAACCCCTTCTAAAACCAGTTGTAAAACCAAGAGATAATTCTCTGAGGGAGAGAATCAAGAATCGAGGTGAGGCTGGGATACACAGGGAGACCATGTCTCAAAGAAATAAATAATAATAATAATAACAAAATAAATAAAATAACAGAATCGTTGCTGTGACCTTTCCCTATTTCTCTGTGTAAAAGCTAGCCATGCAGAAATTCCCTGACTTATATTGACAGATACATAAGAAGCTGAGAAAGACTTCTGCCCCACACCAGGGAGAAGTCCAGGAGAACCTGGACAGGCCGGGCTGGGCCTCCCCTTCTCTGCCAACTTCAGGTCCCACTCTTCTGATCTCATCACATTCTTATAGAACGACCATTTTCCCATAGGCCTTTGCATCGTGGTTACTTCAGGCTTTTGTGCCACCTTGATGAATTTCATCATGTTTCCCTCTTGGTGGCTTGTCTTTTGTTAGAACAGAGCTGTCTGTGTACTTTATGCTGGGGAAGAAAAGAATCCCACCTTCCTGTCCAGCAGGAGTGTGCTGCGTCAGAAACACAGGTGGGACATGACTAGGCCTTTTCATAGTGTCCAAGTTTATTAAATAGCAATATATTCCCAAGGCATAGGAGTTTTGTTGGACCCAATTTACCAAGTAGTCCTGCTTTCCTGGAGAGCCAGCCAAGGCAAACACAAGTATTTATTCCAATCCTAATTACTAACATTAACTCGCAAGCCACACACGCCCCATCACAAAGTAAATATTATCCATGCATGTAGGTTCTCTCCTTCCATCATGTGAGCTCAGCTTGCCAGGTTTGTGAACAGGCACTTCATCCACTGAACTATAGGTTACAGAATGGCTTCGAAGGTTTAAAGTGATGCAGGAGCAGTCTTTCCTCTGTTTGCCAAATGTCCCTTCCTGGTCACCAAATGTAACAGGATCCCTGTTCAGGGCTTAATGTTCCTGGAAAGACTGTCCCAATGTTGCAGGGTTCTTGTGTTCAGGAGTTGAAGATTGAAATCAGAATACGTGTAGAAGATTAAGGTAGAGTTTATTAGAGGAGAGAAAGGCTGGAACTCACGGACTCCAGATGTAGAGTGCCACGGGGGGCAGGTACCCTGGAGATCTCATGGACCCCAGGCATGGAATCCATGAGGAGTAAGGAACTAGCGATGGACTCATGGCACTAAAGTGCCCTGAGGGGCAAGTGCCAAAGATGGCTGCCAGGGGTAGATATATTTATACACCTAAGCAAGCCTGATAAATGGACTTTTTCTCATTGGTTAGCTCCCATTTGCCCAATCCAGTTGCTTCTGAGCCCAGGTGGGGCTAGAGATCAAGTTGTTTGTTGGATATGGAGGGTTAATCTCCATAATTCTTTCATAGGGAAGTTGACCATGTATCTCTGGGAAGACTGGAGTCAGTTCCTCAGCAGGGGTGTTCCTTCAGGGTGATCCCAGCAGTGGGGGATAGCCTTCGGGAATTCCAAAGACCTTCAAAGACTTTAGAAACCCATTCCAGTATAGCTGCTCTAATCCTGCCTTAAAAGTGCCCACCTCAGAGTTCAAGGAGTTTCAAAGATGCCCAACTGAGGCAGAAGCAGGAAGCAAAAAGAATCCCCCTAGGAAAAGGATACAGACCTGCTGTAGATGTGCTACAGATGCTGCCACTGTATAATCTAGACCTGGGTGTTGAGTTGGCTACAGAAGCAAGGTGTGCAGCTGGGAGGCTGTAGAGGGGAAAGGCAGGCCTGACTCCAGACAGCTCGCAGACACTCAGATGATTGTTTGAGCAAATTCTGTCCAAAGCGGGGACCAGCCAGAGCTGAAGTGCCCAGATCAGTCTGGAGTTTTCTGCCCGTCTGACCTCTGACATACACACACCAGGTAGAGGGCTGACAGATCCTTGGGACTCACCACAAATGTCTTCCTTTCATGGGATCCAGGTGAGGACATTGAGTCCTTCTTTGGGCTGGTGTGCTCAAGAAGCTCCTGGACCTACCCATGTGACCCTTTAGTTGCAACTGTTTTGATACATGTATTGGGGGGGCAACCCTTTCTACTTTTAGGAAGAAGTTATTTATCAGTTCATGCCTTGTGTGTGGTGTCAGACAAGCACATCCGGTCTGGGCCTGTGAGAGAGCTTAGTGGGTAGACACTTGCTGGCAAACCTGGCACCCTGAATTCTGTTAGGTGGTGGGGGGAGGAGGGTCCTGCAGAGCCCCTGGCCGAATTTCTTTTATGATTTTTAGACATTGATAATGAGTTGCTAGGGAAATAGGGCAGTAAGGGAGGTAGGGAATGAAACGTCATGAAGAAGATGTCTGAAGGCTATGGGGGGGGCATCAGGGATTTAGGACATGTGGGCGTCTCCACATTTCAGCCAGGGTGGAGCTTTACAAAATGGCCTGGCTATGGCTGAAAAAAGGATCTCCAGACATCTGCTTGGTGGAAGGATCTCTCCTTTCTTTGACTTGACTTCCAAAAGCGTCCTTTGACTTGTACCTTATATGCATGTGCTCATCTTCATTTTCTCTCCCATAAACAAATAAGATACTTAAAAAAAAAAAAAAAAAAAAGAGTGTCTGAGGATGTCATAGTTTGAAATGTGTCCCCCACAGTCTCATGTGTTTGGCAAGGTCATGTCACCTTGAGAGGTGGAGCCTTGATGGAGGAAGGCAGTCACAAGGGGTGGGCCTTGAGGTGGATGAGTCCCACCCTACCTCCAGGAGAAGTCTGCTTTTGCTGCAAGCAGTCTGCAGCTCTCAGCTTCCAAGATGTCTGCGGTGACTTAGCCTTCTCCAGCTTTGGCTAGCCAGCCATGCCACCTCTGCTTTGAGAGACTGTACCTTCCCTCTGGAACTGTAGCTGAATAAACCTCCCTTTCTCCCTTAAGTTGATTGACTTTGAGTGTTCTCTCACAGCAATAGTTAAGAGTAACCATTATAGAAATTGGTATCAGGTAGTGGGGTATTGCTGTGAGATTAAGAACAGCTGGTACCACAGTGTGAAGTTGTTTGTGAGGCTGAGAGAAGTTGGTACCCAGCAGTATGGCCAATGCTGTGATATGGCTAATGTGCCTTTGGAACTGTTTGTTGGGAGAAATATGGAGAACTTTGGGACTTTGTGCTAGGAAAGTCTTTGTGTCATGGCAAGGGGACCAAATGGGTTCGAACTCAGAGTAGAGCAATGCTGTGAGAGACACAGGCAGTGGAAGCCCAGCTTGTGATTGTCCAGAGGGGAATAGAGACTGTGTTTGCAACTGGACGAGTGACACATGGAGCCATGTGTTGGCTGAGAGTTTAGTGAAGTTTTGTCCTTGTCCTGAAAGCTTGCCTGAAGTTAAGCTGGAGTGCTTGGTGGAGGAAATTTCAAAGCAATGTAGTCTTTTTTTTTTTTTTTTTTTTTTTTTTAGTTTTATCAGTTTTTATTACTGCAATAGGACTTTTGAAGTATTATATAGTTTTTTTAAACATTTTTATTATTATTTCCACTCATACAAACTTAGAAGGTACACTGTTTCCCTCTCTCTCTCCTCCTCCCCCTGACCCACCTGCTCCCCCTTCCCTCACCCCTCCCTCCCTATCCCCCAGTGCCTCCCCACCTAATCCCCGGAGAATCCTTTAATGAGCATGCCAGTCTCTCCTCTGGGCCCTCCTTTCCGATGATGTACAAGGACCCAGTGGCATTTCCCTGAACCCTTTCCTGTGTTCCCCTTAAGCATAGGAACACTACTGTGGCTGTCAATCCCTTGCCTCCAAGGATCTTGGTGCCTTTAGCAAATAGCAATGTAATCTTGACAATGTGATATGGCTACTTTTTAGTTGTCTTCAAAATTATGAAAAAGAGCAAAGAATCAGGCTGGAAGAAGCAAAAACTGTGAGATTTAATGATGAAAAATACAAAGCCAAACTTAGAGTTGAACCAGGAAGAAGCAGAGAACAAAATGGCTATCAAAGAGATTAGCTCCATTTGTAAATCAAAGCCTGCTCTTAATTTGAATAATAAGAGCAGCCCTAGCTTGAGGGAAGGCTCCCACTCACAAGAATGCAAATCCTTTTAGAAGACTGGAGCTAAAGAGTGGAGTTCCAAAGCAAGAGTTGGTTTCTCTTACAAAGCAACTGTCCAGGAGTGAAAGAGATGGTCAACATAGAGAAGCAGAATCAGCTGTGATTCAAGGGGGCCAGTCTTGGCAAAGTCATCCATGTGGTTCTGGTTTTAGAGGCATCAGTGATGCAAGAGGGAGGAGATGGTGGAGTCCTCCTCCAAGATTTCAAAAATTGGCAGAATCCAGGCAGCATGTGGCAGAAAGTCTGCAGTTTAGAGGCCCAAGAAGGGCAGTTTGTGTTGTGGAGTTAAAGTCTGGTGTGCCATTGAGAAGTAAAGATGTTAGAGATTCCAGAGACAACGTGGGACACCTGCCAAGGAGAGCTGTATACCCTGGGAGGAGTCAACTCAAGAGAGCAACATGTTCTAAGGGCAGCTGCATTGGAGGGATGGAACCAAAGCCCTTTGGAACTGAGATGATATCAACAAGAGGCTCATCTGTTGGACTTGGAGCTACAAGATTTGGAGTTTGTCCTGCTGGTTTTCAGTCTTGTTATGGACCAATCTTTCCTGGATATGCCCCCATTCCTTCCTTTTGGAATGGGAATGTTTATTCTGTGCCATTGTATGTTGGAAGTATGCAACTTGTGTTTTGATTTTACAGGAAGTTTTAGACTTTTGGACTGTGTTGGGACTACTGATGTAATCTATGACGACTTTTAAAGTTGGACTGAGTATGGTTTTCATAATGAGATGGCAATCAGCCTGTGGGGGCCAGGGGTGAAGTGTCATGGTTTGAAATGTGTCTCCCACAGTCTCATGTGTTTGGCAAGGTCATGTCACCTTGAGAGGTGGAGCCTTGATGGAGGAAGGCAGTCACAAGGGGTGGGCCTTGAGGTGGATGAGTCCCACCCTACCTTCAGGAGAAGTCTGCTTTTGCTGCAAGTAGTCTGCAGCTCTCAGCTTCCAAGATGTCTGTGGTGACTTAGCCTCCTCCAGCTTTGGCCAGCCAGACATGCCACCTCTGCTTTGAGAGACTGTACCTTCCCTCTGGAACCGTAAGCTGAATAAACCTCCCTTTCTCCCTTAAGTTGATTGACTTTGAGTGTTCTCTCACAGCAATAGTTAAGAGTAACTGTTATAGAGGACAAGATACAACTGAACAGCGACTGTTTTCCACAGCTTGGAATCACTTAGGGTAGGACGCGTGGGATCTCGACTCCACTGTCACAAGTCAAGATGGGAATGAGCAGCCCAGCAGCTAGAATGTCACTAAGCTTCTTTTTTTTTTTTTGCCTAGTTATACAAGCTCAATAGGTATCCCCTTCTTCTCCCTCCCCCTTCCTTTTCTCCTGTTGTCCCCTATTCCACTCTCCCCTCCTTCCCTCCTCCTCTCTTGGGGCTTCCTGCTTTCTCCCTCCCATCCTCCAGAGTATCTGTTTATGTGGGCACTGAATTTCCTTCTGAGTCATCTACACTAGAGAGGGTTCAGGACTCGGTGACATAGCTTGGGGCTCCTTCTTAGACTCCCTGTTAGCATGGGAACTCTATTCTGACTGTTTAATCCTTTGCTTCTAAGGACCCTACTGCCTGAAGCCTTCTCCCCTGTGATCTCCGCTAGACTTTGGGGGGTTGTTGACATGTCAGCCATCATGCAGGTCAAGCAAGGTCCAATCACATTATGGCTATATCCTGGCTATTGCAGCCCTGACTTGTGTGGAGATCTTGCATATTGTTGGTTCCCCCCATCTTTAGGCTCTTACAATCTTGCTGCTCCATCTTCCGCAAGGTTCCCTGAGCTTTAGGATGGGGAGAGATTTGGCTAGTCTGGTTCTGGGTGAATACTGTAGGGTCTTTGGCGTTCTTCTGAATTATGGTTTGTTGATGTTTTCAGTTTAGCTTTTCCTTCAACAGCCTTGGCTGCATCCTAGTTTATCTCCTAACCAAAAATAAAAGACCGTTTAAATGAAGATCTTAATATAAGAAGAGGCTCAAAGGTAGGTAGAAGAATAGGAATAGGACACAGCAGTGAGAGGGGTCAGTCACCCTTTTGCTGGTTGGCTACCATCTAACTTCCAGTCCCTATACCCTCCCTGACTGGGGAAATCAAACCTATTCAGTCCCAAGTGAACAGGAAGGGAAGTGAGAGTGAGCTGCACCAGATAATCTCACTAATTACATGTAGTACATGCCATGGCCTAATTTCTCTATTGAAGTATGTTCTTTTGTCTCCTTTCTTTTGAGGTCTTCTTTCCCCTTTCCTCCTGTTTATAATTCTTTTCTATTATAGTGGGTATTACAGAGATTTACCTTTGAGCATGTCATTAAGTGGATTTGAAAGTAGGATCCACTTATTAGGGAATACATACAGCATCTAAATTTCTGTGTCTGGGATACTTTACTTAATATAATTTCTTCTAATTCCATCCATTTCCCAGCAAATTTCATTAATTCATCTGTTTTTGATGGCCAAGTAGATTCTATTGTATAAATATACCACATTTGTTATCCATTCGTCAACTGTTGGGCATTTGGATTGATTCCATGACTTTGCTATTGTAAACAGTGCTGCAATGAACATAGTTGTGTTTGTGTCACTACAAAGAATTGCTGCATTATGGGGGATTATTCCCAGAAGTGGAAGAGGAGGTTCATATGTCATTTCAATCTTTAACTTTTTTAGAAATTGCCATACTGATCTCCAGAGTGGTTGTATAAGCCAGCAATGTTTGAGAGTTCCCTTCTCTCCACATCCTTTCCAACATTTGGTGTTGTATATATTGTGGATTTTTGCCATCCTGACTGGGATGAGATGATATCTCAGAGTAGTTTAATTTGCATTTCCCTGATAGCTAGGGATGTGGAGCATTTTTTAAGATATTTGTTAGATATTTCAATTTTAGCCCTAGAAAAGTTTCTTTTGAGTTCCAAGGCCCATTTTCTAATTAAACTATTTATCTCCTTGGTGTTTAATTTTGTAAGTTCTTTGTACACTCTGGATAATAGAGCTCTATCAGATGTGTGGTTAGTGAAGATTTTCTCCCATTCTGTGGATTGTCTTTTTGCTCAGTTTACAATCTCTTTATCTGAACAGGAGCTCTTTAGTTTCATAAGATCCCATTTGTTAAGCATTGGTTCTAGTGCCTGTGCTATTGGGTTTCTATTTAGGAAGAGTTGGCCTAGCCCAATCTGCTTGAGGGAGCTCCCTACTCTTTCAACTAGGGTTTATATAGTCTCTGGCCTAATATTAAGGTCTTTGATCCATTTGGAGTTGATTTGTGTGGATGGTGACAAGTATGGATATAGTTTTAATCTTCTGCATGTGGATATCCAGTTTTGCTTGCACCATTTGTTGAAGATGCTGTTCTTTTTCCATTGAGGCTTTTGGGCTCCTTTGTCAAAGATCAAATGGCTGGGTCTTATATCTTATATCTGGCTTATATCTGGGTTTCAACCCTTATCCATTAATCTATGTGTCTATTTTGGGGTCAGTACCAAGCTGTTTTTATTATTATGGATTTATAGTATAGATTAAGGTTTGGTATGTTGATACCTCCAGCAGTGTTTTTGTTACTCAGGATTGTTTTTGATATCCTGGGCCTTTTGTGCTTACATATAAATTGTGAGATTTTTTGGTCAATTTCTTTAAAGAATTGCTTTGAAATTTTGATTGGTATAGCATTGAATCTGTATATTGCTTTTGGTATGGTGGTTATTTTTATGATGTTAATTCTGCCAATCCAGGAGCATAGAAGGTCTTTCCATTATCTAGTGTCTTCTGTAATTTCTTTCTTTAGGTTTTTAAAGTTTTCATTATAAAGGGCTTTCATTTCATTGGTTAGATTAATAGCAAATTATTTCATTTATTTTAGGGGCTATAGTAAATGGGATTATTTTTCTTAGGATTTCTTCACTTTCTTCATCCTTGGTGTATAGAAAGGCCATTGATTTTTGCACATTTATTTTATATCCTGCCATCCTGCTGAACTTATGTATTAGTTCCAGGAGTTTCCTGGTGGAGTTTTTAGGATATCTCAGGTATATGATCATGTTGTCTGCAAATAGAGATATCTTGATTTCTTTTCTGATTTGAATCCTTTTATTTCCCTCTTTTGTCTTATAGCTCTAGCTAAAATTTCAAGTACAATATTGAATAGAAGTAGTGAGAGTGGACAGCCTTGTCTAGTTCCTGATTGAAGTGGGAATGCTTCAAGTTTTTTACCCTGTTTAGTATAATCATTGCTGTTGGCTTGTTGTATACAGCTTTTATTATGTTGATATAAATTCCTTCCATTCCAACTGTCTCTAGGATTTTGATTATAAAAGGATGTTGGATCATGTGGTCTTGGATTTTGGATTTGTTTATGTGATGGATTACATTTATTGATTTGCGAATGTTGAACCAACCTTGTATGCCTGGGAAAAATCCTACTTGGTCATAGTGAATTATCTTTTTGATTTTTTTTATTATTTATTATTTATTTATTCAATTGTGCATGTATGCATGTGTGTGTGTGTGTGTGTGTGTGTGTGTGTGTGTGTGTAGAACCACGGATGAATTCGGGAACCACCATGGACTGCCTCCACCTCCTCCCTGTTTACTCTGCCCAGGGATTCACAGGCTCTGCCCTATCAGGACCAGAAACGCAGGCCACCCCCACTTCTGCCTGGCATCTATATGTAGGGTCTAGGATCCGAACTCAGGACCTTCTGCCTGCAAGGCAGAGGCTTAACCCCTGAGCCACCTCTCCAGCCCCATCTTTTTGATATGTTTTTGATTTGCTAAGATTTTGTTGAGAATCTGCATCTGTGTTCATCAAAGAGATTGGGCTATCGTTTTCTTTTTTTAAGTGTATATTAGGTTTTGGGATCAGTACATATTAGCTTCATAGAAATAATTTGGAATTCCTCCATCCCTGGAGCTTGGGTGGGCCCTAAGCCATGTCCCAGGTCCCAGGTGAAGAATTCTGCCATCAACATCAGACCCTCTGGCTCTCTGGCCCACCAGGGAACTACGCACGTGGTCCAGGGAAGACACATTGCTACTCAGAATTCAATAGAGTCCAAAGGAAACTCAAGCAAAACTCTAAGGGACAAAGGCCATACATCTGGAGTCCTCTACAATCATCCTATCACATAGGAGAGATTCTTCACATGCAGCCAAAAGATAAGTAAACCTCCTTTTTTTCACCTTACTAATCCTTTCTAGTATCAACTGCTGTAGATCAACTTCTCCATACAGCCACCCCAAAAACATACACAACTCCAGGGAGTACACCACTCACCCTCACATACCACCAAGATACTAAATCGCAAAAGTATACTACCATACTAATATTCACCTCTTGTCTACTTAACCTGACTTAACTAAGGTACTAACAGCCTAATAGCCTCATCTAGGAAATTACAATAACAATAGACAAACATACCCAATCCAAGGCAAGCACTAGTAATAACTAGCAAGGGTAATAATACCAACTAAATCAGTTCAATGAAAAGCACATAGAAACTGAAAAATCCTAAGAAACATAACAACAATGCCCAAGTCAAAGTGCAGATCCATGAGAAACAAAACCCAAGAAGACCAATCTCCCACCGAAAGAATTAACCCCATAATGATGGATTCTGACCAGAACAAATTCACAGAAAATAGCCAAGAAAGCCAGACCCAACATAACGACGTTCAGAGTATGATCATTACCATGATTAATACTATGAAAGAGGAAATCCAAGAAGAGTTAAACAACTGAATCAACCACTTTGAACAGGAACACAACAGGCACTTGAGGGAGTTGAGAAAAGCAGTTCAAGAAAAAAAAAATAGGCATAAAGCGGTTAAAACAGTCTCAGGCAGAGTTTAAAATTGAACTAAAAGACAAGTTATCTTCAACCCAAAACTCAACAGAGAGTCTTATCAGTAGAACAAATGAAGCAGAAAATAGAATTTCAGATCTTGAAGACAAAGTGGGAGAATTAACCAAAGAGATTGTTAAAGCCAAAAAGATACTTGAGAGAAACATTCAAGAGATATGGGACACCCTGAAGAAGCCTAACATGCGCATTCATGGAATACCAGAGCAAGAATCCCAAAATACCACACCTGAGGAAATATTTCAAATCATCATAAATGAAAACTTCCCACAACTAAAGAATGAGAGGCCCATCCAAATACAAGAGGCATTTCACAGTGAGAGAGAGAGAGAGAGAGAGAGAGAGAGAGAGAGAGAGAGACCAGCCCAGCCCCCACCCACCCTGGAGCCCCACGTGTCCCGGCGGCGAGCACCCAGGCCGATTGCGGCTTGGCCTGCGCCCCCCAGCCCGGACGACCCCAGCCTCCTCCACGCCGCCGCGCCCCCGCCCGCCGCCAGCATCCCGCCGCCCTCTGCCTGCCGCCCAAGGTAAGTGAGAGAGAGAGAGAGACCAGCCCAGCCCCCAACCACCCCGGAGCCCCACGCGTCCCAGTGGCGAGCACCCAGGCCGACTGCAGCTTAGCCTGGGTCCCGCCCCGGACCCAAGCCCCTCGCACCCTCCTGCCCCGTGTGCCTAGCCACCCCCCTGGATCCCAGGTGAAGAATTCTGCCATTGAGCCAAGGAGCGAAAGAGCCCAGCCCAGCCCCACCCCACCCCCACCCCCCCCACCCGGGAGCCGCCCGGCCAGCAGCACCGCACTGCGCAGCCGGCTTTGCCCCGGGCCCCGCCCCTCTCTGCGCCCACTTTCCCAGATCGCAGGTGAAGAACTCGGCCATCAACATCAGACCCTCTGCCTCTCTGACCCACCGGGGACCTACGCACGTGGTCCACGGAAGACACACTGCTACTCAGAATTCAAAAGAGCCCAAACGAAACTCAAGCAAAATTCTAAGGAACAAAGGGAGCACCGGCCATACATCTGGACTCCACTACAATCATTATATCACGTGGATGAGTTTCTTCTCATCCAGCCCAAAGATAAGTAAACTTTTTCTTTTCACCTTACTGATCCTTTAAAGTATCAATGCTGTAGATCAACTTTCTCATACAGCCACCCCACAACATACAACTCCAGCGAGTACACCACTCACCCCCACATTTCATCAAGAAACTAAATCGTAAAAGTGCACTACCAAACTATTACTCACCCCCTGGTAACGTAACCTGACTTAACTGACGTACTAACAGCCTAGTAGCCTCATCTAGGATATAATACTAACAATACACAGACATACCCAATCCAAGGCAAGCACTAGTAATAACTGGCAAGCGTAACAATACTAACTACATGGATTCAGTGAAAAACAGAAACTGAAAGGTCCTAAAAAACAAAACAACAATGTACAAGTCAAAGTGCAGATCCACGAGAAACAAAACTCAAGAAGACCAATCTCCTGCTGAAAGAATCAATCCCATAATGAGGGATTCCGACCAGAACAAATCCACAGAAAATCGCCATGAAAGCCAGACCCAACATAACGACTTACCATGATTAATACTATGAAAGAGGAAATCCGAGAAGAGATAAACAACCGAATCAACCACTTTGAACAGGAACACAACAGGCACTTGGAGGAGTTGAGAAAAACAGTTCAAGAAACAAAAATAGGTATGGAGCAATTAAAACAGTCTCAGGCAGAGTTTAAAATTGAACTAAAAGACAAGTTATCTTCAACCCAAAACTCAACAGAGAGTCTTATCAGCAGAACAAATGAGGCAGAAAATAGAATTTCAGATCTTGAAGACAAAGTGGGAGAATTAACCAGCTCAATGGAAGAGATTGTTAAAGCCAAAAACATACTTGAGAGGAACATTCAAGAGATATGGGACACCCTGAAGAAGCCTAACATGCGCATTCATGGAATACCAGAACAAGAATCCCAAAATACCACACCTGAGGAAATATTTCAATTCATCATAAATGAAAACTTCCCATGATTAAAGAATGAGAGGCCTATCCAAATACAAGAGGCATTTTGCACTCCAAACAGATACGACCAAAATAGAAAATTGCCACGGCAAATAATAGTCAAAACACTCCACATTCAAGACAAAGAAAAGGTGCTGAGAGCTTCAAGAGAAAAAAAGCAACTCACTTTTAAAGGTAAACCTATTAGAATAACAAATGACTACTCAATGGAAACAGTAAAAGCAAGAAGAGCTTGGAGAGACATACTTCAAGTATTAAATGAGCAAAAATGCCAACCCAGACTGATATACCCAGGCAAAACTATCTGTCATGATTGAGGGAGAAAGAAAAGTTTTCCAGCACAAAGACAACTTGAAGGGATACATGTCTACCAACCAGGCCTTCAAAAAATCCTAGAACTGATACTCAAGCTTGAAGAAAAGAACAAGCGTATCCAGGAGGGTAGAAGGGAAGTATAATACCACCGAAACATAAATATCAAACAACATGCTTACAAAATCTACTAAACATAAAAAATGTCCAGAATTAAAAATAATTTCTCCATTATAACATTAAATGTCAATGGGATTAATTCATCGATTAAGAGACATAGATTACAAACTTGGATTAAAAACCACAATCCAACAATCTGCTGCCTTCAGGAAACTCATCTCACCACAAAAGATAGGCACATCCTAATGAAAGGCTGGTCCAAAATCTTACAAGCTAATGGAACCAGGAAACAGGCAGGGGTAGCAATTATGATTTCAGACAAAGTGGACTTCAAACCAAAGAAAATCATAAGAGACACAGATGGATACTACATTTTAGTCACAGGTACAATTCACCAGGAAGACTTCACAATACTGAACATTTATGCACCCAATACGGGCCCCTCCACAATCATTAAGAAAACCCTACAGCGCCTAAAGCAAGATATCAACCCCAAACGATAATTCTTGGGGACTTCAACACCGCCCTATCAACATGGGATAGATCAACAGGTCAAAAGCTTAACAGAGACACTTTGGAACTTAATCAAACCCTGAAAGAAATGGACCTTACAGATCTATATCAAACTTTTCACCCACGCACAAAAGAATACACATTTTTCTCAGCAGCACACGGAACTTTTTCCAAAATAGATCACATATTGGGCCACAAAACAAATCTCCACATACACAGGAAAGTTGAAATTCTAACCTGTGCCCTATCAGACCACCACGGCCTAAAGCTGGACATCCACAACACAACGAACAAGAGAAAATACACTAACTCCTGGAAACTTAACACTATGATGCTGAATGAGAACTGGATTCAGGAAGAAATTAAAAAGGAAATTCAGGATTTCCTGAAAGTGAACGATAATGAAAATACAACTTACCAAAATCTCTGGGACACAATGAAAGCTGTCCTAAGAGGTAACTTCATAGCTCTTAATGCCTACATCAAAAAAATGGAAACATCAGAAATAAATAACTTAACGATGCAGCTTAAGGCTTTAGAGAAACTTGAGCAATCTGATCCCAAAAGTAGTAGAAGAGAGGAAATTAGCAAAATAAGGGGAGAAATATCTGAAATCGAGACTAAGAAAACGATAGAAAAAATCAACCAGTCAAAAAGCTGGTTCTTTGAAAAAATCAATAAGATAGATACAACCCTAGCTAAATTAACCAAAAGCAAGAGAGAGAAAACCCAAATTAACAAAATTAGAAATGAACATGGAGTAATCACTACTGATACCCAAGAAATCCAGAGAATTATAACATCATATTTCAAAAACTTATACTCAGTGAAGTTTGACAACACAGAAGAGATAGATGAATTTCTAAGTAAACACATCTTACCTAAATTGGATCAGGAAGTTGTGAATTACTTAAATGGCCCTATAACATATAAGGAAATTGAAGAAGTAATCTCGAATCTTCCCACCAAAAAATGTCCTGGACCAGATGGATTCAGCACAGAATTCTACCAGACATTTAAGGAGTCAATAACACCAATACTCCTTAAACTGTTCCATCAAATAGCAAAGGAAGGAACACTACCAAATTCCTTCTATGAAGCTAATATCGTCTTAATCCCAAAACCTAATAAAGATTCACTTAAAAAGAAAACTATAGGCCGATCTCCCTGATGAACACAGACGCAAAGATTCTCAACAAAGTCTTAGCAAATCAGATTCAAAAACATATCAAAAAGATCATTCACAGGGACCAAGTAGGCTTCATCCCCGGCACGCAAGGTTGGTTCAACATACGAAAATCAATAAATGTAATTCATCATGTAAACCAGTCCAAAGTCCAAGACCACATGATACTCTCGATAGACGCAGAAAAAGCCTTTGACAAGATCCAACAGCCTTTTATGATCAAAACGCTAGAGACAGTAGGAATGGAAGGAACCTTTATCAATATAATAAAAGCTGTATACAACAAGCCCACAGCAAGGATTATGCTCAATGGGGAACAATTGGAAGCATTCCCACTTCGATCAGGAACTAGACAAGACTGTCCACTCTCACCACTTCTATTCAATATTGTACTTGAAGTCTTAGCTGAAGCCATAAGACAAGAAAGGGACATAAAAGGGATTCAAATTGGCAAGGAAGAAGTCAAGCTATCCCTATTTGCAGATGACATGATCTTATACCTGAGAGATCCCAAAAACTCCACCAGGAAGCTCCTGGAACTAATTGAGAAGTTCAGCAGGGTGGCAGGATACAAAATAAATGTGCAAAAATCAGAGGCCTTCCTATATGCCCAGAATGAAAGAAGTGAAAAAGCCTTGAGAGAAACAATCCCATTTACTGTAGCCCCTAAAAAAATGAATACCTTGGTATAAACCTAACCAAGGAGGTAAAAGACCTTTACAATGAAAACTTTAAAACCCTAAAGAAAGAAATTGCTGAAGACATCAGAAGGTGGAAAGATCTCCCATGCTCCTGGATTGGCAGAATCAACATCGTAAAAATGACCATCCTACCTAAGGCAATATACAAATTCAATGCTATACCAATTAAAATCCCAAAGCAATTCTTTAAAGAAGTGGACCAATTAATCTCAAAATTCATATGGAGGCACAAAAGACCTAGGATAGCAAAGACAATCCTGAGTAACAAAAACACGTCTGGAGGTATTACCATACCGAACCTTAGTCTATACTACAAATCCATAGTTATAAAAACAGCCTGGTACTGGCTCCAAAATAGACACACAGACCAATGGATAAGGGTTGAGGACCCAGATATAAGCCCACAAAAATACAGCCATTTGATCTTTGACAAAGGGGCCCAAAGAATCCAATGGAAAAAGAACAGCATCTTCAACAAATGGTGCTGGCAAAACTGGATCTCCACATGCAGAAGATTAAAGCTGGACCCGTACTTGTCACCATGTACAAGACTTAATTCCAAATGGATCAAGGACCTTGATATCAGGCCAGAGACTATAAAAATCATGACTGAACAGATAGGGAACTTCCTTGAGCTGATTGGGCTAGGACAACATTTCCTAAATAGACATCCAATGGCACAGTCACTGCTACCAACTCTCAACAGTTGGGATCTTGTGAAATTAAAGAGCTTCTGTTCAGATAAAGAGCTTATCACACGAGCTCAAAGGCAACCCACAGAATGGGAGAAAATCTTCACTAACCACATATCTGATAGAACTCTGCTGTCCAGAGTGCACAAAGAACTTAGAAAACTAAACATCAAGGAAACCAATGGCCCAATTAAAAAATGGGCCCTGGAACTTAAAAGAAATTTTACCAGGGATGAAATTAAAATGTCTAACAAATATCTTTAAAAATGCTCCACTTCCTTAGCCATCAGGGAAATGCAAATCAAAACTTCCCTGAGATATCATCTCACACCAGTCAGGATGGCAAAAATCCACAATACAAACAACAACAAATGCTGGAGAGGATGTGGAGAGAGGGGAACTCTCCTACATTGCTGGTGGGAATGCAGGCTCATACAACCATTCTGGCGAGCTATCTGGAGATTCTTAAAGAAATTAAAGATGGAAATGCCCTATGACCCTACTATTCTACTTCTGGGAATAACCCCACATACAGCAAAAATTCACCTTGATAGCACAAGCATGACCATGTTCATAGCATCACTGTTTACAATAGCAAAGTCATGGAATCAACCCAAATGTCCAACAGTTGACGAGTGGATAAGGAAAAGTGGTACATCTATACAATGGAGTACTACTCAGCCATCAAAAATGATGAATTACTGGAATTTGCCGGGAAATGGATGTCATTAGAAACAATTATATTAAGTGACCAGACCTAGAAAATAAAGTGCCGTATGTACTCCCTAATAGGTGGCTCCTAGTACCAAACCCACCCAGCCCACCTAGAGACACTCGAAGATAAATCTCTGTAATAACTACAGTAATTGCAAGGATTATGAACAGGAAGGATGGGCTAGGAGGGCTACACCAGAAACAAGGAGAGAGGGGACCATGTTACAGCAGAGAAAATAGGCCTCCATCAAGGACTGCAAGTAAGTAATGAGACATCTGGTTAAGTTCACAGACTTTCATTCCTGATCATTTACAACTGAGGGGGTATGATCTCACCAGAAGGGGAGGGCATATAGTCTGGCAGATAAGAAGTAACCATTTTGCAAATGCGTGATTGACCCCTCCCTCACTGTGGTTTCTTACTTTTATTACATCTACCTTTGAATGTGCTCTTATAATAAGACTCTAGTTTAACAGCTTTTTGTCTCTGGCCAGGGGGTGACATACAATGCCCATCAGGATGGAGTGAAGGGCATTGCAGGAGCAGCAAAACTGCAAAAGAAAATCAACAAACCATAATCCAGAACTTCAGAGACTCTATATCAACCACCTAGAACTAGGCCAGTCTAATCTCTCCCCATCTGGAAGCTCAAGGAAATTTGTGGAAAAGGGGGCAGTAGGATTGTAAGAGCACAAGGATGGGAGGAGCAATGATATGCAAGATACTCCACACAAGTTAGGGCCAAAGCAATCATAATTGGACTTTGCATGCACTGCACAATGTCCAACACACTATTGACCCCACAAAGTCTAGCATTTGCTAAAGGCACCAAGATCCTTGGATGCAAGGGATTGACAGCCACAGTAGTGTTCCTATGCTTAAGGGGAACACAGGAAAGGGTTCAGGGAAATGCCACTGGGTCCTTGTACGTCATCGGAGAGGAGGGCCCAGAGGAGCGACTGGCATGCTCATTAAAGGATTCTCCGGGGATTGGGGGGGAGGCACTGGGGGATGGGGAGGGAGGAGTGAGGGGAGGGGGAGCAGTAGGTTGGGGGAAGGAGGAGAGAGGGAGGGAACCGGTGTACCTACTAAGTTTGTATGAGCAGAATAATAATAAAAAATGTTTTTAAAAAAAGTATTTGGAAGTGTTCCTTCCTTTGCTATTTTATGGAATAGTTTAAGGAGTAATGGCGTTAGTTCTTTAAATGTGTGGTAGAATTCCTTGCTGAATCCATCTGGGCTAGGACATTTTTTGGTGGGAAGATTTGAGATTACTTATTAATTTCTTCATTTTTTATAGGACAATTTAGATAATTCAGTACTTCCTGATTCAATTTAGCTAAGTTGTGCTTACTTAGAAATTCATCCATTTCTTTCTGGTTATCAAATTTCATGGAGTATAAGTGTTTGAAATATGACCTTATAATTCTCTGAATTTCTTGTTTATCAGTTGTGATAACTCCATTTTCATTTCTAATTTTGTTAATTTGTGTTTTCTCTCTCTTGCTTTTGGTTAATTTAGCTAGGGCTGTATCAATCTTATTGACTTTTCCAAAGAACCAGCTTTTTGTTTGGTTGATTCTTTGATCATTTTCCTTGTCTCAACTTTGGATATTTCTTCTCTAATTTTGCTAATCTCTCCTCTACTGCTTTTGGGATTGGATTGCTCTTGTGTCTCTAAAGCTTTAAGGTGCATTGCTAAATTATTTACTTGTGATATCTCCATTTTTTTATATCAGCATTAGAGCTATAGACTTACCTCTTAGAACAGCTTTTATTGTGTCCCAGAGATTTTGATATGTTGTATTTTCATTATCATTTGCTTCTAGGAAATCTTGAATTTACTTTTATATTTCTTTCTGAACCCATTTCTCTTTGAGCATCATGGTGTTTAATTTCCAAGAATTAGTGTTGTCATAGTTAGGCACACCTTGATAGTTGAGGGTTTGAGCTCTAGCACATTTGTAGAGATTTAGTGGTTGTTAGGTCCAGAGCAAACCTGCAGGAGATTGTCTAGCTAATGGGGAAGGCCCAGCCTATGGTGGGTGGGATTAGGCCCTGGAATAAATCACAGAGAGCTGGTTGAGAGAGTGGAGATCCTTCTATTCACTTGGCCAGACAGATTGGCCTGGCAAGTAAAGATTGTCAGTCTCTCAGCCGTCATGTGGTAATGGTGTGGCCAGTTCCCTCGGCCCTGGTGTTGGTGCATGCTCTCCCATTAAGCTGGACTGAGAACTGTAACCAGGAATCATAAGAGAGAATAAACCCTTGTTCCCTTAAGCCGTTTGATTGTCATTTATCAGCAACCATGCAGACAAACTGCAACAAGTATATTTTCTGCTATTTGTTGTATTGTGGATGTTAAAATTTAGACCATAATGGTCTAACAGGGTACAGGCTATAACTTCAACTTTCCTATGTATGTGGAGATTCATTTTGTGGCCCAGTATGTGATCTATTTTGGAGAAAGTTCTGTGGACTGCTGAGAAGAATGTGTATTCCTTGGTGCTTGCATGGAAGGTTCAGTAGAGATCTGTTAGGTCCATTTCAGTAAGAGTTTGATTTAGTTCCAATGTGTTTCTGTTGAGTTTTTGGCTTGTTGATATATCCCATGTTGAGAGTACAGTATTGAAATCCCCAACTATTAACATTCTGGATTGATTTGTTGTTTTAGACATTGTAATGTTTGTTTAATAAAGGTGGAGGAGCCCATATTAGGTGTGTATATGTTCAGTATTGTGAAGTCTTCCTGGAGAATTGTTCTTTGACTAAAATGTAGTATCCTTCTGTATATCTAAATGATTTTCTTTGGTTTGAAGTCCACTTTGTCAGATTACCATAATTGCTACCCCTTCTTGTTTCCTTGTTCCATTAGTTTGAAATATTTTTTACCAACCCTTTACTTTTAGAATATGCCTATCTTTTGTGCTGAAATGTGTTTCCTGAAGGCAGCAGATGGATGGGTTTTGATTTCTAATCCATGTTTGTAACCTGTGTCTTTGATTGGTGAGTTAATTTTATTGACATTCAAGGTTATAATGGAGAAATTACTTTTGATTCCTGACATTTTTTGTGTTTAGTAGCTTTCATATGTGTATTATTTGGCTCATAGGTTGTGATAGTATTATGCTTCCTTTCTGTCCTCCTGGTATAGTTGTTCTTTTCTTCAAGCTTGAGTATCTTTTCTAGCATTTTTCAACTGGTCTTTATGGTAGAAAAGTTTTCTTTTGCCCTTGATCATGACTGATAGTTTTGATGGTTATATCAGCCTGGGTTGACATTTGTGCTCATTCATTACTTGAAGTACATCTCTCCAAACTCTTCTGGCTTTTATTGTTTCCACTGAAAAATCATTTGTTATTTAATAGGTTTACCTTCAAAAGAGACTTGGTTTTTTTTCTTATAGCACATTCTGTTTTTCTTGTGTGTGTAGCAATTTGCTGTGGCGAGTTTCTATTTTGGTCATGTCTGTTTGGGATGGGATGTGCCTCTTGCATTTGGATGGGCATCTCTTTTCTTTAGATGTAGAAAGTTTTCCTTTATGATAATTTTTAAAATTTCCTCAGTTGTGGTATTTTGAGTTTCTTGTTCTGATATTCCAATGAATGCACATGTTAAAACAAGGGTTTTAACAACCCTTTGATTGAACTGGTTTGTTCTTCCATTTTTGTCTTCAAGATCTGACATTCTATTTTCTGCTTCATTAGTTCTGCTGGTAAGACTCTCTGTTGTGTTCTGGGTTGAAGATAGCTTGTCTTTTAATTAGAGTTTTACCTCTGCTTGTGATTGTTTTCACGGCTCTATGCCTATTTTTGTTTCTTCATCTCCTTTTCTCATCTCCTTCAAGTGCCTGCTATGTTCCTGTTCAAAGTGGTTGATACGGTTAGTTAACTCCTCCTGGATTTCCTCTTTCGTTGCTTTGATAATAGTAAAGATCAAGCTTCGAAAATCATTATCTTGGGTATGGCTTTCTTCGTTATTTTCTGTGAGTTTGTTCTGCTTGGATTCCATCATTGTGGGGTTGTTGCTTTTTGTAGAAGATTTGTTTTTTTGGTTTTTGTTTCTCATGGATTTGCTCTGTGACCTGGGCATTTTTTGTTTTATCTCTTATGTGCTTCTTGATGTATGTTTTTGGCTGATCTGAATTAGAGAGTATCACTACACTTGAGCAGTTATTGTTAGTGTTTGCCTTGGAATTGGATGTGTCTGTCTGGTGTTGCTTAGTGTTGTTTCCTAGATGAGGCTGTTGTACTGCTAGTATATCAATTAAGGTGCGTTTAGTAGACAGGGATTGAAGATTAATACACAAGTGCATTTTTTAGTTTTCACTTCCTTGGTGATCTGTGAGGGTGAATGGTAAAGCACTTGAAGTTATATAGGTTCTTGGGTGGGCTATATGGAAATCTTAAACTAGGATAACTAGCAATTGAGAGTAACAGGAAGGTAAAAAGATTTTACTTATTTTAGAACTGGAAGTGAAGATTCTCTCTATTTGTCAGGATGATTTTAGAAGTCCTCAGATGTATAGTTTTGGTCCCTTAGCCTGTTGCTTGGGTTTTCTCTAGATTCTATTGAATTCTAGAAATCTTTAAAGTTCTTTAATGATTATGGGGGAGAAGGGGAAGAGAGAGAGAAAGAAAGCAGAAGGAGGAGGAGGAAGAAGAACACCACAGGAGAATGGGTAGGTGTCGGTGGAGGCTGCTGGATGCTTGGGTGTGGTGTGCGGGTCTCCATGACATTACCACAAGGAGCACTTTCAGCCAGAGCAGAAAGGGCCAACTGGCTAGTGGGACCTGCCGAGGACCTGGGGCCTTACTAAGCTTCTTATTAAAGTACAACTCTCACTGATGTTCCTGTCACTCTTAGGACAGTGGGAGAAAGAAAAGGAGAGTGACTCTGTGTTAGCTGGACATGGAAGTCCCTTGTAATGAGAAACTAACACAAGGGAGAGACTTAAGAAATGTGAGTTTTATTAGAACTGAGGCCAAGGGATCCATATTTAGTCTTAAGGTATTTCTCACTAGGGTAGAAGAGACAACTTAATGTTGGAGAGAACAGGGATTGATCAGCCAGGAAGGCAAGAGAAGATCTGGAGAAAATCTCTGGACAAAAGGTAGTGTCTTTATGGCTTTCAGATGTTGCTAAGGAGTTGTAGGGAAGTATGGCAGTGGGGGTAGTAGTAAAAGAATGTGGAAGACAGTCCTGTCTACAGGCCAGTAGGGTGGAGAGATAAAGATTTTAGGGTATGTTGCCAGTTCTGACTATTGTCACATTGCTGCTAGAGTGGAGAAGACTTTACAAAATGGCAGGGCTAGGGCAGGAGAGATAGCTCAGGGGGTTAAGCTTCTGCCTCATAAACAGAAGGACTTGGCTTTGAATCCCAGATCTCACATAAAAACGTGGGATGGAAATGGTAGTGGTCTGTACTTCTGTCCCTGGTAGGCAGAGTCTGGGAAAACCCAGAGGAAACTCAGTAAGATAGAAGACCAATCTGGGATAATTCTCAAGTCATCCTTAGGTAGCCACACATGGACACACAGTGTGAGACTATGGTTAACAGTTACCATTATTAATCTAACAGCATCAAAGCTAGTATTCTCTTACTTGCATAGTGTTAGAAAAGAAGTGGGGAAAGGAAGGGGGAGAGAGCATGAACCCAAGCTTTGTCCATGAAAACTGAAGTTTATTCAGGAAGGTCCTTCAAACTCTATCAAGGGAGCAGCAATTTCCTTTCTTTGTCAGATGGAGATCGCTACTGATTTGGAGTCAGGGGGATTCGTTCAATTCCAGAATGGCTAAGAGCTTGTCCAGTTGTCTGTTTTCCTTATCAGATCCTGTTCCCATTATTCATGGGGTCTCCCTTTGGAGGTCTGTTTGTGATCTCAGATGTTATCAAGTGGGGGTCTCTGGTTTGAGCTCTGGTTCTGAATCTATCAAAATAAGACTCTTGATGGATAAAAAGGTACCAGGAACAGTTTTGATAGACTTAAAATTTTCTTTAACCATCACACCATAAACTTGCTTTAACCTTATAAGTTGTATCTTGTCTTCTACAGCACACTTTAACCTCCTAAGTGACCCTACCCACAAAACAAGTCTTTTAAAAGTAGGCAGTAACAGTAAACTGAGGAGACCTAGAACCCGATTTTGGTTTCCTTTTAGTTCTTGTATATAACCTTCATAATGTGGCCCAGTCAGAGCGCAGCCATTAGTTCTAACTAGGGACAGGCTGAGAGCTTGGAATGCGGCGGCCCCATGTGCCCAGCTAAGCACCTGAAGAGCGACCTTTCTGCTCCACTGCAGTTGCCCATCCCCTGCTCCTCCCCTTACCAGGTTGCAATTCAAACTGCTCACAGACAAGGGGGGGAACCAATCCCTGCGCGCCAGAACTGTTGGCTGTCAGCCAATCATGTAACGACTAAGTTGGAAGCCCCCTCCCCATGCCAGTAAGCTATAAAAATTTTGTCTGGACAGAGGGCCGGGCGCTTCCTGGTTGGACACTTCTGTTGGCCGGTTGTGAGCCCAGGTTCGAATCTGCTAATAAAGACCCTCATGCGATTTGCAGCCGGTGTTGGCTCCTTGTTGATTTTTGGGACCCCAGAATCTGGCCACAACAAAACCTCATCTTTAAAAGAAATCAAAATTTGGGTAATTGTGCAGGCAGTACACATTCATACATAGCATTTGTAACAGTTACTCTTAACAGCTGCTGTGAGAGAACACCCAAAGTCTAGCAAATTAAGGAAGAAAGGGAAATTTATTCAGCTTACAGTTCCAGAGGGGAGAAACAGTCTTTCATGGTGGAGGCAACATGCTAGTGGCTGAAGCTGGAGGCAGGCTAAGTCACTGCAGATATCCTGGAGTCTCTTGTCTTCTGTTCTATGGTTCCTTTTATCTTGTTTGCTACTGGGAAGTTCCCATGAGATCTAGGACTGGTCTTTGTATTGTAAATGCATTGATCTGGGATAATCTCTTCAGGAGGTCTGACCTCTAATCTTCGTTAATGCCAGGTGTGGTCAAGTTGACACCCAGGATTAACTATCACATCATTTATAAATGTATACCTTGAACCCTCAATTTATTTATTTATATATGTATTTATTTATTTTAGCATTCAGCAAGCTTTTAAAATTTATACCTTTAAAATACATGACCCTTTTAGTATAAATACAATAGAAAACTTTCGACTTAGCACATAAAGCCTAACATGACTATTGATAAAGCTAGGCAGATCAGGCTGTCATTTTGAAAAGAAAATTTAACATAAATTTACTATCATTTTATATTTATAAAAATTCTACATTCACTTATAGTACTCAAATATCTTTTAGAACCAAATATACAGGTGAGTTATAACTTAAGTTAGTAAAATTTTTTAACTTTGCTTTGTCTGGTCTAGAGGGTGCATATCTAAGTAGATACCAGGCATTATCAAATATGAAATGAACAAGCAGGACATGGTTACAGGAGAATCTTTTAAGTTTTCTTTAGAATTCCATAGGCACATTATATAAAAGAGCATCTAAAAATTAGGAGACTAAGCTTATCACATGGCAATAGAAACATTCAGAAATCATTATGCTAGTAAAGTTGTAGGAGAACACAGATATACATATTCTCTATGAATGTAGTTAGAAAAGCAGATTGAAGCAAAGAATTCTTGGCCTCCTCCCAAGGATCCCATATATCCTACCACAAGGAGAATGAAGAAATTCCCATAAATTTCTCAGAAAACATTTACATTTTCTCAGTCCCTAGATTTGCTAGAACAAGATTCTATAAAAGAAGTTGGAGGAATGAGCAAGTTTAACCAATATCTATAGTGGCGTTGTTACTTTGAGAACACATGGAAAAATCTTAAAAGTATTATGGGATGACTGTCCTATTGTTGCAGAACTCTTGTATTTGGAATTGAAGACTGAAATGTGTAGAGAATTAAGGTAGACTTTATTAGAAGAACGAAAGAACAGAACTCACGGACTCGAGACATGGAATGCCATGAGGGGCTAGGGCACCCTGGAGAACTCATGGACTCCAGGCGTAAAGAATCCGTGAGGGGCAGGCAGCTAGAAATGAACTCATGGATTCCAAAGATGGCTGCCAGGGTCAGGTACATTTATACACGTAGATAAACCAGGGAAAAATGGCTTTTTTTCTCATTGTTTAGCTCACATTGGGGTTTAACCCAGTTGATCTTGGGTCCATGTGGGGGTAGAGATCAAGGTGTTTTTTTTGTTTTGTTTTGTTTTTTGTTTTTTTTTTTGGTGGCCTTAGCTTGTTGGATATGGAGAGCTCATCTTCATATCCCTTCACAGGGAAGTTGGCCATCTTATATCTGGGAGGATTGGAGTCAGTTCCTCAGCAGGGGGTGTTCCTTTAGGGTGGTGTTGCAGTTTGCCTGTATAGTTGCTGATAAATCACCATCAAAGGGCTTAAGGGAACAAGGGGTGACAGGAGAGCACGCACCAACACCAGGGCCAAGGGAACTGACCACACCATCTCCACATAACAGCTGAGAGAGGGACAATCCTTCTTGCCAGACCAGCATGTCTGACCAAATATACACAAGAATGCTGACTCTCTCAGGCAACTCTCTGTATTTTATTCCAGGGCCTAATTCTACCCACCTCGGCCTTCCCCATCAGCCAGACAATCTTCTGCAGGTTTGCTGTGGGCTTAACTCATCCACTAATTCTCTATGAATGTGCCCAG
Source organism: Typhlomys cinereus (assembly GCA_023101885.1). NCBI lineage: Eukaryota > Metazoa > Chordata > Mammalia > Rodentia > Platacanthomyidae > Typhlomys > Typhlomys cinereus. Next base: position 11,495,998 of record JALPQD010000021.1, on the reverse strand, counting down.
AGCTCAAACCCTCAACTGTCAAGTTGACACCTGTGCCTAACTATGACAGGTGGTCTCAGCAGTGGGGGATGGCCTTCTGGAATTTCAAGACCTTCAAAGAGGGTCTCAGCATTGCTATTCTTTTTTTTTTATTATTCAATTGTGTGTGTGTGTGTTTGTGTGTGTGTGTGTGTGTGTGTGTGTGTGTGTGTGTGTGTGTGTAGAACCACGGACGAATTTGGGAACCACCAGGAACCACCTCCACCTCCTCCTTTTTTACTCTGCCCCAGGATTCACAGGTTCCACCCTACCAGGACCAGAAATGCAGGCTGCCCCTGCTTCTGCCTGGTGTCTACACATAGGGTCTAGGATCCGAACTCAGGACCTTCCACCTGCAAAGGAGAGACTCAACCCCTGAGCCACCTCTCCAGCCCTCTATCATTTTTATATTTATAAAAATTTTACATTTAACTGTAGCACTTTACCTGTAATCCATTCGGTAGGTGTGTCTGCAGAAAAGGACTTATAATTCTTTGGCAGTTGCTTTAAATTAGTTATTTATGGCACGGTGCAACAAAAGTCTATATAATCGATCAATGTTGGTAATAGACTTTAGAAAACATCATCAAAAGCAGATTAACATTTTGGAACATCTTATTATTGAAACAGAATCGCGTATTAGTTAAGCCCAGCAACTTAACTTAATTATGAAAAACATTATCAAAAGCAGATTAAACTATTAAAACCAGTGCCAAAAGCAGATTAGCATTTAAGAAACCGTATATTTAGCAATTACTTCAATTACTAAGGATGTATTACTCCCATAATAGATAGTTGTTAGAATAACTGGTGACCTGGAAAGAAATTGTTTTAATTGTTTTATTTAGTCAAGGTCAAGTCAGAAATCATATACATATATATATATATATATATATATATATGTATATATATATATTTTTTTTCCCTGTGAAGAGAAAGTTCAGCTAGAACTTTCAAAGTTTAAACTTGTGGGTGGAGTCGGGGGAGGGGGAAAAAAGACATTGAGTTCTGATTGGCGAAGAAATCAGAGCTGCTATCTTTGGATGTCTACGTGGTTCCACCCTATTAGCCCTGACTGGCAATTCCAGGCGGAGGGAAGGAGCAGAGAGAAAAGAAAGAAAAAGACAAAACAAATCCCACAGGTGTAAGGAACCTCAGGCTGTCTGCCATTTTGCTTGAGAAATTTTTCAAAATCTTGGAGAATATTAATATCAAAAGTGCCACACTGGGGCCAATGATCACCACTGTCCAATTCATATTGGGGCCAGATTTTGACTGAAAGACGCAGTAGCGCGGCGATTGAAGGTGCTTCTCGAGTCTCTTTAGACGGGCCAAGGGCGTGTCTTTGGAATAGTTAATTTAGGAATCACACAGTTCCACGACCACAGGCATCTCTATGCTTCAGGAAGAGCACGTAGGGCTGATGATGTCTAATGCCGGGAGTCTCCCCAGCCTGTTAGATAATCAGTACAAAGCCTCCTGCAGTCTACAATAATTTTGGTTGGGAATGAGTTTTGGAAGTCTCAGAGCTCCAGAAACTCAATTCCAGTGGTTTGGAGATTCCCCTTAGGTGTTCTCACAACTTCAATCAGGCCATATTTGAAGTTTTCCCAACGAAATTACCTTGTCTCCAGATGTCCAGCGGGCATGGGCGGGAGCATAGCTGATTGGATTGGCAAGGCGGCCTCTAAATGGGATCTATGGGTCCTGTGGTGGGGAGGGAGAGAGGAGGAGAGAAAAGTTTACCCACAAGGTAGGTTTAGCCTGCATCTCCATGAGTGTCCGAGAGCGATCAGGATATGTAACCGAGTGGTGTAAGTGGGCAAGGCAGGAACCAGACTTCCTGATTCATCCTCGGCAAAGAAAAAGGGAAGCGGGCTCGGGGACTGCAGGGAGCAAATCCCGAAGGATGCCCACCCAAACCGTTGTGGGTCAGGAAACCATAAGTTAGAAAAGGAAAGAAGGAGGAGGAAGAGGAAGGGAGAAGCTCCTCCAAACTCCAACGAGGGGAGCAGCAATTTCCTCGTCAGATGGAGATTGCTACTGATTTGGAGTCGGGGCGCAAGCTTCTAACATTCTTGGGGGGGGGGTCTCTGGTCTGAGGTCTATTTCTGATCTCAGATCTATCAGGTGGAGTTTGAGGTCTGGTTCCAAATCTATCACACAGAACTAACTCTGTGTTACCAGGCATTTCCTGCATCCCAAAGCTCTGCTTTTAGAATATACTAGATGGCTGTACTTGAGGAAGTAAGGGAGTCTCGGGGTAGAGTTGCTAGGTGGTAAATGAAGGGGCTCAGAGAACGCCATGGATTGTCCAGTGGCCAGCTGGTGGCTCATTCAGGTCTTAGCCTCTGTGTTTAGGATTTAGAACCATTCCCAAGGTTCGCTCTTTGTTCACAGCTCCGCCTACACAGTAACAGGATTTCTCCAGCCCTGATATTTTCTTTTGATACACATCTTTTTCTATTATATCTTTGATCTTACCTCTGCTCCATTTCTTCTGATTTATGCCTGCCTTCCTTTCATCTTTATTATCTTTGCTTTTTCTGTTTTCTTTCAGTCGATAGGCATTTTGCTACATTATTTCTTAACCTCACTGAGAACAAATTATACATATATTTCAGACCTTCTTTGTTTTGTGAAGATAGTGTTGGTTAGGATGGCGTGTGAGATTTTTAGCTTAGCTTTCATTCTCTTGCTCTTTTTTTGTCCATAATGCTGGCTTTGTTTTGTTTGTAATATTAGAATAAGTCATTTCTTATTCAATTATATAGTTATTTTTTATTAAGACTGTCTGGATTCTTTTCCCTTTTGCCTGAGGGGAGTTGTGCCTTTAATACTGGTGATGTAATACCTGTTTGATTACAGAAAATGCTATTTAGAAACAGCATCAGGATGAACTGGGTCCTGAAAATTCTGCTTTTGGGTTTCCATTCATATTCCAAGGGGTCTCTCAGGGACAGTAGAGAAGCTATGATATTTATGCAGCACCTTTCAGCATCTTCTGCAAAAGTTTTAATCATTCAGTACTTCCTGGTATCCTTTATAGATGCAAATCATCTTCTACACAAAGAAAAAAAAGGTCTCTCCAAATCTAATCCTAGGGAAAAAATCTCCTTTACAGTCAAGACGTACTTCTGAGAATAAAGGAAGAATAGCTCTGGGCTTGTTTACCTTCCATTGCTTGGGGGATTCCTAGGCAGCTAGCTTACACATGCAAAAGAAAGCTTAGGGCTAGACATTCTTTTCTCTGCTTTTTTGATTCTTTTTTAGTGCGTGAGAAATGCAACAGACAGATCTGCCCCGGGCAAGTGAGCTAAGCAGTTTCTAAACTTCCTGGAGGGCAATGTGGTAGTGTTTATTGTCTAAGCCTTGGCTCCTGATAAGGTAAACCGAAACGGAATCCAGAGGGTGGGAGCAGTAGTAATTTTCCCTTCTGGGAGGATTAACTGGATAGAGACAACTTTCTTTTTAGGCAATTTTTTTCTCAATATATCTAGCCTCCTGTGGAGAGTCATCTCACTACATGCAGACGATTGTGTTTGCTATGCATAGTGACCATAGATAGACAAAATGCTTTCCTTGACTTTACTTGGATGTTCTTACTCTAATGATAGAACGGGTGTCTCCACAAGTCAAAATACAGAAATAGAAAAAAAGGGATCCTTGCAAAATTACCCCAAGAAAAGGAAGGTGTCTGGCACAGTTAGATGCAGGTGTTAAGCTGACAGTTGACAGTTTGAACTCTGGGCACATTTGTAGATCATTAGTTGAGTTAAGCAAACCTGTGGGAGATTTGTCTAGCGATGGGGAAGGCTCAACCTAAGGTGGGTGGGACTAGGCCTTGGACAGGTGAATAAAATAGAGAGCTGATTGAGAAAGTTGGTATCCTTTTGTATACTTGGCCAGATATGCAATGTCTGGCAAGTGAAGATTATTCCTTTCTCATCTGTTATGAGGATATGGTGTGGCCAGTTCCCTCAGCCTCTTGGTGATGGTGCATACTCTTCTGCCAAACTAGACATGCAACTGTTACCAGAAATGGTAAGCCAACAAATAAAACCCTTGTTCCCTTAAGCTGTTTAATGGTGATTTTATTAGCAACAATGCAGGTACACGAAAACAGTGTCTATGTTAGGTTTTCTTTCCCTTTGCAAAAACAAAAACAAAAACAAAAACAAAAACAACCTTCCACATGCATGGTGTTTGCCATGCTTTGAAATGTGCCCCCCATAGATTCATGTGTTTGGGAAGGTCATGGTACCTTTGGGAAGTGGAGCACTGGAGCCACATCAAGGGAGACTGCCTGTTCTTCAAGCAACAGGCCCATCATAATAGTACATACCACATTGAGACAGGAACTAGTTCCAGCAGGATGTAAGGGCAGGGCCTGTGGTAGATTGTGAGCTTATCATGTAGAAAGTGATTCAATCCATAGCCTACACTATGACCAAAACAAGCTGGGAGAGGGCTCCCCTGAGCACTTCTCTGCTTGGACTGAGAGAGTATGCATAAGGGGTGTGGACTTCTTAGTGGCTCAGCCCATGATGAACTCAAACGTGACCAATCTCAATAAAGATTCCCTTAGTCTCCATGCAGTTCTCACCACACAAGTCAAAAAAGTCCACCCACCAGGCAATGGTATCCCTCCTCTGGAACCTCTTCTACTATTGGAGGCTCCTCCTCACTTCCCAAGATGCCTGTGTTTGCGCTGCTCGCTCTTTGCCCACGTTCCCTTGTTCTTCTTGGGCAGAAGACAAACAAACCTAGAAGCACTGGCTCAGGTGGCTTTGGTGAGCACAGAGAGTAAGTGTCAATCAACTCAGTGTCTTGCATGCTGCCTTGAGGAATATTCTTCCATCCAGTAGCCCACCCCACTGCCCTAGTGCAGGTGGACTGTGGAGCTGTCCCGATTCCTCTCTGCACCACTTTGTCTTTAGAGACACAGCTGATGTAGGAACAGTTTTCACACATGCTTTCCTAGGCTTTATGTCCTGTATCAGGGAAGGGTACGCATAACCTTACATCTGTGCTGTTTCAAATGCTGAAGTGTTATATGTTGGGTCAGTATGGCCTGAACACAACTAACAAATATTTAGGGTCAAAGGGGAAGAGAGAATGGAGAGAAAGAGAGAGAAAGAAAGAGAGAGAGAGAGAAATATGAGATAAGATAAAAGATATAAAAACGTTAAGGCAACAGTTTGGCATGGAAGGCCAGTACCACATAAGGAAATGGGAAAATAATAGTCATACTAGTTAAGCACAGATGTGATTATATTTCTTAACCATGTGGAGGGTATATTTGTCATCTCTCTCAATATCATAATTCCTTTCATGCAATTAGATAACTTAAGACATTTTCATGTTATTGAGTGTGCTTCTAGAATGTTATTGATAATAGCTCCACAGAATTGCCTGTATATTGGCTTAGTTTCAATGAAACGATTTCTCCTTTCCTTCCTCCTCCTCTTTCTCTTATTAAGCAGAAAATGAAAGGGGGGGTGGCGCGGGGGACTGTCCTGGGGTGGAACAAACTAGCAAATATGTAAAAGTGCTGGACTAACTTTCTTAAGTTATAATCAGCTCTGTCAATAAAAATATAGAGAGAGACTATTCATTGTGCCAATAGACATTTTCATGAAATATGAAATGATGGGAAATTCAGTTTCACGTAAAATGAAATGTGACATCTCCCCTTCTCCATAGCCTTAAATAATATTATAATTCATAGTGGATACTAGATAAAAAAAAAATTGTTTCACTAGTAGTTTCCTCTTTGTAGATTTGGGAAAAGATTTATTTTTCTATCACAGCAAGCATATTATAATGTATTTAACAATTAGAATGAATTAAAATAGTTTTGGGCAGAAACTCATGATTGCAAACAAAAGGCTAAAGATTTTGCATCTGTGGCATGGCATGTGAAAATGAGATTGTTTCCATAACAGTAAAGCAACATTCTTCAATATTCTAATAGTTTTATGTTTATGACAGTCATAAATTCTGATTAAAAAGTAGCAAGCTCATAAAAGTAGAAGAATGTGATCAAATCTGTTCATATTCTTATATAGATTGTTATATATTTATTGTATTTCTTCTCGGTTGCTTTCCAAGCAGAACTTCCCTTTTTCTATCCTTATGATTATTATTATATCATATATACATGGTGAATTCTTTGTATTTTTTTTAGGTGACATAGAATAATGTGTTTTAAAAAAAAAGAAGCAGAATTTTAATTCTGTGATAATTTGATCTCTAATCAAAATAATGCTCATTTTCCACATGGTCCTTCTTACAGATAGTAAGAAAAAGATCAATTAAGTAGATGTGTTTCTAAGTCACGGTTCAAAACCAAAGCCTTCCTGATATTTCAAGGAGAGGTTTTGATAACATTATTCATTTCAGTTTTCTTTCCAGTGGTGAAGAGAGTGCTTTTGGCAGTCAGGCCTGTGGTATTCTGCCAACCACCAGGGGCAATGACTAGCAATTAACTTAGAAAATCTCATAGCTTTTGATTGATATGAAAGGAAAAGGCTAGTTTCCAATTTATAAATATTGGGTTTATTATTAGCAAGACAGATACAAAACAAATGTTGCAAGGAAACGCTACTTATGGTTTATAGTATTTATTTGGTAGGTTAGTTTCTAGATCAATGATATTTCCGTCACGGTCTTCACTGTATCTACATCAGGCTTTGGCATTTATTCTTAACATTGATGTGCAGAGGAGCCACGCACTCCATTTCCTTCCCTCCCACGAAGTCTTGCTTCCCTAGAGAAAATCCACCTAGGAAGGTATGGCCCTCCATGTCAATGCACACACTGTTTTATGCAGACACATGAATAAATGCATGAGGGACAAAGCTGATTGAATTGACCCAAGGTATTTATTTCTCTATCTCTGGCGTCTGAGTTTTCCTCCTAGAAGCAGGAATCCTGACTATGTGAAGCATGAAAGGCGTATAGGAGGACCTCCATTTCAAAGCAAAACTCCCAGTGTGTACAAAGCACTGCTTTGGATAAAAGATGGCAGCTGCGAAGCTGGAATGGTAGCTGGTTACCATAGTTACCAAGGCTCTGATTCAGCCACCATATGCCACCTGGTGTTCTCAGCCTGAAAAAGCAGCTCTGGAGTGTCCTAGATTGGAGAAATGGCTGTGGCCCTAGTAGTTCAGCCCCAGGACATTTGGGGACCTGTAGCGGTGCTTATATTGCTTTGCCTTTCTCTAGAAAACAGGGGGGTTATTGAGTCTCACAGTGAAAATTAGGGGTTCAGGTGGGTAAAGACATGAACTTGCTCCTTTCCTCTCTTTCTCTCTGATCTTTTCTCCTTTTCTTCTTTCCCTTTCTCTCCGTCCTTTCTCTGTTTTCTTCCTTTTTCTTTCCTTAATTTTCTCTCTTCCTTCCGCTTCCATCTTCTGGTCTTTTTCACTCATGGAAATAGGATGGTGTGAACACATATCCTCCAAGATTCATCTTCTGCTGGGGTAGAGCTCAGTGGCGGAGCGCAGGCCTAGCATGTGTCAGTCTCCAAGTCCAACCACTAGCACTAAAAATGCAAAATAGAAAAATAAAAATAAGGAGGAAAAGCCACCATTGGTCTTTCTAGGGCACATTTGCTGTTCCAGTCAGATAGGCCATACAGTATTACAATAGCAATGAACTCAAAATGCTAGTTATAATAATGGTAGATAGAACACTGGGTTTTAGCAGTCCATAGCTACCCATTCTTTTTTCTTCTTTTTCTCTTTTTTTTCTGCTGTGCTGGGGATTGAATCCAGGGTCCCACATATGGTGACAAGTGGCCAGCCATTGAGCTATACCTCCTAGATTTCCTAATCTTTTCCTAAAAACACTATGTGCCACATAACAGTTTTATGACTTTACTTTAATATTGATCTGTGTCTACGTTTTATTTATATACAAATAATATATAGATTTATTAATATCTTTAGATGTGTACACATGTAGCAATGTTTGATACACTCTTTAAAACTACTAAGTTTAAAAGTACTGAGACTTTTTAAGTTGAGAGATTTATAATTATGTTTAATTTCATTGCTTGTTGTAGGTCAACAAAAATAAAATAAACACAAGTAAACTAAAAAAGTTGGTTTCCAGAGATTACATGTGTTCTGCCTTCTTTTTTCCTCTTCTTTCTCCTTTTCTTTACTTCTATTTCTCTTCCTCTTTCTCCTTCTCTTCCTCCCTATGCTTCTCCTCCTCATCATCTTTCTTCATCTTTATCTTCTTATCTTGCTTCTCCTCTTCCTCCTCTTCTTCCTTTTCCTCCACTTTCTTCTTTTCCTCTTTCTTCTCTCCTTCTCCTCTTCCTCCTTTCCCCTTCTCCTCCTTCTTCCTCAATGAGGCAGTGTTGCTCAGGCTTGTCTCAAACTGCTGTGTCACATGATCTTCCTGACTTATCCCTTCTGAGGAGTTGATATAAGAGTTATCCCATGCTTAGCTTTCTTTTTTTAAAAAAGAAAATTAAGTGTTGGTGCTTGTCAAAATGGTCTCATCATATTAAGTATGCACTATAATAATAAATAAATGCAAATTTTAATCTATAAAATACATGTCATTTGAAAAGAGCTTTTATTTCTTCTATATTGTGGATTCTAACTAGAATTTTTTTTTAAATAGGATCTGTTGCTAAATTGTTGAAATCACAGTTTTAATTTAATGTTTAGATTTAGTTTAGATTTAATGTCAGGGCCCCATCCTGAGGCAAATGATTTCCAGCTACAATGGCTTGACCTAATAGTTTTCATTCTGTGATGGTATGAAAGCAATGTATATGCCATAGAAGCCTTAGTCTAATTTTTGCACATGGATTTTTGCCTGAGCTAGTGATGATGCTGTAAAATCGTCTCTCATTATGTTCAACAGGAGCAGCAAACTACAAGTCCAGTCAGCCATTTGATCATGAGAAGAAACAACAAAGACTATAGAATGCTACATCATGATTCATTGGATTAGAGATACCATGTGCTCTTTTATTTGTGCTGTGTGTATGTGTGTGTGTGTGTGTGTGTGTGTGTGTGTGTGTGTCTGTCTGTCTGTCTGTCTGTCTGTCTGGAATTTACAATATAGTTGGATATAGTTGGAATCCACAATATAGAAGAAATAAAAGCTTTTTCCAATTTTTTTTTAAATGTCTTTTCTTAATTTTTTTTTAAACTTTTTTTTTTATTGAACTGTGTGCATGTGCGTGTGTATGTGCGCTTGCATGTGTGTCTGTGTATGTAGAACCACGGACGAACTCGCGAACCATGGACGTCTCCATCTCCTTCTGCCCTGGGATTCACAGGCTCCGCCCTACCAGGACCAGAAGCGCAGGCCGCCCCCGCTTCCGCCTGGCATCTATACGTGGGATCTGGGATCGAACTCAGGACCTTCCGCCTGCAAGGCGGAGGCTTAACCCCTGAGCCACCTCTCCAGCCCCTCTTTCCAATTTTTTAACTTATAGCTTTTGAGAATTTTTACATTAATACAATGAACATAAGTCATTTCACTCCATATTACTTGATTCCATGCCTCCCCCTCCTCACATCAAAACCCTTCAGAGGTTTCAACCCATGTTCGTCTGGCTCCAGTGATTCTATGTAGTGGTGAAGCAAAGTTGCTCACCTCATCGCAGCTAGAAGCAGGGAGGGGCCTGGAGAACATGGAAGGGGGGGGACAAGACACTGTGTCCATGGTGTGGCCTCACTGACATGATTTCCTCCCATAGGACTCCACATCCCAATCACTCCATTTTGTTATGAGTCCATCGAAAGGTCAGTCATTGATGAAGTCATGACGACCACTTACCTGAAACCTGTCAGCTGGAGACCAAACTTCCAACACGTAGATCTTGGGTGCAGCACAGATTGAAACTCTAATGTATTTTTAATTTATAAGTGAGTCGTTGTAAGGCAGATTAGAGTAGCAATGCTGGGACGGTCTTTGAAGGTCTTAGAAATTCCCAAGGGTCAACCCCTACTTGCTGAGACCACCTAAAGAACATCCCTGCTGAGGAAGTGACTCCACAGAGATAAGATGGCCAACTTCCCTATGAAAGGATATGGAGATGAGTTCTCCATATCCAACAAGCTAAACCTAACAAAGAAACAACTTCATTTCCAGCCCTACCTGGATCCAAGATCAACTGGGTTGGGCCCCAATGTGAGATAACCAACAAGGCAAAGCCATTTTTCCCAGGCTTGCCTAACCAATGGGGAAAAGCCATTTTTCTAATTTATTATATTTCTGATTTATCTAGTGTATACATATGTCTGACCTTGGCAGCCATCTTTGGTACCTGTCCCTCACGGCACTCCATGTATTGAGTCTGTGACTTCATGTCTAGCTGCCTGCCCCTCACGGAGTCTATGCCCGGAGTTCATGAGTTCTTCAGGCCACCCTAGCCCCTGGTGGTACTCCATGTGTGGAGTCTATGAGTTCCATTCTTTCTCTCTTCTAATAAACTCTACCTTAAACCTCTACATGTGTTCTGGTTTGAATCTTTGACTCCAAACACAGGAAATCCTGCAACATTTGAACCGTAATCCTATTGAAAATCAAAAAGCACCTATACCTTCCAGAGAGAATTGACCAAACTCAGCAGACAAGCCAGGAAATTTGGTCTTCGTCGTGGTTCAAATAGAAGTGCATTGATGGACATAGACTTCCAGAATGCATAGCCTGAAGGAGATAAACTTGGCTGGCATGTATAAAGGAACTTTGCCCTAGAAGAATAAAAAAAATTTGGGTGAGTGTTGTGAGACACTCGCCCTGTGAAAACACCATACTAATGTCTGCCGCTGGAATAATTTCTCAGATGCCCATTAGGGTGGACGAGGGAAGCTTTATTCACTGGTGGGTTAGAGCTGAGATCACTAAGAACTCCAGCCCTGAGTTTCATTTCATACTAAAGCAGTGCAAAGATGGACCCAGGCAAGCAGGACTTTCCAGAAGCAAACCCAAAGGTTACCAAGTAAGAGCAGGGCAGGCTGGCAGCACAGAGGCCTTGTGACTCTTACCAGGTTTGTAGACTCAGGGTGTGTCCGAAATTTCCTCACTTGACTGCCTTTGGGATTTCAGGAATCTTCTACCTCAACTTAGCTTAGCAGTGACTTTGTTGTGGGTTCATTCTCCTCGGGTCTTTATGCATCCAGGTTCTTGTGTTCGGGAGTCAAAGCCTGAAAACAGAACACGTGTAGAGGATGAAGTTTATTAGAGAAGAGAGAGAATGGAATTCAAGGAGTTTCATGAGGGGCAGGGCGCCCTAGAGAACTCAAGGACTTCAGGCATGGAATCCACGAGAGGCAAAGGAGCTGGAAAAGAACTCATGGACTCCATATGTGCAGTATCATGAGGGGCAGGCACCAAAGATGGCTGCCAGGGTCAGGTATATTTGTGCATTTAGGTAAACCCAGGAAAAATAGCTTTTCCCTATTGGTTAACTCCAGTTTCTGCAAACCCGATTGGAGCTTTTAGTCTTCTATATCTCATTGGTCTGTTTACCTAAGGCCCCAACCCAACTAATCTTGTAGTTGGGCTCATGGTCCAGCTGTTTCTTTCCTTGGGTTTAGCTATCTGCTATGGAGAACTTATCTCCATATCCTTTCATAAGCAAAGGGTTGGGGGAAGTTAACCACCTTATCTCTGTGGAGGATTGGAGTCAGTTCCTCCCTATCAACAGGAGATGTTCCTGCAGGTAATCCCAGCAGTGGGTGTTTTCCTAAATCTAAAGAAATGTTCATCTGTGGAGTCTTCCTCCAGATGAAATGTTTCAAATTGCTATACAACATCTTCCTTGCATTAGACTGCAGGCCAAGTCTAAGATGACATTAAACTATGCCTAAAGGAAAACACTATGCAACAGTGCGTTAGAACACTTGAGGACTCAAGAAGTAGATCCAGGGCCAGTGAGAGACAGTGATAAATGGAGAAAACTGACTTCTGAAAGTTGTTCTCTCACCCCCCCCCACCTACTTGGGTGCCACGGCATGAACCTTTTCTCTTTCTTCCAATTTTTTTTTTTTTGAAAAAGAGAATGCTGAAACAACGAAACATGGTGAAAAGATTTGAAAATAGGGATGAGTCTGGCAGGGGAGATGAAGGACTTTAAGAGCAAAAGGAGAGGGAATGGGATTGGGAATTAAAGGATGAAAATATTATAAATTCTCTATTTCATATGTGCAACACTGAAAAAAATGTTTTTAAGTGGATATTATTTGCTGCAGGAAGTCATTAATACCCAGGTGGTTTTGGGAGAGGATCTTGATGCATAGCGACCATGATGCACAGTGACTTGGTTTCTGCTTCTTCAGTTCTGTGCTCATCCCAGTGTCCTGCCTTCTTTGCCTTGCTCCTTCTATCTGCTTTGCTTGCTCAATGTTGTCCTGTGTGCAGTCTGCCTTTGTCCCTCTTGCCTTGGCATTTATTCCTTGACTCATTAACCAGACACTTTTCACTTATGATAGTAAATTGTCATAATTGTCGCAGTTCCGTGTTTACTGCTTTCTCGCTGCGACTGGCCTTTGTTGAGACCCCGTTTGGGGGAGAGACCATACTGGGGAGAGACCATATTAGCTGTTGCTTCTCATTTCTCAGATCTCAACGAAATCTCTCTGGGGTTGGACGTTTCCCTTACAGTGGGAAAACCAATTTGGCTCAGAGGCAGAAAGGCGAATTAAGTATTTCACTGTGGCCTGTTTGGTGAGTTTGAAGCAGATTCAGACCCAGGTCCAGCTGTCAAAAGGCTTTGTGAGAGATATGTAGGTGTCAACTTGACGGTTGCAGGCTGAGCTTTGGGCAGGACTGAGGAGTCAATGGCTAAGGGAAGCCCTTGAGCAAACATGCAGGAGACTGTCCAATAACTGACGTGGAAGACCTAGTCCGTGATACTCCTCTGCCGACCAGATAAAAGGAAGTGTAAGAAAGAAAAGTGTGATTCTGTTCTCTCTCGCGCCTTGCGCTAGAAAACTATCTTTCCCTGCTGCTGCTGTTCTTCACTGACATTAGAATCCAGCTTCTCCCACCCTCCAATGAGACCTAAATACAGGGAGTTGACAGGAATCCTCCAGCCTTCACACGTTTAGCTCCTGAACTGAGCCATTGCTGGGCTCCCTAGATTTTCCCTCATAAACTAATCAAATAAATTCATTGTTGCAGTTACTCTGCATGTTGTTAATAAAAGCATGACAAAACTACTGTGGGAGCTTTAGGGAGGGTCCCCTACCTAGGAATGATTGGGGATGCAAAGTCATGCCAAAATCAGCACATAATACATAAAGGAGATTTATTGTCAAGTAAATAGGAGGATAAAACAGCAGCATGCAGCCTGGCTGTAAACACACAGAGAAACAGAGAGAGAGAGACAGAGAGAGACAGAGAGACAGAAAGACAGAGACAGAGACAGGCAGAGAGAAGAGAGAGAGAGAGAGAGAGAGAGAGAGAGAGAGAGAGGAGAGAGAGAGGAGAGGCAGAGAAAGAGACATGGAGAGATAGAGAGAGAAAAGAGAGAATCTAGTTTCTGGGGACTCTTATAAGACTTGATCATGTGACCAGGAGTATGTGACTATAGGTCAGGGGCTTGTAGTTGAAAAAGCCTTGGAATGAGAAGGGGGCTCACCCTGAGATGGGTGGGAGTCTTTGAACGAATATGCCAGTTTATCCTAGTTGTCGGTGGACTGAGGACTGTGGAGAAGTTGCACAGTTGTCCTTGGGAGGACAGAACTTTTTATCTAAGTAAACTGGGAACTATGAAAGGTTCTTTGACTGAACACGTACATGGCGGGAGGGGGCAGCTTGAGTCAGTGTTTAACATGCCTAACATCTAACAACTACCTAAAGGGAACAAATGGTTTATTTTCTCTTATGATTTTCCAGTTACTGTTATCAGTTCAGCTTGGCAGGAGAGCTTACACTATCAAAGGGCTGAGGGAACTGGCTGCATCGTATCCACATAACAGCTGAAAGAGGGACAGTCCTTACTTAGCAGACCAGCATGTTTGGCCAAGTGTTCACAAGGATGCCAACTTTCTCAAACAGCTCTCCATATTTTATTCCAGGGCCTTCCCCATCAGCTAGACAATCTCCTGCAGGTTCGCTCTGAGCTTAACTCAACTATCAATTCTTTAAAATGTACCCAGAGCTCGAACCCCCAATCATCAAGTTGACACCTGTGTCTAACTGTGACATATTCTCTCTCTCTCTTTACATTTTAATGTTGTATATATGAATATAGTGACTTTATAATACTGTCAATCCTTAGTCCCATCCCCTCTACTTTCCCTTTTACAACCCTTTATCTCCCCTGCCAGACGCTCTAGTCTGTGATGACTTATGCCTGACCTGGTTCATGCTCCAGCAGGCATCCTAGCTCAGTGGATGCACCATCGAGGAAGCATCCTCCTCCACTTCCCATCAGCATCCTCATCAGTCTCTCAGAGATGTGTGGAGCTTCTTGAGATCTTTCTGATGTTATGGTGAGATGTTGATAAGAGTTCCATGTAATTCTTGAAGAAGTGTACGTATCTGCCATGAAATCTTGTACATACACCTATGTCATGTCCAAGAGACATGTGTGATCCGCCAAATCCATTCTATTGACCCTGTTCCTTTAGAAAACCCTGGTAATTCAGGCTTTGAGTACTGTAGATTTTTATGGTCTCAACCTCACAGTAACAATGTTAAGTAGTGGAGATTTATTTTGGCTCACAGTTTCAGAGTCTTCAGTCCATGAAAACTTGATTGTACACACTTGTATAGAATATCATAGCAACATCCATATGTGGTGTGGACAAACTTCCTTACCTCATGGAAGACAGAAAGCAGAGAAAGGAAGAAAAAAAAAAGTAACTGGAGGGGCAGTTACAACCTTCAAAGGCACAGTCCCAACAGCCAACTCCTCTGTTGACCCCACTTTTTAAAGTTTCTATCACCCCGCCCCAATAGTGCCACCAACTGGTTCAACAGAGAAGCCCAAGCACAATTTTTACACAACTTTATCCTAGATTCTTTTCTTTTTCTGCTTGATGGACTTAGTCCAAATAGGTGCCAAGTAAATATATCTGACAATATGTTCCTTTCATAATCAATCCAAACTCTAAATTCCATCCTGTTTTGCAGACTCTATAAGAAAAAAAAATTGCACTTTGTCTTTTAAATACATTGATTCTTTCTGTGTAAGGAGTGTGTGTGTGTGTGTGTGTGTGTGTGTGTGTGTGTGTGTGTAAAATTACTGAAATTATATACACGTGACTATAAAGGCTTCCATAGTTCCAGTGTCATGCCAGAAGCAATGCTCACATCTGTTAGCTCTCTCCTTTCACCATTGCTCCCTTCTGTGTTACAGACTGAGCAGTGGAAAGTCTTGCCTCTGTTTTCTGCTTTTTCCTCGTTTCCGTCTTTCCCAAGGCAAAAACCAAAACGGTGAGAAAAATCCTTCTCTTTAGAGAATGGTGATTGCTGGAGGCCAGGAGGGGCAAGCAGGAGAGAATGGGGCGATGCAGGCTCAGGGGTCCGAGGTTGCAGCTGAACAGGACTGACTGCTAAGAATGTAAGGGGATTTGTGAGTTCATTTCATCCCATCATTCCTCACTGAATATTTACATCATGCAATTCCAGTGTGTGCCTTAATGATGTAAGATTTTAATTGGTTAAAACAAATCCTGTTCAAAAAAAAAAAAAGAATTTCCATTTAAAGCATGAACTTTGGTAAATAATTTCTTTCATTTTCAGATACTGTTATTTTTGACAAGTTGAAATAATATTCCTTCTTGATTATTATTTCTTTCTTATTGTTTAGCCTGGTATTGCAGTTTGCATGCAGGGTTGCTGATAAATCACCATCAAACAGCTTAAGGGAACAAGGAGTTTATTTTCTTAAATAGTCTTGTTACAGTTCATAGTCCAGCTTGATGGGAGAGCTCACACCAACACCAGGGCTGAGGGAACTGGCCACACCATCTCTACGTAATAACTGAGAGAGAGACGATCCTTATTTGCCAGACCAGCATATCTGGCCAAGTGTACACAAGGATGCTGACTTTCTCAACCAGCTCTCGGTATTTTACTCTAGAGCCTAATCCCACTCACCTGGGCCTAACTATGACGCATGGATAATCAGTGTAAGGGGAATTTTGGTCATGGAAGGATAACTGTATATATCATGGGTTATAATGATCTCATGTGAGGAAAAAGGATAGGGAGAAGGAGTTCCTCTGTGTACCCATCTGCAGGCCTGAAATGAAGGCACATAGCTGACAGCATTAAGCTGCATTTCAGGGAGTACTTTGAATTATTTTTATGGTTAATTAAATGCTTTTTAAAAATTTTTTTCCACACATACAAACTTAATAGGTACCCCGTCCCCTCCCTCTCCACCCCTCCCTGGACCCCCTTGCTCTCTCCCCCCTTTTCCCCTTCCTTCCCCCTCTTTCTCCCAGTGCCCCTTCCCCCATTCCTGGAGCATCCTTTAGTGTGCATGTCAAACTTCCCTCTAGGTCCTCCTCTCTGATGAGGTGTAAGGACTCAGTAGCTTTGCCTAGAGACCTTTCTTGTGTTGCCCTTTAGTATAGGAACACTATTGTGGTATTAATCCCTTGCTGCTAAAGATTGTAGTGCCTGTGATCCATGCTAGACTTTGGGGGGTCAATGCTATGCCATCATTGTGGAGGTCATGCAAAGTCCTATTATGGTTACTTCAGCCCTAACTTGTGTGGAGTATCTTGCATATCATTGCTTCTCCCCATCTTTAGGGTCTTACAATCTACCGCCCCCTCTTCCGCAAATTTCCTGAGCTTTAGGATGGAGAGATATTAGGCTGGCCTGGTTCCAGGTGGTTAATGTAGGGTCTCTGATGTTCTCAATTATGGTTTTTCTCTTTCTTTCTTTCTTTCTTTCTTTCTTTCTTTCTTTCTTTCTTTCTTTCTTTCTTTCTTTCTTTCTTTCTTTCTTTCTTTCTTTCTTCCTTCCTTCCTTCCTTCCTTTCTTTCGTTTTGCTGTTCCTGCACCGCCCTTGGCTCCATCCTGATGGGTATTGGATAAAAGGCTGTTAAAATAGAGTCTTACTATAAGAGTAGAATCAAAGGTAGATGGAATAAGAGTAGGAGACCGCGGTGAGGTGGGGTCAGTCTCCCATTTGCAGGATGGTTACCATCTATCTGCCAGACTCTCTGCCCTCCCTGACTGGTGAAATCAAACCCACTCAGTTGCAAATGACCAGGAAGGAAAGTCTGTGAGCTTAACCAGGTGTCTCATTACTTACTTGCAGTACTTGATGGTGCCCTATTTTCTCTGCTGTAGCATGATCCCCTCTTTCCTTATTTCTGGTGGGGCCCTCCTTCCCATTCCCTCCTGTTTATAATCTTTGCAATTACTGTAGATATTACAGATATTTATCTTTGAGTATGCCACTAAGTGGGTTTGGTACTAGGATTCACCTATTAGGGAGTATATATGGCGCTTAATTTTCTGTATCTGGGATACTTCGCTCAGTATAATTTTTTCTAATTCCATCCATTTCCTGGCAAATTTCATTAATTCATCTTTTTTGATGGCTGAGTAGTATTCCATTGTATAAATGTACCATATTTTCCTTATCCACTCATCAACTGTTGGGCATTTGGGTTGATTCCATGACTTTGCTATTATAAACAGTGCTGCTATGAACATGGTTGTGCTTGTGCCATTGAGGTGAATTTTTGCTGTATGAAGGATTATTCCCAGAAGTGGAAGATCAGGGTCATATGGCATTTCAATCTTTAACTTTTTTAAGAATCACTAGACTGCTAGCCAGAGTGGTTGTATAAGCCAGCATTCCCACCAGCAATGTAGGAGAGTTCCCTTCTCTCCACATCCTCTCCAGCATTTGGTGGTGTTTGTATTGTGGATTTTTGCCATCCTGACTGGGGTGAGATGATATCTCAGGGAGGTTTTGATTTGCATTTCCCTGATGGCTAAGGATGCAGAGCATTTTTAAAGATATTTGTTAGACATTTCAATTTTGTCCTTGGTAAAGTTTCTTTTGAGTTCCAAGGCCCTTTTTTTAATTGGGCCATTTGTTCCTTTGGTGTTTAGTTTTCTAAGTTCTTTGTGCACTCTTGATAATAGAGCTCTATCAGATATGTGGTTAGTGAAGATTTTCTCCCATTCTGTGGGTTGCCTTTTTGCTCGGTTTACCATCTCTTTATCTGAGCAGAAGCTCTTTAATTTCATAAGAATGTTGAATGTTGGTTATAGTGACTGTGCTATTGGATTTCCGTTTAGGAACTGTTGGTCTAGGCCAATCAGCTTGAGAGAGTTCCCTACCCTTTCAACTAAGGTTTTTATAGTCTCTGGCCTTATATTGAGGTCCTTGATCCATTTGGAATTAAGTCTTGTACATGGTGACAAGTATGGGTCTAGTTTTAATCTTCTGCATGTGGAGATCCAGTTTTTCCAGCACTATTTGTTGAAGATGCTGTTCTTTTTCCATTGGATTTTTTGGGCCCCTTTGTCAAAGACCAAATGGCTGTAATTGTGTGGGCTTATATCTTGGTCTTCAACCCTTATCCATTGATCTGTGTGTCTTTTTTGGAGCCAGTACCAGGCTGTTTTTATTACTATGGATTTGTAGTATAGATTAAGGTTTGATATGGTGATACCTCCAGCAGTGTTTCTGTTACCCAGGATTGTTTTTTCTATCCTGGGTCTTTTGTGCTTCCATATGAATTTTGAGATTGTTTGGTCAATTTTTTTAAAGAATTGCTTTGGGATTTTGAATGATATAACATTGAATCTGTATATGGCCTTTGGTAGAATTTCATTTATGATATTGATTCTGCCAATCTAGGAATATGGGAGGTCTTTCCACATTCTGGTGTCTTCTGCAATTTCTTTCCTTAGGGTTTTAAAGTTTTCATTGCAAAGATCTCTTACTTCTTTGGTTAGGTTTATATCAAGGTATTTCATTTTTGTAGGAGCTATAGTAAATGGGATTATTTCTCTTAGGGCTTTTTCACTTCATTCATCCTAGGCATAGAGGAAGGCCACTGATTTTTGTACATTGTATCTTGCCACCCTGCTGAACTTCTGTCTTAGTTTCAGGAGTTTCCTGGTGGAGTTTTTTGGATCACTCAGGTATATGATCATGTCATGTGTAAATAGAGATATCTTGACTTCTTCCTTGCCAATTTGAATCCTTTTTATCTCCCTTTCTTGTCTTATGGCTTCAGCTAAGACTTCAAGTACAATATTGAATAGAAGTGGTAAGAGTGGACAGCCTTGTCTAGTTCCTGATGGAAGTGGGAAAGCTTCAAGTTTTTCCCCATTGAGTATAATCCTTGCTGTTGGCTTGTTGTATACGCTTTTATAATATTGATAAAGGTTCCTTCCGTTCCAACTGTCTCTAGGGTTTTGATCATAAAGGGCTGTTGGATCTTGTCAAAAGCTTTTTCTGCATCTATCAAGAGTATCATGTGGTCTTGGATTTTGGACTGGTTTACATGGTGAATTCCATTTATTGATTTGCATATGTTGAACCAACCTTGTGTACCTGGGATAAAGCCTACTTGATCATCATGAATAATCTTTTTGACATGTTTTTGAATCTGATTTGCTAAGACTTTCTTGAGAATCTTTGCATCTGTGTTCATCAAAGATGTTGGCCTATAGTTTTCTTTTTTAAGTATATCTTTATTAGTTTTGGGGATTAAGATGATATTAGCTTCATAGAAAGAATTTGGTAGTGTTCCTTCCTTTGCTATATGATGGAACAGTTTAAGGAGTATTTGTTATTTGTTCCTTAAATGTCTGGTAGAACTCTGTGCTGAATCCATCTGGTCCTAGACATTTTTTTGGTGCGAAGATTTGAGATTACTTCATTGATTTCCTCATATGTTATAGGACTATTTAAATAATTCAAAACTTCCTGATTCAATTAGTTCTTACTTAGGAATTTTATCCTTTTATTTTGTGTTAACAAATTTCACAGAGTATAAGTTTTTGAAATATGACCTTATAATTCTCTGAATTTCTTGGGTATCAGTTGTGATAACTTCATTTTCATCTCTAATTTTGTTAATTTTGGTTTTCTCTCTCTCGTTTTTGGTTAATTTAGCTAGGGCTATCAATCTTATTGAGTTTTTCAAAGAACCAGCTTTTTGACTGCTTTATTCTCTGTATCATTTTCCTTATCTCAATTTTAGATATTTCTCCCCTTATTTTGCTAATCCCCTCTCTTCTATTGCTTTTGGGATCGGATTGCTCTTGTGTTTCTAAAGCTTTAAGCTGTATTGTTAAGTTATTTATTTGTGATGTTTCTATTTTTTTTTCTTGTAGGCATTAAGAGCTATGAATTTACCTCTTAGGACAGCTTTCATTGTGTCCCAAACATTTTGATAAGTTGTATTTTCATTATCATTTGCTTCCAGGAAATCTTGAATTTCCTTTATAATTTCTTCCTTCCAATTCTCATTCATCATCATAGCATTTAGTTTCCAGGAGTTAGTGTATTTTCTGTTGTTTGTTATGTTGTGGATGTCAAGCTTTAGACCATTGTGGTCTGATAGGGTACAGACTAAAATTTCAACTTTCCTGAATATGTGGAGGTTCGTTTTGTGGCCCAATATGTGGTCTATTTTGGAGAAAGTTCTGTGTGCTGCTGAGAAAAATGTGTATTCTTTGGTGCATGGATGAAAAGTTCGATAAAGTTCAGTAAGTTCCATTTCAGTAAGAGTTTGATTAAGTTCCAATGTGTCTCTGTTGATATGTCTGTCCCATGTTGAGAGGGCAGTATTGAAATCCCCAAGGATTATCGTTTTGGGGTTGATTTCTTGCTTTAGATGCCATAGCGTTTGCTTAATGAATGTAGAGGAGCCCATATTAGGTGCATATATGTTCACTGTTGTGAAGTCTCCTTGCGAATTGTACCTGTGGCTAAAATGTAGTATCCATCTGTGTCTCATGATTTCTTTTTAGTTCGAAGTCCACTTTGTCTGATAGTATAATAGCTACCCTTGCCTGTTTCTTGGTTCCATTAGCTTGCAGAATTTTTGACCAGCCTTTTATTTTTAGGATATGCCTATCTTTTGTGATGAGATGAGTAGCAGATTGATGGGTTGTGATTTTTAATCCAAGTTTGTAATCTGTGTCTCTTGATTGGTGAGTTAATTCCATTGGCATTTAATGTTATAATGGAGAAATTACTTTTAATTCCAGACACTTTTTTGTTTAGTGGCTTTCGTAAGTGTATTATTTGGCTTTTAGGTTTTGGTGGTATTATACTTCCCTTCTGTCCTCTTAGATATGCTTGTTCTTTTATTCAAGCTTGAGTATCTTTTCTAGCATTTTTTGAAGGCCTGGTTTGGTTACATGTAAGCCTTCAAGTTGTCTTTGTACTAGAAAATATTTCTTTCCCCCTTGATCATGAGAGATAATTTTGTCAGGTATATCAGCCTGGGTTGACATTTTTGCTCATTCAATATTTGAAGTACATCTCCCCAAGTTCTTCTTGCTTTTACTGTTTCCATTGAAAAGTCATTTGTTATTTTAATAGGTTTACCTTTAAAAAGTGACTTTTTTTTTCTCTTGAAGCTCTCAGCACCATTTCTTTATCTTGAAATTGGAGTGCTTTGACTATTATTTGCCATGGCAAGTTTCTATTTTGGTCATATCTATTTGGGGTGTGGAATGCCTCTTGTATGTGGATGGCCCTCTCTTCCTTTAGATGAGGAAAGTTTTCCTTTATGTTAATTTGAAAAATTTCCTCAGGCATGGTATTTTGGGATTCTCGTTCTGGTATTCCATGAATGCACATGTTAGGCTTCTTCAGGGTGTCCCATAACTCTTGAATATTTCTCTCAAGTATCTTTTTGGCTTTAACAATCTCTTCCATTGAGCTGGTTGATACTCCCACTTTGTCTTCAAGATCTGAAATTCTATTTTCTGCTTCATTAGTTCTGCTAATAAGGCTGTTGAGTTCTGGGTTGAAGATAACTTGTCTTTTAGTTCAATTTTAAACTCTGCTTGAGACTGTTTTAACTGCTCTATGCCTATTTTTGTCTCTTGAACTGTTCTCAACTCGTCCAAGTGTCTGTTGTGTTCCCGTTCAAAGTGGTTGATGTGGTTATTTAACTCCTCCTGGATTTCCTCTTTCATAGTATTGATTACAGTAATGATCATGCTTTGAAAGTCATTATCTTGGGTCTGGCTTTCTTGACTATTTTCTGTGAGTTTGTTCTGGTTGGAGTCTATCATTATCGGGTTAATTCTTTTGGTGAGAGATTTGTTTTCTTGTGTTTTGTTTCTCATGGATTTGCACTTTGACTTGGACATTGTTGTTTTATTTCTTAATACCTTCTTTCAGTTTCTGTGTGTTTTTGACTGAACTGAATTAGTTGGTATTACTACTCTCGAGCAGTTATTATTAGTGTTTGACTTGGAGTTGGGTATGCTTGTCTGTTGTTATTGTTATTTCCTAGATGAGGCTATTAGACTGTTAGTACATCAATTAAGTCAAGTTAAGTGGACAGGGGGTGAATATTAGTATGGTAGTGCACTTTTACAATTTAGTATCTTGGTGATATGTGACGGTGAGTGGTATAGTGCCTGAAGTTGTATATATTTTGGGAGTGGCTATATGGAAAAGTTACTCTACAGTAACTAATAATTGAAAGGAACGGGATGGTAAAAAGGGGGTTTACTTATCTTTGTGCTGGATGTGAAGAATCTCTCCCATGTGATAAGATGATTTTAGAGGACTTCAGATGTGTGGCCTTTGTCCCCTAGAGCTTTGCTTGGGTTTTCTTTGGACTCTGTTGAATTCTGATGAGCAGTGTGTCCTCTCTGGACCTTGAGTGTTCCCAGCGGGTGGAAAGGGCAGAGGTGCTGATGACAACGCAGTTAACCTGGGGACCTGGGGTGTGGCCTAGTGGCCCTCTTTAGCCTGGAGGAGGCGGGGTGCTGCTCTGACTGGCTGGCGGGAGGAGCTGGGATGAGTGGATGACTTGGGGCCTGGGGGTGAGCTGGAGAATTTACCTGGGGAGCAGTGTGTCCTCCCTGGACTGCAAGAGTTCCCGGCGGGCAGAAAGGGATTTTGAAATTTTTTACATACAACTTTGCAGTCAATACTTTGAAAACATGATGTGGTGAACATTTTCCATTGTTTAATCTTTCATAGTTAAGATTTTGTGGATTGGAGAGATGGTTCAGGGGTTAAGACTCTGTCTCACAAGCAGAAGGTCCTAAATTTGGCTCCTCAGGTCCCACATAAAAAACGCCAGGTAGAAATGGCCTTCACTTCTGCCCCTGGTGGATGGAGCCTGAGAAATCCCTGAGTAAAGGAAGGAGGTAGAAACAATCTAGGTTGATTCCTGAAGTCACCCTTGGTCCTCCACAGGGACACACAGCACCCTCTGATACACACACACACAGTGTTGTGTGCATGTGGTATGTGTGTACATGTGTACCTATGCATGTGTGTGCTTGTATGTGTGGACTGTGTGTGGGTGTGTGTGTGCATGTAGTATGTATGTGTGGAGTGCATCTGGGCCCATGCATGTGGATGGAGGCAGAAGAGGGAGTCCTGCTCTACCATGCTTTACCTTATTCCCTTAGGACACTGAACCTGAATGAACCTGAAGCCAGGCTGGTGGCCACCATTCTCTACTCAGCCTCCCCCATTTCAACCTGCCACAGTACTGGGGTTCTAGGCTTGTACGCAGCTGTGTCAGGACTTTTAATGGGTGCTGAGGATTTGAACTCAGGTCCTCATGCATGTACAGCAAGCACTGAACTGCTAAGCCAGCTCTCCAAGCTTGATAACTTATTTTGTTGAATGGTTTCATTGTTTATTTTGAGACAAGGTCTTACTATGCTACTAAGGCTAATCCTAAATTTACTAGGTAGTCCAGACTGGCCTTAAACTTGTGATCCTCCTGCCTTCAGTAGATGTAATTTGTAATAACTATACTTGGTTATGGTTTTTTACAACTTACTTTATTACCTTCTTAAGTTTTAAAAATATTCTATTTATTTATTTGAATGAAATAGAATATGTGTATGGGGGGAGAGAGAAAGAGGAGAGAAAGACAGAGACAGAAAGGCAGAGAGACAGAGACAGAGAGAGACAGAGAAAGAGAATGCATGTCATGGCACACAAGTGGAGGTCAGAGGACAACCTTTGGAAATCAGTTCTCTCCTTCCTCATATCCCAAACTCAAGTTGGGGGTATGGTGCTGTCCTGGTTTGAAATGCGAGTTATTGTCCCCAGGCTCTTGTACTTGAATCTTTAGTTGTTTGGGAAGATCATGGCACCTTTAAGAGGTGGAGCCTTGCTGGAGGAAGGCAGTCATAGGGGTGGGTCTTGAGGTTGACTAATCCCACTAATTCCAGGAGAGATCTGCTCTTGTGCCTGTTAGTTTTGCAGCTCTTGGCCTCCAAGAGGGAAGTGACTTAGCCCGTCTCCAGCTTCTGCTTCTAGCCATGCCCTTTCTAGCATCATGGACTGTATCTCCCTTCTGGAACCATAAGCTGAATAAATTTCCTTTTTTCCCTTTGAGCGCTGTGTCTCACAGTAGCAGATAAGAGTAACCGGTACAAGCACTAAGCCCAGCAAGTCATCTCACCAGCCCTCCTTGTGTGTGTGTGTGTGTGTGTGTGTGTGTGTGTGTGTGTGTGTGTGTGTGTGTATCAGAGGGCACTGTGTGTCCTTGTGCCCAAGGGTGACTTCAGGAATCATCCTGAATTGCTTCTACCTCCTTCTAGTTTCACTCTGGGATTTCCCAGGCTCTGCCCACCAGGGCCTGAAGTGCAGGCCTCTGCCATTTCCGCCTGGCATTTTTACGTGGGACCTGGGGTCCAAACTCAGGAACTTCTGCTTGCAAGACAGAGTATTAATCCCTGCGCCATCTCTCCAGACCATCCAGCCCTCCTTTTGTCTAAAATATTGAACAGCTTTCTAAAGTGGGGAGCCCCACTTTTCCCCCCATGAATATTCAAACATTTAAACCGACTTCCTTGAGATTCATTAAGTCATGCATATGCCACATCCCCCATCCCTGAAAGTATAAAGTTTCATGGTTCTGAGCTGCAAAGAGTTGAGCCTTCATCACCACAACAAGTGTTAGAACAGTATAATCGCTCTCAAGAGAAGTGTCACCCCCATCAGCCCTTGATCCTCTCGTGTTCCTGAATCTCCCAGCCCATGATCACGGACCTGCTTTTATTCTGTCGACTTTCCCATTCTGAACATTTCATGTTAATGTTAGCATAATATGTGTGCTCTTCTGTGGCTAGCTTCTTTTTTTTATTTTTAAATTTATTGTGTGTGTGTGTGTGTGTGTGTGTGTGTGAGAGAGAGAGAGAGAGAGAGAGAGAGAGAGAGCACACTGTGTTCCTGTGGAGGACTAAGATGACTTTGGGAATCATCCTGGATTGCTTCTACCTCCTTCTTGCTTTGCGCTGGGATTTCCCAGGCTCCGCCCACTAGGGAGTTAAAGTGCAGACTGCTGTTTCCACCTGGTGGTTTTTTTTTTTTATGTGGATGTGGGATCTGAACACAGGACCTTCTGCCTGTGAGATAGAGTCTTAACCCCTGAGCCATCTATTCATCCTGTGGCTAGCTTCTTTGCATGAGGTTTTCAGTGCTCATCCATGTGGTAACAAGTATCCATGCTTTATTCCTTTTTAGGTTTCAGTAATATTCCATGGTACCAAAGTGAGAGAGAGGATGACTTTGGTTAGGCAGTTTCAAGACAGTGTAGACAGGCTGGAAGGTCTCTGGAAGTTACTGCCATTATTAGGTCTATCCTGCAGAAACTGACATTAACCCCCCCCCCCTGCAGACCAAGATGCCCTTCCCCAACCCTTTGTCTATGAAAGAATACGGATATGAACTTCTCAAATGCGGATGAGCTAATCCTAAAAATTGTAAGAACAGCAACCCAAACAAACACCCTCTCTGCCAGGTGGCCTGAGATGCCCCCGCCCTGTATGGACAGACCAATCAGATGCAGGGGACCAAAAGCCCCAGGGGGGTTTCCAGAAACTAAAACTAACCAGCAAGTAAAAGCCACTGCCTCTAATCCCGCCAGCCAGCTCCCACTCCCTTGCCCCTTATGGACTGCATGTCTATAATTTTCCTTCAGCACTCTTGCCCCTCGTGGAGACCCTGTCCATGAGCTCCTTTCATTCTTTCTTTCTCTTCCCGAATAAATGCTGCCTTACTCCTCTCCACACATTTAGGTTTCACTCTGCCGCTCTGGAATGCAAGAACCTGGACATAAAACCCCTCAACCAAAGGACCACTTTTTCTTATTCTTTGTCTGTCCATAGATCTTGGGGGTGTACTGAGGTTTCTGTGTACATGTTCTGCGGCCCACAAACAGGCAGCAAAGAACATTGCTGTGTAGCTTCTAGTCCGCCAGCAAAAAGCCCACACAGGATGTCACAAAAATGAATCACTGAAGTAAATGGCCCAAGACAATAAATGCAGTAATAATGCTAGAAATGGCATTTGAATTCCACATCAATGAAGTTAGAGCAGCTGCTGCTGATAGTTGTGAAGTGGTGACCTTAAGTTAAAAAAAAATTTTTTTTTTTAAAGTGTGAAATGTTTTATCCTTCTTTGTGTTTGGGTAATCTAGCCTGCCCGAGGGAGCCTGGGCTGTCGCTGAAGTGGGGATTAGACTGCTTGGATAGGAATTCTCAAGGCCAGAAAGTTAGACTGTATAAAAGACAAGTGAAACCACGAGTAGTGCCCAGTCTTTGGAGGAAAGGGATTCTCCCTGGGCGAAACTCTGGTGTGAAGTTAACCTTGCCATTTTGCATCTTGGGATGCCCGATTGTCCTTTCTTCAGTAACAGTAGGAATGTTCACACTGCCAGCGTTCAGGAGATACTAGATGCTTATCCAGAGGCATTTGGTAAAGGTGAACGGACTGTTTGTAAATGAGGAAAAGTCCAGAAGGCAGCAAGCAGCTTCCTGTAGAAGTACTCATAGAGACATTTCACACCAGGAAAGCACAAGGCTGACCAGCTGTGGTATGATTGAGACTCCGAAAGAGTTTTGCATCTCTCCAGGCTGTGTTATGTTCTGTACTGTGCCACAGGTGAAATGTCTTTGGCCTCTGTTGTAGAGGTAGGCACAGGTGTCAACTTGACAGTTGAGGATTTGAGCTCTGGGCACATTTGTAGAGAATTAGTTGTCAGGCCCAGAGCCATTCTGCAGTAGATTGTCTAGCTGATGGGGAAGGCCCAGCCCATGGTGGGTGAGACTAAGCTCTAGAATAGAATACAGACAGCTGGTTGAGAGAGTTGACATCCTTTTGTACACTTGGCCAGACATGCTGGTTTGGCAGTAAGGACTGTCCCTCTCTCAGCTGCTATGTGGAGATGGTGTGGCCAGTTCCCTCTGCTGCGATGTTGGTGTGAGCTCTCCTGAAAAGTTGGATGAGGAACTGTAACCAGTCTATCATAGGAAAATAAACCCCTAGTTCCCTTAAGCCATTTGATGATGATTTATCAGCAACCATTCAGGATAACTGCAACAGCCTCTCTTTTAGGTAATTTTTTTCTACTGATGATGGTTGAAATTTGCATGGCTTTGGCTTGCTTGTATTTCCATACTATCATGTGAAGGGATAGTTGGTTATTTTGATATAATACTGTCGGTACAAACTTATTATTATTTAAAATAATGGTTCAGGGGCTGGAAAGATGGCTCAGGGATTAAGACTCTGTCTTGAAAGCAGAAGGTCCTGAGTTTGGATTCCCGGTCCCATGTAAACTTCAACTTCCTGGTGGGCAGATCCTGGGAAACCCCAGAGCGAAAGCAAGAAGGAGGTAGAAAGCAATCCAGGATGATTCCCAAAGTCACCCTTGTGCCTCCACAGGACACACAGTGCTCTCTGATACACACACACATGCATACAAAATAAATAAAAAAACAAATAAGATATTTAAAAAATAAAATAATGGTTCGGTGGGTAAAGTGCTTGCTGTGCAAGCATGAGGACTTGGGTTCTAATCTCTAAACCTGTGTAAAAAAACCGATACCACACTGCACTGAAATTGACCCCCACTGAATCTACAGAACGGCTGACATGTCAGTATTGCCCCATGGTACAGAGAGGATCTCAACAGAAATAACTCCATCTTAGGCAGTGGGCATCTTAGAGATAGGAGCTAGACAGTGGATCCAAGTGCTCGTGCTCCCACCCGGGGCCTCCCCCACTGAAGGTTACTACACTGCCACGAAGACCTGGTCCCCTGCTAGTACAGACCCTGTGAAGGGAATCCTGGGATCCACACACGTACACAGACATGAAGATGAAGGGAGAGGGATGGATTGGTGAGGGTGGTAGGGGAGAGAAAGTGGCGGGGGGGGGGGGGCATGGACAACCACTCATTTTGTTTGTATAAAAGAAAAGTGTGTGTGTGTGTGTGTGTGTGTATCAGGGACATTGAGTGTCCCTGTGGAGGCCCAAGGGTGATTTCGGGGATCATCCTGGATTGCTTCCACCTCCTTCTTGCTTTGCTCTGGGATTCCCCAGGCTTTGCACACCAAGGCCAGAAGTATAGGCTGTTGCCGAATTCCCACTGGGCCAGCCAGGGAAAGGAAGGGGAATTCGGCAGGGGCCTCGGGGCTCGAGATGAGGGGGCGAGCGGGCGTGGGGTCATTACTCAGACCCCAGGAGTCAGGTGAGAAGCAGCAGGCAGAAGACGAGTTGGCTACAGACTCATTTATTTCAGAAGTGCTTGAGCTTATATAGGGTCAGGGGTCCAATCAGGTGTGGCCACCTGTCTGCTAGAGGGGAGGGGGAAGAGCAGCCACCAATCATTTAGCTTTTTCTAGGTGTCCATTGCAGAGGCAGGGTAGATGGCTGCTTCCCATTGGTCGTTCATCCCTCCTTCCCGTTGGTCGTTCATCCCTCCTTCCCATTGGTTGTTCATCCCTCCACCTGCATGGTTCCTCTATTGGGACATGTCTGGGGCATGTCCGTATGGGCTTGTCTCTAACCAGACCTCCTGGGAGCTGGGCTTAGGGCTTCCCTGAATCAATGGTGCCACGACAGGCTGCTGCCATTTCTGCCATTTACATGGGACCTGGGATCCAAACTCAGGATCTTATGCTTAGGAGACATCTCTCCAGCCCTAAAAGAAAAATTTGTAATTAAAAAAAAAGAAATTCAGATGAGAGATTTAAAATATGATAGTTTTGTTAATATCAACAGTGAACACTGTTTCTCTTCTTATAACCAGCAACCTCAAGGTCAGAGCCTATATTTATACTTATTCATTGGGGAATTCTCTGTGCCCACAAATTGTGCCTAACATCCTTCATCATGAAATGCTGTCACCCTAATGGTAGCAAAATAAATGTTGTGAGAGATAGGAGAAGAAAAAAAAAAAACAGACACAGTAGAGTGTCCAGCTGTAATCTCCATGCTGCTCCAGCAAGATGGGAGGTGAAAACAGGGGAACCTGGATGCTCAGAGGCGGGCCGTGTTACAGGGGTGAACAGACTTGTTCAAATAAAGTGGAAATAGAGAACCAGCACATGAGGTTGTCCTTTGACCTCTGCACACAGGCTATGGAAGGCTGAACCCCCCCACACACCACAGATTAAAAAAAGGTTTTTAATACTAGCTGAGTATGGGGGCTGGAGAGGTGGCTCAGGGGTTAAGCCTCTGCCTTGCAGGCAGAAGGTCCTGAGTTCGGATCCCAGATCCCACGTATAGACGCCGGGCAGAAGCGAGGGCGGCCTACGTTTCCGGTCCTGGTAGGGCGGAGCCTGTGAATCCCGGGGCAGAGTAAACGAGGAGGAAGTGGAGGTGATCCATGGTGGTTCCCGAATTCGTCCGTGGTTCTACACATACACACATACATACACACGCACACACATGCATACACGCACAATTGAATAAATAATAATTAAAAAATTTAAAAAAAAATACTAGCTGAGCATGGTGGTAATTCTTATAATTCTATGTCTAATTCTAGTACTTGACAAGTTGAGGCAGGGCATATTCAAGGTCTGTCTTACTACCAAGTGAGTTGAAAGTCAGTCTGAGCAGCTCAGCAAGACCCTGTCTTAAAATAGGAAATAGAGAAAGCTGAGTATAACTCGGTGGTAGAGCGTTGGACTAGCATAGCATGTGGTTCTGGATTCAGTCGTCAGTACTAACAGTTTTAACATTATTTATACATTTCTACATTAAACTTCAATATCTTGTGTTGTATTTTATAAATGCTTAATTATAAGGACATAGATTTATGTTATATATATATAGAATCTATTATATATACATATATAACATTTCCTCTGGACAACTTATTTATTATATTTCTTTATGCATAGTATTCTCAATTAGAAGAGCAGAGGTTTTAGAACCCCTCAGAACAGTGTGTGTGTGTGTGTGTGTGTGTGTGTGTGTGTGTGAAGAAATAGCTCTGCTGGAACATGAGGTCAATTATCTATTATTTCTGAATACTCCTCTTTAATAAATTATGTGGCCATTTCTTAGTAATTCATCCCTTCCTCTCTTCCTCTCTCCTTGTCATTCTTTCCTTCCTTCCTTCTTCCCTCTTTCCCTTCCATTCTACTCTTCCTTTCCCCTCCCCTCCCTTCCTCTCTCCTCCTCACTCTTTCCTTCCCTCCCTCCCTTTCTCTCTCTTCCCACCCTTCCTTCCTCTCACCACCCTTCCCTTCCTTTCCCTTCTTTTCCTTTCACTCCTCACCTTCTCCCCACTCTTCCCTTCCCTTCTTCCCTCTCTTCCCGTCCCCTTCCCCCCCTTTTTTTGTTGTTACAGGATCTCATTAGCCCAGAATGGTCTCAGACTCTCTGTGTACACAAAGATAAGCCTTCGGCCCTCTGCTTCTCAGGTACTGGACTTAAAAGCACACACAGCTATGCACAGTTAGTTTTGTCCAGGACTGAAGATCAAACCCAGGGCCTGTCATGTCAGACGAGCATGTTATTTCAAACAAGCTACATCTCCAGTCCCCTAATATTTTCAACTCTTTAAAACATTGTAATTGGGCTGGAGAGATGGCTCAGGGGTTAAGACTCTGTCTTCCAAGCAGAACATTCTGAATTCGGATCCCAGGTCCCATGTAAAAAGGATAGGTGGAAACAACTGTGGCCTACACTTCTGATCCTGGTGGGCGGAGCCTGGGAAATCCTAGAGCGAAGCAAAAAGGAGGTAGAAGTAATTGAGGTTGATTCCCCAAAGTCACCCTTGAGTCTCCACGGGGACACATGGTACCCCTCTGATACACACACACACACACACACACACACACACACACACACACACCACAATTTCTAATTGACTTCAAGGCAGATATATGTCCAAAAATGCCTTTGTCTTTGGAGCAGCTGTCTCCTGTAAGTACTGTGGCTTACTGTTTTGTCTTATGTGACATCCAGCCCCTTCTGTTTGCCCTTCAGAATTTGCTTTTCCTAATGAGATCCTTTCTTTATCCTGCAAGACCAGCTCCGTGTGATCCTCTGCTTGCATCTTTTCATGGCATTGTCTTCTAGACTAGAACCATTTGTTCTTGTGCTACTGAGGACATCACTTATGAACTTTTTCTTCCTGCATTAGCTCCTTTTCATTGGGGTTCATTTATCCATGGGGTCTCTACTGCCACAGACCAGAGTCATGGCCTTGAGACCAGGGCTCCCCTGGACCAGGTGGAGAACAGAACACACACAACTCTCTAGGCTGAGTGAATTCTGAACCCATTTACTGAAACTTTTGTGACAGCTTTTATACAGAAAATTTTGGGGTAAAGAATGTTGCACTTACAAATAGACATATAATTTCCTAGTCAGCAAAAATCACCTTCAGGGTAGACATTTTTTCAAGAATCTAACCTATTGCTTGAGGGTAAAAGCACTTAACAGAAACATTCTCCCAATATTTCCAAACCTAGCTAGTCTATAATGCTTCACCCAATAGCCATGGGGCTGAGCCCTCATTGTTTTAAGAGACTGCATTTTAAAATACACAGAGGAGGATTGAGTTCCTTTTGATTTCAACAATTAACTATAGGAGTGCCCAACATCCCATAAGTCCCAGCGTGAGGTCTGTTGTCCTCTCCAGGTTGATCCTCTCAGTCAGGTGGGTTGACATGGGCACCAGGCATGGCAGCAGGTTCTAGCTTGGGAAGTTGCATGCAGCTCATGCAGTCTCTGCAATCCAAGCTTGAACCACAGTCTCTAGGGGGGTCATGGCTTGGCTATTCAAGGGCCATAAGTGCCTATAGCGTGGTCCTGTTGATGGAGCACTACTGAGATATGTGCTGAAGGAAACACTAATTATTAAAAGAATAATTCTTCCTATGATACCATCCTTCCATTCCTTTAATAGTAAGGTTGGTTATGTCTTCCTTTGAGGAATTCCAGAAGTATATTGCCATCAGTTAGATGACCCATCTGTGAGTCATGCATTCTCCAAACCTGGGGTCCATACTGTCAGGCCCCATATGGCCAAGGGTGTCTCTTTCGGGGCTGAGGCACTCGAATGGTCCATCTCTGTGATTTCTCATAAGAGTGCTGTTTGGGATAGGAAAGACATGGCCCCCTTTGCTTCCGACATGGATTCTCCTAGTTTGGATTGCAAATACCATCTCCAGGGGCAGTCTTGGCGTCTAGACTTCCTGGCATGATGGTCTCTTCCTTGGCCTTCAGCCAGTGTAAGAGGGTATCACAGTTTCCTTTAAGGTTCTAGTGGACTGACAGCATAGTCTTATACTTTTGGAATTTCTGAGTTAATACATAGGTGGGAATTTTACCCACCTATGTTTTAAGACTCTAGAAGTTATTCTTTAATTTTCTTAAAATCAGTGCACATATTCTGGCTAACAAGTCTACTTATTGTAAGTGACTATACATGAAATCTCTATTTAGAATTTGACTTAAAGTTAAAAAGGAGGCTTCTTCTCTAGATCAGAGAGCAGGAAGCTATTCCCAAAAAAACCCTAAGAGCAGGTAAAGGGCACTCCTAATTCCCAGAAGAATTCTTCCTGCCCTAGGCAAAACTTGAATTATCTAGGAGAGTGTTTAGCCCCTTTTAATGGGCGTTATTGTGACATTCCAAGAAATTCCTAGCACCTGCCCATGGGGGTTACTGTGACCTTCCCTTTAGGCCTGAACTGGGAAGAAACACCAAGGCCTGACAACTCCCATATTTTTTCTTATTTCTCTTAAATAAAGCCATGTTCTTTTCCAAAAGATGTTTCTTTGAATCCATCTTTTCCAAACTGAGACATATTCTACCAGATTGGTCAGATAAGGACGTGGCACTCTACACAATAAAACAAGAAACCCATTGTCTGTTTATCAATAAAAACATTTTTTTAAAAAAAGGAACAAAAAAGCAGACAAATTGCAATTTGTGCTGTGTTCATGAGCCTGAATGGATTATATCCAAGGGGCTGAAATCACAGCATTAGGAAATGCCACATTTTAACATCTGTCAAGAGAAGGCCTTGCATTAGCCGAGTTTCTTAACCTTGGGTTGGATAAATTGTGTGTGTGTGTGTGTGTGTGTGTGTGTGTGTGTGTAAGTGTACACTAGAGGGCATGTCAGTGTGTGTGCCCGTGGAGGCCCGGGGGTGACATCAGAAACCATTCCGGATGCCTACCTACCTCTTCAGTGTTCCTTTCCTCTGGGTTTCCCAGGCTCCATTTTCCAGAGCTAGAATGGCAGACTGCCGCCACATCTTCTCAGCATTTTGTTTCACATGCAATCTGGAGATCCAGACTCAGGTCCTTTTGGTTTCGAGGGAAAGGCTTTTAATCCCTGAGTCATCTCTGGGAATAGATAATTCTTTGTTGTAAGACTTGACTGAAAATTATAGGCTGTGTAGCACTGACTTTGCCTCTGCTTACTATGTGAGATGTCCCTCCCAACCCCAGTGAGACAAAAAGAAAAAGAAAAAAAAATCCTCAGAGCTAGGCAGATGGCTCAGGGATTAAGACTCTGTCTTGCAAGCAGACAGTCCTGAGTTCAGATCCCAGGTCCCACATAAAAAATGCCAGGCAGAAATGGCCATACGCTGGTGGGCAGAGCCTGGGAAATCCCAGAGCAAAGCAAGGAGGAGTAGCAGCAATCCAAGATAATTCCCGAAGTCACCCTTGGTTCTCCACAAGGACATACAGTGCCCTCTGAGACAGACAGACAGACAGACAGACAGACAGACACACACACACACACACACACACACATACACACGCACACACACGCATGCATGCACAATTAAATAAATAATAATTAAAAAATTAAAAAAAGAAGCAGCAAGGTAAAGGAATCAGTCCTTTGAAGCAGTGTGCTTCTCAATATTCGATGATAAAAATCTATAATCCACGACATGAGTGTATATCCATCATAGCCAACTCACGACTTTAAAATAGAGTGCAGCTTGTCACAATCTCATGAAATGTTAAAAACATTGATCCATGATATTTTCTGAGCTCTGTGTGATTACGAGTAGGACATAAAAGCTAGGAAAAAACTTGTAATTTTAGAAATTGGAATAAAATAACTCTTGTAAACAGCTATTAATCAAAGAAACTAAAGCCAGATTTTTTGAACACCCATAAAATAAAGCTGAAAATATTACATTTATAAAATCTTAGCTATAACAGGGTTCAGAAAAAAAGCTTATTATATTTGATGTTTCCTACACAATGTTGTGAAGTCTACTCCCATTTTAAGTTTTTCTTTGAAGTAATAACGTATTTTTTTAAATGTTCATGTTACTCACTGTGATAGTTAGATGCAGGTGTTGACTTTGACAATTGAAGGCTGAGCTCTAGGCACATTGGTGAGGAGTTACTAGTGAAGCCCTTACTTAGCAAGCCTGTAGGAGATGATCTAATTGATGGGAGAAGCCCCAGCAGATGGTGGGGGGGGCTGCTCCCTGGGAAGGTGGATGAGATGGAGAGAGCTGATTTAGTAGTTTGGAATATTTTGGCAGACCTACAGACAGGCAAGTGAGACAGTTTCCTCTTTTCTCAGCAATTCCTGTGGATATGGTGTGCTTAGTTTCCTCTACTCCTGATGTTGGTGTGAACTCCTCTCATGTCATAGTTAGGCATAGGTGTCAGCTTGACAGTTGAAGGTTTGAGCTCTAGGCACATTTGCAGAGAATTAGTAGTTGAGTTAAGCCCAGAGCAAACCTGCAGGGATTGTCTACCTGATGGGGAAGGCCCAGCCCATGGTTGGTGGAACTAGGCCCTGGAATAAAATACAGAGAGTTGGTTGAGGAAGTTGGCATCCTTGTGTACACTCGGCCAGACATGCTAGACTGACAAGATTGTCCCTCTTTCAGCCATTATGTGGATATACCATGGCCAGTTTCCTCGGCCCTTTGGTGCATGCTCTCTTACCAAGCTGGACTGAAAACTGTAACTGACAATGGTAAGAGAAAAATAAACCTTGTTACCTTAAGATGTCTGATGATGATTTTATCAGCATCCGTGCAGAATAACTGTAACACCTGTCAAGCTGGATTTTGAACTGTAACCAGGACCTTAAGCAATACTA
Source organism: Typhlomys cinereus (assembly GCA_023101885.1). Lineage (NCBI taxonomy): Eukaryota > Metazoa > Chordata > Mammalia > Rodentia > Platacanthomyidae > Typhlomys > Typhlomys cinereus. Next base: position 11,460,449 of record JALPQD010000021.1, on the reverse strand, counting down.
AAACTCTTTGTTCCCCTAAATTTGTTGGCTGTGATTTTATCAATAACATGGAAAAAAAGTGCAATACTAACAAAGCAAAAAAAAAAATTGACTAAAAGCTCAAACAGGCTTCTAACCTAAAAGTTATAACCTAAAAGTTAGAGTTACTATTGCAAAAACTAAGGAAAGTAGGTAAAATATGTTAGTAAGAGAAAGCTAGGTATTAATGAATGAAACACAGAAAAATAGCAGAACTGGTTTGGTAACATCTTTTTGGGGGAACTTTACTCTCAGTGAAATCCAGAGAGAAAAACATAACAGGGAAAAAAGAACTTGATTAATCCATAATTAACTATTAGCAGAAGGAACAAAAATATACACAGTAAGACAGGAAAGGAGATGTGACAGAAATCTTTAGCGTAGAATCTAAGTGCTGGGCTGGGAATATGACTGTAGATTGAAACTAGCCAAGATAAAAGGAGCATTGGATAGGGTCCAGGTGGAGATCAGACACCATCTTTTGGCTGTGGAAATTCCTCCCAGTGGACCTGCATTGGTAGTACTTATTGCCCCAGCAATGAAGCGTGGCAATTTATGTATAGCACTGTCAATCAGAGAAGTGCCCATGAGCTTTATGGTCAGTGGTTATTCGGGGTCAGTCATAGAAGCACGAGGCATTGGCGTGGCTTAAGCTAATCAGTCTCCATCTTTGGTGAGGGCAAACTAAGACCACGTGGCTGAAGGTTCCCACCCCATAAATCCCTAAGACACCTGAAAACATGCCTCTCAGGGTGTCATCTTCCTTGATTGGTCAAAGGTCACACTTTTACTTGACAGCATCTTAGACTGGCCACGTCCGCCACGGAATAGGGTAGTCAAGTACTGAGTGACACGGTAGTCAACTAACTACTGATTGACAGCTGGTAAAGGAGCTCCCTGTGGAACTGGTTAGCAAGCAGGACTTATATGAAGATGGGGAGGAATGAAAGGATTTTTGTTTAGCAACAGCACTGAAGAACCTTTACAGAGATAAAAATTATTTCATTCGGTAAGACAGGTAAACTCTAAGAGTATGTTATTTTGCTGCCCCAGACCAGTTTGGGATCTCAGCGAGCAATCTTGCTGAATGTCCTTTCTTTCAACCGCTGTAAACATTTCACTCTACTTCTCTTGGCAATCTTTTGGCAATCTTTTAAAATATATCTTCTTTATTGCAGTGAGGGAAGGGAGAGAGAAGCAGATGCATACCATGGCACACTGGAACAGGCCAGAGGACATCTTCAAAGTCAGTTCTTTTCTGTCATGTAGGCTTTTGTGGACTGAAGTCATGTCACCAGGTTTGTGATCAGGGACCTCCCCTGCTGATTTTTCTCACCAGTCCCCTCTTGGCAATCTTTTCTTTTTCATTTTCCTTTACATTTTTGCTTTTCTCCTTTGATTCCTTTTTTCCCCTTTCCTTCTTTTCCTTTTCCCCATATCTCTTTCCTTTTTCCTTTTTCCTTCCCCTTTATAATGCTAGGGATTGAATTGAGGAGTTTGTGTATGCAAATTCAGCCCGTCACCATTGATTTCCATCCCCAGCCCTCTTGACACAGGATCTCCCTAAGTTGTCCAGACCCGCCTGAGTTTGCCCTCTAGCTCAGGCAGGCTTTGATTTGTGATCTTTCTGCTTCAGGCTTCTGAGCTGCTGGGACTCCTGTCCTGTGCCATGGCTTCTTGGTGTGTGTGAGTGTGTGTGTGTGTATGTGTGTGTGTGTGTGTGTGTGTGTGAAAGAGAGAGAAAGAGAGAGAGAGAGCGAGAGAGAGAGAGAGAACATTGTGTGTCCCCATGGAGGGCCAAGGGTGACTTTGGGAATCATCCTGGATTGCTTCTACCTCCTTCTTGCTTCACTCTGGGATTTCCTGGGCTCTGCCCATCAGGAGCCAGAAGTGCAGGCTACTGCCATCTCCATCTGATGTTTTTTTACGTGGAACCTGGGATCTGAACTCAGGACCTTCACTTGTGAAATAAAGTGTTAGTTAACCCCTGAGCCATCTCTCTAGCCCTCTTGGTGGTTTTCTAAACATTTTGCAGATTCTGTCATTAATGAGGTGAACTCTTTGGTATCTATCTGCATTGTAATCATAAGAGATTCTTATGAGATGCTTCTACTTTTTAGAAAACTAGTCTTTGACAGTTTTGTATCATTTCAACACTGGATTCTCAGTGTTGAAAAAGATCTCTACTGTATTATTTTGGGAGGGACTCTGAAGTGATGGAATCAGAAACCAAAATACTTGCTAATTCATTGCTCCAGAAATTTCTGTTGGTGCCATCTAAGTTTTTGTTTGTTTGAAATTCTTTCTCTGAGCTAGAGAGATGACTCAGGGTTAAGACTCTGCCTCTCAAGCAGAAGGTCCTGAGTTCAGATTCCAGGTTTCACATAAAAACACCAGGTGGAAATGGCAGTGGCCTGCACTACATTTGGCCCTGGTTGGTGGAGACTGGAAAATTCAAGAGTGAAGCAAAAAGGGAGTTGAAGCAATCTAGGATGATTCTTAAAGTCACCCTTGGTCCTCCACAGGGACACATAGAGCCCTCTGATACACACACACACACACACACACACACACACACACACATCCTTCCAGTTGAGAAAAATGAAAATGAGGAAAAGAAAGTTAGGGTGCGGAGCAGATGGGGGGAAAATCAGTCTTCTGCAGGAGAACAGTAAAGTCTCCTTCCCTCCTTCCCACTTCTGAAATTTTATTTTATGTAGGGATGTAAAACAGAAGCTGGGGATGGGTTGCAAGCTGGGGCGTAGGACCTCTGAAGGCCTGAGAGAGGAAGATGAGAACTTTTCCAGCTTCCAGCACAAGCTCAGACAACCAGTTTGTGACCTCAGGGGAAACCAGGATTTCTGAGGCTTACATTTCCCGTCTGAGAGACAGCATTGCATGAATCTCTAATACTCATGAAACCCCATTGACTTTGGGCCTGAGATGGGGAAGGAACTCCAACTGAAGAGCACGTAGCATCCAGTCTAGAAATCTTCTCTTACAACAGAGGTGAAGACTCTCCGCACCCTGTCAGGATGCAGTCTAGGGCCATAGGAGAGCAGTGAAGTGGACGGCAATGGCAGCCAGAGTGCACAGTACTGGTGAGACAGCAGGGCTCACCCAGAATCAAACCAACCCAAGCTCCCCCATCCTGAGGCTTTGGGAACCTCACAGAAGAGGGAGCAGTGAGATTGTAAGAACCTAAAGATAAGGTTCACCTTTGGACAAGACATCCCACTCAAGACAGGACTGCTGCATCTAAAAACTCAGTACAGTGAGACTTGTCCTTACAGACTTGCATAACGACAGACACACCAACATGCCCCATAGAGTATAGAGGAACTCAAGAGAGATAAGGATAAGCAGCAGAAACCTTGGGGACTCGAGCTGGGTGAGTGAAGGGAAATGCCCCTATTAGTGGAGGTGACCCAAAGAGAGGCAACTTGACAAACCACAGATACCTGAACCCCCACAAGAGTAGACAAACCAGAAGGAACCCTGGGGTCCATAGAAATGGACAGGCAGGAGAGTGGGAGAGAGTGGGATGGGTTGGGGAAGGGAAGGGAAGGGAAGGAGGATGGGTGGAGTGGGATGGAGGGAAGCAGGGATAAGTGCTCAATATGCTTGTAAAACTAGAAAAATAATAAAATAGTAAATTAAAAATTAAAAAAATAAAAACCATAAATAAATGAATGAGAAGGAGGAGGAGAAGGAGGAACTCTGGAAGTGTCTGCAGGTTAGACCAATGTTTTGCACTTTCACTTCCATGGAGACGCCATCATTTGCTATGCTCAGCCTTTACACACAGGCCCTCATTAGGCAGTTTTAGAGCAGCCATGCTGGGATGGTCTCTGAAGGTCTTGGAGGTCATCCTGGTACCCTGAAGGAACACACCCTGCTAATCTAGAGGCACTGAGTTTAGTCTTTCATGGACACACGGTCACCAGCTCCCCCCAACCCTCTGTTCATGAAAGGATACAGAAATTAGTTCTCCAATGTAGACATCCCTACCACGAGGTAGGACACAAAAATCAACTGGGTTGGGCCCCAATATGAACAGACCAATGAGATGTAGAGGACCAAAAGCTCCAATCGGGTTTGCAGAAACTGGAGCTAACCAATGAGGAAAAGCCACTTTTCCTGGGCCTGCCTAAGACTGTAAATAACCCTGACCCTTTCTCTCGCCCTCGTGGATTCCATGCCTGGAGTCTGTGAGTTCTTGGCAGCTCTCTTGTCCCTCATGGATTCACATCTGTGAGTTCCATTCTTTCTCTCCTCTGCTTTAATCCTCTGTGCGTGTTCTGGTTTTAGTCTTTGATTCCCCAGTACAAGATCCTGGATGCATAAAGATCCTAGGAAGCCTGAAACATTTTGGCAAGCAGACCCAGGCAAGCAAAACTATCATTTTGGCCATCACAGCTACATCAGCCCTGTATTACTCACAGTGATGAATCCCTTGGCAAGATGGCGTCCCAGTACCACTTTTCACTAGGTGGCACTCTACACTCCAATGGCACTGACAGACCATTAGGTGGGTATCACCATCATTCTGTTCCTCCTGAATGAGAGGTAAAGACCCGAGTGGAAGGAAGCCATGAGCTTGAGCTTGTGTCCTCAGACAGAAATATTTAGGCTACACATTCAGGGAAGGCTTATTCATGCTCAAGGACCTGGACATCCATCCCCCCAAGACACCCCGATTCAGCTACTGGTCTGCAGTTGTCAGAAATTGATATTACGGGGGCTGGGGAGAGGCCTCAGTAAAGGGCTTGCTGTGTAAGCATGAGGCCCTGAGTTTGGATCTCAGCCACCCATGTCGACTCTGGGCATGATGGCTGCACCTGTAACCCTAGCGCTGGGGATCTGGGGTGCTCCTTGACTAGCTTAGGTAGCTGAAGCTGCAGGGTCAAGGTTCAGCAGGAGACCCTGCCTCAGAAAACAAAGTTGGGAAGCTACTGAAGAAGGCTGACTGTTCTGATGTCAACCTCTGACCTCCACGTCTATCTGTGAGAATGAGTGCTACCTGCGTACACAGACTCATGCGTGCAACACAGACACACACACATCCACACGCACATGTGGTATTTTGTATGTGTGTGTCTGTGCCTGTGGAGACCCAAGAGAGACTTTGGGAACCCTGAGTTGTGATGTCTCCTCTGCTTTGCTCTGAAGTTGCCCAAACTCCACCTCCCAGGGCCAAAAGTACAGGCCCTGCCATTTATTTCTGTCTGGTGTTTTTTTTTAAACATGGGAACATGGTTCCAAAGTGAGGCAGAAGCTTAGCCTCTGAGCCATCTCTCCAGCCCCAATCAGCAGAAAAATAGAAAGAAAAAAATAAGCTTTAGGAGTATAAGTGTATTTAACCTTTACCAGTGGTGGATGCAAAACGTGCACAGATCAGAAAGTGGCAGACGTGAGACATCGCTTGTTCTCTCCTAGTCAGTGCTGCCGTCCTGAGAACAGGCAGGTGTAAAAGCGAGTCTGTGCCCAATCAGCTCGAGGGAGTTCCCTATCCTTTCAACTATGGTTTTTATAGTCTCTGGCCTGATATCAAGGTCCTTGATCCATTTGGAATTAAGTCTTGTACATGGTGACAAGTACGGGTCCAGCTTTAATCTTCTGCATGTGGAGATCCAGTTTTGCCAGCACCATTTGTTGAAGATGCTGTTCTTTTTCCATTAGATTCTTTGGTCCCCTTTGTCAAAGACCAAATGGCTGTAACTTTGTGGGCTTATATCTGGGTCTTCAATCCTTATCCATTGATCTGTGTGTCTATTTTGGAGCCAGTACCAGGCTGTCTTTATAACTATGGATTTGTAGTATAGACTTAGGTTTGGTATGGCAATACCTCCAGCTGTGTTTTTGTTACTCAGGATTGTTTTTGCTATCCTGGGTCTTTTGTGCCTCCATATGAACTTTGAGATTGTTTGGTCAACTTCTTTGAAGAATTGCTTTGGGATTTTGATTGGTATAGCATTGAATCTGTATATTGCCTTTGGTAGGATGGTCATTTTCACGATGTTGATTCTGCCAATCCAGGAACAAGGGAGGTCTTTCCACCTTCTGGTGTCTTCAGCAATTTCTTTCTTTAGGGTTTTAAAGTTTTCATTGTAAAGGTCTTTTACCTCCTTGGTTAGGTTTATACCAAGGTATTTCATTTTTTTAGGGGCTATAGTAAATGGGATTGTTTCTCTCAAGGCTTTTTCACTTCTTTCATTCTAGGCATATAGGAAAGCCTCTGATTTTTGCACATTTATTTTGTATCCTGCCACCCTGCTGAACTTCTCAATTAGTTCCAGGAGCTTCCTGGTGGGGTTTTTGGGATCACTCAGGTATAAGATCAATGGCACAGTCACTGCTACCAACTCTCAACAGTTGGGATCTTGTGAAATTAAAGAGCTTCTGTTCAGATAAAGAGATTATAACGCGAGCTCAAAGGCAACCCACAGAATGGGAGAAAATCTTCACTAACCACACATCTGATAGAACTCTGCTGTCCAGAGTGCACAAAGAACTTAGAAAACTAAACACCAAGGAAACCAATGGCCCAATTAAAAAATGGGCCCTGGAACTTAAAAGAAACTTTACCAGGGATGAAATTAAAATGTCTAACAAATATCTTAAAAAATGCTCCACTTCCTTAGCCATCAGGGAAATGCAAATCAAAACTTCCCTGAGATATCATCTCACCCCGGTCAGGATGGCAAAAATCCACAATACAAACAACAACAAATGTTGGAGAGGATGTGGAGAGAGGGGAACTCTCCTACATTGCTGGTGGGAATGCAGGCTCATACAGCCACTCTGGCGAGCCATCTGGAGATTCTTAAAGAAATTAAAGATTGAAATGCCACATGACCCTGCTATTCCACTTTTGGGAATAACCCCCCATGCAGCAGAGGTTCACCTCGATAGCACAAGCACGACCATGTTCATAGCAGCACTGTTTACAATAGCAAAGTCATGGAATCAGCCCAAATGTCCAACAGTTGACGAGTGGATAAGGAAACTGTGGTACATCTATACAATGGAGTACTACTCAGCCATCAAAAATGATGAATTACTGGAATTTGCCGGGAAATGGATGTCATTAGAAACAATTATATTAAGTGCAGTATCCCAGACCCAGAAAATTAAGTGCCGTATGTACTCCCTAATAGGTGGCTCCTAGTACCAAACCCACCCAGCCCACCTAGAGACAGTAATTCCAAGGATTATGAACAGGAGGGATGGGGTAGGAGGGCCACACCAGAAAGAAGGAGAGAAGGGACCATGTTACAGCAGGGAAAATAGGCCTCCACCAAGGACCCAAATAAGTAATGAGACATCTGATTAAGTTCACAGACTTTTGTTCCTGATCATTTACTACTGAGGGGGTGTGATCTCACCAGAAGAGGAGGGCATATAGTCTGGCAGATAAAAAGTAACCATTTTGCAAATGGGTGATAGACCCCTCCCTTACTATGGTTTCCCACTTTTATTACATCTACCTTTGAATGTGCTTTTATCACAAGACTCTAACAACTTTTTGTCTCTGGCCAGGGGGTAACATACAATGCCCACCAGGATGGAGTGAAGGGCATTGCAGGAGCAGCAAAACTGCAAAAGAAAATCAACAAACCACAATCTAGAACTTCAGAGACTCTATATCAACCACCTAGAACTAGGCCAGCTTAGTCTCTCCCCATCCTGAAGCTCAGGGAAATTTGTGGAAGAGGGGGCGGTAAGAGTGTAAGAGCAAAAGGATGGGAGGAGCAATGATATGTAAGATACTCTATACTAGTTAGGGCTGAAGCAATCATAATTGGACTTTGCATGCCCTGCGCATTGTCCAACACACTGTTGACCTCACAAAGTCTAGCATCTGCTAAAGGCACCAAGATCCTTGGAGGCAAAGGATTGGCAGCCACAGCAGTGTTCCTATACCTAAGGGGAACACAGGAAAGGGTTCAGGGAAAGGCCACTGGGTCCTTGTACGTCATCGGAGAGGAGGGCCCAGAGGAAAATCAGGCATGCACAAGAAAGGACTCTCTGGGAATTGGGGCGGGAGGCACTGGGGGATGGGGAGGGAGAGGGGTGGGGAGGGGGAGCAGGGGGTACGGGGGGAGGAGGAGGGAGGGAGGGAACTGGTGTACCTAATAAGTTTGTATGAGCTGAAATTAAAAAAAAAAGAAAGCAAGTCTGTGGCTGCCGGGGTGGGGTGGGGAGCATCCTGGCTGCGCTTGTCCATGCTACTTCGTGGACCCGTGAGCCGCCTACTGATCATGTTGTCCACAGCTGGCCTGAAGCCACTGATTGGGAAGGCTGAGCTGAGCTCATAGACAGCTGCATCTCTGGAGTTGCAAAGGTTCTGCGAGAGGGTTGAAATGGTTGGATCTTGTCTGCACTCAGCGAAGTGCATTCTTGACGAATGAGGCAGCTGAGAAATAGGAAATCTTGGACAGAGGGGTGCGTGCTAGTTGGTGGTACAGGTTACTTCAGAGTTCCAGAGCAGCGTGGAAAGTTGGGTCCTTCCAAAGGAGAATCTGGGCCATGCTTCTTACTCGCTTTCTGGTTGGGGGCGATGTTGTGTCTTCTGGCGTAGGTTCCCCCCTCCCCGCCCCAGGTTCCTCCTCACGTGGTAAGCTCCCTGTGTGCTGCTGGTGTTCAGACTGACTTTTCTTCAGTCCAAATGTTTTAACACTGTCATAATTGCATGCGATGCACTGGGAACACGCTCACCCAATGCCATCTCGCCTCACCTCCCTCTCTTGACTTTCTATTTCCCCATCCACACATGCGTCTCTCTTCCTCCCCTCCCCTCCTCTCCCCTCCTCTCTCCTCTCTTCTCTCCTCCCTTTCCTTCCTTCTTTTCCTTCTCTTCCTTCTCTCTCTTTCTTTCTTTCTTTCATCTCTTTTTCCTCCATTCTTTTCCTACCTTCCTTCCTCTCCCTTCCATTTTTCCTTCATTTCTTTGTTTTCTTCCCTTTCTCCGTTCCTCCCTCTTCCTTCCATTCTTCCTTCCCTTCCTTTCCTTCTTTTTTTCTTTTTCCTTCCTTCCTTCTTTCCTCCTTCCTTCCTCTTCCTTCCATTTTTCCTTCATTTCTTTGTTTTCTTCCCTTTCTCCGTTTCTCCCTCTTCCTTCCATTCTTCCTTCCCTTCCTTTCCTTATTTTTTTCCTTCCTTCCTTCCTTCCTTCTTTCCTCCTTCCTTCCTCTTCCTTCCATTTTTCCTTCATTTCTTTGTTTTCTTACTTTCTCCATTCCTTCCTTCTCTCTCCCTTTCTCTTACCCTTCCCTCCCTTCCTCCCTCCCTCCCTCCCTCCCTCTCTCCTCTCCCTTCGTCCTTCCCTCTCTCCTTCTTTCCTCCCCTTCTACTTCTCTTCATAGACTCCATTAAGCAGTCACCGAAGCTGTGTGTCTGTGACTGCAACATCCAAGTCCCATGAGAAGAGAGCGCCCCACATTTCTCTCTATCCTTCACTCCCGCAGACCTTCTACCCTCGTCTGGGTGTTCTCTGGGCTTCAGAGGGGACCCTTGGAAGAGAAGGGAAGGAACATGCCTCATTTGGGGCTGAAGACTTTGCAGTTAGTTATTCTTAGTACTTTAGTCAGTTCTGAACCCCCACTTTGGCTATGTGTCCACTGCTGAATGAGGCCTTTTAATTTACTAGGCTGAAGAACTTTCTTCCCTTCCCCAGCGTTGTTAACAGAATGGTGACTCATGTGCAGAACCAACCATTGCAATTTATTTTTTGCAAACAAAATGATTTCCAAGGAACAGCACATATATATGAATATTGGATCTTAGAAACAGTGCATAAAATCAAAATTTTAAATGACAATTTCTCAGAAATATTTCTCTGTAGGCCATTGAATTTTACCTGTGGCTCTTGTAAAAACAGGATTTTTGAAGACTTCCCTCTCTCTGTAAGAGTGAGCTACTATAAATAAATGTAAAATTTATTTCTGTAACTAAACTGAAGATATGTACAGCTCTATTACTGAGTTATAATCATTTTATTCAATCTTTTTTAAAAATCAGAGTAAAATTATCAGCGTTCTTTTGACCTTGCCACTTTATCAAAATTTATAAAGTTATTCCAACATACTTTCAAGGTTTCATAAATAATATTTTTATAAAGGCTTATCTTCTAGTATTTCCCAAAGCCTCCTTTAAAAATTCATCCATTTAAAATAACTATTGTATGATGCTAGATTTTATGAGTACATGTTGACTTTTAAAAGTGTATTTATTTGAGAGAGAAAAGGTCTATACATGCATGCCATGGTGCACAGGTGGTCAGAAGACAAATCTTCCACCAGGTGGACTCCTGGGTCTTGAACTCAGGTTGCCAGGTTTGCAAACATGTACCTTACCCACTGAGCTACCTTGCTGGTCCCTGTGTTGGTTGTTTTGAGTCACTGTACACGATAGTTTTCTTCATGAATGTGGGCAAGCGTGATTACAAAAGAGGGCAATTATGGTTTGTAGATTATGTGCAAGTTGGACCTGTAAGGATGTGAAAGAAACCAAGACTGCAGAGCTCAAGGCCAGTCGCCAGTCTTGCCTACATAGTGAGTTCAGAGACAGAGTTGGATACGCGGGATTTGTCTCAACCCTCAGACCTCCCAAAACAAAAAGGTGTAAAAGACTTAGTAACTTTCCATCCTTTGAACTTAGAAAAGCTAAATACACATATTCTAGTTGGAAAAAAATCACAAATTCATTATGACTTTGTTGACCAGCTTGTGTGTGTGTGTATTCTTAAGAATTGAGCCAGGACCTTGTGCATGCTAAGCAAGAAATCTACCATACAGCTATGGCCCTAGTCAATTACACTGTGTTTCTAACTGTGTCTTGTCTATTCTCAATGAAATTTCTGTACTCAATGTACCATAATCACATCCCTGTTGGTAATGATGTGTGGATTTTTGTCTTGACTGTGCCTGTCTGGCAACCAGTGGACCCGAATCATCAAAGGCCATGGCCAGCCCCTTAAACAGTCAGCTTCCAACCTGTTTCTCGCCCTATTAACCGCTGAACAACTCAGCTTACCAATGACAGTACCAGATTCACCAGTTATTTGTCTTGTGTTTCCTTGAAGGAAAGTTAATGTCTTTCCATCAATGCTAATGGCCTAAGAGATGCTGATCTGAAAATATTAGCAAGGAATCTGCAAAGTATTAGGTAGACGGATTTAACCCCCCCTTTTTTTTTCTTCAGAAAAGCTAAGTCAAGGTCAGATACACAAAAGTCAAACAAGGCAGGTTGACGTGGAAACTTCATGTGAGGATGGCGGCACCCCTTTCATTTTCATATCAGATGAACTACCCAGCCCTGGGTGAGGTCGTGATGGACACGGGGAGCTGAGGAGGAATTCTTCCAGGTCAGTATTCATCGTGAAAGGGGTATTCGGGATGATCACTCCACCTGCCAAGACAGTTGCCAAGAAGAAAGCAGTTCACTCAAGGGTGGTACTGTGCGCGCGTGCGTGTGCGTGTGTGCGCGCATGTGTGTGTGCGCACGTGCACACTAGTGCGTGTATGTGTCCAGCATCCTCTGGCTGCTCCTCATCCTCTAGCCACTTCTCTTCCCATTCCTCCTCCCAGTTTTTCTTTCTTTCTTTCTTTCTTTCTTTCTTTCTTTCTTTCTTTCTTTCTTTCTTTCTTTCTTTCTTTCTTTCTTCTTTCTTTCTTTCTTTCTTCCTTCCTTCCTTGTTTTCTCTCTCCTTCCTTCCTTTCCTTCTCTCTTTCTTCCCCCCTTCCTCTCTTTCTTTCTTTTGGCGTGTATGTCTTGTATGTCTTTGTGTATATGTCTTTGTTTATCAGAGGGCACTATGTGTCTGTGGAGGCCCAAGGGTGACTACCTCCTCTTTGCTTTGCTCTGGAGTTTCCCAGGCTCTGCCTTTCAGGACAGAAAGTACAGGAGCCCCCCACCGCATTTCCACCTGACTTTTTTATGTGGGATCCGGATCCGAACTCAGGACCTTCTGCTTTGGAGGCACAGGCTTCCCCTCTCCCTCCCCCACAAGCCATCTCTCCAGCTTGTCGTCACCTTTTCTTAGAGTGAGCAGTAGAGTGTGGAAAGGGTGGTGCCTTCTTGCCTGCCTGTGCACCACATAGAGTATTCCCCTTGTGAGGATCATCATGATGATCCTACCTCTGACATAATGTATTTAGCTCTCTGCAAGTACCATGAATTTTACACTATTCCAAAAACCAGGTTCTTGCACACCACCCAGACAGTAGCCTCTGCTTGTGCCAGGGCAGTGTCACCTAAGAGCCCAATGTGGTGTGGCTTGATTCCACTGGACTCCGCAAGAGCTGGTCTGTCTGCATTTTACCATGAAAGGAGGAGGACCCCAGGAGACATGACCACATGGGACAAGAGAGGGGAGAACATTTTGGGTGGGATGGGAAGGAGGCAGGTGGTAGGGGATGAAAACACCTAAATTTATTGTTAATGTAATTAAAATATAAGTAAAACAAAAAGGCCTCTCAGTTGTCAAAGATCAACGGAGTGCACATCAGAAAACAGTCATACCTCGGAGTCAGTAATTCAGTATTCAGTTAATGGGGCCTAACTTTTATTTCCTTGTGGGTGTCCATTATTTTCTGGATGATTAAGTTGTTTTTCCTCTCAGTGCTGTTAAAATGGCTATTGAATATTTCAAATGTCAAATCTCACATCAAAAATATCACCAATGAACTGTAAGCCAAAAAGAATCGATAGAATGGTAGATTGATTACATCTTACTATTTCTTCTTAATTGGATGATAGTTATTCAATAGGAATCATGTGTCTTCAAGAACTATCAATGAACTGATAACTTAGTGTTTGGAGAGGCAGTATGAGTTTGTGTTTTGAGACTGGGTGGTACCTTTTGATGTCAAGTAATTTTCTCCTTAGAAAATTCACACTCGGAAGGTGTTTTATTACAGTAACTCAGATAATCAGTCTCAGTTGATCCAGAACAGTTTCTGACTCATGAGACATAGATCCAAACTTATCAATCTTTTTTTTTTTTTTTTTTTGTGTGTGTGTGTGTGTGTGTGTGTGTGTGTGTGTGTACCAGAGGGGACTTGGATACATGTGCCTGTTGCTTTAACATATATATATATATATGAATTAATTCTCCTCTGCTCCTGACTCAGCTTCACTATATTATATGATGTCACAAATGTCTAGACTCCTAAAAGCAATAGGGTTGTATAGGAAGTTTATTTACCCAGGGATGTTTGCAAGTCAGAACATGGTGTTCAGTCTTTATCCTGGTGCCTATGGACACAAATCAGGGTCCACACTTTGTTAGCTTTTTTGGCTAACGATTGACCACTTTTTCTACCGAGCAGTACCCAATCATTGATTTCCCGGGACTTACATGAGCAATTCCACGTAGCGGATGTTAGTATTCAAGGCTTCGATGCTGTTCATTTCTTCTTTGGTGAGAGCAAAGTCAAAGATCTGAAATAATGGAAACAGAAGAGAACATTTTTGAAGGTGGAGATAGACCAAGCCGGAAACCCGGATGCAGAGTGGGAGCTTTCGGAGCAGAGCGGCTCTGCATGTTGGAGGATGTGGCACTGAATGTCCTGCTTGGACTGTTGTCTTGGAAGCAGCTGTGCTTGGGACCTGTCCTGATTGGATGATGAGTTCAGGCTCACGTGTTTGGTTCCTAGCTGGCTGCGCCGCTGGGAGGGGTGAGGACCTTAGGAAGTTGGAAACCTGGGGGAGAAAGTACGTCCCTAGGGGCGGACCTTAAGTTCATAGCTGGGCTGACTGCCGTGTTAGCGCTGCCACACCGTCCCCACTTCCTCCGGCACCGTCCCCACTTCCCAAGTGTCTTCTTTGCATTCAGCTGTGTGTCCCACCGTCTTCTCTGGAGCAATAAGCCAAGCTAATAAGTCCTTCCCCCCTTTAAAGTTGCTTGGGTTAAAGTGTTTTAGAACAGTAATGGAAGAGTAACTGGAACAAGAACCTTTTCTTAAGAAATTCCAGATTCACCTAATGGTATGTGTTTAGGAAATCTAAAGTCCCAAAGGGAAGAATTCTCTTCTTCCTTTAAAATGTTGATTTTGAAAAAAGTTCTGGACTACGGCTCCTTACATCTAAAAACACTTCCTGGTGTCTAAGTTTGCTTATTTATTTTTAGCTTTTCATGTGCTTCATTTTATCTTTGAAACCCCTTTTCTCACTTTTATTTGTTTAAATATATTTATTTATTGTGTATGTGTGTGTGTGTGTGTGTGTGTGTGTGTGTGTGTGTGTGCGCGCGTATCAGAGGGGTACTATGTGTCCCTGTGGAAGACCAAGGGTGACTTCGGGAATCATCCTGGATTGCTTCTACTTCCTTGGGATTTCCCAGCTTCTACCTGGGAAGTGCAGGCCACCACAGTTTCCACCTGGTTTTTACATGGAACCTGGGATCTGAACTCAGGACCTTCTGCTTGCGAAACAGAATCTTAACCTGTGAGCCATCTCTCCAGCCCCCTTTTCTCATCTTTTAATTTCACTCATTCTCCGTTCATTTGGGACAGGGTCTTGCTATGTAGCCCTAGCTGGCCAGGATATTTGCTGTGTAGCTGGAACTACCATCCACCATGAAGTCTTCCTGTCTTTGGAGAATTGGGATTACATATATAGCTCCATATGCCTGACTTCTCTTGACGTTTTGAACCCGTCTTTTATTCTTGTCTCGAGGTAGAAGGTCAGGATCCACACCCAGAATTGTCCTCCGTGTATGCCTGCACTCATACATATTAACACACACACACACACCAGACAGAGATACTCACAGAAAATAAACAGTCTGTCCTGGGAAGATCTAATCCCTTAAAAAACAAATTTCTGTAGGTAGGAAGACAATCTATCAAACTGTTCTGTAGGTAGCTGTTACTGGAAATCTTTGGGTCTAAAGCTGGATGAGTGAAGGGAAATGCCCATAGCAGTGGGGTGGCCTGAAGAGAGGTAACTTGATATACCACAGAGGCCTGAACCCCCATAGGAGTAGATGGGTCAGAATGAATGCTGAAGTCCATGGAAGCACACAGACAGAAGGGTAGGAAGGAGTGAGAGGGAATGATGAAGGGAAGGGAGGGGGTGGAGGGGAGCAGGGAGGGAGGGAACTTAGGATGAATACTCAATATGCTTGTAAAAGTAGAAAAATAAAAATAATAGATAAATAAATAGACACAACAACAACAAAAACAAAACCCATGAATCTCTACTCAAACTAGCACTTTGCTCATTGGTGGGTGAGTCTTTCTCTCTGGGGATGATGCCCTGAACCAGGCTGACAAAGGGAAACCGACTTTGTAAAGCTTAGGATCATTAGTTCCGTGAGAGGAGTCTCGAAGTGTGTTCCAATCACAGGCACACGATTCTCCACCCAAAAAACAGGCAAAATTAAATCTCTCCTTTGATGGGGACAACCAAAGAATGGGCTTTGAAGATGAGAACACCAAGGATTAAACATCCCCTTCAGAATCTTTCTCAAGATTTTTATGAAAATGATTCTCTCGATGATCTTTTCTCTAAAGTCTTTCTGGAGTATGGGATGTCATGTTGCATTCCATATCAGATTTCAAGTACATTTAAAGAGAAATAAAAACATATTGCGGGTTGTTTTTTGCTGTTGTTTTCCCCAAAAGTCAGTACTCATATGCAGTTAGAGCCTAAATTATGTTGAAAGTAAAATACTTATATTCATAAATTTTGGTTTTAAGATAAACCTCCAAATTCTTCCTTAGTATGTTGTGATTAATCAGTATTTTAAAAATATTTTAACTTAATGTCACATATACAAATATAGTGAATTTATAGTATTTTCAACATTTAGTCTCAAATCTCATCTTCCCTCCTTTTCCTCTTTATCTTTCCTTTATTTCCCCTGCTCCCAGACTCCCTCACTTATCAGTATTTTTCCTTATTTAATGTGGATTGATTTTCACGTGCTTGCATGCGTGCATCTGTGTGTCTGTGTGTGTGTCTGTGTGTCATGGTACAAGCACCCCTAAACTGATATTGTCTTCAAAACCCATGTCTCTCATAGTTTCTCATCGAAATCAACATTGCAAAGAGAATGTGTGGGTGGCTGGCGATACCGTCGAAAGTTCTGACCCAGGAGGACCAAGTGTTGCTGTTATCTATGTGGAAGTGTGGGGTGATCTTGACAAGAGTTGTTCAGTGCAGACGGTTAGAGTAAGAGCTTGGTTTGAATGGGATGAAGGAGGTGTGTGGGGTGTGGAGGGGGTGCAGGTGTGCGAGGGTCAAAAGCAAACCCAGAGCACTGAGAACAGACTTTTCTTTCAAGGGATTAGCTCTAAGTGGAAAGACAAAGAAGAGAAGCTGGAGGAGACAGTGTGAACTCATCTTAGTTTCCAGGACTAGAGATGCCAGTGGGTGTGTCTGTCGGGAGCTCTACAGAAGATGGGAGTGACGGACAGCTTGGGACAGATCGAGGAGGACACAGCCATTTCTCTGCATTTTCCAAAGCAACTCTCTCACCTGGAAGTTTTCCATGATCCTCTCGGAACTGAAGCTTTTCGGGATGACGACCACCCCTCTCTGGATGTTGAAGCGCAAGCCAATTTGAGCTGCTGTCTTGTTGTACTTTTTCCCCAGTGTGTTTAGGAGCTTGTCCTTTAACAGTGGTGGGGAAGACACATTCACCCTTAAAAATAATTCAGAATGCAAGTCGTATTTAACTGGCACGAGAAGAGACAACAGTTCATCCATCAGCACGCTCGTCCCCACCCTCACCTGGTCGCCCCCCCAGAGCACTAAGGTCACCTGTCGCTACTTGCTCTGAGTGTAAAGAATCACTCAGCATGGAAGGTCAAGAAAGGCAAGTGTGTGGAGTTGACTCAGAGGACAAATCACACACACACACACACACACACACACACACACACACACACACACACACGAGATGGGGTTGTTTTCTTTTCTTTCAGGGTTCACACATGAAAACAATGGATTTATGTCATTTCAACCCTAATAACCTAACCCCAATACCCTTCTTTTTTCCTACTCTAAATCTTCTCCCTCCCCACCAGCCTCTCTCCTTTGTGTGTGTGTGGTGCGCTAAGTTTCTTCTGGGTTGCCGTGAGTTGCGCGTGCCTAGGCACATGTTTCATCAAGGATGATAAATCAGTGGATTTGCCATTGGAGAAAGGAGCCTCTACCGTCTACCCCCATCCAGCGTTAACCCTCATTAGCAGGGGCGGGGGGAGGCGGGAGGGAACCTGGAGATTTCTCCCTTTCTATGGTGAAATGTGGACAGATGGAATCTTCTGCAGGTCTTAGAGAAGAAGACATAGCTGCCGTGAGTTCTGGATGCAGCAGCCCTGTTCTGTCTGGTTCACCCCTCTACCCTCACGCTCTGCCCCTCGCACTACCCCATCTTCCATGGTGATCCCTGAGTGCTGGGATGGAGGGGGGGAAAGCCTTACAGAGACCTGTGTGTGAAGTGGTCACATAAGAAAAGGCAGAAAGAGTGGAACGGAAGAAAGAACAACATGACGTTTGGCAACAGAATAAAAAAATCTCCAAAGTTCCATGGTGCCCCTCGTAGGGCTATTGCCACCGGATGCAAAGACCATTGAATTCAAACTTTTCTCAACATGGTCACAGATACTCCTTTGTCACGTATACTTGCCTCTCCACCCAGCATTTTTTTCACATCACATGTCCATAGTGATGTTACACAGTTAACATCATCAACCATTAATACTTTGATGGCAAAGGTGGTATGGGCTATAATGTGGCCACATGGTCAGTGACTTGGAAAGGCTATTACTTTGCTAAGGCCACACGGCCAAATAGAATCATTGCACCCCACGAGTTGGTTTTATAACCCAGGCACACTGAAGCAAATACTTCTTCAAGAGACGTACAACATTACTCACCACGCGGGGTTCCTGCTGGTCCCCAAAGGGCTGTATGCCACAAGAACAATATCATGTTGCTGGCAAAATTTCAAGAGCTTTGGCTGAGTGAAATACGGGTGGCATTCGACCTGTGTGATTGGAGGGCAGAGACAGTAAACTTAAGGCCTCATGGTCAAATAGTCAAATGCAGTTGCACAGAGGTCTTTTTTTTTTTTTTTTTTAACTATTTGAAGGGTTTTGATCTATTGCCCAGATAAGCTTTCAGTCTTCTCACAGCCTCAGCTGGTCTCAAACTGAAGATTCTCCTGCCTTTGGCCCCTGGTGATGGGATTCCAGCCGTGTGTCAAAATGCCTGCCTTAAAAATCTATCTTAGCCAGGTTGGAGAGATGGCTCAGGGGTTAAGAAGGTGGTAGAAGCAATCCAGGATGATTCTCCAAGTCACCCTTGATCCTCTACAGGGACACACAGTGCCCTCTGATACACACACACACACACACACACACACACACACACACACACACACACACACCATGCATAAAATAAAAATATTTAAATCCACCTTAATCATATAATTTCCATTCTGCAGATTTTGTATCAGGAGTTTTCCCTTTAATACTATGTTAACTTCTTTTTTTTTTCTTAAAATGATTCAAAGACATCTTTGGTTAAGACTTTGCATAATGTCTTATAATTTTACCATCTTATAATTTAACAATCCCTCTATTTTTTTCATATTTTCTTGTTTTTCTTTTTCACTATAAATAATGCTGATAAGCACAGGTTTATGTGGACATCATAATATGTTTTCATGTGGAAAGATTTCTGGAGAAAGGGCCTGTAAACCCTCCCTCCCTGTGTGTGTGTGTGTGTGTGTGTGTGTGTGTGTGTGTGTGTGTGTGTCTGAGGACATTGTGTGTCCCTGTGGAGGACCAAGGGTGACTTGGAGAATCATCTTGAATTGCTTCTACCACCTTCTTAACCCCTGAGCCATCTCTCCAACCCGACTAAGTAAAGTGCTTGCTGTGTAAGTGTGTGTGCGTGCACCAGACGGTACTTGAATGCATATATCTGTGGAAACCCAAGGACTTATCCTGGATTGTTCTATTTCCTTATTGTTTTGCTCTGGGGTTTCCCAGACTCTGTCTTCCAGGGCCTGAGCTGCATGTGGCAGCCATATCCACTTGGTATTTTTATGTGGGATTGGGGGATATGAACTCAGGTCCTTTTGCTTTCAAGGCAAAGGCTTTAACCCCTGACCCATCTCCTCAGCCCTTGTAAGCATTTTTTAAATTTATTTATTTATTTATTTATTTATTTATTTATTTATTTATTTATTTATTTATTTATTTACAGGAGGGGTATACATGCCAAGGTGTGCAGGTGGAGGCCAGAAGACAACTTTTGGGAAGTCAGTTCTCTACCTCCACCCTGTGGGCTGCTAGGAATCAAACGTATGTCAACAAATTTGTAAACAGCTATCTTATCCACTAAGCTATCGCCCTGGTGCCGCTATAAATATTTTTAAGGCTCCTATACATGTTATTAAACTGCTTTCTCATCAGACAATTTTTTATCCCCTGCTTACATAAAACAATAAAATAAGACAAAAAAACCCACAAAGTTTGGATCATTTTATATGTAATGTAAAATCGCATTAGTGGTGCTTGAAGCATTTTTCCTGTGGTAGCTTCGCAATGAATCTGTGAATCTCTGTATTTCTTTTGTTCACTTTTCTGTCAAGCATTCTCATGTTTTTACACATTCTTTTTTTTTTTTTTTTTATTCAATTGCGCGTGTGTGTAGAACCACTGGTGAATTCGGGAACCACCATGGACCATCTTCACCTCCTCCTTGTTTACTTTGCCCCAGGATTCACAGGCTTTGCCCTACCAGGACCAGAAGCACAGGCCGCCCCCACTTTCGCCCGGCGTCTATACATGGGGTCTAGGATCCGAACTCAGGACCTTCCGCCTGCAAGGCGGAGGCTTAACCCCTGAGCCACCTCTCCAGCCCCTATTCTCATGTTTTTAAAATTCATTTAGATTAGTTTTTTAGAACAAAAGGATATGAAATACTTGCCTTTTTTTCTATCTTGATAAAAACAAACAAACAAACAAAAAACATCTGTTGACCCCAAATAGAGTTCTAATGGTATACCAAAGTCTAACTAGAGTTGGGTTTGTAGAAGTATGGTTGACCCCAAAGCAGCCACCCTAGAAATCCTCATGCCTAGTATGGATAGGTTTATCAATAGGGTTCTTCCTTTTCATTTTCCTCCCTCCTTTCTTCCCTCCCTTTCCTCCCTTTCTTCCCTCCTCCCTTCCCTTCCTTCCCTCCTATCCTTCCTCCATCTCTCCCCATCCCTCTTGCCTGCTTTTTTAAAAAAAATTAAAAATTGGCTATTTTTATTTGCTCTCTTGTTTCTCATGGGTATTTTCTCAGTGCTAACCATGGACTCCAGGGTCTTGTGCGATGCAAGCAACTGCAAAAACTCCATCCCAGCCCCATTCTAGTGTTTTTAGGTTTTAGCATTTCTGTGCTATTAAACTTATCATAGTTTTCCTTGTAATTTTTACATGGCTTTTTTTTCTGTCCAGTGCTCCAGAAAAATTTTTTGAAAATTTTTTATTTATTTTGTTTTCATCTGTTGTGGCTTTTTGTTGGTTTGTTTTTGAGATAAGGTCCTGCACGCCTAGCCCAGGCTGGCCTGGGGCATCAGCCTAGACTAGTCTCAAACTCACTTTTCTCTCCCTTGGGTATACCTGCCTTTTTATCCTTTTTACTCACTTTAGAGTAATCCTGGCTGTTCTTGAACTTGTTTTGTAGCCCAGACTTGTCTCACATCCACGACCCTCCTGCCTCAGCCTCCTAAGTGCTGGGTCTCTTAAGAGACCTAAATCAAAGGGATGTAAACATAGGAGCATGCTATGAGATTTAGCTCTATTTTCCTCTAGAAAACTAACCATTTTTTCTCAGATGGTCACTGAAAAAGTCAAACTTTTGTCATTAGTTAGTGTTGCTTTACTTTATGTTTTTATTATACTTTTGTCTATTTCCAAATTTTCAAAAATCTTTTATTAATTTTAAAATTTTTGCATGCATGTGTGTATAGGAGGGCACTTGAGTGTGTGTGTCTATGGAGGACCAAAGGTGACTTTAGGAGTCAACCTGGATTATTCTATTTCCTTATTGCTTTACTCTAGGGTTTTCCAAGCTCAGTCTTCTAAGACTAGAATTGCAGACTGCTTCCATTTTTGCCCAGCACTTTCATGTGGGATCTGGTATCTGAACTTCAGGAAGCATCATGGATTGCTTCTACCTCCTTTTTGCTTTGTTTTAGGTTTTTCTAGGCTCCACCTTCCAAAGCTGGAAGTGTAGCTGCTGTCATTTCCGCCCGGCATTTTTATGTAGGATCTGGGATCTGAACTCAGGTCCTTCTGCATGAGAGGCAGAGGCTTAACCCTTGAGCCATCTCTCCAGCTCAAGTTTTAAAAATTCTAAAAGCATTTTACTTATTTATTTTACTTGGGAGAGTAGGAGAGGTGGGGGTCTCATTCACGCATGCCGTGGTGCATGAGCTGGAGAACAACTTTCGAGGTTAATTCTCTCCTTCTGGCGATTGAACTCGGGTGGTGGGCTTGTGAGCGGGTGGGTGCTCTGCCTACCAAGCCATCTGCCAGCAATTTGTTGCATGTTGCTTATTCACCTTAATGACTTACTTGTTTGATTTATTTACTTGCTTGTTTGATATAAGTTAATATATGTTGCTAATCCTGAACTCCTGGACTTAAGGGACCCTCCCACTTGAGCTTCCTGAGTCTTATGTTATTTATCTTAAATATTGTTCCCTGTGTCTCAGGCCTGGGTGCAACTTCTTTCTCCCTCATAGCTATTCTTCAAAAGACCCCTCCATTAAGTTTGCTTAGATTTGAATTTTTGAAATTTTTTTATTTATTTTGTTTTCGTCTGTTGTGGCTTTTTGTTGGTTTGTTTTTGAGATAAGGTCCTGCATGCCTAGCCCAGGCTGGCCTGGGGCCATCAGCCTAGACTAGTCTCAAACTCACTTTTCTCTCCCTTGGGCATGCCCAGGTATACCCACCATACCTGCCCTTTTTATGCTTTTATTTTTTTTAATTTTTATGTATTTATGTATTTATTTATTTATTTATTATTTATTCAATTGTGTGTGTATGCTTGTGTGTGCGGTGTGTATGTGTGTGTGTGTGTAGAACCACGGACGAATTCGGGAACCACCATGGACACCTCCACCTGCTTGTTTACTCTGCCCCGGATTCACAGGCTCCGCCCAACCAGGACCAGAAACGCAGGCCGCCCCCGCTTCTGCCTGGAGTCTATACGTGGGCCTAGGATCAGAACTCGGGACCTTCCGCCTGCAAGGCAGAGGCTTAACCCCTGAGCCACCTCTCCAGCCCTTTTTATGCTTTTATAAGACAAAGTCTCACTTTAGAGTAATCCTGGCTGTTCTTGAACTTGCTTTGTTGCCCAGACTCGTCTCACATCCACGATCCTCCCGCCTCAGCCTCCTAAATGCTGGGTCTCTTAAGAGACCTAAATTGAGAGAAGTTAATTGGCCCAGAGTCTCAGGAGAGATTCCTGTGAGGCAACTGGCAGCTGTCCTGACCTATGGCGCGGGCTGCTGTTTTGGGTTTCCAGGTCTCGGGTGCCTCTCCGTGCTCAGGGAAGTTGTTTCTCTGTACCTGGTTGCTCACTGGCTTGTACTTGAGTCCTGGTTTGTTCAAGATGAGCTCCAGTTGCCTGCGGTTAAAATTGGAGACTCCAAGGGATTTGGTCAGGCCAGCCTCTTTGCAGGCTTCCAGTGCCTGTGGGAGAAAAATCAGAGTCAATGAAGTTCTCAGGAAGCAAGAATGAATGCTTACAAGGAGCGCAGCAAATACTTCTGAAAGGAAAACCTGGGCTGCTTCATTATTTTTGGAATATTCATACATATTCACACATATTCATGCTATGGTGTCTGGGTAGAGGTCAGTACAATTTTCCTTTCACCACATGTGTTCCCAAGGTTTGAACTCTGGTTAGTAGGTCTGCGAGCAGGCACCTTACCCCACGGAGCCATCTTGCAGGCCCCTTTGCTCATTGTTATTCTGTGAAGCAACAATGAAGACAGGTGGGGAAGCTAGGACTCTATAATTGAACGAGTTTGGAAAATACTATATATAATACCTTCCCCTTGTCTTTTCATGATATATACCAGAATTACATTTTTGCAAGTTTGATGAGTTTCTTTTTTTTAATTGAGAATTTTTCATATACAGACAAAATAATCTTATGTCCCTTGCCTGTTCCATTCCTATCTCCTCCTACCAACCCCCTCCTTTCCCATCTTCCCCTCCAAGACTTCTTTTATAGCATAATATGTGATCAACTCTTACAAATGTTTTGGTATGAATGACAAATATATATCTTCCCATTTTTTTTGATGTAAAACTCTCAGGGACATATGCAAATACACACATACACTTGTACTGTATATGAAATTAAGTCTAGCTTGACTTCTCAGTAGTTTAAAGGAATATACCAGAAACTGCCTGTCCTAGGCATTCTTCAGTTGCTGTGATGAACACGTTTCTGAAACATCTTAGGGGAACAAAGGGGTCATTTATATTCATGATTCTAGGCTAAGGTTGGTCTTCATGGCAGGAGAGCTATGCAAGCCAGAATCATGAGCCAAGAAAACTAGACACACCATCTCCACAGAAAGATATGAATGAGGGGAAAGACCAAAGCATAGCTTCTAGCTTGCCAGTCTGCCAAGTACTGAACCAGCTCTCTCTATCTTATCCACTGGTCCAGAGAATTGTTCCATCCATTGTGGGCTGGGTTTTCTCACATCACTTAGCTTTTTAATTCACAGGTTTGCTCAGTCTTACCTTAACTTAAAAAGTTTTCACAGGTGTGCCTAAAAGCTTAATATACAATTGTCAAGTCAATACTTAAATACCACACCTCCTAATGTAATGGATTTGTCAATGTCTTCTTGTAATAATAGAAACATGGGTAGGCATTTTGGCTTTGTCTATTTTGGATCTATTTTATCTGCTCTGCGTGTGTATCAAATTGTGCTGTCTTCTTGGTGAATTGGATCATTCACCCATTCATCTGCAGGTAGGACTGATTCTATCCCTAAGGATGCTTCTCCTCACTGTCCCGTCCTGACCCTCTCTTCCTCTTTCCAAATTGTGTCCCTTCTGCTTCCATGCCATATATATTTGTAGATAGATACACATATGTTTAAAATCTAGAGTCCACAAATGAGAGAAAACATGCAACATGAGCCTTTTTTGAGTCTGTCTCATTTTGCTTATTAACATGCTGATCTCCAGTTCCATTCATTTTCTTGCAAATCCCTCGATTTTGTTCTTCTTTGTGGCTGTAAAAGACTTTACTGTGTGTTCCTATTACCCAGCCAGTCCAGAATTCGACTGTTGTAAGCAGTGTGGTGTGCCCCTGTTTACTGACTCCTTCAGGTACATACCCAGGATGAGAACAGCGGGGCCGTGGTGGTTCTATCTGAAACAACCATCTTGATTTTTAGATTTCCGTTATCTGGTATTTACATAATTAGGCCAACCCTGGCAAGTATTTGACTGTAATATTTCTTCCTGTCCTGTAATTCTTAATTTTCACATGCTTCTATACCTAGGTGTCACTTAAGTTCTGCTGATGTTTATGTTTCAGCAGGTGAAATTAGCTATACTATTGCAACTAGAAATGTGTTTGAATCATTGCTACTGTCTTCATTTATTATTTTTTCTTGACTTTTTTCATTTGAGACATTTATTTATTTTTAAACTTTATTTATTTTGTGTGTGTGTGTGTGTGTGTGCGCGTGCGCGCACATGTATCAGAGGGTACTGCATGTCCCTGTGAAGGACCAAGGGTGACCTCGGGAGTCATCCTGGATTGCTTCTACCTCCTTCTTGCTTGGCTCGGGGATTTCCTAGGCTCCACCCACCCAGACCAGAAGTGCAAGCCACTGTTATTGCCACCTGGTGTTTTTACATGGGACCTGGGATCTGAATTCAGGACCTTCTGCTTGTGAGGCAGAGTCTTAACCCCTGAGCCATCTCTCCAGCCTATCATTTTAGACATTTATTTATGATATGTGTGTGTGTTATACATGTCGAAGTCAGTGAACAACTCGCAGGAGTTGTTTCTCTTCTACCATGTGGTTTCAGAGACCAAATGACTCATCCTCAGACTTGACAACAATTTCTTTACCCATCAACCATCTCGCCAGCCCAAACTTAAAGGAAAATATATGTATATTTTTCCCTAACTTAGCAAGTTCAGACATTCTTGAATCTATTTCCACTTATCTACAAGTTACTAGTATACAAACCTAAATTATAGGCTGTTATGAGTTTGTTGTTGTTATTCATTTGTTATTTGATCTTAAATATTTTATAGGTATTAAATATTTTATTAAATTTAATTTGGTCAGGTTGGTCTTATACTTTGCTGAGACTGCCTTCTCTATTTTTCTAAGTTGTTTTGACCATTATAGATTATTTGCACATCCATATAAATTTTTGAATTCATTTTTCAGTTTTGATTGTTTTTACCTGTGAGTTAGAATATGATGCAGCCCAGACTTGCCTTGAATTCAATATGTCACAAAGGATGACCTTGAACTCTTGATCTGAGCTCAAGGATTATACACATGTGCTACTTATACCATTTTTAATGCAGTGCTGGGCTTCATACTTGCTAGGCAAGGACTTTGCCAACTGAACCACATCCCCACCCCTCTCCATTGGCATTTTGATAGGCACATATTTAATCTTTAGGTAATTTGGGGGAATTATTGTCTTAATCGTAATCTTGCAGTATAAGCCCTATCATGAACCCATATAGATTGTCCACAGACATGGTACATTTCTACATTCACTTGGATCCTTGATTTCTCTCAATGATTTATCATAGCTTTTATTTCTTAGAACTTATACATCTTTTATCAGATTTATTCTAAATATTTAATATTGCTTTTAAAATTCAGTTTCTGGCTTATGAGGCTAGTACAAGGACTGCGTACATTGCATTTCACTTCCTTTTGCTTTATGGATTATTTATGCATGTGATTTTTAGTTTCCAAATATCGCCGGTATTTCAGACATCTTTTTTGTTCTTGATTTCAAATTTCATGCCAATCTGATAAGAAAGCATACTCTACATAATAGTTTAAAACTTTTTGTTTATTTTATTTTTATTTTTGCATGTGTGTGTGTAAGTGTGTGTGTGTCTGGGCAGAGCCCAGAATATATACTTTTCCATGTTTGCAATCATGGGGAGAGAGCTGGCGGTTTGCCTAGAAATTTGACCAGAATGATTTTCCAGCGTTTTGCATATCATTTTGTGTTGAGTTCATTTCTTTTCGATCTCACATTATTAACTTTTAAAATTCAATTTTGAATTAGCCAATGGATCCCATTTATGTATTTTTAGTGACAGTTTTGTTAAGATGTATGTTTCTGTATTTTTTTTTTCTTTCCATATGTTCTTCTCCCTTGGGATTTCTATTTTTAACAAGAAAAACTGAGACTGATTCAGCTTCCAGAAGTGCGCTGGTGCATTGGTGGTTAGAAATGTCTACTCTGTCACTTGCCAACAAAGGAAAGGCTTCCGTGTGCCATGAATGATCAAGCTGAGCAATGGAGACTATGGGAATAAGAAGAGCATGTGTACTTACCTCCCACGTGGCGCAGAGGTCTGATTTATGATAAAGCCACTTTCCATTTTCATCTTTAGGATAGATATCATCTCCAGGCTGTGAGAACCAAGACAAAGTGTGATACCTTTTATCTGTATCTGAGAGTTAAGAGTATGGAAATTAAGTTGTCAGCATGCCAATAGACACGGACCTGCCATTCAGATTTATTTCTTTATATACTTTCCTGATAGCCATCATGTATGTGTACACATAATATTGCTGTATAACACATTGCATATATATATTTGTGGACTTGAGAACTTCTCTGGAGGTTCTAGTGGGGGAGTGCAGCTACTTGGATACCCTTGACTGGTGGACAGTCCTCTTTTATTGTGGAAGGTCATCCTTACGCACACTTTTGGGAAGGACACACCTGAAGGAAGAAGAGGATACTTGCCTAAGCCAACCACATCAACCAACAAATAATTGTTCTAGGCTTTGGGACGATTGTGGTTCACAGGATAGTCAAGACTCTACTGGGAATGGCCTTCTAGTATAGATGGAGCTAAGAAAAAAACAAGGTAGGCAAGATCATTTTAGACAATGATAAATAAATAAAACAAAAAAAGCAAGTACCTGAAGCCCAGTGAGGGTTGCTATGAGCAGGAAGGTTGCTATGAGTCTGAGGTCAGAATAGTCAACATAGAGTTCTGAAAATTGTCCTTTGACTCCTGCCTATGCGCCATGGCATGCAGTGTTATCTTCCCATCTTTCTCCGTCTCTCTCTTTCCTCCCCATATAAATAATCTTTCAAAAAAATTGGCTTTTCCTTAAAAAAAAAAAAAAGAACTTGAAAAATTTTCCCCCAGCATCTTCTGATAGGGAAAGAGCCAGGAAGTGACAATCCCAAAATGCAGTGAGCCTTCAGACGTCGTTGGTGGCCTCTCTGAACTCTCTGTGTCCCAGGGGTTCTTTGGCTATCCCTTCCTTCCAGAGAGACTCTACTATAACCCACTGTCATGCTGTGAGGTATATCTGTTGTCATGCAATCCTGCCAACCATCATTCAAGCCGCCTTTCTCATGGTCATATCATGAGTCCCCAGGTTCCTTAGATCACCCCTATAGGACCTTAACTTCTTTATTAAAAAAAACTTCATTTGTTCATTCATTCATTCATTCATTCATTCATTGTGTGTGTGTGTGTGTATGTGTGTGTGTGTGTGTGTGTGTGTGTGTCTGTGTCAGAAGGCACTGTGTGTCCCTACGGAGGGCCAAGGGTGACTTCAGGAATCATTCTGGATTGCTTCTATTTCCTTTTTACTTCACTCTGGGATTTCCCAGGCTCCACCCACCAGGACTAGGAGTGCAGACCACTGTCATTTCCACCTGGCATTTTTACATGGGATCTGAACACGGGACCTTCTGCTTGGGAGGCGGTCTTAACCCCTGAGTCATGTCTCCAGGCTAGGACCTTAATTTCATATGACTATGTCCTTACATAAAACCCAGCCACAAAAAATGCACAAGGGGAAAGCACCTTGTAAAACTCTAGGCAGAGATTGGGGAGGCAGCTTCTCCAGAACAAGGGACCCCAAAGAGTATCAGCAAATCTCCAGAAGCTAGGAGAAGGCAGGTTCTGCCTCTAGCAGGACTGAGGAAGGTCAGTCCTGCTCACACCTTGATCTTGGGCTGCTAACCTCCAGGACTGTTCAGATCCGAATTCTGTTGTTTAGACCATCCAGTTGGATGTGTGGCCTTTCTCCCCCTCAACCACAGAAATCTAACACAGTCAGCAAATGAGAAGGTACACGGGACAGACAAGGGCCCTGCAAAAGGAGTTGTTGGTTATCGACTACACAGGTCTGAGGGTTTGCAGCCACCTCCTCTTTCCAAATGCATATGTTGAACCGCAATCACCAAGCTGGTGGCATGAGAAGATGGAGCCCTTAGTTAGCCACCGGTGTCAACTTGACAGCTGAAGGCTGAGCTCTGGACACATCTGTGAAGAATTGACAGTCAGAGCAAAGCCTAAGCAAGCCTGCAGGAGTGTTTCTAACTGATGTGGGAAGACCCAGCCCATAGGGATGGGATCATCCCTCCTCCCCAGTCCCCGCAGGAGGACTAAACTGGAGGAGCTGGCTCCAGGATTAGGAATGCTTCAGCGTACTTGCAGCCTTGCAGGCTGCCAAGTGAGGTTGGCTCCTCTTTCAACAATCCTTGTGGGTTGTGTGACAGGTTCCCTGAGATTCCTGGTGTGGGTATGAACTCTCCTGCCAAGCTGGACTAAAAACTGTTAACAGAGAATCATAGGGAAGACTAAGACCCCTTATCCCCCTAAGCTGTTTGATTGTGAACTCAGGGGCAGCTGCAGACAAAGTGGCCCAGACAGAAGGTGACAGGGCAGGAGAATCAACACCTTGTGGAAGAGGTGTCATGCCTGTGCCCCCCACGGATGACACAGAAGTGTGACGACCAGACCCTCAGTCCACACTTCATGAGCTTCACCTTGGCCTGGGACCTCCCAGCTCCCAGAACTGTAAGAAAAAACTTGACCTACTGCTTATGCCCATTATGCTCAGCCTAGCATGTATTTAGTACAATAACACACCTGTCTGTACCTTCCTGCATGCCATTGGTTTTTATGTATTTATTTATGTAATTTTTTGGGGGGGCATGCTGTGATCTTACTACGCACAGCCAACACTGACCTGTACCTCCTTTTTAGAAAGCAAACCCAAGGCAGTTGGAACCTGTTTGTACTCTCCTGGGACGTGCCCAGGAATTCAGACTTTTCTGGGCGAGGCTTTCACACCAGTAGTGTGAAAGTAGCATTTCTGTTTCCTACTTGAGTGGTTCTAAGATATGACTGACTTCTGCCAGGCATTCCTGCTGTGGTCTCAAGGGAGCTCCCGCTGTTTGTTCTCTGTAGGACTCTGTTTGCTATCAGTACGCATGCATGATCTCACTGATTTTCCTCTCCCAGGTCACATATCCTTAGCCCCCTTAGCTTTTCCTGGTCACAATTCCTAATGGCCATTCTCTTCACTTTAAGGAGAGAGAGAGAGAGAGAGAGAGAGAGAATACAACATATTTATATGGAGGCCAGGGCTAAATTTGGAAATTAGTTCTGTCTTTTCACCTTGTGATCTGTGGACTCAGATCGCCCGGTTTCTGCACCTTTACCCGCTAAATCATCTCGCTGGCCAGACAAACATATCAACAATACACTGCAGGCAATAACAACACTTGAAGGGTGGCCAAGAAGTTGCCCAACCAGCACAAGATGGTGACCTGGCAGATGCCAGAAGGAGAGACTGTTTAAAAGAGCCAGTAGGTGGAAGAAAAGCCACAAAACACAAAGTGTCTGCTTGGATTTGGGGTATGAAAGTCTTTGCTGACTCTGACAGTAAGAATTTTTTGTCAAGAATCAAATGTAGCAGTACTGGGAGATGGGAGGCCTGTGGAACATATTCAGGGGCAGCCCTTAGAAAAGGGCTGACAGCCGATGGTCTACATTCTCCCGTACGAATTGCCTTTCCACCTGGGCACTGACTCCGCTCTTCCATGTTGGACTTCCCATTCTCTGTAACCATTTCTGACCTTGATAAGTTGCACGATCAAGGATCATTCCATGATCACAGTGCAGAACAGAGGAGAGGCGAATGAAGCAACTGAGTGAGACCCTTCCTCTGGTAAACTTCGTTCCTCAAGTTTTCCTTTCTGCATCGCACCTTTATAAGCTCAACCTTTCCCCCTTGTTCTCTTTAGCAAAGATGACTTCTTGATCTCTCCTGTCCCCCTGAGCAGGAAACCAGCTCCTTTCTCCCTGAGGCTGTACTATTATTCATGTTAATTACTCACCACAACAAACAATAAATAATTTGTTGTTACAATGAATAATTTAGCAACTCTGGACTCCACAAGGGTGGGGCTAGGAACACATCCCTCTCTTTAGATTGCACTTGGCAACCTACTGTCACCTGCCTTTATTATGTGCGCCTAGCGAACTGCTAGCAGCCTAGGCCCCTCCCCTCACCTCTACTTGAGCTGCAAGCACATTCCATGCTCAACAAGTTTCTCGATCCTGTAAAGACCATTAAACTCAGGTAGATTTTATTCAGAAATACTCTGCTTATTTCCAGATACTGGAGGAGGGAAGCAGGTGTGCCCTAGGTTGATTTTAGGTACATGCTCAATAAGGCAAACTGTGTCTTTAAAATGAACTTTTAGGGAGAACCCTCTATTTATCGCCTTATGCTTATGCATCAATTGGGCATGCATATGGTTAAAACAAGATGCATTATAGGAAGGAATATGCACAGTAGAAAAGCTTAGAAGACTTCACCTGTCAATCAAGATAAAGAACCACTCACACCACACCCTTAGTGATCAAACTCCTTCTTTTCTTGACCCCACGAAGAGAAGCCTCAGAACAATAAGAAGGTCCTGGTGTAGTCCTTCACTGTAGGGCACGTGGTCACGTGGCTCACCGGGGACAGAGGTAGGAGTCGGGAGAGCTGCCGGCTCACCACTTGCCATGAAGCAACATCCAAGAAACGAAGGAAGTAGAAAGCTGTTCTTTGCTTTCTGCTCTCCCCATCCCCTCCCCTCTGGTGAAGCCCTTTCATGTTGTTTGGCTGCATTGACTCAACTTCTCTAGACCAAAGATTGACCCAAGTAAGGTGCCTTGATATTGCTCTGGGAAATTAAGTGTGTAGTTTTAACTTTCTCAATTCTCAAGTTGCTTCGACAATGTGAACTTAGCACAGCAATGGCCCTTTGACCACCACAGAGTAGGGATTCGTATGAATGATGGACTGGTGAGATAGCTCAGGAGTTAAGACTCTGCCTCTCAAGTAGAAGGTCCTGAGTTCAAATTCCAGGTCCCATGTAAAAACTGTGGTGGCCTGTACTTCAGGCCCTGGTGGATGGAGCTTGGGAAATCCCAGAGGGAAGCAATCCAGGTAGAAGCAATTCAGGATAATTTCTGAAGTCACCCTTGGTCCTTGCCAGGGACACACAGTGCTCTCTGATACACACACAAGTGGGAAATGCACACCAAAGAAAAGAAAAGAAAGCATAAAAAAGGACCCTAACCAGAAGGTGGAGGTAGAGAAAAGGCCCAGAATCCATAATGCAGAGATTTTTTTCCACTGCACCTTGATTTCCTGTCCCTCCCCTCTCAGGATAACTTGACTTGGTTTCGGTGAGTCAAGCCAGAGTTCTGGCTGAGGGAAGTGCCAACTGTGGTCTGCAATGAACTTAAGCCTTAGAAGTAAAGTGCAGAACAATGGGCTAGAGAGACGGCTCAGGGATTAAGACTCTACCTCATAAGCAGAAGGTCCTGAGTTCAGATCCCTGGTCTCACATAAAAATGCTAGATGGAAACGACAGAGGCCTGCACTTCTGGCCCTGGTGGACAGAGCTCAAGGAAGTGAAGCAAAAAGGAAGGAGAAACAATCTAGGATGATTCTCCAAGTCACCCTTGGTCCTCCACAGGGACACACAATGCCTCTGAAATGTGCGTGCACACACACATAAAATAAATAAATAAACTGTAGAACAGGACAGCTGGTGAACAGGATTTTCCCACCTGTGGCTGAAGACTGGCAGTTCTTGCTGCATGATGGCGTCTGTATCTTATGCCTTGAGACTTAAGACCCAGTGTGGAAGAAAAGAAATTTTTACAGAAATTGTGACAAATAATGAGGTTATGACTAACAGCCTGGTGGTCAGCAGTTTTCAGAGTTCTAAAAACAAAAGTCTAATATGGGCAGCTAGATATTGAAAACATCTCCACTCTCAAGGTCCCTGTGAGAATCTTCCCCCTTCAAGGTCTCGGAGAAATGTTTTCAGTATGTCCAGATGCCGTCTAAGCCCGCTTGCCCCCTCCCCACACAGAACTCTGGGAAATGCTCCCCCTCTCAAGGTCTAGTATGTGCAGCTATGCCAAACACCACCAAAGCCTTAGTATTATAACCGAAGCTTCACCCCAAGCCCACTGCTATCTTGCACAAACAAGTCAGCCCTGCTGCGGACGTGTTGACCGGGACCTCGCCCACCAAGAACTGCCCGGACCTCGACTAGAACATCTGATGGTCACCCTTGACTGACTCAACTTCTTTGTGTGCTGTAAAAAGTGTGCCAAAGAGTGCTGTAGAAAAATACAAAATGTTTTCACATGTTCTGCTACCCTATAAAAACCCTACCACGACCTCAGTCAGGGCCGCTCTTCTCTTGCTTGCAAGGGGGAGGCGGTCCTGGCATGCCAGAATAAACTCGCCTCTTGCCTTTGCAGCAGCCTCTCAGTCCTCGTGTCTCCTTTTGGGGTCAGGGCGGGTGACTTGGAGGGACTTCGGTTCCAACACCAGGAACCCTGGAGTTTTGGGGAATTACTGTGTCAACCATTGCTGACCATTTCTACAACTTTCAGTTGGGTCCCATAAGAAGGATAATTGTTCGTTGTTATTGGACTGTTAAAATCAAAGACCATTTTTTTTCCCTTTTTCTCAAATGAGTTCTTCCTACTTCGGGATGCAATCCCAAGATCACAGAAGGTCAATACGGGACCCTACAGAGTCAGTAAAGTCGGCAACCCTCAAGGTAGGAAGGTTAAGAAACAGTGGAAGGTAAATGGGTATCGGACCAGTCATGGAGAGGCCTGGGCTGACTGGACTCTCCTTCCCACACCTCAAGAGTGACTGTGGAATGTTTTGAGAGCCTGTCACCCCGCGGTGAGGACAAACAGTCTAGAAGTTTGGGCTCTGATCCTACTAACCAAGCAGGTTACCCTTGAGGTATAAACCTAGTGGGGACTGATTTTAGAGTCTCCCCAGCTGCCGACCCACAGGCACATGTGAAAACAGCTCCATCTGTCTCCAGCAACTTCCCTGAACCTTGGGGTGGCAGCTGTGCTAAGATGCTCGGCGAGGTTTCCGTGGTCCCGTGCTGCCCGTCTAGGGGTTAGAGTTTCTGCACTCTTTGTGTGCATGTTCTTTCTCTCCAGAGTTGTACGAATGGTGGAAACTGGAACATAAGGTACAGGCTTATGTGGCTGCCGGAGTATGGTCTTAGGCCAGTGGCTGGGATGTAAGGAATTTGCTTTGCATTTTGGCCTGAGGAAGGTCAGATCGTAGGCCACAGCTGCCTGACCCACACAGGGGCACCGTCTAGTGAGATGGAACCTCATCCCAAAGAGGACATTTTCTGGGCTTCTTCGTTTTGTATCATTTCAAGTTAAAGATGGAGGCCACGAAGCTAGGAGTCAGCAGATGAGCAAGAGCAAGCACACATTCCGTGCAAAGCAGACATTCCGTGCAAAGCAGACATTCCGTGCAAAGCAGAAACTCACAGCCAAGGATCAGACATGAGAAGACTGATTTCTCATTTGCAACACTCGGTCCTGGGGCTGAGTGAGTACGTGTCAAACTTTCTTTTCATGTATGTGTTTATGGCATGTGTGAGTGAGTGTGTGTGTGTGTGTGTGTGTGTGTGTGTGTGTGTATGTGTGCGCTTTGCATGTGGGTGGGTGTACATGTGTGGGGAGTGTTTCTATATGAGTGCACGGAGTGTGTGTGCCTGTGAGGGCCCAAGGGTGGTATCAGGAATCACCTTGGATGTTTGCTCTGGGGATTCCCAGGCTCTGCCTTCCAGGGCCACAATTACAGGCCACCACCATATCTGCTTGGCATTTCTACACGGGATCAGGGGACCTGAAGTCATATCCTTTTGCATGCAGGGCAAAGCTTTTATTTAACCACTGAGCCATCTCCCCATATCAAAACTCTAAAGTATATATTGTCCATTAAATCTCTATCTGGTAGCAAGATAAACTGTTTCTATTAAGCCTGATGACCTCAGTTTGGTGCCCAGAACCCACACGATGAAAGAAGAGAACCCACTCGCTCAGTTCAAGCTGTCCTCTAACTTCCACATGTGTACAGTAGCACATGTGTGAGGTGATACATAGGTGCCCTTTTCACGCACATCAAATAAATAAAAGTTAAAAATGGATTTTTAATCTGCACCTAACTACAGGTCTGTGTTTAGCACATGGGTGGGTGTACGTGTGTGTGTGCAGGATGCAAAGCCTGTAGATGCAAAGGGGGCACTTCCTCATCGCCCCCAGACTCAGAGGTCAAGCAACATTGTACTGCTCCCACAAATCAAAACCTAGGGCAGCAGAATCTGTTGCTTCAAGAAACTTTGGTCCCTGGCACGCAGCCTCTGCTCCTCGTGATCTGCAGGGTCTTGTTTATATAGTAGGCAAGTGACCAGTTTTGTTTTCTAGTCTTTCTCTCCCTTGGATAACTAGAAAGCATTTGCCGCTCTGCAATGGTGCCTCCCGGGGGTATTGAATGAACAGTGTGTTCTAGAAATAGAGGAAGTTTAAGGCAGGCCTGCACTTGAACTGAAGATCAATAACACCCAGGCACCTTTTGGCTGTAGAAATCCAACTATTCTATAGACAGGAGGGATGGAGGGCGAGTGTAGTTTTAGTCCTCAGACTCAATTTGCACTATGATGGTATGTGAGATATTTTTATGTCTGTGTGAATAGGGATATGGGTTTGTCTGGATGCTCGGTCGCCATGTTGACTTGTTGAAAGCGTTTAAGCTGTAAGTTGCTACAACATGCATAATGGAAATCACATTGAGTTAAGATGCTTGGGTCCTGAGCTGTTAACATTCTTGCTGGGGACATTTGTCAGGCAAGGCCAGTATCTTCTGAGCTCTGGTAGCCACTCAGCACTGTCACATGCTGTGCTAGTAAGTGACGAGCAAGTTTCACACACATAGTCATTGGTTCACGATCATTAGATGCAGAGACCTAAGCTTTACCTTGAAGGCCATGGGTACTTCAATGATGTAAAGATCTATATAATCCAGCTTGAGGGTCTTGAGTGTTCTTTCCAGGGTTGGGCGGACCATCTCTGGGTCAAGACATGTAGCCCACAGCTGAAAAAAGAAAAAAACATCAGGAGGGTGGCTTGAGAAGATGCTTCATGGGATAAAGCCAGTGCCTCGCAAGCAGAAGGGCTTGAGTTTAGACCCCCAAATCGCACGTAAAAATGTTGTGTGGAAATGGGTACTTCCAGAGTCTGGGAAACCCCAGAGCAAAGCAATGAGGTGGGCGAGTAATCTAGGTGATTCCAGATGCCACCCTTGGGTCTTCACAGGGTCGCACACTCAAATGTCCTCTGGTACACACA
This sequence comes from Typhlomys cinereus, assembly GCA_023101885.1. NCBI lineage: Eukaryota > Metazoa > Chordata > Mammalia > Rodentia > Platacanthomyidae > Typhlomys > Typhlomys cinereus. The sequence continues at coordinate 11,424,656 of JALPQD010000021.1, read as the reverse complement.
CACACACACACACACACACACACACACACACACACACACACACAAGAGGGACAATGAACAAATGTCCATGAGTTTTACATCCATGCACAGTTTCTTCTTTTGCACCCATGTGGTGCCTACCCCTTTCATCCACAATATCACACTGACACTACAGTGCCATGGGACAGCAGGAAGTGCCCATGAAACTCTTGATGCCAGAGTGTGATTTTATCTGAACATAACAGGAGAAACTGAGAGATCAACCTGACCTGGGAGAACTTGGTTTTGTTTTGTTTTGTTTTTAATTTTTAAACAGTGGGTTTAATGTTTACTCTGACTGATCAATACAGACTTATTTTCACTCAAGACAAAGAATGTAGAACAGGAATAGGTGTTATGAATCAGGATAAAAAGCTAATACCTTCTAGGTCAGGATCTACTAGATATTTTGTAATTAATTTAAAAATCCTTCTCTGGTACATATACATGCTATGTTACTAAAAAGATTGGTTTATATCATGACATCAGAGATATCAATAGTTGTTTTGATGTGAAACATGATACAGGACTGAAGCTTCTATTTAATAAGAAAAATTTTAGAGTAACTATTAATGTTAAAGTAGGATATAATAAAAATGACTCTCACTGTGTGTACTTTCAAATTTGCCTGACAGTGTCCTTTTAAGAAATGTGACAAGGGGCTGGAGAGGTGGCTCAGGGGTTAAGCCTCTGCCTTGCAGGCGGAAGGTCCTGAGTTCAGATCCCAGATCCCACGTATAGACGCCAGGCGGAAGCGGGGGCGGCCTGCGTTTCTGGTCCTGGTAGGGCGGAGCCTGTGAATCCCGGGGCAGAGTAAACAAGGAGAACATGGAGGCATTCATGGCGGTTCCCGAATTCGTCTGTGGTTCTACACGTATACACACACACACACACACACACACACACACGCACACACATACATACGTACATATGCACAATTGAATAAATAATAAAAAATTTTTAAATAAAAAAAAAAAAGAAATGTGACAAGTTGTGGTTAGATGACATACATCTGAATTTCACTCTTGGAACCTGCAAATATTAGTTCCATAATAACAAACAACAATAAATAGTAGCTTTTTAACTGAAGCACTTAAAGTTTTGTGATAGAACAGAATTCATTGTACTTCATAAGGTAAATTACATAATATATATGTGTATATATATATATATATATATATATATAGCTATTATACAAGAAATAATATGACAGAAGGCATAAAGGTCAAAATCATAAAGATGGGTGTTTTAGCTGTCATTCTAGATGTTAGTGTATTTATATTGAATTCTCCTATATTTTGGACCCAAGAAACTATCTTTAAATACATACTAAATTTCGAGTTTGAAGTACAAACATAAAAACTCTATATGCCTTTTCTGCCAGGGATCCTAGCAAATAAAATAGGAAAAGTAGGCGAGGTCATTACTTTCTCCTGCTGAAAAATGCTCCTTTTTTTCAATCCTTCCTTCCCTAGATCAAGAACAAATATTATAAAGTGACAGCTTTGGCAAATTACAAATTTATTTATGTGATTTTGTACTTGAGAGGAAGTAAAAATAATAAGCTGAGACTTCCCTTTTTTGTCTTATCCATTCATTCTCAATCTTTTCTCTAATATACAATAACTATATAAAATCACTTTCTGAAATGTTCACTGTGAACCAGTTTAACCAGCACAAATGAGTTCGACTAATTGATACAGGTAATGCAGCTAGATGATCAGTAAAGCTACTAGTGTAAAGTCTTAGAATTTGTTGCATAGGCTGGAGAGATGGCTCAGGGGTTAAGACTCTGCCTCTCAAGCAGAAGGTCCTGAATTCAGATCCCAGGTCCTACGTAAAAACACCAGGTAGAAACAGCAGCAGCCTGCACTTCCCCACCTTGGTGGGTAGAGCGAATATTTACATGGGAATATTTGTGCTCAGCAGGTAAAGTGGTTGCTGCACAACTAGGAGGAACTGAATTTGAATCCCCCGAACCCATGCAAAGCTTGGCACAGCTGCGTGTGTTTGTAATTTCAGCATTCTTTTGTTGAGGTGGGCAGTACTCATAGGAACACTCCCAACATCTTGTGAGTCACAGAAGGAAACTGAGCTTTCAAGACCGCTTTGGCCCACCTACCCCTTCCACCATGACTGATTTTTTTCATAGGTAACCATTCAGTTGTCTAAAACCAATCCAGGTGTGAAGAAAGCTCTGCTCCAGCAGGGGAAGCTAACGGTCTCTGTGATCTAGACAAGACCAGGGATCTAGCACCGGGAAGGAGAGATTGGCTGCTTCCTCTTCTTGGTAGCGCCCAAAAGCGGCTCTGTTAGCATGCGGAGACGGAGGGGGAGTGTGGACTCACCTTTCCACAGTAGAAGATCTCCTCCCTCTTCACCTTCCCTTCCGCTATCTTTTGTCTGATGGCTTCACCCACTTCGTGTTCGTTATGGTAGATGTACGCTCCATCAATGTGCCGGTACCCAATGTCGATAGCTTTCTTCACTGACTCCAGACAGTTCCCCTTAAAGGTCTGCAGAGATGAGGAGGAGGGGTTGGAGGAGAAAAGAAATAGATCTTCAGTTGTCCTGAATGGAGGTGGAGCGCTAGGCATGCATGTTGTTTTGCAGCTCACATGACAATTCTCAATTCCTGCTAGTAGTGATCAAAGACTGTGGAGGGGACTGGAGCTCAGTGGCAGAGGCCAAGCCAGCGCCAGGCCCTGACACCAGGGGCAGGAACAGACAGATCTCTGTGCTCATTGTCCAGCCAGTCTAACCAGTTGGTGAGCGCAGTGAGAGATCCTGCCTTAAAAAATAAGGTAGAGGAGTTGGAGAGATGGCTTGGGGGTTAAGACTCTGTCTCCCAAGCAGAAGGTCCTGAGTTTGGATCCCAGGTCCCACATAAAATCACCAGACCGAAACTGTGGTGGCCCATACTTCTGGCCCTGGTGGGCGGAGCCTAGGAAATCCCAGAGTGAAGCAAGGAAGAGGTAGAAGCAATCCAGGATGATTCCCAAAGTCACCCTTAGTCCCCCACAGGGACACACAGTGCCGTCTCTCTCTCTCTCTCACACACACACACACACTAAAATGTAAAAAAATTAAGGTGGAGAACAACCAAGCAAGACATCCCCTTGCTTTTAATCAGTTGCATGCACTACATGCTCATGATCACACACACAATTGCACAAATGAATGCATACCACAATCACACACATCATACATAAGTGAACACACGATAACATGCACAAATGAGCAACACATGCTTACACAACCAAACACACGTACTTGATCACAAACACACACACGATCATCCACACAAACACACTATCACACACTTGTGAACACGAAAACACACCCAATCACACACATGAGCACGTACATGCTTAAACAAGCAAATACACATACATGATCACAAGCACACATGAACACACACATACACACAATCATCCACACACTATCATACATACATGAACATAAAACACACCTGAACACACACACATACACACACACATACACACAAAATTAATAAAGTTAGACAAACGAGCAAGTCTAGTGAAAGGAGACCCAGGTAGAGGGCGATGTATCCAATGGATGCAGTTGGGAGAGTGCTAGGAGCTAAGGTCACGTGCTACATGCAGGGAGAGTGACGGCCGATGCAGCAGAATTGACAAGTGAGATCCACCATGAAGGCTCCGGGCTCAGGGGGAGGAACGAGCCACTTACACCTGACAAGGGCCAGGAGCGTGATCTGACCAGCTAGGGACTGAAGAAAGACTTTGATGGCCCCGGTCTGGATGACCAGCTGGAAGAAAACAAAAGAGGAGCAAACTGAAGACAGACACCAGCCTTAGCTAAGGGGCCTTACAGAAGAGGGCGAGGATGGGAGAGCTGTAGGCACAGAACCAACAAGGACTCAACGCATTTGGATTTAACGTGGAGCCAAGCCTAGGAATCCATAAGCCAAAAGAAATATTGTAGGAATTCTGTCACTGAGACAGAAAGGTGACAAGCACAATTATTATCATCATAGTCATCAACATAGAATGTTCAACTGCAAAGAGAGAAATTGTGTTTTTCCCCCTTTTTCAGGCATTTATGGGGGCACGTGCATATGTGTATGTGCGTTTGCAAGTGTGTATATATGTAGATTCATGCATACATGCATGCAGGTGGATATACAAGGCTGGCACAAGGAATTACAGGTGGACTTCCACACCTGCCTGGTATTTTACTTGCAATTTGTGGATCCAAACTCTGATCCTTTGGTTTTTATGGCAAACACTTTAAATATTGAGCCATATTTCCTGCCCAAGAACTCTTCTTCTTTCTACTTTTACAAACATATTGAGTACTCATCCCAGATTCCCTCCCTTCCCCCTCTCTCCAATTCCCTCCCTTCTCTTCATCATTCCCTCCTATTCCTTCCTACCCTTCTGTCTGTATACTTCTGTGGACGCCAGGGTTCACACCGGATTGTCTACTCCTGTGGGGTTCAGGCCTCCTTAGTGTAACAAGTTACCTCTCTTCAGGCCACCCAGCTGATGTATGCATTTCCCTTCACTCATCCAGCTTTAGACCAAAGGTTTCTACTGTAAGTTCCCATTCTACGGGTATAATAACAGCTACCTACACTTTGATGTACTGTCTTCTTACCTATAGGTTTATTGGCTGTCTTCCCTACTGATCTATTTCCTTCCTTTTTTTTTTTTTTTTTGTTGTTGTTCTAGTTTACAGTAACAGGAATGTGTACCATTCTGACAAATGGATCCAATCAAAAAGCTATTGTTTGTCTCCTTGATAGTCATGGCACTATTACACTGGTGGTCACCTGTTGCCATGGTGCCAAGAATTATTCTTTTAAACAGATATTTTATCATGTTTGTTTTTAAAGTCTATTTTGATCTTTATGGCCATTTTTTATTCTTCTCTTTTCTATCTTCAGATATAGCTCACAGCTTTGGGATAATGCAGACCTTATTTTCACTGTTGCAGAGCTGCCAAGGTGCTGAGATCGTCGTTTAAATTTCAGTGCCTATAATCTGTGACATCTGCAAGTTGCACTAGCAATCTGGTGACCACAGCGATGTGAATATCAATGACTTTCTGATCAGATTTAAGGCCTGCTTATCAAAAGGGACCAACATTATGTAAACTAGAATAAGAACCTATAAAAGGGGTGGTCCTAGGTCCCAAGGGAAGAGCAGGCTATGAAAGTTTAGCTATAAAGACACTACCCCAAGTTGCCTCATAAATATGTTATTATGCCCATGGATTGGAGCACTCAACCCTGAAGCCTCCTTCTGCAATAGAAGGTGTTCACTACAGAAACACATAGCTGGCCAAATTGCAGAAAATACATGACTGTGAACTGCTTGGCCCTCATGAGAACATCTAAGTCACATCCACCCCCACCCCACGATTCAGGGAACATCGAGGAAGAGAGGGTGGGGTGACTGTGAGATCTTGAAGTGGAAAATAGTGAGCCAGACTCTAAGTCCTGGACATGACAAGAAGTGCGTGGGAATTGTCCTGTCGGCACCGCACCAGGACAAGGGAAAGATCTCAAGGAGCTTCACGCCTCCCTCACCCTTGGTCCTCCGCAGGGACACGCACACGCACACACACACATGCACACATGCACACGCGCACATGCGCACACACACGCGCATGCACATGTGCACATGCACGCACACTCATGCACACACACGCGCACACAACACACACGCACGCACATGCACACGCACACACACTCTCTTACCACTGCAGGCTCCGAGTAGGTGCCCAGCCCAATGACTGGAATGCTGTTTCCATCACTTAGAGGTATCCGGTGATTTGCAGCACTGAGGTTCATCTTGGAGAAGGAACGTGACCTTCCAACTTCCTAGATGTGAGTCTAAAAAGTAAGTGGCACACAGAGAGATTATGTGAGGAGAGGGCCTTGAGCTCAAAGAACAGGGGCCCAGGGGAGGAGCAGCAAGGGGAGGGGCAAAGAGAAGAACAAATCTATTTCTCAATCTGTCTTTTTTCTTTTTCCAGGTTGCTCTGGAAATGGTGAGCAGAGTTGACTTTGGAGCTTCATCAAAAGCATGAAGATAAAACATAACCCATCGATAGGATGAAGCAGAGATTTCTTCAAATACAAGATTGAAAAACACACGATACTTCCAGGTAGGTAGTATCCTATCTGGCTTCTATTAATTAGGATGCTTTGCTGATAAATATCAGACTTGTCTTAAATATGTTTAAAGTGTAAAGGAATTGGCTCTTGACTAGAGAGATGGCTCAGTGTTTAAGCCACTGCCTCAAAAGCAGAAGGTCCTGAATTCAGATTCTGGATCCCACATAAAAACACCAGGCAGATGTGGTGGTGGCCTGTACTTCTGGTCCTGGGAGGGGGAGCCTGGGAAATCTCAGAGTGAAGCAAAAGGAGGTAGAAAGAAGCAATCCAGGGTGATTCCCGAAGTCACTCTTGGTCCTTCACAGGACATACATGGTGCTATCACACACACACACACACACACACACACACACATACACACACACACATACACACACAGAAACATACAGGGAAATACACACAAAAATAAATGAAAAAAAGAGAAAGAAAGAAAGAAAGAAAGAAAGGAAAGAAGGAAAGAAGGAAGAAAGGAAGGAATTGGTTTCTGTTGCAGTCAGTCTTCTTTTGCTGTAAGACAGAACTCTCATACAACTAAAAAGGGAGATTTATGTAGCTTCCTGGCCCAGGGTGGGGGGGTGGGGGTGGATATAGTCCATTATGGCAGGAATCGAATAGCAGAAGGCACAGCTGGAGGCAGAAGGAGACCAGTTTAGGTGCCAGCAGCCATGAGGAGACAGAACAAGAGCAAGAGGAAACTTCAAGATCCACCCCCTGTGGAACACCTTCCCCCAGCGAGGTTCTACCTTCCCGAACAGTAACACCAGCTTAGAATTCAAACACATGAGCCGGTGTGGGAAGCAACTCACATTCAAATCATGACAATTCTTATTTCAGAGAGGGAAAGGGAAGAACGGAAGGAAAGGGAAGGGAAAGGAAGGAAAGGGGAGGGGAAGAGAAGGGAAGGGAAGGAAAGGAAAGGGAAGGGAAGGGAAGGAAAGGGAAGGAGAGGACAGGAGAGGGAAGGGGAGGACAGGGGAGGGGAGGAAAGGAAGAGGAAGGGAGAGCTCTGTGGAAAAGAGACCAGAAAGGAATCTATTGTCTTTTTTTAAAAGGTTTCTGTTATAGCTAGTCTTCTGTTGTGAAGAAATATTCCGACGCAGGCATCTTAAGGGAGAAAGGGGGGTTATTTGGTTTATAGTTCCAGAGGGGCTACAGACCATTAAGTCGGGCAACACGTGGCACAAGCCTGGTGTCAGACTGTACATACACACAGGTTTACTCACAGCAGCCTTAGGAGGCAGAGAGACGAGGAGGAGGAAGTGGGGCTGGGTAACCCCAACCCTGCCCCGAGTGACCCGCTTCCTCCAGCAAGCGAAGCACATTGTGCTCTCAGTGGACACCACCAATTGAAAACGGAGAGCGGCGCACGTGAGCCTGTGCAGGACAACTCCCATTCAAACCTTGACAGGTGCTAAGAATCCAGTTTCCCTGACCTCGCTTAGCCTAATCGCCTCCTCCCAAAAACTATCTCCGCCTGATGGCCGAGGGAGTTCCCAGAGTCACAGGAAGGGCCGAGTGACAGATAGCATTGTGAGAGCCTATGTAAAAAGTTAAAGTTGCTAGCCCCCCTCCTCTAGTGCTTTTCCAAAACCCCCAGACCCCTGGCAACAGTCCTGGGGGGGAGGGGGGTTGGGAGGCTACGTGCAAATTCCCTAATCCCTGCTTGTAAATAGCCCTGGGGGATCAAGAAGGCTACCTGCAAATTCCCCTAGTCACCATAAACTCAGGGGGGTTAAGAAAGGCTACGTGGGCTATGAGCGAATTCCTCAGTCCCTACTTGTGATAGCCCTATAAAATCCCTAAACCCCGCTGCCTCGGGGTCGTCGTACTGCCTCACTGCACTGAGGACCTGTGTGGCCCAAAACTAAGTTTGTTCTAATAAAATGACCCTCTTGTTTTTGCATCGGTGGACGGCTTCAGTGGATTTTTTTTGAATTTTGCAATCCGGGCGTAACAGCATCAAACCTATACATACAGCTTCCTCTGTACATGCACATGCTGCAAATATGTCCTTTTACTTAAAGGAAGCATCTTATAACTTTATACCAGAATCATTGACCTTGTGTTTTTGAGTCATGATAAATTAAAACAAGATTTACTTGAACATATGTTTGTTGATAAACCACAGATTTCTGTCATGTACCCGCAATGGCTCTTATTGTGTGTGTGTGTGTGTGTGTGTGTGTGTGTGTGTGTGTGTGTGTGTGTCTGAGGACATTGTGTGTCCCTGTGGAGGACCAAGGGTGACCTTGGAAATCATCCTGGATTGCTTCTGCCTCCTTTTGCTTCCTTCTAGGACTTCCCAGGCTCTGCCCACCATGGCCAAAAGTGTAGACTGCTGACATTTCCAACTTGGCATTTTTATGTGGGACTTAGGATACGAACTCAGGACCTTCTGATTGCAAGGCAGAGGCTTAATCCCTAAGCCATCTCTCCAGCCCCAGAGTACAACTTTTGAAAGTCCGTTCTCTCCTTCCACCTTGTAGGCTTCCAGAGATTGAACTCAGGTATCGGTTTGCCAGCAGGTTTGCTGCTTAGCCACCTCAGTGGGCCCGTCTCACAGTTTAAGATGCTTTAATCCAAGGTTATTGGCCCGTTGCTTTGTTAACTTCATTCAGGTAAACAGGATACACACACAAACACTCAGAGAGGGAGAAAGAGAGGATCGAGTTCTTTTTAAAACTATACCCACCTGTTGAATGTTTCCTGGTCAGATACTTAAGGGCAAAGGGGAGATTTATTTGGCTTATGGTTCCAGAGGGGCAACACAGTGCATTATGCACAGCAGGTAGCTGAGGTCACGTCTATCACGGAGGCTGAGCGAGCAAACTTACAGCAGACTGTAAGTGCTGACTACCAGTGGAAGCTCGGTTGGGCTAAAGAAAGTCATGACCTGCCCACTGTGACGTGCCTTCCAGCACAGCTCCACCTCCTAAAGGTGCCATGACCTCCCTAAATATTAACGTCAGCTAAGGAATCAAACACATGAGCCTATGCGGGCGACTCATATTCAAACCATGGCCGTTGCTATTTCAGAAGGGAGTACTAGAACAAAATAGAGAGGCAATAGGTCAGAGTGAGACTTGAGCACAACACGCTTTTCTAGCGTCATGTCTGCTACATGTTGGCATTGATGTGAGCACCAGAAATTTGGGCCTCTTTGGCCATACTGGTTACAGGCCCCATGACTTACCCACCTGCAGCTTACAATGATAGACAGCCCATATTCCTGGTGTTTCTAACTCCCTGGGATCTCCACTGTAGCTTCAAGTTATTCTCACAGATTCATGCCAAGGGATTCTTGAAGAGATGCCAACCCTACCACCTCCCAAGACTTTCTTTGGAAATCTAGCCGGAAGACCTAGGACCTTATTAAGTCCTGCATTTGATGTGAATGAAAATGCCTGTCACTTGCGAGCCATTCCCAGGGCTTCAGGAACCAAGGCCGCAGGACATCTTGATGACCGCAGCAACCAGCTAATGGTGGTTAAATCTGTCAGTGTGTCTCTTGTGAGTGATATCTCTTTGCTTTTGCTGCTGTTGAGATCGCTGGGTTTTAACTTGGTCTGCATTGAATTTCTGGATTTTTCCTTTCTGGAGTGCACCAGGCTTCTTAGTGTGTCAAGAAATGAGGGTTATCAATTTATAAAGCATTTTCTGTTATTTCCTTCACTTCCCCCCTCCCATCCCTGGGAACTTGTATTATGTGTGTATTGTATATTTGATGACATCTCATGACCTTGTTAAGCTGCGCCGCTTTTTCTGCTACCAGGAGTTTTTAATTTCACTGGTTGTGTTTTTCCTTTCTACAACTCTGACTAGATAACTCAGTTGGTAAAGTGTTTGCCATGCAAACATGAGATCTGGAGTTCGGTCCTCCCCATCCACCTAGAAACAAGCCAGGTGTGTTAACATATGGTCGCTGAGAGGAGAAAACGGAAGACCCCTGAGGTTTACTGGCAGACGGCGGAGTCTAATTGCAAGACCCAGGGAGAAAGTTAGACCTCCTGTCTCAACAAACAAGGTAGATGATTCCTGAGCAGTGACGCCGCCTTCATAAATTCTTCCCTCACAGTAATCTCCTGATTACATTCTGGGAGATTTGGTTCTCCACCTAGACAGTTTAATCTTGGTTTCCCTGTTGTACTTATCTTCTGGTACATGTATCGCTGCATAGGGCTAGGCAAAGAGAGAATAAAACAGAGGTTGAATCCAGCCTCCTGGAGCCATAGTCTGCTGAAAAGAGAGATGGTCTCCTTTCTGTTAGTTTAGATTTGCAGTGGTTCCCTTTACCTCTGCCTACCAGAGTAGCAACCATGTGATTGCTTGCAGATTGTGACCCAGGAGGAGGAGAAGGAAAACATGCAAGTTTTTGGACTTTGAGTTTTATGAGGAATTTCTCCCTTGCAAGATAGACCCACAGGTCTTCTTTCACTTTTTTTTATTATTTATGATTTATTCAATTGTGCATGTATGTGTGTGTGTGCGCATGTGCATATGTATGTATATGTGTGTGTCCACATGTGCACATGTGTGTATGTATATGTGTGCGTATGTATGTGTGTGTGTGTGTAGAACCACGGGCAAATTCGGGAACCACCATGGACGGCCTCCACCTCCTCCTTGTTTACTCTGTCCCAGGATTCACAGGCTTTGCCCTACCAGGACCAGAAGCGCAGGCCGCCCCCACTTCTGCCCGGCGTCTATACATGGGGTCTAGGATCCGAACTCAGGACCTTCTGCCTGCAAGGCAGAGGCTTAACCTCTGAGCCACCTCTCCAGCCCCACACAGGTCTTCTTTCAAAGTTGTCCATACCCTGACCAACATCTGGTCAACCAGTAACTGGTCAGCTGGGATACACTGAGGGAGCCCAGTGTTACTACTGAATGCCTAGTTTTCAGAATCCTAAAATAACTTTGTTATATATTATTCTAGATTTTAATACTGTATGTAATAAAAGAGTCAGGGTACAATTTGGTTGTTCTATTTTTAACTGATGCAGGGACCTTCATGTTTCTTTAATTTTTGATGTAAACTTTTGATCAATGTGCATTCAAATATCGGATTGCTCTTCTTGTCAAAAATGACTGAAGTTGCTCTGTATGTGCTGATATTTTCAATTAATTAATCTAAAAACCAGCCTTGTACTGGCTTGCCAGTTCTGACTGCTACATATACACAAATATATCCATTATGGGTAAGAGAGATGGCTCAGGAGTTTAAGCCTTTGCAAGCAAAAGGACCTGAGTTCGCATACCCAGATCCCACGTAAAAAGGCCAGACCTATAATTCTAGCTCTGGAAGGTGTAGCCTGGGAAGCCTCAGAGTACTAAGGAAGTAGAGCAATCCAAGATGATTCCAGACACATGCATTCAAGTGCCCTATTCTACACAGCCATTCAAAAAAACCCTATATATATTCATTACTGTTATTCTTTTATTTTAATTCAGTGTGTGTGTGTGTGTGTGTGTGTGTGTGTGTGTGTGAGAAGGCACTGTGCGTGCTTATAGAGGTCCAGAAGTGACTTTCAGAATCACCCTGGATTGCTCTATATCCTCTTTGCTTTGCTCTGGAATTTCCCAGGTTCTGCCTTTCAGGATCGAAAGTGTAGAACTCCGCCATTTCCTCCCGGCATTTTTATGTGTGATCCAGGATCCAAACTTGGGACCTTCTGCTTGTGAAGCAGGGGCTTAGCCCCTGAGCCATCTCTCTGGCCCCATTATTGCTATTCTTACAAACTAAATATTAAGCTGGGCATCATGGTACACACATGTATTCCTACAACTCAGGAAGTAGAGGCAGGAAAATCAAGAGTTCAAGTCCAGTCTGGTCTATGCAGTAAGTGCAAAGCCAGTCTGGGCTATTAGGGACTCTGTCTCAAAAACCTCCTGCCTGGGGGCTGGAGAGATGGCACAGTGGTTAAGCCTCTGCCTTGCAAACAGAAGGATCTGAGTTCAGGTCCCAGATGATGCCCAGCTTAATATTTAGTAAAAACACTGAGTGGAAATGGCAGCAGCCTGAACTTTCAGCCCTGGAAGGCAGAGTTTGGGAAATCTCAGAGCAAAACAATAAGGAGGTAGAAGCAATCTGGGATGATTCCCAAAGTTACCCTTAGGCCTCCAAGGCACATACAATGCCCTCTGATACACACACATACATACACACACACGCACACATACACGCATGTACACGCACAAAACCAAATATTAAATGATGCAAGTTCATAATGAAATTGTATTAAAACAAAGGAAATAAACATTACCAATGTTAGCATTTCCTAAGTACTGCAATTTGCTCACGTTTCTGTGTAGGCGGTTGTCTGTCAGCCTTACTGGAAAGCGGAAAAGCTGCGTAGCCTTGTGCATCTTTCCCGACGGCTAGCTGAGGTCTCACTGGTAGTTTGACCTGGCCATCATAAGAGTAAATGCATGTACCACAAGAATGACAGGTACTGACTGACAGCCAGGGCTCTCCCATGGCAGTTTCGTAACTGAACCATCACTCAGAGAACTGACCTTGTCAATCTGCAGTCTGTCCCTGTTGAAGGGCGCAGTGTCTGTCTGCCCAGCTCAGCTTGTGGTCTCAGCCTGCAGCACAGAGTCTAATAGGCTGTGAGTTCTCAGGCACTGCTTGTGGAGCCAATGGATCACCTTTTAAGAGCAGTTGAAAGGGTGATTCTATGAAGGGCCTGTGTAGTTGCCAATGGAAAGGGATCAATTGAGGTGAGAGGATGGAGAGATGCTTCAGTACTTGGACTCTCTCTTCTTCTGTGTTCATGGGTAAATAGCCACACAAGTATATTTACGCAGTGACAGTGCTTCTGTAGCATGGTCTAGGGAGGCCTGTTAATAGTTAACGCCTGACCCTAGCTGTGTAAAGTCATTACGAGGTGTGCTTATAAAAGCAATTTCTGAGGCCTAGGATCCATTCACAAACCTAATTAACTAAAATATGTCCTATTTCATTCAATGATAGGGTAGCTGATACATTATACTCTCTCGGTAGTTAGGAATACACAAATGAAAGGATGATAAATAGATTTTTTTTTTTACTTACTTATGTATTTTGCATGCCTTCTCTAATTTGGTTTTTATCACAACAATCTTATGCAGCCAGTGCATTGAGCTCTTTAGTGTCCACCCCAAATCTTATCTCTACCCCAAACCTCAGAATATGACCTTATTTAGAAATCAGATCCTTTGCCTTTGTAATTGACTGAGATGAGTTCACACTGGATTAAGGTGGACTTTCATCCAAACAATCAATGTCCTCAGAATATGATAGAAGCAGTGTCTGAGGAAGGAACACCATGTTCATGGTTTGAAATGTGTCTCCCACAATCTCATGTGTTTGAGAGGCGGAGCCTTGCTGGAGGAAGGTGGTCACAAGGGGTAAGACTTGAGGTAGATTAGTTCCACCCTGCCTTCAGGGGGAGTCTGCCTTTTAGAGCAGCAGTCTTGCAGCTCTCAGTCTTGCAGATGAGAGTTACTCAGGCTGACTCCAGCTTCACCGGCCAGCCATGCCACCTCCACCATGAAAGACTGAATCTCCCCTCTGAAACTGAAAGTTAAATAAATCTCCCTTTCTCCCTTAAATTGATTGACTTTGGGTGCTGTCTCACAGCAATAGTTAAGAGTAACTCTTACACCATGCAAAGGGTCTTCAAGTCCAAAGAGTTACCTGAAGTAGACTCTGAGGTCCATTTTCCATCATAGAACTATAAAGGGACTGATAAACCAATCAGTCACAAATATATGTTAAAGGAATTACAATAGCAACCGATTCAAACAAGTCATCACCAAGACTACTATGTACAATGAACTCGTGACATCAACTCAAGACCCTTATCTCCAAAGATCTGATGATACGAAAGTCCTTACATGACTTCAGAGATTCAGAGATTCATTGGTTGGGGAGCTACTAATAATAATTGCAACAACTTTGCCAGTTACTTTTTAGCTGGCAATTTGGCACTTGAAAGATGGGCCTCGGGGTATACCTTTGAGAAATTATCTAGTTAAGGCAGGTCTCTGGGCAAGCCTATAGGAGACTGTCTTGATTGCATGATTGATATGAGAAGATCCAGTCCATAATAGGTGGTACTATTCCTGGGCAGGTACATAAAGATAGAAAGCTACTTGGAATTGGCAAGCTGCTAAGCTAAAACAAAAACAAAAACTACAGCATTGGTCCTTGTCTGTTTCTCAGCTCTTGACTTGAATATAATGTGGCCAGTCCCCTTGATCTCCTGCCATGATCCATTACCATCTGAACTTAAATTATTTGGGGCATATATTTATTATAGCAATGGGATATAAAACTAAGATAACAATAAACCTGATAATGAAACTCTCCTGAATATATATTATTCATACATATTATATATGTATATATTATATATTTTAGATGGCCTCTAAAACTTATTTAGTCTTTCATTTGTTGGTGAAACATACAGGATATAAAGAACTTTCTGCAGTAAGAAGTACTTCATTCCACAGAGAAGCGTAAGGTATCTCAGCATGAAGGAGATTGCAGCACTTGCTATAGAAATTGGGTTTATGATCAGTGATCTGGGGAAATGTTTAAGAACACGAGTATGTTTGTATGCCCGTCTTGATGTGATGGGGGAATACAGTAAATGGATATCTTACTAATTTTTATCTAAGAGACTGAAGAAACAGAGCAGCTGGTGTTGCTATTAGGAAAAAAGCGTTGATCCTTCCTATATGTCAAAGATGTAATATATTACTATATCTGTGGTTACATGTTGTCTGTGCTCAGCAATAGCCAAGGACAAGTGATTGCTACACAAACATTACTACCTGAGTTCAGATCCCAGAGCTCACAAAGGCAGAAGGAGAGCATCAACTGAGAATTGTCCTTGGACTTTAGCACACATCTTATGTACCTCCCCACACGCACAGAGTAAATAACTAACTTTTTAAATGAGTAACTAAGGAATAGGTTTGTTGCTTTTCCCATCCCATAGAGCTTCTGAAGTACTCTCACCTGTGCTGGACTTCTGTGAAATTGTTTTCCTCATTGAAACATTATGGCCTAGTGGTACAAAGTAGGCCGCATAGCAGCTGTTACAAGTCAGGGCTTCTTGACAGATGATAATCTTGGATGCCCAAATCTTTCCATTGCTAGCATTCTGCCAATCAAAAGTTTCTAACTTGGACAAGCATTGGTCCTTACAATCCTTTTACTGTTGATTGAGGTTTGGATCATCTGATATGAATGTGGCCACCCAAGTAATACTTAAAGATCTAGACAGGAGAAGGTTGGAACATAGGCAACGACTCATTTTGTTTATATATAAAAAAAGTTCTTAATGGAAAGACAGGAAGCACATACAAGTCATAACACAGACAATTAAAAATAAAAGTATTGTGAATGGAAGTTTCTGAAAGAAGCCGCACATCTATGAGGTTGATTGACTGGCTAGAGCCTCAATAATGCGGAGAGATCTGGAATGCTTCAAGTCCAGAGTTGGTGACATAACATCTTTGTGAGTTGGTAAGTCCTTTGGAATATACAAGTAGATCCCTGGTTTTTACAAAGCAAAAGACTAAAAAAAGTTTTAAGAAAAAATTTAATTCATCATGCAAAACGTGTGGTCATCAGGCTTGTATGTTAGTGAATATCACATAAGATGTGGTTGCTATTATACTGTTGATTTTTACTTGCATAACATGTGGGTCTAATCTGTCCCAAAGATTATTTAGAGTTCTTAAACATCTTGTGCCCTTAAAACAGGTCTTCTATAAGAACATAATGTGACAATGTTTTATGATATAAGAACTGTAAAATTGCTATTACTTGCTATGTTAAATTGTAATTGACTGTCAATGTACAGCTTGGAGTCAGCTCCCCTTGATCCATCCAAGTGAATCTGTAACTCTTGTTTTATTTTCCTAAGCAAAGAATGATTAAAAAAAAAAAAAGAAAAAGAGTATTAGCCAGTCTTAAAATAGCCCGTCCTAAGCTAGAAAGATGACTCAGGGGTTAAGCCTCTGCCTTGAAAAGACAAATTCCTGAGTTCAGATCCCATGTAAAAAATGCCAGGGGAAAATGGAGGTGGCCTATACTTCGATCCTGGAAGACAGAGCCTGAGAAATTGCAGAGCAAAGCAAAGAGGAGCTAGTACAATCCAGAGGCTTCTTGAAGTCACCTTTGGGTCTCTGTAGACACACGCAATGCTCTCTAATACACATGGACACACACACACACACACCTAAAAATAAAAATAAAATAAAAAGAACAAAACAAAACAAAAATAGTCCATCCTGACTAAGAATTAGAAGAGTGAATTCTGAAGGGCTCATTTAAGCTGCTATCAGCTTAACCTAATAAATTGCTAGATACTCCAGAACTTGTTATCTGTGATTATTTGAGGTACTGGTAATCATTTAAGAGTAAACTTTGCAAAAATAGATAAATAAAAGTAAACTTTGCCATGCATTTCAAAATTCAAGGATGAGAAAAGTTCACTAGAAAGCACTAATACTTTACTAGAAAGTACCAATAGTTGCACTGTCATTTCATGTGGATGGCCACGTGCATTCAGGGCAGCTGTCTTGGAGCAAACCTGACCAGTGGAGGGCAGTCCTCAGCACCCTAGGCGAAGGTGGAAGACGAGAACTGACCTTCTGACTGACCTCCACCTGCATGCAGCAGCCTGCACCTCCTTCCATGATAATAATAATAAATAGTTTTATTTTGTTACACAAGGCGCATCGGCTCTGTCGAGCATTGGATTACTAAAAGGAGTCTTTAAAGTCAGTGTGAACTTTTGATGTACTAGGAGGCTATGGTCACCTGGACCAAAGACTACCTGACCCTCTAGCCATTCAGTTACTCTGCATCCGCTTTGCCTTCACACTGCTGAACTACCTATAAATATCTTGCTACCCAGAAGCCCAAAACTTACTCCAGGTGACTCTGTTAGAGTGGGACGGCTTGTCTCACAGACATTCTTCAGTAGATGACCAGCCTTAGTTCTCTAAGCTCTAACCAAATCAGTTGCCAACTGTAAATCCAGTTATTTTTTTTATGGGGGAATAAAGGTTCATTTGGCTCACAAATCTGGGCTGTGGCAAGAACGTGAAGGAACTGGTCACGTGGTATGCACACTCACCAGCAGAGAACAGAGGGTGAATGTATGCTTGCCCACTCAGCTTACACTTTCTCCAATTTGGGGGATGTTGTCACCCACAGGGGGCAGGTTTTCTCACCTCAATTAACTCCCATGAACTTACTTCCCCAACAGGTTGCTAGAGGTTCCTCCTGCACGTGATTCTAGATTACATCAAGTTGCCCACTAAGATGGTCACATGCATCTTATAGGATTGACTGTCTCTTCTCAGTAATTGTTGGGCATTTCCTGTCTTTTGGCATACCTCAAGAATCAATCTGAATTTTCAGTTTGTTCTATTTTTTTCTATACAACATATTAATCCTTTGTTCTTGTGTCAGCACTTATTCTATTTTTATTTATTTATTTTTTTATTCTTATTTTTTTATGGGCTGGAGAGATGGCTCAGGGGTTAAGAGGCTGCCTTGCAAGCAGAAGCTCCTGAGTTTGAATCCCAGGTCCCATGTAAAACAAGAAATAAAGAAAAAAAGAAAAGCGCAACCTTTTATTTTTTAAATGTTGTATATATGAATATAGTGACTTCACAATTTTTTCAACCTGCCCATGTATGCAGCAACTGGCACTTCTAGGCTCTGGTGGGCGGAGTCTAGAAAATCCAAAACCGAGCATAAAGGAAGTAGAAGCAATCCGGATAACTCCAAAAGTTACTCTTGGGCTCCATGGGAACACACAGTGCCATCACACACACACACACACACACACACACACACACACACACACACACACACGTGCTATATAAATATATATATATATTTTTTCAACCCTTACTCCCAAATCCCATCCCCTCTCCTTTTCCCCTTACAATCCTTATTCTTCTGCCAGACTGTCCTATTTTCAAATCTTTTTGCTTGTGTTGCCTGATGTGTTTCATCTAATCTGACTTTGATAATTTATTACCTGACCTGATTCATGCTCCAGCAAGCATCCTTGATCAGTGGATACACCATTGAGGAAAGCATCCTCCTTTACTTCCCTGTCAGCACTAGTCCTCATCAGTCTCTCAGAGATGTGTAGAGCTTTTTGAGATCTTTCTGGTGCTATGGTAAGATGCTCCTAAGACAGTTCCTATGCAATTCTTGGGTAAGTATCCATATCTGCCATGAAATCTTGGACATCATGGCTATGTCGTGTCCAGGAGATACTAATGCCTGGCCCACCTCCTTTCTTCCCACTTCAGCTCTTACAAACTTGCTGCCCCCCTCTTCTGTGTATAAATCCAATTATTAGTATTTAACAATATTCACACTGACTCAGGGATTAAGTCTCTGCCTCACAAGCAGAAGATCCTGAGTTTGGATCCCAAGTCCCACGATAAAAACACGAAGCAGAAATGGCAGCCTGTACTTCTTGCCATGGTGGGCAGAGCCTGGGAAATCCAAGAGCAAAGCAAAAAAAAGAGGTAGAAGCAATCCAGGATGATTCTCGAAGTCACCCTTGGTCCTCCACAGGGACATGAACACACACACACACACACACACACACATACACACACACACACCACACACACACAATAAAGTTTAAAAAAATATTGAACGATGCTAGCAGGTTAGTTAATACATGATACCACGAAAGGACCCACAGATCTCTGGTTTCATAGCATCACTGTTAGTTAATGCCATATTTTTGGCTATTGTGGAGATAAGCATGAAATCAATCCGTGCTGTACACAGGACCAGTCAAAGGTGCATATGGGTTACAGGTCATTTCCTAACACAGGCACATAATAAAGAGGATTTTCTTATCAGATAGAGAAGGACAGTTGTTAAATTCAAAATGCTAAGATATGGGTGTTGGTATGGAAAGGACAGACAATGCACCTGAATCTTCTAAGCTGTAATTTCTTTGAACTGAAGTGAATATTTAAGCATAAAGTCCTGGGGAAGAGCAGGGGAAATACCGTCACTTAAACACAGGAGTCCCGGCACTTGGGAGGCCATAAGCTTATCATAGGTTTGAGGCCAGACAGGGCAACAAATCTATTATCAGGCTGGTCAGGGCTACATAACAAGGCTGTGTCTCAAACCGCAAAGCAAAACCACACCAGACCAAATGCCCAACCAACCGGCAAACAAACAGACAAAAAGTATGTTTCTTTGAAACTGAAAAGTATGTCGTTCTTGATATATATTCATATTGATATATTTTCCTTGTGTGTAATGAATCTCTGATCTTGTTTGGTAAACAATAAAGTTTGCACACTAGTTAGAAATTAATGAAATTTGGGTGACTGTCAGAGATCTGATTTGAATGTTACCTTTATTTATTTATTTATTTTAAAAAAAGATCTTTTAAAACAAACCTTTGTGATCTCAAAAGGCCTCACATCTCCCTGAGAGACATGAAAGTTCATGATAGGTGGGGAGTGGGGGGTGAGGGACGATGTTGTCCTCACAGCGCACTCACAAATAGATGATTCACGCTCCAGCAAGTGCTCAGACGTATACCAGCAAAGGCAACCCAGGTGAAACTATGGGCCACACATGCAAAAAGTCTTGACAATAGGAGGGACACTGGCAGGGGAGAGAAGGAGCCCGAGGGAGATGGAATTGGCGATTGAGGTGTAAAAATACAAGTTCAATGCATTCATGTCTGAGATTCTAAGAGAACAAAAACTAAAAACAAAAAAATTAAATAAACCTGTGCAAGGCTTAGTGGCCTTTGTAAGAAATTTAACATTCACTTAATCACACAAAGAGAATTTGAGAAGTTTCCCCCATCAGGACCCCCGCCCCCCAGGTAAGGGCAGAACTTACCAGACTCCACACGGTATGATTGCTTTGTCCAACAAGACAGTCCAGACCAGCTTCAGCGTCAAAGAAAGGGTACCCCAGCCTCAAGTTTTCTAGTGTCCGTACTCTCACACAGAGCAACCCACAGAGATCTGTGGGACGTAGCCTCCCAGGAGGGGTTTTTATAACTCTTCACCGGGTTAAGCTCTTACCTGCTTGGACCGGTTCTTAGGATTAGTAAACAAACTGACCTCTGTGAATGGTAGTTTCTGGAGGAAAGCTGCATGGAAGAGTTTGGTCAGCTGATTAGAATCTCTGATTGGAGAGGGTTGGAATGTTGAACGTTCAGAGAGAGCATCTTGGGCTTCCCTTAGCAATCTTTCCCTGTTTTCTGACCTGTGTCCAAGTGCTTATCAGATGAAAGGTGAAACCCTCTTGAATGTATTTACTCAAGGATACCACTGGCCCAGATCAACCAAGGAATGGTGATCAGATGGTATCCAAAGACTTACAGCTGAGATCTCCCTCACATGGCTGCGACCCACCTACCAGATGTTTCCACAACGATGTCTTGATGTATGATTTATGGTGTTCTCCAACTATAAAATTTCTTGAAATTGTTTTCATATCAGGATATGAAATTTGGGGTCACCTGAATCTGTATAGTCACTCACATTTGGCTCTGAGAATAAGCCCATCTCTCAACCCCTTTAAGGTGATTGTTGTGATTTTATTTACATACCCTGAAGGACTAGGGATTGCTGGAGATAGTTCAGGAAAGTGTTGGTATATTTCTCTACAGTGAAAGAATGTCATCCCAGCCAGAGAGCTCATGCCTGCAACTCCAGAATAGGGAAGACCGACTCAGATGTAAGTCGGTGAAGGATGTGTTCCTTCAGGATAATCCCTTCTAAGACCTTCAGAGACTGACCCAGCATAGCTGCTCTAAAACTGCCTAATTCCCCCCTTAATTCTAATGAGGACATGATTACTCAAGATCTGGCTACGTCCTGCTGAGTTGGGGTGAAGGAAGTATGAGCAGTCAATGGTCCTCATCTATGAGATGCTCACATTTGAAGCCCCAGGTAAAAAAATGCCAGGCAGAAATGGTAGTGTGGCCTGCACTTCTGGTCCTGGTGGGCGGAGCCTGGGAAATCCCAGAGTGAAAAGAGTAGGAGCAATTCAGGATGATTCCTGAAGTCACCCTTGGTACTCCACAGGGACACACAGTGCGCTCTCTCTCTCTCTCTCTCTCTCTCTCTCTCTCACACACACACACACACACACACACACACACACACATGCGCACACATGCACCTACACACAAAATTAATTAATTAAAGCATTTTTTCCCTGTTGGAAGAGGTTTTGGGTTGTCTGCTTGGGCATGCCTGTTACTATTGTCAAGCTTCAATTCTTTCCTGGTTCTTTTTCTCCACCCCAACGTCCTTTTTAGTTTGAAAAACAGCTATGAATTTATCTATGTCCTCAGAGAAACTCCTTTGGTCCTTTTTAATTTGGGTCAGATCTTGCAAGGAAAAGGGACCATGAACCTGAGTTCACCCGAATGCACCTGGAATCTCTTGAAGAAGACAGACTGATGCTGGGGTCTGATTTCATGGAAGAGGGTTTGACTGAGAATAAATCTTAGTTCTAAGATGTACTGAGGTCGTGTCTAAGAACAGAGTATCACAAATTGGCTCTTTTCCAGGTGAGTGGGGTTAAACATTCCCCACTGACCTGGATAGTGAGTGTGTAAACCCCGTGGCTGACCTAGACAGACAGGGCTGACAGTGCCTGACGGGAGGGCTCCCCCTGCCAGTGCTAAAGGAGCACAGGGTGCATATTCCACTAATGACTGAAGCTTTATAATGGTTGCTCTTTACTATTGCTGTGAGAGAACACCCAAAGTCAAATAATTTAAGAGAGAAAGGGAGATTTGTTCAATTTACAGTTCCAGAGAGTAAATAGATACAGTCTTTCAAGGCAATGGAAGCAGAATGGCTGGCTGAAGCTGGCGGGCAAGCTAAGTCGCAGAAGATAGCCACATAGCTGGGACATTCCTAGAACATCTCTCTCTCCCATATTCTGTCGTTTCTTTTTCTATGGAGGTTCTGATAGGGCTAGTATAATCTCTTCAGGTGGCCTCAGCTGTCCTTTCCAGGTGTGGTCTCAGCTGATCTTAGTTAATGCCAGGTGTGTCAAGTTGACACCCAGGATTAACTATCAGAAGTGCACCCCTTGTCAACTTGAGACCAGATCACATTTCCTTAGGCCGTTAAAAACCTCCAAATAAAAACAGTAAGATTCATAGTTCTGCCTAACATAATATAGCTATTCATGTAGAATCGCACACACATTATTCTTCCCAAGATAAGCAACAAACTCCTTGAAAAATGTCCCATCACATAATATCATAATGTAGATTACAACATTTTACCAAATATGCAGATAACATTACATTACATAAATAAATATCTTCTTAGAGTATGTGCACATGTACAAGCCTATTCTTAACAGTCTAGACCAGGTGCATTCATGACAATTACAATCCTCATTTTGTAACTGCTCATGTGGCCTTAGGTTATACTTATAACTACTTTCCTGTACTACCCATTTGTATTTCCTTCACCTTCAGCAAGCACTTCTGCAACTCTTGGCTCTTTACCTGGAGGGGTTACCCATACTTTCATTCCTGGAGGATCTGGACCATTTACTGTCCTGCCTGTGTTAGGTTGTTGTAATTTCCCATTGACCTTAATCACAGGACATGGTAACAAACACCAAGAGGTGTCCTAGTGGATCTCCTGCACTCCAGACATACTCTTCCTTACCACCATTGTGGAGAAACAGTCCAATTTCCCCTTGGTGGTCGGGTCAATCACCCCTCCTAACACTGTTATTCCTTTCTTAGCCTGTTGACTCAAGGGCATTAGAAGTCCAAAATAACCAGGAGGAAGCCTTAGCTTCCACTTCAAAGGAATAGTTGCTGTGTCTCCTGGCAGAAGCATTCCCTGGTCTGAACCAGTAGAACACAGACTCCCAAGAACAGGAAGCAAAAATTTTCCTAATGGGTGACTGGGGTGATAGTGAGGGGAGCTATTCCTGTTTCCACTCCTTGAATCCTGGACCTGTGAATCCTGGCTATAGGAGACACAGTACCATATATTGGACACTGATTTAAGGCATATACTGCCTTCTGGAGAATCCTGCTCCATCCCTCTAAACTATTACTACCTGACTGATGCTGTAATTGTGTCTTTAAAAGGCCATTCCACCATTCTATCAAGCCAGCTGCTTCAGGATGGTGGGGAACATGGTAAGACCAGTGAATTCCATGGTCATGAGCCCACTGCCATACTTCTTTAGCTGTGAAATGAGTTCCCTGGTCAGAAGCAATGCTATGTGGAATATCATGACTATAGATAAGATATTCTGTAAGTCCATGGGTGGTAGTCTTAGCAGAAACATGACGTGCAAGAAAGGCAAATTCATATCCAGAATAAGTATTCCAGTAAGAGAAAGCACTGCCCCTTCCATCTTGGAAGTGGTCCAACGTAGTTAACCTGCCACCATGTTGCTGGCTGGTCACCCCGGGGAATGGCTCCATATTGGAGACTCAGCATTGGTCTCTGCTGTTGGCAGATTTGGCACTCAGCTGCAGCTGTAGCCAGGTCAGCCTTGGTGAGTGGAAGTCCATGTGTTGAGCCCATGCATAACCTCCATCTCTGCCACCATTGTCCATTGGGCAATGACAGAAATGGCTAGGGAAAGAGGCTGACTGTCCACAGAAAGGGTCATTTTATCCACCTGATCAAATGTTTCCTCTGCTGATATCATCATTTGATGAGCATTTACATGGGACACAAATATCTTTGTGTCCTTTGCCCATTGGGAGAGATCTATGCACATGCTTCTTCTCCAGATGTCTTTGTCGCCAATTTTCCAATTATGTTCCTTCCAAGTCCCTGACCATCCTGCCAAACTATTGGCTGAATCAGTATACAGTCACACATCTGGCCATCTTTCCTTCCAGGCAAAATGTACAACCAAATGTACTGCCTGAAGTTCTGCCTACTGTGAGGATTTTCCTTCTCCAGTGTCGTTCAGGGGACTGTTACAGAAAGGGGCTGCAATGTTGCAGCTGTCCACTTCTGAGTGGCACCTGAATAGTGAGCAGAACCATCTGTGAACCAGGCCCTAGTCTTCTCTTCTTCAGTCAGCTGATCACAGGGCACACCCCAGGAGGCCATAGGTGCATGCTTGTGAACAGGCACTGTAACAACCTGAAGGACCATAGGCCTTTGGACAACTTCTTCATGCAGCTTACTTGTGCCTTCAGGACCTGCTTGGGTCCTGTCTCACATGTACCACTTCCATTTGATAGTAGATTGCTGCTGTGGCCATCCAACTTTATGGCTTGCTGGGTCAGATAACACCCAACTCGTGAGTCAGACCTTCATAAATAGTGTTCTGTCTGTACTATACATTGGACACTGGAAATTCAATGCTGCCACTTGGCTCCTATTACTCCTGGCCCATCGAATGTAATTCTTCCAACTGGGCAGCTGCATCTCCCATTGTTAGTGCTGGCACAAGGAGAAGAGAAATGGTAGGACCCTTCATATTTGGTGGTACCCCTCTCACCAATTTATTAAGTATGTTTCTGATAAAAGGCATGTCATCTGGATTCTTCCATTGAAAATTAGATTTTAAAGAACGAATCCAGTCAAGCATACCAAATTCTCTGAGCCTCTCCTATTATCCAACTTGAGACCAGGCTTTGGTTTACTATTGGAGCTAATCTCTTCAACAGCGACATTTTGTCTTCCGCTTCTTCCTGGCTCAACTCTTTAAGTTTGCCATTGCATTTTTCATCACTGAATCTTACAGTTACTACTTCTTCCTGCTTGATTTCTTGTTCTTTTTCATAACTCTGAAGACAACTGAAAAGAAGCCATATCACATTATCAAGACTACATTGCTTTGACATTTCCTCTGCCAGGCAGTGCAGTTTAACTTCAGGCAAGCTTTCAGGAAGAGGGCAAAACTTCACTAAACTCTCTGCCAACACATGGCCCCATGTGTCACTCATCCAGTTGCAAGCACAGTCCCCTCTGGACCATCACGAGCTGGGCTTCCACTGCCTGCAGCTCTCACAGCATTGCTCTCTTCGGAGCTCTCATGAGAAGGCCCATTTGGCCCCATCACCTAGACACAAACACTTTCCCAGCAAAAAGTCCCAAAATTCTCCATATTTCTTCCAACAAATAGTTTCAAAACCACACTAGCCACATCGCAACATTGGCCATACTGCTAGTTACCAACTTCTTTCAGTTTCACAAGCAGCTTCACATTATGGTACCAGATGCTCTT
Source organism: Typhlomys cinereus (assembly GCA_023101885.1). NCBI lineage: Eukaryota > Metazoa > Chordata > Mammalia > Rodentia > Platacanthomyidae > Typhlomys > Typhlomys cinereus. The sequence continues at coordinate 11,399,208 of JALPQD010000021.1, read as the reverse complement.
AATCTCACAGCAATACCCCACAACCCAGTACCAATTTCTGTAATGGTTACTCTTTAATATTGCTGTGAGAGAACACCCAAAGTCAAATTTAAGGGAGAAAGGGAGATTTTATTCAACTTACAGTTCCAGAGAGAAAATAGTCTTTCAAGGTGATGCCCGAAGCTGGCAGGCAGGCTAAGTCACAGCAGACATCCATGTAGCTGGAACATTCCTGGAACATCTCTCTCTCCTGTATTCTGTGGTTTCTTTTATATAGTCCATTACTGGGAGGTTCCTATGAGATCTATGGAGGTTCCTATGAGATCTATGGAGGTTCCAATGGGATCTAGGGGTGGTATAATCTCTTCAAGTGGTCTCAACTGATCTTGGTAAATGCCAGGTGTGTCAAGTTGATACCCAGGATTAACTATCACAAGCTTCCTGAGCTATGAGTTTCCTGTTCTGCTTAGACAGATGTATGGCTGTTGTCCCAGACATGATGGTCTTAGCAAAGGTCACTAGGGATTTTCCTCCTTTAATTAACAAGACCTGAAGCTAAAATCAATCCCCAACATCAAAAGCAGACAAACACAGGTTGGGAAATCCCTCAAAGAGAGATCACTCGCCTATGTCATGAACACAGAACCTTGGATTGAACTCAGTTGAACACAGTGGCTATGAAGAGATCTTAAGGACCTTGCCATTGGGTTACAGATTGAGAGCTACAGATTCAAACACTGAGGTGTTTCAGGTCTCCCACCTCAGACTACCACTCACACAATCAGAGTTTAAAAATGCATGTCTTGTTCAGGCTTATCATTTGTTAATTAACTTAGAATATCAATTTATTTATTTACTCCAGCATTAGGTAATTTTTAAAATACAGGACCCTTATAATTCTGTTGCAGTTTGCCTGCATGGTTGCTGATAAATCACCATCAAATGGTTTGAGGGAACAAGTAGTTTATTGTCTCTTACAATTGTCTGGTTATAGTTCTCAGTCCAGCTTGATGGGAGAGCTCGCACCAACACCAGGGTTAAGGGAACTGGCCATACCAGCTCTACATAATCTCTACCAGCATGTTTGGCCAAGAATACACAAGACACCAACTTCCTCAATACTGGCTTTCAGTATTTATTCATCTGCTCAAGGCCTAGTCCCACCCACCATAGGCTGAGCCTTCCCCATCAGCTATGCAATCTCCTGCTCTGGGCTTAATTCAACCATTAATTCTCTACAAATGTGCCCATAGCTCAAACCTTCAACTGTCAAAATGACATTGTGCCTAATTATAACAAATATAAATATAGTAAAAAACTTAGGATCTAAGGCTGTTGCAGTTAGCCTGCCTAGTTGCAGAAAAAAAAAAAAATACACCTTCAAACTGTTTATGGGAACAAGGGGTTTATATTCTCTTAACCATTGTCTGGTTTTATTTCTCAGTCCAGCTTGACAGGAAAGCTCATACCAAACCAAGGCTGAGGAAACTGGTGACACCGTCTCTACATAATGGCTAAGAGATGGACAGTCTTTACTTGCCAGACCAACATGTCTGGCCAAGTATACACAAGGATGCCAACGTTCTCAATCAGCTCTCTGTATTTTATACCAGGGCCTAGGCCCACCCACCACGGGCCATGCCTTCCTCATCAACTAGACAATCTCCTGCAGGTTTGCTCTGGGCTTAACTCAACCACTAATTCTCTACAAATATGCCCAGAGTTCAAACCCTCAACTGTCAAGTTGATACCTTTGCCTCACTATGACACCTGGGGAGAAACACTTCATGCTTGTCTGCACGTTCTCCTCTTTAGTGTCAGGCAGAGTGTGGCTTAAAGAGCAAAGCAACAAAGCAAGAGAGTCACTAGGTTGGGGAAAAAAATCAGAAAAGCTTCTTAATGCAGAAATCTAAAAAACAAGTGACTCCCTTTTGAAATGTACCTTAATTTAGAAAAACATCATTTAACCAAGGAATAAATTAAATGAAGGCTCTTATTTGCAAGAGACCTGAAAGTCCACAATGTTTTAAATTCACAACTCAAGGAGAGAAGAAAAGAAAACAGAAGGAAAAAAAAAAAAGCGGGTGTAAATCAACCTATAAGTTGCCTCATGTTAAGAAAATATAACTTTATCAAGAGCTCATTGAGCCATCATGGCAGAACAGATAATTCTAAGAATCTAGAGAAACTGCCTAAAATTGCTTGTCTAGAAGGAGAAGGAAAGAAAAAAACTGGATCTGATTCAACACAACTGCACTGTTACTCCATAGTTTTTCCTGTGGCTTAGGACCAATAGGAGAGGAAGACAGCTAAGCGCGGATCCCCAGTGTCTCAGTGTGGGCAGAAGCTTGGCCTTAGAATGATGGCATTTCCCACCCTAACCCCACCCCCACCCCCGCCCAGGCCTGGGGCTGTTTAGGGAGCTGGTTACCAGAAATTTCCCCACTGTGCCCAGCGTGACCACCCCTATTCAAGGTGGAAGCGCCGCGGGGTGTCTAGGGAAAGGGCACCCCTCCCACATTCAGAGGGTTTCCTACCCTCCAGGCCTGCTCCTTGCACCAAACCCATCTTAAAGGGACTTCATGATTTTTTCCGCAAAGGGGACCCTGGAGAGCTGCCGCCCATGCTGTGTTTCACAACCTATACCATAGGCCCCAGGGCCCCTGAGCACCCAGCTTTTGAAAGATCTCCCCACGCCCTACCAGCTGTTTGTTGGGACACCCTAGGCCTGCACCCACAGTTCCTGCTCACTCCAGCATGGTTTGCTGGTGTCACTGGCGTGGGGGTTAGTGAAAGCTCTCTAGATAAGTTGCTCCCTGGGGCTTTGGCAGATGTTGCAGGATTGATCTCCTAGCTGGGCTCACCTGACCCTCTCCTAGGGTTTTTATGTGTCCAGGTTCTTGTGTTTCTGAGTGGAAGATTGAAACCAAAACACATGTAGAGGATTAAGGCCGGGTTTATTGGAGGAAAGAGAGAACCGAACTCAAGGACTCTGGACGTGGAGTACCACGAGGGGCAAGGGCGCCCTGGGAGAACTGACGGACTCATGCAAGGGGCAAAGAGCAGGAAAAGAACTCAGAGTGCCAGGAGGGGGAGGCATCAAAGACGGCTGCCGGTGTCAGGTGTATTTATATACTTAGGCAAGCCTGGGAAAGGCTTTTCCTCCTTGGTTAGCTCCAGTTTCTGCTAAACCTGATTGGAGCTTTTGGTCCTCCATTGGCCTGTTTCATTTGGAGCCCCACCTCCTGGTAGGGTTTAGCAACCACAGAGAACTAATCTCCATATCCTTTCATGAACAGAGGATTGGGGGGAGTTGGCAAAGGCTGTGTTCCTTCAGAGTGATCCCAGCAGTGGGGGATGACCTTCCAAGACCTTCAGAGACCATCCCAGCATGGGTGCTCTAAAACTACCTAAATCGCAGACATCTGCAAAGAATTAGTAGTTACCGGCAAGCCTTGTGCGCTTGGGGATGATTGTCAAATTCTCTAGGCAGGTGGTTAAGACCGAGAGAGCTGGTCCCGGCATTTGGCATCCTTTGGCATCTAGGCACACACTCGTGCTGACAAGTGAGAAGGTATGTTCCTCTCTTTGCTCTTTGTGCAGAAATGGTGTGGCCTGTTCTCTCCATGTAATCCTGTTGCTGGTTCAACTCTGCTGCCAAGATCAACTGTAATCTGAAACCGTAAACTGGAATAAAAATAAAAACGAATCCCTTTCTTTCTTAAATTGTGTGGATCTAGTATTTATTACAAAAATGAGGACACTGTCCATTGAAATGTACTAATGCGGTCAATTTATGTTTTCTATCAGGATCTGGAAACCACAACTTTATGTAATACACCATGCATGCATTTATAATCTGCAGTGATAGCAATCTTAAACCTTTTAAAAAGATGTTTATTATTATGATTACAATTAATCGAACACACCTTTATGTTTTCATCTTACATTTATGTAAACCAACATATAGAATTTAGATCTTAGTAAACTTAATTTCAGTCTGGAACAAATGGAATTTTTGCCTGGTAAAATCTGGAAGGAAACACGAAGACATATCTATATCAATGAAATTAGCTTATTCTCATCTGTTTTAGGATTTATTATTTGTCAAAAATAGGACCTGATCCTTTAAAATATATGTACATGTTTCATAAGTACCTATGTTGAAATTTTCAAATCATGATGAAAATCTCTGTATTCAATTTTTTAAAAAATATTTTAACCCTAACCAATGACATTAACTCAACACCTAATTATACCTCTTTCAATCACACCTCTTTCCTCCTTTGAGCCCTGAGCATATAGCAAGATGAAGCTTGAAAAGACCGTACAATCCAGGTTTAATATCTTTGTTTTTCTTTTTACTTTGGGTGGGACTGTTCATTTTCTTGTAATTTCTGTGTTTAAAATAGTATTAATTAAAAAATTCCTTTCATAAATCCTCTTGGGGATTATATCAAGCATATTTTTTTCTTTTTTGAAAATAATGTATTTAATGAGAGAGAGAGAGAGCTTAGGGGGAGGGGACTTCACAGACTACTGGCATTCTGTAGATCTATATACGTTGGCAACAGCCCTATTCCCAAGGAAGGAAGACATACCAAGGTGCCCAAATCAGCTAAGAAACACACTGTCCCCTGCATGATAGACGAGAGGTCAAGCAATCAATCTGAAAACCAACAAAATGACTTCAATCCACCATGGCAGAAGAGCCATATCTACTGTTTTCTTACAGAACGCCAAGACGAGGTGTTATTATCGTCAGTGAGGAAAGACTATTTGTCTCCTTTGTTGCTTGGTCCCAAGCAAGCACCACATGTCAGGGCCACATGCCAGCTGATATCTACGGGACCAGACATCCTTTCCCTGAGAGGGATAGTCCAGTGCGATGGGCATAGTTTTACCCTTTGTTCATCTGGTAGACCATCCTCTGACCAGCCACATGACTAGACTGGTGCTCTCCATGAATTTTTTTCTATTTTTTCTACTTTTACAAGCATATTGAGTAATTTTCCTGCCCCTCTCTCCCCTCCTTTCATCAATCCATCCTACTTCCTCCTACTTTCCTGTCTGTCTGCTTCTGTGGGTCCCAGGGTTCCCTCTGGATCATCTGCTCTAGTGGGGGGTTCAGTCTGTGGCAGATGTAGTGGCCCTTCCTTGGGCCCACCTACTGATAGGACCATTCCCCTTCATCTGGCTAGCCCTAGCCCCTAAGGTTTCCACTTCATGTGATCATCTCTCCTGAGATCCTCACTAGTCTATGGGGACATGTTGTTATATCAGTCATTATGCAGGTCTGGTAAGGACAAGTCTCATTGCAGTGAGTTTCTGGATGCAGCAGTCCTGCTCTGCATGGAATATCTTGACCAGCAGTGGACCTTCCCATCTTTAGGGTCTTATAATCTTACCACCCCTTCTCCAAGGTTCCCTGAGCCTTAGGATGGGGAGAGATTTGGTTGTTGACACTGATATTGACTTTAGGCTATTTTTTTAAATTATTATTCAAAGTTCACTGCTAGCTAGACGACTTATGCACTTCCCAGTGAAGGATGTTTTTAAAGGATTCAGTAAGGCCACAGTTCAGAAACCAGGCACTTTTATCTGGTGTTGCCCATACTGTACATTCTATCTAAAGACCAGATCTGTGCTTTTTCTTCCTTTAACTTTCTGGGAAAATGCACAAAGAAATCACGGAATTTCCAGACTAGTCACAATGACCAGCGTCATGCTTGCTGGTCCGATGATCCTCAGAGAGGAAGTGCTTTCCAGAATGTGTTTCTAATTTTCTTTTTTGTTGTTGTTGTTTGATTATTTGTAGCTTTTCCCTATGAACCATCTGTTCCCAAAAATGTGTGTCCATGCCAAGACTTGAGCACTGAGGCTCAGAACAGATTTATTCCTGAATCCTGATCTGGAAACATTACAAAAGCCCATCAACAGATGTATGGACAAACATGGGAATGCTTGTTTATCAACACAATACAATAAAAAAAAAAAAAAGCTAGCTACCTGTGCATACAAATGTGCTGGTTAAAAATCTCAAAATCATTGTGCTCAATTAAAAAGATATAAAAAAGAAACATATAATTCTACTTCCATAAAACTCTAGGAGAGCCTACATAAAGTAACTAGACAAAGAAATCTCTTTAATATGAAAACATGGTAGGGAAAGGACAAGGGACTCATAATGAGAGCAAGCAGAGCTACACAGCAGAGAGTGATTCTCTCTTGGGACTTTATGGATTTAATGAAGCTTTTCTTCTGTCACTCAACCAACTCCATTGAAAAGAACAATCATGCTTGCAATTGTTTGGGCTCCAAAGCTTTTGATGAAGTTGATTCTCTTCTGAGAACATCAGATCCAATGGTAACAGCCCTGTGGCAATTTCCTTAGTGCAATTTCCCAGGAACACTAGGACCCGTTAGATCTTAGATTGCTGTGCCAATAAACCCACTGCTGATAATATTTGAAGCACACTGATTTGGGGGCTGGGAGATGACTCGGGTTAAAACCTTTTGCCTCCCAAGCAAAAGGACCTGAATTCAGATCCCAGATCCTATGTAAAAATGACAGATAGAAATAACAGTGGTGGGGCTGGAGAGGTGGCTCAGGGGTTAAGCCTCAGCCTTGCAGGCGGAAGGTCCTGAGTTCGGATCCCAGATCCAACGTATAGACGCCAGGCAGAAGCGGGGGCGGCCTGAATTTCCGGTCCTGGTAGGGCGGAGCCTGTGAATCCCGGGGCAGAAGGAGGTGGAGGCGTCCATGGTGGTTCGCGAATTCGTCCGTGGTTCTACACACACACAGACACACACACATACACACACACACACAGACACACACACATGCGCACAGTTGAATAAAAAAAAAAAAGACATTTAAAAAAAAAAAGAAAGAAAGAAATAACAGTGGCCTGCATTTTCAGTTCTGGAGGGCAGAACCTGGGAAACCCCAGAATGAAGCAATAAGGTAAAAGAACAATCCAGGATGATTATTTGGGCCACCACAGGCATACATAGTGACCTCTGATGCAGATACCCCACAAAAAAGTGTACCAATTTCTCTCTTCCACTTAGAATTTATAATTCACCAGGAAATTTATAAGTGCTGTTGTGATAGTTAATCCTGGGTGTCAACTTGACACACCTGGCATTCACTAAAATCAGCTGAGACCACACCTGGCAAGATCAGATGAGACTACCCGAAGAGATTTTCTGACAATATAAAGACCATCCCTAGACCCAATCAGAACTTCCCCAGATCTCATTAGCAGACCAGATAAAAGGAAGCACAGAACAGAAGAGAGACTCTGCAGTCTTCAGCTGTCAGCCCCCTGGATGGGTATGATGTAGCCTGTCTCCAGCTTCAGCCAGCCATGCTGTCCCCACCATGAAAGACTGTATTTCCCCTTTCTCCCTTAAGTCGTTTGACTTTGGATGCTCTCTCCCAGCAATAGCAAAAGTTAAAAGTAACCATGACAGCTGTTTCCCACCAACCTGTTGATTCCAATATATATCATATTCAAGGAAACAGAGTGAGAACAGTTTGGAGAGAATGCTTTTTACATCTACCCTAACTCTTGAGCTTTTCTGTTTCTAAAGGACATGAAAGGATACAACTCTCAATGGTGGCTTACCAGACGTGACTGAAAACTAACTAGAGCTGAACACGCGGGAGGAAGTGGAAGAATGCAGGACATAGTAGCTTCATTACTCACCTTCAGTTGAGCACAAGGCTGGGCACATTCTTAAGGCCAATGAAGTGGAAGGTAGGGTGAGCAGAAAAGGATGTAGGCACAGGGTCCTAGGGTATGAGTCACACAGCTGGCCAAACCAGAGATGGGGGGATAAATCCACAGTATTCCAGTACTTTGGAAAACACCCAGAATAATCAGCTTATAAAAACAAAAGGTTTATGCTGACTTACAGTTTTGGAGGCTTTAGCCACTAATTGATAAGCCCTATTGCTTTGAGTCTATGGTAGCATCTTTGGGCAAGTGGAGTAACAAGGATGCTACATTCTGGTCACGTGCTGGCAAAGGAAGAAGAACCATTAGTGTCTCCATGGTTCCTTAAAAGAATGCACACACTGGCCCAAAGAGCTCTCATTAGAGGATAACTTTTTGGAGTAGATCTTTCCTTTCAATTTTATGTGGGTTCTGAGTGTTGGACTCAATCATTAGGTGTGATAAGTTCTTTTCCCCACTGAGCTAACTTGCTGGCTTCTTTCTCCCACCAACCTATTGATTTCAATATATATCATATTCGAGGAAACAGAGTGAGAGCAGTTTGGAGGGAATGCTTTTTACATCTACCCTAACGCTTGAGCTTTTCTGTTTCTAAAGGACATGAAAAGACACAACTCTCAATGGTGGCTTGCTAGACGTGACTGAAAACTAACTAAACCTTAACGCGAAAACTAACTAAACCTTAACGCGTGGGAGGAAGTGGAAGAATGCAGGACATAGTAGCATCATTACTCACCTTCAGTTGGGCACAATGCTGGGCACACCTACTTTTTAAGTGTGTGTGTGTGTGTGTGTGTGTGTGTGTGTGTGTGTGTGTCTGTCTGTCTGTCTGTCTGTCAGAGGGCACTGTGCATCCCTGTGAAGGACCAAGGGTGACTTCTGAAATCAGCAGGCACAGGGGCTGGAGAGGTGGCTCAGGGGTTAAGCCTCTGCCTTGCAGGCAGAAGGTCCTGAGTTCGGATCCTAGACCCCATGTATAGACGCCGGGGGGTGGGGGGGAATGGGGGCGGCCTGCGTTTCTGGTCCTGGTAGGGCAGAGCCTGTGAATCCCGGGGCGGAGTAAAAAAGGAGGAGATGGAGGCATTCATGGTGGTTCCCGAATTTGTCCGTGGTTCTATACACACATACATGCACACATACACACACACACACACACACACACACACACACACACACACACGCACACAATTGAATAAATAATAAAATAAAATAAAATTTAAAAAAAAGAAATCAGCAGGCACAGGGGGTGGGCCTTAGAGTTGATTAGCCCTGCTTAGCTTCGGTTGGTTACTCAGCTTTTGCAGTTTGCAGCTCTCAGCCTCCTGGATGAGCATGACTCAGCCACGTTCCACCAGCCAGCCATGCCTTTTACATCATACAAGACTGTATCTCCCCTCTGGAAGCATAAGCTGAATAAACCTCCCTTTCTCCCTTGAGGTGCTTGACTATGGGTCTTGTCTAGGAGCAGCAGAGAAAAATAGCTGGCACAGCTTGTTGAATGGGTAGATGACATGGGATAGAGCTTAGGTCTTGACATGATTGACTCTATTTATTCATATCCATGGAAGGTTTCTGTATTCACACCATCTCTTCAGGTCTTCTTTTATTTCAGGTTTCACGGTTTTACACAAATGGAGCTTATATGCATTTTTTTAGGTACATGCTTTCAGCTGCTAAAGAACATGGCATTGTGTTTTTCAAAGTGAATTCCAATTGCAGACATGTAAGATGACAATCAGCTAGGCATGCCGATACCATACTGCTCCTATCATTGACCTCTGAGTTCCATTAGAGACTCTGCCTCCAAAGATTACCATGGAATAGTGCTCAAGGATGAGCTCCACTTAATCTTGGGTTTCTATGCTTCTGCACGCAAGTGCAGAAGCACCCACCCATTCATGCACATGAGCCCTCACACATGCAGACTCTACACATGTGCAAACACCCCCTGACATCCATGTGAAAGATGGACACAAAAGAAAGAGTACAACTTTCATGCAGGTAGCACTAATGTGAGTCGGAGGATAATAAATAATGGTGTTTTGTCCAGGTCTCTGGGTCCCAAAGACCACCAGGAGTCCACTTCCGTATGCAAAAGCAAGGAGGCTTTATTACAAGCTCAAACTTGGACCCCGTACCTTCCTGACTCAGCAGGTTAGTAATGAGAGTACCAAGTTTAGAAATTATAGGGTTTTTATAATTAGGAAAACAGGGGGTGCACAGCAGATGCATTACTTTTAGCATGTACTCAGCATGAGGTCAGATCTTGAGGTACATCTTCTGATAAACATATGGGGCACATCCTGAGGTAGATAAACACATGGGGGCTGTTGCAGTGCATCTGCATGGTTGCTGATAAATGACCATCACATAACTTAAGGGAACAAGGAGTTTACTTTCTTACGACAGTCTGGTTACAGTTCAGGAGAGCACACACCAACACCAGGGCTGAGGGAACTGGCCACCATAACGGCTGAGAGATGGACAATCTTTACTTGCTAGACCAGCATGTCTGGCCAAGTATACAGAAGGATGCCAACTCTCTCAACCAGCTCTCTGTGATTTATCCAGAGCCTAATCCCACCCACCATGGGCTGGATCTTCCCCATCAGCTGGACAATCTCTTTCAGGCTTGCTCTGGGCTTAACCATCAACTCTCTACAACTGTGCCCAGAGCTCAAACCCTCAACAATCAAGTTAACACCTGTGCCTAACTATGACACTCCACTCCTTGTCAACTTGACACAAAAACAATAGCACTTTTAAACTGTAACCTTTCCTTGTCCCCACAGATGTTAAAATATAAATGTATTCCATGGACAAGTTTGAAATGTTCTTTCATTAAAACTTCAGTTCCAATATTTTAAAAGTTCAATTTATTAACCTTAAAACTCTTAAATCAGGATAAATTAAATACTTTAAAACAGATAAAACATTAAAACAGAAGGATCTTAAAATAATAAGAAAACATTAAAAAGATCAAAGTCCAACAAATCACCGCATTCTATACTTCAATGTCCATCTTCTGCCCCTTATCATATAGTAAAGGTAGCTCAAAGATTCTAGGCAATCCCAGTCCCTGTTTGCAGCTTAAAGTTGAAAAGCAATCCTTTGAACCAGGCTGAATCTCCACTAGCAATAATTCTCAGCATACATCCCATGGTTCTGGCATCTCCAAGTCTATGGGTTCACCTCTGCAGATGTAAGCTTCACCTTCTCTTGCAGGAACTCTATGTCTGCCACTTGGTGCCAAGCTTTTGCTGCTCTCCATAAACCCTTCAATAGTACACCAAAACCAGTATCACCTGAGGATGCTGCCAGATTCCGAAGCAAGGCTGAAACGTAGCTTAGTCCACTGAAGCTACAGCTGCACCAACTTTAATGTGCTGATGCTAGAAAAGCCTCTTTTCTAGGCAGCCAAACTTGCAAAGGGCAAGAAACAACTTTAACTTGGGCTTTTGGGCCCTGAAGGAATTTGAGTTTCTGAACCCACAAACTTGTCATATGGTGGTTTTCACGTCTTCCACCGTCCCAAGTGCAAGTCACTAGGTTTTCCTTTACTGATACTCATTTCTCCAACAGCAGCAGATATTCTGCTGCCTGCCCTTAGCACATCCAAACCTTTAAGACTGCCAATACAGCTCTCCTTTATCAAGCAAACCAGTCCATCATCTTTAAATTCAGCTTTACCAATGTCCTTGTTCCCCTCATCACAAATTGGGCCCAAACTATCTCTCACAGCAATTGGCCCACTAAACTCTGAAGAATGGTATTTGTAAATCCACAAAGTGAAAATTCTCAAGCATTTCCAACTTTGTCCAGTAGAACCGTTCAAAAGCCACAAAATCCACATAGTCAGATTTATCAGCAACACCCCACTTCTGGTACCAAATTCTGTTGCAGTTCATCTGCATGGTTGCCGATAAATGACCATCACACAACTTAAGGGAACAAGGAGTTTACTTTCTTATGACAGTCTGGTTACAGTTCACAGTCCAGCTTGACAGGAGAGCACACACCAACACCAGGGCTGAGGGAACTGGCCACCATAATGGCTGAGAGATGGGCAATCCTTACTTGCCAGACCAGCATGTCTGGCCAAGTATACAGAAGAATGCCAACTCTCTCAACCAGCTCTCTGTGATTTATCCAGAGCCTAATCCCACCCACCATGGGCTGGGTCTTCCCCATCAGCTAGACAATCTCCTTCCGGTTTGCTCTGGGTAAACATGAACTCTCTACAACTGTTCCCAGAGCTCAAACAATCAAGTTGACACCTGTGCCTAACTATGACAGGGGCACATCCTGAGGTATGTGCTCAAATAAGCACATGAGGCACATCCTGAACACATCATTTGTCTTGATATTTTTACAATTCCTTTGGACATCTGGTGTTTGTCCATTGTGTAGCAATTAGCCTGGTCAAAGGACAAGGAGTTCCCAGGGACACCTTAGTAGAGGAGTTCCCAGGGACATCTTAGTAGAGGAGTTCCCAGGGACATCTTAGTAGAGGAGTTCCCAGGGACACCTTAGTAGAGGAGTTCCCAGGGACACCTTAGTAGAGGAGTTCCCAGGGACACCTTAGTAGAGGAGTTCCCAGGGACACCTTAGTAGAGGAGTTCCCAGGGACGCCTTAGTAGAGGAGTTCCCAGGAACATCTTAGTAGAGGAGTTCCCAGGAACATCTTAGTAGAGGAGTTCCCAGGGACATCTTAGTAGAGGAGTTCCCAGGGACGCCTTAGTAGAGGAGTTCCCAGGGATATCTTAGAAGAGGAGTTCTCAGGGACACCTTAGTGGCTTTTCCGGTTACTGAGTCTAGTCTTAAGATGGATGTCCCTGACAATATGGAGCTACTCTAGTCAGGACTCTGCTGGGTTCCTTCAAATGGAGGAGTGTGGTGTGGCAAGAGGGAGACATGGAGGGCGAATGTGATCAAGATACATGGTATGGATGGATGGAGAGATCATAGAACGAGTTAGAAATATTGAGGAAGTACTACTTATAAGACTTTGTATAAAATATGAAAAGAACTCTTGGGAAGAGAGACACATAAATTGAAGAAGAAGTAGGGAGGAAAAAGATGAAGGAGCTCAACGGGAGAGGACAATGAGAGAGGGTGATGAGAATTGAAATTGTTTATATGACTAGGTGCTGGGCCCACCCAGGATTTGCCCCAGGGCATGGCCGAGCACATGGGACTAAAGATGGCGCTGAGGGCTAGTGTCCAGGGCTTTACCTGATCACATAACAGGGACCCCTAATTGGCTTTCAGGTATTGGCCTGCCCTTTGTGCTGAGTGACATTGGACTTTACCTGTGGTACCTGTAGGTTGTTTTGACCTTTGACACAATTGGTCGCCCATTTGGTGGCTTTTGGCTTTTGTCTGTATCCGCTCCATTTCTCCCCCCAATAAACTTGAGTTCTGCCCTGACAGACTTCCCATCCCATGCCGAGTCTCTGGGGAATGGAGGCGGAGGTAGGGACGGCTGGACTTCGCCTTTCTTCATCCTCGCAGCCAGCAGGCTGCGCAATCGTGTGAATGAGTGTGTGAGTGGGCTGAAACATGCCAGGCCGTGGGTGACTGGACACACCAAGTAGGTATGTGCATATATGTATATGTAGACAGATAAGGAAGAAGATAAGAGATGAAGATTGATTATAGATGAGCAATAGGTAGGTAGAAAATGGGATGGAAGGTGGATAAGTTTTTAGAGAGTTTTACAGAGACAACATCCTTTAGTAATGGAGTCCTTCCCCTCCCTAAACCATGATAGGCAAAGCTGAGAGGCCAAATTTTCTAAGCTCTCTAATTTTAAAATATTAATTTATTAATTGTGTGTGTGTGTGTGTGTGTGTGTGTGTGTGTGTGTGTGTGTGTGAGTGTGATTAGAAATCATCCTTGATTGTTCTACTTCCTTCTTGCTTTGCTCTGGGGATTCTCAGCTCCACCTTCCAGTGCTGGAGCTACAGGCTGTTGCTCTTTCTGCCTGGAATTTTCATGTGGATGTGGGTTACAGGATCAGAACCCAGGTCCCTTTTTCTTGAAAGGCAAAGGCATTAATCCCTGAGGGATCTCCCCAGTCCATACAAATATTTTTTAAATTTTTATTTATTTGTTTGAGAGAGACAGAAAGAAAAAGAGAGGAACAGTGTAAAGACAGAGAGAGAGAGAAAGAGACGAGAGAGAGAGAGCACTGGAAAGCTATGGTGCATGGATGGAGGTCAGAGGGCAAATTTCCTTCTACCATGTGGGTTTCCAGTAGTTGAACTCAGGTGTCCAGTCTTAGGGGCATGGCACTTACTCACTGAGTGTGATAGTTAATCCTGGATATCAACCTGACACACCTGGCATTAACTAAAGTCAGCTGAGACCACATGAAGAGATTATCTGGATAATACAAAGATCAACCTACATCCCATTGGAAACCCCATAGATCCCATTGCAACCTCCAGTAGTGGATCAAATAAAAAGGACTACAGAACAGAAGACAAGAGAGACTCTCTGAAGCTGTGCTCTCCCCTCCTGCCACCTGGTGTCTTAGACCCTCCAGCTCTCCAACCCTCCAAGTCTTCAACATAACTAAAGATTCTCTAGGAATCCTCCAGTCGTCAGTCATCACTGTTGCAGTCAGCCTGCATGGTTGCTAATAAATGACCATCAAATGGCTTAAGGGAACAAGGGGTTTATTCTCTTATGATTTCTGGTTACAGTTCTTAGTCCAGCTTGACGGGAGAGCCGAGGGAACTGACCACACTATCACTGCATAACAGCTGAGAGATGGACAATCCTTACTTGCCAAACCAGCATGTCTGGCCAAGTGAACAGAAGGATGCCAACTCTCTCAACCAGCTCTCTGTGATTTATCCAGGGCCTAATTCCACCCACCATGGGCTGGGTCTTCCCCAGCAGCTAGACAATGTCCTTCAGGTTTGCTCTGGGCTTAACTCAACCATCAACTCTCTACAACTGTGCCCAGAGCTCAAACCCTCAAGAGTCAAGTTGACACCTGTGCTTTTAACTATGACAGTCATCCACTGGCCTACTGAACTGAGCAGCTACTGGCAGCCATCGTTGGACTACCTTGGCCATATTTCCTAAGCCAACTCAATAAAGTTCTTTTATATATATTAATTCTGTTGATTCTGTGACTCTAGAGAATTCTGACTAATACACTGAACATCTCACTGACACCAATATGTTATTTATTATGAAAGCAAATGGAGAGAGAGAGAGGGAGAGAGAGAAAAAGAGAGAGGAGAGAGAGAGAGGAAGTGCCCACATGCATGACATGGCCGGTGGTGGAGGTCAGACAGCAGCTTTCACAAGTATTTCCCTCTTTCCAGTACGTGGGCTTCTGGAACTCAGTGGCCAGGTGTGTAAACCTCACCTGCTGAACTATGTCGCCAACCCTCGGCCCACTTTTATGTGGATTCAGAGAGCAAACACTGGTCATTGAGCTTGCAAGGTGTCATAGTTAGGCACAGGTGTCAACTTACTGTTGAGGGTTTGAGCTCTGGGCACATTTGTAGAAGTTGATGCTTGAGTCAAGCCCAGAGCAAACCTGAAGGAGATTGTCTAGCTGATGGGGAAGGCCTAGCCTATGGAGGGTGGGATTAGGCCCTGGATAAATCATGGAGCGCTGGATGAGAGAGTCAGCATCCTTCTGTATACTTGGCCAGACATGCTGGTCTGGCAAGAAAGGATCATCCCTCTCTCAGCTGTTATGTAGTGATGGTGTGGCCAGTTCCCTCGGCCCTGGTGTTGGTACATGCTTGCCTGTCAAGCTGGACTAAGAACTGTAACCAGCAATCATAAGAGAAAATAAATTCCATGTTCCCTTAAGCCATTTCATTATCATTTATCAGCAGCCATGCAAGCAAAGTGCAACACAAGGCATGCACTTCTACCCACTCAGCCATCTTCTCAGACGTAATCTTTAAGTGAAAAGAATTTCCTTATTAGCCCAGGCTAGGCCTATACTTGTGGCCTAGGCTGCATCGAGCTCAGGACCCTCCCTGCACACAAGGGCTGGGAGGGTGGGATGGGCCGCCTGGGCAGTCATCAGCATCTGTCCAGATTCCATCCAGAGTTACCTCACTGGAAGAAAATTTTAAAAATGTTCCTAGTACTTAGGATCTCAAGGAATTTGGGAGCTGGGTCAGATGGTCCAAGTTCTTGGGAAGTTACAGCTTCCTGTAGTGTCATGTGGAGAATAAGTAGTAAACACAAAGGCTAAGTACGACTGGGAACATGATCTAAGAGACAACGAATCTTCCAGGTTTCAGACCCTGTCTCCTCCGCCCCCCCCACCAACCCTGAAGATATGAAACCCACCACTTCCCTTCTCTCCTGTCTTTTCCTTTCCTCCTCCTTTCTTCTCTCTCTCTTCCTTCAATTGGCCTAGCGATTCTATAACTCCACTAAAAACTTCCATGTAAAAACAAAAATTAATCTTCAAAGTCACCTTAAGACAGAGCTCTGCACACGCTCAGGTGACAGTCCATCTTTGGAGTCCATCAAGGTCAGAGAGCTTCCAATAGCTCAGACTCTTCAGCTAGCTCTGTGGGTCTCTAGTGGTCATGAGGCCATCAGGATACTGGAACTTTTCTGTTTCTGTTGTAGAATAAACCAGATACTTAAATCTCTTTTTAAAAAATATTTTATATGCAACACAAATGGATCACAGCACATGGGCAAAGTATATCAACTAGAAGTGGTCTGATGACTTTCTCCTTGCTGGATAGTTACACAGCATCAAGAAATGCTGTAGAAGGCGCTGGAGGGGAGAAATAATCATAAGCCCCATCATGAGATGTGTAAGTTGCAGTATAAATCACCAAGGCAATAGACGATCACCAGTATCCTAGCTGCATGAGCAGCAAGGAGACATCCAAGTTTTCTGACTGGACTCAAGACCTGCTTGTCAGAATGGTACCCGTCCCTGTTACTGCAAACTAGAACAAGAATCTTAAAAAAGGGAAGGAAATAGATCAATAGGGAAGACAGCCAATAATCCTATGGGTTGGAAGACAGTACATCATATTGCTCTGTAGGCAGCTCTTATTATACCCATACAATGAGAACTCACAGTGGAAACCTTTGGGTCTAAAGCTGGATGAGTGAAGGGAAATGCACATATCAGTGGGGTGGCCTAAGGAGGACTGAGCCCCCACATCAGTAGACAACCCTAAAGTCCATGGAAGCATACAGTTAGAAGAGTGGGATAGAAGGGAAAAGAGGAAATGGGAGGGAGTGGGAAGGGAGGGAAACAGATAAATATTTGATTTGCTTGTAGTAAAAGTAGAAAAAAATAATTTAAAATGTTTTATTTATTTATTTATTTATTTATTTATTTATTTATTTATTTATTTATTATTTAGTATCTGTGTGTTTGTGTCTGATTGTCTGTCAGAGGCCACGGTGTGGCCCTGTAGAGAACCAAGGGTGACTTCTGAAATCATCCTGGATTGTTTCTACCTCCTTCTTCCTTCTCTCTGGGATTTCCCAGGCTCTATCCACCAGGCTACAGCCTATTATTTTTATGTCTGACCTAGGATTTGAACTCATGATCTTCTGCTTGACAGACAGAGTCTTAACCCCTGAACCATCTCTTCAGCCCTATTTTTGTTTTTCTTTGTTGTGAATGGACAACCAGTTTTTCCAGCATTGTCCACTGGAGAGCAGGTTCCATATGTTGATTTGCCTCAGCTGTTTTCCAATGACCCTGAGCCTGTCACTGATTCCCCTTAACTCTTTCACCAGAGACCATTCAGCTTTGCCTGGATCTGGTTCTGGATCTCAGCTCTGTCATACTGATCACCACATTGCTCTTGTGGGAATAGCGCTCTGTCTGGGTTCAGCAGTCTCTGCCCCTGGTGCTGGTTAGTGAGGTGTGGGCCCTGCTGGGTCTTTTCCTTCCCATTGAACTTGAGAATTACTTGTTGA
The DNA here is from genome assembly GCA_023101885.1 of Typhlomys cinereus. Taxonomy (NCBI): domain Eukaryota; kingdom Metazoa; phylum Chordata; class Mammalia; order Rodentia; family Platacanthomyidae; genus Typhlomys; species Typhlomys cinereus. Next base: position 11,381,539 of record JALPQD010000021.1, on the reverse strand, counting down.
TTTTACAGAACAATGTGCTGAACTTTTGTCATGGTTTGAAATGTGACTTGTGCCATAGGCTCATGGGATTGAATCTTTAGTTGTTTGGGAAGGTCATGGCACCTTTGGGAGTTGGAGCCCTGCTGGAGGAAGGCAGGCACAGGAGGTGGGCTTGGAAGTTGGTTCGCCCCCCCTTGTTTTGGTTGGTTTGGTTAAGATCCACAAATGGATCTTACATGCATTTTTTTAGATCCATGCTTTCTGCTGCTAACGAAGACAGTATTCTGTTTTTCAAAGCTAATTCCAATTGTTCATTGCTGACATGTAAGATGACAATCAGCTAGGCATGCTGATACCAGACTGCTCCTGTCAGTGACCTGTATGTTTCATTAGAGACTCTGCCTTCAAAGAATATCATGGAATAGTGCTCAAGGATGAGCTCCAGTTAATCTTGAGTTTCTATACTTGTGTACACAAGTTCAGAAGCACCCACTCATTCACACATTATCCCTCGCACATGCAGACATACATACATGTCCAAACACCCCCACATCCATGTGACAAATGGATACAAAAGAAAGAATAGAACTTTCATGTAGGCAGCAATAATGTGGAACAGAGGATAATAAATAAAAGGAAGAAGACCTCCTGGTGGGAGGGAATGTGGTGTGGCAGTTGGGAGGCGTTCGTGGAAAGTGAATGTGATCAAGATATATGGTATGTATGCGTTGAGATGTCAACAATGTTAGAAATATTAATTTTTAAATTAATAGATTTAAGCATGTGTATAAAATATGAAAAAGAACTTTTGGGAAGAAAGATGCAAAAATACAAGTAGTAGGCAGGAAAACATGAAGGAGCTCAATGAGAGAGGGAAATAAGGGAAGGAGGAAATTATACACATGAATATGTAGTATATGTAGAGAGTGAATGAAAATGATAGATGATAGATGAAGATAGATTATAGATGATCAATACATAGGTAGATAAATAGATAACAGGAAGGAAGGTAGATAGATTGTTAGAGATTTTACAGAAACAATACCCCTTACTAATGGAGCCCTTCCCTTCCCTCTGAAAGGCCAAATTTTCAATTTTTTAATATTTATTTTATTAAGTGTGTGTGTGTGTGTGTGTGTGTGTGTGTGCGCGTGCGTTAGAGGTCACCTGAGTGTGTGAGCTCCAAGGTGACATCAGGAATCATCCTTGCTTGTTCTACTTCCTTCTTGCTTTGGTCTGGGGATTCTCAGCTCCACCTTCCAGTACTGGAGCTACAGGCTGTTGCTCTTTCTGTCTGGAATTTTCATGTGGGTGTGGGTTACAGGATCAGAACCCAGGTCCCTTTTTCTTGAGAGGCAAAGGCTTTAATCCCTGGGGGATCTCTCCAGAACTTATTCTTTTTTTTTAATTTTTATTTATTCATTTCAGAGCAACAGAGAGAAAAAGAGAAACAGAGAAGACAGAGAGAGAGAGAGAGAGAGAGAGAAAGAGCACAGGAAAGCCATTGTGCATGGATGGAAGAGGACAAATTCTCTCCACCATCTGGGTTTCCAGTGCTTGAACTCAGGTCTGCAATTTTGGAGCATGCACCTTATTCACTGAGCATCTCATTGATGCTAATATTTTATTTATTTGAAAGAGAATGGACAGAGAGAGAGAGAGAGAGAGAGAGAGAGTATGTACACACATGCATGCCATGAGCTGTGGGTAGACGCCACGTCCATATCCAACCATGCAGTTTGACAAGGTCTGGCATGGCAGAGAATGGCTTCAGGGAAGCATTTTCTCAAAAAAGGACATGGCCAGAGACTATAAAAACCATAGTTGAAAGGATAGGGAACTCCCTCGAGCTGATTGGGCTAGGCCAACAGTTCCTAAACAGACATCCAATGGCACAGTCACTGCTACCAACTCTCAACAGTTGGGATCTTGTGAAATTAAAGAGCTTCTGTTCAGATAAAGAGATTATAACACGAGCTCAAAGGCAACCCACAGAATGGGAGAAAAATCTTCACTAACCACACATCTGATAGAACTCTGCTGTCCAGAGTGCACAAAGAACTTAGAAAACTAAACACCAAGGAAACCAATGCCCAATTAAAAAATGGGCCCTGGAACTTAAAAGAAACTTTACCAGGGATGAAATTAAAATGTCTAACAAATATCTGAAAAAATGCTCCACTTCCTTAGCCATCAGGGAAATGCAAATCAAAACTTCCCTGAGATATCATCTCATCACGGTCAGGATGGCAAAAATCCACAATACAAACAACAACAAATGCTGGAGAGGATGTGGAGAGAGGGGAACTCTCCTACATTGCTGGTGGGAATGCAGGCTCATACAGCCACTCTGGCGAGCCGTCTGGAGATTCTTAAAGAAATTAAAGATTGAAATGCCATATGACCCTGCTATTCCACTTTTGGGAATAACCCCCCATACAGCAGAGGTTCACCTCGATAGCACAAGCATGACCATGTTCATAGCAGCACTGTTTACAATAGCAAAGTCATGGAATCAGCCCAAATGTCCAACAGTTGACGACTGGATAAGGAAACTGTGATACATCTATACAATGGAGTACTACTCAGCCATCAAAAATGATGAATTACTGGAATTTGCCAGGAAATGGATGTCATTAGAAACAATTATATTAAGTGAAGTATCCCAGACCCAGAAAATTAAGTGCCGTATGTACTCCCTAATAGGTGGCTCCTAGTACCAAACCCACCCAGCCCACCTAGAGACAGTAATTCCAAGGATTATGAACAGGAGGGATGGGGTAGGAGGGCCACACCAGAAACAAGGAGAGAAGGAACCATGTTACAGCAGGGAAAATAGGCCTCCACCAAGGACTCAAATAAGTTATGAGATATCTGATTAAGTTCACAGACTTTTGTTCCTGATCATTTACTACTGAGGGGGTATGATCTCACCAGAAGAGGAGGGCATATAGTCTAGCAGATAAAAAGTAACCATTTTGCAAATGGGTGATAGACCCCTCCCTTACTATGGTTTCCCACTTTTATTACATCTACCTTTGAATGTGCTCTTATAACAAGACTCTAGTTTAACAGATTTTTGTCTCTGGCCAGGGGGTGACATACAATGCCCATCAGGATGGAGTGAAGGGCATTGCAGGAGCAGCAAAACTGCAAAAGAAAATCAACAAACCACAATCCAGAACTTCAGAGACTCTATATCAACCACCTAGAACTAGGCCAGCTTAGTCTCTCCCCATCTTGAAGCTCAGGGAAATTTGCGGAAGAGGGGGCGGTAAGAGTGTAAGAGCAAAAGGATGGGAGGAGCAATGATATATATGACACTCTATACTAGTTAGGGCTGAAGCAATCATAATTGGACTTTGCATGCCCTGCGCATTGTCCAACACACTGTTGACCTCACAAAGTCTAGCATCTGCTAAAGGCACCAAGAGCCTTGGAGGTAAAGGATTGGCAGCCACAGCAGTGTTCCTATACCTAAGGGGAACACGGGAAAGGGTTCAGGGAAAGGCCACTGGGTCCTTGTACATCATCGGAGAGGAGGGCCCAGAGGAAAATCAGACATGCACAAGAAAGGACTGTCTGGGAATTGGGGCGGGAGGCACTGGGGGATGGGGAGGGAGAGGGGTGGGGAGGGGGAGCAGGGGGTACGGGGGGAGGAGGAGGAAGGGAGGGAACTGGTGTACCTAATAAGTTTGTATGAGCTGAAATAAAAAATTTAAAAAAAAAGGACATGAGAGAAATAAAGAAAATATGGAAATTGTCAGGCCTTGGTGTTTCTGCAATTCAGGCCAAAAGCCTGCCCACTGGGTAGTGACACATTAACATCTATGGGCAGGCGATAGGGGTTCCTCCCTATATAATTTAAGTTTTGCTGCTGGCAGGAGGAATCCTTCTGGGAATTGGGTGTGCCTCCTATCTGTTCTTAAGTTTTTTTGGGGGGACTAGCTTCCTGCTCCCTGCACTAGGGATGTCGAATAAATTTGCTTTGAGTCTTTTCATTTAAGAGCCAAGCCTACTTTTAACTTTAAATCAAATTCTAACTAGAGATTTCATGTCTAGTCACACACAATAAATAGACTTATTAGCCAGAATGTATAAGCTGATTTTAAAGAAATTAGAGAGGAACTTCAAGAGTCCTAAAACATAGGTGGGTAACATTCTTTAAAGAATGTGACTCTTGCTGAACTAATTCAGAAATTCTATAAATATGAGACTGTGCCATCTGCTCACTAGAATCAGTACACAACTACTTCTTTTAGAGCACATAAGTTAATAAAAATAGTAATAAAAGAAATCCTAATATAGTTTCTACCATTGTGACCTAATATAGGCCAGCTTATATGATAGCTGCCAGGATCTGATATCCTCCAAAAGGAAAAATTAATGTATGGCGTGAGCCCCCTCCAACATATTCACCTTTACCATTTACAAAAATGTATAATAGATACCGAACACACACAATTAATGAAAAACATGTTCCTTATTAAACTCTAAGGAGCTCAAATCCCCTCCATGTATTTTAACTAGTCTTAAAGGCAGTCTTTATTAATACAATGACAGCTATGTAGACTTAGAACTTGTGGCTATTTGGTGGAGCATTATAGATTAGCTAGATTTGGAAATACTGGGAGATTAGCTCCCTCTGTGCCTTTACCCTCAAGCCTTAGGTTCTTGAAAAATATTTATCCTGAAGGTGATTCCTGCTGCCTAAGAGGATACCTGTCTGTTTGCAGATGCAGCATTCTTTGCCCTCAAATTTTCTAGTATAAAAGCTGTTCCAGGGGCTGGAGAGGTGGCTCAGGGATTAAGCCTCTGCCTTACAGGCAGAAGGTCCTGAGTTCGGATCCTCGACCCCACGTTTAGACGCCGGGCAGAAGCGGGGGGGGGGGGCTGCGTTTCTGGTCCTGGTAGGGCGGAGCCTGTGAATCCCTGGGCAGAGTAAACAAGGAGGAAGTGGAGGCGTCCATGGTGGTTCCCGAATTCCTCCGTGGTTCTACACACACACGTACATACACACACATACATATATACACGTGCACACACATACACACACAATTGAATAAATAATAAATAATAAAAAAATTAAAAGCTGTTCCAAAGTTTCAATAAAGCTGGTTCAGATTCACTCAGCCTGCAGCTGCTTGTGTTTGCTCCTCATCCATGGACTCCTTGCCCACTTAGTCAGGGGAAGCTCTGGATTCGAGGTCACAGCAGGACTGTGACAGGTGGAGGTCAGACAGCAGCTTTCACAAGTCATTTCCCTCCTTCCACTACATGGGCTCTTGGAGATGGAACTCAGAGGCCAGATGTGTGAACCTCACCTGCTGTGGTATGTCACCAGACCTCCGCCCACTTTCATGTGGATTCAGAGAGCAAACACTGGTCATCGAGCTTGCAAGGTGTGCACTTTCACCCACTTGACCATCTGCTCAACCCTTATCTTTCTATTTAAGTGAAAATTTTTTTTTCTTATCAGCCCAGGTTAGGCCTATACTTGTAGCCTAGGCTATCATCAAGGTCAGGACACTCCTTGCACCTGCCACACGAGGGCTGGGTTGGTGGGATGGGCTACCTGGGCCACTTCTAAACTTCACAATATTCTAAGTGACTCTGCTAATCATCAGCATCTGTACAGATTCCATCCAGAGTTAGCTCAATGGAAGAAAATTTTAAAATTATTCCTAGTGTTGCAGGGAAATAGTCTCAACCGTCCCAATGTTGCAGAGTTCTTGTGTTCTGGAGTCGGAAGATTGAAACCAGAACATAGTGTAGAAGATTAAGGTAGAGTTTATTAGAGGAAAGGTTGGAACTCATGGACTCTAGATGTGGAGTGCCATGAGGGGCTAGGACGCCCTGGAGAACTCACTGGAGTGCCATGAGGGGCTAGGGCACCTCCATGAGAAGCAGGCAGCTGGAAAAGGAACTCATGGAACCTTGAGTACCATAAGGGGCCAAAGATGGCTGCCAGGGCTAGGTATATTTATACACCTAGACAAGCCCAGGAAACTGGCTTTTTCCCATTGGTTAATACCCATTGGGGCCCAACCCAGTTGCTCTTGGGCCCATGTGGGCTAGAGGTCAAGCTCTTTGATATGAAGAGCTCATCTCCATAATCCCTTCATAGGGAATGCCAAAGACCTTGAGAGACCCATCCCAGCATGGCAGCTCTAATCCTGCCTTACTAGCACTTAGGATCTCAAGGAATTTGGGAGCTAGGTCAGATGGTTCAAGTACTTGGGAAGTTACAGCTTCATGGAGTGTCATGTGGGGAATGAGCACTAAAGAAAAAGGCCAAACACTACAGGAACATGATCTAAAATGCGGCATCCTTATCCGACTACCCTGGTGGACATGGTCCCGGTTTGGAAAAGATGGATTCGAAGAGACATCTTTTGGAAAAATGATATGACATTATTTGAAATAAATAAGAGAAATAAGAAAAATATGCGAACTGTCAGGCCTTGGTGTTTCTGCTCAGTTAGGGCCTAAAGCCTGCTCCCTGGGGAATGTCACAGTAACGCCCATGGGCAGGTGCTAGGGATTTCTCCCTATGTAATTTAAGTTTTGCCTTGACAGGAGGAATCCTTCTGGGAATTGGGTGTCCTTCTACCTATTCTTAGGTTTTTTGGAACTAGCTTCCTGTTTTCTGATCTAGAGAAAAAACCTGCTTCTAACTTTAAATCAAATTTCATAGAAGGCTCATGGGATTGAATCTTTAGCTGTTTGGGAAGGTCATGGCACCTCTGGGAGGTGGAGCCCTGCTGGAGGAAGGCAGGCACAGGGGGTGGGCCTTAGAGTTGATTAGCCCTGCTTAGCTTCAGTTAGTTGCTCAGCTTTTGTAGTTTGCAGCTCTCAGCCTCCTGGATGAGCATGACTCAGCCACGTTCCGCCAGCCAGCCACGCCTTTTACATCATACAAGACTGTATCTCCCCTCTGGAAGCATAAGCTGAATAAACCTCCCTTTCTCCCTTGAGGTGCTTGACTATGGGTCTTGTCTCGGAGCAGCAGAGAAAAATAGCTGGCACAGCTTGAAGTAGGACTTTGTTGAATGGGTAGATGACATGGGATAGAGCTTAGGTCTTGACATGATTGACTCTATTTATTCATATCCATGGAAGGTTTCTGTATTCATACTGTTGCAATCAGCCTGCATGGTTGCTGATAAATGACCATCACACAGCTTAAGGGAACAAGGAGTTTACTTTCTTATGACAGTCCGGTTACAGTTCTTAGTCCAGCTTGACAGGAGAGCACACACCAACATCAGGGCCGAGGGAACTGGCCACCATAACAGCTGAGAGATGGACAATCCTTACCTGCCAGACCAGCATGTCTGGCCAAGTATACAGAAGGATGCCAACTCTCTCAACCAGCTCTCTGTGATTTATCCAGGCCCTAATCCCACCCACCATGGGCTGGGTCTTCCCCAGCAGCTAGATAATCTCCTTCAGGTTTGCTCTGGGCTTAACTCAACCATCAACTCTCTACACCTGTGCCCAGAGCTCAAACCATTAAGAGTCAAGCTGACACCTGTGCTTAACTATGACACACACCATCTCTTCAGGTCTTCTTTTATTTCAGGTTTCACAGGTTTTATACAAATGGAGCTTATATGCATTTTTTTTAGATACATGCTTTCAGCTGCTGAAGAAGATGGTATTCTGTTTTTCAAAGTGAATTCCAATTGTTTGTTGCAGTCATGTAAGATGACAATCAGCTAGGCATGCCAATACCAGACTGCTCCTATCACTGACTTCTGGGTTCCATTAGAGACTTGGAATAGTGCTCAAGGATGAGCTCCACTTGATCTTGGGTTTCTATGCTTCTGTACACAAGTGCAGAAGCACCCACCCATTCACACACAGGAGCCCGCACACATGCAGACATCTATACATGTGCAAACACCCCCTGACATCCATGTGAAAGATGGATACAAAAGAAAGAATAGAACTTTCATGCAGGTAGCACTAATGTGAATCAGAGGATAATAAATGAAAGGAAGAAGACCTGCTGGTGGAGGGAATGTGGTATGGCAGTTGGAGGGAAGGGGGAATGTGGAGGGTGAATGTGATCAAGATACATGGTATGTATGGGTTGAGATGTCAAAGATAAGTTAGAGACATTAATTTGTAAATTAATTATTGTAGTCATGTGTATAAAATACAAAAAAGAACTCTTGTGAAGAAAGACGCAAAAATACAAGAAGTAGGCAGGAAAAAGATGAAGGAGCTCAATCAGAGAGGGGAATAAGAGAAAGATGAAATTGTACACATAAATATATAGTATGTATAGAGATAATGAATAGATAGTTGATAGATGAAGATAGATTACAGATGATCAATAGGTAGGTAGAGAATAGATAATATGAAAGAAGGTAGATAGATTATTAGAGATTTTTACAGAGACAACACCCCTTACTAATGGAGCCCTTCCCTTCCCTCTAGGAGGCCAAATTTTCAATTTCTTAATATTTATTTTGTTAAACATGTGTGTGTGTGTGTGTGTGTGTGTGTGTGTACTAGAGGTCACCTGAGTGTGTGAGCTCCAAGGTGACATCAGGAATCATCCTTGCTTGTTCTACTTCCTTCTTACTTTGCTCTGGGGATTCTCAGGCTCCATCTTCCAGTGCTGGAGCTACAGGCTGTTGCTCTTTCTGCCTGGAATTTTCATTTGAGTAGAATTTGAACTCAGGTCCCTTTTTCTTGAGAGGCAAAGGCTTTAATCCCTGGGGGATCTCCCCAGAACTTACTCATTTTTTTATTTTTATTTATTCATTTGAGAGTGACAGAGAACAAAAGAGAGAAAGAGAGAGAGAGAGCAAGAGAGCAGATGGGAAAGCCATGGTGCATGGATGGAGGACAGACGACAAATTTCCTCTACCATGTCTCATTGATGACAATATTTTATTTACTTGAAGGAGAATGGACAGAGAGAAAGAAAGAAAGAGAGGCCCGTGGTAGAGGTCAGACAACAGCTTTCACAAGTCATTTCCTTCTTCCCACCATCTGGCCTTCTGGAGATGACACTCAGGGGCCAGGTGTGTGAACCGCACCTACTGAGGTATGTCACCGGCCCTTGGCCCAGTCTTCTGTGGATTCAGAGAGCAAACACTGGTCATTGAGATTGCAAGGCGTGTACTTTCACCCACTCGGCCATCTGCTCAGCCCTAATCATTCTATTTAAGTGAAAAGTTTTTTTTCCTTTTTAGCCCAGGCTAGGCCTATACTTATAGCCTAGGCTGTTATCAAGCTCAGGACACTCCCAGCACCTGCCACACAAGGGCTGGGAGGGTGGGATGGGCCACCTGAGCCACTTCTGAATTTCACAGTCTTCTAAGTAGACTCTGTTAGCCATCACCATCTGTCCAGATTCATCCAGAGTTACCTCACTGGAAGAAAATTTTAAAAAATGTTCCTAGCACTTAGGAGCTCAAGGAATTTGGGAGCTGGGTCAGATGGCCCAAGTCCTTCGGAAGTTACAGCTCCGTGGATTGTCATGTGGGGAGTGAGCACTAAAGACAAAGGTGAAGCACCACAAGAACGTGATCTAAGAGACAAAAAATCTTCTATGTTCCAGACCCTATCACTTCTGTCCTTTCCCAACCCTGAGGGCATGAAACTGGCCACTTCCATTCTCTCCTCTCTCTTTTCCTTTCCTCCTCCTTTCTTCTCTCCCTCTTCCTTCAGTTTGCAGGGCTGTTCTGTAACTCCATTAAAAACTTGCATATTAAAAAAAAATTCATTTTCAAAGTGACCTTAAGACAGAGCTCTGCACATGCTCAGGTGAGACAAGGATCTTTGGAATCCATCAAGGACAGAGAGCTTCAAATAACTCAGACTCTTCAGCCAGCTCTGTGGGTCTCTAGTGGTCATGCGGTCATCAGAGTACTGGAACTTTTCTGTTTCTATTGTAGAATAAATTAGATACGTCAATCTCTTTTTAAAAAAATATTTTATATACAACACAAATGGATTACAGCACATGGGCAAAGTGTATCAACTAGAAGTGGTCTGAGGACTTTCTCTTGCTGGATAGCTACACAGCACCAAGGAATACTGTAGAAGGCGCTGGAGGAGAAAAATAACCACAAGCCCCATCAGTGGCATGAGATGTGTGAGTTGCAGTATAAATCACCCTGGCAATAGGGGACTACCAGTATCCTAGCTGCATGAGCACCAAGAAGACATCCAAGTTTTCTGATTGAACTCAAGACCTGCTTGTCAGAATGGTACTCTGTTACTGTAAAGTGGAACAAGAATTTTAAAAAAGGAAAGGAAAGAGGGAAGACAGTCAATAAACCTATGGGTTGGAAAACAGTACATCAAACTGCTCTGTAGGCAGCTCTTATTATACCCATAGAATGGGAACTCACAGTGGAAACCTTTGGGTCTAAAGCTGGATGAGTGAAAGGAAATGCACACACCAGTGGGGTGACCTGAAGAGAAGTGACTTGTTACACTAAGGAGGCCTGAGCCACCACACAAGTAGACAAGCTAGAATAAACCCTGAAGTCCATAGAAGCATACAGGTAGAAGAGTGGGGGGGAATGGTGAAGGGAAAGGAGGTAATGGGAGGGAGTGGGAAGGGAGGGAAACAGGGATGAATACTCAATATGTTTGTAAAAGTAGACAAAATTAATTTAAAATGTTTTACTTATTTTTTCATTCATTCATTCATTTATTGATTTGTCATTTATTTAGTGTCTGTGTGTTTGTGTCTGTCTGTCTGTCTGTCAGAGGGCACGATGTGCCCCTGTAGAGAGCCAAGGGTGACTTTTGAAATCATCTTGGATTGCTTCTACATCCTTCTTCCTTCCCTCTGGGATTTCCTAGGCTCTGTCCACCAGGGCCAGAAATGCAGGCCACAGCCTATTGTTTTTATGCCTGACCTAGGATTTGAAATCATGACCTTCTGCTTGACAGACAGAGTCTTAACCCCTGAGCATCTCTAAAGCCCCGTTTTTGTTTTTGTTCTGTGTTGCAGTCTACCTGCATGGTTGCTGATAAATGACCATCAAACAGTTTAAGGGAACAAGGGGTTTATTCTCTTACGATTTCTGGTTACAGTTCTTAGTCCAGCTTGACAGGAGAGCACGCACCAACACCAGGGCTGAGGGAACTGGCCACCATAACGGCTGAGAGATGGACAATCCTTACTTGCCAGACCAGCATGTCTGGCCAAGTATACAGAAGGATGCCAACTCTCTCAACCAGCTCTCTGTGATTTATCCAGGGCCTAAACCCACCCACCATGGGCTGGGTCTTCTCCACCAGCTAGACAATGTCCTTCAGGTTTGCTCTGGGCTTAACTCAACCATCAACTCTCCACAACTGTGTGCAGAGCCCAAACCCTCAAGAGTCAAGTTGACACCTATGCTTAACTATGACATTCTGTTTTAAATGGACAACCAGTTTTTCTAGCATTGTCCACTGGAGAGCAGGTTCCATATGTTGATTTGCCTCACCTGTTTTCCAATGACCCTGAGCCTGTCACTGATTCCCCTTAACTCTTTCACCAGAGACCATTCAGCTTTGCCTGGATCTGGTTCTGGGTCTCAGCTCTGTCATACTGACCACCACATTGCCCTTGTGGGAATAGCGCTCTGTCTGGATTCAGCAGTCTCTGCCCCTGGTGCTGGTTAGTGTGGTATGGGCTCTCCTGGGTCTTTTCCTTCCCATTGAACTTGAGAATTACTTGTTGATTTTACAGAATAATGCGCTGAGCTTTTGTCATGGTTTGAAATGTGACTTGTGGCCTACAGGCTCACGGGATTGAATCTTTAATTGTTTGGGAAGGTCATGGCACCTTTGGGAGTTGGAACCCTGCTGGAGGAAGGCAGGCACAGGAGGTGAGCCTGGAGATTGGTTTGCTGCCCTTCGCTTTGGTTGGTTTGGTTAAGATACACAAATGGATCTTACATGCACTTTGTTAGATATATGCTTTCTGCTGCTAAAGAACATTCAAAGTGAATTCCAATTGTTCATTGCAGACATGTAAGATGACAATCAGCTAGGCATGCCAATACCAGACTGCTCCTGTCAGTGACCTGTATGTTTCATTAGAGACTCTGCCTTCAAAGAGTACCATGGAATAGTGCTCAAGGATGTGCTCCACTTAATCTTGGGTTTCTATGCTTCTGTACACAAGTGCAGAAGCACCCACCCATTCACACACAGGAGCCCGCACACATGCAGACATCTATACATGTGCAAACACCCCCTGACATCCATGTGAAAGATGGATACAAAGGAAAGAATAGAACTTTCATGCAGGTAGCACTAATGTGAATCAGAGGATAATAAATGAAAGGAAGAAGACCTGCTGGTGGGAGGGAATGTGACGTGGGATGGGAGGGCATGGATGGTGACTGTGATCAAGATACATGGTATGTATGGGTTGAGATGTTAAAGACATTAGAAATATTAATTTGTAAATTAATAGTTATAGGTGTGTGTATAAAATATGAAAATTGACATGAAAAAGATGAAGGAGCTCAGTGAGAGAGGGGAATAAGAGAAGGTTGAAATTGTACACATGAATATATATGAATATGTAGAGAGATAACAAACATGATAGATGATAGATGAAGATAGATTATAAATGATTAATAGGTAGGTTGAGAGATAGATAATAGGAAGGAAGATAGATAGATCGTTAGAATTTTTTACAGAGACAGCATCCGTTAATAATAGAGTCCTTCCCTTCTCTCTGAGAGGCAACATTTTCTAATTTTTAAATATTTATTTTATTAAGTGTGTGTGTGTGTGTGTGTGTGTGTGTGTGTATGTGTGTGTGTGTACTAGAGGTCACCTGAGTGTGTGAGCTCCAAGGTGACATCAGAAATCATCCTTGCTTGTTCTACTTCCTTCTTGCTTTGCTCTGGGGATTCTCAGCTCCACCTTCCAGTGCTGGAGCTACAGGCTGTTGCTCTTTCTGCCTGGAATTTTCATGTGGGTGTGAGTTACAGGATCAGAACCCAGGTCCCTTTTTCTTGAGAGGCAAAGGTGTTAATCCTTGGGGGAATCTCCCCAGAACTTATTCTTTTTCTTAATTTTTATTTATTCATTTGAAAGCGACAGAGAGAAAACCAGAGACAGAGAAGAGAAGAGAAAAGAAGGAAGGGAGGGAGAGAGAGGGAGAGAAAGAGAGACAGACAGAGAGAGAGAGAGAGAAAGAGAGAGCAAGAGAGCACACAGGAAAGTCACGGTGTATTGATGGAGGCCAGAGGACAAATTCTCTCCACCATGTGAGTTTCCAGTGGTTGAACTCAGGTCTGCAGTGTTGGAGCATGTGCCTTCCTCACTGAGCATCTCATTTGTAACAGTTACTCTTTAATATTGCTGTGAGAGAACACTCAAAGTCAATCATCTTAAGGGAGAAAGGGAGGTTTATTTAGCTTACGGTTCCAGAGGGAAGGTACAGTCTCTCAAAGCAGAGGTAGCATGGCTGGCTGGCCAAAGCTGGAGGAGGCTAAGTCACCGCAGACATCTTGAAAGCTGAGAGCTGCAGATTGATTGCTGCAAAGGCAGACTTCTCCCAGAGGTTGGGTGGGACTAATCCACCTCAATACCCACCCCTTGTGACTGCCTTCCTCCAGCAAGGCTCCACCTCTCAAGGTGACATGACCTTGCCAAACACATGAGACTGTGGGGGACACATTTCAAACCATGACATCATTGATGCCAATATTTTATTCATGTGAAAGAGAATGGACAGACAGAAAGAAAGAGAGAGTACACATATGCATGCCATGGCCCTCCATGGTGGAGGTCAGACAACAGCTTTCACAAGTCGTTTCCCTCCTCCCACCATCTGGCCTTCTGGAGATGACACTCAGGGGCCAGATGTGTGAACCTCATGTGCTGAGTACATCACCAGTCCTCAGCCCACTCTTCTGTGGATTCAGAGAGCAAACACTGGTCATCGAACTTGCAAGGCGTGTACTTTCACCCACTCGGCCATCTGCTCAGCCCTAATCCTGCTATTTAAGTGAAAATACAATTTTTCTTATTAGCCCAGGCTAGGCCTATACTTATAGCCTAGGCTGTTATCAAGTTCAGGACAAAGGCTATGATTCGTGGGATAGGCCGCCTGAGCTGCTTCTAAGTGGACTCTGTTAGTCATCACCATCTGTCCAGATTCCATCCAGAGTTATTTCACTGGAAGAAAATTTGAAAAATGTTCCTATTACTTAGGAGGTCAAGGAATTTGGGAGCTGGTCAGATGGTCCAAGTACTTGGGAAGTTACAAATTCTTGGAGTGTCATGTGGGGAATGAGCTTCAAATACAAAGGCTAAGTACTACAGGAGCATGATCTAAGAGACCAAAAATCCTACATGTTCCAGACCCTTTCTCTTCAGCCCCCCCAACCCTGAGGGTATGAAAGGAGCCACTTCCCTTCTCTCTCTCTTTTCCTTTCCTCCTCCTTTCTTCTCTCCCTCTTTCTCCAATTTGCAGGGCTGTTCTGAAACTCCATTAAAAACTTCCATTTAAAAAAAAAATTCATGTTCAAAGTGACCTTAAGACAGATTTCTGTAAACACTCAGATGAGAGAAAAATTGTTGAGTTACAGGAAATAGTCTGGCCAAATGTTACAGGGTCCCTGTTGGGGGGGTCTAAATGTTAGGGTAACCGAGGCAGGATCAGAGCAGCCATGCTGGGATGGGTCTCTCAAGGTCTTTGAAGGTCTTTGGAATTCCTGAAGGCCATCCCCCACTGCTGGAATCACCCTGAAGGAACACCCCTGCTAAGGAACTGACTCCAATCCTCCCAGACATAAGATGGCCAACTTCCCTATGGAAATGAGCTCTCCATATCAAACAAACAACTTGATCTATCTAGCCCAGGTGGGCCCAAGAGCAATTGGATTGGCCCCAATGGAGGTAACCAATGAGAAAAAGCCAGTTTTCTGGGTGAGCCTAGGTGTACAAATATGCCTGGCCCTGACAGCCATCTTTGGCGCCCTAGCCCCTCATGGCTCTCAGAGTGCCATGAGTTCTGTTTTTTGCCTGTTCCTCCTGGATTCCATGAGTTCTTTCTAGCTGCCCGCTTCTCATAAGTTCTCCAGGACATCTCCCCCTCATGGCACTCAGGGTGCCATGAGTCCATTTCAAGCTCCACAAGTTCTCTGGGCATCCCAGCCCCTCATGACACTCCATGCCTGGAGTCCATGAGTTCCAGCCTTTCTCTCTAATAAACGTTACCTTAATCCTCTACACGTGTTCTGGTTTCAATCTCGGACTCTGGAACACAAGAACATACATCATTGGGAGGCCCATTCCCAGAACGACTGTCCCAATGTGGCAGGGTTCTTGTGTTCCGGAGTCCAAGATTGAAACCACAACATCTGTAGAAACTTCTGAGATGGTGAGCCAAAAGAAATTCTGTTATCTTAAGTGGTTTTTCTCAGATATTCTCTCTCTCTCATCCCAAATATAGATGATTCTACAAGGCAATGGAACTTGTCTTTTCATAAGGCAAATATAACCAAAAAAAAAAAAAAAGGAGATATATTCTGGTTTACAAGGACTGAAAAGATAAGTCTTAATAAATACAACACATGACACTGGATTGAATCCTGACTTCAAAATACAGTTGGGGACAGTCACAGGAAGTTGCATAGTACGTAACTCTGTGATGGCAGGACCATGGGCACAAAGTTGCTCTGTTGGAGGTAATGCAAGAATGAAGGAAAAGATAAACCCCCTACAGGACTGACTCAGGTCAGGTAAACAAGCTCTGAGGGTTTTGTATCCTAACCCAGCTCTGCCCTTTTGGTTACTATAGATGAGCCAAAAATAGCTCCCCTGACAAGTCATGGAGCATGAAGAATGAGGATGTTGTAGCTTTTCCTGGCACACCAGGTACACTGCACAAACAGGTTTTACCTGAGGAAGGGAGACAGATCTGTGCCCTTAGCCAGATCCTGGTTTCGTCCAGATCCATTTTGACAGTAGCTTCGCTCTTGTCTTTTCTCTAGCTGCTGCTGTATGTTCCCCTTACAATCCTCCTCTGTTGCAGCCACTCTCCACAACTTGGGAATTATTGCCAATTTTCTTAGAAGATAATGAGGTAACATTGGTTTAGGGTGTGGGAGAAGAAAACTTTGTAGGGAATGATTTGTCCTTATAAGTGGTCAATAAAATATATAATTCTAAATACATAGAATATTTGCATTCAACAGAGCAGGACAGCATTGATGCAGGAACAGTCTTTCCTCTGTTCAAATGTCCCTTCTGGGTTACCAAATCTTACAGGATAGTCCTATCTGGGTAGCCAAATGATGCTGGACAGTCCTGCCGTGGTTGCCAAATGTTGCGGGAGAAAGTCTCGCCAAATGTCTCGCCAAATGTTCAGGGGCCAAATGTTATAGGAACGACTGTCCCAATGTTGCAGGGTTCTTGTGTTCCAGAATCCAAGATGGAAACCAGAACACGTGCAGAGGATTAAGATAGAGTTTATTAGAGGAGAGAAAGGCTGGAACTCATGGACTCCGGGCATGGAGTGCCACAAGGGACTAGAGCGCCCTGGAGAATATGCGGAGCTAGAAACGGACTCATGGCACTGAGAGTGTCATGAGGGGCTCTAGGGCAACTAAGAACTCATGGACTCCAGGGGTGGAATCCGTGAGAAGCAAGCAGCTAGAAAGAACTCATGGGACTCCAAGTGCCAGGCAGGGCTAGGGCACCAAGGTGGCTGCCAGGACCAGCATATTTGTACACCTAGGCAAACCCAGAAAACTAGCTTTTTCTCATTGGTTAGCTCCCATTGGGGCGCCACCCTGTTGCTCTTGGCCCTGTGGGCTAGAGATCAAGTTGTTTGTTGGATGTGGAGGGCTCATCTCCATAATCCTTTCATAGGGAAGTTGGCTATTTTATCCGTGGGAGGATTGGAGTCAGTTCCCAGCAGGAGTGTTCCTTCAAGGTGATTCCAGCAGTAGGGGATGGCCTTTGGGAATTCCAAAAACCTTCAAAGACCTTGAGAGACCCATCCCAGCATAGCTGCTCTAATCCTGCCTCAGCGTGACATAATATTTTTCTCAGGGATTTAAAGGGTCCCTTAGTGAAATTTCATGTGCAATTAGAACAGCACGAAATAAACGCCAAACCCAGGTAACTCCGTGAGTGAGGTCTTTCAAAGATCTGTGGGTCAAAGCTAACCTCACACAAAAACTTTTAGATAATGAAAAGATAGCATTACATTGCCCAACCTATTCATTGCCTAAGCTTGATTGCTTAAATTTCAAAAGCAAACACTAGCAAACATGGGGCAAAGCCTGGTTACAGGACCCAGAGTCTATTCAGCTTGACAATCAAGACTACCAAGATAAAATTCAAAATTAGTCTCTGTCTCAAACATCACACCTGAAGAAAAGTAGACCATCTGCTGCTATGGACTAACTGCTTGTGTCCCCCCCCCCCACTCCCATGTGTTGGAAGCTTTATATTAGGTGGGGGGGTCTTGATGTGATTAGTCTGTGTAAGATCCTGGGGTGGGGGAAACAAGATAAGATCAGGAGCTTTAGGGACAGGAGATGACTAGGCAGTAAGAAGCCCTATGCTACCAAACCTGGAGACCAAAGTTCAACCCTATGAAACCCACAGGGTGAAAGCACAGAATTGATTTTCAAAGACTCTTCTTTATTTCCACCCATATTCCACAACACACATACTCTAAATAAATAAATACATATGTTGCAGTTAGCCTGCATGGTTGCTGATAAAATCACTATAAATGACTTAAGAGAACAAGGGGTTTATTTTCTCTTAAGGTTATCAGGTTACAGTTCTCAATCCAGCTTGATAGGAGAGCTCACACCAACACCAGAGCTGAAAGAACTGGCCACACCATTCCACACCATCTCTACATAATGGCTGAGAGAGAGACGATCCTTACTTGCCAGATCAACACATCTGGCCAAGTATACACAAGGATGCCAACTTTCTCAACCAGCTCTCTGTATTTTATTCCAAGGCCTAGTCCCACCCACCATGGGTCACGCCTCTCCCATCAACTAGATAATCTGCAGGTTTGCTCTGTGCTTAACTCAACCACTAATTCTCTACAAATGTGCCCAGAGTTCCAATCCTCAACTGTTAGGTTGATACTTGTGCCTAACTATGACAACAGAAATAAATAAATAAATTAGCACTTTATAAGAACACAGAGTGGGGCTGGAGAGGTGGCTCAGGGGTTAAGCCTCTGCCTTGCAGGCAGAAGGTCCTGAGTTCGGATCCTAGACCCCATGTATAGATGCTGGGCAGAAGCGGAGCGGCCTGCGCTTCTGGTCCTGGTAGGGCGGAGCCTGTGAATCCCGGGGCAGAAGGAGGTGGAGGCGTCCATGGTGGTTCCCGAATTCGTCCATGGTTCTACACACACAGACACATGCGCGCGCGCACACACACACATACATACGCACACACACAATTGGATAAATAATTAAAAAAAAAAAAAGAACACAGAGAACTTCTATCACTTTCCTTCTCCCTCCTTCTCTTCTTTCCCTTCTAGTTTCCTCCCTTCTCCTCGCTCCATGTATATACTGAGAAAAAAAAACAAAAAACAGTGCTTGCTAGGAATTAAATTAGCTGGGACCTTGATCTTGAATTTCCATCCAGAACCCTGAGAAATAAATTTCTGGTATTTATCACCCTCAGAAGGAAGGACAATGCTGTCAGCAGTCCATTATGCTAGACCCCCTCTGAGGCGGGGTCAGCAAGGTCACAGCAAAGAACTCTGGCTCCCACTGGTTGACAAAAAGGATGGATATATAGGAGGAACGGACCAGGCAGGCCTGTATTGTCTGTATGGACCGCATGCAACTTCCCAAGCTAGAACCTGCTGCCATGCCTGGTGCTGATGTCAACCCGCCTGACTGAGAGGACCAACCCGGACAGGACAACAGCAAAAGCTCATGCTGAGACTTATGGGATGTTGGGTACACGTATAGTTAATTGTAATGAAAAACATGTTCCTTATTGAAATCAAAAGGAGCTCAATCCTCCTCTGTGTATTTTAAAATGCAGTCTCTGTTAAAATAATGACAACTGTGTGGGCTCAGCCCCATGGCTATTTGGTGGAGCATAATAGATTAGATAGATTTGGAAATACTAGGAGAATGGTTTTGTTAAGTGCCTTTACCCTCAAGCAATGGATTAGGGTCTTGAAAAAATGTCCATCCTGAAGGTGATTTCTGTTGACTAAGAGAATACATGTCTGTTTGTAGGTGCAACATTCTTTACCCTCAAATTTTCTGTATAAAAGCTGTCACAAAGTTTCAATAAAGTGGGTCCAGATTCACTCAGCCTAGAGAGTTTCTGTTCTCCATTCTGCCGAAGCCTTGACTGCCTGGTTTGGGGGAGCCCTGGTCTCGAGGCCCTGGCTCTGGCCTGCAGCAATGTAGCTCAGAGTAAGAATTAAACTGTTCTTATCTAGAGAGGATATTAACCACTGACATAGAAATCCCAGGAAACCTACAAAATAATTGCAAAAACTGATATGTGATGTGGAGAAGGTTGCAGGATAGAAGATTAGTAAATAAAAGACAAACAATTGGAAAATGAAAAATTCCAAAAATTCTGTTTAGGGTACACATAAAAGTATCTAAGTATAATTCTAACAAAAGTCCTCCAAGACTAGCATTTCTGAGCAGTATGAGGTCTGAAAGTGGAGAGAAATAGGCTAATTAGAAAATCAGCTCAAAAGGAAAGAAGAAAAAGTAAAGAAGAGAATTCAGGCCAATACAGAGACTTAGAGAAAAATATCTCTTACAATTCTACAATTTGAAGTCAGACCAATAAAATGGATGAACTATTTCAGCACTTTATCAAAGGCTGTACAAACATCAAATAAGTACAGAAAAGATGCTGAGTATCATTGGTCAAAGAAATGAAAAATCAATTCTCTCAAGATGTGTAGTGCTTGCCGTCAGGAATGAAAGCACATGAGCTGCAGGTGACGCGGCTGGCAGAAAGCTGTGAATCTCTGAGCCTTTGCCTTGAAAGCAAAAGGACCTGAGTTCAGATCCCGTGTGAAAATGCCAAACAGAAATGACGGCAGCCTGCAATTCTATACTTGAAAGACTGAGCAAAGCAACAAGGAGGTAGAAGCAATCCAGGATGACTTCTCATGTCACCCTTGTGTCTCTACAGGTACACACAGTGCCCTCTGACACACACATGCACATTAAAAAAATGCTTAAAAGAGTTGAAAATGTATCGAAAGAAAAGAAATCCCGGGGTTGATGAGATGGCTCATAGGGTAAAGTGTTGGTTGAGGACCTAAGTTCAAATCTCCAGCACCTAAATAAAAGCCAGATGTGAACTTGCAACCCCAGTGCTGGGGGGGGGGGGAGACAGGAGGGTCCTGTGACTTCAGTGGCTCTAGCTCAGCTGAAATCACAAGCTCCAACTCCAGCTCCAGATTCAGGAAGCTGCTCAAAAACCAGAGTATTATAGAGAGATACAGGTGTCAACTTGATGGTTGAGGGTTTGTGCCCTGGACACATGTCTAGAGAATTGGTAGTTAGGCCCAGAGCAAACCTGCAGGAGACTGTCTAGTGGATGGGCTGGGCCCATGATGGGTGGGACTAGTCCCTGGGGAGGTGGATAAAATGGAGGGAGATATTTGAGAAAGGGAGCATCCCTGTGTCTACTTGGCCAGATATGCTGGTCTGGCAAGTAAGGATCGTTCCTCTCTCAGCCATTATGTGAAGATGTTGTGGCCAGTTCTCTCCACCCTGGTGTTGATATGGCTCCCTGCTAAGCTGGATACACAACTGTGACCAGGAATCCTCAGAAAATAAACTTGTCGCTTAAGCTGTTTGATGGTGATTTTATCAGCAACCATGCAGGTGAACTGCAACACACAGTGAAGAGTGAATAGAGGAAGACTCCTGACACTGAACTGTCCCCTCCACATGCCCATGTGTGGGCGAGCAAACCCACATGGCATGTGCATACATCGCGCACAAGTGAAAGTGTCAAAATGGTCAATAAATGTTTGGAAAAGTGTGCAATACGATTATCAGATAAATGCCAAGTAACTCAGAAGTACATTCCTGTATACTGAATAGAGTTAAAAGTGCCAACAGTAGGTGCCCTGAGGATGGAAAGTAAGCGAAACGCTCATGCTACTGTGAGGGCACAAATATGTACATAGAGTCAAAATATGCAGCCACCGCAGAAAGCTGACTTCCTTCCTCCATCCTTTCCT
Organism: Typhlomys cinereus; assembly: GCA_023101885.1. Lineage (NCBI taxonomy): Eukaryota > Metazoa > Chordata > Mammalia > Rodentia > Platacanthomyidae > Typhlomys > Typhlomys cinereus. The sequence continues at coordinate 11,360,343 of JALPQD010000021.1, read as the reverse complement.
TCCTCCCTCCCTTCCTCTCTCCCTCCCTCCCTCCCTTCCTCTCTTCCTTCCTTCCTTCCTTCCTTCCTTCCTTCCTTCCTTCTTTCCTTCCTCTGTCTATCTATCTATCTATCTATCTATCTATCTATCTATCTATCTATCTATCTATCTATCTATCTATCTATCTATCTATGTGTGTGTGTGTACACATGCATAATGCACATGTGGAAGTCAGAAGACAACTTGAGGGAGCCAAGGTCTCTCCTTCTACCACGTGCAGTTCAAACACTAAACTTAGCTCATCGGGCTTGGCGGCAAGTGCTTTACTCACTGAGCCATCTCACCAAATGACAGACCTGAGTCGACTTGTCCAAGAGAAACGAGACCATTGTTTCCAATGGTCTTTGCAGTGTTTACAGATGCCTAAATGGCCTAGCAGCTGCTCAAAGTTCTATCCGTATGTGGAAGGATCAGCCGGAGGCTACCTGGCTGGTGGCTGAAGCCCGGGGAAGGCTAAATCAGTGATGACGCCACTTATTGCCATCGTGAGGAGCAGAACAGAACAAGCATCGTGCCGCTTGTCATTCTCCGTGGAGTCTGTCTTGAGGATTTACCTGTTCTTTTAAATTTGTTTGTACCTGCACCGACAGTCCTCACAGTGTGTCCACGCATTTGTGGACGTGCCCAGCTTCTGAGCCATCTGCTGCTGTGCGCGGGTCCCGTGAGCTCAGGTCCCCTTGCCCGGCTCCTGTGCCACCAACGCACCATTTTCATGAAGTAGCTAGTGCCACACTTCTCACATGTTCGTGCTTCTTGTTGCTGATTTTCTCATTCGGAATAGGCCCCAAGGGATTTAGGAGATGGCTCAGCAGTTAAAGCAGAGTTCAGATCTCCAGATTCCAAGTAAAATGCTGGTGGGAATGGTGGCCTCCTGTAATTCCAGACCTGGAAGGTGCAGTCTGGGAATCCCCAGAGCAAGTGGCTAGCCAGGCTAGTCCTGTTAGTGATTCAGCCTTAAAAAGAAAAAAAAAAAAGTGGAAAAAATCATCAGGAATGATTCCTGGTACCAGCCTTGGGCTTCCACACATGCATATACACGTTTATCTGAACCACACATACATATGTGTTCACACACATGCATGCATGCATATTCACATGCACACCCACACATGCATATACTCATGTACACCTGAACCTACACATGCATGCATGTCACATGCACATGCACGCATGCATATTCACATGTGCACTCACACATTCAACACAACAGATACACATGAAAATTTAACGAAAAAGTGGTCCCCAGTGGAGTGAACAAGCGCCATCCAGTGTTTCAAGAGAGTCATGATGTAATAACATATTAAATATAGCATCTTTAAAACGCATGTCTGCTTGTTTTTATTTTTTTTTATAAATTTTAGGTATGCATGTGTGTTTGTTTGTTTATGTGTATCAATCCATGATGAAAGAGTTGTCAACAGGGGCTTATAGGAACAAACCTCTTTTTCTCTTCTATTCCTTGGGAGCAGTGGCTCAGAATTGGCTAATTCTGTGTGGTGGCTTTATAGGCCTCAGCTACTGTGAATAATGAGAATCAACTGTGTATGCAATATCGACACATACCATGGATGCTATGGGCCAGACAGAAGGGGAATTCATTTCTGTTGCTTTCAAGAACCCATGAATCCAACTTATGGAAATCACAACATAGCAGTGAGGACCTCTGGTGGATACTGTGGGTACTGTGATAGGTAATCGTGGGTGTCAACCTGACCACGCCTGGCATTAACTAAGATCAGCTGTCAGACCACCTGAAGAGACGATCCAGTTCAATACATTTACAAAAAACGACCAGCCCCAGATCTGATTGGAACCTCCCAGTAGCTGACCAGATAAAAGGGACAGTACAACAGAAGGCTTGCAAGAAAGACTCTTCTTCACTTCTCGGAATCTCCAGGATGTTTGCACTGATTTAGCCTTCCTCGGGCTTCAGCCACCAGCCAGGTAACCTCGCCATGAAAGACTGTTTCTCCCTTCTGGAACAGTAAGCTAAATAAATCTCCCTTTCTCCCTTTAGTTGGGTGTTCTCTCACAGCACAGTTAAGAGTAACCATTACAAATACTCACTGGAGAAACAGCAGGACATTCTAAGTTGATTGACACGTACCACATCTGGACCTGGGAGCTAGACTTGAAGACAGGCGGTAGAACTGATTTCATTGATTAAAAACTTTTCACCCTGTAATTTTGGATTAGCTAGTTGCATTGCTCACATATAACCACATGGAGGCAGTGTTGCAGAGGTGATGGAAAACACTTGCTTAGCCACTGATTGGCGTCTCCCTTCCTGCGGGATTCTCTGTTCTACTACGTTGTTCTGAGGCAGGAGTTCAGCACAGCACCTGGGTATCCCCTCCTTGGCTCCGCTCACCCTTTCAGCTTCCTCCTCCTGTCTGAGACCCACCAACCCTCCAGCCCATCCGCAGAACTTGTCCCTTTAGTTTCCTAATCCAATCAGGATCCGTGGATCCAGAAGTAAAACTTGACAAACAGGGGAAACGATGATCCACAGGGAGGTTTAAAATGTTTCATTCTTTGCTATCTGCTGACAGAATGCAACACATCTATATGGAAGGCCTCGTGGAATTGGATTGGAGCTTACTGATTTGGAGGGGAGAGTGTATGTGTGTGTGTGTGTGTGTGTGTGTGTGTGTGTGTGTGAGAGAGAGAGAGAGAGAGAGAGAGAGAGAGAGAGAAGAGAGAGAGAGAGAGAGAGAGAGAACTTGCATGTTGTGATACACAGGTTAAAGTCGGAAGACAAGTTTCAGAGCTTCACATGGGCTTCTGGAGGCTGGAACTCAGGTCACCAGGGCTGCAAGCAGGCACCTTTCACCAGACAGAGAAGCGTCCTGGATAAAACAAGGAACAGACTTGCCTGTATGTGTGTATTTGCATATGATCTGTGAGCATTCAGCAAAGGGACATCCCAGGGTGTTCATTGGGGACGGGCTGGGAGCGAGGTGCTCAGCAATGGAAATGGACCTGCACTAAAAAGACTCATGTGACAACAGGTCTAACATTTCTAGTGTCATTTCTTTAAGCCATATATTATGAATTGTGTGTGTGTGTATGTATGTGTGTATAGAGAGAGATCATATCTACATCTATGTAAATCTATATATGTATGTAGGTATCTATCTATCATCTATCTATCATCTATTTATCATCTATCTATCTATCTATCTATCTATCTATCTATCTATCTATCTATCTATCTGAGAGTTAAGCATCCCCAACCATCCTCCTTTCCCCCTCCTGTTCCCCTAGAAGGTTTTACTTCTACTTTCTCTTCACACTTAATCGGTCCATTCGAGCATGGTAACCTTTTCATGTGTACTTTCTGTATTCCCTGAATATGCTACGCTCTGGCCCCATCAACATTGTATAAAAGATTTTCTTGCTTTTTTTCTGTATTTATATTCTTAGCCCATCTGAACCATTTTTTTTTAGTATCTGTTGTAAAGTAGGCATTTAATATAACACTTCACTTTGTTTTTAGGGAGAGGAGTTCACCATATAGCTCAAGCCGGCCTGGAGGCCAGAGGGCAGCCAGGCTGATTTTGAACTTGTGGTCCTCTTATCTCAGCCTTCTGAATGCTGGGTTCACAGAGTCCAACACCTCATCCAGCTTGAAATTTCATTTTTAGACTGGGTCTGGTGGGCCTGTAATCCTAGCCCCTGGGAAATGGAAGTAGAAGGATCAGGAGTTCAATGGCTTTCTCGCCTATATAGCAAGTACAAAGTCAGTGGGCTGCAGGAGACCCTCTCTCAAAAACAAACAAATAAAACGAAACAAAAAACAACAATAACAACAAAACCACCTAGGGTTGGGAAGATGGCTCAGGGGTTAAAACCTTTGCCTCTTAAGCAAAAAGTCTTGAGTTCAGATCCAGATTCCATACATGCTGAGCAGATATGGCAGCAGCCAGCAATACTAGCCCTGGAAGGCGGGCTTGGGAAACCCCAGAGCAAGACAATAAGGAAATAGAGCAATTCAGGATCATGATTCCCAAAGTCACCCTTGTGCCTTAGCCCTTCTTCTACACACACACACACACACACACACACACACACACACACACACACAGAAAACAAAAGCTTAAAAAATTTTTTTTGAATGAGGGGCTGGAGAGGTGGCTCAGGGGTTAAGCCTCTGCCTTGCAGGCAGAAGGTCCTGAGTTCAGATCCTTAACCCCACGTATAGATGCCCGGCAGAAGTGGGGGCGGCCTGCGTTTCTGGTCCTGGTAGGGCAGAGCCTGTGAATCTCAGGGCAGAGTAAACAAGGAGGAGGTGGAGGCGGTCCATGGTGGTTCCCGAATTCGCCCATTGTTTTACACACATACATACACACACGCAAACACACACAATTGAATAAATAAAAAAAATTTTTTTTGAATGAGTCAGTTTACTAAGAGTAACGTGTCTTAGCAGACTCTACCCCAGGGGTAAGTTCATGTGAAGGACAATTTGAAGTGCAGCTGTGAAGGAGGAAGGGGGGAGTATTAAGGGGGGAGCAGTCACCATCTCCTGACTGAGGACAGACAGCCTTGGTAGAGAAGCCAGTGACAGGCGCCTCCTGTGGATTCTTCCTGTCCCTGTCTCTTTTGTCCTGGTGGCTCCCGCTGAATCCTGCACACAGGGGTAGAAGCGTCTCCCTTTGTACTGTTTTGTCTTTTTAATGCCGGTTTCAAAGGACAGCATGCTCTTGGGGCTCTCAGAAACTGAACAGAGACTTGTTTTCTGAGCTTTAGACAGGGCCCCCCATTCCCCCCAGAGACTCTTCTTTACTGACAGCGATTCCCATCTAAGCCTGGCCTTTGAGCCTTCAGTGCCTTCCAGTCCTCAGGGTATACTTCAGGGGTTTGCAGTAGCTCTCTCATCTTCAGGAAGAAATATTGGCTAAGATTGCAACAGGTCTTTTTTTTAAATCTTAAGAAAATATCTTTGCATGTGCTTGAGCTTGTGTGTATATCAGAGGGCCCTGTGTGTCCCTATGGAGGTCCAAGGGTGACTTTGGGAATCATCCTGGATTGTTTCTACCTCCTTTTTGCTTCCCTCTGGGATTTCCCAGGCTCTGCCTACCAGGACTAAGTGCAGGTCGCTGCTGTTTCTGCCTGTGTTTTTACATGGGACTCAGGATATGAACTCAGTACTTCCTGCTTTTGAGACAGAGGCCTAACCCCTGAGCCATATCTCCAGACCAGGTTTTTTTTACTTTTAAACTTTTCATTTAAGACACAGAGAGAACACACACATGCCATGACTCACCAGTAGAGGTCAGAGTACAACTTTTTGAAGTCAGCTCTCTCCTTTCACCATGTGGACTTTCCTGGGTTCAATCTTGGGTCACCAGGTTTGTGAGCAGTCACCTTACCCACTGAGCTGTCTCGCCGGCCCCCAGTAGGTCTTCTCATGCAGGATATTTCAACCCCTTTCTTTTTTTTTTTTTAATTTTTTTATTATTATTATTTATTCAACTGTGTGTATGTGCGTGTGCGTGTGTGTGTGTGTGTGTGTGTGTGTGTGTGTGTGTGTCTGTGTCTGTGTAGAACCACGGACGAATCGGGAACCACCATGGCCGCCTCTACCTCCTTCAGCCCCGGGATTCACAGGCTCCGCCCTACCAGGACCAGAAGCACAGGCCACCCCCGCTTCCACCTGGCATCTATACGTGGGATCTGGGATCTGAACTCAGGACCTTCCGCCTGCAAAGCGGAGGCTTAACCCCTGAGCCACCTCTCCAGCCCTCAACCCCTTTCTTCTTAGACATCACTGGCATTACCACTTTGGTTCCAAGTTAAGCTCCCCCTTTGCTGATCATTTCTGTACCCTCAAGCACATTTATTTGATTCTTTGATAAGAATCATAGTAGCCTTTAAAATGAGACTTGGATTGGGCTGGAGAGATGAGTCAGGGTTAAGCCTCTGCCTCACAAGCAGAAGATCCTGAGTTCGAATCCCAGATCCCATGTAAAATTGCCAGGTAGAAATGGCGGCAGCTTGCACTTCCAGCCCTGGAAGGCAGAGCCTGGGAAACCAGAGGAAAGCAAGGAGGAGTTAGCACAACCCAGGGTGATTCTCTTGTTATCCTTAGGCTTCCACAGGCACATATAATGTCCTCTGATATACACAGACACACATGCCAAGATAGATAAACACATAAATAGATAGGTGATAGATAGATAGATAGATAGATGATAGAGATAGATGGATGGATAGCTAGAGATAGATAGATAGATAGATAGATAGATAGATAGATAGATAGAGAGATAGAGAGATAGAGAGATAGAGAGATAGAGAGATAGAGAGATAAAATAAGACTTGGGGCTAAGGAGCTAGCTCAGGAGTTGAAGGGTTTGCCTTTCAAGCAAAAGGACTTCGGTTGGGATGCCCAGATCTCACATAAAAATGTCTAGTGGAAAAGCAGTGGGCTACAATTCTGGCCCTGGAAAAACTCAGGGTCTTAAAGCCGCCTATGGCTTGCCTTCTAGAACCCGCGTGGCTAGAATGTGAGTGTGGGTCGGCTGGGCGCTGTGGCTCAGCCCGTCCTCATCTGAAGTTTTCCCGGCAGGAGAGTCACTTCTGCAGAGATGAGCAGATTGGGGTGCTCATGGATTGTTGGGCCTCGGCTCCTTACTGGCTGATGGCTGAAGACCTTCTCCAGCCCCTCTAGGCTGGTCTCTAGGGCAGCTTACAACATGGAGGTTGGTTTTCTGCAAACCAGCCAGCAAGAAAGGGAGAGAGGACCGTTCATGTCCTGAGACCACCGGAGGCCATCTCAGATGCTGCCTGCCTCTTGGGGCCATACCAGGAACAAGCTTGGTTAAACACACGTACATCTGGTGGAGAAATGCTGTGTTCATTATGAAAGAACATGTACCTCTCTAACCTCACATACCTGTTCCAGATGCTCTGCTAACATAAATAAGTCTTGTAAAATGGGTTAACAGGCTGGAGACAAAATATCGAGGCTCTAAGATTAAACTCAAGAAAACTGGGGGCTGGAGAGGTGGCTCAGGGGTTAAGCCTCCGCTTTGCAGGCGGAAGGTCCTGAGTTCGGATCCCAGATCCCACGTATAGACGCCAGGCGGAAGCGGGGGCGGCTCTGCGCTTCTGGTCCTGGTAGGGCGGAGCCTGTGAATCCCGGGGCAGAAGGAGATGGAGGCGTCCATGGTGGTTCGCGAATTCGTCCGTGGTTCTACACATACACAGACACACACACAGACATACACACACGCGCACACATACACACGCACATGCGCACAGTTGAATAAATAATAAAAAAAACTCAAGAAAACTGTTACGTAAGAAAAGCATGTACTCGTAGAGTTTCTGTTTAAGTATTCAAACTACCTGAAGAACTGGTGAGATGGGTGGGCAGGTGTTGTAGCTAGCTGCATGTTGTGGATACATTCACTACCCAACAGCTTAAGGGAACAAAGGGTTTTTATTCTCTTACAACAGTGTGGTTACAGTTCCTTATCCAGCTTGAGGGGAGAGCTTACACCAACCCCAGGGGCCCAGGGAACTGGACACGCCCTATCCACACATTCACATGACTGCTGAGAGAGGGACAATCCCTACTTGCCAGACCAGCATGTCTAGCCAAATATACCAGTTCTCTTCATTTTAGTTCACCTGCCTAGGGACTAGTCCTGCTCATCATGGGCTGAGCCTTCCCCATTAACTAGACAATCTCCAGCATGCTTGCTTGGGACTAAATAAACTACCGATTCTTTACCAATGTGCCCAGAGCTTCCAGCTTTAAATGTCCAGTGGACCCCCTGTATCTAACTATGACCATGGGCTTGCCCTGTTGGACTGATAATCAAATGCAAAGCCTACAAGGTAGGAGAGAACCAAATTCTAAAAATATTCCGTGACCCCATGTACCTGGCACATCCCCCCCCAATCAATCAATCAATCAATATCAAAAGATCCCAGCCCAGACAAAGTTTACATGAAGCAATTACTTACTTACTGCTTACAGACGCTTTAAAGTTCTTTTTTTTTTTTTGACATTAAATGTTTATTGAAAAGAAAGTAACAGACCACCCATGTACGTGATTCAAGATGAACTCATCAGGCTTTGTTCTTTGGTCTTACAAAAACTTGACTTTTTTTAAGTGATGGTTTCTCCGTTCTAGATCAGTCTGAAGTAATTGGTTCTTAAGATATTTGACTGTCCTCACCCAGCAAAAACTACTTTCAAGGTAACTAAACGTCACCACGAGAGACCTGTACAGTCACAGACACGGATCCTTTTATATTTAAGATGGGGAAGGTCTAAGCCACTTGGCAGACTCAGGGCTATCTCCTTGAGGGAGGAGTGGGAAAAAGAGGTAAAGGAAAGGACATGGCAGGGGGTGGAGGAGATTGGGGGGGACACTCTTTAGCATGGGCCGTCTCTTTTGCAATGGAGGCAGGCTGGGTGCTTCTTTCCCACAGCTTACTGCAAGGTACAACAGCCTTCCAGCCACCAGAACATCTGCTTTTCCCTCAGCCTCGGTGCATCCAGGTGATGTTTCACTGTCACCACCAGAAAGACGTCGCTACCAACAACACCTGAAATAGCACCCCTCTGGCCCTCGCCAGCCGGGTTTTGTTTTTCCTGACAGTAGCGCTGCTTTCCCAGATGCAAGCGGCAGGATTACTTTTCATTTCATCGCAGGGTCCTTTACTGAGACAAGAGCCCCAGGGACCAGGCGTAGTGGCCCGTGGCTGGAATCCATTCCTGCAAGGAGTTAAAGGTCAGCCTCAGCCACAGAGAGTCTGAAGCCAGTTAGGGCTACAGGAGACCCTGTGTCAAAAACAAAACGAAGCTATGTCCTTGAAACTCCGCCCCCTCTAGGGCTTTTTTTTTTTTTTTTTCTCACTTCCAATTTTTGCGGTGCCAAGCAAAGCAAAGACGGGAAAGGGGAGGGGGGGGAATAATTGCAGCTCGCTGCTCTAGGGTTTGGAAAGGACATTCCTATTAATGTCTATTAATACAAAAATGAATCCCATTAAAATCTGTTAAAATAGCCACCAAGTTATGACAGTTTGCTTGATTACACAAATTCATGAGCAAAAATAACGTTTACATTTTCGTATATGCAATTAATTTCTTAAAAAATCCTGGGAGACCCAGACGATCTAAGTTCCTTGGGTCTAATGTGAACTTAACACTTAAGTCCGCCCGACTTTTCTAAGGAAATTCCGCGGCGCAGCAAAACCCGAACTGGCTCAACTAGTGATTCCCCGGGAGGGGAGCTCGCTCAGCCCGCCCTCTTTAATAAAATGTATTCTTGTCGATATTGGATTGGTTGCTGCTCGCAGATCCTCTCTCCCATTGGTTGATATCCCAATCCATCACTCCCAGACCCAAGCCTTCTATTGGTCCGCCGCAGCGCTCAGTCAGGAGGAGTTTCCCAGTGACGTCAGAGTCACTTCCCACCCACATTCCGGGGGGCCTGGGCGGAGGTTTCCCAAGGGCTTTGCCTTTGGAGGCGGGACACGGAGTTGAGAACGGTTTTTGGTTGGGTCTAACAGGCGAGACGGGTTTCCGATTGGTCAGTGGTTTGGGAGGGGGCGGGGTCGCCCCTGGGTTCTGGAGCCGAGCCCTGGGGCTGGGGCTGAGGGGGGCGGGGGAGGGGGAAGAGTCTCAAAGTTTGTCTGCAGCCGGAGTGGCGGCGAGTGGGCTTCTGGCGAAGGGGGCGCGAGCAGACTTCCCGCCTGCCCTTTGGATACACATCCCGACCTCACCCCATCCACGTCCGGCCGGAGCCCAGCGCGGCTGGTGGTCCCCTCCTGTCCCCCCCACCCACCCCGGGGAGTCTCCGCTCTCCCAGGGACGGCATCGCCCGGGAGCCCTTGACCGGTCCCTGGGGGGTTCCCTGCCTAGGTGCTGCACACGCCCCGCTCGCTCGCCCGCCCCGCCGCCGCGCGCCGAGCCAAGCGGCCCTGCCGGGTCCCCTCTCCGGCCTGCAGCATCCTCGGCGCGGCGCGGCGCCCACCGCCATGGAGGTGCTGGAGAGCGGGGAGCAGAGCGTCCTGCAGTGGGACCGCAAGCTGAGCGAGCTGTCAGAGCCCGGGGAGACCGAGGCCCTGGCGTACCACACGGTGAGGACCCGGGCGGGGTGGCCTCTCCGGGGAGGGGGCGTTGTCAGCAGCTGGACACACTTGGGGACCCGGAGGCGTCGCTGGGGCAGGACCCAGGCAGCAGATTTGGGGCACAGGAATGGTTTTTCCGATCCAAGCGATCAGATGACTGTTTCCAGCTGGGGCCTTTTAAACTTTCTCAAGAGTAGTGACACTTTGTATCCCTAAGCAATTCCTCCCCTTTTCTACCTGTAACCCCAGTTCCTCTTGCTAAGGGGAGAGGCCATGTGTTTTAAGGATAAAACCACCGCCCAGTTTGCTATATTGATTTTTGTGTGCCGGCGGGAAGATTTTAAAGAAATCGAACAGGTCTATAGCATTTTCTTTCCATCTGTTTCATTTAGCAACCCCCACCCTCCTTACTTAAAGCTTTATAAGTATGTGTGTGTTGAAAAACTTTGTCCACTTTGGAAGGGAAATCGCTTTATTCTGTTGCACAGCCAAAAAAATCTGCTTCCTCCCTTTTCGTAGGAAAGATCAGCAGAATGTGGAAAATCTGAGGCAGCTGGATATATTTCCGAAAGGCTTTGGGGGAGGTGGGTCGTCTGGCCAGTTCCTCCTTCCTGCTTGTGCCTCTGTCAGAGACCGCTTTGGCAATTCAGCTGTCAGAGTCTGAATCTGAAAGTTGTCACCTTACGATGTTTTGATACTAAGCTTGCAAAAGGAAATTTTGTTTTGGGTAGTTAGAGTTGTTAAGATGGCTTTGTTCAAGGCATCTTAGAAGTTTGGAGAGAAAGAGAGAGAGAGAAAAAGAGAGAGAACTAATTAAGGAGAGGCTTGGCTGCTTTCCCTTCTGCGTGCTGTTAATGGGGTCAGTACCAAGATATTTAAAACTTTTGCGAACTGGCTCGGAAGCTCCGCCTCTTTGGCTTCACTTTGCTGACTGACTTTATTTTGGGAAAAAACGGCCGGGGCCTCGTTGCTGCTTCCACACAAGGCATTCCTGATAGCTGAGAAGGACCGATTGAAAAAAGAAGAAGAAAAAAAAAATCTCCTGTGCAAGGCCGAGAGGGAGTGATGGTTCACCCAGGGGCAAAAGCCAGATGTTGAGCGTGATTGTGAGTCTGATCCTCTGGCCTTTGCTCCCTTGAGACCGTCCCACGGAGGCCGTGGGGGCTGGCTTTGGATTGGAGCCCAAGATGTGCTTCCTGGCCTCCTCAATAAGAACCTGGAGCATGGCTTCATGGTCCTCGGTTCCAGATGTTTTGCACTGAGGAAACTGCAGCTTCAGCATGTGTGGAGACACGGCTCTTCCTTTTGTTGTTAAACATAAGGTTCTTTGACTGTGGAAATGGTTTACTCCACAGCTGCAGTGCCGCAGCCCCGGGTTTAGTGCACAGGATGGGATTCGGTGCCCAAGCACCCACATGGCTGGACTTCAGCGGTTTGCACTGTGAAGTCTCTGGCTGGGCCTGGAGATGCTCTCTCCGGTCTGGCAGAACATTCACGACTTGGCTTGGCTCTGGCTAACATCTGTATGTGCAACTTTAGGGCTACAGAGTACAATCCTCTTGCTGTGAACAGCTCAGGTTTCCCACTGTGGGAAATTAAGCAGTCATGTGGGATTATTTTTCTGCTAATCCTCTTTTTTTTTTGAAATGACTATTATGCTCTCCAGATAAGAGGCCCACTGCTGTAAAATGCTATTCCTCACTCCTGGGAGTCATTAAACTGTGTGTATATGAATCAGTGTTGACGGCGGTTTGTTCCTTTGAATTAAGGAAGGTCCTGCTGGCGATTTGAAAATAGACCCCTTTTCCATCTACTTCTTGAACTCAGCTGGGTGTCCAGATGCAGGGCTGGTTTATTATTGGGATCTGTCTGGGAAGAGTGGAGCTGGCTTCCAGCTGTATCCCCAGGTGATGAGGATCAGACAAAGTGATGGTCTGATTTTGATTATATGATTACATGGAATGATTATGCATTCATTCAAAGATATTCTTGCACTTGATTTTTATTGAATAGCTTCCGTGTATCTCAGCATTTGGGGTACATCAACGTCAAACATTCCTGACCTTGAGGAGCTTACATATTGACATATTGTGTGTGTGTGTGTGTGTGTGTGTGTGTAAGCAACATGTAATGGACACATAGAGCAACAAGCAATATAGTATGTTAGACACTGTAAGTGTTGCCCAGAAAGTAAGAGTAGAACCTTGGGCATAGGATGGAAGGTGGAGGCAGGGCAGAAGATGGGGTGGGACAGATGATCAGAACCTCAGAACAGGGTGAAGGAGGTGAGAGTAGCTGCTCAGCAGGAAAAGCCAGGGCAAAACTGGCTGCCACAAGGCGAGGCACCTCAGATAAGAACCTACAGCCACATCATCTTCTGTTTCAGATTGCTCCCTTGACCTGTCAGGAGGCCATGGGGTCGGTCCTTTGTGTTGGGTGGGTGCTTTTCGTTGGAAAGACAGGTTACTTCCAAGATGCCAGTGTCTGTTTTGGGATTGAGCCAATGAAACTTTATAAGTTGAGTGTGTCTTAGTGTGCTGGGTGTTGTAGACAGAGTGGCCAGCCTGGGGCTGGGAGTACAGACTGTGAACTGGAAAAATGGTAAGAGATGATGACAGCCATAATCTGTACTCCAGCCAGCTAAAAAGTGGGCCTCCCGTGTATCCTTGCTCTCCTGCAGCCCCCATAGGCCCCACCCTTGATGGGTGTGTGTGTGTGTGTGTGTGTGTGTGTGTGTGTGTGTGTGTGTGGTGCATGCATATGGAGGTCAGAGACAAACTTGGGTGTCATTCCTCAAGTGTCATTTGTCTTCTCTTCTTGCTTTCTTTTTTCTGTTTTGGAGACTGTGTGTACGCCAGGCTGCATGGCCCACCCGCCTCAGCTTCATTCCCCAGCACTGGGATGATAAAGCTGGTATCACTACACTTAGATTCTTTTTCTTGTTTTTCTGGTTCTAAGGATCAACCTTACTTGGGTCCTCCTGCCAAACACTTTACCGACTGAGCTATGTCCCCAACTCAACCTCAGGATCTGAAAGTTCTTAATCATTGTTGGATAGGACTTCCACATTTTCAATTTGCATGGGTTTCCCCACATGGCATTGCTAGTCCTGCTGAAAGATGTTATGTTTAGCACTTTACTAAAATTATATCCCTTCTTGCTTCATGACCCAATGAGGGAACCCTCCCCACCCCCCAGCTTGTGTGGATATGTGTACCAGAGGGCACTGGAGTGTAGTATATGCCCATAGAAGCCCAAGGGTGACTTCAGGAATCATCCTGGATTGTTCTTCCCCCTCTTATTTATTTGCTCTGGGGTTTCCCAGGCTCTGCCTTTCAGGACTGGAATTTCAGGCCACAGTGATTTCCACTCCACTTAACATAGGATCTGATCCTTTTATTGTAGGAGTTACTCTGGAATAGTCTTTCTGACACCAATTAGGGTGGAAGAGAGGAATTTAATTCACCAGTGGTCTAGAACTGAGATTACTCTCCAAGGACTTCAGCCCCAAGTTCAGTGTGCACTTCCATTTTATACTGGAGCAGGGTGGAGTGAGCGAAGTAGGACTTTCCAGAAGCAGAAGCAAAGGTTGCCAAAGGTCAGCGGGGCAGGCTGAGTGCAGACAGCTACCACCTGAAATGTCCTTACTTGACTGTCTTTGGGATTTCAGTAATTTTCCATCTAAACTTACATTTAGCAATAACATTTAGCAGTTAACATTTTTCTACCTCCCTTTTGCTTGAGAGGCAAAGGCTTTCACAACTGAGCCCATTTATTAGTTTATGAATGTCTCCCCCCCACTGCATCTTATTAGTTTCATTTTTTGTGTAAGACAACGGAGGCTTGATGCTTGATTTGGGCCCTACAGATAATTCGTAATCCTTAAATAGGATTCAGATCCAGGTCTGCCTGACTCCAAAGCTTGAGTCTTTGGCCCTGTAGTTGAAGCATCCTAACTTAAAGAGAGGAATGTGATTAAGAGATGGGAGAGAATGACAGGGGTGTGAACCCCCCCCCCCATATTTAGTGGTGGGTGACAGTGTCAGCCAGCAAGTCATCTTTGTGTGATTAGGCTCATGGCTTTAAGCAGGGGTTTAGCCACCCGCATGCTCGATTGCTAATGCTCTGTTAGCAAACTGGTCACACACTTGGTTTCAAAAATAGGGAATGTTCAATTCCCCTAAGGCGACGATTTTATAATGTCTCTCAGATGCTTCCTGTGAACTGCCCGGAGCAAGAATTTTGTCATTTATTTAGTTATGGAAGACTTCTTGGTCCCCAAGGCCCAAGACTGAGAGGAGACAAGTTTAAAGTTTGCAAAATAATGAAACATGAGTAGGACTTGCTGCATAGATCTTGAATTACTAAGGCTATAGGATTCCTCCTCTGGCTTAAAACAGTTTTCTGGACAGGAGGGTAGCTCCTGAGGCTCCAGGTTTTATAACATTCACTGAAAATAAAAATTGTGAGATGATGAGATGCCATTTTAACCTAGTGGATAGTTCTTTGATGAAACCGGTTCAGACTGGATCAAGACTAATGTGTTCAGAAAAGATGGCTGATATCGAGGGATCATCTCTTAGGACTGGGTGTCACTGTGAGAAAATTTCCCTCTCCCCTTCCACACATATGCCAGGATGTTGGACGTTGATAACCCTCATGTAACATCTGTACAAGTCATGTTCTCTGTGGACTTTTGCAATTTCTAAATAAAAACAATCTGTCATTTTTACTAATTTGCATGTGCACCAGTTATGTCCGGAGGGATGGTGTAGAAATAGCTGTTTGTAGAAAAGGATTTGGAGTCTGGGATACAGTTGAACTTTGTACCATACAGTACCGCTCAATTTTTTTCCCCCTTGATATGTTTAGAAAATGAAGAATTGGAGCTGTGTAGCATATGCAGGTCATCCTGATACCTGGAGGCTGAGGTCAGGGATCCACAAGTTCATGGTCAGGGTGGGCTGTTCCCAGATCTCCAGGTTAGCGTGTGCCTCATAGTGAGAACCTGCGATAAAAAACAAAACAGAACCAAACCAAACCAAAGCCCAAACCCCAACAAAACACAAAAGCAAGAAAACCAGAAAAGAAAAAGAAGAATTAAAAATTAAGAGATTAAAGATGAGTAAATTGGATTATAAAAATGGACTCATCTACAACTAGACCAGAAGTTATTTTCACCTGCGGATCCTAATAGGATCTGTGCAACATGAACACCCAGCTACTTTGCTGGTGGCCTTGCTTAGGACTATGGGAAGCAGGAATGCATGGTGGAAAGGGATTCTGGGGGAGGAGGGGGAATCTGACAGTGGGTTGGTACCTGATAAACTCTGCCATCTTGGCATCTTTGTCTTTCCTGTCTACCATCTTACATTTCTGTCCTATCTAGAAAATAAGGTGTTTTTTTTTAAGCAATTTGTGCAATAGTAATATCCACTTTAAATAAAAAGTTTAGAGTAGGAAACGGTCTTTGCAGACAGACCATCACAGATGAAGCCAGTTGTTTGTGACGTGGTTTGAAAGTTCCACTGCTCAGAATTTCTGTCTGGTCAGTTCCTGAAGTGAAGTGGCCGGTCCCAGGCAGTGATGGGTGGGCAGTTAAGTCACCCTGCCTAGCGTCTGGCTTCCTTCTCCCATTCACACTGCTGGAGGCTCATCCCACAGATGAGGGGCTTCCTCTTCCTGTGGCAGATCTAGACACTGACACGGTTCCAAAGAGATATCAAGGCTTTTGGTTTGGCTCCTCTCCCGTGGTTGGCCTCTGGCCAGATTTAAGTGGGGGCGTCTGATTTCTCATTGGTTGAGAATGTCATGATTGGTGGTCATCTGACCTCCACCAGCAGAACAAGTGTTAGGGTTCTAGCAGGACACAGAGTTGTGATGTGTCCTTTGTCCTGGAGGCTCTTGTTTGACCTGCCTATGTCCAAACCCCTTCGTCTCTTCCTCCTTTCCTCAACCCCCAAGTTAATTGCTGTGATATCTTCTTTCCAATTCCTCCTCTTCAAGTTTTGCTTGCGGGAAGGATTTGATATATATACACTAAAAAATATTCATATTTGTAAGGCTTAACATAGTAACCCCCATAGGCATTGATGTTTAGCCAGGATTATTTTATGGCAAAAGGATGAACTTAATGGGAAGAGGGCCTCTCTACAGCTCTGTTATTCTGTCCACGTGACCCTTACACCAAAACCTTCTGTGCTCACATGTTGCTGCTTTATGTATGAGCTAAGGATTTCAAACGCGTTTGTATGTATCTTTAACTCATTAGTTTGTTTCTCAAAGTGTTCTGATGGTGGTAACATGGGTCAGGAGAAGGCAAAAATGGACACAGTCCCAGAAGATTGGAAGGCACAGCAGTGTCTTTCAAATATTTTATTTATTTATTTGGAGAAAGTTGCACACATGAGTGTCGTGGCGCACAGGTGAAGGACATAAGACCACTTTAAGAAGTCAATTCTGGAAATCGAGCTTAGGTCATGAGGTTTTCAAGCAGGTACCTGAACTATCTCACTGGCCCAAGGACAATTCTATGTTTCCCCTTCTATGTGAAAGCCCTTTGAGTTACTACAGTCTGGGAGAAGCAAGGAGCCCCGATGTGATTTTGTCTTACAGGAGAAGGGAGGGGTTGAATCATCAGTCCTTGCAGCTACAGTATCCAAAATGGATGGAGACTGACAAGTAAAAATAAATGATCATGTCATGTTACATGGAGCTTAGAGACCAGCTCCTTGTTGGGATGACACACTGGTTTCTCTCTTGCCCCAGGATCCTGGTTCCAGCCTTCTGTGTTGAAACCTGGAGATGTAGTGGGTGTGGGTGCTATGTTCAGGGTGACACTCTTCAGAGGAAGAGGAGTGCCCCTTTCTTTCTTCTGTCACTGTATCGGGATGGAAGAAACTTCCCTTAGAACCCCTTGGCTGAATTAGAAGTTCATTGTTAAGGGTTAGATCCTAGCACCACTTCTACACTAAGGAGGGTAGGGCTGATAGGAGCGGTTTAGAGCTTTTACGTGGAAGAGATTAGATACTCAGACTTGACCTTCAGTCCAATGGTCCAGTTGATGGTCCTTTGCTTGGTCGAAAGGCATGTCCAATTGATCAATAAAGGCATGCTCCAAAGGTGGGCTGGCAACTAGAAAATGTTTTTAAAATCTGTGAAATTAACCTTGGGAACAAAAGAACGAACCCCAATACTACATGCTACCTGTGAAGTTCTAAGGATATGATCTTGCTGTGTTGCTAGTGCCCCGTGCCAGGAAGACTGGAGTGTCAGGAAGAGCCTGGGGGATGGGGATGTGCTGCTAGGCACAGAGTGGCTGAAGCCTGTTTTGCTTTGGGGAATCTGAGACCCAAGAGGTAAAGAAATTTGCTGAGCCAGAAGCCAAGTGTCTTGAGAACCCGGTGACGTGACTTGATCTTTTCTTCGCTTGGGCTGCCGTCAAGTGCGAGATGCCCAGTGATCCGTGATAGGCTCTTGGTTCAGAGCCATCTTGAAAATGGACAAACTGGGTGTCCCTGGCTTCGTTTGTTAACTTACGTAAACTCTGGATTCTCGTGCATACAGGAATCTCCTCTGAGACTGACTTTCATGGTATCTGTGTCTCTCTTTGTTTTCTTTAGAGAAGAGGAGAAGGGGATGGGTGGGTCTTTGATCCGGGTCCACTTGGAGCTGAGGATCACTGATGTTCTGGTGACCAGGCATATTACTTGGATCTTTTCTATAGCAGAGGCATCTACCCCGTCCCCTATGTCCAAGACGTGCCACTCTTGGGGTCTGATGTCATTCAGGAAGTGGAGGGCCCTGTAATTATTCCTTCTCATGCATCTGCGTTCCTTTCTACCCGGCTTCTCTCTTCTGTAAACACAGGTTTCTGCCTTCGACACGTGCTTGCTGTCTGCGCCTCCTCGCGCGCACCTCTCTTGATAGCCAGGTTTTCTATCCAGGCCCCTGCGTGCTGACTCCTGTGGCTGTCTGCGGGTCCTCTTTCCTCTCTCGAGTCCTCTCAGTCCTGTGGCACATGCAGTCACCTTGTAACGCTGTCCCTCTCCTCCTCTCCCCTCCTTCCCGTCTTGGTTATGTAGCCCAGGCTGGCCTTGAGTCACTTGGTACTTCAGGTTGGGCTCAAATTCAACTTTCTTTCTTCCTCAGCCTGCACAGTGCACTGGGGCTGTAAGTGAGCTTCAGTGTCCGCGATGCTCTGGGGACTTGGTTTCTCCTCACTGCCTGTTGGTTACATACGAGCCTGTGGCCCCCGGCTTGTTCCCTCTGTGTGTCTGCCCCGCCACCTCTGCCAGTGTCACTGCAGGTTCACTACATGGGTTGTATGTGGACCGAGAATGGGGGGAATCTTTGGAGTCTGACCCAAGATTCTTCAGAGTCTAGTCCGGCAACCCTGAATGGTCTTGGTATTTGCTGTGACCAAGAAGAGCTGGGGATACTTTGATCCCTGTTATCATTGCATCCCGTTTATCTCAGGGAATGCGGGGTGACTCAGCTGTTCAGCAGTGTTAGGCTCGCAGGTTCATTCCTGGAACACAGCTGCTTCTCCGTTCAGGGTCAACCCCACCCGCCAGAGGTAGCCTCCTGTGTTTTGCCTAGACTGCTGCTTACATTCTGGCTAAGGGGAAGCCCTTCGTGGAATTCCAGCAAAGGGAGCGGGTGTAGTGGCACGTCTCCTTTTGCGACTGTTTGTAGATCAGTGGGACAGCCAGATGTGGCCTCTTAGCTCATGATCTTCCCATGACTGTGCTCGAGTGTATAGTACTCAGTTGCTTGTTAACTCACCTGTTTGGGTAACTGAAACATTGGAGTGTAGAAACTCATCAGAGGGCACGTTGTTCATATCCAGTGGGCAGCCAGGTTACTACTGTATTTGGGAGCTGAAGTCACTTGTGCACTTCATATCCTGGGCTCCTGTTATTGAAAGTTGTCCTATTTGGTTTGATTTGGTTTTTATGTTTTACTTACTTGAGAGAGAGATAAATATAGAAAAAAGATATAGCAAGACACCCACACAGAATGAGAGAGAGAGAGAGAGAGAGAGAACTATAGCATATGTATGTGGAGGTCAGAAGACAACTTTCAGAAACTGATTCTCTCCTACCATGTCGGTTGTGGGCATCAAACACATGTTGCGAGGTCACCTTTACCCGCCAAATCAAGCTGATGCTCCCCTTTTCTTTTTTTGTTTTTAATTTTTTTATTATTATTATTACTTATTCAACTGTGCGTATGTGCGTATATGCGCGTGCATGTGTGTGTATGTGTGTGTGTGTGTGTGTGTAACCACGGACGAATTCGTGAACCACCACGGACGCCTCCACCTCCTTCTGCCCCAGGATTCACAGGCTCCGCCCTACCAGGACCAGAAGCGCAGGACCTCCCCCCCCCCCCCCCCCCCGCTTCTGCCCGGCGTCTATACGTGGGATCTGGGATCCGAACTCAGAACCTTCCGCCTGCAAAGCACAGGCTTAACCCCTGAGCCACCTCTCCAGCCCCCCCCCTTTTCTTTCTCGAGACATGATTTCACTCTGTAGTCCAGGCTGGTCTGAAACTCACCATGTAGTCAACATTGACCTTCAAGTCTTGTCCACCCACCCACCTCTGCTTCCCAAGTACTGGACTCCTATGTGGGAGCCCCCACACCCAGACTAGGACTATTTAGTGGCATAAGGAAACCTATTACTTTACATGCTAGCCTAACAATAGAAAGTTTCTATAGCAAACCTTAATTAAAGGGATTTATTTAAAATAATGACAACATTCATCCAGTTGTATACTTCGTTTGGACAGCCCAATTGGCAGGGGTAGTTGTGGCTTTTGTTTTGAAATAGGGTCTCCCAGGCCTCAAACTCATCTTCCTCTTGCCTGGGGCCTCCCTCCTTGGTGTGTTGGGATAACAGACCTGAGCCACCACGCCTGGCTAGCTTTGCACTTTACAGTTCAAAATCTGCTTTCCAATTTAAAAGCTTGCTTCAGTACAAGCTAGACAAAACAAAAAGTGGAAAAACAGACAGACAGGAAACATTTTTTTTCACATTAAAAAAGTCTTTTCAGACCTGGCAAATAGAAAGAGTCTGGGGAAAAAAAAAAAATTACAGTTTCCCAGTTTCTGTCTGAGTGGAAAATCCGGGTTTTGAATGTTTCGTGTCTTGGAAATATTGGAATAGTTTTTGTGGAGAGGGAAATTCCTTGTGAAGCTGGCAGGATTCACATACACAGGGCAACTCTTTGTCTGTCTCTGTCTCTCTGTCTCGTGTGTGTGTGTGTGTGTGGTGTGTATGTGTGTGTGTGTGTGTGTGTGTGTGTGTGTGTGTGTAGCCTCTCTGTCTCTCTATCTCTCTGTCTCTCTGTCTCTCTGTCTCTCTCTCTCTCTCTCCTGTGTGGTGTGTGTGTGTGTGTGTGTGTGTAGCAAAGGGACCATGCGTGCCTGTGGAGACCCAAGGGTGACTTGGGAATCATCCTGGATTGCAGTACCTCCTTTTTGTTTTGCTCTGGAGGCCTTCTAGGGCCAGACTTGCAAACCAGCACCATTTCAGCTCGGCATTTTTTAAGTAGAATCTGGAGATCTGAACTCAGGTCCTTTTGCTTGTGAGCCAGCATTCCAGCCCAGCGATGCTTGTAGACAGCTCAGCCCTCTGGCGAGGGCCTACCAGAGCTGTTCTCTCTCACAGTCCAGTTGTGCTAACAGAAACCCACTCTCAGCCTTGGAGAGGCTCAATGGCTGACTCCGTCCTTCGTTGCTTCCTGGCAGCACATCCTGGGGAAGCATCCCTCTCAGTGGGTTCTTCCTTTGAGTTCAGGAACTTTCCAAAATTCGTTTTCTTTTTAAAGCCTGTGCACGTCTGTACATCTGTAGGTGGATATCCATTCTTGGACTTGAGGCGCTCTGAGTAAGAGCCGGAAGGAAGATAAGTCAGCAGGGCATTGAGTTGCAGGTTGCTAACTTGTTTGTTTTTTCACATGGAAGATGAGCTGACACATAAGAAGGGGAGGAAGAATTGTGAAAGCTCTCCACAGAGCAAGGGACATTGGCAGTGGGCGCTGAAGTATAAACAGGAGTTCTCCACCAGATTAGCAGTATGTAATAAGTCACAGTTGGTTCTGGAATCCCAAGTAGTTTATTTCAGACCTCAAACTTGAGATCCTTCTTACCCCCCCCCCCAATCTCCCAGTTATGCGCCCTTCCACCCACTCCTCTTTTCTATCCCCAAGTACCTTTTATGTAGTTTAAGAGAAGGGGCTCAAGGGGGATGCCGAGAAGTGTATATTCTTTTGGCCAGCAGGAGGATGGGAGACTTTTAATTAGAGAAACGGAGAAGTGGAGGTGACTTCAGAACCGGTAGACAGTGGTCAGAAGAGCCAGGCTGGAGGGCAGAGCAAGGCTGTCAGGATGACCCACCCACTGCTCATGTGCTGCAGAGACGAGTCTGAAGCGAAGCCAGAGGTTGGAGGCCAGATTTGGAGCTTGGTGGCTGTAGGGAGAGGGCAGGATAGGGGGGACTTCCTGTTCTCTGTTCCCCAAGTTGGCCAGTTGAGGTGACAGCCACCTAGAAGGGAAATAGTTGGGGAGCCAATGGGTTTGGTGGGAGAAGGTAAAAAATGCAATTTCAGACACAGTGACTGATGCTTGTGGAATTATTCAGGGGTGACGTCTGAAAAAGCCTTTGGGGATAGTGCGTCTGGGTGTTGAGAAAGAGGTCTGGATCAGAGGTTTAGATTTGAGGGGCTACGAGTCTGATGGTGAGACAGGGAAGCTGGGATTCCATAGACAATAGACCAGACAGGCCAGAGGAAGGTGGGGGGAGGGAGAGTGGGGCTGGAGGATGGATAGTTGCAAAGTTAAAAAAAAAAAGTGGATTTTTATCTTGGGAGCCATAGGAGGAGAGAGACCCTTGGGAGTGGTCACGTGCCCTCTTTAGCTGACCACCAGCAGGTGACCACTAAGCATGGATTTGCCTACCTGTCTAGGGCTGTAGCTTTATCCCTAAAGCCCCACCTGTTCTCTGGTGGCAAAACTCATGTGCAAGGCGTGTGGTGCTCTGTCCAGGAAGGCCTGTGCCTGATCCTGAGTGTAGATCAGGACCAATGGATGATCTGTGTAATAGAGCATAGAATCCTTTCTTAGAAAGGGTAATGTCGACCCTCAAAACTGACAGTGCCCCCAGCAGCTTCGTGGTTTTGTAAGTGTCCTCTCTGTATTCTCCTGTCCATGTTGAGTTCGTGTGTCTGCTGGCTGTCTTTGTAGTCTGCAAGAAGCACTTCCTCCATGTATCTCCACGTGTGGGAGGGGAAAGAGACGAGCCAGGTCCTAGACTTTGTGGTAGGTAAACAGACACCCACAGAATGTACCTTTGCTGGATTTGCCAAGTGGCTACAATGGACCCGTTTCACTTCTTTACTTCTGGATCCTCCACTGAGAAATGGATGGTGCCACCCATGCCAAGCACGAGTCTGATGCCCAGGCATCAACAGCGTGCAGATGGTAGAGAAAAGAAGCCAGGCGTAGTGGGGCTGGGCTCTCAGGAAGTGGAGGCAGGGGGATTCAGGAGTTCAAGACCAGTCGGAGCTATTTAAGGAGCTGAAAACTCACAAGGCAACTGAAAGAATGTGACGAGCGTGTAGCGCAGGGCAGAGGGCTGCCAGCCTGAAAAAAAAAAAAAAAAAAAAGAAAGAAAAAGACCAAGAAAGAAATAGAAGAAAACAGAGATAACCAAAACCCAGAACAAAACAGATCAGCCCCAGTTTTGTAGTTTTGTGTGAAACGCAAGGCCAAGGTGAGGTTCGATGGCTTTGCACTTTGTCAACCTGCCTTGACACACTGAAGAGCTTGACTGTGGCTGCAAAGGGAACCTGAAGGCCCAGGCTCACAGAAGGGCTGTGGCGGCCTGCGCCGCGCCCCGCAGCCCCCTGCAGAACCTGCCCTCCTCTCAGCGACACGCAGCCAAGGATGCTCCTTTCACGTCCAGGGTTCTCCCGGGGACACAAGGACCAGGACAGGACGGGGAGAAGCTCTTCCTCTGGGCCTGAGGCCCCACCCCTGGGGGCTGCAGACCAAGGAAAATGTCTGCTTCTGTCCAGAGCACCCAGAAGGTTTCCTGGGGGGAGCTGGCATTGTGTGGCACAAGGCGGGTGGGCGAGTTTCTGAGGTCTGCCCAGGACACACACGACTCTTTTCCTCCATGGTTGCTGGAATCACACCTAAGCCTTACTCACGCTGGGCAAGCCCTCTGCCCTGCAGCTACATGTCACATTCTTTCAGTTGCCTTGTGAGTTTGAAGCATTTATGGAAAAACTTCTTCTAAAAACATTTTAAAAGCAGCTATAGGCGGCTAGAAAAGTGAACAAGAAAGTCACAGCAGGGGGTGGGAGTGGGGACACTGCCGATCAGCTCCCCACTCCCAGCCTTGTGGAGCTGAGACACAGTCTGCATACCTCCGACAGGAAGCTCCTTAGATTGCGGGTGTAATTCTTCCAACTGAACATAACCGCTATGAACAAATCTCGGTGTGTTTCAGTCACTGCTGGCCCCCCAACTTCCAGAATGGCATAAGGCACGTTGTACTCTCCAGTTCCATGCGTGGCCATTGCACGGGGAAAGGCATGGCGAATCTGGACTCCCAACCTGGTTCTGGCTCCCGAAACTCTTGAGTGTCTTTTAAAGACCATTTTACAAGGCTGGGGTGACGTCAGTCTGCTGTTGTGCCCACTGCCAGCCATGAGTCAGGGTGGATTGAGTTCCTTTCCTCTGTTTTTCCTCTCCATCAATGTCAGACAGACCTAGGGAGAAAACCTTGGCTGAATTGTGAACTTATGGGGGGAGGAAAGCAATAAATCCATGATGAGAACAGGGTCTGTGTATAGCATTGTGGCCCAGGTGCAAGAAGACGCTTAGGCAATGAAGAAACCAGATGTTCCTTGGTCCTCTACCCCATCTTCCACTCCAGGCCTGGTATCGATTTGCATGACTGAACTCACTCCTTGATCTTTCATGCACCTGCTTCTGAGGAACTGAAATCTCCCTGAGCTTTGGTGGGGGAGGGTCGGTGGCAGGTGTTTGCGTTCTTCAAGTTCTACCCGTCTGCCATCCCCCACAAAATATCCTAGTACTGTTCGTGGTGTGCAAGTCAGAGTATAGGCACCAATCTAACACTCAAAGTCTGAGCGCTGTGTACATTTGTGAGGAGTTAGTACTTGAGTCGAGCCCTTGAACAAGCCCGCAGGAGATTTTCTGATGGATGTGGGAAGATCCATCCAATAGTGGATGGGACTGCCCCTTGGGCTGGTGGATAAGATGCAGAAAGCTGGTTCCGTGTGTTAGCATTCTTGGTGGTGGTCTGGTTGGCAAGTGAGATGCACCCTCTCTTAGCCAATCTTTGTGGATATGAAGTGTTCAGTTCCCTCGGCTCCTGGGCTTGGTATGTGCTCTCCTGCCAAACTGGATTTAGGAACTATAACCAAGAATTGTGAAGAAAACACAATCGCCCCTAAATCATTTGGATATGAATTTATCTGCTCTGCGGAGGCAAACTGCGACACATGAGATCACCAGCCTTGCTTTTCTTGCTAATGTAAACAGTTCATTGAGGCCCGGGCAGGGATCCCTTATGTTGAGAGCACGGAGGGAATGGAGTCAGATTGGGACCACAGCCCATGGCCCCGAGAAGCTGGGGTGGGCTCTCCATCTTGTGATGTCCCCGTGCTCGGTCGGGGCTTCCCAGCGGTACTGTTGAAAATGTTCAATAATAATAGCACACGCCTGAGCCCCCAGGAGTCAGAAGCAAGAAGATTCCCTGAAAGTTCGAAGCCCACCCAGGGTTACATAGCAAGACCCTGACTTGAAAACAACAGAAGCAACAAAAAGTTCAAAGAATTCACATTCATCTCCTGAGGGGCTCTGAAGTGGTCCCTGCCCCTTCCTTTTATCTGCACGGGTCGGAATGTATCGTCCTGGTCACGGAGACTCTTCTCCATAGGGGCTCACCAGTTTGGCTGTTTCATCAGCGCTTTTGGGAAGAAGTTGCTAGAAATCTGTACTTAAGTCTCCATCTCCCTGGGAGTTAATGGTTTTTGTTTTGGGCCAAAGTATCATTGCTGATCGCCGGCTTGACTGTGGAAACGCCAGTCCTGAGCTCCATAGCCAGCCGGTTGTGACCAGTTACCCAACAGTTCTCTATTGAGCTACGTTTCAGCAACTCCTTTTACCGTTTTGGGAGACTTTGTGATGTCTCTGGTCTTTCATGAAATGCATTCACTTTGCGTGGCGACATTTGTTCTGTGATATCTGCCAACTGAAGGGAAAGTACTCTGGTAGGTAGATTTTTTTTTCTTCCTTATCTTTATTGGCTGTTTGAGACATTCACACAAGCCAATTTGCTTTTAGAAACCAATAAACCAAACCAAACAACAAAACAACTATCACAGTAAAGAAAAGAGCAAAAGTTTAAAAAAATCACTTGCCTCAAAATCACAGTAACTCGAGCCCAAAGCAAGGACCCTTCAGCTAGGCTGCCAGGACTGCTGTAAGTGGTTGCCCAAGGCCACTGGGGTCTTGGACTTTCCTACACATTCATTCTGTCTTCTTGAACTCGTGGTCCTCAAGACTGCAAGCTGGTGCTTTGCCTCCAGTCTAGATCAGTCTCCCTGGTGGAAGAGAGTGGAAGGGTGAAGCAGCAAGGCCCAGGTGAGAAAAGCCGAGGTCCCCCTCCCCCAGGCCTTCAGCAGAATCCCTCTTGCATTTCTTGGCTACCTCTAACAAGAAAGGCCGGGGAAGGTCTTTGCTCAAATTGAGTTCCTTCCTCCCAGGAATGGAATTGATCTGAGTGACAGTAAGTTGGAGGAGAGACAAGGTGGACATTTTGTGGACCAAGCGGCTGTGTCTGCCATGCCACAGGGTTACGTGTATCTATCTAGTGTGTGTAAGAGAGTGTGTGTGTGTCAGAGGGCACTCACTGTTTTTCCCTGTGGGGGACCAAGGGTGACTTCAGGAATCATCCTGGATGGCTACTACCTCCTTTTTGCTTACCTCCTTTTAGCTTCACTGTAGGATTGATTTCCCAGGCTCTGCCACCAGGACTAGAAGTGCTGGCATTTTTTTATGTGGGACCTGGGATCTGAACTCAAGACCTTCTGCTTGCAGAGGCAGAATCTTAACCCCTGAGCCATGCTTTTCACATGCCTGAGCTCTCACATCCTGATCTGTTAACTTTGGCTGGAATGGGTGTGGTCTTTGTGGCCCCTTCCACCAGCGAGTGGTAGAGAGCAGGCCTGTGTGTGTGTGTGTGTGTGTGTGTGTGTGTGTGTGTGTGTGTGTGAATCAAAAGGCCTATTATGCTTTCTCAGGAAAAGCAGCAGGCCAACCATAATTATGGGGCCGTCTCTGAGTGTAGGATCTGGATTCCAACCTTCTGGAATGATCACAAAAACTGCAGAAGACTCAGCCCTGCCCTTTGGGAGTGCAAGCTAGGAGGCCCCTGCAGCGAAGGTGGTAGGGAGAGAGGGATGGGAGCCAGAAGGAAAGTTTGTGTCATCTGGGTAGCCAGGCGGGGATGGTGGCCTGGGAGAGGCGGGTTGGCTTGGGGCAGAGGCGTCTGTAAAGGCCTGCTGTAGGATGTGTGTGAAAACCCTGCTGTTAAGATTCAGTAGCTTTGGCATGTTGGACAGTGTCTAACGAGCCCAAAGCCTGCTGCGTTTCCTCCGGAAAGACCATTTGAGTCTGTGCTTGAAGAGAATGTGGTGACCAAATTCATCGGCAAATGGTGACGACTCTCTACCGTCAGGTTGCTATTCACCTCCTCCTTTCCTTGCCTGTAGTTCAGTCTGTGGACCTGACATTCCCCCCTAGGGGTGCAGCCCACCTCTGCAGACCTGGACCCATTTGTTGTGGGAGGTTGTTTTTCAGTCTCACACTGGGGTGGCTGAGACAAGCACAGAGGTTGCAGTATTTCTGAAACGCCTCTGCCCTGCTGTAGTTTGGGTGAACTGTGTTGACCCCGAGAGTATCTGACTGTGTTTGGGGGTCCATCTGCTGTAATAATGTCTCGGATCAAATGACGGTCCTCTTGGGATCCTGGAGGCTGGGGAGGCCGGGACCAAGGTGCCAACCAGTTTCAGAGCTGTAGGCTGCCACCTCTTCGTCGTGTCTCCACATGATAAGGAGAAGGTGACCTCTCTTCCTTTTCACTGTGCTTCTTATAAAGCTGTTAATCCCACCAGGACAGATGACCTCATTTCACCCCCAAATTACCTCCCACTGGCAGCATCTGCAAATGCCATCATCCTGGAGGGCAAGAGCTTCAGACCAGGGATTTAGAGAGGGGCCCAGTGTGGTCCCTACCCCCTGGGACTCACTGTGGCCAGCCAGTGACTCATGGTAGAGACTAGAGCAGGGTGCTTTCTACTGAAGCAGCCTGTGGAAGTTGAGGATGTATAGGGTGTGGTTCTGAAACCAGATGTCTGAGTTCCAACAGGATCAGAAGTCTCTGGAAGTGCTGCTATTTGGGATATTGTATATTACATTAGTCAGGGTTCTCCAGAGGAACTAACTGATAGAATGGATGCATTAAAAGGGGACTTGTATACACAGACACACACACACACACACACACACACACACACACACACATACGCGCGCGCGCACATACACACGCACATGCGCACAGTTGAATAAATAATAATAATAATAAAAGAAATGAAAAATTTAAAAAAAAAAAAAAGGGGACTTGTAGATTGGCTTATGAGAGCAGTCTAGGTAATCCAGCAATGGCTGCGGGTGGATAGCTGCTCCGTTCTCAGCCTTCCTGGTCTGGTGCCGGAGCCTGAGGATTCCTGGACAGCCACTGGTCGTCAGTGAGCATTGGAGGGCAGAAGATGCTGGGTTCTAATGTCCGAGATGAGAGGTGGCAGTAATGGGAACCAATGGGGCAGATGAGCATGCTGGCATCCCTCCATGTGAGGGCAAGCAGGGAAAGGTCTTTGCCACTGAGCCTGGTGACCTGAGTTGGTCTCAGAGCCCACATGGTTGAAGCAAGCTGACCTCTGACCCCCACGCTCATGTATACACACTCTTCACACCTCCTCCCCTCCCCAGGATAGGCGGATAAATAAGTAAATAAATACATAAATAAATCTTAAAACGCATCTCACAGTGTTCTCAAGATTTTGACTCAGAGAAGACAGAACTGAAAGTGATGAAGCTGCCTCTGGCCACGACCTCCCTGAGCTAAATTTTTGCTCCCACAGCTGTTTATCTCCCCCGCCCCCCTACCCAGGCTGCCTGATCTACTCTTAGGCTCACCAATTTAGAGGGTATAGGGGTGACTGGAGGCTGATTTTTTCCCTCCTCCTCTACTTCCTGCTTCTCTCACCTGGCTAATCCTTTTCTACACCCACTTTGAATTTCATTTGCCCTCCGATTGTAGGTTTCTTTTAAGCCAACTAAATCCTTTGAAGACCTAGCAGACAGGAATGCAGTTGGGAGACTGGGTCTTCCTGAGGATACAGTCACTCCTGACTCCCCCTCCCCCCATTCCGTTGTCCTTGTCCTGGCTGGCCCCTGTCTCCTCCTTCCGGTCTTCTCTTTGTGTCCCTTTATCTCCCTTTTCTTCCTCCTACTTGTGTCTTTTCCTTCTCAGTTCTCACCTCGCTGCTGTTTCCAGCAACCTGGAACCCTGGATTGTCCGTAGATTCACTGCTTAAGACCCAGCGTCCACAGCAGGATGTGTCCTGAGGAATGCAAATCCTCATGGTCTCTTGGGAGCTGGGAGTTGAGAATTTCTCTCTGGCATATGGAGCCTGAACGGTTTGCTTTGGGAATGTGTGAAGTAGCGAACGCCAGCAGGAACGACATTGTGGACAATGAGGGGCCCACCAGCTGGAGCAGGAGTCGGGAAGAGAAGAGCCAGTTGCTCTGGGAGCTTGCTGAGAGATCCGGTGGGTTGCTTCGTGTCTCTCCCACTCTGCCCCCTTGAAGCCCTGAGCCCACAGCCCCACCTTCTTTTCATCGAAACTAAGAAATCCCCATTGTGTATTTTGAGAACTTGCCTTGCAGGTTGGAGACCTGTGAAACCAAGTTGCAATTATTGACAGAGATCTGTGAAGCTTGGGGCAAGCCTTGGACCCCCAACTTCTCTCCTTCCCTTCCTTTTGCTTCAGTCGTATCATCCAAGCCTTAGGGTGCACCCCATGAGTGGGAACCTTCTCCCCTCGGGCTTCATCTTGGCTGACTCCAACCTTACTGGAGTTATGAAACTCCTGTTCAGCACATCCGGGCCTTCCACAGCAACGGTTCTTGCTGCCTGATGCTCCCTGGGGGTCTCAGAGACGTTGCCGTACATCCAAGCCCCAGATTCTGCTTGGCGGGGTTCTAGGCTGAGGCCAGGACAGTGGGACTTTCCAAATCTTTCCCAGGCAATTACAGCATAAAAACAAGGTTGAGAACTACCAGACCTGGAGCTCTGCTCATCAGACTGATCCCCAGATGGACGCCATCCGCCTCATCTACAGGTCTATCATCCGTGCAGGGCCTCAGCCCGAGATCAGCAGATTCCCCCAGAATCCCTGCATATGTTATATTTGAGAACCCCTGACTGAGTCCCCTGAGTGTCCTGCCGTCCCCAAGAAGTGACTTCTTGGGCCCTCAGCCCTCTGTAGTACAGCGAGTACTGAGGCCACTTGAAGTTAGATGGAGCCCAATAAACTGATTTGTACCCCAGGATCCTGTTCTTGAGGTCAGGTCAACCATATATGTGCACTGGATTCCCGGACCTACTATCCTAACTGCTTGTACCCTTACCCGTTAAAAACCCTCCGGGTGTTACAAAGTCAAGGGTCTGGTCAATGTTCTTGTTTACAAGTGAGGGGCCGGCAAGAGTGTAACCTGTGCTTTTCTTTCTTTCACATGCATGTACACATGCATGTATGTATGTATACATGAGTGTAAGGGAGGGCACTTGTGTGTGTGTGACTGCGGAGGCCCAAGGATGACATTAGGAATCATCCTGGATTGCTTTCCTTCCTTACTGCTTTGCTTGGGGGGAAGGAGTGGGGTGGGGTCCCAGGCTCCACCTTCCAGGGTAGAATTGCATGTCACTGCCTTTCTTTCCCCTTGGTGTTTTTACGTGGGATCTGGGAATAAGGTCCTTTGCTGACGAGATCCCGAGCCGTCGCCCCAGCCTGAAATAGCTGTATCTTGCTGAGACCAGAGTCACAGAATGACTCGGCCTGGTCGTGCTCCAGTTTCAAAGAGGATCTGCTGGTCCTGCTTCACTGGTGGGAACAGTCAGTATCCTGCTAGTAACCAGACTGGTGGGGGAGGGGCACCTGGATCCTGGGGAGTATTGAGCTGGGGAGTCTCTTCGCTCATGCTCATTAGCGAATACCTGCTGTGGTATGTCTGTAACATCAAAAAAAAAAAAAAAGTCCTTTTCTCTCTTCCAGACTGGATGAAAAACAAGTATTTTCTGAAGTGCAAAAATCTGAGAGGCCCCTTGAAAGGAGAGTCTTGGGAGTAGGGGGAGGCCAAGCTCAGTCAGAGAAGAGCTGTGCTGGAGGAGGTATCTGTAGGAAGCTAGAGGGAGGGAGAAGACGGGCAGGTTGTTTCTGTGGTCGGCTGTCAGCTCTGACACACCTTAGCTATTTTCTCTCTGGATTATTTCCTTTAGCTTGAGTTTCCTGCTTCCACCTTCCAGGTCAGGATGGGGTCATCCTTTACTAAGCTAAGTTAACTAACTCTACTAAGCTGACTAAGTAACTAACTCTACTAAGCTAAGTAATGAGTCCACAGCCAAGTCAGGCTGTTGGTTCAAACTGTCAAAAAGCTTGGGGGTGACTCAGGGGTTAAAGCTTTGCCTCACATGGCATAGATGAATTATTTGGGAGAACTAAAAGTATACACAAAGCTCAATTTCATTAAATTTCTTTAAATGGAGTGTAGAGTTCTTTAACTAGCCCTGGGACTAGATATTTACTCATGAGCTCTGTTTAACTAGTCCTTGGATTGGATATTAGCGTGGCAGAGATCTTGAACTAGTCCTTAGATTGGATCTTTACTCGTGAGCACTTAATAATCAATTAATCTATCTTGGGCTAGTCCTTAAATTAGATCTTAACTCTTGAGCACTCTTGGGCTAGTTCTTAGATTGGATATCTAGTCATTGGAGATAAGTTCTCACTCTGTAGTCTAGGCTGACCTGAAACTCACCGTGTAGCCCAGGCCAACCTTGAACACAACACAGTCCTCCTGCCTTGGCTTCCCAAGTGTTAAGGTTACAGAGATGCGCTCTTGCACACAGCTATCTATTTATACAAAGCACTGCAATGTAGCATGTGATGAATTAATCTATCAGTGAACAGACTGGTGACAGGTAAGAGCAACGAGATGTCGTTGTAGCTCTTAGGTGATAGACACACCGTGTCATTATAACATTCTTTCAGTTGTGCTGTGGTATACATTTTTTTCTTTTTTAAGATTTTAGTGTGTGTGTGTGTGTGTGTGTGTGTGTGTGTGTGTGTGTGTGTGAGAGAGAGAGAGCACTGTGTATCCCTATGGAGGATCAAGGACCAAGGGTGACTATGGGAATCATCTAGGATTGCTTCTACCTCCTTTTTGCTTTGCTCTAGGATTTCCTAGGCTCCACCCACCAGAGCCGGAAGTACAAGCTCCCTTTCTACCTAGCATCTTTTTTTTACTTGGGACCTGGAAACCCCTGAGTCATCTCTCCAGCCTCATTTTTTTTTTTCTAGTGGGAATACTAAGGAAAAACAAACAACAAACAAACCACATCTCTCCAGAGAAGTGTATTGTACAGCTGGACTTGAAGATCTTTGGACTCATGGTGACAGAGTGACTGGTGCAAGAGAGGCTATTATGTGGTGCTTTCCTCTAAGCAAACACGGCCATCTTTGTCTGGGATGGTCAAGATTGCCCCTGGCACTGCTTCAGAGACAGAGGTGGGTAGAGAAAGGCCTTAGACTCTCACCAGGGGCTCTGGTCTCCTTTGAAGCACCTGGCCATTAGTATATGATCAGTGCCGTAATTTCACGTGTCCTCCAGGCTTTGAGGTCTGGAGGGACCCTGGGGTGTACAGTCTGAGGACAACTAATTGGAGGGGAAGCAGCCATAGGGTAGCCATCAGCCACGCTGGGTCCTCCCTGATTCTGTAAATAAGCCCCCAAATCTCATTGGTTCGTCAAATCGGAGCATGGCATAATTGTTACTTGGTCATTCGTGGAATTCCTGTTCCTCTGGGGTGGACTGACGGTCAGGTGATGTCTCCCCTGAAAAAGTGTTCACCCAACAGATGCTTAAGGGAGGAGCTGGGACCCGTGTCCCTAAAGATTGAGGGCTGAGATGCGTGGGAGAGAAACCACATGAGGCCTGAGGGGCGGGGGGCAGTAGGTCTGAGCATAGGCCCGGTGCCTGGGAGGCGAGATGGGCTGGGGGTAGCAACCTGGCAAGACCCTGGACAGGAAGTGGATAAGAACAGACTCTTGGCTCATCACACGTTTCCGTGGAACCAAAGCTGGATCAATCCGAGTTTCGAATGCTATTGATTGATCCACAGAGACAAGAGGCTTTGGGAGATGCCGCTGCTTTGTGGGGAGTGATGGCAGGAAGGTTTGGACCTCGCAAGGGGAACTAGAAGCGCGGGGGCAGGAGGACCACCGAGTGGCCGGCTGGCCTGGTCTCCCCCTCAGTGTACTTCATGGTGCTGGGCAGAATGATTCAGGACTTCGCTGTGAGGTGAGGTGCTTTCAGCTCCAGCAGATGACTACGACTTACAACGTTTTCCTAAGACACAAACAAGAGTCCTGTGATGCAACGCTCCACGGCCCTTTCCCTGTGCTGCGGCGGGACATCGACACCCCTTGTCCTTGTCTCCTGAGTTGTACACCGGCTTCTTCCAGCTTCCCGGCGCCCCTCCCTGGCTTCTGCTTTGCAGACTGCAGAAGCAAAGGCCCCTCTGTGTGGCCTGGGAGGCGGGGGGAGCCAGTGACAAAGGCCCTTTAAGGGATGGAGGCAGGCCAGAGTGTTGCAGATGTGAGGTTATAGTGTGTCAGCCCGGCCCAGGGGGCCGAGCTATACAGCTAGCTAGCTTGTGGCAGAGGCCTAAGTATGGGGTTCACTTGTGGTTCTGGAAAAGAACCCCTCCCCCTTGCTGCTGCCCTGAAGCTTTCAGCCCCTTCCTGGCGCCTCCTGAGCTCTCAGGGAGCTCAGACAGAATGTCCTGGATTAAATCCTTGTTGAGCTCATACAAGGAACCGCCTTATGGAGCTCGACCTGCAGCCTTATCAGTGTCCCCATGGGCAAAACACAGAGAAATCTTCATGGCGGGGGCCTTTACAGCTTACACAGCACATTCACTCACATTATCACCTCTGCATCACCTAGCTCACACAGACCTTCTAGAAGGTCTGAGTACCTCCACTAGTACCTCCAGGATGGCTGATCATCTCTTCACTGACAGCCTCCTGGGTGTAGTCTCACTTTCCTTATCTATCATCTGTCTGATAGGTGACTGTGATTACCTCCTTAGCCTGGGTCTCCACAGGGTCCAACGGTCTAGTTGTTTGTCCCTGCACTGGGCTGTGTAGAAGTTCCCCAATAAAATCCAAGTTTATATTTAAGATACATCTCTCTCTCTCTCTCTCTCTCTCTCTCGACCTCTTTCTCTTTCTTCCCCCCCAGGGCTTTGCCCCAGATTGAGCTGCTCTGTGAGTGCTGAAGTCATCCACCCACACACATACGTCATCCCTGACGTCCCTTCCTGTGGCCTTCCCACCTGGATGAGATTCCAGCCACTGCTTTCCTTCTTGTCACCTCATCAAGATAAAGCAGCCGTGGTTTCTACGGAATAGAGCCGGTCCTTTGCGCTTGTCTCCTTCCTGTCGCCCCCAGACTTATAACACAGCTTTTCGAAACATAGATTTGATTATGTCACTTTCATTTCTTAAGCCCTGCGATGGTTGTTATGTGGCTGTTATGATATAAACAGGACACCCAAGAAGGCCACGCTCCCTCCGGGCTCCCTCTCTAGTAGCTTTCCCTGGGCCATCTGCTCTGGATGTCAGAGGGTCCGCACGCACCTCCGCTGGGTCCTGAACACTCGGCCCCCCCTTCCCTCTGCTCAGCTAACTGCCCGAAACGAGCCCTTTGCATCCGTCAAGCACCAGCAAGCCCTACGCTTAGAGATGGGGCTTCCTTTATTTCAGAAAGGTTATTTTATCACGTTGGATTTCCAGTTCCCTCTTTCCACCAACCATTTCTCTCCCATTAGCACCAACCAAGCAGGTGCTTTTCGTTAGACACCTGCAGTGCCCTGCTCTCAGAGGTATTTATCAAATGAACCAAAGTAGGCAAGTCAAATGGATTTGTCTATCTATCTATCATCTATCTATCTATCTATCTATTATCTATCTATCTATCATCTATCTCTATTTATCTATTTTTGCATGTGTTTTATTCTCTTAGTGTTTCATACATAAATATAGTGAATTTATGATCCGTGCACACGGATTAGTCCTCAATCCCATCCTCCTTCCTTCCCCGTTACGGCCCTTTCTTCCCCTGCCGGTCTCCCTTGTATTTTCCTGTGTTTTTTTTGCATGGGTGGCCCACAGGGGTTTCATCTTATTTCCTTTGATGTCATGCGCCTGAGCACTTGGATCATGTGTCCGTGGGTGTGCCATTGAGGAAAGCATCCCCTCCCCACTTCCCCTCGCCCCCAATCTGGATGTACCCTCAGCAATCTCCCAGGGAGGTGTGGAACCTCTTGAGTTCTTTCCCCTTTCACGGTGAAAAGCGTCAATGGGACAAGTCTTGTTTGGGGTTTCAACCTGAATGTAAAGCCGAGAAACTTGGTTTCGTTGGGAGACAGCTGCTGTCTTCCTAGTCAAAACCATGACGCCCCATCAGAAGCCAGTCTCTGGGGGCTGTGGGCAGGTGCCGTGGAAACATACATAGCTGCCATGAATTCAGGGGTGCAGCAGCCCTGTCCTGTCTGGAACATGATGTCTGGGTGCACCTCTGTCCCCCTCAGGGACAATCTTACTGTTCCCTCTTCTTCAGTGTTCCCTGAGCCTTGGGGTGGGTGGGATGGGGGATGGCATAGATGGCCTGTTTAGGGCTGTGCAATCCACGGTCACTTATTTTTGCACTCTGGCCCGCTGTGATTTTCTGTAATGAACGCTTACCATCGCAGAAGGAAGCTTCCAGTGGAGTGCTGAGTCTGACCTATTCTTTGGACTCCAGCATGGCTCCCTTTGCTGTGATCTGATTTATTGTGGGTGAGCTTCCTCGAGCCCCGCTGAGACACTCACCTCTCCCCGTGCTGCACGAAGAGAGTCGGCACCGGAGGACTGTCTAGGGATCAGTGCTGCCGCTCACCTCTCCGGAGCCACATTTCCTGCAGGAGGCAAACCAGCCAAAAAGGAGTCCGTAGGACTCAAACCATCCTTACTTCAGGGAGTTCAAATCATTTTAGCTTACAACTAGCCAAGTTGTTTACATTTCTGGGGCTGGGATTGAAGAGAGAAGAGAGAGCGAGAGCGAGAGCGAGAGAGAGAGAGAGAGAGAGAGAGAGAGAGTCTTCTTTCTACTTCATAGTCAATCCATAGTTTTTATTGGTGACATACTATTCATTGCCTGTGCTTCGCATCTGATTGCTGTCATGTTTGCCTGTTTTCCATGTGTTGCACTTTCCCATAAGTTGGCTTCGTTTTTAATTAATCCTTTGGAAAGTGAACCAAGCGGAAATTTGCGCTAGAATATCTGCATATCCTGTGGTGTTCTGAGAACCTGGGATAAGGTGGTTTACAGAGGGGGATTATGATTCCTGGAGAAGGATGTGAACTCTGCCTTGACTGTTTCCCCCCCCCCACTAAGTCCCACATAGTAGGTATATGACTCACTGTTTTTTTTTTCTAACACAACCCAAACTCTTTTTTTACTGAGAATTTTCATTTTCCATTTACAAACAAAATGGATTTATGTCTTTGACCAGACCCAGCCCTCTCCTCTTTCACCTTCCCCATCTATATACCCTCTTTTCCCACTCTTCCCTCCCCTCTTCCACCCTGCTGTGTCCCCCCCCCCCACTTTGCTTGTGTGTATCACAGACAGCCCACTCTTAGGCTCAGTGTACACATTAATGTCTGTGCAGCTAGGCACCGGGTTCATGCTGATGTTGGAAGCAAATCATCCTCCGGGTGTTTTAGAAGCTAGATGTGTGGGTGTCCCAGCGCCTCACCTTGAAATCTGCAGCACTGAACTCACTGGGGTAGGGGTGTGTGTACGTGTGTGTGGTGTTAGGGGTTCTCCTGAGTACTGGGGGGGACAGCCAAGGGAGACAGCTCTCCTTAGCACAAGGCCCATGCTGTTGGTCCCAGACATTCTTTCTTGCTGCGAGATACAAAAGTAGTGTTTAACGGCTGCTGGCCCCGCGCCCACCCTCCAGCCCGTGGAATGTGCTCTGTCTGAGCCTCGCTCCCAGCCGCTGGGCTCTGACTGTGGGGAAGGCGGAGCTGCTCTCTAGACCCTGCGCTCCTGCCACAAGGAGGAATCTGTTTCCAAGACCGGATTTCAATCTAAGCCTCGCCCCTCATTCCATGGGGCGCCCCACTCCTAGATGGAGCCTGGGCGTTCTTTTCTTCCCTTGTGTAAAGTGGAGAAGCTTCATGGGGTTGGGAGGCCGCCGCTGTCTTCCTAATCAAACACATGGTGTCTCTCCCCATCAGTACCAGTTTCTGGGGCTTTCGGCGCATGCTGTGTTTCTGAAATGATTTCTCAGTGTTTCACATAGGAGGAGAAAAGAAAAAGCTCTCTCAAAGCAATTGGCTTGTTGGGGATCCTGCTTGGCTGAGTGAACTAGGGGTTCACTTGCGGAGTCTATCCTTTCTCATGTCGGTAAAAGTAATCGAGCAGGATTTAGAGCTTATTTATTTATTTATCTGAGTGAGGGTGGGAGAGCACAGGCGCGAGTGTAGGTCAGAGGATATCATTTGGAAGTCAGTTCTTTCCTGCACTGTGTGGGCCACGGATCATGCTCAGACCACCAGATCAGCACACGGTCCGTCAGCCACTGAGGCCAACAGTTTGTGAATTATCTCATGTCACCTTGGCAATCAGCCTGCACTTTTTTCTGCACTGATTTGCCACTGTTATTTAGCAAATCCATGTTCACAACTTCCCTGTGCTTCCCAAAATGTCCTTTATAGGTGCTTTCTTTCTTCGACTTAATATACTAAGCTCAAATGTTGTTTCCATCATTTCTTTCTTTTCTTTTCTTTCTTTTTTTTTGCATAGGTGTGCATATCTGTGCGCAAGAAGGCACGTGAGGTCCAAGAGTGATATCAGTGATCATCTTGAATTGCTTTACATCCTTATTACTTTGTTCTGGGGTTCCCAGGCTCTGCCTTCCAGGGCTAGAATTGTAGGCCTCCACCACATCAGTCCAGCCTTTTTTTTTTTTTTTTTAATGTGGGATCTGGGATCTGAACCCAGGTCCTTTTGGTTTCAGGCATAAGCTTGAACCCTAAGACATCTCCACAGTCCCTTTTCTGCCTTATTTCTTCCTCCTCTTTTCTCTGACCTCTCACTCCTGTTAGCCTTCTGTGTGGCATCTGTGCTCTTACAAGACCAAGAGAACGTAACTCATCAGCTCTAGTCCGTGGTGAGACATCTGCATGGGAGGGCAGGAAGGCGTGGGGTGTATAAGACAGGTAGAAGTGGTCCCATAGTAGACTAGAAAGAACATGGATTTTAACATCAGGTAAACAGGCTACAATAGCAAGTCTTCATTGACTGGTTTGGGTTATGTGATCTCAGGAAAGATTTTTGCCTGCTGCATTTCAATGTTCATCCTCAGCGGAAGAGCAATTCTGACTTTGCAGTGTCTCATTGAAGATGATGAGGGAAAAGTGCATGGTAGAGCAGAGATCCTGGCACACAGAGAACCGGGCACACAGAGAATGGGCACGCAGCTGGTGCTCAGCAGTCGGTGACCTTTACATATTCAAAACTTGTCCAGCCAGGGGAGTGTCCGGGGGATGGCTAAGGGTTCACTTGGGTGGCCACCATGCGATGACCTTCGATGGAGGCCTGAGTGCCGCTGAGTAGGAGGGAAACGGGCAAAGCAGGAGCCAGGGTGAAAAGCAGAGGCTGAAGCAAACCTGTCATCGGAAGCGTGGGGCTCAGCATCTGGGGGGGAATCAAAGCCCCAGAGACACTGGGTTTTATAAAGGGCCAAGGGTGACTGGTTGCTGAGTCCTCTGGGGCCTTTCATGTTTGGGTTCATGTTAGGAAGGAACTGCTGGGGAAGCAGAGAGATGGAGGGGAGAAAGAATGAGAGAAAAAAAGAGAATGAGGTCCAGAGAGCCAGAGAGCAGAGAAAGAAAGGCAGACAGACAAACAGAGACAGAGAGAACTCCCTCTGATCTCTTCTTACGAGGGCACTAATCCATCAAGAAGCAGATCCTTACCTTTGTGATCTCATCTCAACCTCAGACACTTCAAAATACCATCACATAGAGGGTGAAAGCTTCATCCAAAGAGAGATGCAAACATGGGGCTAGAGAGGTGGCTCAGGGGTTAAGCCTTTGCCTTGCAAACCAAAGGACCTGAGTTCAGACCCCAGATCCCACATACAAATGTCAGACGGAAATGGCATCGGCTTATACTAATGGCCCTGGAAAGTGGAGCCTGGAAACCCCATAGCAAAGCAATAAGGAGGTAGAGCAATCAAGAATGATTCTGAAGTCACCCTTGAAACTCCACAGGCACACACATTCATGTGTTCTCTGTCTTACACACACACACACACACACACACACACACACCACATCAACTAAAGTCCTGATTCTAGGAAAATCATCTTTCAGCAGACTTCCTCTATTATTTGCTAATGAAATTACATTAACTTGCATGTTAAAATCTTCCCTCATGCCCACTAAGCATTATGTCATGGTCCCATTCAAATGGTAAATGCTTTCGTAGACCCTTGGCTGTGTGGATAAGGGAAAGGAATCTGCTCTGACTGGCAGGCAGATGTCCCCTGTTTGTGTCATGATGGGCTGCGCTTCACCATTGTTCATGCCTCTACTGTACACACCCACACGCATCGACATCCAGTCCACGGGCCCTCCTTCCCTGCACCCTTCCTTCACAGTAGAAAATCCAGAGAGAAACACATATTGAGGTGAACCGTGGTGAATGTGCACGGTTGACGTTTCTTCTTTCTTTCCTTCATATGCTTTACTATTTCTTATTCTAGACACGTGAACCTGAGACAAAATATGTTATTGTTTGTTCTCTGTAAAACTTCCCAGTTGAACTTATGGTAGCCCCAAAGTGAAGCTTTCTCTTCCCCCTCTTCAATGCAGTCCATTGTTCTCAGCTTTCCCTCTCCTCACTGAACCTCTGCTAGAATCAACATGTGCTTCTTGCATATCCACATTCAACACCGCTCCTGTCCGGGCCCCCAGGATGCTAAGGATTTCCAGAGCTTGTTTTTGTTTTTACTTGCTTTCAGAAAAAGTATCGCCTTACCATCCTGGCTTAGTAGAACATAATAGTCTCTTTTTTTTTGTATAAAGATATTTAAGCAAACTGTATAATCAAAACAGCAGATAATACATTCTGTGAACTATGTCATATCTACCTCAAAAAGATGGGCTGGGGAGAGGGCGCAGAGCTTAAAGTCTTTGCTTTGCAAACAAAAGGACCTGAGTTCAGATTCCCAGATCTCACATACAAATGCCAGGCAGATATGGCAATGGCTTGCAAGTGCAGCAGAGCCTGGAAACCCCAGAGCAAAGCAATACGGAGGAAGAGCAATCCAGGATAATTCTGATGTCACCCTTGGGCTTCTGCAGGCACACATACTCAAATGCTCTCTTGTACACGCACAAACATATGTACAGAGACACAAAGAGAAACAATAACTTAAGAATATGCAGCCAGGTCACTCTTCCTACCTTGTGGATGAATCCATGACCTTTAACCTTAATGCTTCTTTTCTCTGGTCTATTTCATACTCAGCTCCAGTGGCAACTATGAGAACGTAGGAGACAAATTCTTGGGCCATGCCACAGACTGCAGGGGTGAGACACAGCGTGTATGTTTTGACAAACGCCATGTGCCTCTGATGTACCCCCAAGGTTAAGATTTTCGTGTGCCCGCTTAGATAGATCCCCCCATGGGGCCCATGTTTTCAGAAATAATTGCATTTCCACTCGCTTGTTCCTCTTTAGAGGTCAAATCATTTGGAGTTGATTGAGAGATCTAACCCTCATCTCGGCTGTTGACTCACTTCCCATGAGAGATTGTGACTGTGTCACAGCTACGCAGATACCGTGTGTGTTGTCTTGGGAACCTGAGGCCTCTTGGGTCCTGTCCCTTCTCTAAGACCACTTAGTCAGCACTCTCGGAGCCCAGGCTTCTCTGAAAAGGTGATGTCAAGGAATATTCCAGAAGAACCACCAGCTGTGGTTCATTGTATCTGAACTCTAAAAATCTTTTTTTTTTTTTTTCTTTTAAGCAGTGACACATCAGGATTTCAGATGGAAGTTCCAAAGCCTCAAACTACAGGGATTTTTTACCATTGATTTGATTGAATTATTCTAGATGACATTTTTAAAAGCCCGGATTAGGAAAATTTCCTGTACTTTTGACTTTGATTTTTCATTTTATAACAAGTGCATTTGTGTGCGTTTCAGCTGTGCTTTGTGTTTGAAAGACAGATTAGATTTGCTTATTGGAACATTGTCAGCTATCTGGGGAAGGAGTGGTGTTGGGAGTTGCAGTCTCACCCTTTGGTTTGAATCAAGTTGACCTGAGGGTGGCTGCATTTAGAGCACCCGGAGCGTTTTCATTATCTTGCTCATTTTCCTTGCTGGTTCCTCTCTGAGACAGAACTAGACTTACAGTCACTGCTGCTTTATGAGTCTGTGTGATATGATGATAAGGGCAGAGCTGAAAGAGTTGGGAAGCCGTGTTTCCTGAAAATTAAATATCTGTTTTCCTTTTATATCCCCTCAGCTCCTCTCCCATCCCTTGGTGAGGGGGTGCAAAGGCACAGTGTTACCAGCCTCTTTCTGAAGGGCTGGTGTTTGGGGGTGACTTAAACTTCACGGATCATATGAAGTCGTAGCCTCA
This sequence comes from Typhlomys cinereus, assembly GCA_023101885.1. Lineage (NCBI taxonomy): Eukaryota > Metazoa > Chordata > Mammalia > Rodentia > Platacanthomyidae > Typhlomys > Typhlomys cinereus. The sequence goes on along the minus strand of JALPQD010000021.1, from coordinate 11,319,059 downwards.
GGTGCTTTATCCTGTGCTGATGTCAGAAAAGGGTGAGCAGGCTGGAGAACACTCCCCCTAATGCATGACCGCCTGTCTATGCTGGCTGCAGGAGACTGCTGGATTACCAGGGGGTTTCTTCAACATTTCAGTTTCAAGGGTAAGGGGAACTATTCGGACCTCATGGGAAGGTATTTTTGCTGTGATGACTTCTTCCTTTGATGTTATCATCCTTTGTGTGTGTTTGTGTGTATTTGTGTGTGTGTGTGTGTGTGTGTGTGAGTGAGAGAGAGACAGAGAGAGCGCACTTACGTGGCAGTTATAGAACAACTTTTAGAAGTTTCTCTTCTTCCACCATGTGGACTTTGGGGATCAAACTCAGATTTTCAGCCTCAAACAGGTATGTGGAATACTGCCCAGAGTCAGTACTATACAAAATGAAGTTTAAAAGAAAGGTAATGACCATTTCTACTTTAAGATTATAAAAATAAATCCAGGGATCAAGGAGATAACTCAGTGAAGCTCTTGCCTTTGATTATGAGGCCCTCAAGTTCTCTTCCCCAGAACATAAAATAAATAGATAATGAAAATGGGTAGGATGGGGTGCATTTATAGTCATACACATGTGAGTTAGAGACAAGTAGCTCCCTGGACCTTGCTGGCCAATCAGTTTAGCCCAATTGTTGAGTTCAGGATTCAGGAAGAGTTTCTGTCTCAAAAAAATAAGGCGTGAAAGAGACTAAGGAAGACATCCAGAATTGTCCTCTTGTCAATGTAAACACACACACACACACACACACACACACACACACACACAGAGTTCAAATAAACCAAGCAAGTCAAGAGGATCAGGGAGAAATTAGGTCAATTTCATTGTCAGAGATTTTAATACAAATATGACCCATGAAGGGCGAAGTCCAAAGAAAGTTTAAATTCAATCCATTGGAACAAAGATACATGAACCACAGAGACATGGCAATGACACCAGAGATTGACATGGGAAACTGAGCTCAGCACACATGCTGATGCTTCTGGAAGATAGAAAGATGGACACTCACCTTAGAGGGCGGTGAAGCGATATGGGGTGTTAGAAACCACAGCAACAGTAGAAACCTCAAGGGTGAGTAGGCTTCTGACTTAGGAAAAGCAAGAGCTTGATATCTACAACACGACCACCCTTACAGGTGATCCTTTAACAGGACTTTCGTAGGCCAGGAGATAGCCCAGGGGATGAGGTACTTGTTTGCAAACCTGGCTCTCTGAGTTTGATTCCTGGAGGCCCACATGGTGGAAGGGGAGAGACTTCTGAAAGTTGTCCTCTGACCTCCACTTGTGTACCATGGTATGCATGTATTCTCTTTTTCTTTCTTTCTCTCTCTCTTTCTCTCTCATCTGCCCTGATCTCTGTATGTGCATGTGTAGATATTTTTGCATCCGTGTGTAGTCATTTTTGCATTCGTATGTAGTCACAGTCTTTTAAGTTTGCATACTCATGGAAAGTCTTGTAAGCACGGTGCTTATGCTATTCCTCAGAGCCAGTATTATGTAATGTAAAATTCATTAACGGTGTAACCAGAGAGCTGGTCTCTTCGGCTCCATCTCTGGCGCATTCAAACCTCATGACCCCAGCATCGTTAACCTACATCTCAGTTTCTTGTTTATATAAATTGGTGAGAATTCACAAACTAGTTCACATTATACTTTCTTACTGGGTGCTCAAAAGTGCCGGTGAAATCTCTCCATCGGCCAAACCTCCTGGGATTCACTAGTGCTTCATCTGAGGATTATGATGGGAATGTGGAGTCCTAAGAGCTATAAAAATCAGGTAAAGAGAATATGGAGGAGCAGATACTGCAGTATGCATCTTTGTTGCTGTGAGAGACGATACTCATCTACAATTTAAGGAACAAAGGGAGATTTATTTGGCTGTGATTCCAGAGAGATAGAGTCCATTGTGGTGGGAATTGCATATCAGAAGGACCTGGTGGGAGGCAGAAGTGGGAGGCTGATTCAGGTCAACACAGCCACCCTCCTGAAGGCCCGAGGGAGCAGGACCACAAAGCAGTTTTCTCACATCCTCATGCATGTTGTGCACATGGGCATTCCCCCCTCCCACGTGATAAACATGTATGTTAAAAAACATGAATTCATTTTGATTGGCAATCTTAGTAGGATTTAGGTAGGGATGACTAGCTATCAGTTAGGGAGATAGAAGAGAATGGGGAAGGTTGGACCATGGACTTCTTATCACCCAACCCACCACCCTGGCTTGTTCAGACAGCGACTCAGCTTCCAGAAGAAAGGCTGAAATATCAAGGACTTGGGTGGCCGCTTTCAGAAGTTACCCAGTATTACTCTTTCATCACATCCTGGGGGCTCAAAGTAATGCGAAACACTATCCCAAGACTGGGGGGATAGTTAGTTCACCAATTAAAATATTCCCCCAATAAACAAGAGGACTTTATTTCCAACTCCCAGAACCCACATAAATGTCTGGTGGGTATGGAGATATTTCAGTTTCAGAAGGCAGAGGGAAGTGATCCCCAAAGCAAACTGGCTGTCGACACCGGCTGTCCCGTCCAGCCATGAGTTTGACTGAGACACCTTGACTCAAAGAATAGCGGAACATCATCTTAGGATGTTTTTACTCCTTCTGTAGCCCTCATTGACAAATCAACTCTGGTGCCTTGGATTCTGTAGGTTTTGTTTTGGTTTGGTTTTCCTTAAGGCCTCTGTAGTATCTTCCACTTATTTTTGTTTTATATCTTCGTCTCATGGTCTGGATCTTAAATGTTGCTCTTGTGCAAAAAGTTTTGTTGCCTTTAGCATTTTGGCGTTTAGCCCAAAAAAGATACGGCAAAGTTGGGAAGTGATAGGAATGGATGGGAGGTAGAGCCTAGTGTCTGGGGGTATTGAGGACCTAGCCCCTCTCTTTTCCAGCTGCCACAAGCTGAATGGTTCTCTCTGCCACATGCCTCCCCAAAGATACCCCAGACCTGAAAGCAACAGGGCTAAGAAGTCATGGACCAAAACCTCTGAGACTGTGAGGCAAAAGAAATCCTCTCTCTCTTCTGAGTTGGTGACCACAGGTGTTTGGTCCTAGCAGCCGCAAGCTGGCTAGTGTGCTCGGCATTCTGAGGACCTCCAAGAGACCTTGCGTTCTCCTGTCCCTTCAGCAGTGGCATCCCCGATTGGTAAAGTTCTCGTGCCAGAGAGCGGGCTCTGCCCCTGCTGACCTTCCCTGGATTTTCCTCCTGGCACATTGCGCCTCTCTGGCTCAGAGCAATGGCCAGGCAGAGAGACGGACTGTGAGCCCAGCGGCCTTGCTGGAAGCTGCCAGCCGCCTCTGGCTCGAGAGCAGATTGTTCTTTGCCCTGGCATGAGCTGATGGGCTGCTCCCCGGCTGGCAGGTCTCTCGGGGGCATTTACACAGTGCGCTGCCGCAGATGCCGGGCTGATAACCTCGTTCCTCAAATGCCGCGGACTCTCTCTAGCCATCGAGTGGTCTCAAGGCTCTGGGTTGGTTGGGAGTCACTCACGATTAATTTCCTGATCCTTTGGAGGGAGTGGATGTTCTGACCCTTCTCTGCAGGCACCAGACTTAGGATTTCAGTGATTTGTCTTGGGGTCTCAAACTTCACAGAGATGGCTTCTAACCCGAACTCTTAACTCAGAGGTCTAGTGGGTGATGGGCCATTAAGTGCTTTATTCATGGGTTTTCTGCGATTGGGCAACACAAACATTCTCAGTTACCACCTCAACTATGGCTTGGGAAATGATATGGCCTCTCTTAAGGATGGTCTGTTTCCCTTGGGGATAACAGCGCTTAGAAAATGTGATAACCTGGACTTAGGGGACATCTAGTCGATGAGTGTCTCAACATAATAGACCTTCAGGACTTGGGGGAGGGCAAGCATTGAGGATGTGATGTCCCCAGGAAGCAGGACATCTGCATAGAGAAGGCAGGAAGGCAAAGCTGTTTACCAGGAAACAGTTCTGTATGCGCTCTATGGGTTTTTACCCAAAAGACAGAGCCCCAAATGAAGTAAAAGTACAGCCTCATATACTCCCCCTGTACAGTTTAGGCTTCTTTGTCTCCCATATTTCACAACAGGTTTCCGGGTTTTATTACATGGTTGTGGCCAGCAATACATGCAGACAGACACTGGCTATTGTGCTCCAAGCCACATTCCTTCCTTATCTTGGAGGGTCCTTGCACATGAGCAGACACTGGCCATTGTATTCCAAGCCACCTGCCACTCCCATTTTCGATGACTTGGTCCCCATCCCTCCTGCCCAAGCAGCTTCTACCTGCAGTTACAGCAAAAATTAATAAGAGTTCATCTGAGGTCTTTTTTGTTTGCTGACCTATTAAAACCTTGATAGAAAAAAAAAGAGGTAAATGTCACTATTCGTCACATACACAGCCATCTTTCTCATGATGTGTTCTGGGAGGAAAACTTGGGAAGCAACTCAACTGAATCAGAGGGAATAGGACTTATTGGAATAACCAAAATAGCCCTCTTTTTCATCAAACAAAGAAAAGTTGCCCATTCATTCTCCTTTGCAGTTAGGGTTCGTTACTAGTTGAGGAACTGGTTTCATAGTTTGGATTGTAGATTACAATGTGTTTCTGCTGGGAGCTAATCAGGGACGAATGGAGGTTTTAGTGGGAAAGGTGACGCCAAGACTGTAAAACCAGATCATGCAGTGGCGGTCAGGATGCAGCACAGAAAAGGGAGCAATTGGGTCATGTCGTGCTTCAGTTCAGCCAATATTTATATGGCTTCCCTCACAACTGGTCACTGTGACCTAAGACTTCTTCATGGTAAGACTGTGAGTACTTAGCCAGTGGCCACACCCACCAAGGGGGAGATGGGAAAAAAGACACCAAGTGGTAAGTATAGCAGGAAAGTCAGCATCTCGGGTGCACAGCAATACAGTGTCCTGGGCGAGTAGAAAAAGGCTGGGCTGTCTAAGTAGGAATAGATAGGTGTGTTGTAGGAGACATGAAAAAAAACTCTTTCAAGCTGAGTCTGAGGTGGCGAGGTGTGGTGAGTGCCAACTGTTCCCTGTCTGCACAATTGGGCAGACCAGAGTGGCATGGAGAGGCAGGAATCAATGAAGAAAAGATTTTGAGGTGTGTGTGTGTGTGTGTGTGTGTGTGTGTGTGTGTATGTGTGTTCCTGTGTGCTCACATTTGTAACATGCCCACAGTGGAGCTCAGAGAGCATCACTGGTATCTGTACCCACCTTCATCTTTTTCACTTTTCTACTGTGCACCAGGCTCGCTGACCTGTAAGCTTCTGGGGATTTTTCATCTCTGTCTTCCATCTCCCCAATGAATCATTAGAATTACAGGCTCTCACAAGACACATCTAGACTTTACATGTGTCTGGGGATTGGAACTCACGCTTGCATAACAAACACTTTTACCCACAGTCATTCCACTAGCCCCCATTTTGGAGATTTTAAGGTACACCAGGAGGGACTGTGGGGGAGGTTCATACACAGGGCAAGCTGGTGTTTGACAAAGTGAATGTCCCGTCTCAGCAACTGCCCGTCAGCGCCATTTCACTGAATTTGCCACTTCTCTACATGTAGAGAATCCTCTCTGTTTTTCTAGAAAAATATAGACACATTTGTTTATATTTCATTTGTTTGCATGAACTAAGTTTGTGAAGTGATTGAAAAACCTCCGTGGAAACCAAAGGCTTTGGAGCTGGTTGTGAAATACCCATCAAAATAAAGTAAGTTGTTGCTTTGCAGTGTTCTGGTATGACAGATCTGGGCTGTGGTTTCTTGAACATGCCTCACGGTGCACTGTCTGGAGGAGGAAGCGTACCATACCATAAAGGGCCGTGTGTAGCAAGGCGGCTGGTCTCACTCAGAGGGAGAACCCTTAGGAGTTAGTGCCATCGCAGAAGCCCACCCTGGGGAGGAAGCCTCGGCAGGGCAGGGCACACATAACCTGGAAAAGGTGTCTCTTGGTAAAAACCACAGTTGGAGGGTTGGGAGCAAGCTCAGTAGGTAAATATACTTTCATCCCCAGAACTCAGATTAAAAAAAAAAAAGGCCAGGCATGGTGGTATGTGTTTGTAATCCCAGCATTTGTGGAGATAAACACAGGCTGAAATCTGGGGTTTTCACTGGTCCACCAGCCTAGCTATTTGCAGACTGGCTTGGCAGTGTGAGACCATGTCTCAAAAAAAGGCCAAAGTAATGACCGTGGTGCATACATACAAATGTACACACATGTACACACATTATCCCCTCCTCCCACAACTGCACCCCCTCCCATGAAAGGTGGTAGTTGTGAGTTGCAACTAGAGGCGGACTCAGGAAGCTTTCGCAAAAATACTAACCAAACAACTGCTTGAGAAACCTGATGATAATGAAAACCAAGATTAAATATCCCAAGCATCCTATGTTAGTCCATCATCTTTGCATCTCACAGTCTCTGCCTCTTAGCTTCGTTTCCAGGGGTCAGTGGGAAGCTGTGGAATGCTATTGTAAGTAATGATAAGGCTCATGGGCTGTCCGATGATGTGGAGCCTCTCTTGTGTCTTAACGCCCAATACTTGGTGCCTGCCTTAGGGTAGAAACCCAGGCCTGAACTTTGAGACTTGGCTGGGATGTGAATCATGGAATTGGGAGTTGTTTCAAACCGTTTGAAGGTACCTGGGGTGAGAGGAGAAGTTATTCAGGCAGCAAGGAAAGCTAGAATCTGGTTGTACCCTCTGCATAGCCTGGGGCACTACCGATGGGAAGCCAAGAGAACAGATTCATTTAACTATTAATCTCGTAGGTGTTGTGTCTGCGTACACCTGTGTGTGGAGGGGCCGTGCTTGCCCGCGGAGGTGAGTGTGAAGGCCGAGGTTGATGTTGGATGTCTTCCTCAATGTCTTCCCCACCTTATTTGTTGAGATCTGGATGAATCCAGAGTTTACAGCTTTGGCCGGATTAGCCAGCCCCTGAGACCCTCCTGTCTTCATCTCCCTAGCCCTGGGGTTGCAGACACAGTGTTTTACCTGCGTGCTGGGTTCTGGATTCAGATCACAATGCTTTCCCAGCACACACTTTCACCCACTGAGCCATTTCTCCAGCAGGCACTCAATGTATGTATTAAAAAAAAAAATCATAGTAGTAGGTTTCAGGAGTATCTGTTATATTATTTTTTTTTTCCTGAATTACTCTCCCTTCCCCCCCAAATTATTTCCTAAATTGAATGAAATTTTCATCCCATGTGTCTTAAAGGAAAGGGCCGTGTGCTGAGACTCCCTGAAGGTTTTTTTCTGTGGCATCTGTGTCTGACTGGCAGAGCTTAAGGGCAGATAAGGGAGGTGGCAGGACTGGATTGCCACTCACAGTCCCTGCCTCCCCTCCACCAGGCTTGTGTTGCTGGCTGTAAATGGCTGGGAACGCACGATTTCCTTAGGTGTGCTTGATGGCCTCGTATTCTGTGAGGATGGTAGATGGACCAGGGGTCTCTACGGGGGGCATGTAATGATGGCGTGACTCTGTGTGTGTGTGTGTGTGTGTGTGTGTGTGTGAGCACTTAGAAAAAGGCAGGTGAGGAGGAGAGAGAGGCTGATCATGGCCGCTGATAAAATCCTGTGTTAAATGAGGGGGGGTGCTGCAGGTTGGAGAATTTTGTTGGGTGCTGAGAGCCGGCCTCCAGTGGAGGGGTGAGGGGGGGCTGTGTTGGAAAGCAGGTTCTTCTTGGAGCCAGCTTCTGTCCTCCCCCTCCTCTCCCCCACCCTCCAGTGCCAAGCGACTGATTTCATAGGCGCTGACACCATGTCTGCTCGCTCTGCCTTTGTAGGCTGAGTGATTGTCCCCCGGCGTCTGGGACTATGGGGTGTCCCTGGAAAGTCTGGGACTAACTGGGGCAGTTGGTCACCCTTCTTGCTAGCCTCCCTCCTTTCTTTCTTTGCTCACCGCCAACAAGGGAGGGAGGCCTTCGTCTGCCTTGAGAATGAACTTCACCCACCCGGGCCCTGGAGAGTTTGCCAAACAAAACTGTTTTTTGGGAACAATTTCTTTTTTCTTTCTGGCAGTGCTGGGGATCAAACTCAGCCGTGTTCATGCTACACCAGCATTCTATCCTGAATTCCACCTCTAAGACCAAAGGATTCATTAAAAAAGGAAAAAAAAAAAAAAGTAGTGCCTCTAGAATGGTTTGGACTTAAGTTGAAGCTGCCTCTGGGAAGGGCGGAATTGCATTCCATGGCTTCCTGACTGTTCTTGGGCTTCTCCATCTTCTGGAAGTTTCCTGACAGTAAAAAGCCCTGCTATGGTCACAGCGAGAGCAGTGAGGTCTCAGGTACTTGGAAGGGGTCTCCAAGAAGGCAAATCCTGCCCGATTCCACCTCTGCTTCTAGGCAGCTATTGACTAGCCCCTCCCCCCCAGGCTTGGCATATGTGTAATCTGTGCCCTATGTCTCTAGTAATATAGTAAGAATAACAATAGGCAATGCGGGCAAGATGAAACCAAGTGCTCAAATCTGATCATTAAACCACAGCAAGTAGTTTCCATTGTCATTTTGCTTATCTCTTGTGAATAGAAGGGATGCCCCCTGCATCTCAAGGTTAAAGGTCAGAACTGTTTTTGCTTCTAACGGTTGGACATAGCGGGCAGAGCTCAGCAGGGACTCAGCATGCTGTCCTCTCTGTGAGGAATACAGGACTTTTCCGCCTCTCTGATTCATCAGAACCTCTGTGTTTATTCTGCCACTCACCGCCCCCCCCAACAACAAGGTTGCATGCCTGTGTAAAATTGCTAGTCCCTGTCAAAACCCTGGTGATGTTTCTCCCTCAGTAAAGGTCCTCTTTGTTTGACTACGTGTTTAAGAGTTCCCTCCTTCGCCTGGTTATCTAGCTGCCAGATGTTTATAAGCTAGTTCATTCCAGGAGTTGCCTAGAAACCATCACTACGTGTAAAGCGTTTTCCCTCCCTATATTACAGCTGCTTTTTGATTAAAGCTTGGCATTAGAAACCGCTCAGTGTGTATACATCATGGGTTTAAAATGTATGAAAGTGGAACAAAGATTCTTGGGTGTGTGCGTGTGTGTGTGTGAGGGGGGTGCTAAATATCCTCACCGGCATAGTCTAAGCCAGTCATTACAGACCCAAGCTTCCCCTCCTCCTCCCTTCTAGGAGAGTCTGTGCTGGGGATTGTGGGCCCCGTGAAGGAACATTAATACACACCCACAACAGGTCCCAGACTGTTATCCGTCAGTCCTCGGAGCTCATCCAGGCTAGGGTGTGTGTGGAGAGGGAAGTTTGGTGCTGCGGACCCGTCATGAAGAAGGAATGTGCTTCATGGAGCCACCATGAATCAGCTAAGTGATAAGCAGGTTTTCAGAACACTAGGAGGAGCTGATCCCGTTTGAAATCTATCCCTGTAACTGACAGGGATGAACCCTCTAACCCAGAACCCTGCTCTTCCCCAGGAGACCGATCACAATGGAGTCAGGACGCCTCAAGCGGCACAATAGGAAAGGTTTTGAACGGTGGAGGGACACGCTCAAACTCCTAGATAGGTAAATAAATGATTGTGGCTGGACCCGGGGTCAAAGGAGAAAGAGATGTCAGGAAACCTTAGGACCCTCAAGTCAGCAAACATTTGCCAAATGCCTCTTACATGTGGAGCTGGCCTTATAGGTGTGGTGGGGTAACTGTCCAACAGGGAGCCTGGCAGGGGTCAGATAATGAAGGCCAGAACAGATAAATAAATGAGCTAATGTCAGATAAGGGAAGCAGGAAGGAGGAAACAGGGTCTGTCACCCCAGTAGGGGTTGGGATCGACCTTAAACCTGCCTGGTAAGCACAAAGCTGAGAACCCTTGGGGGGCATGGAGTTACCTGGGGGCTGGGGAAGAAGGCAGATGGGCTCAAGGTGGTTCACAGGAGCCCAAATCCTAAAGGACTAGAGTTCTTAGATGATAAGCCAGTTCCGTGTTAGAGTGAATGTTTCCAGGTTTCTTAGATGCCTTTAATTGCCTTTTGGTGGCAGGGGAGAGAATGTCTAACATGGGATTGATTAGTCATAGAAACCAGAACAACCACTTCTAGATTTTTCTCACAGATGATGAGTGGATGGAACTTGGTTTGCGTTTTATGTATTTATGTATTTGTTCGTTTTTGAAGACAGGGTCTCATGTAGCCCAGGCTGGTCTCAAACTCACTGTGTAGCCCAGGTTGTTCTTGAAGTCTTGAACCTCCTGCCTCCGTCTCAAGCGCTGCAGTTACAGCTGTGAGCTCCCACACCTGGCTTATAAAATTCTATTTTTGAGCTATGAAGGTAACGCATTAACAAAGTCAGCGCCATGCAAGGCGGGTGTGTCCTGTGTTTCCACTGTCTAAACAGAGGACACCTGTGGGTTTTTCCAGTCTCTCCCCTCCTGCATGTGACTTCAGGCCGCTACCGACGCAGCCCCTTCCTGGACGATTCTCGTTTCACCGTATGTCCTCACACTTTTCCACAGTTCCAGATGACGAACCGCAGCTGTGTCTTGGTGTTTGCAGTGGTCGTGGTGTTCATGAAGTCACCATGGACACCCAGTTAACTAATAGCAGATTTGGAGAAATAGAATCAGGAGGTTCCCTAGGGAACCTATTTTTTTTAAATCCCTCAGCCAGTGCAGACCCTGTGCTTCTGTTCAGAGACTCCTTGCTCTGTGCACGCTGTGGACTTGCGCCGCAGCACGGTTGGGAGTGCTGTCGCCTCTTGAGCAGACCTCATGCAGCCTGTGTGTGCTTTCCTTAAAGGCACATCACAATCTTCTTGCTGTCGGAGCATGTGGCGACACCTTGGGATTGTGCTCAGGGACCGTTTTAAGCAGCAACATTGCCAGCTGAAAGCACAGAGATGTGCATAGCACGGGCACACCCAAAAAGGCCATGTTGACAGCGATCATGGGTCCAAGTGGCCGGTGCTGGGTGCGAGTCCAGCTGTCCCTTTCCCGGGGACGAGCCAGGGGCGAGCCAGCTGCAGCCTTGATTTAGGGTTCCAAAGTAAGTCGTAGCAAGTAAGTTCACAGAAACTGTCTGTGGGCGGTGAGGATCGTTACACACTGCTGAGTGGGTAGACTGGATTCCCAGTGCTTAGGGTGACATAACTTTAGGGTTTGTGAAGCCACATCTTGACAGGAGTCCTAGAAGGGTATGGTCCCAGGGTAGGTGAGAAATAGCCCCCCCCACCCATCCCAGGAGGGTGAATAATTAATTCCACTTTCCCTTTAAGAATGACTTTAGCATACATGAATGTCTATGTGTCTAATGATGGTCTGATTGCCCAGAACCAAACAGATGTGAGGGAGTGGTTCTCATGCCTGACTCCCTGGGACATGACTGCCAGATGTTTTCCCCATTCCCAGAACCTCAGGGGTGACCCTTGATCCTTTCTTTGTCCAGCACCTGCTTGTTGAAAATTGATACCCTATTGGAACGCTATCTCATGTGGCCCACGCATGGGTGACAGGATGAGATGGTGGAGTGGGAAGAATATAGTTTTCACACACACACACACACACACACACACACACACACACACACACACACGGGAACCGATTTTGCCTTTCTGGCTCCACTCCTTCCTTGGCTGCAGTTGTAGGACGTCTCTTCTGGGCTTGCATTTTCTCCTTTGGCCAAAGGAGTGTAACAATTCCTTAACTCTCCGTGGTAAAGATTGCGTGAAATAATTCATCATGTGAGTGAATGGGAAGAGCTCTGTGGACAGAGAGCTGTTCAAGTGGCTTCCAAAGGGGAATCTCTGAAATCCACTGTCATCTGACAGTGACCTTTCTTTCTTTCCAGCTGCTCTGCCTGCCCAGAATCACCCCAGTCCCACCAGTGTCAGTCCTGACAGTGCATGCTGGCTTCTGCCTCAGGGACTACCCGAGCTGATGGCACTGTTGACTTTCATTCTTCCAAACACAAATGTTCCAGAGTAAACACAGCTGAAGCTTGCCTTAGCCTGCTCTGCGATCCGGAGTGTGTGTGTGTGTGTGTGTGTGTGTGTCAGGGGACGGGAGGAGAGGGCGGGCGAGCTTTGTGTATGAGTGACTGCCAGGAAATGGGTTCAGCGAGGCCCCCCGTAGATAAGATAGCCCAGGGCAAGTATGTAGTATGGAAGGGCACTGAGTCAGTGCCCATGCCCATCTCATCATGGGAGAAGTAACTTGCACAGCAGCTGAGAAGAGCCAAGACTTTGAGGCACCAAAGTAGAAGCACAATTAAATTCCTTTTTTTCTGATAATTTTGCAATTAGAAGAGAATATATGGTCCAATGTAAGGAATCTGGGTATCCAATTCATACCTAATAATGACTTTTTCCAGATTTTTCCTTCCTTCCTTCGTTCCTCCCTCCCTCCCTCCCATCCCTTCCTTCCTTCCTTCCTCCCTCCCTTCCTTCCTTCCTTCCTCCCTCCCTTCCTTCCTTTCTTCCTCTTTCTTCTTCTCCCTCTCTCTTTCCGTCTGTCCCTTCCTTCCTTCCTTTTTTCTTCCCCTTTCTAGATTATTTGCTTCTTGTCTATGGTGCTGTGACTTGAACTCAAGGCCCTGGTCATGCTGAGCACGTGCTCTGCCACCGCCCAACATCTCCAACTCACGGTGTTCCTTTTGGAACTTTTGCAGCAAGTTATCCGGTGAAGCCAGCTCCTGGGGTGCACTTAGAAGGGGTCAAGCCCTTTCCATGCTAAACTCCAGGTCCAAGGGGCCTTTCTCCCTGAACTTTGAGAGCTGATATCTGCCTGGAGGAGAATGACATTTGTTTGTGCTGGCTTGGCCTTTGAGATCACAGAGACCACGATGATCTCTGGACCTTGCCGTGAGCACTGACTCATTTCTCAGTGAAGGGGGGGGCAGTCCTTCATGGATACCAGGTTTGGAATCCTCTTCTGTTTCATGTGAAGGGCTTTTCATTGGACTGGCATGCTTCTTCGTGTTTCACATTTACGTAGACACAAGTGATGTCCAGTGACTCTACTGTTTATTGTCAACTCTAAAACCGACTCAAGTGGCCAGCTGCATATGGTTTCCAGTAGGCTCTAGAACAAAGGTGTCTCGGTGCATCCAATGTGCCTTCCAGGGGCTTGTGGTTAAGGCGGTGTTTGGATAGGGTTGGCTAGTCTTTTCCTGAAGTTTCCATCAGAACACTAGTATTCATGCCATCAATGTTTACCTTGTCCAAGGCGAGTCAGTATTCTGTCTCCTTCTGAGAGTTGCAGTGGTTTTGTGCAAGTAAATAGGAAGATGGAATTTGGATGCCAAAATTGTAATGCATCTGTTTTATTACAATTTCATAGAGTTGGAGAATTGGAGGAAATGGAAATATATGTTTGTGTGTATATATATTGGCATATGTAGGTGTGGGTGTGTACTGTGTGTGCCTGTGGAAGCCTAAGGGTGACTTCGGAAATCATCCTCGGATTATTCTACTTTCTTATTGCTTTGCTCTGGGGTTTCCCAGGCTCTATCTTTTAGGGCCCGAACTATTGTCAGCTGCCATTCCTGCCCAGCATTTTTATATGGGAACTGAGATTTGAGCTTAGGTCTTTCTGCTTGTGAGGAAAAAGCTTAACCCTTGAGCCATCTCTCTAACCTTACAGGTATTTTAATACCTGCCATAATGTTTCCCTGGCTACTACAAAGATGAAGTATAGACACTAATTGGGGAAAATAATTGGGCCGTGAACTGAGTTTTGGCTTTCATACTGGACAGCCGGGCGTGCTTTAAGTATCCTAGGCCTTGAGGGGCTTGGCGGCATCTCTGTATCTGCAGGATTTAGCACTGTTGCCCAACACGTAGTGAATTCTTAATTCACCGAGTCATAGACGGAGCAGTGAAGCAGAGCGAGACCATTCCCCAGGGAGTCCTGAAAGGTGCCTGGCGTTGGCTTAGAAGAGGCTTGGCTGAGGCCAGGCGGGGCCCCTGTTTGTCCACAGAGACAGGAACCAGAGCAGGGGGCCGGCTGGGGCTGCACAGAGGAAGGGCCAGGAGACTGTAGGGTTGGTAAGGGAGCCAACACAAACCTGACCAGAGGGAGACTGGCACTCTGTCAAGCTCCTGCAAAGACAGGGCAGAGGAGGAAGTGGATGTGGAGATAAATATTCTGCACCGGCCAGGGGGCGGGGACGGAGGGTCAGAGCGGGAGAAAGAAGGTCTTAAGGTAGAGCACAAAATCCGTCTTATGCAGTGTGTCTGCTTTGTGTATTTCAAAAAAAATTCTTCCTTCCTTCCGTCAGTTTTCTTGTAAAAGATTTTTTAAGAAAATAAAATCGACTTCCTGGTGCTTTAGACTATTAGGAAAAAAAGAGAGAGAGAATTTCCCCTCTCCCCCCTTTTCTTCCCCTTTCCCCCCAAATCTAGGCCAGGGAAGACAGACCTCTCACTGGGGTGAATGGGTGGCGTGGGAGACAAATGCTAGGTTGAGAACCTAGTGTTGGAGGGAGAGGACCAGAGCCACACCCCCACTGGAGCTGCCTGCGACCCTTCAGGAAGGCGGGGTGCAGGAGGAGCACTGAACAGATGTGCAGCCGTGTTCTCTTGCTCTGTATCATCCCATGAAGCGCTGTAGCCTGGGGGCTTTGAAGGGTCCAGAGGCTGGGAAGGCCTGTGGGGGGCCAATGGTAGGATTCTGCTGAGGGTTCTCTTCCTGGCTTGTAAATGGCTGACTTCTCATCCTATCCTTAGAGAAAGATGGGGGGGGGGGGGAAATCAGGGCAGAGAAATGAAGGAGGAGGAGAAAGAGGAGGACATCCTGCATTGCGCCTCCAGGCTCTGCCTTCCAGGGCCAGAATTATAGGTCATCCACATCTCTCCACCTGGCAAACGTTTACTTGGGATCTGGGGGTCTGAACTCGGGTTCTTTGCTTTCGAGGTAAAGACTTTAACCACTGAGCCGTTTCTCTAGCCCAAGGTTTACATATTTGCTACAAGTTCTATAGAACTTCCCGTGACTTATCTTTCCTAGGCCAACAGGAGGGCTTCTCTCAGAATGTGGACGTTGTTTTTAAGAGGTCTAGGAGTCAGGTCAGTTCAACCCAGGAGAGGCTCCCTTTGATGACCTTGGTCACCTGCACCGCTGCCTTCATTGCATGTATAAAATTACCCTGGTAATGTAACCCTGCCGCTCTCACGCTTGGTGCACAATCCCCTGGCAAGGGGATTAGCCAAGGCATGAACCTGGGAGCAGGAAGCTGGAAGTCAGCTAAGAATTCGGCCCGCTGCAGCACGTGACACATAGCAGTGGCCACGCCTCATCTGGTCTGTCTATCAAAGCAGGCTGGGGGAGGAGAAATGTGGCTCAGTTAGTACAGCACCTCCAGGCACCTCAGTTGGGATTCCACGTTAAAGGCTTGGGCTTGATGGCACATGTCTGTAAACCCCAGGCTGAGGGGAGCAAGGGCGCTGAGACAGGAGGATTCTTGGGGTTCACTGGAGCCAATCTAGATGAATCCTTAGGCTGTAGGTTCAGAGAAAAGACCCTATTTCAAAACGAGGTAGAAAGTGTGGGAGGAAGATGCCCAGGGGTAACCTCTGGCGCATACCTACCCCTGTCCCTCCACACACACAGTCTTTATCACTGGTGGTCATGAATCATAATACTGTACCATGACACCACATAAACACAGTCTGAATACAAGCTTAACTGAAGTAGCTCCAGATGGCTAAGTCTCTCCCTCCCAAGCAAGAGAACCTGAGTTTGGATTCCAGATCCCATACTAAAAATGCCGGGTGGGTTGGACAAGACCTTCCCTTCAAGGCAGGGCTGCTGCATCCAGGAACTCACTGCAGGGAGACTTGTCCTTACCAGACCTGCGCAATGACTGACATGCCAACACGCCCCCACAGACTGTCGAGGAACTCAAGAGAGATAAGTACATACAATGGAAACCTTGGGGACGAAAGCTGGATGAGTGAAGGCAAATACTCGAGTGGGGTGGTCTGAGGAGGGACAACTTGGTATGCCACAGAGGCCTGAACCCCCACAAGAGTAGACAAGCCAGAGGGAACCCCGGGGTCCATAGCAGCCAGGCAGGAGGGTGGAAGGGAGTGGGATGGGTTGAGGAAGGGAAAGGAGAGAAATGATAGGGAAGGGGGATGGAGGGAAGCAGGAATAAATGCTCAATATGTTTGTAAAACTATGGAAAAAAATTAACAAAAAAAAGAAAGAAAAATGGTGGGTGGAAATGGCAGCGGCCTGCACTTCCAGTCTTGGAAGGCGGAGCCTGGGAAACCCTAGAGCAAAGCAATAAGGAGGTAGAGCGATCCAGGGTGGTTTCCAAAGTCACTCTTGGGCTTCCACAGACACACACAGTGCCCTCTGATACACACGCATTCCCACACATATACATACTGACACATATACACATTGAGAGAGAGAGAGAGAGAGATTTATATTTCTATTTAGAAAAGGGCTGCCCTGAGAGTGGGGTGCTGGGAGCAGTTTCAGAGCCCACTTGCTGAGGAGAATAAAGAAAAGGGGTCTGAGAGTCCACGGTGCATGGTTAGAGCAGACGAGGGGAGCAGGCTGGCATCCCCCCATGGGCTCTGTTGGTGTAAATCCCGGCTGCTCCTAATGTGGGAAACGGACAAAAGACATTTCTGTCAGCGCAATACCACAAGTGTGTGTGTGTGTGTGTGGTGGGGGGAGACGGGACTCGGTGGCAGGTCTTAATACCCCCACACAGTGCGTTTTGAACCCACGATTCCCAGCAGGCTACTTATTTACTTAGCACAAGCAGGATATTTACTGTCTGTTTTCCAGCAGAAAATGCTGACTGCGGTCAGCTGTCCTTACTGTTCTTCGTCCCCTGAGGACTCTACCAAGTCTTACTTGATTCGATAGATGAAGTCTGCTTTCAGGGAAGAAAAGGAGAGCTGTTCTAAACGTGTAGCTTTTTTGTCATAGAAAATATAGAATAGAAAAAGTTCACAGACGTTCTTTCCTGATCTCACCAGAAGGGGAGGGCATATAGTCTAGCAGATAAAAAGTAATCATTTTGCAAATGGGTGATGGACCCCTCCCTCAGTGAGGTTTCCTACTCTTATTACATCTACCCTTGAATGTGCTATTACGACAAGACTCCAGTTTAACAGCTTTTGTCTCTGGCCAGGGGGTCACATACAGTGCCCAGCAGAATGGAGTGAAGGGAATTGCAGGAGCAGCAAACTGCAAAAGAAATCAACAAACCACAATCCAGAACTTCAGAGACTCTATATCAATCACATAGAACTAGGACAGCCTAATCTCTCCCCATCCTGGAGCTCAGGGACATTTGCGGATGAGGGGGCGGTAAGATTGTAAGAGCAAAAGGATGGGAAGAGCAACGATTTGCAAGATTCTCAACAATAGTTGGGGCCAAAGCAATCATAATGGGACTTTGCATGCCCTGCGCAATGTCCAGCGCACTGTTGCCCTCATAAAGTCTAGCATCTGTTAAGGGCACCGAGATCCCTGGAGGCAAGGGATTGACAGCCATAGTAGTGATCTTATGCTTAAGGGGAACAAGAGAAAGGGCTTATGGAAATGCCACTGGGTCCTTATATGTCATTGGAGAGGAGGACCCAGTGGAGAGTTAGGCGTACACAATAAAGGACTCTCTGGGAATTGGGGGGGAGGCATTGGGGGAAGGGGAGGGGGAGGAGGGGGGAGGGAGGGAACTGGTAAAAAATTTTAAAATGTATAATTAAATTTTTAATAAAAAAATTTAGCTAAAAAAAAAAAAGAAATATAGATTAGAAAAAAGTGTTACTGTTATGCCCTACAGCTGCTGTCCACATTTTACTGTATCTCTGTCTTCATATTTACACATAGGACAGATAAGTCTTGTATTTCATCATTGAAACTGTAGTAAATTCAGGTTTTGCAAGAATGATACTAATGCGTGCGTGCGTGTGTGTGTGTGTGTGTGTGTGTGTGTGTGTGTGTGTATTTATTTTGAGAATGGTGAATGTGTGCATGCCATGGTGCACGGGTGGAAGTCAGAGGACAACTTTCAGGAGTCAGTCCTCCTATCCACTGTGTGGGTGGGCTTCCTGGGGACTGCACACTCTGGGCGTTAGGTTAGCAAGCAGATGGCTTCCCTGCTAATTGTGGGCATTTTAGTTAGCAACTACCCTACAACAGCATTTCAAGCAGCTACTTTGCTCCGTGGTAGGCTGTCTCACACAATCTTCTCTGGGCCAGTGGAAGCTTTTCCCAGGTGGGCGGGTGGCAATTCAGAGCGCCCCCCTCTTCAGTGAACTGTGCTTGGTCCTTGTGGTTCTGAGTTTCCCACAGCGCTGCGAAGCTCCTTGACGCGGGGCGCTGGCTCCGTGCAAAGACCAAACTTCTGCTTTCTATTTGCCTCTTCCCTGCTCGGTTCCCAAGGAGACTTGCGGGGAGTTTTTAAAGCCTTCTTTTGTGAGTGAGCAGCCGTAATAAACAAACCATTTTGTTGAGACTGCGAGTATTAACACTGGCCCAGTTCCCTCGTTCACTGAGCGCTGCAGACATCCCGAGGCGGCGAGGTGGTCCAGCTGCACCTTTGCATGAACACACACGCTCTGTGCCCCGCCGTGAATTGCTGTTTTTCTTTCCCTCTCCCTTCTAAATGGGTTGCGGGTGCAGAAATCTGTTTAAACAAAGGTGAGCAGAAGTCAGCTCGCAAACCTAAACTTTAAAAGGTTAGTTTTTAGGTTTAACCCGTTAGAAGCCTGATTTTTTTTTTTTTGCCAGTAAGAAGCGTTTTCTGGGTAAATGAGGAAAAGGGGTGCCTTCATGCTGGTGGGGTCAGGCAGTGTCAGAGTGCATGGTTGTGACGCCTACAGCCCTCTTAGGGAACTTTCAACGTTGTACACATGTCACACGAATAATGACAGCAGCCCACAGAAGACCCTGTTTAACATGTCCGTCCCTTGTGATCCAGCCAAGTCTCTGTCTCTCTGTCTCTGTCTCTGTCTCTCTGTCTCTCTCTCTCTCTCTCTCTCTCTCTCTTTCTCTCTCCAGGGGCTCACATATCCCAAGCTGTCCTGAAACTTGCTAGGCAGCTGCGGAATACCTGGAATTTCTGGTCATCCTGCCTCGGCTTACAGACACACGCCAGTCTGGTTATGCGAGGTGCTAGGGATGGGATCAGGGCTGCGTGCGTGCTAGGCAAGCACTGCAGCCAGCTGAGCTGCATTTCCAGTCCAGTCTCCAGTTGGAAACACACTGTTCAGGCTTTGGGGCACGTGTGGTGGCATTTCTTGGTCGCCATCACAATGAGGGAAGGATGCTGCTAGGATCCTGTGCTCAGAGACCCCATCGCTTGCATACGAATCCTGATCAGTGAAGAACCATCTACCTAAAGTGGTGCATGGGGGTTCAAGGGGTACTTGCGGGTGTAGGGTGCCTGAGCAACGTGAGAGCACTTTGGTTTCTTTCTTTCGTGTATCAGCGAGCACTGTGTATGCCTGTGGAGGACCAAGGGTGACTTGGGAATCATCCTGGATTGTTTCTACCTCCTTTTTTGCTTTGCTCTCGGATTTTTCCAGGTTCTGCCTACCAGGGCTGGAAGTCCAGGCCTCTGCTATTTCCACCTGGTGTTTTTATGTGGGGCCTGGGATCCTGAACTCAGGACCTTCTGCGTGGGAGACAGAATCTTAACTCCAGAGCTATCTCTCCAGCCCCTTTATGCTCTCTCTCAGAAAGAAAATATTAGGATCTCTTTTTTAACCATCCTTAGATATTCTCCAGTGTCATCAAGATCAAAGCCAGAAGAATAGCAAGCCTGAGGTTGCTAGTAGAAATTATCCATCTAATCGCCAAAGCACTTAGAAGGATTCCTTCCCCGGAACCTGGCTTCCGAAAGCTAACTATATCCATCTATTGGGAAAGATTCGGCCAACTTATGCTTAGAATCAGGGTGAAGATACGGCTGGCCATGCCGCCTTAACTGAGCTGTTCCATTTTGTTCCTTTCATGTCAGATTCCACTGTGGGTCCTTAGTCATTAGAGGGTGATGACTTCATCTTTTTCTTATTATTTTATTTACTTCTTTGATAGAGAGAGAAGGAGGAAGAGAGAGAGAAAGAGAAGACATGCACATATACCCTATGGCACATGGGTGGAGGTCAGAGCACAACTTTCGGAAGTCCATTCTCCTTCCACCATGTGGGCTTCCCGGGATTCAACTCAGCTTACCAGATTTTCACGCAGGCGCCTCGTCCCCTGAGCTCTCTCACCGGCTGATCTTAGTTTTCTCACACTGGCTTCTTTGTGCCTTCTGAGTCTTTTTATTTTTGACAGCCAACGCCCCAAAGCAGGAACTTGGTGATGCAGTGAGCCCACCCAGCCTAGTTCCCTTAAGAAGTTTGGGAGAGAGGTTTTCATAAAGACTAGAATAGCTGTCTCAAACAGAAGAGTGCTGAAGGAACCGCCTGGTGTGTCCACAACTGAGGATTTATGGGAACACACAGGGCGGGAGAGAGGTATTTTGAGTCTGGAGATAGGAATGGACCTGTTTGCAAAGAGGAGAAAAAGAACTTATTCATTAGGAATTGATGAGCTGCGGGCTGGGGTTGCGGCTCAAGTAGTTGGGTGCTTGCCAAGCATGCTTGAAGCCTTGGGTTCGATCCCTAGTACTGAAGGAACCAGGCATGATGACGTGTGTCTGTAATTCTAGCACTTGGGAGAGGAAGTCAGGAGGACTGGTCATCTTCAATCACATAGTAAGTCTGAGGCCAGCCTGGGCTACGTAAGATCCTGCCTCATGAACCACTCGGCGAGCAAAATGGACAAACAGGAAGAGCGTGTGTGTTTACCAAGGACAAATGGTAGTCTCTGATCCTTATCATTTTTATGGTGCTACTGGAAAGATAAGCCAAGGAGATATTTAATACCATCTCCTAACTTCAGCATGTATGGAAACAATTAAACAGCAAGCCTTTGCTAAGGTCTCCCCATATGAAAGGAGATGGTCTAAGTGAACTTGCTTCTTGTCGGAGGTGTCAGTGTGCCTCGCTGAAACCTCATTTCAAGTGACAGAGCCCACCTTGCCCCGTCTCCTCTGGCAGTGTGATATCTCCTGAGCCGACAGCAGATGACCGTTGGCAACAGGGAGCATTTGTCCCTGATACAGTTTGGGAAGGTGGTTACATTTCTGGCCTCCAAGTGGCTTTGGTCACTTGGTAATAATTACAACACTGATTTTTATTTGCGTTTATTTATTTGTATTTATTTGGGAGAGAGAAAGAAAGTCAAAAGGGAGAGGCATGCATGCATGGACCATGCAGCACGTGTGGAAGTCAGAGGACAACTTTCAGAAGCCCCTTCTCTCCTTCCACCAGGAGCTCCAGGTTTGACGCAGAGCCCCATCCACAGAGCATTTCATGGGCCATACCATTCAGATTTAAAATATCGTTTTCCCTTCTGACCTGAAGGGAGGGGGATTAGTACTTGGGTTCCCCTGTGGTACCCAAATATCTGCAAATGCTCAAGGCCATATGTAACATGGCTTAATATACACATGTGGCCGATACCCATACACTTTAAATCACCTCTTGATAATTCACAATGGAAATGCAAGGTAAATGGCTGTTATATTCTTATCCTGCACATGCTCAGTACAAAAGTTTTTTTTTTTTTTTTTAATAAAAAACAATTTGCCAATTTCAGTCCATGGTCGTTTGAGCTCACAGATGCAGAACCAAGTGTCTGTGTTGTTTGACTCATGAACAGTGAGATCAACAGCGCTCTGCTAAGCTCCCCTGGTCTGAGGCAGTGTGCAACCCTCTAGAGACCTGAGCCTAGCTGCAGGCTCTCACAGAGCCAGAGGCTACTTGGCTGTGAGCTGGAGCCTGTGGGGTCTCTGTTGCCCCCGGGGCGAGGGAGCCACTCCAGGCAGTCAGCCACCCCCCACTCCCCATGAATGTGAACGAGGCAGGTACTTTGAACTTCTGGAGCACTCTCCTGCCCCCCAGCATGGCGCTGGAAGACGTGGTGATCTCTGGTGCTATGATGTGTTTGGCTCAGAAACTAAGCTCCGGGTCTAGGAAACAAGCAGACTTATGACTCCTTCAGCATTTCATACCTTTGGCATGAGATTGCGAAGAACTTTGAAATGGTTTACAGCAAAGTACATCCACCTGTCCAAGGCTAGCCCATCTCTGCTTTAAATTGGAGCAACTAGACTGGCCCACGTCACTTCCAGAGCTGCTTCCAGAATCACTGGTCCGTGACTGGGAGGCCGCTGCTGTGGAAATGACGAACACCCAGATGTTAGTCATTCCAGGATAGATCCCAAGATGGCGGGAGCAATGGCCACCTTCAGTGTGTCTTCATCGAAGGATGTTTGAAGGATGTGAGGGAGCCCCTGGGGTGCGGCAGTGCAGGATGGGTGCAGGCAGGTGTGTGGAGCAGGATGCTTTCCGTTCTAGAGGAGAGAGATGCCCACGGCTGTAGCCGGGAGAGCAAGCGACCCAGTTAGAAGAGATTGACGAGCCAGTCATCAAAACCCTTCAAATGTACGTAACAGAGTGTAAAAAGGTGAATGCCGCAAATTTAGGAAAGAAACGGATCAACAGGAGCAAGGCACCAATCAGGAAGAGATTCTTCAGGGGAGTTAGCTGAAGACTGGTGCATAAAAAATATCAATCTGTTTTTATTCTACTTGTAGGGAAATAAGGTTTCCGTTGTGTTGGCAGTTTTTGTTTGTTTGTTTTGTGGTTGGGTTTTTCAGATGTGTATATGTGTGGGGTGTATGTTTGTATGTGTGTTTGCATGTGGTTGGGTGTATTTGTGTGTGCAGCATATGTAATGAGTACACGAGTGTATGTACCTATGAAGGCCCAAGAATGATATCGGGGATCTTCTTTGATTGTTCTTCTGCCTTATTATTATTGTAAGTCTGGGTCTCTGGACTATTCTGGTAACCAACTTGCTCTGGGGCTGACACACCCGTTTTGCATTTTTAAATGGTATCTGGCAATCTAAAATCAAATCCCTTTGTTTTTGAAGCAAAGTCTTTAAACACAGAGCCATCTCTGCAGCCCATGTCGGAAGCTCTGAGTTGTGGGAGGAGTGAAGTGATTATTTTCCAGCCCTCACATGAAGGATAGACTGGGCGTAGGGTCCCTCTGAGTTGCCAGTGCTCCCCTCTATGTGAGTGGAAGCAGATTTTCAAAGCTTAGCCCTGAAAGTGGAGAAACAGGAAGGAGAATAATCGACCCCAAACATGGTTAGAGGTCAACTACCTGCTGCAGCAGAAGGAATAAGGAATCAAAGGACTCACAGGACAGTTTGGATTCCTCAGAACGAACCAAGGACACGACGGGCATGTCTCCTTTAGGAACAGCTCTGTTTCTAGAAGGTTCTTAGGGGATTCCACAGCCTAAGTTAAATCAAAAGAATTTCTTTTCATTGACTTGGAATTCCCCCTCCCCCGTCTTGTGTTAGTATGGAGGAGAGGCTGGGGACCTGGAAACGGGGGACCCTGCCCTGCTCCTCTCTACTCCACGGTCTTTACCTTCTGGATAATTCTGGCCTCCTGATGATCATTTACAGTAATGGCGTGGAATTGTTTCATGCTTTCTGAAGCACCGTGCCAGACTTCTTCCTTTCTATTCGCCTAGAAACCAGGTGACTATCCCTGGCAGAGGGAGGAGAGGTTCTTTGTGGGGTTGTAGGCTAGCTAGGGTTCAGGAAGAACTAAGACACCATTTAGAGGGACATCCGCCCTTGTGGGTGTCAGTGACGCAAGAAGCAGGCAGATGGAACTTGTTTGTGTAACTAAGTGAATCTCGCAGCTCAGTGTTGCCAGCGGGAGCCACCTGTGGGCCATTCCGTCCCCCCTTGCAAAGCCATTAACTGTGGGTGTGCCGGCAGCGTCTTCAAAAGAAACGGTGCGTTTTCTTTTTCTACATCACATTCTATGCTCTGCTGTGGGCTGCTGGGGTCTAGGACGGATTGTGGAGAAAGTGCACAATGACGTCACTTAACTGCAAAAGGCTTTGACGTTTCAAAGCTGTAGCCTCGCTGCGTGACCCTGAGACACATAGCACATGTAAAGATTCATATTTGGATACTAAAGAAAGGATGGCTTTTAACAGGTTTTTTCTTTTTTAGTGCTGCCTGAGGCTTGAATAGAAAGCACAGAGACCTCCCAGTCTCCCCGACCTCCACACCCCATCAGGCCACACCCCGATCAGGTGGTCCATTTGCCTGTTTGTCATACTTGGGGACCACTGACATTAGCAGTCTAAATGAGACTCTTTTTATGTATATGTGTATGGAATGTGTGTGTGTGTGTGTGTGTGTGTGTGTGTGTGTGTGTGTGTTGCACGTGGGCAGGGGGGTGTTTATGCGGAGGGGGGTGTATTCACACCAATGCACTTGGTTGTGTGCCTGTGGAGGCTCAAGGGTGATATTGAGAATCATCCTCGATTACTTTTTCACCTTGCTGCAGTAATTGACTCAGGATGCCATGGGGCTAGTCTGGCCAGCTAGCCTGCTGGGGTGATTCCCAGGCCCCGTCTTCAAGGGTTAGACTTCCAGGCCACACATCCACCTGGCATTTTTCTGTGGGATCCGAGGATCCAAACCCAAGTCTTCTAGCTTGCAAGGCAAGGGCTTGAACCACTGAGTTATCTCCCCTGCCCTAGATATCTCTCTCGGCATTGTTATTCCTGAGGTTTGAACTAACATATAATGGCGTGTGTTAACCATTGTGGCATCAAGTGGGGTAGTTCCAGGGTCCTACAGATCCTCTGCATTATACATATCTGAATCCCTGAAACCTCTACCCCAGGGCAACTCTACAGACCTTGGCGTGTTCTCTACCAATGAATTTATAATGGTGTTCCCTTAGATAGCATCCTCTCAGGCCTTTATCATTCAATGCATTCAGTTAACTTTTTTTTTTCCATAAAGGCACATGCAGACCCTACAAACCAAAGTGTATGTGTTTTTAGGATAAGACTTTTTAAAGGACAGTCATTACTGGTTTATTTCAATAAAAAATATTATTTACCATACAGAATAAAATTCCAAAACCAAATTCCCCTAAACTTCTTCCCTAATAAGAACACTAAGGCTTCCCCCTCCCCTTTTTTTTAATTTAAAGATATATATCATGTATCTAAATTTTAGTACCAGAGCCCAATTGGGCACATTTGAAATTTCCTTGTCATGAGTTTAACTTGAGAGCCAATATTTTTTTTTCCCCTGTGAATTAAATAGAGCTGCTTTATTATCCGTTCTGACTTAGCTCTGGCTGTGGGGTGTGTGTGTGTGTGTGTGTGTGTGTGTGTGTGTGTGTGTGTGTGTGCAGGGTCTGTGTAAGAACATCTCAGGTCTAAGGCCCCCACGGGAGGAAAGGGGGGCAAGGAGAGCAGCCTGGTGGACCCCAGAACCCACCCCAGCACCTCCCACCTCACCAGCACAGGAGAACTGTGTTTTGCTGCTTTATACCTTGAACTCAAGGCGTGCCCTGTAAATCATTTCTGCCAGCTTGCTCCACCACATTCCCCACTTCCGTGGCTATGGTCTTTGGGCGTTCTGTGTTGCACACAAGGCAGTGATTTTTAATTTTGAGCTACAAAGGCTTCTTTCGCTGACCAAGAACAGTCTTTTTAGGCTGAGACCCACAGCCAGGGCGCTACTGTCTCCCTGACCACAGATCAGAGATGTAGGCGCGTAGGGAGCACAGACCCTGGGTGCGAAGGGGGCCTTGCTGCTGGCTTTAGGATTCTTCCATCTGAATCTCAACCTGCTGTACCCACTTGACTGTCTCAGGGTAAGGGTCACATGGGGGCAAATCAAAACGAGCCCCTGATGGGGGACAGGGCACTTTCCTTGTCCCAAGTGGAAAAACTTGCATAGCTTTATTTTAGGTTGCCTGCGGCAATTCAGAAAATTACAGAGTGCTGTAGCCCAATCACTACAATAGGTTGTTAGCCATGGCCTGCCTATTCACGGGTGATTACTGCTCTCCTGGTTGGTAATGCTTGGCTTTGGGTGCACGGGGCGCCCCTTTTCTATCTGGGACAGGCTTCAGGGGTGGGTGAGCCTGGTTAAGTGAAGTTTTGCGTGGCTATGGGCGTGTCTTGGGCAAGATGATCCAGAACATTCTCGAGAGGGTCTGTGGATCAAAAGTTGCCAAGCCACCATCAGGTCTAACATCTGCTCCATCATTCCTTGACACACGCCTCCCCTGTCCTCGCCCCCCAGTATGATGTCACAGGAAGGGAAACTGAGTCCTAAAGAGGTGGAGTCTCTTCTGTTGCACTGATCGCAGAGTTGTGGAGCACGTTCTGGGAATCCTTTGCACTGGATCCCACGGGGTTTGGTCCAGAGAGCCCTGCCATGCTGGAGGACAATCCTCTGTGTCCATGACTGACCATATGTCCGCCCCTTCACTGGCCCTGTGCCTTGTGCGGAGAGCTGCATATGACTCCTGTTGCATGAGTGAACTCAGGGATGAATACTGTGAGGAAAACAACTTAAGACTTTATGCGGGCTACAGAGATGGCTAGAAGTTAAGACTCTGCCTCTTAAGCAGAAGGTAATAAGTTAGGATCCCAGGTCCCACACAAAAAAAAAAAAAAAAATGCCAGGCAGAAACGGCTGCAGCCTGTACTTCCAGTCCTGGTGGACAGAGCCTGGGAAATCCCAGAGCGAAGCAAGAAGGAAGTAGAAGCAAACTCAGGATGATTCCCAAAATCAGCCTTGACCTTCTACAGGGACATACAGTGCCCTCTGACACACACACACACACACACACACACACACACACACACACACACAAGAAATAGAATATTAAAAAAAGAAAAAGACTATATGCCAGTTATATGCACATGAGAGTTGGGAAATATGGCAGATAGTTTTCAGTGTCAACTTGACAGTTGAGACCTAAACTTTTAGACACACCCATGAAGAATTATTTAGTTTGGGTGATTCTCTGAGGACATCTATAGGAGATTATCTAACTGATGTGAGAAGACCCAGACCCCAGAGACAGAACCATTCCCTGGGCAGGTGGATAAAATGGAGAAGGAATTGGTTGGCATTTTTTAAGTAAAACAAGCAGTTTTCATAAGATTAATGTTTCACTTATCTGATTTTTAAGTTTTGGTGCATTTTAAATATAAATGTAATAAATGGCCTTTTCACCATTGTTGGGATGTGTAGATTTCAGTTTAGATCTGTTCTCCGAGACAATGGGATTTCTCTTTTATTCATTTGTGTGTTTTCTTTCATCCCGGGGATAAAACCTAGGGTCTTGTGTGCTAGGTAAGCTTTGTACCACCGAGTTACATTCCTAACCTTGGTTTTTATTTTTATTTTAAGAATGGGTCATGTGACATTGTCTGGGCCGCCCTTTAACTCTCTAGGTAGCCCAAGGAGATCTTGAATTCACGCCTCAACTACCCAAGGCTCTGGGATTATAGCTGTATGTCACTTTGCCCAGCTCGTATTTTATTTTTTAACATTTCATTTATTTTTCTGAGAGGGAGGCAAGAAGAGGGAGAAGGTTAGGAAAAGGGAGAGATAGGGGGAGAGAAAGAGAGAGGAGGGTACACGCATGTCGTGGCGCGCACATGGAGGTCAGAGGACAACGTTCAGAAGTCATTTCCCTCTTTTCACCATTTGGGCTTCTGGGGATTAAACTCAGATCTGCAGTTCTGTGAGCCGGAACCCTAACCACTGAGCTATTTTACAGGCCTTTTGCCCAACTTTTCTTTCTTTCTTTTTTTTTTTTTAAGTAAAAGTTTTATTGGAGAAAATAGAATCACTATATTACACAGGGGGGAAAAATACAAAAATTAAACTGATACAGCATAACCGAAATTCCCTTGCCCAACTTTTCATTCAGGTAGGATGATAACAAATCTCAGTGGGATTGTTGTTGAATACCTGGAAGGGTATGAATAATAATTTTCCTCCCTCTGAATTATGCCTTCCTGAGGCCCCATGATAAGATGTTTATATAACCGAGAGCTGAAGGGAGTGTTAACTAAAACTGTAACAGCATTTAAATTAAGGGGAGCATATTGTAAGGGCTGGCTGTGTTCAGGTCAGACTCTCTGGGATGACTGTATGAAAGAAAAAATTTGTTTGATTTCAGGTAGTTTCCTGAAAAAAACATTCTAGAAAGAACAGTAAAGAATATTCTAGAACATTCTATTTCTTTATTGAAGAACAGTAAAGAAAGTCAGTGTGCTGGCAGAAATGGTGGCATCATTTGGTTTAATCCTCACAGCGGGAGGCCAGTCTGATTGTTACTTCACTTTACAGTGGGAAGAAACCTAAGAGGACTAAGGTATGGGCTAGAGGTGTCTAACAGCAGGAAGTGGAATTCACCTTTATGACCGCCCTCCTCAGGACTCTGTTGCTGCCAGGCCCTACTGTTGTGCTGTGGCTCAGCTGGTAGAAGCGTTTGCCTGGCACACATGAATGACATGGAGTTGCATCATGTCCTCCCAGCTCTCAGGAGGCGGAAACCGGAGGATCAGGCATTAAAGGTCAGCTTCGGCTACATGGCAAGTTCCAACCAGCCTTAAACACTGTCCAGCACTAGACCAAGTTCTGTCTCCAGCATGGGATAGAGGGCTGTGTGGAGTCACAAAAGGAACGAAGGGGAGCAAGTTTTTATCGAATGGCTGAGCCTCTGCCTCGAAAACAGAAGGTGCCAGTAAAAATGCCACATGGAAATGGCAGTGGCAGCCTGCACTTCTGGGCCTGGTGGGTGGAGCCTGGGAAATCTCAGAGTGAAGCAAAAAGGAAGTAGAAGCAATCCAGGATGATTCCCAAGATCACTCTTGGTCCTCTATAAGGACACATAGTACACTCTGATACACACACACACACACACAGAGAAAAAAAATTAGACTGGCTGAGGCCAATTGGAGGATGCTAAAGGCATGAATAAAGGAGAAATAAGAGCTTGGTGCCTTTCTTAAATCCTTCAAAGAAATGGGAGGAAGATCACCTATATCATTCAGTGGGTTTAGCCCTGTCCCAACCCAGATGTAATGTGACCTGGAACTTTTTCTTAGAAGCATGCCTTAGGTACACGTCACCATCCCATTGCTGGTGGACCACCCAATTAATATCAGGTACCTTTCCACTTAATACCTCCCTGGTGTGTTTCTGGACCTTCATATGGAAGGCTGCGTTCACAGTAGATAGGCTAATGTTGGAGGCCAACTCCAATGCTATAGTAGGAAGTGTGTGGAATGGGAAACCCCTTGTGTTGCATGGGATCTCCTTGCCACCCTCACCAGCAAGGACCAGCACAAGGCACCTACTTATCCTAACTCCCAGTTTTCTCATCTGGAACTGTGTCTCCCGGGCAGGTGAAAATCTGGCAGGTTCAGCATCAGTCCATCAGACAGGCTTAACCATCACTGGACACCAGCATTGTGTGCTTAACATTTGTCAAGAACTTTCCGTGCGGCTTCGTTTGTGAATCTCAGATGTCTGTTCCCTAGGAGCAGCAATGCGGGGGAAACTCGATCAATTCCAAGTTAGAGAACCCTAGTTCAAAGTGTTTCCACAGGTGACTGAGATCTTGGACTCAATAGGAAGCTCACACCTTGCAGGACTGCTGGGATTGTGGAATCGGGAGAAGTTGTGCAAAAATGCTTTGTTAAGCCAGTAAGGTATAATTGAAATATTAGACAGAATGACAAAGTGCTGGGCCTGTCTTGGAAAGAGATAAACTTCATTTACATACCATTTGCATAACCCTTGGGCCTCTTGCTAGTGTGTTCACAACTTCCTGTAGGAGACACGCTTTGTTCCTGTCTGTGCTCTAGGACCACCGGGACTGTAATGCTTCTCTCTGTGGCACTGATGATGGGCTGAACTCATCTGAACCATGCACAGGCAGCAGGAGGTTGACCATCTGCTGAGTTCAAAAGGAGACCCCAGTAGAGTCATTGACCTGGACCTGGTCGCAGGTCACAGCATCCAGCAGCACTGGTTGGCCACTTGGTTTCAATCAAGTCTCTTTCCTGAATGCGCTCCCTGGCTATGCTGGCTGAGCATCTAGTAGCAGCTAGGTAGTAGGTCCTTGCTTAGGCGAGACTCTCTGCTGCAGATGGGGAGGTTCCGCGCGTGTCTGTGATAACAGCTGTGAATGCTTGAGGACCGCCTGTCATTAGGGCTGAAGGGTTTCATAACCTTGTAATTACTAGCTCCTCCAAAGGAGGGGGAGCCCCGGGGAAGGTTTGCAGAGCCAGAAGGCTTATTATTGGTTCTCTAGAGGATGTTCATGAAAACGTTCTTTAGTGCCTCGCAAGAGAAAGCAAGCACATGTCAGCAGACCAGCCTGACCCAGGCGGCTTTTTGCCCTGATGGAAAGGATTCCCGGAATTTCACAGAGCCAGCGCAGTGGTTCAGCTCACTGTTTAGGCACAGAACCATGGTTTGAAAAGGACCGACTGGGAGTTCCATTGAGCATTTTATGTTTTCGAGTCATTTATTTCTCTTTCTGGTGCTTTCCTTTGGTTCTCAAAGGGAGCACTGTCAGACAACCTTGTCAAACCCCAAGTGGTTCTGGGGGGACTGCTTGGAGAATGCGAAGCTCACTGGCATAGAGTTCCACTCTTAGCTTTGCTGTTGTGCTGTCCTGTGCTGCGTTCAGTTCAGCTGTGCTCAGAAAGGAAAGTGTCGTGGTTTGGATATAAGCTGTCCCCCACGGGCTCATGTGTGTGTGTGTGTGTGTGTGTGTGTGTGTGTGTGTGTGTGTATGTGTGTGTGTGTCCCTGGTTGATGTTTGGGATGGTCATGCACCCCTGGGGGTGCAGCCCTGCTGGAGGAAGGCAGTCACAGGGGGTGGGCCTTGAGGTTGGTTAGCCCCGCCCTGCTTCAGGAGGAGTGTGCTCGTGCAGTTTGCTCTCTCTCTGCCTCCATGACATCTGCAGGGACCTGAGCCTCCTCCAGCTTCTGCTGCCAGCCATGCCTTTCCTGCCATGGTGGACCGCATCTCCCCCCTAGAACCATAGGCTCAGCAAATCTCCCTTTAAGTTGTTTGAGCCTGAGGGTTGTCTCGCAGCAACAGAGAACAGTAACCCGTACAGAAAGGAAAACTGTGAATCAGAATCTGTCTTGAGTTCCACCAGCTGATTCCTAATTACATAGACGTTGGAGCAGCCCTGGTCTAAATGATAGTATCTTGGGCTAGGCCTGGGGCTTTCCTGTTTTCGTTTTTTGTTTTTAGATCTACTTTGCATTCTAGTTAAACACGCGGTAGCTGAGAAATCTGTGGACTTGCCTTTCCCCTTGGGCGTATTTGAACTTCTTAATATTTAGGGACAGAAGCGGTGTAGGCAGCAGGAAGGCAAGCAGAGTAAGCCAAGCTTCTATGTTTGCAAACTGGAGTGAGCATAGAATCACAGGGCGGAGCGCTTCACTACGGAGGATGTCTTTGTTATTTGATAGGAGCTAGAGTCAGTCTTGGTTTCACACCTCGGGGAGTGCTCCTGTTTCTGGTGGGTAGAGGCTTGGGGT
Organism: Typhlomys cinereus; assembly: GCA_023101885.1. Taxonomy (NCBI): domain Eukaryota; kingdom Metazoa; phylum Chordata; class Mammalia; order Rodentia; family Platacanthomyidae; genus Typhlomys; species Typhlomys cinereus. The sequence continues at coordinate 11,287,596 of JALPQD010000021.1, read as the reverse complement.
ACCGGTAAACATTCTGCCACATATAGAATAACACACTGCCACCATCACTGTCCCCACTACTGCCACCACCCCACTAGCATCACCATCACCCCTGAAAGTACTGTCTGACCAAGATGTCAACAGTGCTAAGATGTCCTACTGCAAGCACACCCCGAGAAGGAGGGAGGGTGAGTGGGGTCCAGCCCCTTAGAGTGGGACAGAGGAGCAGCGGGCAGAGAAACCCCAGAGCCTACAGAGAGACGCTTCCTGCATGAGGTCCGTGGCATGGTGGGGCTGAGGGTTCATGGCATTAGAGATGGTGGATGGAGGTGATGAAGGAGATGAAGAACTCCTGGAGAGAAACAGGCACGGGACAAGCTCTGCTCTTGTGCTTCGTGTGACTGCAACACATGCCCGAGACAGTCAACCTAGAGAGAAAAGGCTTCCTTCAGCTCATCTTGTGAAGTTTCAGTTTGTAATTGGTTGCTCTTCCTCTTTATGGGAATTACACCCCTCCCCCCCAATAACCTGAAGACCTTCCACTAGGCTCCACCTCTTAGAGGTCCCACCACTTTGATCTCACCACGGACAGAGAACACTACTACTTTAACACATGGGCTTTGGTGGTGGTGGTGGTGGGACACATTCTACGTCCAAACTGTCACTGCTGCCTTTGCGTTGGAACCTGGCGATCTACAACCACCTCTCCCCACGCTGTGGGAACACAGGAAAGTTTCCTCAGAGACATTGCCTGTGCAGAATGGGGCGGATCATTCCAGCCGCAGCTCTACCCCCAGAAATCATACCACCCTTTGGCCACTTATCTGCAGGAGGGTTCTGGTAGTCCTCTCCTTAGTGGTGGTGGGGGGATAAAGTTTACTTTCTAGCCTTCTGGCCTGAACTGAGATTTCCACTTGCCTTGACTGAAAGTATTATGAGACAGTATGTGTGACTCTGAGGTCACTCAGCTTTTTCGTCCCCCATGGAGCATTTTTGGCTAACCCACCTGAGCCTCTAACTAGTATAGCTGTGTCAGGTGGGCTCAGCTCACCCAGGAGACAACCCGCAGAGTGTCGAGGAATAATACATTATAGTTATTTCAGAGTGACTGGATGGATTTTTGCGCCATCACATGCACGTGGCTTTACAGTGTGTAGAGAGAATTTCAAATCGCAGTTCAGGAAAACAGTTCTTCTTCCCTTGTCTCTTGCAGCATTTCTCTGAACTCCTGGATGAGTTTTCCCAGAACGTGTTGGGTCAACTCCTGAATGACCCCTTCCTCTCAGAGAAAAGCGTGTCTATGGAGGTGGACCCGTCCCCGACGTCCCCCGCGCCCCTCATCCAGGCGGAGCACAGCTACTCCCTGTGCGAGGAGCCGAGGGCTCGGTCACCATTCCCCCACGTGGCCTCCGATGATAGCTTCAACGACGGTAAGTGAGATGAAGGGGGGCAGAGGACAGGGGTGCTTGACCCTTTCGATGCTAATGTCTCACGGGATTGGAGTGTGGCCCTTAGTACTCCCAGCGTACATGTAGCCGCCACATGCTCATTATGTGTTATGCCAGGCGTATGTGTGGGACGCAGTGTTCTGCGCTAGGCCGTATCCCAGGAGACTCACTTCGGCCATCTGCGAGGCTGCCCAGCCTCTCCTGGTTGAAAATTCCCAACAGTCCAGTAAGTCAGTTGTTCCAAGGAATCAGGTTATTTTTTCCTGACAAAGGATTTGGATGATCACTCTTCACTCTAGAAGCTTCCAGAACATCCTTTTAGCCCATGTCCAGCAAATTCCACTGATCTCATATGTCCAGGATCTTGGTGAAGTGCTGGACTCCCTGATAGTTACTCTTCCATGTCCATCCCCACCAGTGTCCACCCATGCTGTGAAGTTTGGTATTTTTCCCCAAATTTTTATTTTTTATTTATTTAGCGCGTGAATTGGCATGCACGTATGATGGCTCATGTGCAGAAGTTAGAGGACCACGCTTGGAATTTGGCTTTCTCCTCCCTTCTGGTGTGTTCTGGGCATTGAACTCTAGCTCATCAAGTCCCTTTACCCCGCTGAACCATCTTGCCCTGGGATTGTTGAAGTTTTGCTTTTTTCCAACTCTAGACATTCTAAGGTGTTTTGTCCGTTACTCTATAGACCTTTAGTTGATACATAGTCTGTCTTCCCATCTTTCCACACATATATCATGACTAGTTGAATTGTTTTGTTTTCTCAGAGGGATAGCAGGATATTAGGAGTAAGTTTTGAAGAGTCAATTCCCTATTTTCAATGCAGTAAATGATTTCTTCCCAGGAGGATGATATGGTGGGGGACGCTCACTAAGGTGACCCCATCTGGTCTTGAGCTGCACCCTCCTCCTCCTCCCACCTCACCCTGTATGTATGCAGCAGTGTTTTTCATTGCCCCATCTACAGAAGTGTTTCCTTATGACCCCCCTTTGGTTCATTAACCAAAGGTTAATGGTTAATGGTCATGAATAAGGCGTGAGGAAGGGAAGCTCCTCCTCTGTGGTACTCTTAGAGCCATTGCTGGTCTCCAGAGGAACGAACAGGGTGCTGTGAACCATCTGCTCTGGGGGCAGAGAACGTTGTGGGCCTTCCTGTTTTTCCATCCAGGACACATTCTTCCGTTGACTAGACGCACGGAGCGACAGGCCAGGAAGCGTGTGTGGCCTCACGTTCTCAGTGAAAGGAACGCTGTACTGTGCTCTGGGCGGTGGATTCTTTCTTGGCTGGACTGTGCTGGAGCCCGGACCAGATGTTCTTGTTCTCTTTCTCCCAAATTTAGGAGCATGGGGACCTCATCCTCCTTCTCTGTACTTTGTCAACTGTCTTGATCGCTAGGATGGGGCATGGGAAACCTCCTGGGAAGGACAGGAAGAAATGGAAGGGGGAGGATTTGAAGGCACAGTGTTCTTCTGAGGTGTTTGCTTAACTCAGGGCAGTGTCTGCACTAGCACTTGAACAGATGACATGCTTCCCCCTCCTCTCTGCACACCCCCTAGTTCCTGTCTCCTTCCATTGTCTTTTTCTACCTCCTCTTTCTTCTTGTCCTCTTTCCTTCTGCCTCTATCTCTATTCTTTCTAGTCCTTTTTCCTCCCTTTCCCCTTTCTGTTCTTTTCCACCCCCTCCTTCCTCAGTTTCCCGTTTAAATATATTCAGGAATGCCCTCAGTTCAGACGTGGTATGTGGCCACGTATCTACATACAGTTCCTTCCCGAGACATGGCACATTATTATTCATTCCAGGAATTTTCTGTGCAGTATCTTCAGACCACAGTTGACCAAGAGCAATAGAAAGGAAACTCTAGATAACCCTAGATAAGTGAATTCTCGATTCTTCACTGCACAGACATGCGATGGCCTCTTTGAGGTTTCAGCGTTGATACATTCGGGATCTCCCGACTTGGTTTATTTTACATGTGGACTTTGGCCTTTGATGAGCTGATTTGACTAAATGAGCTCCGGGGATGTTCATACCTTTGCTCCCCCATGCTTTCTTCCTGCTTTGCCTGCATTAGTTCCCAATTCCTTTCATCCTTCTGTTTCCAGCCCCCCCCCCCCCCCCGTGGAGTTCTCCCCAGTGTCTTTTGCATCCATTACTTATTGCTGTGTAACCACCTCATCCTACCCCCTGAAATAATGACTCTGAATAAGAATATCGATCACTGAATAACTCATGAGTTCTGTAGCTAAGTGCTTTGGAAACGGTCTCCTGTGTGGTTTTGGATCATGATCTCTGGTGGGGTTGAAATCAATGGCTGGCTGAGGTTAATCATCTAAAGACTTCCCCTGGGGGAGGGAGGGAGAAGGACTTCCTTCCAAGGCAGCTCCCTCACATAGACCGTGAACTGGTTGCTCCTAGTGTGGGCCTCTCTGTGTGACTTCAGGCATCCATTACTGTGAGTTAGCCAGGAAAGTGATTGCGCTGGTCACCCAGGATAGAGCCCAGATCCAGGGGACTGTGCAAGAAGGCAAATGCCAGGAGGCAAGGTCACCAGGGGCCGTGTCCGTGGGGTGACTTTCTGAACTCCTTTACCTCGTATTAGCAAAGCCCACGAATGTTTCCACTTACCACCCAGCAGGTCTTGAATTCCAGGCAAGGCACTGAAGAAACATAAAGGGAATCATTTGTTTGTTGCTCTCCCAGAAGGTATCAAGTGAAGAGGATTAGAAATGGATACAAGCGAAGCTAAAGACGTTCAGCACGTGCCCCCTGCCGAGGTAGTGGCATCCTTGTGTGCTCTGCATCCCTGCTTCTTCCAAATTCTGTTTTTTTGCCCATGAGCTTTGGGCAGGTTACCTGACCTTCCTGAGACACATGTGTTAACCAGTGTGCTAAGAACTGTGTTGTGTCATCTTGGGAGGGTTAAGCATGATAGTGGATCTCAGCACAGAGCCCGGGATCTGGCTGACCCTCTAGCAATGTGCAGGGAGGGCTGTGTTGCAATTCTTATTTAAAGCCAGATCTGTGGGAGGAATCATGTGTTCAGCAGGGCGCTGGAGTGGAGTTTGCAGTTTACCAACCTGTGTTCCACCGTGACACGTAGCGGGTACTTAGATATTAAATTTATTAGTGGACTGCTCAATTTTTAAATTATTTATTTGCCAACAAACTGGGTTTATGTCTCTGCCTTGATCCCCCCCCACTTCCCTCCTCACCCACCCTCCTCACCCACCCTCCTCACCCACACACCCTTCTCCCACCCTCCCCTCCCATCCTCCATCTTGTTCTGTCCCACCCCATCCTTTTGCTTGTGAGGATCTCAGGACTTCCTTTGGGGTACCCGTATTGATAGGGGAGTCAGATTTCTGTTGAACTTTATGTGTCTCTTTAGCTGGTATAGTTGTAAGTGGGGAGATTCTCTTCCCTTGGACATTCTCTGAGAGTTGCTGTATCTTCTAAGGATCTTGGAAGAAATGCTGATGAGTTAGCCATTGTGTAGATCTGGTGGTAGGAGTTCTCGTGGCATTGACCTGGAGGATTACTGTATTTTGGCCAATTTTTCCTCATGCATATGTACATGTGACATGCATGTGTGTATGGACGCATGGTTGCTTGTGTGTGGGAGCATGTCTGTGTATGGGTGTACTGGTGCACGTGGAGGCCTGAGGTTGATGTGAGGGACCTTCCTTGGTCCCTTTCCGCCTTGATCGTAGAGGCAGGGTCTCTCAGCTGAACCCCAGAGCTTGCCGGTATGACCCAGCTCACTAGCCAGCTTGCCCCAGACTATTTCCACTTGCGAGGGTTGAGAAGCTTCGAGTCTGATGAAACATCCTATCAGACGAAATGTGAATAGTGCTCCAATGGGAAATTAAACTGGGGAAGTTTCCAGGGGAGAGCACCCACTCATTGAGAAGCTCAGGGAGAGGTACGTGAGTGTGACGGGATTCAGCTGGTCTGGAAGCACAGCCCACAGTCATTCCCCAGAGATCGCTGCAGGGGCACAGACAGAGAGCACAGGGTCAACACATCAGGGTCCTGAAGACGTGCTCCCCAGTGAGAGGATGACTCATGAATGAAACACACGCCAGAAGTCAAGGGCTCCTTCCTCTTCTGCTCAGGCCTGAGTTTGTTCTCGTGTCAGCTTTGGCCCCCATTCCCCAAATTCATTCTTCTGCGGTCTTGTCCGCATGGTCTTGTCTGTGTGGCCTGGCCTGTTGGCAGTTGTGCTAAGTAGACATACAGATGTGACATGGACAGTTGAAGACTGAGTTTTTGGCACATCTGTGAAGAACAGTACTTGAGGCAACCCGAGCAAGCCTGCAGGAGACTGGTTCCCTGGACAGGTGCGTAAATTGGAGAGGCTGGTTCAGTAGTTTGGCATACTCTGGCATACTCTGGCATACTTGGATCGACTTGCAGTCAGAGTGAGGTTTGCCCCTCTCTGAGCAATTCCTGTGGATATGGTGTGTCCAGTTCCCACTGCCTCCGGTGGGGACATGAACTCTTCCATGAGCTGGATTATGAACTAAAACGGAGAATCGTGAGCTAAGATAAAACCCTTTGTTCCCTTAAGCTGTTCAGTCATGAATATATCAGCAACATGCCAACAAACTGCAAACAGTGATACTTTCTGTGTCACTTTATCTGATTATCTCATTCATTTCCAGGATTCTGTTAGGGCTCTAAAATCTCTCCCTAGCTCCTTCCTCTTTCAGATGTCACCCACTCCATTAGCACGAGGCTGGGGACCACGCCTTTAAACAGGAAGACCAAGGGGCACTGAGGTGGCTCAGTAGGTCAGGTGTCTGCATGCAACCCTGGTAACCTGAGTTCAATCCTCAGAGCCCACGTTGTGGAATAAGAGAACCAACTTCCAAAAGGTGCTCTCTGACCCTCTATATGTGCTCCATGGCATATATGTGTGACCCCCCCAAATTAAAAATATATTAAAAAATTCAATAACATGAACAATGAGTGATACTTCAGATCCAAACAATAGGGGGTCAGCGTAGACTTTTTCCATTCATGACCCCTTATGCCCAAGAAAATTTTTACATGATTCTGCATATGTAGGTATATAAAATAAATATACAAATTAAAATCTTGCTGATAATAAATCTTAAAGGATTTTATTTTAGTATATTTTAACTTGCATATAATTTTGCTATTTATTAAAGATAAGAGGAAGTTTACATATTGATGAGGTGCAAGTGCTTGTTGGTTCTTGCATAAAGAATCGGGTCTTGCCTGCATGTTGGATACTACAGGGTCTAGCGCATCCTCTGTGTCTTTCAGATCTGATCACAATCTTGATTTCATGGCATTCAGTGCTGAGATCACTGCTTGGCATAAGCATGTAGTAAAAATGGCCCAATCGTGCCTGAGGTCATTTCAGAAATAACTGAAAGCACCGTCCTAAAAAGCCACTTAATGATTATTTTCAGTGGAACACAGATCAGCAGTTCCAACAGCAAATGTGAAATCAAACACAATACATTCTAAAGATGCAATGACTTGATAGCCACATGCCGAGGAACAACAGTTGGGCCACACATTGAGTCTTGGTTAGGCCCAGGTGTCGACTTGACAGTTGAGGGTTTGAGCTCTGGGCACATTCGTAGAGAATTAGTGGTTGAGTTAAGCCCAGAGCAAACCTGCAGGAGATTGTCTAGCTGATGGAGAAGGCCCAGCCCATGGTGGGTGGGATTAGGCCCTGGAATAATATACAGATTGCTGATGAGAACGTTGGCATCCTTGTGTACACTTGGCCAGACATCCTGGTCTGGCAAATAAGGATCATCCTCTCTCAGCTGTTATGTAGAGATGGTGTGGCCAGTTCCCTCAGCCGTGGTATTGGTGTGAGCTCTCCTGCTAAGATGGACAAACAGGGGCTGGAGAGGTGGCTCGGGGGTTAAGCCTCTGCCTTGCAGGCGGAAGGTCCTGAATTTGGATCCTAGACACCAGGCGGAAGTGGGGCGGCCTGCTTTTCTGGTCCTGGTAGGGTGGAGCCTGTGAATCCCGGGGCAGAGAAAACAAGGAGGAGGTGGAGTTGGTTCATGAATTCATTCGTGGTTCTACACAAACACACAGACACACACACACACACACACACACACACGTGCACACATGCACAATTGAATAAATAAATAAAAAGCTTTAAAGATGGATAAATAACTGTAACCAGGAATTGTAAGAGAAAATAAACTGTTCCCTTAAGCCATTTGATGGTGATTTTATCAGCAACCATGCAGGTGAACTGCCACAGTCTTAGTTCTATGTAATAAACCATTGTATTGCGATAGGAGCAGGACGCTCGGTATGCGCAGTAAGAGCACTGTAGTCCATGTTGTACCACGTTTGGACTTTGTGCTGAGACATGCAGGGCAGTGATCGTGGGCATTGCATGGCATGGTAGCATGACCAGTGCTAAGCGTGCATGGTGTGTGTTCAGAATCAAGACTGCCATCATGCCTGCGGGGTGAACTTTGCCAGAAACACCTAGGCTTTGTCATGCATTTGATTTTTGAGTTAATTCAGATCCAGAAACCTTTTGCTCTTGCCAGAATCTTCAGGATCTCCATGTTCAGTTCTGTGACCTGCAGTTATAAGAATCCAAAAGCTTTAGCACTTGGGGATACCTATGTTTGCTTCTTTCATTTCCTTGTGTTTTCCAAAGATGAAACTTCACAGTGCTAGACTAGAATTTGACATGGCCCAGTCCTTCAAAGGGTCGTAAGCACAAGGTTAAAAAGTATGCAAGATGTCAGGAGAGTTTGCCTGGTCTGCCTTGTGTGTGAGTTGAGATAGCTTTAGTTAGGTTAGGCCGGGGACATCAATTATAGCCATCTTCCTGCTGGGTGACATCTCGGGGTCAGCTGGATGGGCTGACTAAATATAGTTACCATAATTTTTTAGGAACTGTTTTTCACAGGTATAAATGAAGAGCAGCTGGTGTGGCGTGAGGTCACATGGGGTTCCTGAGGGAGACGAGGAGGGCGGGGCCTAGAGAGCTGATCACGTGGGAGGGGTGGGAAGCAGGGCTGCAGCAAAGAAGGAAATGTTGGTTGGGGCTTTGTAGAGTATGGGCTCCTCTCTGAGACCCCTGGGGCAAAGAAGGCATGCACACTTATCCCTGGAAACACAGGAAAGTGCATAACGCAGTGGCCAAGCAAGCATGAATGATGTGCTGGGAGAAGGGTTGGGATGAGTCAGGGGCGACTTAGGTTTTTGCCCCAGGGTGTCAGAGGGAATGGATTTTGGTGTTGACGTGTTCCCAGGATGTGGGACCTGAGGGGAAAAAAGTCACAGAGAGGAGATAAATAACAGAGCTGGTGGCAAGACTATCAGTCTGAGTCATCGCAGAGGGGTAGATAACACAGGTGTGTTTGTCATCTGTATACGCACAGAGTCCTCTTTAGCTTCCACAAATGGACTTTGGAAAGGACTCGCTTGTGGCTAAATAGGACAAGCAGAGGAATATAGAAAAGTTGACCCTTCCCTTTCAAGCAGTAAAATAGTGCTGTTGTCTGCCTAGCCATGCGATGTTAGACTAATGTAAGGAAGCGGCGCTTGCTACTGTCTAGCAATTAAAATGACTTCCGTTACTTATGAGCAAGAGCTGTAACTGGCCAAGACAAATAAAACCTACGTGAGTGCTTCATTCTCATTTGCTTACTAAATCCATCTTTCCAAATTAGTGGTTCTCTCCACAGCTGTTTAGATTTGTGCCTGACACACAAACAGAAGTATTTGTTTTGCTGAAAGCAAAGCACTGATACAGTGCAGAGCCGATCTCTGCAGTTCCCTTGCATAGATTTGAACTCCACTCTGCTGGCTACAAATAGTGTGATATTGGTCGAGCTTGTGTCTCACATTCCCAGTCTTTCAAATGAGAATAAAGCTTGCCTCACACCATTGCTGGAGGGACCCACCCACTTGATATTTATGGAGCATTTAGAACTGTGGCTGTCATTTTGTAAGCACGAAGTACTCACCGTTACTGTTTTTACATGAGGTACTATATAATTACATAAGTAACTTACTAAGTGATCACAAAAGGATGAGAGCAGCCGGGGAAGGAGATTCTATACACACAACGCAGGAAAAATGTAAAGTAACAGAGATAACTGGAAAGAGAGAGCGAGAGATCACGCGGGTCAGGGTTCACCTAATACAAGCTAGATGCCTGTCAAACAATGTGGATGCAACTCATTGTAGCTGTTATTGGTTGATCTAAAACTGTTCTCCATCTCAGAAAGGTAGAATCAGTGGTCTGCCGAAATCAAGGATGGAAGAAATGTAGAGACAATCAATATTATATTTCATCCGCCAGTGGCTACTGACAGACTCTGTGTAACCGTTGCTAAAATGGAATTCGTCCCTCTAGGCTAGAGTTCTATGGAATCGCTGCTGTCTTGGGAAGCAGTGTGTTAGGCAAGAGTGAGCCAGTTGAGGAGTTGGTCTGAGTGGGAGTCCCAGCCCCCACCCCCACCCCCGTGCTGCAGCTGTATAATGCAGCTAAGGCATTTGCTTTCTTAGTTACCTTGTGTGTCAGATGGGAGCCATGGCTGACCCATACGGTTACTCTGAGGAGTAAATGACGCATGTAGAACCCTTAGAACAATACCTAGAACCCAGTAAATGCCTACAGCATTTGCTGAGTGTTCTGTTGTCAACACTTCATGCCATTTAGGTGGAAGCTCATTCCAGTGTTGAGCAACTGAAGAAGGACATCACGCCTTTGACGTCCATGCAGCAGGGTCTTTTTGTTGTTAATTTAAAAAAATTTTCCCCTAGCCTTACAAGCATATCGAGTGCTTATCCCTGCCTCCCTCCTTCCCATCCTCCCTCCCTTCATCAATCCATTCCATTCCCTCTTACCCTCCTGCCTGTCCACGTCTATGGGCCCCAGGATTCCCTCTGGCTTGTCTGCTCTTGTGGGGATTCAGGCCTCTGTGGCATACCAAGTGGCCCTTCCTCAGGCCATCCCATGATAGGGGCATGCCCCTTCACTCATCCAGCTTTAGTCCCTAAGGTTTCCACTGCATGCAGTCATCACTCCCGAGATTCTCCCTAATCTATGGGGGCATGTTGGTTTGTCAGTCCTTATGCAGGTGGGAAGGACAAGTCTCAATGCAGTGAGTTCCTGGATGCAGCGGTCCTCTTCCTTTCTGTACTTTGTGTATGTGGTATGTGCATGTGTAGCGTTTACATGTATGCATGTGTGTATGCCAGTGTGTGCTATGATATGTGGTGCATGTGCGTGTGCATACGTACGTGCGTGTGTGTGTGTGTGTGTGTGTGTGTGTGTGTGTGTGTGTACATGTGTGTGTGTGTTTCTAAGGGCACAGCTCTCAGTTCAGGCTTTAATCTTTTCCTCCATCTTTTCCTCTCTGCAGTTATCTGACAATCTGTACGGAAATGGCCAAGTCTCTTCATTCCGATGTTGACATTTCATTGGCTTTCAGTCTCGGTCCTTTTTACTTTTCCAAGCGTATTGAGTATTTATCCCAGGTTCCCTCCTTCTTTCCTCCCTCCCAGTCCCTCCCTTCCCTTCACCATTCCCTCCCAGTCCTTCCCACCTTTCTGCCTGTGTGCTTCTCTGGACCTCAGGGTTCATTCACTCTGACTTGTCTACTCTTGTAGGGGTTCAGGCCTCTGTGGTATTTCAAGTTACCTCTCTTCAGCCACCCCACTGATATGTGCATTTCCCTTCACTCACTCAGCTTTAGACTCAAAGATTTCCATTGTGAGTTCCCATTTTGTGGGTGTAGTAAGAGCTACCTGCAAAGCACTTCGATGTACTGTCTCCTAGCTTTAGGTTTATTGGCTGTCTTCCCTATTGATCCGTCCCCCCCTCTGTTTTTGTAAACTAGAGCTTGAGTCTCCATCCTTGGATGTTTAGTCATTCTGACTGCTAATGCTGCTCCACTTTGCAGTGGGATGTGTGTGAGGAGTTTGTTCCCCACAAGGGCTCCTTTCCATCCTGGTTGTTAGCTGATAGCAAGGGTGACTCACTAGAGAACTGCTACTGGAGTGTGGCCTTTGACGGGAAGTTGTATAAATAAAATCAGATGATATGAGTGTCCTTCTTATTCCAGAATGTGCACCACTAAGTTGATTTGGGACACCCTTCTTTCTCTTCGTGGGTATGCGTAGAAGGGCGTGTGTGCACACACCTTTCTTTTGGCAGACAGGCTGTGTCACTGGGACCTTGTTGGGTCTGCTAGGCCACCCACCCGCGAGCCACAGGGATTCTCCTGTCTCCCCGTCCTGGGATGTCTGGTGCTACGTTTTATTAGCTGGACGGTAGGGATGGAACTCAGGTCCTCATGCTTGAGCTGCAAGCCCTTTGTTCCCTGAGCTCTCTCAGCCTCTGGATGGTGTTTTGTATCCAAAGTGATCCATTAAAGGTACATAATCATGATTCAGGGAAGCATTTATTTTTCTTCTTATGGTCTTGTGAGCACTGTATTTCTTAGGATCTTATGTATTCTAAGCTGGATTCAAGCTTACCATGTAGCCGAGGATGATGATGGACCTCTGATCCTCCTGCCTCTACCTCCCAAGTACTGGGATTATTAACAAGCGCTTCTACACCCAATTCATGCTGTGTTAGGGATCAAGTTCAGGGCTTCATGCATTCTACCAACTGAGGTATACTCCAGCCTCAAACCTAAGTACTTAAAGAAAGCCATATTATTAATCCATTGCTGGGTATTGGCTGATCTGGATGGGGAAGTGACTGAGGACCACGAGTTTCAGCTATACTCACATCACTCACTTTCTAGGGATTTGAACTCTGGTCCTTTTGTTTGCACCACAAGTGCCTTAGCCACTGAGCCATCCTTCCAGCCCTGCAGTGACATTTTGAGCTCAAGCTTCATTGTAAGTCACTTTTCAAGGCAGAGAACTAGGTTGTTATTGGGAATGGAAGCACGAAGCCAGTTGCTCGTCTTCATGAAAGCTCAAGAGAAATGGGCAGCGACCTTTGGCTTCTCATGGCAGATGCCTCAGCCTTTGGGAGAGGAGGTGTCCTCATGCGGTCCAAGTGTCACCAGTAGCTCTGTGGCTTCTTTTCCAAAGAGAGCAGCGAGTACCATATAGTGTGTGTTGGTGTTCGTGTGGTGCACAATGCATGTGGAAGTGCATTGCTCTCTATGTGTGTGTATTTGGGGGGAGGACGTGCATAGAGGAGGGCACGTGAGTGTGTGTCCCTGTGGAGGCCCAAGGATGACATCTGGAATCACCCTGGATTTTTCTACCTCCTTATTGCTTTGCCCTGGAGTTTCTCAGGATCCACTTTCTAGGGCTGGATGTGCAGGAAGCTGCCATTTCTGCTCAGCATTTTTATATAGTCTGTGGGATCTGAGTCAGGTTTTCCTTTCCTTGGGAGGCAAAGTCTTTAACCCCTGAGCCATAGCCCTCGACCTTATCTTTTTATTTTTATAAATAAATGGGCTCTGTGAGCTGGTGAGTTTAACCTGGAGCTTTGTCAATTTGTTTAGGCCGGTGATATAATCCCCCTGCCTCCATCTCTCTAACGTCGGGATTACAAATGTGGACCACGCTCAGATTTTTCCATGGGTGCCGAGCATCCGAGTCCGGGTCTCATGCCCATGATAAACACTTTACTACCGCTTCCCGGCCCAGCGGCGATCACGTGTGCTCGCTACAGATGCATGAGGATCACATACCAACCTGCCCTGTTCTACCTGTGTGTATCTTTTAAGAACGTTTCCTAGAAGTAGAAAAGCTCATGCTGCCTAGTCAGTTCCAGTTCACTATTTGCATTTACTCTTGCCTTTGGGTTGTGAGTTAAGGTGGATCTCTGCCATTTTATGGGCACTGTCAGGGAGTGTGGGAACTGTCACCATTTCCTGGCAATTTCACAGGACCATGTTCCCAGAGATCCCTCTTTTTGTTCATTTCATTGTGCATACAGCTATTCTCCCCCCACCCCCTCAAGTCTCTGCTAGGGGTGGAGATCACTCAGGGGAACTTTGAATGCGATGCCAACAAACATCTACATCCCTGAATAGGGAATATGTTCTTCTCCTCCTGTCTTCCATCTCCCTTCCCTGACTCTGTCCTGAGCATGTCTTCCTCGCTGTGGACAGTCCTTTGGTTCTGAGGCTCCTTGTGGGAGAATCGCTGGTCTCTGCGTGGTCCCGTGGCATCTCTAAGCTGAGCTCAGTGTCAGCCAGCGTGGTCTCTCCCCCCTCTGGCCGCCCTCAGAAGACTCTTTGTTCCCTCGCAAGCCCTCCTTGTGCAGGCCGTTGCCCACACCCTGAGAATGACGGAAATGCCCCCAGCACGCCCGCAACCAGCAGCTCACAGAGCCCATTCCGAATGCAGAGCACCACCTTGTGAGTGGAACACAACCTTTTCTGTGCTCGAGGGAAATGGCTCGTGGAAGACAACTTAGTCATTGTGCACTTCAGCTCTTAGCTGCTGTTCCCAGCCCTCCCTTCTGCCCTTAACGGTTCAGAATGATTCTCAAGTACCTATTTATAAAGAGGCATATATGCATATATATATGTGACTCCTAATAAATATGTTTATATAAAGGATATATAATATATATGCATTACATTTGTATATGTGTATCTGTATATGAGGATACTGAGTGTGTTTACTGTGTTACCAGGAATCATCCTGGATTGCTCTACCTCCTCATTGCTTTGCTCTGGGGTTTCCCAGGCTCTGCTTTCTAGGCCCCATTCTATGCTGCTGCTGTATCCACACGGCATATTTACGTGGGATCTGGGGATCTGATCCTCAGGTCCTTTTGCTTGTGAGGCAAAGGCTTTGACCCCCAAGCCATCTCCCCGGCCCAAGGAGCCATGTTTTTAACAGGTACTGCTTTGCTTCCCTGAAGGATAAGGGGTCACCAAGCATTTGAGGTTGTGCCACACAGCAAAGGGAGCAGGTCTGCTTGCCTCGCTCTTGAAAACCCGGTGTCTGGTGAGGGATGTGGACTTTGGGAACCACAAGCTTCTTTTCTTTTTGTTCCCTTCCTGGTATCTGATTCCTACCCCCCTACCCCATCTCTGGTCTTCCAGCATCCCATGGGGTGTTGGCCCTGCAGTCATTTGGTGCAGCGTAAACTTGTAGAGCACTAAACATCTGGTCATAGAAACACCCTGTCTGCTGTCTTGCTGCCTGGCCCATTTCTATCCCTGGTCCCAGTGCCGATCATGAGGAAAAGAACCTTGGTGACAGGAGCAGACCCAGTGTCCCCAAGACCCCCCCTTTTCCCCCAGAGGAGTTTGTATGCATTTCAACCAAACAACGGACTTTCCTCAAGATTTATGCGAAGTCTCTGGAAGTCTGGTTAGGTTTGAGACGTAGGTGGAAGAAAACTACCGTAGGTGGAAGAAAACTACCGAGTGGAAAGTTAAAAAGCAAGGAAGCAATGGGGTCAACAAGCCCTCCATCCTGAAACCTTGCTCGCCAACTGCTGGCCATTTTTTTTCTTCTTATTTTTTGAGTGCACGTATTTAGTCATTATTCAATAATATGCTCAATTGCTTTGAAAATCAAAAAGTGTGGTGCGGTACACATTGAAGATCCTCCCTCCTGTTCCGTTCAGCATCCACCCACTCAGCCTCTTCTGTGTCACACCCACGGAGCCAGGTTTCTTCCTTTTCTAGAAAAATGCGCCAGCTTTTCCCAGGCCCGTCACAGGCAGGGAGACGCAAGCCCAGATTTCTCTCCCCTCATTTCCCCGCCCACCTGTCTCTCCCCTGGCATGCCGTGCTTCCTTTCATTCTCCTCTTGGTGGTCCTTTATTGGAGGAAGACCACTGGACACTAGTGTTGATGACGCTCGGTGCCCTAGACACATTCACACTCGTGCTTGTCTTTTTCCCACAGAGGAGACGGAGAGCGAGAGATGGTACCTGTCTGCGGATTTCCCTTCAGCCACGATCAAGACAGAGCCTGTCATGGAGGAGCCGGCCCCAGGACTTGTCCCCTCTGTCACTCTGACCATCACGGCCGTTGCCACCCCTTTTGAAAAGGAGGAACCCCCTCTGCAAATGAATACTGGGGTATACTATTGAGTATAGGAGTCTTCAATAGGAGCAGGTTTTATCAAAAGATAGAGATCTTCCTTCTCCCATGAAGCATATCCCACGAGGCACGAATGTCTGAGCGTGGTGTGTATGGTGTATATGCGTTGGTGTATCACGGACATACTTACCAGATGGGGGCGCCCTTGATGTCACAGTCTTTGCAAAGAGGCATCATCCCCTTCTTCAATTGCTGTTATAATTCGTTTGCATGTTGCCAATAAATTCACTACTAAAGAGCTTAGAGGGATCAAGGGGGTTTTATTCCTTCCTACAATTCTCAGTTATAGTTCTTAGCCCAGCTTGGCAGGAGGGTTCACACCAACGTGCCGCAGACCAGAGTCGAGGCCTCCGAGACCAGGGCTCTCCAGGACCGGGTGGAGAACAGAACACACGCAGCTCCCTCTCGTCCGAGTGAATCCTGAACCCGTTTATTGAAACTTTTGTGACAACTTTTATACAGAAACTTTTGGGGTAAAGAATGTTGCATACATAATAGATAATCAGCAAAGTCACCTTCAGGGTGGACCCTTTTTTCTTTTTCAAGAACCTAACCCATTGCTTCAGGGCAAAGGCACTTAACAGGAACATTCTCTCAGTATTCAAAAACTTATCTAATCTATAATGCTTCACCGGATAGCTGTGGGGCTGAGCCCACGTTTTAACAGAGACTGCTTTCTTTTAAAATACAGAGGCAGAATGTTCTCCTATTGAATTTAGCAAGGAACATATTTTACAATTAACTATAGGAATCCTCAACACCCCATAAGTACCAGCGTGAGCTTTGGCTGTTGTCCTCTCCAGGTTGATACTCTCAGTCAGGCAGGTCGACATAGGCACCAGGCATGGCAGCAGGTTCTAACTTGGGAAGATGCATGTGGCTCATGTAGTCTCTACTATCCAAGCTTAAACCACATCTCTAAGGGGGGGCCTTGACTTGAATACTCAAGGCCCATAAGCTATAGCTGGTTCTGTCGATGGAACACTGAGGTATGCACTGAAGAAAACACTTAAGCAACATAATTATTAAAAGAATAACTTCTATAATAGCATCCTTTTATTCCTTTAATAGTAAGGTTGCTTATGTCTTCTTTTGAGGAATTCCAGAAGCGTATTGCCATCAGTTAGATGACCCATCTGTGAACCATGCATACTCCAAACCTGGGGTCCAGTCAGGCCCCATATGCCAAGGGTGTCTCTTTCGGGGCAGAGGCGATCATTGGTGGGAGTGCACTCAGATGGTCCATCTCTGTGATTTCTCATAAGAGTGCTGTTTGGGGTAGGAAAGACACGGCCCCCTTTGCTTCTGACATGGATTCTCCCAGTTTGGATTGCAAATACCATCTCCAGGGGCAGTCTTGGCATCTAGACTTTCTGGCATGATGGTCTCTTCCTTGGCCTTCAGCCAGGGTAAGAGGGTATCACAGTTTCTTTTAAGGTTCCAGTGGACTGAGATGAGAGCATAGTCTTGTACTTCTGGAATTTCTGAGTTAGTACATAGGTGGGAATCCTACCCAACCTATATTTTAAGACTCTAGAAGTTATTCTCTAATTTCCTTAAAATCAGTGCACACATTTTGGCTAACAAGTCTACTTATTATAAATGACTAGACATGAAATTTCTATTTAGTATTTGACTAAACTTAAAAAGCAGGCTTTTTCTCTAGAACAGAGAGCAGGAAGCTAGTTCCAAAAAAACCCTAAGAAAGGGCACCCCTAATTACCAGAAGAATTCCTGCCAGAGGCAAGACTTGAATTGTCCTAAAGAAAACCAAAACCTAGGTGCCAAAACCTAGGTGAAGGGCACTCCTAATTACCAGAATTCTTCCTGCCTGAGGCAAAACTTGAATTGTCTAGGAGAGAATGCCCAGCCCCTGTCCTTGGGCGTTACTGTGACCTTCCTCAGAGGACAGGCTTTTAGGCCTGTGCTGGGAAGAAACACCAAGGCCTGACAATTCCCATATTTTTCCTTATTTCTCTAAAATAAAGCCATGTCCTTATCCCAAAACATGATACTTTGAATCTACCTTTTCCAAACTGAGACATATTCTACCAGATTAGTTGGATAGGGACGCGGCATTTCCCTCCTTTTTATTTTTTAATTTGAGCTTCTCAAGTTCTATGTTGAGCTGTCTGAAAGATGAGGAGATCAACCTGAAGATGACTGGAAAGAGGACTATAACAATGATTATGATAAAAATTGTCACGCCAATATGAATCAACATATGGAGTAACACAAATAAACTTACAGTTAGTATGGCAACACGTCAGAAACAAGGGTGGCAATTGACAAGAAAAGGGCAGTAATAATAGTAATTAATACTGATTTTCCTAAAGTAAGCATAGCTACAAATCTTATAGGCCTAATCAATGTATTTAGTCTCTTAAGTACCTCAAATCCTGAATTACATACCAATCTTAATACTAGTAGATGAATCTGAATGTTGTCCCAAATATAAATTCTATCTCAGTACCAACACAATTAGCCAATGAACAATAAATACAATTGGTGGGATAAATGTCAGCAAAAGTTAACAGGAAATTGCATATGTTTAGGAGCCAAAAGCAAAATAATGTATTTTAAATAGAAAATAAAATCCTTTTAGCATATGAAGAGCAACAGCTAACTTTTAAAGTCTAGTTTGTAAGAGACTCTCAGAGTCAGTCTAACAGAGATCAAGAATCCATCATAGAAGGAAATATTTTGTGTACAAGCACTGTCTATCTAGGAAAGTCTGATACTTCAGTCTAGAATGTTGAAGAATAGGGCAGTACAGTAATAGTCAAGAAGAGATGTCTGTAGGTCATTAGTTGTGACTGTTGGACTAGCCTGCTCCTTCAGGTCTTGATCTGGCTCTTTAAGTTGTTCTGCATTGATATCAATGCCCTTTTTTCTGTAGGCAGAGAGCTGTGATCTTGTCAGGGCAATTGTCCATGATTTTCTACTGCGCATACTAAATGCTTGGGAATCCACAGGGTGAGCCTGTTAATGGAGAAATACAAAGATACCCACGACTCCAGCAGAGTCCTGGGTCTGGTTAGGACAGGTGTATGTCAAAGGCATTCTGTCATTGGATCCATCTTTTACTGTAAAGCCTTCTTAAAAAAAAATTTAAACTGTATAGAATGGAGAAACAAACTAAATGAGATATATCTGAGGAAGTCTTGAGTTTAGCTGAAGGATGATATTACAAAATCTTCTTGGGGGGCAATTTTTTATCAAAGATGTATAGAGACCATATTTGAGAAAATTGAAATTTAAGATTTTGTAGTTCTTATCTAGGCCCATTACCAAAATTTGTCTTTAAAGTACATGACCTTTATAATGTAAATATAATAGTTCAATTCCATAAGATCTAAAGCAGTTAAGCCCTTTAGGAGTTAAATTTTTATGAGTAACCAAATCTCTATTTAATTAAGACAGAGACAATTGAAAAACATTTGAATATATGAAGCTTAATTTTTAATTTCTAATTTCTGAGGTTTAATGTCTTTTCTTTTATAATATGGAAGAAGCATAACAAATATTTTTTTTAACCATCATCTCTAATTTTTAGTCTTATAAATCTAACATCCCACAAACCTTTACAACATACTTTAACCTTTTTCCAAGTAACCAACTCACAAACCTCCTGTACACACTTTAACTTCTTAAGTAACATTTCTCATCCCATAAACCTTCTTTTAAACCTTCTGTACATCTAAGTTTTACACATATATTTTTTTGATGTTTCCCTGTTGTTTGTACATTAACTATCTCTCAAATGTCATTTAAAGGTAGAGATAATAATAGACCTCATTTTTAAAAGAAATAAAGAGTCTGAATTGGCAATTTTGAAAGAAAAGTTAACATGAATTTTTAAGTACATTTTAACACATTATCAAACAATGGAAGGAACAAGCAGTACATGGTCACAAGAGAACACCTGTATGTTACTGTTTAGATAAGCAATTTTTCCTGGTTGCTAGATTTGATGGGATAAAATTTTATAAAAGAAATCAAGAGGAATGAGGAAATTTGATTAATCCATATCACAGTGGGTTCGTTATTTTGAGAATATATGAAAAAACCTTTAAGAACGCAATATTGTTGTTTATATTCCTATTAAAAATCCAAACTAAGCAATAAACTTTCAAGAAAGAAAACAAATTATTTAAAGTATTTAAGTAGTTAAGGCCTTAGATGTCATTACAATTATTTGTTCTTATTTTTAAGTATGCATACATGTATTTAAAAAATGGCATGTCAAAATTCTAGTATTAGCGCGCAATAGAAAAAGAAAAATAGAAGTGGCCACACACAGAAACATAAGACATACAACATGTAAACACACAGGACATACAAACATACAAACACACCAGTAACATACAATTCATTGATAACAGCCTTGAAATCACCTTTGAAAACATCAAAAGTAGAACATTTATAAAAACCTTATTTTTGAAAACAAAATTTCATTAGTTAAGTCAAGCAGTTTAGCTTAATTATAAAACATATGAAAAGCAGATTAAACTTTAAAATTTTAGTACAAAAACCAAATTACTATTTAAGAAACTCTATATTTAATAGATGAATATATTTGTCTAATTTTTTTTTTTTTTTTGAAAATTTGTAAGCATTTCCCAAAACAGCAAAGCAGGCAAAGAGATGTTGAATGACATCCTTAACTGTTTCCTCTATTCTAGCAGTAGCCATAATCACATTACAGAAAGTATCTATAGTCGCATGAACATAAACAAATTTTTTAAACTTTGGAACGTGAGTCACATCCATCTGCCATAAAATATTAGGCTTTAGACCCCTACGGTTTACTCTCATTGATAGATTAGAGAAGTGCTGAGGACAATTAGAACACTCTTTGACAATTTGTCTAGCTTGTTCCCGAGTAGTATTAAATTGTCTCTTAAGGGCCAATGCATTCTGATGGTGAAGATTATGACTTTCTCGAGCTGCTGTAACAGTAGATACCAATATCTCTTTAGTAAATGTATCTGTCAGTATATTTCCTTGAGATAATGATCTTGGCAGGTTCGAATGATCTTGTATATGCCCAATGTAAAATTTATTATTTCTTTTATGAATTAAACCTTGTAACTCTATTAATAAATTAGAAACCACTAATGGTGATGAAATTGTAGCTGTTTCTATGCCTGGAAAAAGTTTGAACACATAAGCTGAATCCGTATAAAGATTAAAGGGCTCAGAGACTGTCTCAAAAGCAGTTATTACTGCAATAAGTTCAGCTTGCTGAGGAGAAATCTTTTCTGAGGTTTTTATAATTGGTTTCCTATTTTCTATTAATGTTACTGATTTTCCATTTGAAGACCCATCAGTAAATATCACTACAGCATCATTTAGCTGCTGTAAACTCTTTTTGTGAGGAAATATAATCTTTGTTTGTTTGATAAAATTTAGCAAAGGATCTGATGGGAGATGATATAACACCTCTCCTGTAGTTAGCTTTAAATAGGGTCTTATCCAATTAATATCTCCCAATAATTTTTGAAAATTATTAAGTGTCTTTAATGCATCTCTTCTAAGAGACAGGTTCTGAATGTTAATGACTTCATCATTAATTATCCTACCTAAATAATTTAAGGGAGGTTCCTTTTGTATTTTTTCAGGTGTTACTACTAACCCAAATTCTTGTACACTCTTTATCATATCAGTTAATACCTTCTCAGTCTGTTCCATAGTCGGGCACGCCATTAAGATATCGTCCATATAATGAATTATATATGCTTCTGAAAAATTTTGTCTAGTACTCACTAAGGCCCAGTCAACAAATTTTTGACATAGGGTAGGGCTGTTTTTCATTCCTTGAGGAAGCACCTTCCATTGATATCTTTTCTTTTTAGTAGCAAAAATAGGAGTATTCCAAGGACTATTTGATGGTTCTATATGCCCTAGTTTTAACTGTTCTTGTACCAATTGTTCTGCAGTCTGTATTTTTTCCATTGAAAGGGGCCACTGTTCAACCCACACAGGCTCTTCAGGTTTCTACTGTATTTTATCAGCATGATAATCAACAGTGGCCCCAATTAAAAATTTTTGTTCCAATTCTACAGGATTAGGAATTACTAAAGCCATTTCCATTGAGGATAAAACACTTTCTTCCCATAACGAGAAAGGAAGAGAGGGAATGGCATAAGGCTGAAAACCTTTTGTTTTAATTCTACCTGTCCATTTTAGTATTTGTGTACTCTTTTCTACATTTGAGGCTGATCCTATACCCAAAGTGGAAGAACTGTTAAGTACAGGCCATGTGGGGTGCCAATCTCTTTCTGCAATACAGGACACATCAGCTCCTGTATCCATTAGTCTTGATATATTTTTTCCCTGTGCTTGTATGTTTCTCATAGGGCGACTTTCCTGGGCCTCTTGAACCCATGCCACTACATCGGTAGAACTAAAACCTCCTTTTCCTTTATCATTAGACAGATTTAAATAAGGTAAAAGTAATAACTGTGCAATTTCTGATTCTTATGTAACTTGAATAGTCTTATCTGAGGATTGAATCATGAATTGAATTTCTCCGATATAATTGGAATCCACCACCTCAGGCAGCACTTGAATGTTGGCCCTGGAGGAAGAACTTTTCCCAAGAATGAGGCCAAAATACCCTTGTGGCAAAGGCCCAAAAATGCCAGAGGGAATTAAATGAACTCCCGAATCTGAGGGGATAATTAAATCCTTACTAGAAGTCAAATCTAAGCCTGCACTTCTAGGGGAGCCCCTTGCCAGGGAGAGAATGGATTTCCCTGACCCTGGGGGTGTCCCCCAAATTTTTTCTAGGGCCTGGGGCTGGCCCCAAGCCCCATTTTTGGAGTCACTACTTGGATTACTCCTAATCATCACTTGATCGTTATTATTTATCTGTGGAGGCAGAAAAGTTCCGTCCTTATGATATCTAGATCTACATTCATTTTTCCAATGATATCCCTTTTGGCATCTGGGACATAGCCCTCTCGGCTTATTACCTTGTTCATGATCCTTACTTTTGTTGGGACACTTCTTGCTGAAATGTCCCTTACTGCCACAAGTAAAGCAGTCCATATTTCTTTGTCCTTCATTGCCAATAGTCCTAACAAATTGTGTATAGGTCTGTCCTTTCAATGCCGCTGCTATAGCCATACCCTGTACATAAGCTGGTGAGGCATCCATACAGACTTTAATGTAGTCTCCTATAGACCCCTGCTTTCTGATTGATCTTAACAGGGCCTGGCATGTCACATTTGCATTTTCAAAAGCTAGTTGTTTTATAAGCATTTCTGCTGTTTCTGAATCAGTAATTATCCTTTCGACTGCCTCAGGTCAATTGAGCTATAAAATCTTCATATGGTTGGTCTGCCTTTTGTTTAATATTTGCCAAATGAGTAGATTTGGTCTCTGGGACTGGCAGATCTCTCCAAGCTCTCACCGCTATTCTATTAATTTCCTCTAGAGCTGCCCTAGGTAAGTTTAGCTGGGCTTGGGCTGTATAATAATCCCCTGTACCTGTTAGCATAGCCATGGTTAAGCCTTCTGTTCTCTTGGTTATTTGTCCTTGAATAACTCTTTTAGCCCTGTCTTCATATTCCGTTTTCCATAGTAAATATTGGCCAGGACTTAAGCATGACTTAGCTGTTTGCTGCCAATCAAAAGGAGTCATCCATTCCCTTGCAACAGTGTCCTACTAGCTGCAGAGTGTATGGAGACGTGGGACCAAAGTCTTTTACAGCATTTTTGAGCTCTTTTAAAAGCTTATATGACAGTGGTTCCCATATAGGATTTTCGTCTCCAATGTCCTGAGTAATGGGAAATAGGAAAAAATGATCTCCCATTTCTCTAGCTTGTTGTACTGCTCCAAGAAAGCCCACCTTTGTGGGAGGCTCTACAGGCTTCTTTTCTATATGTCTTTGATTATAAGGTGGGGGCGCTGAAGCCTTTAAAAATACCCCCACATCCTCATCACGGTGAGGTGCTGTTTCTTTCTTTAAATCAGTCTCTTCAGAGGTAGACAGGACATTACTATCTGCCTCTTTCCCTAAATCGGTCTTATCATCTGTTTTTTCTTTAAACTTACTGTTATGACATCTTTAGGCTGAACTGAACCTTCGTAATTTCTATCTTTATTTTCTTTTGGAGTCAGAGGAGCCTCCTCCTCTAACTTAGTTTCTTGTGCTATGCTTACTGTTTCTTGACTAGGACCTAAGGAATCTATCATTAAACTACATAGAGAAAATGCAGAAACTGGGACCTTTTCTGGTCCATGAACATGATAATAGTTTTTTATCTCTTTTCCTATCCTTTTCCAAACTTCTAGATCCAAGCTTCCTTCCTCTGGAAACCAAGGACAACATTTTTGTATAAAACATAAAAACTTTCTTGACTTCTTAGAAGAAATATGAATACCTCGTGCATTTATCATTTGTTTAGTTACACCTATGAAGAGTCTTCTCTCTTTAGACTCAGTATGACCCATGTTGCTTACCCGCCTTCTTCACTCGGCTCCACTCGCGTCCGAGGGGCGGAATCCTTTCTTCCCCGTCTTACTCGGCTCCACTTGCGTCCGAGGAGTCTCTCTACTCTGACGGGGATGCTATGCTTGCCTGAAAACTGAAAGAGAAAAGAAAGGAAAAAAAAGAAAAAAGAAAAAGGAAAGAAAAACCCAGTCCAGTGTCCCTGTTCGGGCGCCAGTTGCCGCAGACCAGAGTCGCGGCCTCTGAGACCAGGGCTCTCCAGGACCGGGTGGAGAACAGAACACACGCAGCTCCCTCTCGTCCGAGTGAATCCTGAACCCGTTTATTGAAACTTTTGTGACAACTTTTATACAGAAACTTTTGGGGTAAAGAATGTTGCATACATAATAGATAATCAGCAAAGTCACCTTCAGGGTGGACCCTTTTTTCTTTTTTTCAAGAACCTAACCCATTGCTTCAGGGCAAAGGCACTTAACAGGAACATTCTCTCAGTATTCAAAAACTTATCTAATCTATAGTGCTTTACCGGATAGCTGTGGGGCTGAGCCCACATTTTAACAGAGACTGTTTTCTTTTAAAATACAGAGGCAGAATGTTCTCCTATTGAATTTAGCAAGGAACATATTTTACAATTAACTATAGGAATCCTCAACACCCCATAAGTACCAGCGTGAGCTTTGGCTGTTGTCCTCTCCAGGTTGATACTCTCAGTCAGGCAGGTCGACATAGGCACCAGGCATGGCAGCAGGTTCTAACTTGGGAAGATGCATGTGGCTCATGTAGTCTCTACTATCCAAGCTTAAACCACATCTCTAAGGGGGGGCCTTGACTTGAATACTCAAGGCCCATAAGCTATAGCTGGTTCTGTCGATGGAACACTGAGGTATGCACTGAAGAAAACACTTAAGCAACATAATTATTAAAAGAATAACTTCTATAATAGCATCCTTTTATTCCTTTAATAGTAAGGTTGCTTATGTCTTCTTTTGAGGAATTCCAGAAGCGTATTGCCATCAGTTAGATGACCCATCTGTGAACCATGCATACTCCAAACCTGGGGTCCAGTCAGGCCCCATATGCCAAGGGTGTCTCTTTCGGGGCAGAGGCGATCATTGGTGGGAGTGCACTCAGATGGTCCATCTCTGTGATTTCTCATAAGAGTGCTGTTTGGGGTAGGAAAGACACGGCCCCCTTTGCTTCTGACATGGATTCTCCCAGTTTGGATTGCAAATACCATCTCCAGGGGCAGTCTTGGCATCTAGACTTTCTGGCATGATGGTCTCTTCCTTGGCCTTCAGCCAGGGTAAGAGGGTATCACAGTTTCTTTTAAGGTTCCAGTGGACTGAGATGAGAGCATAGTCTTGTACTTCTGGAATTTCTGAGTTAGTACATAGGTGGGAATCCTACCCAACCTATATTTTAAGACTCTAGAAGTTATTCTCTAATTTCCTTAAAATCAGTGCACACATTTTGGCTAACAAGTCTACTTATTATAAATGACTAGACATGAAATTTCTATTTAGTATTTGACTAAACTTAAAAAGCAGGCTTTTTCTCTAGAACAGAGAGCAGGAAGCTAGTTCCAAAAAAACCCTAAGAAAGGGCACCCCTAATTACCAGAAGAATTCCTGCCAGAGGCAAGACTTGAATTGTCCTAAAGAAAACCAAAACCTAGGTGCCAAAACCTAGGTGAAGGGCACTCCTAATTACCAGAATTCTTCCTGCCTGAGGCAAAACTTGAATTGTCTAGGAGAGAATGCCCAGCCCCTGTCCTTGGGCGTTACTGTGACCTTCCTCAGAGGACAGGCTTTTAGGCCTGTGCTGGGAAGAAACACCAAGGCCTGACAATTCCCATATTTTTCCTTATTTCTCTAAAATAAAGCCATGTCCTTATCCCAAAACATGATACTTTGAATCTACCTTTTCCAAACTGAGACATATTCTACCAGATTAGTTGGATAGGGACGCGGCACCAACGCCAACAGCCAAGGGAACTGGCCGTAACATACCCATGGGGATTGCTGAGAGAGGGGTAAACCTCACTTGCCACACTGTAAATCTGTCCAAGTCTCCCAAACTTCTAAACCAGCTCACTCCATCTTATCCAGCTGCCTTGGGAGTGCTCCCCTCACCGTGGGCTGGCTCTTCCCCAGTCAATCAGAAATCACCTGAAGGCTCACTAAGGGTTTGCCTTAACTATTAATTCTTTACAGATGTGCCCAGAACTAAGCCTTCAGCTACCAGGTTGAAACTATATATCTAACCACCACAATTGCTATGATACATTTAAAAAAAGATCAGATGAGTATATAGGGTAAATAAAGAAAACTTCCCCAAGGCGTTGACCATCACAGCTGATGGGGGAGTGGTTGAGGATGTGGTACAATCCACACCTCTCTGTGCCATGCTGACCGTGGCTGCTGGCTCCTGTGCCAGCTTTTGCTTTCTTAGCACAGTGCTTTATCCAGTTCAGGATACTCATCTTGATGCGCACATCTTGTTACCCATGAGCAGCATAAGCGCAGGAATGCCTTCTTGCTCAAGCCCATGGCTCTATCTTCTGTCTGGGTGTCTTCATGTCTGATGACAGACTAACACCGTGTATGTGTATCTTTCCCCATTCTACTTTCCCAAGTTCAGAGCCCCAGTTTGCAGTGACCGTAGCAATACTCATGAAGTCACATCTACTGTGAGTAAGATGCAGTGTCTGTCCGTTTAGAAGAGACACCGTAGCCATCATCCACCAGGCCATAGGTGCATTTCTGCTTCCTCATCAGGGAGATTTGGGTTACAGTGCCCCTGGGGCTCCTTTCTCAATAGCTATCCGGGTCTCTCTGCTGGACAGTCTCCTGAGATGTATATTTGTCGTCTTGTTCCACAAGAGTCAAGCTCAGCTGATTATGTGTGTGTGTATGCATGTTTGCATGTGGGTGGGTGGGTATATGGTTTGTGTCCACGTATGTGTGCAAGAGGGCACATGAGTATGTTTGCCTTTGGAAGACCCAAGGGTGACTTCAGGAATCATACTGGATTACTGTACCTCCTTTTCATTTTGCTCTGGGGTTTCCTAGGCTCTGCCTTCCAGAGTCAGAATCACACACCTCCACCATATCCACTTGGTGTGTTCTTTACATGGGAGCTAAACTCAAGTCCTTTTGCTTGGGAGGCAAAGTCTTAAACCCCTGAGCCATCTTCCCAGCTTAGTCGATTTTTAAGTATGTCTGTTATTGGCATACTCTAGAGTCAGGGTTGATCCCAATGAATGACCTCGCTGTCTCGTCTCCTTTCCCCAAAGGGTTTTTCATGGTTAGCCTGTCAGTCATCAGGGAACCTGAAGGGAAAAGATGTGTCTTGTAACACACACTTCTGTCAGGGCCAACTGGAGTCCTGAGGCCTTTGAAATTATACTAGACTATTCCACGAAAGAATGTATCTAGATTATCACACAAAAGACTCACTGATAAGTTCAGGGAAAACTGAGAGGTCCTTGGCCCTTTGCAATTTTATTAGACTATTCCATGATAAAATATATCTAGATTGTTGCACAAACAAAAGACTTCCTTGTAAGTACGCCTTGGGCTTTTAATTGTCATACTGAGTGGGTGTCAAGGTTAGCTGTGAGAAGGTTATGAACTCAAGTAGCTCTCTGTCCAAGATGCAGTCCATGTCTAGCCACGCCCGGAGGGGGGACTGGCCTTCTAGTGAGACAGGGTGGAGAAACAGCTCCAGTTACTAGGTTTTAAAGCTCATCTTTGCCATTCTTCCTTCAGGTGGAATCCTCCTGCCAGACAATTATTCCGAAAATAAAATTGGAGCCTCATGAAGTAGATCAGTTCTTGAACTTCTCTTCTAAAGAAGGTGGGTCCCCCACCCCACGGTCCTTCCTTCATCCCAGGGGGCCCCAGCCTGGATGTGGGCAAGCGTACCCAGGAGGCGCCCAGAGTACCACACAGGCAGCTGCTTCCCGGAATACTTCTGTGCTTGAGTCCCAGGAAATGTTTTGCAAGCTGAATCTTCTTTCCAGCCGAGCACCAGTGCGTTCTTGTTCCCAGCAAGGGACGGGCGTTCTCACCCTTTGCGTGTGGCTGAGATGTGTGCGCAGATGACAGGACCGCATGCCCTCTCTGTGCGTGGTCAGGAAAGAAGTCAGGGTACGCAGCCACGGGGGAGGCCACGGTGGACAGCGGTCAGGTCAGTGCGGTTCTAAGGAGCGATGACCTAACATGATGTGCAGACAGGCTCGGCCTTTGCTTTGCCTTGGCAATCGGTGCAGATGGGGCTGAATGTGAAAGGTGGCTAAGCCAGACTAGCTGCAGTGAGATGGCGTTCCTTGGCTCGGAGAGAGGTGCGTCGGTGCCTGTGAGCCTGCAAGCTATCCTTTTCATTTTGACAGTGCTGGCTGTCAATGTCAGAGACTTCTTGCTCCTTCGTGTGATGTGATGCAGTTTGCAAAGTCTCACACGGCTGGAATGCTTCCAGACCAGTTCCGGCTCGTATTTTTTGTGCATGTCCTGTGATCCACATGCGTTGCAACTTCAGTAATAGGGTCTTCCTGTCAGTTTCTGGAGGGCAACTGTACCAGTTGTTCTTAACTGTTGCTGTGAGACAGCACCCAAAGTCAAATAACTTTAGGGAGAAAAGGAAATGTATGCGCCTTAGGGTGCAGAGGGGAGAAACAGTCTTTGCAGAGGTGACATGGCTGAAGCTAGCAGGCTAAGTTACCCCCATCCACGTGGCTGAAGGATTCCTGGAGAGTCTCTCTTCTTCTCAGTCTTCTGTTCTTTGGTTCTTTTTATCTGGTCCACTACTGGGAGGTTCCAATGAGATCTAGGGAAGTTCTAGGGCTGGTCGTCTTTGTATTGTAAATGTATTGATCCAGATAATTTCTAGTGTTGTTTAATTGCCTCTGGGTTCTAGTTGGAGCAGCCTGGGGTATTATTTGTTTAGTCCTATCTTCTCCCTGTGCTCCCCTGTATAGGGACTGTCCATTCTTGTACTTATATATTTTTAAGCTAATTTTTTGATGTATTTATCTTACAGGAGGTTCCTATCTGGTTACATTCCACATTTTCAGGGTTTTTATTATTATTAATAGTATTATTATTGCTGTTAACTACTACTACTACCACCACCTCAGCCCCTTTGGCACCCCACTCTCTCATTCCCCCTGAATATTTCCTCCTACCAGGGCGAGGTCATTCACCCCAAGTCCGTAGGGTTCAGGAACGCCCTGCTCACCAGCAGCACCTCGGTGCTTCCTGGAACAAGGGAGGAGAAGGAATGGGAAGTGCCAGGGCCTGTCGGGGCTTCAGACACACACAGTGTCGCAGGCCGAGCCTCACGGGTGTACAAAGCACCCAGGCATCCTGTCCTCTCAGAGCTGCTGCGGGAGAACCTGTATTGTCCTGGGCCCTGGGAGAGGCTGCGAGGGTCCCCCAAGCTCCCTCCCTTGACTCCAGCACAAAGGCTCGCAGAACAGACCTATTTACTACTGTTTGGAATAAAAGGAAAGAATCCCAGAGTGCTTTTCTCCAGAGGGGCCCCCAGGGGGCTCTCCCTTCAGAAGCCCCTTCCTTGCTGGCCCCACACCCGTGCAGCACTCTCCGCTATAGCGGAGCGCAGTGTAACCTTGAAGAAAGGCTTTGGGGAGAAGGTGCCTACTGCCTCCATTTCTTTTGGGGGGGGTCGGCTTCTCTGTATATGGTGGAGATCAGCTTTCTGTATGAATAATGCCTGGCGACTTGCCCACAAGTCCCGCCAGGGACCTTCTTCCAGAAACAAGGGGGCTTTTCTGCCAGGACAGCATGAAGGCTCTCAGGTTTGCTGTTTCTAGAAGTTTCTAAGCGTGCACTACATTAACGTAGTTGGCACGCCAAGCTGTATTAAGTGTCTGCAAATGCAGTGGCGTCTTGAACATGACTCGTTTGGTGGGTGCTTGCCGGCATGCAAGAAGCTCAGGGTTTGGTTCCCAACACCCCAGAAAACCAGGCGCGGCACATGCCTGTAATCCCGGCGCTTGGGAAGTGGGGGCAGGAGGAGTCGCAGTTCAAGGTCACTCTGAGTTGCACGGAGACCAGCCTGGGTTCTAGGAGACCCTTTCTCGAAAAATAAAATGAAAACGAAATAAGAACAGAGCAAATGGACGTATCAGCACAGTGTCACAGTGACCTGGTACTTCTTCCAACCTGCTCTGGCTCACATTTCCTTCATTAATATCTCATGCACGTATCCAGGGTTGCTTCATGCTAGCCCAGCCAATAGAAGTCTCTTGTTTCATACAAGGCCCGCTGGGTCGACTCTTCTTCTATTCTGCACCTGGCTCTCACCCGACCCCCCATTCTCCTGTCCCCTTCACCAACTGAACAACACACGGGGAACATTCCAGGTCAGCTCCGGGAGAGTCTCGCTCTGTGCATGTGCCCTGAACTCCCCACGTGCTCCCATGCCGTGCGTGCAAGCAGCCCCCAAACCCGCTTTGCCAGCTCTGTGATGGATGACGTGTGCTTTCCTCGTCTCCAGCCTCCGTGGACCATCTGCATCTACCACCAACCCCTCCCAGCAGCCACGGCAGCGACTCCGAGGGCAGCCTGAGCCCCAACCCGCGCCTGCACCCCTTTGGCCTGCCTCAGACTCACAACCCTGCCAGAGTCGTGGCCCGGGCCCCCTCTGCCCTGTCTACGTCGCCTCTCCTCACTGCCCCACATGTAAGTACTAGGAGGACTTTTCTGGAGAGAGAGGTGCCTTCTCGGTAGGATGCGTTCTCCTTTCTGTTTCACGGCTAAATGTTTCTGTCCCTGCTTGTCACCGAGACAAACAAACAACCCGAGACATGGTACCAGTGTCTACGCAGCTTCCACGAACTCACTGCAGCTACCGCTGCCTGCCAAGACCTGCGTAAGACTGGGCGTCCACACGTCCTCGTGGAAGGGAGAAGGGGAAAGGCCTGCAGCTGGGCCTCTGGGTTGTATGTGGAGACGGGGGCAACTGTGTCGTGGAGAAAGCGGGTTCTTAAAGGATATGTTCACCCCCCCCACCTCGAATGGCGCTGCAGGGGTGACCTTCATCCCAGGTCTCTAGGGATGTGGACCTTGAAGTCTAGACTATGACTTCGGGCATGCTTGCTAGTGGAGGCTTCGTGGGTAGCAGTGGGTGGAGGGCTTGTCACTCCCTTGATTT
Organism: Typhlomys cinereus; assembly: GCA_023101885.1. Classification (NCBI taxonomy): domain Eukaryota; kingdom Metazoa; phylum Chordata; class Mammalia; order Rodentia; family Platacanthomyidae; genus Typhlomys; species Typhlomys cinereus. Next base: position 11,256,451 of record JALPQD010000021.1, on the reverse strand, counting down.
AGACCCTTGAGTTTTAAAATGGCCACCTAGACACATCTTCTCCATCTTCGCTTCCTCCTCACCCAGAACACAAGGGTCAGCCTTGCTCCCCCAATTGTGGGTGAGACAGGGTGGCACGTGTGCCCCACCCTTTCCCGGGGTCATTCTCCTGTCACTCCTCTTTGGCAGAAGCTGCAGGGCTCTGGCCCGCTGGTCCTGACGGAGGAGGAGAAGAGGACCCTGATTGCTGAGGGTTACCCCATCCCCACCAAACTCCCCCTGACAAAATCGGAGGAGAAGGCCTTGAAGAAAATCCGGAGGAAGATCAAGAACAAGGTAAGGTCTTCAAACACTCTTTCCTTCCCTTCCCCCACGCCATGGTGGGCACTGAGGCCCCTCACTTCCTTCCCCTAGTCAGGAGTCCTGCCTCCACCTCCCATTTCTTCCCACCCTACCTTCCGCTCTGGGCATGGTGTCCTATGCCAGCCTGTGCCTCTTCTGCTGCCCGATGACCTATTCTGGGGTGGAAGAAGGTATTAGAACCTCTATTTCCATTTCTTTTAAGATCTCAGCCTTCTGCATCTTTATGATGTATCCAGTATTTTCTTTTAGTCGACACGTGCAATTAATAAGCATAGTTTTATTAGAAGTATTTTCTTCAAGTTTTCTTTGTGTGTGTGTGTATGTGTGTGTGAGAAAATGTTCATTCAGCCCACGATTCATGCTGCCTGACTTCCCATGAGAGGCAGTCAAGGCAGAAGGATCTTGAAGTAGCTGGTCAATCAACCCACAATCAGAACACAAAAGGAGGAATGAATTTTTGATAGTGCTGTTTGCTTTCTCTATTTCATACAGCCCATTAACCCCTGGTTCACCGTTAAGATGGGTCTTCCCACATCAGTTACCCCAACCACCTTAATCCCCCAATTCCCAAGTCGTCCTGGATTCTCTCAAGCTGACAGTTAATAGTAGCCATCACGGCTCATGCCCCTGGTTAACGCGACACATAAACACATCACTTTGAAGTCATGACATCTACCTTTTGTCCCCACAGGTTGATAACCATTTGATAATATAGAAGTGTTTAGTCCAACATCAGAAGTCATTAAGAGTCTCAGCACTTTAAAAGTTCAGTCTCGGAACTGTGAATTTCTAGAAAAACAAAAAAATAAATGATAGACTTCTCGCACAGAGAAAACATTTCTTATTCCAGAAGACAAACACCAAATCATGTAACCTTGTCTGGCACTTAGGGCTTGTGATGGGACCAACTGGACTCCACTGAGAATAGGTACCCTCCACTCCCACTTCTCAGTTCCAATGACCATAGCATTCTTATCTTCCAAGTTTGCCCTCGAAGAGCCAAATCAGCTTTGCTTCCAAAATGCTAGGATTTTCTAGCCCAAATGTACCAAGCTTGCCCACATTTTTCCTACAAAATAGTTCTAGAAGCTCAAGAACTACATGGTTTGTGACGTCCTTGCTGTACGGTGGTCCCACTGTGCCATAGGCGAGATTCCCCTGATACCCCAGGCTGCGGCGTGAACCGTCTCAAGTGAATACAAAGCACTCACTTTCCCTGCTCCCACTATCCCCCCCAGTATGAGCTGGATGGACGTATCTGGTCTGTCTCCACCTTCGTCTCACATTTGTAAGACCTGATGCTACACCAGAGTCTTGGGGACATATTCTGTTGTGTTTTAAGTAATTGCTGAAGCATCCCCAGAAAGCCAGTACTAGGAATCTGTCACATGCGCAGACAAGGTGAACATGGATGTCTGCTTTCCTTTGAAATACTGTCTTCCTATATTTTTTATTTGAATCCTCCCACCACACATCAAAAAAAAAAGGCATGAAGAGATATCATTGACCACATTTTTTTTATTATTTATTCAATTGTGTGTGTATGTGTGTGTGTGTATATGTGTGTGTATAGAACCACAGATGAATTCGGGAACCACCATGGACGCCTCCACTTCCTCCTTGTTTACTCTGCCCTGGGGATTCACAGGCTCCGCCCTACCAGGACCAGAAACGCAGGCCGCCCCCGCTTCTGCCCGGGTGTCTATACGTGAGGTCTAGGATCCAACTCAGGACCTTCCGCCGCAAGGTAGAGGCTTAACCCCTGAGCCACCTCTCCAGCCCCTCAATGACCATATTTTAAAGAGAGACAGTGACTCATAGGAAAGCAAGATGATTTTCCTCCTGACATCTCTCTGGCAAATGATGGATTGTAGATGAATTATTCTGAAAGTGGTCCCATTGCTTAGATAACTCCCCAGACAGAGCAGAAAGCTATCAGCTAGAGTTTTTAATGACTGTTCCTAAAAATTCACCACCTGTTGGGATTCACACATCAAGGGGAATGGATTCCTCTTTCATGAGGTGGCTACTGTTTAATTGGCTTTTGGGGATGTCTGGACTTCATGTATGCCTGTTAAGTTCTCGTCACTCAGCTGAACCCACAAGTCTTCACTCTCCTTAAATTTGGAAACAACTATCTCGTCCTCTCTGAGTTCTCTCATTTGAAGTCAAGAGTCCCAATTCCTTGACTTCTTAACAGGCTGCCTGACTTAAAAGCAAGGAACACAATGATTTTTCAAATTACAGCTCCTAGTATGTCTAGACAAGGAGGAAAGATAAGCCCATGTTATTCTGTGATCAGGAAAGGTGTTTTTTTTTTTTTTTTTTTCTTGATAGAGGTCTGGGATGCAAATAAAACTTTGAAAGCTCGGGCTGGAGAGGTGGCTCAGGGGTTAAGCCTCTGCCTTGCAGGCAGAAGGTCCTGAGTTCGGATCCCAGATCCCATGTATAGACGCCAGGCAGAAGTGGGGGCGGCCTGCGTTTCTGGCCCTGGTAGGGCGGAGCCTGTGAATCCTGGGGCGGAGGAAGTGGAGGCGTCTATGGTGGTTCCCGAATTCGTCCGTGGTTCTACACACACACAGACACATACGCGCGCGCACACAAACATACGCACACACGCACAATTGAATAAAAAAAAAAAAAAAAAAAAACTTTGAAAGCTCCTAGTCTCTGGGTTTAGCCATTGCCTGGTTCTGGGCCCTTCACCAGCATGCAGAACCAGCAGAGACTTTACGCTCGCCCAGATTCACTTGGCTAGTTTAGGGTATTATTGAGCCAGCTGAGGTCCAGAAAGCTGACATCATTTTGTCTGGAGCCCTCTGGAAGGTTTGTGACCCACAAGTGTGTGGGCGAATGAGGAAGATTTGACTGAGCCCTGGACACAAGTGGCCAATAAGGAGACGAGCCCAGATTTGAAGTAGAGGGGGAGTCGGCCACAGAACTAGGCTGCCTTTGTCGATGTGTGTGTGTGTGTGTGTGTGTGTGTGTGTGTGTATGTGTGTACGTGTACGTGTGCTGGCCGGCTCTGGGAACTCATCCTTTCCCTTCCTGCTTTCTTCTCAGATTTCTGCCCAGGAGAGCAGGAGAAAGAAGAAAGAGTACATGGACAGTTTGGAGAAAAAGTAAGCCTGCCAATCACTGAGTGTGTTGCTAGGCAGGTTCAGCTTCAAGCATCGCTGTGGATGCCTGCCCCCTAGTGGCCACATGGAAGAATTGTTTATAACCATGTCAAGATAAGAAGATACTTTCATTTATTTATAAATTTTTATTCATAATCTTTTATGGGTTCTTATTTATTGATGGATTTGTGACTTTTATAAATTTTTGAATTTATGACTTTTATTTATTGGTGAGTTTTGTTCTCTGACATTATCATATGTGTGCACAAAACCTATTTCTTCACCCTTTTTTACTTCTTCTCCTCTTCTAGTCTTCCATATTCAGGTCCTTTTATTTTATTTTGTGTATATTGGGTTCTGCTTGAGGCTCCCTGTGTGCTTATGGGTTGGATTTTTCCCTTGGAGCCTGGCAGGACCCTCTGTGTGCATACAAATTTTTGAGGTGATCGCCCCCCCCAATCTGTTGGTTGCCCATTGTTGATCAGTGCTTTGTGGGACCCCTCAGGGTTCTTAGCACTTCCTAGCAGACCTGAAGACATTAGGTCCCCTGTAAGCCGAGTGCTGTCACCACCTCCTGTGGGGTCTTGATTACGGAGACTTTTCTGAAAGCAAATTTGGGTATTGACTTCCTCTCAGGAGATCTTTGGCTTCCGTTCTTCTTGGCCACACACATCGTGAGTCAAAGTGGTTCTTTGTTTCCTGCCCACTGTCACGCATGCCATGGGGGAGATGAGCGTTTGCAAAAATACTGGAAGGCAGGCTTGTTCTGGAAATCCTGGCCCATCCTACGGTCTCTTGGAAAAGGAGGAATTGAGGAGAGTTTTTCTCTGGCCCTAAAAAACAATTCTCTAGCAGACAAGTTGCTACATTTTAAGGTGAGGAGACCCTAGGAGACCCAGAAACGAGCTTTCTGTGCTGCGGCAAGGACAGGTGGGCGGATCCTAGATGGTTCTAGACGTCCCTCTGGAGAGTGGAGTGCCTGTGATGCTGGGCTTTGTGATGGGGCATTGCCTCCCATTCGCCCACCTGAGTCCTCCCGGCATCCAGAGCAAGTTACTCCCACGGACAATCTTTTTTCTGCCCCTCCTGAATATTTGGGCTCCCGTGCACCATTCTCATCCTGGGTTCTGGTCTCTGCCCAAGCCCGGGGCTTAGTCTCAGCCTCCTGGCCAGGGCCCAGCTGATGCCGCAGCCGGGTGAGAGCAGCAGGCGTGGGAACGAGTGGCTGTGCCCAGAGCGCACCTGCAGCCCCTGTCGCGACCCAGGACTGAAGCCTGGTCCCCCACCCCACCCACCCCATCCCGAGCCGCCATGATTTCCTTTTGTCTCATCACCTCTGTAACTCGTGCTTCCTCCTCGCGTCTTTCCCCTTCCCATCGACTTCTTCCCAGCAGCGGCTCTCCCGAGAGTGACCGTCTTCTCTCTTTCCCCAGAGTGGAGTCCTGTTCCACTGAGAACTTGGAGCTTCGGAAGAAGGTCGAGGTGCTAGAGAACACGAACAGGTGAGTGAGGCCGGGGGAGGGCAGAGGGAGGAGGGAGGGGGAAGGAGGAAGGTGGGGAGAAGACCCAACCCAGGGCCAGACAGAGAGAGAAGGGATCCCACTGAAAGCTGGGTTTTCTGCGTGACTGTGCTTCACCTCCTGATTCCTGCTACACATGCCACACTCCTTTTATACACATACATGTACGCACACACACATGCACAGATATACACAGGCATACACATAATCACACATGCACATATATACACATAAAAGCACACATATATATAGACAGGTACACATCCACACACAATTGCCCAAACACACACTCATATATATAGACATGGCACATGTACACATATACACAAGTACACATATATTCATAAGCACACATATATATCCACAAGCACACATATATGCATGCACACAGGCACACACATATACAAGCATACATATAATCATACAAGTACCCATAGCAACATGCACATGTATGCACACATAAATACACATATATGTGTACATATATACACATACATACACACAGGCACGCATATTAGTAAAGGTTCGCCTAGCTTCCCACAAGATCCAATCCCAAGGTCCAATTCTTAGTACCACAGAAAGACAAAAAAGCTAACTGACAAAGAAAAAACTGTTAATGGGGGAGGGCCTTGGAGCATAATAAAGTCCCTAAGTCCAAGTCTCCCCAAAATGACACTCAACCTGAAGGCTCTGCAGGAGGTTTCTGATGACTTTGATGTCACCTAATTTTAGCAAGAATAGTATTGATTAGTTAGAAAAGAGGGCTTGTAAATTATTAACTTTATGGATATTATTAGTATTGGGCAGGGTCTCGTTATTTCAGCTGGCCTTGAACTCAATATGTAGTCGAGGATCATCCTGAGCGTTGCAGGCTCCTCCCGTCACCTGCGAGTGTCAGGATCTAGGCTGGGGTGGAATCCAGAGCTCCCTGCAGGGCTGCCAAACCCTCTTCCCACTCAGCTACATCCCCAGCCCTGGAAACTGTTTTGCAAGCGTGAACAGAAGGGCTGAGGAGGTGCCTCGGTTGATAAAGGGCTTGTTGTTTTGACACGGTTTGGCTCTCCTGCATCCATGTAAAATAGCCAGGCAGAAGTGTTTGCCTCTGGTCCTAGAGCTGGAGGAACAGGAAGACCCGGGGGTCCAGCCAGCCTAGCCGCATGATGAGCTCCAGGTTGAGTAAGAGACCCCTTCTCAAGAATAAGGTGGGGAAGCAACCGAGGAAGATATCCAACATCCACCCGTGACCTTTACACACGCACATATAGGTGTGTACACACAAAAGTATATATACGCATCAAAGAAGAAATGAATGAATGAATGAATTACACTTTGGTTCCATTTTGTAAAAACTAACTTTGGAGTAGACTTAATGAATGCTTCCAGCATTTGCTGTATCTGCCACTGCCTTAGGAACATTATGAATATGAACTCACTCAGCCCTTCAGCTAGAGGGTGACAGACTCTGAACGCTTAGGTCCCACAGAAAGTGACAGAGCTGTACTTCAAACACGCATCTCCTGTGTACAAGGGTTTATCAGGCTCACCCTAGGTCCAGGTAAGAGGTCACAGGTGGGGTATATGACACTGGCTGTCAAAGAATCCCACCCATAATGTTTTTGTGTATGCACATGGTGTCTTCATCAAAGATTTTTTGTTCCTTTACTGATATCTGGTAAATCAAGCAGAGAAAACTGGATTCAGGGGATAAGAAAATAATAATTAGTTGCTTTAGCGTTCAGCATATGTGCCTAATCATTTTTCAGAGGTTGAGGGATCTGGTTAAGTCTTGTCCTGTGCCTTTGATGATAACGATGCATTTGACGTGCCTGAATTTCTGTGGCTGTTCCTAACAGCTGTCTAAAGGGTTCATACGCTGAATAGCTTTTGACGGGCATACTTGTGACTGGCGCCCACAGGATTCCGTTTGTGTGTCTGACAAGTGCTCTCAGGACAACTCACCTGTCCACTGTGTCCTCAGACTGCGTGGGGAAGGAGCGTCCCCAGCTGCACAGTGGCATTTCCCGGCCTCACCCACCCTCTGCTACTCGCCTGTGACCATGGCTGCGCACCTCTACTCTGGTGGAGGCAATTTCTTGACTTTCTTGGTTCCTTGCATTCTGCATCCCAACCTGATCCCACGGCCATTTCTCTAGCCTTCTGTGCCTATGTAAGCTCCCATCACGTGTTCCTCATGTTCATGAGTGGGAACATCTTTGCTGGAGCTGGGGAAAAGAGGAGGGGATTGGCGGAAGTTACTCTTGGAGTTTGGCGTGAACGTCAGTGTGGGGGCTCTGGTGTCGTGCCTCCTCTTGATCACACGAGGGCAGCAGAGCCACAGCTGGGTTATGTTTGGGTCCAGAAGGGCCCAGAGACCACCTGGCAAGGGAAAGGGTCTTGCTTCCCCTTTATTTTGTCTTTTGTTTGGTTGTTTATTATTATCTGGAACATTTATATATTTTTATCTTCTTACCTGTCTCCAATGTGCTGAGATTACAGTCGTGTGCCACCATTGGGCATTTTCTTAGCTTGCTGACTTAGCCTAGGTATCCAAGAGAAGTTCAGATGTTCAGACGGGTCAGTAAGTCCATTCTGTATATTTACCTCTCACTTACACGTTTCCTCCCATATCTTCAATTGCTTTCTTGTCAGGTTGTTTCCACACTCCTGGCCTCCTTGTGGTACCATTTAACATGGGCCTGTTAGTGATTCAGGGCTTGCTTTTGCTTTTTGATACTAGCTCCTCATAGCAGTCCTCTCATTCGCCATCGGGGAGTATGCAAATCTAGTCTCTGGATCATTAGCCATTTCTATAATTGTATGTTCCCAGACAGAGCAATAATTAAGGGATTTAGAATTAGCTTGATAAAATTCAGTGATTTCTTCTTCAGTTATTAGCAAAATCTCTCTTCTTTGTCTTTTTCCGTGTGTGTGTGTGTGTATGTGTGTGTGTGTGTGTGTGTGTGTATCAGATTGTCCCTGTGAAGGACCAAGGGTGACTTCAGGAATCATCCTGGATTGCTTCTACCTCCTTCTTCCTTCACTCTGGGACTTTCCTAGGCTCCTCCCACCAGGGCCGGAAGTGCAGGCCGCCTCTGCCATTTCCATCTAGCATTTTTAACCTGGCACCTGAGATCCAAACTCAGGACCTTCTGCTTGCAAGAGAGAGTCTTAACCCCTGAGCCGACTCTCCAGCCCAACCGTCTAGTCTGTATAAAGTCCTTGCTTGACGCTCTGTTTTAAAACCCTGCTTCAGGACATGGGGCCTTCCTGGTCGGCGGCAGAGCAGGCTGGCGTCTTGCCACCTGTCAGGCAGGGTCAGAATCTGCCTGTTTCATCTGCAGCTCTCCTAGGGTATCGCAGCAGATAGAGCTGTATGTTTTTAAAGTGTCATGATTTGATGAATGGACATCCCTTGTGAAACGATCGCCTGGTCGGCTGAGCTGAGCCCACACCATCTCACGGCTGCATCTCCATCGCTCTCGTGAGAAGCTGAAGGTCCGCTCTCTCAGCACACGCCTCCTGCAGCAGGAATCCATGTTCTCACAGGACCTTTTCATCTCGAGGCTGAAATGTTGTGTCTATCCTTGGACTAATATCTCGGGGCAAGCACCACTCCGTGCTCTTCTTTCTGAGTTTGACTTAAAAGAGAGAAAGAAAGAAACACTTTGCAGGTTACTGATACCACGTGGTATTTTTTCTTTCTGTGTCTGTCTGCCTGTCTCCGTTCTTCCTCTTCTAAAATGATGTTTCCTTTTGCCCTGGCTCTGCTGCGTCTCTGGACTGTTGGAAATGTTTGCTGTGGTTCCTTTAGCCCTGTGCGCGCTCTTCCTGCCTCACCTTCCAACTCACTTCCCCCCGTGCACAGCCCTGTGTGGCAGTGATGGTTGGTGCTGGATTCCTGTAGATCCCCCGGAGCACCGGGAGTCATCACAGCTAAGGCTGGGTCTCTCTCCTCCTCCCCTCCCCTCCCCTCCCCTCGCCCTTCACCTCCCCTCCCTCCCCTCCCCTCCCCCTCCCCTCCCCTGCCCCTCCCTCCCCTCCTCCCCTCCCCTCCCTCCCCTCCCCTTCCTTCCCCCTCTCCCTCCCCTCTCCTCTCCTCTCCTCTCCTCTCCTCATCCTCTCCTCTCCTTCTCTCTTACCTTCTCTCCTCTTTCCTCGCCTCTCCTTCCCTCTCTCACTCTCCTCTCTATCCTCTCTCCTCTCTTCCTTCTCCTCTTTCCTTCTCTCTCTCCTTCTCTCTCCTTCTCCTCTCTCCTTCTCCTCTCCCTCTCCTCTCTCCTTCTCTCCTCTCCTCTCTCTCTCTCCTCTCGCTCTCTCTCCTCCTCATCTCTCTCCTTCTCTCTCCTCCTCTCCTCGCCGTCCCTCCTCTCCTCTTCTCCTCTCCTCTCCTCTCATCCTCCTCTCCTCTCCCCTCCTCTCGCTCCTCCTCTATCCTCTCCTCGCCTCTCCTCTCTCTCTCTCTCTCTCCTCTCTCCCTCTCTCCCCTCTCCGCTCTCCTCTCTCTCTCCTCTCTCCTCTCTCTCCATCTCCTCTCCTCTTCTATCCTCTCCTCTCTCTCTCTCTCTCTCCTCTCCCTCGCTCTCTTCTCTTCTCTTCTCTTCTCTTCGCTCTCTCTCTTCTCTTCTCTTCTCTTCTCTTCTCTTCTCTTTCTCTTCTCTTCTCGCCTCTGTCTCTTCTCTCTTCTCTTTCCTTTCTTCTCCCTCCCTCCCTCCCTTCCTCCCTCCCCCCTCCCTTCCCCTTCCTCCCTCCCTTCCCTCCTTCCCTCCGTCCCTTCCCCTCCCCTCCCTCCTTCCCCTCCCTCCCTCCCTCCCTTGCTACCTCCCTTCCTTCCTCTCCCTCCCTGCCTTCCTTCTTTTCCCTCCCCCTCCCTTCCCTTCCCTTCCTCCCTCTGTCCCTCCCTCTCTCCATTCTTCCCTTCCTCCCTTCCTCCCTCCCTTCCTCCCTCCCTCCTTCGTTCCCTCCCTCCCTCCTTCCCTTCCTTTCTGATAAAGTAAGCATAGGCACACATGGAGGTCAGAGGACAACTTTCAGAAGTCAATTCTTCTTGGACTGGAGAGATAGCTCAGTGGTTCAGGGATTAAAGCCTCTACTTCACAACCAAAAGCTCAGACCGCAGATCCCACATAAAAACTCCAAGCAGAAAGAGTCGTAGCGTAGGAAGGCAAGGCCTAGGAAACCCCAAAGCAAAGCAAAAAGAAGGCAGAACAATCCAGGGTGATTCCTGAAATTACCTTTGGGCCTCCACAGGTACACACACACTCAAGTTCCCTCTTCTACCAACAGCCACCCCCTCCCCCACCTTCCCCACATATACGCAAGCACATGCAAACAAAAAAGTTGGTTCTTATCTTCCGTCATGTAGACTGTGGGGTCAGAGTTAGAGTGCAGGTTTGGCAGATGTGTTTAGCCCACCAGGCCAGTCTATTCTAGAAGTGTCTAATGCATTTTGGCTTGAGAAGCAAATCCACAATAACAGAGCTTCCGCTGCTGGAGCTGGGGTCATCGTGGGGCCTACAGACCACCCTCCACCCCCCACCCCCCACCCCCCACCCCCGCTCTTCTGCCTTTCTGGTCCCGTGGCCTGTATCCCTCCTCTTGCCAGAAGATCTCACTCACCAACCGAACTGACTGCAGTGTAAATGTTAATAATCCTTTCCAGCCCCTGAAGCCACCTTGGGGAAGCTGGCGGTGGGGCAGGTGGCAGGTAAAGCTTGTGACAAACACATCACAGGGCTTGAACCGGGCCGGGCTGACCAGATGCACAGCTGTGTTGTGCTCGTCTCGCGTCATTACCTTTGGCGGCAGCTGGGTGGAGGTAGCAGTACGTGCAGTGTGTGGACAGGAGCCTGGCTTCACACAGGAGGCCTGGAGCGCTGGTATTTCCCGTAGTATGACACGGCAGGATGGCACACGTGCATTTTAAAAATATTTCCTTTAAAAATGTTTTTATTTTATGTGTGTGGGGGATGGCCACTGTGTATACCTGTGGAAGCCCCAGGGTGACGTCAGGAATCACCCTGGATTGTGCGTCTCGCTTTGCTCTGGAGTTTAATTGCAGGCCACTGCCATTTCTGATGTTTTGTCGTGGGTTCCAGGTTCCGAACTCAGGACCTTCTGTTTGGGAGGCAGAGGCTTAACCTCTGAACCATCTTTCCAGCCCTGCATGCACATTTTATCACTGACCAAATTGATGCAGAATAAACCTGGTATCTCTGAGCATCCTAGACCACACTCGGCGGGGCCCCTCCATCTCTCCAGATGAACGCTAGAGCTCAGTTTAAGTCCCTCTGCAGTTCTTGCTTTTGCACTGGATTAGGCTGCAGACTCCTGGATGGTTCTTGGCTTACAGGGGGGAAAAGCTCCTTTATCTGAGCTTGTGCCTTGGGTAGGGAAAACAGGGAGGCGGGCAGCCAGGAGAGGAGGGCTCTTCCTCATGTCTCTTTCTCCAGCTCTCCAGGGTCCTCTTGGTGCAGAGCCAAAGTGGGGTGCGGCGGCTCCTTCCTGCTCCCTAATTGCACACATGGAGAAACTCGTAAGAGGGATGGGAGCTGGCGTCTTCTGGGACTCTTGCTCCTCAGCCCAGGCGGCTGCAGGAGACTCCTGTCTGTCCGACTTCTCTGGGCTGAAAACTCTCGAAGGCCCTGCCCTCGCCTCTCTCCTGAGATGTCCTGTTCTTTGCTCTTTGTCTCCGTAGATTCACGCAGTGTGAGGTGTGTGTGTGTGTGTGTGTGTGTGTGTGTGTGTGTGTGTGTGTGCTGTAGATTGGTGTAGGTGTTTGTGGCTCACCTGTTTGGTCCTTCTGCCTCCAATGGGCTCCCCCAGCCCCGATTTGTAGACTGCGAGGAGCTTAGACTTAAACGCACTTTAGAGAACATCCCGTTGGACTGTTGTTCACTCTAAGACCCAGGGAAGTTAAAGTCACACATACATTTCTAAAGTCCTTTTTGGTCTTCTAGTGTTTCATACATGAATATAGTAAATTCATGATCACACCTTAATCCCCAATCCCATACCCCCTCCTTTTCCCATCGCAACCCTTCTTCCCTGCCAGTCTCCCTCCTATTTTCGTGTCTTTTCGCATGTGTGGCCCACTGAGTTTTATCCGGTTTGCCTTTGACAGTGTGCGCCTGGGTACTTGCTAGAACGTGAGTCCTGTTACCGGCGGGTATATCCATCTCTCAGGAAGATACGGGGGTCTCCTGAGATCTTTCCCCTTTCGTGGTGAAATATTGACAGGAGAAATCCCGTGCAGGTCTCATGGAAATATACACGGCTGCAGTAAATTCATGGGTGCATCTGCCCTGGCGTACCCAGAGGATACTATCTGGTGGTACCTCTGCCCCTTCAGGCTCTTACGATCTTACCGCCCCCTCTTCTGGGAATACATTTAAAGATAGAATGAGGGACTGGCATTTGGCCACGTAAGCTTTGAGTTTGATCTCTGCCTGCATCTCCCCTGTGCTGTGCCACAGTCTCTTTCCATCCAGCTCAGGGAAACTTTAGGCCTGGCCACGAGGGCCCTGGGTGTGAACCCGGCATTATCAGAGGGCCCTGCCTGCTCTGTCATGGTCTTCACATGAAGACTAAGTCATCAGCCAGAGCGAAGGCATGCGTGTGCCAGTTCTTTCTGCCCTGCTGAACCGGCTGCTCCCGGGCTCTGTGAAGGTTTCTACACCAAGTCTGTTCTTTGAAGAGTGTCATAGTTAAGCACAGGTGTCAACTTGACTGTTGAAGGTTTGAGCTCTGGGCACAGTTGTAGAGAGTTGATGGTTGAGTTAAGCCCAGAGCAAACCTGAAGGACATTGTCTAGCTGCTGGGGAAGACCCAGCCCATGGTGGGTGGGATTAGGCCCTGGATAAATCACAGAGAGCTGGTTGAGAGAGTTGGCATCCTTCTGTATACTTGGCCAGACATGCTGGTCTGGCAAGTAAGGATTGTCCATCTCTCAGCCGTTATGCGGTGATGGTGTGGCCAGTTCCCTGGGCCTTGGTGTTGGTGCGTGTTTTCCCGTCAAGCTGGACTGAGAACTGTGACCAGTAATTGTAAGACAGAATAAACCCCTTGTTCCCTTAAGCCATTGGATTGTCATTTATCAGCAGTCGTGCATGCTGACTGCAGCAAAGAGTAAACCTGGGAGGGGAGTCAATGCGCCTCTTCCCCAGGGCGATGGATACCACGAAGTTATGTGGGGTCGGAACTGGGTCTTAGAGCCTTCCAGTGTATCAGACCTGGGATGCCCCGCCTCCCAACGGAAGAGTGACAGTTGAGCAATCAAATGGCGTATTCCTCGCTCTCAGCATCACAAGCCATGTTGCTCTGGTGTGTTTGGATCTGTTCTCCTTGCCTCCTTCCGTGAAAGACCCAGGTGGGGTCTGTATGTCCAGTGGGTGGGTGATAGAAGCCTTGGGAGACCACCTCCCTGATGGTGAATGGGACTGCTTTTCAGCCCAGGGGAGACGTTAGTACTTCACCTTTCCAGCTTAGCAGCTTCATCAACAACCCTTGAGAAGGGTGCGACCCCCCCACCTCCCTCCCCTCCAGATGGAAGAGCAAATAGGGCTTCAATCCCAGCATGCCCGGCAAGGGCAACTTCTTCCTTCTAACTGATTCCTCAGCCATGCAGAACAAGCGGGTTAAGGAAGGGTTGATTAGGGCTCCCAATCTGAGGTGACAGAGGAGGAGAAGACATGGTGGAGGGACGGCGAGGTCGCTGGGCACACGTGTCCGCAGCCAGGAAGCCGAGGGACATGAATGCTGGCATGCAGCTGCCCTCCTGTTTCTCTTTATTAAGAAACCAGCCCGTGTAATGGTGTCTCCCAGACCTTAGCTTAATCTCTGTGGGAACTCACTCCCAGGCAGCGCCTAGGGCTCTGTCTCCTAAGTAGTTCTAAATCCAGTCAAAAAATTAATTTTCAGACAATGAATCTGAACAACCACATTAATAATGATGGTTCCACCCCGAGACTGTGAGATAGAGCCCCACACTCTATGGGAAAACCAGAGCCAAGGCCTGAGAGACATGAGCTAGTTAGAGTAGAACAAGGAGAAACCTTACGAGTTGCAGGATGGGACAGTGAGATAGACTGGGGGGGGGGTAAGGTGCCTGCCTCAAACCCGGTGACCTGTGGTCCATTCTCAGAAGCCCACATGAGGGACAGAGAACACTGACCTCCAGGAATTGTCCTCTGATCACCTTATGCACATCATCTCTCGCCTTCTCTCTCATAAGTAAATAGAATTTAAAAAGAGAGAAAGAGTTGTAATGGTGCGTCTTCTGGTATTCCTTTGCCCCACATTCACAGGAGTTAGGATATCTCCACTCATAGGAAAAGGATCTCAGGAAAACCAAATTAGACTACATACAAAGGTGATATATGAAGCTGTTTGTTATAGTTAGGCACAGGTGTCAACTGGATGGTTGAGGGTTCGAGCTCTGGGCACATTTGTAGAGAATTAGTAGTTGAGTTAAGCTCAGAGCAAACCTACAGAAGATAGTCTAGCTGATGGGGAAGGTCCAGCCCATGGTGGGTGGGACTAGTCCCCAAGGAGGTGAATACAATGGAGGGAACTGTTTTGAGAAAGTTGGCATCTTTGTGTGCACTTGGCCAGACACATTGGTCTGGCAAGTAAGGATGGTCCCTCTCTCAGCTGTTACGTGGCTGTGGTGTAGCCAGTTCCCCCAGTCCTGGCGTTGGCGTGCGCTCTCCTGCAAAGTGGGATGGGGAACTGTAACTGGATAATCGTAAGAGAATAAACCCCTTGTTCCCTTAAGCTGTTTGTTTGATGGTGATTCTTATCTGCAACCATTCAGGCTGACTGCAACACTGTTGACGTGTTTTCTGGTACTATAAGAGTGTGCAGTGCACTCTCGGGTGCTCTGGAATGTTTTGCCCAGTTTCCTCTGCTGTGCCTTTCGAGATGTGGGGTGACACTTCATTGCGGGCAAGGCAGGCAGCTGCGTCTGACTGCTCTTTTGCAAGGATCTATATGAGCTTAGCCACCAAGTTTATTTTTTGCATTTCACCATAGGACAAAAATCCACATTTTCAATCAAGTGGTGGGGCACTGTGATTTAACAAGCTGTGAAAAAAAATCTGTTGGCCCAGATAAAATGTGTGCTCAGAGTGTTTCTCCTCTAAATTAAGACCTTGCTCCCAGAAGCCTGAGAATTCATTAAGCCATAATTAGCCATGTTCGCCGATGATTTAAAATACAATCATAAAGGGGAAATATGTGTTGTACTTTAAAGGCTCTATTGTGGTCGTTCTATGGTTGACTTTTCATAGTTCAGTTTTTTAAATGAATTTGTTAAATTAACATTTTTATATACATGCTTCTTGCCTCCTTCATTCCCCCTCTCCCTCCCTTCCTTCCCACTCCCCTTCCATCTCACCTTCTTTCATCCCACCCTCCCTATGTGGGTCCAGTCTACTCCCTCCTACTCTCCTGTCCTTTGGTTCTATGGGTTCTGGGGTTCCTTCTGTATCTTCTGTTATCATGGAGGTTCAAGCCTGTGGGTAGACAGAGAGGCTTTTCACTGGTAGGGGTACTCCCCTACTTCTGTCTGACCCCTTACCCCTAAGGATCCTACTGCTGAATCTGTTTCTCCTGAGATCCGTGCCAGCATGTGTTGGTGCCTGTCTTTTGGATTTTTTGCCATTCTGACTGATGTTAGATGACATCTCAAGGTAGTTTTGCATTTCTCTGATGGCTAGGGAGGTAGAACATTTTTTTAAGGCATTTGTTTGACATTTCAATTTCTTCCTGGGAAAAATTTCTTTTTTAAAAAATTTAAATTATTTTATTTTTCTAGTTTTACAAGCATATTGAGTACTTATCCCTGCTTTCCTCCCTCCTCCCTCCCACCCATTCCCCTCCCTTCCCTTCATCAATCCCATCTCACTCACTCCCACCTTCTTACCTGCCTGCTTCTATGAACCCCAGGATCCCCTCTGATTTGCCTACTCTTTTTTTAAATTTTTCTACTTTTACAAGCATATTGAGTGCTAATCCCTGCTTCTCTTCATCATCTCTCTCTCATCCCTCCATCAATCCCACTCCCTACCTGTCTGCTTCGTGGATCTCAGGGTTCCCTTTGGCCTGTCTATTCTTGTGGGGTTTCAGGCTCTCTATGGCAGACGAAGTTGCCTCTCTGCAGGGCACCCCACTGGGAAAAATTTCTTTTAAGTTCAATGGCCCATTTTCTAATTGGGCTGCTAATCTCCTTGGTATTTAATCTTTTGAGTTCTTTATACATTCTAGATATTAGTCCTCTATCAGATAAGTGGTTAGTGAAGATTTTCTCCCATTCTGTGGCTTGTTTTTTTTTTTTTTTTTTTTTTTTGCCTAGTTAACAATATCTTTAGCTGAACAAAAGCTCTTTAATTTCATGACATTACATTTGGTGAGAGTTGGTTCTATTTTCTGAGCTATTTGGGTCTATTTAGAAAGCATTGGCCTAGGCCAAGCAGTTCAAAGAATTACCTACTCTTTCTTTTAGAATTTTTATAGTCTCTGATCTAATGTTAAGGTCTTTGATCCATTTGGAGTTGATTTTCGTGCATGGTGACAAGTAAGGGTCTAGTTTCAATCTTCTACATATGGATATCCAGTTTTGCCAGTGCCATTTGTTAAAGATACTGTTATTTTGCCATTGAGTTTTCTGGGCCCCTATGTCAAAAATCAGGTGACTACATGTGTAGGGTTTATTTCTGAGTCTTTGGCCCTTATCCATTGATCTATGTGTCTGTTTTGGAGCCAGTACCATGCTATTTTTATTACTTTGGATTTGTAGTGTAGATTAAGGTCTGATATGATGATTCCTCTAGCATAATTTTTAATATTCAGGATTACTTTAGCCTTTTGTGCTTCCACATGAATTTTGAGATTGCTTTGTCAATGTCACTGAAGATTTGCCTTGGAATTTTGATTGATATAGTATTGAATCTGTATATTGCTCTTGGTAGATGGCCATTTTTATTATGTTAATTCTACCTATCCAGGAGCATAGGCGGTCTTTCCACTTTTGGTATCTTCTAAAATATCTTTCTTTAGGGTTTTAAAGTTTTTGTTGTAGACCTTTCACTTCCTTGGTTAGATTTATACCAAGGTATAGTTTTGATGGGTATATTAGTATGGGTTGACATTTATGTTCACTCATGACTTGAAGTATATTTTTCCAAGCTTTTCTGACTTTTACTGTTTCCATTAAAAAATCAGCTGTTATTTTAATAGGTTTACCTTTAAATGTGACTTGTTTTTTTTTTTCTCTTGATGCTCTCAGCACATTATCTTTGTCATGTATCTGTATTGTTTTGACTATAATTTGTCATGGTGTGTTTCTATTTTGGTCGTATCTGAACGGTGCACAATATGCCTCTTGTACTTGGATGGGGATCTCTTTCCTTAGATGTGGAAATTTTTCATTGATGATATGGTGAAAAATCTCTTTTGGAGTGGGTTTATGGGTTTTTTTCATTTAGTATTCCATGAATGCACAGGTTTAATTTCTTCAAGGAGTCCCGTAACCCCTGAATATTCCTTTCCAGTAAATTTTTTTTGGCTTTTTCAACCTCTTTAATTGAAGCAATTTGTTTTGTCATTTCATCTTCTGGTTCTGATATTCTATTTTCTGCTTTGTTGATTCTGCTAGTAGGACTCTCTGTTGACTTTTGGATTATAGCTAGCTTACTTTTCATCTGAAGTTTAATCGCTGTATGAGATTGTTTTCAACTGCTCTATGCCTAGTTTTCTTTCTTTAACTGCCCTTTTCATTTCTTCTAGGTGCCTATTGTGCTACTGTTCATATTGGCTTATGCTGTTTTTAACTCCTCCCCCGTTTCCTCTTTCATTGTTTTCATCATGGTAAAAATCATGCTTTGAAAATCCTTGTTTTGGTTGTGAATTCTTGACTAATATCCAAGGGGTTATTCTGGTACAGATCCATTGTTATGGGGTCAGCATTTTTTTGTGGGGGATGGTTTTTGTTGTTTCTTGTCAATTTATGGTGTGATGTGGTCATTTTGTGTTTGATTTTTAGAACCTTGGTGTGTGTTTATGACTGTTGTGAGTCAGATAGAATTGCTATACCTGACTTATTGCTACTCTTTACCTAAGTGTTTAAGGTCTCATGTTAGGGTTTCTTACTGTTATTTCATGGGAGCCAGAGGTGGCTGGTGGGTGGGGTCTCTGGGATGCTGTCTCCTCCTCCATTGCTCCAGCTTTACCTTCAGCAGCCCAAGAGAAGTTTCAGCCAACAGCCCATCAGCAACTGTTGTCCCATTCTGCCATAATTTCAGACTAAAACCACATATTTTTAAAGTACATGTTTGTTCATTTTGAAGAGCCGGATTATAAACTGTTAGAAATCAGGGACCATTAAACAACCATTTGCATCTCAGTGGAGTCAGCCCATCTTTGGGTTTGGCGAGGATGTGCTGGCGAATGCCAAGTGGAACGCTTTACAGCTCAAGTGCGTGGAGCCTTCTGGGTTTCCTCCAGCGAGATTTAAGTGGTCCTTCTTCCAGACTTGTGGCCTTTTGCACCTGTAGCTGTCAGGAAGGGTGGGGCTTCTACCTTGAACCTACAGCGTCTCCACAGCGTGCTTTGGGTGAGTCCCCATGGAGGGACCATGGTGCTTTCTGGAAGATGATTTATCATGGGCAGGGGTGCCAAGTCCAGTGACCTCATCCAGAAATGGAAGGGAGGGCTGCTTCCAGTCATGTGATGAATTTCTTTTTCAGCCATGGACAGGCGTGTACAAGGAGCATGATAGGGTGGGTGGAGAGGGAGTGTGACATGTTATGTTTGCTGGTAAACAGGAACATGGGTGAAAATACAAAGGATGGTTTGCTTTCTGAGAACCTGAGGGTTCTGGAGCGAGAGAGCCATAACATGGGTGTCGTCTGGAAATGTCCCAGTGTAAATGGAGGTTTGATGGCGAGAGGGTCCCCCTCCTACGTGGGGTACAGCTTTGGCTGTACCAGACCACCAGCATACCTAGATCTGCAGATGTGGCAGCTACTGGAAGAAGTGGCTATTCCACATCCCAAGGAAGCAAAGAGGCTCAGGTCACCAAGACTCTAGGCATTGCTGCCGTGTGCAGAAAGTGGCCTGCATGTGACAGGAAAGGTTCGTGTTGCATCATCCTTTCTACAGGCCTATCTGCCCCATGACTTCAGGGAGAATCCCCGGGGGTCCCAGAGTGAGGTTGGCATACGAGTGCCTGTCAGTCCAGCACACACTGTGGCTAGCAAAGATCTCAATTCTGGGAGAAATGAACACCATTTAGGAAGTAGGATCTTCTGAGTTCAGTGCTGAAAGGATGTCTGTTGGTGCGTGGGAGGGGACTGCTCTGGAGACGTCCAGTCAAAGAGAGAAGTTCTGCTTGCGAACTCCTTTAGTAGCTACGCTGTCAGTATGTCTCAGCCTTTAACACCAGAATACTTTCCAAGAGCGTCCTTCCTTTCACATAAACACAAGTCAAGTCTAACTAGATGCGATCATACCCTTAGATCATGAAACACAAAAGATCTTTGCATGAAACAGATTTCAGCTCACACTACCAGTTCTAGGCGGAGCATTTCGTTCTCAAAGTTACTCCACAAAACCGAACTGTGGAGCAGATGGTACCACATGGGGTCTTTTGAGTTCAGAAAGCTTCCGCTACATGTGCCAAAATCCGCTCCAATTCACCCATCTCTCCCACCACCATTTACACTGCAAAAAGCAGAATGTTCCCAACGCCAACCTATGCTTGATTTGCTTCGGTTGAGAGAACACACTGCATCGGTACTGGCCAAGGTGGACTTTGGTGACACTGGGAAAACCCATAAGTGCTTTCAGCGTTTGAAAGCTATTTGGGGGATTAGGCTGTAATGAGAGAAGCAAGTTAGCTAGAAAAAAAAAAAAACAGAATTCTTCATGCGTGGCTCTATAATATTCCACCACTGTGCATTTCTTGAAAACTGTGACTCTTTCTTTCCACTTGCCACACATGGCAGACTCGAGCAGAGGGGTGAGGGTGAGGGTGGCATTGGCTCTTGATGTGCCCTTAGGGATTCCTGCTAGATGCTCTTCTTCAGGAGCATGTGCTGTTAGACCCTGTCTGAGCCTACCGGGTGCTTGAGGTTTGCAGCGAGGTTCACCAGCTGCACTTTCTACCCCCCGATGCCTCGTAGAGCAAACCTTCCCTTTTAAGGGGATGTACAGCTGTCCTATTTTAGGGCTAAAAATTCCTCTCTCTCTCTCTCTCTCTCTCTCTCTCTCTCTCTCTCTCATATAGTTATAGTCATCTGAATAGACTAGGACAGTGACAATTACAAGGTGATTCATTAACCAAAAGATGAGAAACATTGATGAAGAAAAAAAATAAGAAAGGAGAAAAACCAAGGAGGAGACATTGACCAGTGGAGAATGGCCGTGACCAGAATTGACTTTAAGTTCTTACAATTTACAAGGAAAATTTACTGTGGAAATGATGCCACACAGGATGTGCATTCTCTCTCTCTCTCTCTCTCTCTCTCTCTCTCTCTCTCTCTCTCTCTTTCTCTCTCTCTCCTTCCTCCCTCCTCCTCTTTCTCCTCATTTTCTTTTTTTTCCTAGAGAAAGATGAGTATTTCAGAGCCTGGTTTCCAAGATCTCTCCCAGGTTTAAGCCCAAGGGGCTCGGTTGATTGCTTTGCTCTTGTATTTTGACTTGTTCTCTGAGTGTGGAGTGTCGTGAGCCTTCCTGATCCAACGTCAGCCTGGACACTCCCAGCACTCTGGTTTTTTTCTCTATCTCTGTCTCCTTCCCTCACTCTTTCCCCGTTCCCTTTCCTTGTGATTTCTGAATGCCTCTTAGTAAAAATAAGCTGGTCACCTTGGGTTTCACCATAGGCATTTAAAAAGTGAAGAGACAATCAGAATCCAGCGACCACCCAATCAGCACGTTCCCTTTTCTTTGCTCGTTAGCTAACAAGCTGCTTGGCGGTTATTTGGGGGTGCTGCTTTTGCTCAGAACAGAACAGGGCAAGCTGTTGAGCTGCCATCGAAGCTGACGCTAGGGCATTGGGAGGTGCAGGCACCAGTTCTCCCCAGGGGACCCCACCCACCCCCTCACTCCCCCTCCCCCCACCCCAGGACCCTGCTGAGACACAAAAGCACCGTGGCTTCAGGTGGAGGGCCAACGGGAGCGTCTCTGCTGTCTCACGTCTCTCCCTGGCTTCTCTTGTCGCCCACGGCAGGACACTTCTTCAACAACTCCAGAAGCTCCAGACCCTGGTGATGGGGAAGGTCTCTCGCACCTGCAAGTTAGCCGGCACGCAGACTGGCACCTGCCTCATGGTGAGTCGCCCCAGGGGGTGGGGCAGCACCTGACCCTGGCCAGTCCCCCGGCTCTGGGCTCTCCTGCCTTCTTGCCCTTCTGCATGCCATTGTGGGCGGTCTCCTGACAGAAGGTAGAGTCCATTCCCCCAGGAACGGCCCCTCCAGGATGTAGGTCTGTAAGCTCACTCTGCAGAGTCCAGGAACCTGCCCCCCCACCCCCCACCCCCCGCCAGGGGTCCAGATCTGCAGGCTCACTCTACAGAGCGCTGATCCACAGTGTTCTGTCTTCTGACAGAGGGTTGAGTCCACTCCCCCAGGGACTGCCTCCCCAACTCCCCCACCTCCCTACCCTTCTCCCTGCTTCCCAGGTGTCTAGGGCTGCAGATTGCTCTCCAGAGCTCAGACCCACAGCAACCCACATTCTGTCTTCACCCTCCAGGTTGTCGTGCTGTGTTTTGCCGTTGCCTTCGGCAGCTTCTTTCAGGGCTACGGGCCTTATCCTTCTGCCACGAAGATGGCCCTGCCCAGCCAGCACTCCTTGTCAGAGTCCTACACAGCCTCCGTTGGTACGTCCGTGCTCAGACACTTGGGAGACGGCTTGTTTTGTTTGTCTGGAGCCGGATCTCCCAGTTTTCTGAGCACAATCTTACGTGATAAAATAATGTCAAAAAGAAAAAAGAAAAAAATTGGAGCATTATTCATTTGCTGGTAGGAAGCCCTGCTGGCTTGGGGCAGCACAGGGAATTCTCCAGAATGCCACACAGCCCAGTGTGCAGACATGTTCTCTGAGAGCCCCCATCTCCCATTCTTCGAGGTGATAGGTTTTGGGAGGGAGGAGAGGAATTGGAGGGACTTTAGTATCTATAACCTCAGGAACACGCCATGTTTCTGTTTTCACTGAGTGGAGTTGGGTGTTGTTATAGCAAGAGTTCATAGGATGCGATTTCAAGAGGCAGAGGCAGTCTGTCTTATGATACCTTCCAGCCAAGATTCAGAGAGAAGTCTTTATGCATACATAGTGTATGATAGTCTTACCTTTGACCTGTGATCTCCTCGGAGAATTTAGAAAATAGAGGGGTGCTAAGGAATGCATGCAGGACTGCACCCCTACCTACATTAATAACAGCATGCATGCAGTTAAGAGGTACCGAGTTCAAAGTGGGAACAATTTCGTCATTCTGTGTTGTCTGTCTTGTCCACGCCAGGTACATGGCAGGATTGCT
Source organism: Typhlomys cinereus (assembly GCA_023101885.1). Lineage (NCBI taxonomy): Eukaryota > Metazoa > Chordata > Mammalia > Rodentia > Platacanthomyidae > Typhlomys > Typhlomys cinereus. The sequence continues at coordinate 11,233,940 of JALPQD010000021.1, read as the reverse complement.
AGCATTCCCCTGAGATCATTTCAGTGACCCTTGGGAAGGTCCTTTCTCTAAGGAATAACTCTGCATTTTGACAGGCAGAGTGAGCATAGTTGCGATAATTACTGAGTCATTGACTCGAACTGCCTAATACAACAGGAGACATTGTTCTCCCCAATTTATAACATTGGCCTCGTGCCTTCCTTCTAGACTCTAAGGCCTGTCCTAAGCGGGAAGGGACACGTCCTCATTCTTAGCCAGGCCAGGTCATCTCAAAGTATCCACCCCCCCTGTTTTCCATGAATCATATTTGAGGCGGTTGGGAGTAGCCAGGAGGGGATCCCAAGGCAGTGGGGCTTCCTCGGGCTTCGCATTTATTCTGCTTCCTGTTGTGCTCCTGGCCCTGGTCTAGTTTTCAATGTGTGGGATCTGAAACCCCCAAGCCATCGCAGAAAGCCAGCTTCCAGTATGCCACAGTCAGTTACGGGGCAGCACAAGCGACCTATCACCTGCCACCGACCCTGGACATTGTGTGTGTGTGTGTGGAAGGGGTTGCTAGGCCTCCTGGGGTTAGTGCTGATTCCGGTCAACTCTGCGCTTTCCTCAGTGAGATCCAGGAACCTGCTGATCTATGAAGAGCACTCCCCCGTGGAGGAGCCCGCCGCTGTCGCCTCTGCTGGGGAGCTTGGCGGCTGGGACCGAGGCTCCGCCCTGCTCCGGGCCTCAGCCCTGGAGCCTCTGCCCGACGTGGACCTTCCCCGATTCATTGTCTCCAACGACAGCAGCTTGGAGAAATCAGTGCTCTTGGAGCTGCAGCAGCATCTGTAAGTATCCCAGGCCCAGCCGAGCCACCAGTGGTGGGGGATGAGCCCCCCGCAGCCTGGCTCCCTGCAGACCCTTTGGAAGATTGGCACTGGCTGGCTGCTAGCAAGGAACAGGGCCAGCTAGAGAGAACCCAGACTCTTCAGCTTTGGCCCAGAGCTGGCAAGGGGGACCCCAAGGAGCAGGGGAGGAGCTTGGATAGCCTGCACCCCTGTCTTCACCCTGCCTTCAAAGCCAGGGTGTGCCCAGGCCGGTGGCACACACATGCCTGCACTTGAGAGAAAGGCCGGAAGATCAGGTGTACAAGGCAAGCCTGGGTTACAGCAGATTGTAAATGCAGCACAGTGAGAGTCGCAGGCTTGCCGTGCAAACATCGCCTCAGATTGCTGCTTATAGCTTCCTTTTGACTGGAGAGTAAACAGATATTGTCCTGAAATCAATACATAGTCACGGTCTATGTGTCAATTCACAAAAACTGACTATAAGCACAGATTGGAGTTCCTTTGTCTGAAATGCTCAAGACCAGAGGTTTCTTGGATTTTGAAATTTTTCAGATTTTAGACTATTTACACATCTATAAGGAGGTATCTTGGGGCATGAGACTCAAGTCTCTAAACATAGGTGCTCCATGTTTCATGTGAACCTTCTTTACCTTCTTTATGCAGTATTCATATTTATACCAGTGTTTTGACTGTGACCAGTCATCTGAGATTCCATGTGGAATTTTATACTTGTGACATCATATTGGCACTGAAAGCTTTAGGTCTTGGGTCGGAAATGTTCAACCTGTGTCATTTATATTTTGTTTGTATTGAAGGACAGTGTTTGAGAGGTACCGTGTGTGTGTTTCCCCACATTGAAAGTAGCTCCATTTGGTCCCAATTCTCCCCTAGTCGTTCATCCTGAACCATTATTGGGGATCAGGTGCGGGAGATCCTTTCAGAAATGTAGAGGCTGATGTGAGCTCAAGGTGGATGATTTTCTTGGGTGGGAGGTATCTAGGTGGGGCGATCATCATGGAGGCAGATATTACTCTTGGTGATAGGTAGTTATTTGGGGGGAATTTGGAGGAATGTGTGCTCCTGGATATCCCAGAAATAAGGCTGTTCCAAGGTCACTAGGAGAGAATTCCTTTCAGGTCGCTCAGCTTTCTCCTTCTAAGTCCACACAGGAAGGCTCATAATTACATAATTCTGGCTCATGGTTCGATTATAGTTCTTAGTTCTGCTTGGCAAGAGAGCTCATACCACTATCAGGAGCTGAAATGGTCACATCATATCCTTAGCATTGATGAGAGAGGGGCAAACCTCACTTGCTAGACTGCAACTCTAAGTAGGCTGAAGAATGCCAACTTCCTGAACCAGCTTCTCCATCTGATCCCCTGCCCGCTGTGAACTAGGTCTTCCCATGTCAATCACACACTCTTCTTCAGGTTTGCTTGAGGGTTTGCCATAACTATCAATTCTTCACAAATGTGTCCAGAGTTCAGCCTCCAGCTATTAAGTTGACACCTACGTCTCTAGCTAGCATACCCTTCTTTCAGCAAATCAAAGGACTGGTTACCCTTAGTGCATAACAAGTTGGCAGCAAATCTGCGTATGCCTCCTGGGGGCTGGAATGCCCACTCGTGGGTGGGGATGACTCATGCAGGAATGAATGGGTGCAGAGTGGGAGCTGTGGGGAGCAAAGAATTGATGCTGGGAGTGACAAAGATTCTCCCAGGGGCCAGCGAACGAGGCAACACAACCTGTGACTGTGAAGCCGAGGAGGCGTCGTGCGACACTAGGGACAGGTGGCTAATCCTTGACCTTTCCTTTCCTCCTCAGGGTCAGCAGCAAATTGGAGGGGAACGAAACACTCAAAGTGGTAGAACTCGACAGAAGAGAGAACACCACCTTCTAACGAGGCCGTTCCCAACTTCCATCTTCCCCTCACCCTACCTGCGCGTTCCCAGACCACCTGGCTCATGAGCTTTCCTCTTCACTACTGGATCCCGAGGAGGACACGGACGAGGGTCAAGGGCTTGAGGCGGGAGACCAGCTTGGGGGTTCTGCCTCTCCATGCAGCTCCCGGCAGAAGAGGAACTGCCCCCCCCTCTCTCTCTCCCTCTTACAGGAAATTATTTTAGGAATGAGGTGAGGGTGGGAAAGGCAAGATTGGTTCCACCGGCCATGCCCAAAAGATCACTGCCTGACCCTCTCCTGTGAGGTGGGACCCCCTCCCCCTTTTTGAAAAAGACACAACTCAATGTTAAGAGCCCAGATCTAGCCACAAACATGCCTTGGTGTGCTGGGACGTGGTAAAGCTCTGACTCTTGACCTCCTTCACTGACACAGGGCTCCACCATGAGCCTCTCCCACACCCCAACTTCTGGTGTCCTCACTCCTCTCCACCCTCTGAAGCCTTAGCTGCACTGTCCCACGTGGGCCGGTGCAGCCAGACCGGCTCCCAGAAAATCCTCAGGCCGCAAGTGCAATGCCCAGAGACATCCGGCTTTCCTTTTCCACACCACCTGTCCATCATGTCGCTCGTAGGACCTCCCGCAGCGCCTCCCCACTGGACTGTAGCTTCCCGTTCCTACCAGCTTCTTCTCCCCATTTGTAAATAGTATTTTTATTTATTAGCTTGCTAAGGCGCCCCGCTGAACACACTGAGGAGAGGCCATGTGTTCTGCTGGCCTCCAGAGAGGAGGACTCCACAGAGAGGAGGGTCCCCACAGAGAGAAGAGCCCCCAGGATCTGGGAGTTCCCATCTTCCCAGTTGATATTTTATTTCCTTCCTTTTTTTTTAATTGGAGGCCTGTAAAATAATTAATTACTGTTGGGAAATCTCCTTAAGCGTGGGTCCCTCCTATTGGATGAATCCAAAGAGAATTGATTGAGTTCTGTCCTCCTCAGGCCCTGGGCTCTATGGCCTGTTGCCTTTTCCCTCTGTTCCTGTGACAGAAGGGAAGCTCTTTCCCTGCCCACAGACATTGCTGACGACCTTCCTGGCTTGCTTGGCACACCTGCCAGCTCCTCCTCCCCCACCTGCCTTCTCCTCCACCCACCTCGGCCAACAGGTCTGGAATTGGTAATGTTTGTGTGTCCAGAATACCTTTTACAGTCAGGTTTGGCTACTTTGCAGCTCACCCAAAGAGACGTAACTAACCCCCCTCCACTTCCTTTTATTATTATTTTTTAACGATTAAAAGTAAATTTTGTAGTTTAAAAAAAAAACCTTCTTCTTTGGTACAAATAAGAAGTGGAAGTTATCTTTATATTGTATAAGATAGAAGATTCTTTTAAGTGTTTACCCTCTAGTTTGTAAAAGATTTTGTATAAGACATGTGCTTGCATTTTGTATTTTACGTTTAGCAGTAGCTGAAGGGTCTTTAGCTTCGAATCCCTCCCCACTCTCATTATTATCATCCGTGTGATTGTTAGTTTGCACCAGGGATTGTTCCCACACTGGACCTTCTGCTCTGTCCCAGGCCCGGGGTTTGGTGTCACGAGTGTCCAGCAGCATGTCCCATAAGTGGCTCATTGCATTTGTCTGCCGGGATCCACCGGGATCACCAGAGGAAGTGATCTCTCTCTCTCCCCACTTGATGGAGAGGATTCCCAGCTGGGGACCGGCTATGTTCATTACACGTTCGAGACACCCCCATCGAGGCCGCCCTGATCCTGGTGTCTGCAGAATTTCTGTTGTCCCTGACTGGGTGGGCTCAGATATCTGCGCTGTGGAGAGCAAAGGGGGGTGGCCTGGGACCTCTGTATCTGCTTCTTTTTACTTGGCTCTGTCCACCCTTGACCTTCCTAGGCCTGACACATGCCTTTAAAAAAAAAAAAAAAAAAGGCCAGGTACTTATCATGCATAGGCAGCCTGTGGGTCTGGAAGACAAACAGCCAGAATGAGGTGGTATCTGTGTGTAGGAAAGGAAAGGTTCATATGGAAGGATAGACACAAGATTAGATACTAGCGTGTCCATCTGCTCATCTGAACCATGGGTTCCTTTGAGGGGTCTGGAGACAGCCAGGGCAAAGAGCTTACACTTTCTGGATGAAGAGGGTGAAAAAGTAAAGATCTCTCTCACCCCGTCCTTGTTGCTGGGAGGATTTTGCCCCCCCCCCTTGTTGAATTTTACTTTCTCCAGACAGGTCTTTTTTTTCTGCCTGGGGTGGGGTGTTCTTTCTGAGTAGAATCTGTAACTAGGGTCATCAGACATTAGCCAGAGAGCTCAGGTGGTCCTTAGAGCAGCTTTCAGCAGCCAGCATTGAGAGGAGTAAAGAGGGCTAAGTAAGCAGCGACCCCTCTAGGGGACACAGTGGGGCGCGATGACCCAGGAGAGCTGCGGAAGACCAAATGAGTTCCAAGGACTTAAGAGATGCGTGCACACTTCCCGTTCAAGGGGTAAGGCTGGCATAGTGGGGGTCTTAATCCTCCCCACCCCTGTCCACACCAAGCAGTACCCTAGACTGGTCAGTCATTCGAAGCTTCTAACAGTGGCAGACATAGCACCTAAACTTTAGTTTTGAAAAAACAATACAAGACTTTTTTTTTTTGAGAAACTGGAAGTCATAATATTAAGTCCACTCAGTATATTTTCTGTCCTATAAACAGGTTTTTCCCTCTTTCTCTGATTTACTCCAATGGGTTGCAGAGATCCAAGACAAATAGTTTCTGCCTCCACCCCCTCCAATCCCCTGAGGAGATCTGCACAGCTTAATCTCACCCCACACCCAGTGGCTCTTTGGCAGTTCTGGACTTCTCAATGGGAAATGGACCTTGTAAATTCTAGCTCTCCGTCCTGGTATTGAGAAGGAGCCCCGGAAGTGTGAGGACTTTGGAGTTGAAGTCACAGATTCTGTCAAGACTCCGCAGCTGAACTGCATTGTTCTTCCTGGCAGGAGGTGGGGGTGGGATGGGACATCAGTGCAGCCAAAATTAGATAATCTTTCAGGTCATGTAAATGATTTCGAGCTGGAGATTCGAACTGTGACTATGACGAGGAAGCAGCTTCGTGACCAATTTATTGACAGTCTATAAATACCAGATTTCCCCCCTCCCTTTATCAATCTCTTAATCAAATTGGATGCTGAAAGGTCCCTGCACAGGAGGAGTGGCGGGGGGGTGTTTTGCCAACCTTCTTGCCAGCATGTCGTGATCCCCTCCCTTCCACTTCCTCAGACCCAGGGAAAAATCAGAGGCCACTTCAGTCAACTCCTCTGGACAACACCTGCCATGCAAGATGTGCATGTGAGCCCCGAGGGCTGACACGAGGAGTGGGCATTTGCTCTGGGAGATGATAGAAAAGGCTTTTAGTCACTAATTGGTTTCAGATGAGTCACATCTTTGAGAAACCTGTTTGAGAGAACCAGCATCCCTGCTTGCAGCCTGGCAGGACCTGTGAAGCCATTAGCAGGTGGTGTCTTGGTGAGAGCCGCTGTATTTGAACACTTGCAGCTGAAGCAATTAGCAGAAGTGTGATAGGAGAAGTCCCCCTAGGATCACAGTTGTGGGGGAGCGTGGAGAGGGCTGGAAGGAGTGAGGCACAGATTTCTGATCAGGCATTCATTCACTCTGAGACTGCACTTTTAGTAAAGAGTGTGCTGCCTGCAGCCCTGGGGTGTACTGGGGGATAAGAAAGACTTCTGAAAACAGTCAATACCTATTCAAGAGCCAAGTAGTGCTAGTTCTCTCTCTCTCTCTATTTCTTCTCTCTCTCACACACACACACACACACACACATTCTTGTCTCTCAAGTGCTTATTTTTACCTTTGATGTGCCTTGTATCTAAATCCAGGATGGTAGCAATCCTGGAAGATGTTTGTATAAGTATATAGTATTAGATTAGGCTGTCATGCACACACACGCACACACACACACACACTTGTGTGTGTGTGCGCGTGTGTGTGTTTCTCCCATGGCTCAAAAATGCTTAGATTTGCACATCAAGGGAGAAGAAATAGGATTGTATCCATTAGGAAAATCCCATTCCTTGAGGCCCAATCACATTTTAAAAAGTGGCCAGCCAGGGTTCAAGTTACTCAAAACCTGCAGGGCAGGGTATTTCCTGAGGGCAAAGGCATCTGATCCACTTGAGGATAAGTCACTGTGCCCTTGGAGATCTAGGGGGCACTTACCACAAAAGGGGAGAAAGTAGGTGTTTAATTATTTGAGACAACAACAAAAACAAGGATTCAAAGATACCTTGCTTTGCCTTGGTTTCTAGAAGAGAGTGCTTTCTTGAACACTGAGAAGGTGTCCAGTGTTGTGGCAAGTAAACCTTGAAGCCTTCAGGTTTGATAGGAGAAGAAAGTAAGGGTGGCTCTCTGCCAGGAAGGGTAAGCGGGCATCCGATGCAGGAGCTGTGGCACTTGGGGTCTCCTGGGCAGGTGTCCTGCTGAGCCCCAAGCTCTGCTGCAGGAGAACAGCTCCACCCCTGTGCTTGTGACCCCACTGAACAGTGAGGGGCTCCTCCCCTCTGGCGGAGTCTCCTCCATTTGGCTTCTGTGAGTGAAGCAAAGGGAACCCCGGGGCTTCGGGCTCCTGTCCTTTGCCCACTGGTGGGATGGAACTAGAAACGCTTTTCTAGCCCGTGGCCTCTGCTGCTCAGAGAATCTCCTTTTTGATACAGCGCTTGAGGGGTCTGTGGAAAAAAACACCAGCCCTGGGAGGCACTGTGGGTGTCCCCTCTTGCACAGTGCAGACCCCAGACTATGTCAGCAGCTTTTCTACCTGGACAAACAGCTGGCCTCTGTTCTCTTTTGCCCGTGCTAGATGGATTTGCAGTGTTAAATCCAAATGCGCAGTCTCGCTGGTCATTCTAATTGTTTTTTTTTTTTTTTTATGGCTTTGTATTCCTTATCATAGCTAACTTAATACCAAAAAGAAAAAAAGCTTTGTAGGATACTTGTACTTAGTTTGAAAAAAGATGAAATTGTAATGCATTCATATTTCCATTTCTTGCAAATAAATATTTTTCTTAGTCAAATGTTGCCCGATCTTTAAAATCCTGCCAGTGTGGTTTTGAATGCATTTTGCCTTTTCTGTGAACGTGGACGTGCGTCTGCATGCCAGACCCTTCTTCCTTGGCTACATAGGGGAACTGCAGGAGAAGCCTCAGGCCAGCAGTTTGCGAGATTTGTGGTGCGAAGGCCAAGTCTCCAAAAGAGATCTTGAAGCTGTTTTGTCCGTCAGCGACAGGAAGAGAGACATCGTTCTCTAGAGAGTCGTGCAGCCGGGCTGTGGCGTTCATTGACTACTCCAACTATCCCCTGATTCGATTTCCAGACTCCATGGATTTGATTTTGCTTTCCTGGAGCCTGGAGGTTTCAGAAGGATGCTTTGGGCTGGAGCCAGAAAGGAACAAGTCTTCCTCGTGGGAGCGCTTGTGGAGGAGGCCGAACAGGAGCCTGTGCCCCAGAAAAATGCTGATAAATAGCCAAAGATCAATGTGAGACTGATGAAGGTCAATACACTCAGGCGGAAGGGTCACCACTGTCTTGCGCTCTCTAGGTCCACATGACATTTTCTGTACCCGGACAGGGCGGAGGTTTCGTTGCATCTCACCAAGAGCGCCCGGCATCTTGGAGTCTGCACTGGATACGTGCCTCAGTGCTGTGATAAAACACCTGACAGAAACAGCTTAAGGAAGGAGGATTATTCGGATTCCCCAGTGGAGGGCATGGTCTGTGATGTCTGGCGGCGGGAGGGTGGAACAGTTGGTCATAATGTCTCTACAGTCAGCAAGCAGAGCTCTATATCTAATTGAATTTTTATTCTAGCATTTCAGACCTAGGTACAGTGAATTTATTCTGTTTTTCACAGCTTAAACCTGTCTTTTTCCCATTACAGCCCTTCTTCTTCCCTATCAGTCTCCTGTCTATTTTCACGCTTTTTGGCATGTACGGGCTCTGTGTTCAGTCCGAGTCACCTTTGATAGCATGTGCCTGAGAACTTGCAGGAACATGAGTCATTTATCAGTGGGTTTGACATTGAGGAAAGCGCCCCCCCCCCAAAAAAAAAACTATCAATAACCATCAGAAGTCTCTTTAAGGGAGGAGTGGAGTCTCTTGAGATCTTTTCCCTTCCATGGTGAAAGGCCCAGTCCCGTGCAGGTCTTGTGGAAACACGCATAGCTGTAGCTGCTGTGAAATCATGTCCACAAGATAAAGGCTGGCTGCAGCTTTTCCCAGGAGCTGCCTCTTACCTTTTTATTCAGCACAGGTCCCCAGCCCATGCAGTGGGCTGCCCACACTTAGTTAAGCCTTCTGGAACGACAATTCTAAATCCAGTCAAACTGACCGTGAAGCTAAATCATCAGAATCTTGCTCACCTGGCCGGGATGGTGGGGGAGGGGAGAAAACGTCATTTTCAATCTTTTAGCAGCATGTTTGACCCTGGTTCCTGTTTGGGGGTACAGTCGTCTCCCACATACTTCCTCTCTGAGCAACTTGACCTCCCTGTCTTATGTTCCCACGGAGGAGTCTTTCCCTGCTGACCATTCTACTATAAAAGCTCCCTGTCTGGAGTCTTCTAGACTGTTCTTGCCAGATCTTCCCAATTCCTAGCCTACCTGCAAACCTTCCATGTGCAGTTGAGAGCCCACACTCCAGCTACTTCCTTTATAGACTCCCACAAGATTCCTACCCCCTGGATACTGCCCTTCTGCCCAGGGCGCCTCAGAGATGGGGATCAACAACTGGAGACAGTCTTATATCTCAAACTGGTTGAAATTATTCAAAGTTGCCTGTCTTGAAGGTAACTCGAAGGGAAAGGAAGGGGAGAGGATGGGGAGGGGATAGAAAGGGGAGGGGAAGGGAGGAAGAGAGGGGAGGGGGAGGAAGGGGAGAAGGAGGAGGGAGAGGGAGAGGGGAAAAGGAGAGAAGGAGAGGGGAGAAGGAGGAGGGAGAAGGGGAGGGGAAAAGGAGAGAAGGAGAGGGGAAAAGGAGGGGAGGGAAGGAAGAGGGGAGAGAGGAGGGAAGGGAAGGGGAAGGGAGAAGGAGGAAAGGGGAGGAGGAGCGAGGGGACAAGGAGAGAAGAGGAGGGGAGAAGGAGGGAAGAGAAGGGGAGGAAAGAAGGAGGGGAGAAGAGGGTGAGGAGAGGGGAGGGAAGAAGTTTCACCCACCCTGTTTTTTCCTGTATTAACACACTGAAGGCTGTGACTCACACTTCGCCCTCACTTGGCTGCTGGAAGGCTGACTGTCGTGTGGCCTGCTGTGACAGGGCAGCCCTTCACCTGGGAACTTGAAGGTGGCGGTCCTTTCTCCTCCAGGCTGCTGTGCTCTGTTCTGCAATCCTCGCCATGCTGAAAAAATAAGGAAACTGGCTTTAAAGCATTTCCCAAAGACTGCATTTTCAAGGATCGTTCATACAGTCTATTAAAACACATTCCTCAGGCACGGCTATATCGACTCAGAGAATCGACCCCAGACCTGTAGGTCTAGGCAGCACGGCCCACTGCAACGTAGGTCACAGCACGCAGCTCTGTCATCTCATTTCCCACTGGCTCGGCTTGTGTGACAGAGGGGGAAAAGTCGGCATGGCAGGAAGCAGCAGGACTCATTCTGAGAAGAGACAGCAGATGTCTCAATTCCTGGTCCGATGCTCAGGCTCCAAGAGAGCTCTGACCATGAGGCTTCAGAGGCAGGAAAACTTGGGGACACAGGGAGAGGAAGAACTCCGGAGGTGGTGATTATGTGATTATCACTCTTACACTGCTAAGACCATTAGCTCACTGGCCTTGAAAGAAAAGAGTCTTATTGAGTGCCTGCTGTATACCAGGTGGTATTTTGTGTCTTTTCTATAATCCTTAATTATCCCCTTCTGCGTTTGGAAAAACAGAGGGTTAGCACGGCAGGACCACACAGTGACGTGTGCGCAGGTGACGCTTCAGTCCTGGTCTTCGATGACTCCACGTACACAAGTCTCGGAGCTACACGACGTCAGGCTTCGGAGCTTGACAATTTTTATGTGTGGGGATGTGGCACAGTTGGTAGAAATGTTTACCCAGCGTGCACCAAGTCCTGCATTCAGTCCCCAGCGTCTCACAAAGATACACGCCTGTGATCTTAGCCCTGTGGAAGAGAGGGAAGGAGGAATCAGGTCATCCTCAGCCGGCCACATCACAAGTTCGACTAGAGCTCTGTCTTAAAAACAAGCAACGAGAAAGGAGTCAAAACGGATCAGAGGCCAGGAGTTTCTGGTTTGTGCATAGGATGCGTCAAACGGCTTCAAGTTCTTAGATGACCTTTCAACTTTTGAAGGTTTTAAGAATCGGCGTGGAGGTTGTCGTCTTTAACCACAGTCTCAGGAGCCGTGGAGTAGTGGCGCCCGGGACATGTGGGGGGCCTCTGAGTAGCTGCATTGGTCCCTATCCTGGGAGACTCATGTCTGTTACTTCCCTGTGCTCCTGTCACCTGAATCCGTGACCTTAGAACTAAAGGATGGTTGACCTTGCAGGCTCCCTGGAATGGAAACCAAGGGACTGTTAACCGTATTTGATGGTGGGCTAGGAAGTGGGAAGAGTGAGTAGTGCAAATAGGAAGTATGCAAATAGGAAGTTTTGGAGGTATCTGTGTAACCTTCCAAGTCTGTTCTTCCTATTTCCAGAGAGAAATCTTCATTAATCCTAACATTATTTTGAGGGCCAGTGAGCTGGCTCTGTGGGTAAAGGTGCCTGCAGGCAAACTTTGTGTGACCCGAGTTCAATCCCCAGAGCCCACATAATGAAAGGAGAAAATGGAGTTTTGAAAGTTGCCCTCTGACCTCTGCATGTGCTGTGGCATACATGTATCTGCTTGGTCTTTCTGCGCTCTCCCAGCCTCCCCCCACGTAATAATTTTTAAAGTATCTTTAGAAGATCTAAATGATCCCACCTGCGTCAGATCTTGCGCTTTCCTTAAAGTTGCTTCACGTTGTATATCCATGATCATCAGGAACTCCAACAGACACTACGGTCCCTGATGCTTGATCAGGAAATAGGGCTCATGGGCACGCGACTGATCCCTGTTGAGTTGCTCAGAGAATGTGTGCAGGACCAAACCACCCGAACAGCTTTGGTTTCATCCTGGTGCTGTTTCCGTTAGCCGCGCCTCCTCTGGGCAGGTCTGGCTACCCAGGTTTTCCGTGGTCCTCCCAAGAAGGACCTTCCTCCCAGGAAGTGAACCTGCTTCATAAGATACCTGTGCTGTGTGCTTTTTCCTGATATTCTCGGAACTGACTTTCAACCCAGGGTTCGGGACGCTGCCATAGGAGTGATAGACAGGGAAATAAAATGATGATGGTTCATGTAGTTGCTTCGTGTGGAATGACCCACGCCACCATTCGGGAGATCAGTTACCCTCCGCCTCTCACCTGGGGAGGTCGGGCATGTTGACGTCGTCCCCCGACTGGGTGTGGCTCTTGCTAGATCATTTGGCTACTTTAAAGCAGAGTTCTGTCCCCAAGAGGAGGCCATGTGCTCTCCTCCTCCCTCTAGGCTGTTGTTTACAGATGGAGGGACGAAAATACCCATTGAGGAATACCACGCATGCTGCCAGAGAGCCTGTTGTGCTGTTCTCAGAGAAATCTGTTTCAAAATGTTTAATGTTTCCTAACCGAAGAGGATTTGGGAATGGGAGCTGCCAGTATCCGATGCCCTCCTGGGCATCACAGCCCAACAGATGGCAAGTTCATTTCCTGATGGGTGCGAGAAGACTTCCGCAGGCTTGGACTGCTTGAATGAAAAGAAAAAAGAGAAGGCTCGAAAGAGACGTTGTAAATGTAAAGCCACCTTCCCATTGTTTTCAGATCTCTGGGGCAGAAAAGCAAATGTTCTCTAAATTCACCATGCTTCCTTTCTTGGCTTAGTCATTGTGCTAGCTACACACACACACACACACACACACACACACAGGAACATCTGTGAAGAGCTAGTATTTAAGCTGAGCCCTTGAACAAGCCTTGCTTGCCTGCTTGATGTGAGAGGGATCCAGTCCATAATGAGTAGAACCATAGCAGGTGGGTAAGACTGAGGGTAAGAGCTTTGGAATTCTTCAGAAACACTTTGGCAGTCTTGCTGCCTGGCGAGTGAGATTTGCCCCTCTCAGCAGTGCCTGTGGATACGTATGGTGCGGCCAATTCCTTTGGCCCCTGGTGTTGGTGCAAACTCTCCTGCAAAGTTGGACCAAGAGCTGTAACCAAGAATCATTAAGAAAGAAGCAAGCTCTCTACTTCCCTCAGCTCTTTGGTCATGGATTATATCAGCAACACGCAGGCAAACTTCCACAGAATTCCTTGAAATGTTCTGCATGGCCTGACCTTTAGTTTTGAAGCATGGCTTGAGATTGTTTCAGTTGTAAATGGATCAGAAAAAGAAAGTGCACCAGAGATGCTATTTGTAATACCATACCAATACTCCATGTGCCTCTATGCCAGTCCCCTGACTAGAACCCTAAGTTATATAAGGAGGCAGTACAGAGAAGCCTAGTCGGAGCCTGGGAGAGCACAGATGGATAACCAGGGAGTTAGAAGAGCTGGAAAGAGTGCTATTGGAAGCGCTGACAAGATTTTCCTCCAATACAATTAAATTAAAAACATTATTGCAGTGACATTGTACATAGCTTTAAAAAATTAGAGCACTAATAAGCTTTTATTGAAAAAATAACAGTCTGTTGTTCTCTTTTCTGTCCACAAGTCCCTCTTCTTGGAAGTAACCAATTTCAATTTCTTCTTGTTTTTGTATGTCTGAGTAATGTGTTTATGCTATGAATCAGTTTGAAATCTTCTATTAGTGTCCTATTATGATGTATAAGAATTTTACCATTTCCAGCTCGCAGAAACACACCCATATATCTCTCTTCTCATTTTTCCACTACAGTGTTTACATTAGTAGAATGATGGAACTGTTTTCTGGTGAGCCGTGTATTATTTTAGGATTAGGTTTCCTTCCTTGTATAAATGTTCCTCTTTCCTGGGATTAGGAATTGCTTCATTTTTCTTCCTTTCTTTTCTCTTTGGTCGCTTTTAAAATTAATTTTCTTGAAAGTGTCATATCTATATATAGTGTTGGTCATGTTTATCTCCTGTTACCCTGTTTTATCCCTTCCCTCCCATTAAACCCTTTCTTCTTCTTCCCAAAAAGTCCCCTTCCTGTGTGTATGTGTGTGTGTGTGTGTGTGTGTGTGTGTGTGTGTGTGTGTGTGTCTGTTAGGGTTGCTTGCATGAGCACAGGTTGGAAGCTATTTACAATATGGTGACTGGCCAGTGGCTACACCACTGATGAAAATCTCCCCTTCCCCCAAGCAACCGCTGTCAATAGCTCCCCAGGAGAATTGCACCTCAGGGCCATTTGAGCACCTCTCCTGTCCATGACACAATGTCAAGTGTCCCAGTTGGGTCAAATCCTATGCAGGTAACCACGGTTGCTATGAATCTAAGAGTGCAGCAACCATGTCACGTCTACAAGATAGCTTCCATGGTCCTCCTTGTACATTTTTTCTGTCCTCTTTTGAAGTATACCCTGAGCCTTGGATGTATGTATGTGTGGGGGGGATGATATATGTTGCATTTAAAGCTGAGCATTCAACAGCCACTCACTCTAAACATTTTGACCAGCTGTGAGAACTAACTTCCATCCAATGCAGAACAAGGCTTCTCTGACCAAGGCTAAGAGCAGCCCCGTCACAGTTCAATACCTCATCAACTTGACAGTCAAGGGATTGAGCAGGAGATTTTCTGAATGATGGGACTAGGCCCTGGGCAGGTGATTAAGATGGGGAGAACTAGTTAAGGAAGTCATTGGGTTGTGAATTTGTCATCATCATGAAGGCAAATGTGACCGAAGCCCAATTTCTGGGAAGAAACAAAAATAGTTTAAAACAGTTTGACAGGCATGACATGTCTATTTAGGAAAATAACTGAAGTAATTCCCCTCCCTGAGCCTATGACCCTGCTAGCTACAGGCTTTTGACAAAGTTTACAGTGCCAAGCATAAATTCCCTTCTGCGGAGTAGACCTCAAATTGCAATCAGAAGGGGACTGGTTACCTCTTTGTAGTGATACCACTATTGCACTAATGAACACAGCAGACCTGGCAGTTCACTTGTCTTTCATAGAGAGTCCAGAACTGGGTTAAGACTGCAGATGACTTTTCTGCCCTAGTAGACTCAGTAGAACCATCTGGAACTATTTAAGTTAGCCAGCAGAGAGGAAGCTGCCAGCTCAGTTCCAGTTTGGTTTCTCCATGTCCTGCAGCCAAAGGTTGTGCTGTCTTGAGGACTGGGGTCTGACCATTTAGTTTTGGTGGACAATCAAGAACATTGACAATATGCCTCATTTTTCTATTGAGTTGAGTGTATGTGTGTGTGTTGTACATATATACATGTACATATATACATGTAACATGAAAAGTATTCATCGTCTTTAAATTTTTATAATGTTAATACAGACAGTATAATAAATACATGTCAATTATTTCATCAATATTAGTGCCTACCAATATTATGTTCTCAATACTCAAATGGGTTCAGTAATCTGTCAACTTTCTTTTCTTTCTTGGAGAGGCCCCTCTAGGAAACATCCAATCACCTGTTTCAATCCTTGATCCTTTAAGTCTTATTTTAGCCATTATATAAGGACTGTTGTTCACTGTGGTCTGGGAAAGTCTTACTCCATATTGTGTTTTCAAAATTCTTGTGTTCTAGATCATATGTTTTCTTCTTTCTTGGTTTACCCATTGGCTAGCTGAAGTATATTCTATACTAGCTGCTGAAGAAAAAGTTTGTTGTTGGTAATTACTTGATTTTTTTTGCAAGTAATTGTCATGTCTTTGACCTTCTTACACAGTAGATGATTCCGCTGTGTCTAGAAATTGGGCGGGAAACTCTTCCTTCAGAACCTTGAAGTTTCTAATGCTGTCATTGGTAAAGTTTATGCTATTTCAATTATAGTTCCTTCTTATGTCTACATCTGTTGTTCCAAATGATCTATCTTACAGAGGGCCTCTGTTTATTTGTTCAATATGTTAAACATTTTCTTTTGAAGATTCACATACTTTAATTCTGGGAATATTGTTGAATGTTACCTGATTAATTTCCTCTCTTTATTTTTATAATTATTAGACCGAGTTTTAGTCTATATTCCATTTCTGTAATGAGTGCTTGACCCAGACAATGTAGGAGAACAAGAGAATTTTTATTCCAGCTTATGATTTCAGGTTGCAATCCATTCTGTGAGCACAGTTACCAGCAGGAAACAAGGGAACTGACTACCCCATATACATGGGAAAAGCTAAAAGAGGAATGTACTTTTAGCTTGCCAGTCTTCCAAAGTCAACTGATTCTCTCTCCATCTTATCCACCTGCCTACAGAACAGTCCCATCCACCATAGGCTGGGTTTTTCCCCATAGATGAGACAATCTCCTCCAATCTTGCCCATAAGTTTGCCTTATATAAGTCTTCATTTGTGTGCCTTACAGGCTCAATTTTCAATTGTCAAGTTGAAACCTAAAACAAACCGTTACAGACTTTAATTTAAAAAATTCTCCTGATGTTATGTCTCCTAAATTATAATTTTTCTTCTTTAATTTCTAGCTCATTATTCCACTAAAACTTTGCATATTATATTTCTTAAGCTCAAAGTTCTGCTTTTGTTGTGCATTTCTTTCTTTCTAGCATTCATTACGTCTTTTGGAAGTGATATCATGTATATAATATTTTAAAACTTGCTTTCTGCTTCCTGATTTGTTCAGATTTAATTCTGTATTGGTTTGTATTGTTCTCTCTTATCCTCAAGGGTCCACGTGGATGTTTCCGCCCATTCACATGCATCAAAGAGCATTAATGACATGTAATGATTTGTTTCTTCAATGTGTGTGTGTTTAGGTTAGTGGATGTTCATTTTCCTTTGGTAGTTTTTCAAACCGGGGGTCAGAGGTTCAAGAAATCCTTTTAGCAGTAATTTAGAAAAGAGTAGCAAAATGAAGTGAGGTAGAGTAGAATGGAATTTCACAGAACAAAACAGAAAATGCGAGAACAGGAACACAGCTGAGTGCTGCCAGTCTGGGAGCAGGGTGGGGAGTGGAGGAGTTGGGGGGCGTCAACAATTAGCCAGGTCCACCTGTCTCTGGTGGCTTTAACCGTGGTTTTTTTTTTTTTTGCTTAACTCCTCAGAGAGCCTCTGAGAATTTCCAAGATGTCTCAGCCTTTGCTCTCCGTTCCCGGCAGCCTAGCTGAGCTGGAGGTTGCCAATCGTTTCCCTGACTGGGTGAGAAGGCAAGTAAGATAGCTGTGGATGACGAGGATTGATCGTATGGCTGAAATATTAGACGTAAGTGGCAGGAGCAGGGGGTGCCTGCTTAGAAACCAAGGCATCGCCAGGTCTTTGTGTTCAGGAGGAGAATAAAAATAGAGACTAATTTGGAATGTTTAAGTTAAACACAGAGAACAAAACAAATCGCATGTTTCAAAAGCGTGAAAAGAGTGTGTTGTACTGAAAACAACAGCAATCATCAGGCATCTTTTTTAATCCCATTAAACTGGCAAAAGTTTAAACCCAATAACAAGCACTGGTGTGCATACGGTGAAACAGGAAAGTGCTGTGCTTGGTGGGAATTAACCGAAGCCACCAAGTTTGGCCGATGCCAAGGACACACAGCGGGGGTGGGGGAGTTCCCCCCACCCTCCCACTGTTCCCTCTCCATCTCTCTTGAACATGGCTGGACCTGTAGTGCTCTAATATACCTTTCACTCTGCTGAAGAGCTTCCTGGTTTGTTCGCACAAACATAGGTAAGTAGCTCGGCACATCTGAAAAGCAGATATTATTAACAATGAAGGGGCTGGAGAGATGGCCCGGTGGGCAAAGTGCGGGAGTGCAGGCCAATAGGCATGAGGACCCGAGTTCAGACCCCAGCACCCGTATTAAAGTCTGGCACACGGGTGTCCACAAGCGAGCGAGATTCACTGTGTTCTGCTACTAATCACTGGTGTATTTCACCGTCTCAACATTCTCTGACATCTCTCTGAATATTGTTGCTTCTCTTCTCCCTCTATCAGCTCGAATGGGGTGCAATTTCTTTTCTTCCAAGCCTCATTCTCTTTGTCCTGTCTCTTACCTCCCACATGCGTCTCTCTGCTGGTTATTACTGTCTATCCAACTGGAAGTTGTGCAGTCAAGAGACAACTCTCAGCTGGCCACAGCTCCAGGTTGTGCCTCGGAAGCTGTGAGGTATCTTTCCCAGGGGCGTGGGAGCAGTGTCACTCCAGGGACTGGGCTACGAGAAAGATCCAGACTCTGTGATTCCGGTCCAGGACAAATCGTTCAGGGGATGCTCGCTTCAAAACTCCCTGTGGAGTCAGTCAAAGGTTTGTTGAGACTCTACCTCAGTTTGATTTCTTTGGTTTGTCTCTCTTTTTTTCTTTTCCTTCCCAAACAACCCTATACCCTAGCATCTCCTTCCAGAGAATATAACCTATGACACAGTAGATTAGACATAATCACAAGGAGACTCATTAAATTAGAAACACTTCTATAAAAACAGTGACTACACTGGTTGATTTTTTATTAATTTTTGCATGCCTGTGTGAGCATGTGTGTGTGCGCGTGTGCGCATGTGTCCGAGGGCACCGTGTATGCCTGTAGAAGCCCAAGGGTGACTTTCAGGAATCATCCTGGGATTGTTCTACTTCCTTTTTGCTTTGCTTTGCTGTTTACCAGCCTCTGCATTCCAGAGCTGGCAGTGCAGGCCTTCACCATTTTTGCCTAGAGTTTTTAATGCGAGATCTGAACTCAAGTCCTTCTGCTTGCAAGGCAGAGGCATAACCCCTGAACCATCTCTCCAAACTTTGGCTGATTTGTAAGTCTCTTTCTAGCTTGTGTGTGTGTGTGTGTGTGTGTGTGTGTGTGTGTGTATGTGTACACGCACGTTCTGTGTGTTGAGTCTATATGCATATGTGTATTGAGAATGTGAGTGTACGTGTGTATTGACTGTGTGTATGTGTGTATGTATGTGCATATGTATTTGTGTGTGTGTGTGTGTGTGTGTGTGTGTGTGTGTGTGTGTGTGCATCCTTCACTAAAAGAAACAGATTTGCCTTTATAAGTCATGCTAGAATCCAGAGGCAGGCAAGGAAAAGAGAGAATATGTTGCTTCGCATAAATCACGGATGAAGTCAGTGCTTCCCAGGTGGCATTCTATCCTGGAGATATGCTGCCCTACTGGGCATTTAGGCCACAGATCCTGGAGATAGCCAGTGTTCAAAATCCTGACTGTACATGATTGTTACTGTCTTGGTCGAGTCTCTTCCTTCTCTGCTCCGGTTCCTTTGCATGCAAAAATTGGAATAAAAATGATATCTATTTTATAGGTTAATATGATTTGGGCAGGAGTTAATATATGTAACATTGTAATAAGGGCCTTGGAGAACCTTTTTTTTTAAAATTTGAGATCAGTGCTCTATGGCAAGGTCCCATAGAGCTGTGCCCAGAAGAAACTAGCAAACTTCCAGATCACTGGTTTTCAGACCTGGCTATGCATTAGAATTATCTGGGAAAGGTTTTAGAGGATACTAAACTGCTAGGCCACATTCTGAGAGAGTCTGAACGATTAGGTCTGGGGTAAAGTTCATGTGTTTGTACTGATTATTGCATGCTTCTGTGGAGACATGTATACTTGGAAACATTACAGTCTAGTTAGTGGCTGCACATGTCCCAGAGAAGAGTAGGAGTGGGAGGATGAGGGCGGGGCTGTAGCAGCTTGGGTCAGAGCATTTGCTTGCATGTGCAAGGCCCTGGGCTTCGCCTCATCACCATGAAGAGGGATGCTGGGGATGCGGATAAAATGATTAGTTGAGTAGACAGGTCAAAAATAGCCTAAGACAAACATCAGAGTAAAATTGGGGAGCGAAACTATGGGTAAGATGGAGGATGAGAACAAACCATTGACGAAAATCGACTTCCTCAAAATCTATTCTGAGAATTCCATTTTCTTAAGCTTGAGGTTAAATTATTTATTTTAAAAATATTTTGTTTACTTATTTTGTGTGTGGGGGGGAGGATACTGTGTGTCCCTTGGAAGACCAAGGGTGACTTTGGGAATCATCCTGGATTGTTTCTACCTCCTTCTTGCTTTGCTTTGGGATTTCCGACGTTCTGTCCACCAGGCTTGACATTTTCCTAGGGACCTGAGATCTGAACTCAGTACCTTCTGCTTGTGAGACAGAGTGTTAACCCCTGAGCCATCTCTCCAGCTCGAGGTTAAATTATCAACACCAAGGGACCTGAAGGATTGAAGTCAGATACAGATCTCAGGTCCTCAAATCTTTCTGTTTTTCGCCCGGTCAGCTCAGCCATTAAAGTGACAGCGATCAAGCGTTGACAGTTGGTGGGCAGTACTTGTAGGACAAACTCCAAGCCTGGAACTCATGGAGAACCTATCAAGTGAGTCACTCTTAGGTGACTTTTCCTTGGGATATTTTAGCGGATACCTAGTCACACCACACAGGCCCCCCAAGACACCATTCTTCCCAAGTATAGCTTGGCGAACCTCTGAGTTTAATTGGGGTTAATCTTGGTGGCATAGGCTACTTATAGATGAATGTGCTATTGAAAAAGATGAGTTTCCCTCCCTCTGTAAAGCACTTGGGTATCTTCAGGAAAGGGCGGGGCAGTCCCGTGAGCTGCCTGGTGAGTCCCTCATTTACTCTTTGCTGAGCTTCCTGACCCTTCTCTTCTCTTCCCCTCCGCCACAGCATGTTGGTGAACGCTGCGAGGGTCTTACGTTGGTAATGATGGGGCCTCTGATTTCAGGATCGTAACAATTTGGCCATGCCAAGGTGGCATTGCCCCACAATAGCTGTTGACCGGAACGGACGGCCACTCTAGCCTGGGTGACCCTCAAAGCAAGAAGCAGCAAGGGCAGCCTTGTTCATGCCATAGAACAGACCCCAGAATCTGCCCAGCTGCCTGGAGCTGAGCCAGAGGCTGTTTTCTCTGAAGAAGTGTGCTGGGGGGGTAGGGGGTAAGGGGGTGCTTTGTTGGTGCTAACTCCGCAGGAACTCTTGGCAGCAACAGGGGAGGTGCTGTGGGGGTTAATCTTGGCTGTTTGCTTGACTGGATCTGGAATCCAGTGAAGTACAAGCTTCCCAGCAGGTTGGATATATCTTGACAGGATTAGTGGAGGAAAGAAGACCCTTCTCCCAGAGGGGGGAGCACATTTCCAACAGAGGCTCCAAATAGAAGTTTGAGTGGAAAAACAGTGCAGCTATCGCCTGCCTGCTTTTCCTCATCACCACTGAGCGCCTCTCCCCTTTGCTGCTGCTACCGCAGCTTCCAGCCCGGCGGCCCAAGCAGCCGCTAGATCCTTAGCCTCGCCGGCACACGGTCAGCCGTGGCTGGACGAGCAGCCCCTACCTGTCACCCCCCTCGGAATGAACGTTCATTCACAGAAGAGGGGGCAGTAAGAATGTAAGAGTCCTGGGGGGCTGGAGAGATGGCTCAGAGGTTAAGACTCTGTCTTGAAAATAGAAGACCCTGAGTTCAGATTCCAGGTCCCACATAAAAATGCCAGGCAGAAATGGCGAGGGTTCTACACTTTCAGCTCTGGTGGGCAGAGCATGGGAAATCCTAGAGTGAAGCAAGAAGGAGGTAGAAGCAATTCAGGGTGTTTCCCAAAGTCACCCTTGGTCCTCCACAGGGACACACGGTGCCCTCTGATACACACACACACACACACACACACACGCAGGCACACACAAAATGAATAAATAAATTAATTTATTTAAAGAAGAATAAAGTAAAACAATTCTGTTCTGGGGGCCATGGTTTCAGCAGCAGGTTTGTGGGGCAGGAAGGACACCCTTGAGACTGTCTGCTTTTGAGGAGGCCCAACGGTTCCAGCTCACCAATGCTGAGATACCGCAGCTGCCAGAAACATCTTGAAACATTCAGGGAGACGGAGATGCTTGAGGAAGGGAGGCTGGGCTGAATAATGGGAGGAGCTGCTCTCCTGGAAGCAGAGCTAATGCAGGAACCGAAGAGGGCCTCAGTAAAAGCCTCGCAAGGACTCTTAAAGGCCGGTGCTTGAAGGACGAATTAGAGTTTCTGCAACCAAAGGAAACTCTGAATTTAAAAACATATTAGGAAATGCAGAAAGGTTTGCATGTGTATATATGTGTGCGTGTGGGCTCTATCTAACTAATCTACTGACATTCCCACAAGACAGTAATAAAGCCAGTCATTAGCTTTTTCCTTTATAAGCTCAACAAGCATTTCATATTCCGTTTCATTTCCCCCTTTTAATCTCTTTTCACTCTCGGTCATTTCCACTGCTTGCTTCTGAACTCTCTTAAATCTCTCTGAATCTTCTTTTAAAAAGTGTAATGTAACCAGCAGGGTGGAGCCACTGTATTCCGTGTGATCGTTTACCTGCCTGTAACGAGGTCAGGAACCTCCAACTCCCTATCAGACTAACGCGAAGCAGTCAGCCTGGGAGATTCAAAGGAAGATGTCGCCTGTTTGGCAGGCCCAACTCTGGAGCAGCAGGTGCCTGTGTGTTTACATCCTTCATGAATTTCTGTGTACTGACTTCTCGTCTCTTCCTTCCTAAGGCTTCCTTCCATATCAAAGAATCTATCCAGAATAGTTTTAATCAAGCCATTCCTGTGGTTGCTATTTTTGATGCCTTTTGAGTAACAGAGCAGGAAATAGATCAGCGGACCCCTGGACAGCGGGGCTACAGTTAGCTATAGCTTCGACCAGGAATCTTCTGGAAACAGTTCGCTGTTCAGATTGGCACACACACACTCACCAAACTACTTGCCCAGGTGGAAAAGTGTCAAAAGGATCTGTGATGGACTCCTGAGAGGAAGGGAAAAGCTACATGTAGTGGTCTCAAGCAGTTACCCTCTTTGTGTTCAGGATACTCTTCCCCTGGTTGCTTCTTTCTGGGTGGGGCTCCCCATCTGGAGAGGAAAAGAGGAATAGAGAAGGGGAAAGATAGAAAACGGAGAAGGGGTGCAACTGAGGATCAACAGTCTCTTCCCAGCCTCTTGGAAACAGCCGAATGAATAACAAATAGCGCTAGCTTCCACTGCGTTAGTGTTTATTAGATTCCTAGTGACACTGTTTCAGTCTCCATCAGTCAGACAACTACAGAGGAGCCAAGCCAGGCGATTTGTCCAGAGTCTCGCAACTCCCTGGTGCTGAAAATAAGGTAGCTCTGACCCTCTCATCCAGAAACTTCTCCGCTGCCAAGTCCTCTCTCGATGGGACTCTGGCTCCTTCATTTGTTTTAAATCCAGGCCCGAGGTTCTGACGCAGGACATCAGTTGAATAAAAGTATGGAGGTGCACGTGCTTTGGTTTAAATGCCGGGTGGGGGCAAAGCGATAGAGCACTTCTGAGCCACCAGGATTTCTCTTCCTCTCTCAAAGTGGCCCACGTGTATGTGCAGTCTGTCCTCTCTCTGTCCTCTCTCTCTCCCTCCCTCTCGTCCCTCCCTCTCGTCCCTCCCTCCCTCCCTCCCTTCCTTCCCTCCTTCCCTCCCTCCCTTCTTCCCTCCCTTCTTTCTTTCTTCCTTTCTTTCTCTCTCTCTCTTTCTTTCAGTGTGTATTGCATGTAGGAGGGGATACATGCATGTGCAAGTGTGTGTGCAAGCAAGCACGACCATGTTCATAGCAGTACTGTTTACAATAGCAAAGTCATGGAATCAACCCAAATGTCCAACAGTTGACGAGTGGATAAGGAAACTGTGGTACATCTATACAATGGAGTACTACTCAGCCACCAAAAATGATGAATTACTGGAATTTGCCGGGAAATAGATGTCATTAAACAATTATATTAAGTGAAGTATCCCAAACCCAGAAAATTAAGTGCCGCATATACTCCCTAATAGGTGGTTCCTAGTACCAAACCCACCCAGCCCACCTTGAGACACTCATAGGTAAATCTATGTATTACCTACAGTAATTGCAAGGATTATGAACAGGAGGGATGGGGTTGGAGGGCCACACCAGAAACAAGGAGAGAAGGGACCATGTTACAGTAGAAAAAATAGGCCTCCATCAAGAACTGCAAGTAAGTAATGTGACACCTGGTTAAGTTCACAGACGTTCTTTCCTGATCATTTACAACTGAGGGGGTATGATCTCACCAGAAGGGGAGGGCATATTCTGGCAGATAAAAAGTAACCATTTTGCAAATGGGTGATTGACCCCTCCCTCACTGAGGTTTCCTACTTTTATTACATCTACCCTTGAATGTGCTATTATAATAAGACTACAGTTTAACAGCTTTTTGTCCCTGGCCAGGGGGTGACATACAGTGCCCAGCAGGATGGAGTGAAGGGCATTGCAGGAGTAGCAAAACTGCAAAAGAAAATCAACAAACCACAATCCAGAACTTCAGAGACTCTATATCAACCACTTAGAACTAGGCCAGACTAATCTCTCCCCATCCTGAAGCTCAGGGAAATTTGCGGAAGAGGGGGCGGTAAGAGTGTAAGAGCAAACGATGGGAGGAGCAATGATTTGCAAGATACTCCACACAAGTTAGGGCCGAAGCAATCATAATTGGACTTTGCATGCCCTGCGCAATGTCCAACACACTATTGACCTCACAAAGTCTAGCATCTGCTAAAGGCACCAAGATCCTTGGAGGCAAGGGATTGGCAGCCACAGTAGTGTTCCTATGCTTAAGGGGAACACGGGAAAGGGTGCAGGGAAATGCCACTGGGTCCTTGTACGTCATCGGAGAGGAGGGCCCAGAGGAGAGTCAGGGATGCACATTAAAGTACTCTCTGGGAATTGGGGCGGGAGGCACTGGGGGATGGGGAGGGAGGGGTGAGGGGAGGGGAAGCAGAGGGTTTGGGGGGAGGAGGAGGGAGGGAGGGAACCGGTGTACCTATTAAGTTTGTATGAACAGAAATAATAATAAAAAATGTTAAAAAAAAGAGTGTGTGCAAGAAGGTACCTGGGTGTACGTGCCAATGAAGGCCCATAGGTGACATTGGGAATCACCCTGAATTCCTTTACCTCCTTATTGCTTTGCTCTAGGGATCCCCAGGCTCTGCCTACCAGGGTTGGACTTACAGATTGCCACGATATCTGCCCAGATTTTTTTTTTTTTACATGGGATATGGGGATCCAAGCTCGGGTCCTTTTGCTTGTAAGGCAAAAACTTTAATCACTGTGTCATCTCTGCAGCCCCTTTTCTACAGTTTTCTAATAATGATGTCTTCTTTAACCCAATCAGCTGGCTGCTACAAAAGCTCCCAGGAAGACTTACTCATTCGTTCCGTTCAGCAGACTGGGAAGCAAGCAAGCAACTGGTCACCTGTAATGTGTGGTCATAGGCCCAACTCTGTGGAGTATCACAGGTACGATTCTGGTAGCCTGAGCTCATAGTCTCAGGGTACTAACACTGGCTGGCACAGAGAAGCAGAAACAATGGAATATTTGACTTACAGGCTAAAGGAGTTGTGGCATAATATTCCTCGGCCGATTCCAAGAACCAGGAGTCTGCTATAACTCTTAATGTTAAACCTTTTGTTTGCATGTACACGACCATCTAAAGATTGACGCCACATACATGCACTCTGTATCAGATTAAGTGCCCTGAGTCTGCTGAGGTCCTGTTTGCCCAATTGCTTAGTAGCATCATTTTGCAACTCTGAGTTAATGAGTAAAGAATGGAGACAGAATTCTTAGGAAAATGAAATTTTCGTGCTAAGTACAGGCAAATGACACTTTTGCAGGTCATATGAGTCAGGAGTTCCCTGTAACTGCAGCTTAAGAGCTTGGCTAGACAGTTGGGTGTTTTCATTGCAGCAGCCAGAACCACATCCCACGGGAAGGCCCATTATGCAATACTAACGCTGCTTTTGCATATCTGGGTTTTCTCCTCCTGCATTACACTTGAGAATATTTTGGTTTTATTATTACCTAACAAACTTCATGGCTTGCTTTTGTGAAAACAAAAATGAATATAAATTATAATTGGGGATTGGAGAGATGGCTCAGGGGTTTGTCTCACAATCAAAAGGATCTAGGTTTGAATTCCAGATCCCACATAAAAGCTCAGGGTAGAAATGTCAGCAACCTGTTTGTGTGTGTATGTGTGTGTATATACATAAATGTATATATGTATATTTATATGCATGAAAAAATTAAACAAATCTGTTAGATTCTTTTTTATTATTTATTATTTATTCAATTATGTGTGTATGCGTGTGTGCGCATGTGTATGTATGTGTGTGTGTGTGTGTAGAACCACGGACAAATTCGGGAACCACCATGGACCACCTCCACCTCCTCCTTGTTTACTCTGCCCCGGGATTCACAGGCTTTGCCCTACCAGGACCAGAAACGTAGGCCGCTCCTGCTTCCACCCAGCATCTAAATGTGGGGTCTAGGATCCGAACTCAGAACCTTCCGCCTGTAAGGCAGAGGCTTAACCCCTGAGCCACCTCTCCAGCCCCCAAATCTGTTAGATTCTATACAAGTGTCATGTTCCTTTAAGAGAGACCAGTATATATGCATGAAGATCATAGGGTATCAATTATGAATCGAGTAAAAGTTCAAGTACAGGCTGTCGGCACTGGGTTCAAGACCCTTGCATGGAAGACAGAGTGGTGAACTGAGAAGGTGAAATGACCATGAGCCAGTCAAAAACTTTGCCTGCTGGAATATAAGGGGAAACATGAACTCAGCTCCCTAATGGCGGAGCCTGGATGTGCTCTGTTGATTGCTCTGGGCTCACCAGTGGGAATGCGAACAGTAACCATGAAGGCCTCCAAGTACTGTTTTTGCTGCAAACTAACTTCAGTCCTGAGAGCATGAACCTTTCTCCTTGGGGAACTTTTCCTCTCCAATCAGCATCGACTCAAAGAGGCAGAAAGTGGAAAAGTCTTTGGCAAAGAATAAAATTTTTTTACCCTGCAATTCTGCATTACCTTTGATTAATGAAGGAAGAGCAAGTGCCAGTGACATCTGGCACAGAGATGGCCACAGCGGCTTAGACAACTCCGTCGAGAGATTATTTCTCCCCCTCCCTCCCAATGACCCCTACCTGGCTTTGAATCATTTGGACTCAGCTTCTTAGGAAGGTATATTTTCTTGCTCACAGTCTGAGACTTAAAATCAGAGATGGGGATCAATAATTCATGGTCTCAACATGAATTCATTTTCATAATTTCCCAAAGAATATTTTTTTAAAAAACCTGTTTCAGAGGTTTTACAAGACAAATATTCTTTGTAAAAATTGTGTAAGGGACTGGGGAGATGGTTCAGAAGTTAAAATGGTTCAAGCATTTGCCATGTAAGCAAATGGACTGGAATTCAGATCTCTAGATCCCACTTAAAAATGTCAGGTAGGTATGGCAGCTTGCCTATAATTCCAGCCCTGGAAGATGGAGCCAGAGAATTCCTAGGGCAACTGGCTATCCAGATTGGTGCTACAGGTAAGCTCTGGGTTTATTTAGAGACTCAACCTCAAAAAAATAAGGAGGCAGTACAATCAAAGATTATTCCCAATCTCAACCTTGGGATTCCACCTGCATATTCACTTGTGCACTTGCATATACACCTGTTTCACACACAAACACACACACACACACACAAGATACACATGTACAATACCCCCCACATGTACACATAAAAAAGGAAATAGTGTTAAAACACATAACATAAAGTATGTCACTTTATTCACATCTAAGTGTACAGTTTAGTAGTATGAGCATATGCATGAAGCTGCAGGACCAGTTTCCAGAACACTTTTCATTTTGCAAAACTGAAATTCCCATTGAAGAACAACTCCTTCCTATTTCCTCTTTCCTCCAGCTACTGATGACCATGCTGAATGGTGGTTTCCTCTGGACAGAGCTTAATGCCATCTTAGACTTTGCCCCAAGATTGACCTAAGGGGGAAATTATGGACAATTTCAACAATTTGAGCATCTCATTTGGAGGAAGGAGCAAGTAAATACATCTTTAGGTTCAGGAAGTTCTGAGACTAACAAATTCCAGCAAGGTGGGGCGGGAGGCTATCCATGCAATGAAGTTTGGAAGAGGCCAGCCACCAGTTCAGCTCAGTCTATAAGAGGTGCTGAACAGTGCAGAAGTCTGGAAGAGGCCAGCAGGCAGCTCAGCAGTCTGTACTCTGAGTGGTCTAGAAGCCTGGAAGAGACTCTGCTAATAGCAATTTCATGCAGCAGAGAGATCCCGGGTTGCAGCTTCCATGAGTCTCATCCATGCTGGGGGGAGGTTTTCTAATGATGTAGCTGCCATTAAATCATCCCTGCTCCTGTAGGTAACCCTCATCCCTACTTCTGTAAGTAAACGCAATAAATTTATTGGTTTGTCAGGTTGGATGGGTCTTGGGATAATTGTTCTTTTGGTCTGTGATCACATTATCATCTGGGGTAAATAGATGGTTGTGTCATGGCTTTCCAGAAAAAGTGTTATGTAAAAAGCTATCATTGTGCTTTCAATTAATAAGAATTTGAGTACTTTAAATAAGTGAATTCATGCTTTGTCTTTTGTGATGGGCTTATTTCACATTGTATAATGTCTTCAAGGCTTATCCATGTTGTGGCATGTTTCAAAATAATAGTTTATTGAACTGGACAATGTTCTCACCAACAATCAAGATGGGTTTTCCTTTACATCAATTAATTAAGCAGTTAAGATAATCCTTCATAGACATATCCTGAGGCCCAGCCCCCAGGTGATTCTAAGTTGTATCAAGTTAACAACTGAGGCCACCTATTACACATAGCCACTAAAATAATTTCATTGTCCATGACCTGTGACATGGTTTGAAAGCACATGTGTTTGAATCCTTACCTCTCTTAAGTTGTACATGAGTATCATCTCACAGCAGCAAAAAGAAAAGTAACTACAA
Source organism: Typhlomys cinereus (assembly GCA_023101885.1). NCBI lineage: Eukaryota > Metazoa > Chordata > Mammalia > Rodentia > Platacanthomyidae > Typhlomys > Typhlomys cinereus. The sequence goes on along the minus strand of JALPQD010000021.1, from coordinate 11,205,276 downwards.
TGTTACTGCACTTCTGAAGTTGGTATCAGAAGTGGGGTGTTGCTATGAGACTAAGAAGTTCTGGTACCAGAAGTGAAATGCTGCTGTGACGCTGAGAGAATGTGGTACCATAAAATATGTTCATTGATAGAATGTGACTAGTGTGTCTTAATAACTGTTTTGTGGGGGGAATGTGGAAAACTGTGGAACTAGGAAATACATTGAATTTTGGATACAGAACTTAAAAGACCATTCTTGTGAGAACTTGAAAGAGAGTAATGCTGAGAGAGCCAGGGACAGTGGAGGCCCAGCTTAAAATGCTCCACAGGGGAATAAAGACTATTTTGGGAACTTGACCAGGGGCAATTTTAGTGATACTTTGGAAAAAAGTTTGGTCTTAATTTTCCCTTGTTTTGAAATCTTGCCTGAAGTTAAACTGAAGAGTTTGGTGGAGGAATTTTCAATATAACATAACCTTGAAACTGTGGCATGGGTACTTTTTAGTGTTCTTATTCACATCTGCAATTGAAAGCAACCAATTCTTATTCATATCTGCAATTGAAAGCAACCAATTGGCAGAAATTTAAAAAATGTGAAGTTTGATGAATATGATAAAATGTGAGGACAAACTTTATTAAAGACTTGACCTAGGAGACTGAAAATAGCAAAATGGTGGTTATTGTTAAAGAGATTAGCCTCACTGAAGATTCAAACCCTGCTCTTTGGAAAAATACAAAAGGCTGTGTCCTGAGGGGAAGACCTTCAGGAAAAGCTCACATCCTGTGATAGTTAAGCCTGAGTGTCAACTTGACACACCTGGTATTAGCTTAGATAGGCTAAGACCACACCTGGAAGGATCAACTGAGACTACTTGAAAGGAATATACCCATCCTAGATCCTATCAGAACCTCCAAAGCTCTCATAGGATCCTCCCAGTACTGGACATATAAAAAAGAGCCAACAAAGAGAAGAGATGCTTATTGCAGCTGTGCTAGGAATCACTCTTCCTTCTGGCCACCCGGTTTCTTTGACTCTCTAGCCTCCAACTCTCCAGGTCATCGACTAGACTAAGACTCTAGAAATTCTCCAGCTTTAAGCCATAAGCTACCTGACTACCAAACTGAGCAGCTACTGGCAGCCATCGCAGGACTGCCTTGGCTACTGTCAGCTATTGTTGGACTACCTTGGCCACATCTGTAAGTCAACTCAATATATGTATATGTATATTCATTGTGTAGATTCTGTATTTCTAGAGAACCTGACTAATACACGCCCATAAGAATACAAATTATTTTTGGAAGAAAGGATTCAAAAGTTAGAGCTCCAAGAAACTGTCTTTTCCTCCTTTAAAGCAACTGAACAAGGGGGATTCTCCCTCCTCAACCCAAAGAAGCTAGACCAGCTGTGATCTAAGGGGGCCAATCTCAATTTGGAATTTACAGTAGAACTTGGCAATTTCATTGACATGGTACTGGTTTTAGAGACATCAAAGATGCAAGAGTGAGAAGGTTATGGATCCTTTCTCCACAGTTTTAGAGAGTGGCTGAGGCTGGGCAGTACGAGGATCTGGGAAATTGTGAAGAGACCCAGTAAGGGTATTGCATGTGGAGCTGAGATCTAAATTGTTATGATTTAAAAGATGTCCTTCTTATTTACCAAGCCAGGCCTACAGAAAATACTAGAAAAAAATTCTTGAGACAGACAAAATTGATCAACACACAATGGCAGATCAACAAAAACTTCTCAATTATGACTGTAAACATCAATAGGATCAACTTTCCAATCAAGGGACATAGGCTAGCAGCATAGGTTAAAAGCCACCACCCATCAATATGCTGCCTCTAAGAAACACACCCCACTTTGAAAGATATGCACCATCTCAGGGTCAGAAGAGGGTCAAAGATACTCCAAGCAAATGCAAGTAGGAAACAGGTAGGAGTAGCCATCCTTATATCCAACAACATAGGCTTCAAACCAAAACAAATCATAAGAGATGCAGAAGGATGATACATACTCATCAAAGGAACAATACATCAAGAAGACTTCAATTTTAAATACATATGCTATAAACATAGGCTCATCCATATTTGTTAAACGAACACTACAATGTGTAAGACAACAAATCGACCCAAATATGATGATAGCAGGAGGGAATGTCAGCACCCTACTCTCACCAGCAGACAAGTCAACCAGCCAAAAATTGAACAGAGACACACTGGAACTAAACCAAACCATAAGCCAAATAGACATGACAGAGATCTACTGAGCATTCCATCCTAACACCAAAGAATGTACATTCTTTTCAGCAGCTCATGGAACTTTCTCCAAAATAGATCACATACTAGGCTACAAAGCAAGCCTCCAAAAATACAATAAAATTGAAATAACCACCTGTATTCTATCTGACCACCAAGGAACAAAGATGGACATCCATAATAAGACAAAGAACAGAAAGTACACAAGCTTTTGGAAGCTTAACAATATATTACTGAATGAGGAATGGGACTGGACAGAAGTGAAAGCAGAAATTCAAAAATTCCTAGAACTCAATGATAAAGGAAACACATCATATCAAATCCTCTGGAATATGACAGAGGTGGTCCTAAGAGGAAAACTCATAGCAAGCAATGACTACTTTGAAAAAGAAAATGGAAATTTCTAACAGATACCTAAAGAAAAATCAGCACCAATACTCTTTAAATTATTTCTCAAAATAGAAAAGGAAGGAGTACTGCCAAATGAAGTCAATGTTACAACTGATCCCAAAACCAAATAAATACAGAGAAAAGAAAAGAAAACTACAGACCAATCTCAATGTTGAACACAGATGCAAAGATCCTCAGCAAAAGTCTAGCAAACCAGACTTAAAAGTATATTAAAAGCATACACTATGAACAGGTTGGGTTTATTCCAGAAACACAAGGTTGGTTCGATAAATGTAAATATATAAATATAAAAATTCATCATATAAACAAAGACAAAAACTACGTGACTCTCTCAATTTATGCTGAAAAAGTTTTTGATAAAATCTAACAGTCCTTTACGGTAAAGAGAAAATATGGTTGGAAGGAACATTTATTTACACAATAAAGGATATATACAATAAGCCTATGGGAAAAATCATCCTAAGTGATGAAAAACTGGAAGCTTCCCACTCAGATTGGGAACTAGATAAGGTTGCCCACTGTCACCACTTTTATTCAACATTGTACTTGAAGTCTTAGCTAGGGCCATAAGACAAGAGAGAGAGAGATGAAAGGGATACATCTTGGAAAAGAAGAAATCAAGTTATCCCTATTTGCAGATGACATGACCTTATACCTCAAGTACTCTAAAGATTCTGCCAGGATACACCTGGAACTAATAAATAAGTTCAATAGAGTGGTAGGATACAAAATTAGCATTTAAAAATCATTGGCTTTGGGCTAGAGAGATGGCTCAAGGGTTAAGACTCTGCCTCACAAGCAGAAGGTCCTGAGTCTGTATCCAAAATAAAAACCAAGTAAAAAGGGTGGCAGCCTGCACTCCCACCCTTGGTGGGCAGAGCCTGGGAAGTCCCAGAGGAAAACAAGAAGGGTTAGAGGCAATCCAGGATGATTCCCAAAGTCATTCTTGGTCCTCCACAAGGACACTCGCTAAAATGAATGAATGAATAAAGTAAGTTTTTAAAAAGTCTTAAAGGAGCAGGGAAAAACAGGATTAGGACACAATAGGGAATTAGCCTCCAAGTAGCCAGCCACCTGCTTATTAGCCCCCCCCCCAACAGGGAACACATACCCAGCACTGCAAACAAGTTTAAACAGCAGTGGACAGGAAGAAAACTGACAGTGGGCAGGAGCATTCGCCTCAATACTAGCCCTAAGAGTAAGCGTCCATCTAAACACCTCTCATTTTCTCTTTAGATGAGAAAAGATCTCAGCACTCAGACAGCCTAGTGCAATGGAAGGGCAGTGGAACAGACTACAGCATCCAACCAGAATGCAGAGTACTGGCAACCCTAAAAATCTCCTTCACAATCAGGCCAACCAAATCTCTTCCCATGCCAAGACTCAGGACATCTTATGGAAGAGGGGGCAGTAAGACTCTAAGAGTCTAAAGATTGGGAAGGTCAAGACATTCCACTCAAGGCAGGACTGCTGCATGCAGGAAATCACTGAGGTGAGACTTATCCTCATCAGACTTACACAATGGTTGACATAGCAACATGTCCCCATAGACTAGCAAGAGAAATCATTAGATGCAGAGGGAACCTTAGGGAATAGGGCTGGAGAGGTGAGTAAGAGTGCCCCTCTCAGTGGGTCTACCCAAGGAAGGGCCACTTAATCTGCTGCAGAGGCCTGAGCCCCTGCTAGACAACCAGAGGGAACCCTGGGGCCCACACAAGCAGACAGGCAGGAGGGTGGGAGGGAAAGGGATGGATTGGTGAAGGGAGGGGAGGGTGAGAGAAAATGGGAAAGGAGAGGGGAGGAGGTGGATAGGGACAACCACCCATTATGCTTGTAAAACTAAAAACTAAAAAATTAAAAGGAGGAAGAAAAAGAAGGAAATATCTTAAAATCTTCTCCACTTGGGCTTTATTTTTTTACATTTCTAAATTTTACATTTCTGAAAGTAGACCAATTTGGCCCAACAACAATACTGATAATTTCATAGTTGACTTTGTAAAGCATTCACAAAATATAGTTTTGCAAAAGGATAATCCAAATACCTCTTTTGATGTCAGTTATTACGAACATTTAAATCAATACATTAATTACACCCTCTGAATTTATGTCATATAGTAGGAATGCTTTCAGCAATAAACAAGCAATTAAATCCAGTCAACAGTCATTTTAAAAATCAGAGTATAATTTTCTGCGGTAATAAATGTCTAGTGGAGACACATGCCCTGGACCAGGAAATGCTTGAGGAAGTCACTGAGAATCATGGTCCCCTATTCTTCTCCTGGTTTATTCTTCCTTAGTAAATGCAATTTTATGGATCCAAGATGGCTGTTACGCCTCTAGGACTTGAACCAGCTCTCAGAGCATGTCGAAGGAAGAAGAGTGAGGAACCGAAGGGATTTCATCTCTCCATTCAGATCAGACTCTTCCCCGAAAGCCCCAGTTGGTGACTCTAGCTTTGAGTTCTTTGTTCAGAACCAGGTCGCATCCTTCTGCTCCATTTTGGGGAGTTTTGCAAGAGAGACCGTTTATCCTCCTGTGTCTCTGCCTAGAAAGACAAGGAAGTGAGGGGGGGACATGGGGCTTTTCATTAAAAAGGCAACAGGACCTACTCCAGGACTTGCATGACTTCAGATGTAAAGGGCGAGGGGGGATGGTTCTCATTTGCTGCCATCGAATGGCGAACGCCAAGAACCTGTAGAAGTATCATCCATCTCTGGGGCCTTAGCATCCAGTCAATATAGATGAGGCCCAAGAAATGTTTGTAACATCCCGAGAAAAAAAAAGCCAGAATGTGACCCTTTGGAATAATGATGGGCTAATTATGTATTAGACCAGTTTTATTCTTTTTACTTTTTTTTTTAGCTTTAGTTTTAGTTTTTCTGGTCTCATGATTCAGGGATATGCAATAGGAAGATAGTATCAAATAGTCTCTTGATCAAACTTTGCATGCAGATAGATAAATGTGAATTCATTAGAGTCTAACTTAATTTTTTTTTTTTGAAGCAGTTTCCCAAATATCCCAGGGCTAAGTTTGAATTTACTGAGAATGACCTTGAACTCCTGATCCATCTCCCAAAGGGTGTGTTACATGACCAGCTGAAATATATCCCCCCCCATCATCCTGGGGTTTCAATCCAGGGTTTCACAAGCCCTAGACAAGCTTTCTACCACACAGTTCTCAAGTTAGTATTTTAATCTAAATCTGAATAGCAATACATAAGATTCCTGATCAGTGGGACCCTGTAGTTCCTCTGTTCATGCCTCCAGCAGTGCACAGCGCCTGTAGACATTTTACAGTAGCCATCTGTGGGCACGAATGACCACCAACCTGGTAGACCCCTTGGAAAAACAAAGACATGTTTCCCATGCAAGCAGGAGAACCCAAGTCAGTCCCTGGTACCCACATCAGAAGCTGGGTGTGGAAGTGTGCTGGTGATCTCAGGTGGAACCAATCCCAGCCAGCCCAGGCTAGGCAGGGAGCTGGAGGTCCCAGTGAGAGACCTCTTCAAACAACAAGGCAGGGAAGGTATGACAGAAAGTAGGAGGCTGACTCATATCCACACTTAGGAATCAGAGAGAATGAATGCATGCTTGTTCTCTTGCCCTCAGTTAACTTTCCCTATCTTGATATAGTCTTGAATTTCCTTGTTCAGAGAATGGTCTTGTAATAATGGTTTTCTTGTCTCAGTTAAGGTAATCAAGAGAATACCTCACACTCAACCTTAACCTACAGAATGTCTCTCAGGTGTGCCTAAAACCTTCTAAATGTCAGGTGGATGATGAACCTGATTGTCATAGTTAAGCACAGGTGTCAACTTGACTGTTGAGGGTTTGAGCTCTGGGCATATTTGTAGAGAATTAATGGTTGACTTAAGCCCAGAGCAAACCTGCAAGGGATGGTCTAGTTGATGGTACAGACCCAGCCTGTGATGGGTGGGACTAGGCTCTGAACAGGTGAATAAAATACAGAGAGATGATTGAGGATATCAGCATTCTTTTATACACTTGGCCAGACATGCTGGTCTGGCAAGTAAAGATCATCCCTCTCCCAGCCATTATGTGGTGATGGTGTTGCCAGTTCCTCAGTCCTGGTGTTGGTGCATGCTCTCCTGTCAAGCCAGACTATGAACTGTAACCAGTAATTGTAAGAGAATAAACTCCTTGTTTCCTTAAGCCATGTGATGATCATTTATCAGCAACCATGCAAGTAAACTGCAACACCGATCTTCTCACCAGTGAGTAAAATCAAGGTGGAACACGAGAGCGGTGACGTCCAGAGATCCCACTTGGCCTCTATTATCCCATGAATAAGTAGTAATCAAGCTACTTAAAATGAATGCAAACATTATGTTTTTGGTTTCAATTTATGTGTATTTTTTTTTATGACAGCTACTGCAGTTGTTAAAACACAAATGCTTGTTAAACTGTTAGCACCCAACTACCTACTAACAAATGTATTACGTTCTTCTTGGTGTTGGCCTAGAGGTGTCAGGGAAAATAATTGCGCTATAAATATAGGCTCTAGGGACAGGGAGAAGTGAGAAGGTTTGGAGATTCCTGGGGCAGAGTTCTATGGACAGAGAAAAGGAGCTAGAAGACAATCCGGAGGCACAGTGACCTTAGGGTGGGTTGGAAATGGATGGTGGAGAAGGCTGAGCAGGAAGGAGACGCAATCCCATGGGACACGGAGTCAATCTTAAGGTCTTCCTGAGGTGTTTAAGCATAATTCTGGAAGAATTCTCTCTCCTTTCTTCCCTTTCTCCTCCCCCTCTTTTCCCTCTTCCTTCTCTTCTCTTTTTCTCTCTGTATTTTTGAAAATCCTATTGTCCTGTCTGACTTATAGAGAGGCAGAGAGCCTCAATATGTGTATGCTTATGTGATTGCTTTTTTAAAACCCATGTTTATGTGTTATTACCTGGAAATTCCTAAATACTTATTTTTAAATCTTAGGTAGATGGTTATTGTTTAATCTTAGGTATATTGTGATCTGGCCCCTGGTCTTGCAGTCTGACTGGCTGGGAAATTTTTTAAATTATCTTTTACTTTTCTAGTTTTACAAACATAGTGAGTGGTTGTCCTTGATCCCCCTCCTTCCTTTTTCCCTCCCTCCTCCCTTCTTCTTCCACCCCCTCCTTCCTTTACCAGTCCATTTCTCTCTCTCCCACCTCTTGTCTGTCTGCCTGTGTGGGCCCCAGGATTCCCTTTGGGATTGTTTGCCCTAGTGGGGGTTCAGGCTTATGTGTCAGATTAAGTGGCCTTTGCTTGGGTAGACCCGATGGTAGGGACACTCCCCTCTACCTGTCTAGTCCCAGCCCCTAAGTTCCCCCTGCATGTAATTATTTCTCCTCAGTTCCTCGCTGGTCTATGGGGGAATGTTGATATGTCATTGGCTGGGAAATTTATAGTCCCAGAACCTTTTTCAATGACTTAGCAATTTACTTAGAAACTTTTAAAAAATGCATGGTTGAGGCTGAGGATGTAAATCAATTGGTAGAGTACTTGCCCAGCATGCACAGATATAAATCAGTTGGTAATACTTGCCTAATGTGCACAGAAGTCTGGGTTCATACCCTAGTCTTGAATAAACTGGATGTGGCGGTGCACGTCAGCACTGTGGAGGTCTAGGCAGGAGAACTAGAAGTTGAAAGTCATCCTTGCCTAAGTAGGTATTGAGTTTGAGGCCAATTACCTGATACCTTGTCTTAAAACAAGCAAACAATCTCAAAGCCAAACATTCATTCTTGAAGACCCTCTCTGTTTTTCCAAAAGTCAGGTATAGAGTTTAGGAAAAGCTAGACTTGTGTGATAGTTGTTTTTGATGAACAGTTGTTAATAATAGGAAGATGAGTGAAGAAGTACCCAAAATGGTGCAGGATCCAGCGATGGACTTGAACTTCACCAGCCGTCTAGGATAAGATTCTTAGGCCCAGAAGTTAGATATTTGAATCTAGAGTGCCAACCGCATACTAGGCAACCTGTTTCAAGCTAAATGCTTCAACCTGCCCACTGCTATCCCTTGTTCTGTGTATAGATTCATGTTAGTCACAATAATGCAAGACACATCCACCTCAACATGTCACTGAGGTTGGTATGCTTCTCATTCCACCCTTTGGTAAATAAGGAGGCAAACAGGGAGCTGAATGAATTTTTAAAAATTTGCTTAGGAAAATACACAGGGAAATTAAACAGTCTGAAAAGACCGCTGATCTTCTAAATAACTTCTTAGAAGGTCATCCCACAGTAGAATTCATTTTTCTCATGCTGTAATGGTCTGTGGTCCCCAGATGTCCCTCTGACTTAAGTAAGGGTATGGATGCATAAATCATGTGGTAATTTATTTCCTGTTGTTTAGAAACCCAATCATACACTTTTAAGAAATGCAAATACAGGACCTGGTAGTTTCTGGCTAGCTTTTCTGCTAGTCTTGGAGACATTCTGTCTCCTGTTGGTATGTATTGATTTCATTATATGAAATCTCAAGATTCTAGCTAAAGTCACTCAACTTTATTTGAGGGTCACAATTTTCTATGTAACTGTCTCTACACACACACACACACACACACACACACACACACAAATACATAGTTCTCTTGTGTAAAATATGCATGCATATGTTCTATTTTTTCCACAAATGTTATCATGCTAAGTATACTAAACATTCTTCTGAAATCTGCTTTTCTTTTTTAGTTTAAAATTCTTTTTGAGGCGATTTTATAAGAATACCCATCAATTTCCTTTATTTCTCTAAATAGCTCCAGAGAACTTCAATGTTTGGATAAATGACCATTTAGACAATCATTCCTATGTTAATGTTGATGTGGGGTAATGACTTGAACTAGCAATTTAAGTTGCTTCCAGTCTTAGTATCCCTACTAATAAATCAGAGCACAAAATTTTAGAAGTGAAATTGCTAGATTAGTCAGTGTAGGTAATGCCTTTTTCTCTTCCTCCTCTTTTTTCTTCCTTCCTTTTCTTTCTCTTTCTGTCTCTTTCCCCCTTTCTTTCTTTTTTGTTCTTTCTCTTCCTTTCTTGCATCTTTTTTTCTTTTGAGGTGTGGTTTTGCTATGCAGCCTGGAACTTGCTACATTGACTAGTCTGACGTAGAATCCTCTCGCATCTGCCCACCAAGGTATGATCCATTCCACTCAGTTTATATGATGCATTGCAAATGTTGACAGATAGTGCCACGTTTCCTCATTAGGGTTTTCCTACCTTTAACAATACTCTTTATCATCAAAAAGTTTATTGTGACAGTAACACTCTATAGTACAAACTGAATTTCATATAGTAAGTGAATTGAGCTTCTTTTTTATGGTTAAAACCAGTTTTTTTCCTTTTGCAATCAAAAGATGCATGAGATAGGCACACTTTTATAACATGATTTGTGTATTAGTATGGTGAGGATATAGAGCAATCACTACATAACATCTGGGAAAGATGGACTCTTTCAGCCATCCAGATTAGTACAAAGACAATCCATTGGATGTACATGTATCACGGGGTGTTCAAGGGGTCAATAGTGGAAGCTTCTAGGGGAAACAGAGATGGAAACTCTAACCTGGTGGAAGTGGGGGGCTCCCTGTAGTAAACAGTGGAGACAGCAGAGAATGGGAGATTGCAGATTGGGTGCGCAAAAAGTGGAGTGGAGAGAGCAAAAAACAAGTGAGATTTGCACAGAGGCCACCTTCATTATTGCCACGGTGCAAGAGGAAAAGTGATCAAATGCATTAGGAACACAACCTTAAATATCGACTACCCTTATTGACAACACGAACTTTACCCTAATGACAATATGATGCCAGGTGTGTTTCAACACACTTGGATGACACGGTTGAGATGGTTGGAAGAAAGTGTGGCTACCGCGAAAGGGGATCCAGTAATCAGTAATGGAGGTTTCTGCTCCATCTTAGGGGTGAACTAGATGTTTGTGAATTTTGCAGTGAAAGCAACGAAGGGTCTTTTCAGAAGATGGGGATACCCTGCTCCCCCGTAAAGTGGAAAATCCGATTACATCAAGAAGTCTGGGTGCAAAAGAAGTTATAGACACTTGAGGGACGCCGTGTAAGGATAGGCGTGGGTGGGCTCAGCCCGCGCTGATTGATGCTGTTTCTAGTCATTACCTTTCGTTGTTTCTCTCAGGGAGTGTCCTTACGTTTGTCTTACATAATGCCGTACATGTGGGGAGAATTACAGGCCTTGGGACATCTTTCCGCAAGCTCCTAATTTTAGGCATGACAAAATAAAGGGAAAGGAACTCAGCAAGCAAAGTCATCCTGCTGACGGCCCCAGCTAGGTTCCTCGCATCACCTCGTCATCTACATACATAGTTTGATTACGCACGCCTACTGTTGGGTATCGATCTTTCTCTTGTTTGCTGACAGCAGAGATTTCTTGGGCGGAAACCCCTCATTGAGAAAATGATCGGTCTTAAACTCTTAAGTAGCACACCGTTCAAACCACATAGTTTGCGATCATCAGAAACAATAACCCAGGGAGGGGCCCATTCGCTGCAGATGGGTTGGTGTGCCAGCTGTGGGTCCGAAGCTCTTGGAAACCTCTCCTTGGGCGGACCCCCTGCTTATCATCCTCCTGCGAAGAATCCGCGAACGCTGGGATCGCTCGGATCCTCATTTCAATCTCCGGGGATGCTCTCGGATCCCGGCTTAGTGAGCGCTCGCTAAGCGTTCAGAAGGCTCCGGGACGAGGATTTGGCAATGGCAAGAACCGGCAGGGGTTCTGGCTTCGCGGACCCTTCCTAGAGTCTGGAAGCAGTCGTTTAAACCCACCAAGCCTCCTCAAGTCACAATGGAACGCATTCACCCGAGAGAGGGTCCTACCAGCCCTGCTCCATCCCCCAAAGGCCCCCAGGGTCTGGTAGCTTCTGTCCAGCCGTGTCTCTGTTACACCCACGAGGTGAGGTGGGGAAAAGCATTGCTCAGGCATCCAGCTTCCGAGACCCAGGTGGGCGCCACCGCTCTCGGGCAGCTGCACCTCGCGGGGTTCTGTTCTCGCTCCCCGGGATCTAGTGTTAGCCAGGGCGCGGCACGCTCGCCCGCGAGTTTTCCTGGGATCTCTCCTTTCCTGATGCCCAGTATTTGTCCCCAGCGTCCCCAGCCCCACCGCTCCTTTCTCTCTTCCGCCTCCCTCGCGTAGCCTGCCGCCTGCGGGCAGAGTTCAAGTTCAGCCCCGGCTTTTGCTCTGGAATTAGGAAAAAGCCGGGGGGAGGGGGAAGTGGGGGTTGGAGGGCACCGCCTGGCCGGGAGAGGCAGAGGGGAGGCGGAGAGAGGTGGCCTCTGATTGGCTGGGGAGGGGGAGTGGAGGCACGGAGTTTCCCACAATGCCCCGGTGCGGTGCAGCGGCGGATGGATGCTGCGGGAAGGGGCTGCCATTTGCTGCCCCTGCCAGCGGCGCGCGGACTTGCCCGCGCTCCTGCCGCCGCCGCCAGCGCCGTCAGCCGGCCCGGCCTTTGCAGCGGCACCGCCTGGGCTCCCCGCGCGGCCGCCGGAGCGGTCGCCATGAACCCCAGCTCCTCGGCGGGAGAGGAGAAGGGGGCGACGGGCGGCGGCAGCAGCGGCGGGAGCGGCGCCGGGAGCTGCTGCCTGGGCGCCGAGGGAGGCGCGGATCCGCGGGGCGCAGGGGCCGCTGCCCTGGAAGAGCCGCTGGCCGGCGGCCCGAAGGAGAAGGACGAGGCGCTGGAGGAGAAACTGAGGAACTTAACTTTCCGGAAACAGGTCTCGTACAGGTAGGCGTGGGAGTCGGAGACAGGTGCCGCCTAGGGCGGGGGACAGACACTTTCCCTCTCTCTTCCAAGAGGCGCTTCGGTGGAGTTGGGGGTCTCTCTCTCTCTCTCTCTCTCTCTCTCTCTCTCTCTCTCTCTCTCTCCCCTCCGTCTCTCTCTCTGTCTCGGTTAAGCCACATAGATTCTCCCCGTCAACACCTAAGAAGTGATGTATTTGGAACTGGGGAGACGACTATCTGCCTGAGACCAGAACAAGAACTAAAACGCATCAGTGTGTGTCTGCTTGGAGTGGGGGGCTCAGATCCGAACCCAGGGGTGCCTGGTTTTCCCCCCCGAGAAAAGTCCGTGAAGTTGCCCCTAAGCGCGTGTCCCTTCCACCACTCCCCCACTGTCTTCCAGAGTTCACCGGGTGAGCCTTTGGCACTAGCTGGAGAGTTGAGATCGCTCAGACAGACAGGAAAGAACAGGCAGTTACGAATCCGCGGGGAAGTTGGAACCTGCCCTGCTATTAATTCCCTGTCAAAGGCGAGGAGGGGACGGGGCTTTATCTGTAGAGACGTCACTAGGTACTGGGGTTAGTGCATACACGTGCTCTGTTCTCACGGGGTGTGCCCATGGGATGCTGAGGTGCTCAGCCTGCTGACAAGCTAGGGGTGCTGATGACGATGGGCCACCGGGGGCTGGATGGATTTGGGAGACAAGGACAGTGTAGGGTAAATTTAATTAGAATAAAAGACAACACCAGGATCCCAACAGGAAAAGTACAGATTCCGTGGGTGCTCAGCTCCCAGTCCCAAGCAGGGGGCAGGTGATTCTAAAAGTCCAATTGATAAGCGAACGTGGATTCACAAAGGTCTGCATTAGTTGGGTGGGGGGCTCAGAGGGTTTCTTGAAAAGGGGTCACTGAAAACATCTTGGTAGCCCACCTCTCTTTCGGTTCAAGTCCCTTCTAGAAAGGCATCGCAAGTATTAAGCCTGTCACACCATGTGCTGTTATGTAAGCAAAAGCAGATGACAGAGGTCTGTGGGTTTGCGAGGGTGTGCTTTTTTCGTGGGGGCAGGTGTGTGAATCACTGGGATCCCGCAGGCATTGCCTGGACCGGGAGGCCTGATCTCCAGGGCATGTGCTCTGTGTCTAAATGCTGCCTTCTGCAGATTCCTAAATGGTCTTCCCAGAGAGATGCTTGCGGCTCCATCTCTTCCTTGCATCTTGTTTTCCCATGTGCCCTGGGAATTTCCCACCTGAGTTGTTCTCTTCGTTACTCACACAGATGAGATCCAAATGGATCTTTCTTTTTATATTTTCGGTTTCTAAAAATAGGCAGGCGGTGGGGAGTGGGGTAGCTCTAGGGAGGTATGCTAGGACATAGGCAGTTCTACTTCCTAGTTTCGTTGGTCCTACTGACTCTTAGGGGAACAGGGACTATATTCAGCCTCATTTAGGAACTGTGAGGTGGGAGGGGTGGGGGGAAGGGGGAAGGGTTACTTATGTGAAGCACACTGTGAGTCTGTACTCCCTCCTGGGTTGAGAGTAGCGACTCTTGGGTCATTGGCATTCATGAGACTCTTTATTGGGCAGGGCTATGGAGCCAGGATTTGCAAGGGAAATCGCTTCAGCTTGCCTCTTGGCAGGGGTCATTCTCTGAGCGTCTCTCCTGGAGCCCTACACTGTGTATGCACTCGCGTGGGTGTGCGGGGCTGCAGCTTTATGGGTGGCCTCTTTCCATAGGCACATGGAAGTGTGTACACACATGCATACATGCGCATATGTGCGCTTGTACACACACACACACACACACACACACACACACACACACACATACTTGGGAAGGTCAGCATTTTGCTGGTTAGGAATAGCATGCTAGATTTGCCCAGCGTAAAATTACAGAGGCGAAGGCTGCCTCTTAGATATCCTTCCTTTTTGCAATAAAGTTTCCCATTTTTTTTTCCAGACAGTGAAATACCAGCACGCAAGGTAACTTAGGTAGCTGATCAGAATGCCTGCTGCTCCTAACTTTTTGTGGGTGGAGAGCATTATCACACCCCTCAGGTGATGCAAATACCCTCATTGCCTGGGGGAGGTGTGCTCCAGAGGCTTCCTAATCGATTTTTGAACTCATAAACTACCCAGCCAAACAAGATCAGAGCAGTTCCAAAGGCAGTGAGGGGGTAGCGATTTGGTTTGACCAGTGTTTATCCTGAGTAACTTCTGCCTCTTGGTTATTATCATGTATTGACTTTTAGGGTCACGGCAAATGACATTCGCCCTTGGCGGTCTGATTGGTGGACTGAGGAGGTTTACCTGAGCTTGGTATTTTTTTGCTGGGAGGCTGGTGAAAGATGTGTAAGAGAAAAAGAACAGTTCGGGTTGAAGTTGGGTGTTGGCTCTGGTGGGTGGGGTGGGGGGGACCCCCTCTGCCTGATAGGGAGGGCAGGAGCGGATGGGATAGGAGTTGATGGATGGGGGTCAGGAAGGTTCCTGAGGGATGGACCCTGTGCAGGAGAGTTGAGCCAAAATAGGAGGTTGGGATCCCATGTGACAGAATCCTTTGAGGCGGGGAGGTGGAGATTTGTAGGTAGGTGAAAAATAACATTTGAAGAACATGGAAATTTGTAGATTGAAAGTTGATGTGAAGGGGAGAGCATGTGTGTGTGCCTGCGTGCGCACACGTGTGTAGGGGGGTCTCATCTGCTCCTCCTGTTGCTAAGGAACATATAAGCTAGGATTTAAAAATAAATGAAGAGTGGGTGGGCATATGCAGTGACTCCTGTCTTTTTAGGAACCAGAGCCCTTTACAAAAAAAGGCTTTAAATAACCATTTCTGGAGGCAGATTATTCATTTTGCTTGACTTTTACTTCGTTAAGTAAAATAAACTCCTTTATATACCTTCAGATTTCCCCTCATTATCATTATTTTTTTTCATTGGCTTTTTTTTTGGGGGGGGAACCATTTTTTTGCCAGAAGAATTTTTCCTTATTATAGAATCTGCTCCCCTAGAGCAAATAGTTCCCATAGACTGTACAGTTAAAGGCTTTAGAAGCAATGCAAGCAAGCTGGTACTTTTCTGTTAAAATTACTACTTTCTTTTTCTTTGCAAATTATGGTGCTGCAACAGATACATGTGTGTAAATGACTATATAATGTGTAGGAACTTTTTTTTTTAAAGCTGCTGTAAGAATTCCTATTAAGTTAGTAATTCAGAAAATTCTTTCAGAAACATACAGGAAAGGAGAGTGAGAAGGTGGCTGATACTTATTGTGTTCTGTGTGGCAGGTGCCGTGCAAAATGTTCTTGCATGTTGTATCCCATTTGGTTTTTGTGACAGTCCTGTGATGTGCTTATGACTTTGCTATTTTATGAATGCGAAGGAAGGGCTGAGGCTAGAACGCATATATGACTCTAAAGGACTTTCTCTTTAGACCAGTTCTTGCTGTTTCCTTAAGCATTCATCTTAGATTTACACTGATTCCATGTATGCACGTGTGCATGTGCATATATGTATGCATATGTGTACACATAGACGTGAATATATGCACATGCATACAAACATGTGCACGTGTGCATGCATATGTGTGTGCACATGTGCTCGTGTGTGTGCACATATCCGGACATGAGCATGTGTGCACGTGTGTGTAGCTTTGGGCTGTTCTGTTAACCTCATCCACAAGATACCACAGGTCATTCTCTAACATGCTTTGTTCTTTGCTCCATGGTCCCATGCCAATATGATTTTGAGGAACTCCTCTGCTATTTCAGAACTGAAAATGAACATAAATTCACAATCCTCAGCAAACTGATTGGTTTTTCTTCTGAGAACAAATCCACCTACGTGATACCTCCAATGGCTTTGATGTCACCCATGGTAAAAGCAACTGTACTTTTTCTGAATTAAGTAGGTCCAGTGAAGAGTGGCCCAGTGTTTTTTTTTTTTTTTTTTTTTCTTTTCTGACAACACATAGAAAGAGAGGCAGTAGAGTGTTGCTTGAAAGAAGGCCTGCAGAGTTACCATTACTTAAGTATTTTCAGTGCCTGGACTTCAGTTTCTTTGCTTGTAAGTCAGCTTGTAGCTCCTGACCTTTCTTACAAGAAGTTTTTGGTATAGCATAGATGTAGCAGCAAGGAATATGAAGCACCTAAAATTAGCCAACTAGGTACAAAGGAATCTTTTACTCTTTTTAGGCCAATGATAAGAACACAGTACAGTTGTCCTTCGGTGTCTGTGGGGAATTGGTAGCAGTACTCCTGTGTGAATATCGAAGCTTGAGGATGCTTCAGTCCCTTTATAAAATGGTACTATCCTTGCATATAACCCATGCAGTCCTCTTATAAACTATATTTCATCTTGATGGTGACTTACTAATATCTGATACAATACAGAGCTCAGCATCAATAAACAGTTGCTATGCTCCATTGTTAAAAGAGTAAAGACAAGAGGAAAACATTTCTAAGTGTTCAGTCCAGACACAATGAGGTTTTTTTCTTTTCCAATGCTTCCAATCTATGATGGGTTGACTGTATAGGTGCAGAACTCAGACACAGGAAATCACTACATACAGTGATTGTATGTCCATGTTCTTTCTCTCACAAACAGCATCATGTTAATACCAGACAGATAACCAAGGACTTGAAAGTCCAATGGATAACATGTCGTTGTTCTTCTTTGCACTGGAGTAGGTGGTATATGGGGGAAGTTTTCCTCTCTTGAGTATCAGTATACAGTATCTTTCTTTACAAATCAACTCTTTGAACATATTTTTTTCTGCACTTTATGCATATATTAAGTATAAGAGACTTCAAGATGAGATGAAAACCTTGGCTGTAGTGTAATTTTTCTGCCCTCAGCAATTGCTAAGTGACTCCTCCCTGGCCAGGGCACAAATCAGCTGAGTATTAGTGGAAGCTCCATCCAGAGCTTCCACCTGGATTGCTCTTTCAGTGACTGCTGGATTTTTGCATGGGGAAATTTTAGTTCTGGGCCCTTCAGAGTCAGGAGATGGAGAGGCAAAACGAACTTTGCAGACGTCCCGTTCTGTTGTGACAACAGCAGCTTTGCCTCATGGGGCCAAATTAAATTCGATGAGAGTTGACCCTTTCCAACACTACCCTTTCTAATCTCAGAAAATGAGGACTCCCATTGAGAGCCTGATTTCTGAGTCTCTCTGTTCTTCTGAGCTAGGATATGGAGTGTGTGTCCTCTATGCCACCCCAAGACATCCTTATAGTTGAGAACCCCTTGAGCTTGGAACCATCTGGAGAAGTGACTACTTAGCTCTTGGGTGTGATGTTTGTTCTCTTACTTCATTGGTCACGATTGATCCCTGATCCCGTGGAGACCAGTGATTTCTCTGGAGACCCTGTAATTGCAGTGGCTCCCATCTTGGTTGGTGGCATGTATGCTTTGGTGACGGCAGGAGACTCAAGAAGGAAGAGCAGAGACACAGCTAAGTCGAAGTCATTAGGCTTTGACTTTCCCCTCTGAGATGGAATCTGCTCAGAATCACTGTAAAATCCACTCATTGCTAATGATTTTGACTGCTTAGAGCATATTGCAAGGTACAGCACACCAGCATAATATGGAAGATTAAAAAGACAAAACACCAGGACATGTCATCTGCATGGCCACAGCGCTCCCGTAGTTCGTCACTGGCTGGCTCTTCAGGCACACTGTAACAGTTACTCGTAACTATTGCTGTGAGAGAGCACCAAAGTCAAGCAACTTAAGGAAGAAAGGGAGATTTATTTAGCTTATGGCTCCAGAAGGGAGATAAAGTTTTTCATGGTGGAGGTGGCATGGCTGGCTGGCTAAAGCTGGAGACAGGCTACATCACACCCATCCAAGAGGATGAGAGCTACCAGACTGCTTGCTGCAAGGCAGACGTCTTCTGGAAGTAAGATGGGACTAGTCCACCTCAAGTCCCACCCCTTGTGACAGCCTTCTTCCAGCAAGGCTCCACCTCTCAAGGTGCCATGACCTTGCCAAACACATGAGACTGTGGGGGAATCATTTCAAACCAAAACACACACTCTTTGCAAGAAGCAAGCTCGGAGAGAAGGTTCACAGTTCTTTGACCCATGATGGTCCTCCTGTGGCTTTTCCTTGACATGGCTATAGGAAGATTCAAGTTGGAATTTTCCCATCTGGGAATTTGACTAGAGTTGGAACTTGGCACTTTCTAGCGGTATCCCATTTGGGGCTCAATGCACTGTTGTGGAAAGACATTTTCTGGGTAGCCACCACACGCAACGGTCTTCCCACTGCAGACAGGAGTTCCTCGACAGATCAGAGAAGTGATTACCACAAAACTCTGAATCGTGCCAAGTCAGTTCATTGGGCTAGCTTACAGGAACAGGGAAGAAGGTTACTGACAGGAGTAGAGAGAACACAGTGTGATTGACAGCTTCCTCCAACTATTCAACTAATCTTCCTCAGGTTCTATACCCTAGGGCCCTTCCCAACTTCACACGTGAAAACACCTGCATGGGCATGTGAACAGGTACTCGTATAGGCAAGTGGGCAGGCACACAGGCATTCTGGCTCCTCCTAGCCCTCATGTCTGCAAGCACATGTGAGGTCACGTGGTTGGGCGTGTGCATTCTAGCCCCTCCCAGCCCTTCTGTCTCCGAGGGAGCAGTCAACAGGTGCAAACAATAGTCTTGAGCAAAATGGCAGCCATTTATTTTGAAGAAATGCCACACAATCTCTAAAGTGGACTCTTAGCAATGTCTCCCCTCCCACACCGCCTCCGACTTGTTTGTGAAAATTAAAGGAGATGCCACATGGAAGCACCTCAGCAGAGTGTGCATAGCCGGAGCTTTGGCAATACTTCTTCCCCTTGCTGAATTAGCTCTTTGGAAGTCAGAAAACGCGTCAGCAGCTCTACTACTTGATTGACAGGTAGTGGATAAGTACTTATTGAGTTAATGAATTTCATCACAAACTTCAAGTTGCTGCTCTTATTTTCTTGGGGTCCATATCAAAGTCTTTTTTTTTTTTCTTTTTGTTCTTTCTCCTGAAAGAAAGAAAGGCTGCCCATTTTCTCATGTCCCTTTTGTCCTGGGGTCCAGGGATGCGTTTCTATTTAAGCTTCCTCTTGGAGTACCTGTCCAGCCACTTCACCAGCTGTTGGAGGCCCGCGAGAGTGGCAGAAGTTCTTCCTTACCCATCTATTTGCAGCTTGTCAAAGAAAAGGCCTTAATTTGCCTTCTGAGTGGCACTAATTAGCTCTCCTGGTCTCTCTGTGTCATCTCTTGCCAAGGGGCAGCATCGATTTTCTCCTCGGGGAGTTTTCTGTTGATTTGTCCTCCTATGAGTTAATTGAACCCAGGGTCTCTCTTGCGTGCAATCCTTGCTGTTGGGTCACCCCAGCCCTCCTGCAACCTCGGCTGTGTGTCTCACTTGACCCATCCTTCCCTCTAACCCATCTGATTGGGAATGTGTGTGTGTGTGTGTTGTGTGTGTGTGTGTGTGTGTGTGTGTGTGTGTGTGTGTGTGTGTATGTGTGTGTGTGTATGTATGTGTGTGTTTGGAGTTATTTGAACCCCAAGCTTTTGCTTTGTTTTTAACCTGCTTAATAACAAAGTCTTCACTACCCAGTGAGATGGTTTAGTGAGTAAAGGTGTCTGCATGCAAACTTGGCAACCTGAGTTCTGTCCCCAGAGCCCATATGATATAAGGAGATAGAACTAACTTCTACTTCTGAAAATTGTCCTCTGACTTGTACAAGTATGCTCTCATACATGTATGTGCTCTTTCCCTCTCTCTGTTTCTATTTATTTACTTATTCAAGAGAAATAGTGACAGCTACCTCTTTACTAACACAACCTAAAAAGTGTGGCAGAATGTCTTGTGGATTTTCCAATGATCCCTGTTTGGAGGATTGTGGAGCAAAGCAAATCATCACACCAGATGTGCAGTACTGGTTGCAGGAAGGGGTCTGTCACTGGGAACGAGTGTGTGGAGAAAGGCAGTTGTAGATGACTGTTGATGAGCTTTGTGAACTTTTGAGATGGAGCAAGCGCTGTTGTTTCAAAACCAGACTCTTCCCGCAGAGACTTTGTACAGTCCTGTGTTGGACCTGTAGAAGTTTCACTTAAGTGGAGATTTGACTTGAGGTCTTCAGAGTCACAGATACCTTTCCAATAAGGAACCAGATTCCTGTCTAGGATAGTTTAATAGTCTGGCTTTTGTTGGCTATAGGGGAAATACTTAAAAGTTAAAATAATAGTAATTAATGTGCCATCGAATGTCACTTGTACCCTTCGATGACTTGAGGAGTAAGAGCCCATGGGGTGGAGAGCCACGATTCAGGAGCCTCAGTTCACCTGGCTACTTCTGCAAGCCAGCCTCAGTTTCCCCATCTGTAAGATCATCTCCCATGCTGCGGGATTGTCTGCAGTCGAGGTGAGCTGACACAGCACTGGCTGTCACTAAGCAAATGACAGATCTGTGCTTGTTAAAGTGGAGTGATCTATACTCACTATATTCTTCAAGATATGGAATGTCAAGGTGGTGAGAAGCTTTTAGTGGTAAAAACACTTGCTGATCAAGCTGGATAACCTCAGTTTATCTCTGGAACCTATAGAAAGGTGGCACTCCACCTCCATGTGCATGGCATATGTGTGTGTGTGTTGCTCTCATACATGTATGTGCTCTCTCCCTCTCTCTCTTTCTATTTATTTACTTATTCAAGAGAAATAGTGACAGCTACCTCTTTACTAACACAACCTAAAAAGTATGGCAGAATGTCTTGGGGACTTTCCAATGATCCCTATATGTGTAATGCACACACAATAATAACAACAATAAATACATTAAAATACAGAATGTTGGGCTGGAGAATGGCTCAAGAGTTATAACAGCTCTGCCTCACAAGCAGATAGACCTGAGTTCGGGTCCTAGATCCCATGTAAAAAGGCCAGGTGTGAAAAAAAATGGTGGTGGCCCATACTTCCTGTCCTGGTGGGTGGAGCCTGGGAAATCCCAAAGTGAAGCAAAAAGGAGGTAAAAGCAATCTAGGATGATTCCTGCAGTCATCCTTGGTCCTTTGTAGGGACACACATTGCCCTGTGATACACACACACACACACACACACACACACACACACACACACACACATACACATTAAAAAAATACTGAATATCAGTCAGATGGCAGTGACCAGTGGCAAAATTATGTAGATAATCTGACAATGAGAAAGGCATCATTTACTACTGAGGGAGTGTGATCTCACCAGAAGAGGAGGGCATATAGTCTGGCAGATAAAAAGTAACCATTTTGCAAATGGGTGATAGACCCCTCCCTTACTGTTTCCCACTTTTATTACATCTACCTTTGAATGTGCTTTTATCACAAGACTCTAGTTTAACAGCTTTTTGTCTCTGGCCAGGGGGTAACATACGATGCCCACCAGGATGGAGTGAAGGGCATTGCAGGAGCAGCAAAACTGCAAAAGAAAATCAACAAACCACAATCCAGAACTTCAGAGACTCTATATCAACCACCTAGAACTAGGCCAGCTTAAGTCTCTCCCCATCTTGAAGCTCAGGGAAATTTGCGGAAGAGGGGGCGGTAAGAGTGTAAGAGCAAAAGGATGGGAGGAGCAATGATATGTAAGATACTCTATACTAGTTAGGGCTGAAGCAATCATAATTGGACTTTGCATGCCCTGCACATTGTCCAACACACTGTTGACCTCACAAAGTCTAGCATCTGCTAAAGGCACCAAGATCCTTGGAGGTAAAGGATTGTCAGCCACAGCAGTGTTCCTATACCTAAGGGGAACACAGGAAAGAGTTCAGGGAAAGGCTACTGGGTCCTTGTACGTCATCGGAGAGGAGGGCCCAGAGGAAAATCAGACATGCACAAGAAAGGACTCTCTGGGAATTGGGGTGGGAGGCACTGGGGGATGGGGAGGGAGAGGGGTGGGGAGGGGGAGCAGGGGGTACGGGGGGGGGAGGGAGGGGAGGGAACTGGTGTACCTAATAAGTTTGTATGAGCTGAAATAAAAAAAAAAAAGAATTTTGAGGTGAAGGCTTTAGCACTCCTGACTGTTGGGGAAATATCTACTTTTCCTTTCAGGGTGGATTAAACCCTGTTTTTTCTAGTGACCCGAGTTCCCAGCTGGCCGTGCAAGAGCAGGGAGGCAGCCTAGACGGCTGGGTCAAGGGCATGAGCCATAGCACCACAGTGTCAGGAGCTGATGTATAGATAAAGCTGGAAAGCCTGGAACCAGAGCCGACAGCTGCAATCCAGGATGCCGGTCCTTTCTCTTCTGCTCTGTCCTGATCATATCGCACAAGCAGACAATAGTGGGCCTGGCCTCCTACATGGTCCGTATAAAAACTTTCACTGCCCTCGATTCTTTCATAAATAGAAGCTCAACTTTCTAGAGTGTTCTGTCAGTCAGCCCGCGCACACCAGATTGCAGAATTTATTTAAAAACAAAGTGTACATGCCTTTTAAATATTTGTTGAACAAATAAAACCAGCTCAGGAGTCTGAAGTAAGTGTTAAGGAGAGTAAATCCCATTTTATTCTTTCTGAAAAGACAAAGATAGGGCAGTTGGCTATTTTTGTGTATTTGTAGGTTTTTAGGAGATAGAAAACAGATTAGGTCTGAAGTCCCCGAAGAAACTAATGTATATGTTAATGTCATTCTTTTGGTAATGAGAGACCTCTGAAAATTTTAATTTTTATTTAATTAAACCTGAAGGGAATGTATGCAGAGACACGCTTTATATAAGCTTGTGTGCAACTGTTGGAAAGGGATCCAAACTCCGGTCTTTTTTCCTTGTGAGGCAAAGGTTTTAACCCCTGAGCCATGTCCCCAGCCCAGATTCTGACTTTTCAATTGGCAGAGGCTGAACGTGGCAAAGCTCTGGCTCTCTCTAGTTGAAGCATTGTCTCTATCACCTCAAGTCAGAAGGAAGCAGAAAACTGAGCCATTTGGGTGCCACAAGGCCTCCTGAGTCAGCTCAGGCCACTGTAATGAACGATAGACCACAGCTCCGCTGGCTTGGCTCCTCAGTCTCCGAAGCTTTGGAGGCTCCGGTCTGAGACCAGCATGGCCAGACAGGGAAGGCTGTCTCCTGGGATGCCGATGGCTTCCATCTTGCTGCGTTGGCAGAGACTGGAGAGCGAGAGGGAGCCCTGTCAGACTTTTTAGGTGATGAATCCCATCCATGAGTTCTGTTTCATGACCTGAGGACCTCCCAGGGGCTCTTTCCACCTTCTCTCGCCAGCTCTTTTGGGGTAGGATTTCAGCATATGAAAAAGAGATGAGGCCTCCCTGAGGCACTAGGTAGGACTAATATACGCAGACGTCATAGAGCTGACATATTTCAGAGCAGGGGGTGAACACACACGTCCAGCCCCCAGCGTCCCTCCCTGCTCTTGTTATCCCCAGTGGCCTCCGATAGGCCATCCGAGGCAGCCAAAGCCATGTACACACTTTCAAATGTTTTGGCAGGTGCAGCTCTGAGAAGGAAGAACAACTTTGCTCAGTTCAAGTCACTTTGAGTGTTAGTCTCCTTGATGTCCTCACCTGTGTTTTGACTTTAGCGACTCTTTATTCAAGAGCTGCTAGATATTCTTTGTTTGTCCACACTGTTTATTCTTATGTGCATGTTAATGTGTGCTCCATGCATGTGTGCATATCTGTGTTTGCACGCTTGTGGGCACGTGTGTCAAGGTCTGATTGATATCAGGGATCCTTCTTGATTACTGTCCATCTTTTTCTTTGAGGCCGAGTCTAAACAAACCCGGCGCTCTCCACAGGACTGTTATGGAAGCCAGTTTGTTCTGCGGATCCTCCGTTTCTACTTTCGAGGCTGGAATCACAGGCAGCCTGCTGAACCCACCCTGCATTTTTTTTTTTTTTTTTTTTTTTTTTTGGTGGGATCTGAGGATCGAAACTCCTGTCCTCTCGCATGTGTGGCAACTGCTTTAATTGCTGGGACATCCCCCAACACTAGACATTTTTTAAAAGTTTATTTATATTTATTCATCGTGATTTCATCTGTGCATCATATATGGGGTGTGTGTGTGTGTGTGTGTGTGTGTGTGTGTGTGTATGTGCGCGCTCATGCATGAGCATGGGGCATGTGTGTGGAGGACAGATGACAACTTTCAGGAGTTGATTCATACCGTCCGCTTGTTGAGACAGAGTCTCCCCATGTTTCCGTTGTACCGTATGCTCCAGGCTGGCTGGCTAGCAAGCTTCTGCCTCATTCTCTGGCCTTCACCTCCTTTCTTCCCTTCAGGATATGCTGGGATTTTGGGTGCTGGAATTACTGTATCTATCCTTTTTTTTTGTGGGTTCAAGGATTCAGACTCAGGTCATCAGACTTGCAGGACAAGAGTTTTCACCTCTGAGCCGTATCTCAGGCCCTATGTATTCTGTCTACAGCATTTCATCTAACTGAGTTAGGCAAGGACTATTACTATTTCCGCTCTATAGAGGATGATGTTTAGACAGCCTGCCGGAGGACACACTGCCAGGTAAAACCAGGTATGGCTTATTTCCTGTGGTTTCCCACATGAAACTTTTGCCCTTCATTCTCTCACCCCTTCCTATCTTCGGTGTGCAAAGAGTCCGATTTTCACAACATTGTGGCTTCTTGGATCAAATCCCTGGGGAAGCAGAGAGTGACGTGTATATTTCATGTTAGTGGGCCTAGCTGGACCCCACCCTGGACGTAGAGGAGGACCTTAGTCAGGGCTCATTGGCGAGTGCGTATTTCTTGTGCACCCAAACGTGAGACTCGGGTCTAGATGATCTAGTGCTGCTAGCAGCTCTAGATGGAGGTTTCCATGGCCGTTACTTTCCCAGCTTCCAATTCTGTTATTCTTTGCCACCTTCACATACAAATACAACGAATCTAGCTGTTTTAACCAGTTACTGTACATTTCCACCCCACCCCCTTTCCCAGCCACTTTTCCTCCTACTTCTGTTATCTTTTTGTATGTGTGACCCACTGAATTTCATGTAGGATGTCTACACTGGCAAATACCTGGGTGGGTCCTGTCTGGTGTTAATCTTCATTAGCCTCTTAGGGAGGGGTAGTGTTTCTCGAGATCGTCCCTTATCCATGGTGTGGACTGTTTGATGGGTCAACTAGATCTTGTACAGGTCTTATAGAAGTGGACATCGGCAGTGAGTTATTGGATGTAGTATCTCTGTCGTGACCAGAGGATGCTGTTTGGCAGTGGTAGTTCTTTTAAAAGAATTCCAACCTTTCCTTGCAGGAGATGGGGAAATCTAGTTTCCTGGGGCCAGAAAATGAGTGCTGGGATTATAGCCTGTCACTGATCCTTTTAATTCTACCTCCAGGAATAAGCTTTGTGATTCATAATCAGAGAAGAACTTGAAGGAGGGTGGGTGATGGTACGTGGGTTGGGGGTCCAGTGAGGAAGCTATGGTTAATGCACGAGCATTTGGCAGCGTTGAAATGGTAATTGTTACCAGGTGACTTAAAAACTATTCTCGCATGAGGTGGGCCTTTCACTCTGAGCTAGTGGACCTTTTTGGCCACAAATGCCAAAGGGATTTGTGATACTACTTTTTCCATGACAACACCCTTCAGAATTCCCAAATGCATTCACGTGTGCAGTCAGAGACACCTAGAAAGTTCCAAAGGAACATTTTGAAAACCTGAGTCATTTTCACATTTGAAGAAAACCTCCAGAATTTCTTAGGAAAATAAATCTCGTTCAGAAATAAACGTTGAAGCTATTTAAAGATTAAAACAGAAGCTTTTTTTCTGAGCCAGTATGGGATTGTGTCTATCAAAATCTAAGGGATTTTCTTTTAAGACCAATTTCTGGAGGTTCCTTTAACTGCGACTGCTGACTAAATTTAGGTGCTTAATAATAATAAAAATGTGGGTTCTGCATTTAAGGCTTACCATTTTT
Source organism: Typhlomys cinereus (assembly GCA_023101885.1). Taxonomy (NCBI): domain Eukaryota; kingdom Metazoa; phylum Chordata; class Mammalia; order Rodentia; family Platacanthomyidae; genus Typhlomys; species Typhlomys cinereus. The sequence goes on along the minus strand of JALPQD010000021.1, from coordinate 11,178,978 downwards.
AAACTTCTTTCACATGGGTGATCTAATTTTACCCTTGGAACAATCCTAGGCAACCCCGCGTTGCTTTCATAGTCATTGTACACGGAAGGAAATGGTCACAGCAGCTGACGGACTTCCCCAGAGCCCCATGCCAGCGAGGGGCACTGCCAGGCCTTTGGCTGGCTTTGAGATGTAAGGTCCTGCATTCTTTTCATAGCAAGACACTGTGTCTTCCTTTGGATCTAGGGAAAGAGAGAGTTAGCAATATTTCTCTCTTGTTAATTTTATTCACTGAATTTATCTGCACCGTTAATCATTGTGGACAAAGTTGGATCGATGACTAGCTGGCACACCAAATCCACATGGCATTGACAACAAAAATGACCTCATGTCATCCTCATTACACTTTCTGGGTCTCTGTTCCATATTCTTCTAGAGAAGTGAGAGAGAGAGAGAGAGAGAGAGAGAGAGAGGATAGTAAGGATAGTTGGGTTTTTCCTCTACAGAAGTTGCTAAACAGCAGCCACTTCATTGCAAAGGATACTCAATACACACCATGACATAAGTATTCTAAGAATAGCATTTCATTTTTATAGCGACTGCATTTCAGGTGTCTACAGCACTGGTGGCTCAGTGATTTCAGGGGAACAAATAGCCACCTCAACGTATTTGTTCATTATGTGGAGGAAATTCACAACTGCTGCTCGTCCAATATCCAGACTTCTGCCTTCTGCACACTTCTGACCCTGGGCAGCAAGAGCAGGATTTGGAAGCATCTCCAGAAACACAGCTGGTAGAAACGGCAGAACTCCCGCATCTAGGAACTCACTGCAGTGACACTTGTCCTTCCCAGACCTGCATGATGACCGACATACCAACACCTGCATCACGACTGACATACCCACATGCCCCCACAGACCATGAAGGAACACAAGAGAGATAAGAACATACAGTGGAAACCTTGGGGACCACAGCTGGATGAGGGAAGGGAAATGCCCTTACCAGTGGGGTGGCCTGAAGAGAGGCAACTTGGTACATCACAGAGGCTTGAATCCCAGAATAGTAGACAAGCCAGAGAGAACTCTGGGATCCATAGAAGAGGTCAGGCAGGAGGGCAGGAGGGATTGGAGTGGATGGATAAAAAGAAAGGAAGGAAATGGGAGGGAGGAGGGATAGAGGGAAGCACAGATAAATACTCAATATGCTTGCAAAAATAGAAAAATAAAAAAAATTTAAAGAGTCTTACTCTGTATTACTTGTTACTATCAGCTTCCCCATCATTAAGATTCTCATTACTGCTTTTTATGTCTGCTCAATTTCAACTCAATTAAAATAATATATTTTAAAACTTGTTCTAGTAAATTTAAGGAAAAATGAGAAAGAAAGAAAGAAAGAAAGAAAGAAAGAAAGAAGGAAGGAAGGAAGGAAGGAAGGAAGGAAGGAAGGAAGGAAGGAAAGAAGGAAGGAAAGAAAGAAAGAAAGGAGAAAGGAAAAGAAAGGAGAGAAAAAAGAGAAAGAAAGGAAAGAAAAAGAAAAAGAAGAAAGAAAGAAAAAGAAAAAGAAGAAAGAAAGAAAGAAAAAGAAAGAAAAAGAAAAAGAAAGAAAGAAAGAAAGAAAGAAAGAAAAAGAAAGAAAAAGAAAGAAAGAAAGAAAGAGTTATTTTGCATCATCCACTGATATACCATCTTCATGGAAGCCTCTGGGTAATTTGGAATTCTAGGTGGTTTGAAGTAAAGCAGTTTATGACAAAGTATCGTTGTGGTCAAGGAGGTGAATTGTGGTCCTGATTTCACTGAACTGATAACCTTTTTCTGGCAACTGAAGGCTACTTGAAAAGGAAGGTAACTAAAATGCTATACTAGGCTGGTGTAAGTTGTGGAGTCCAGTTTTACTGGTAGGTGTTTGGAAGATTTAAATAAAGGCGCCAGGCTTTCTGGGGAAATACATTTTTCAAGCACGTGCTTGTTAGTTTTGAAGGCTGCACAGTCCACCTGTGGATGTCCTCGGTGAGCTTCCCAAGGTGTATTGCCATCTCTGTTGTGACTCGCCAGGCAGTGGACGTGTATCTAAACCATTGTATTTCCTTCCGAGAAACACTTTGTGGAAGTTGTTACTGGAATGTTAGAGGAAGGAACAGACTTTGTTGCTTTCTAAAGCGTGCACTCTGCAGTCGCTCCCACTTGGGCCATTGGAGAGAAAAACGCCTTTCCCGGAGTGGATGCTTAGACGCTGGTCTTTAACTTCCAGTAAGTTGCCCTCCCCTTTAAAGCAAGGCACCTCTTCCAGGAACCAAGAGCAGCGATGTTCAAAAGTAATACATGGATGAGTTCACGAGTGGTGGATGGGTTATTCCCACTGTGCTGCATGGTTCGTTAATAGGATGGCCGTCAGCATCTCCGGCAATTAGTGCCTCTGGCGGATCTCCTTGTGCACTCGTTGCACTCGCTCGAAGCAGCTTTGGTGAGCAGCTCTGGTGTTGTAGGAACCCTATTATCTGTGGGGGGAGGGGGGAAGAGAATCAAGAAATGCTGAGGAGAAAGGATGAAAGTCAGTGCTGTCACCCGACACAGACCCCAAGTCTCTGTCTAGAAGTGGTGTATGTGGGAGGTGCCCAAGGATATACCCTCCGCCCTACTCAGCCACGATAGTGACATTTCTGTGTGCCAGAAACTGCACTGAGCGTGCACATGTACAGGTTCAGCTTTTTCTGCACGCACACGTGTGTTTTACATGTGGATGGGTGTACAGCTGTGTGTGTGTGGATATGTATACCAAAGGGCATATGAGTATGCGTGTCTGTAGAGACATCAGGAATCATCCTGGATTGTTCTTCTCCTTATTATTATTTTATTCTGGGGTTTCCCAGATTCACGTTCCAGGGCCACAATTACAGGTCACAAGCATGTCCACCTGGCATTTTTACGTGACATCTAAGGCTTTTACCCCTGAGCCACTCGCCAGCCCAGCAGGACTCACAGGAGTTGTGTGGGGCTGGGCAGTGTGCCCACGTCTACCAGGAGTGCTGTGGGGGGCCCGCTTGTATTACTCTAGCCCCTATTGTTGCTCCCAGCACAAGTCACCAGTCTTTCTGCTGAATTTCTTGATGCCTAAGTTAACCAGGATTGCTTTCTCTTGCATACAATTGAAAAATTGAAAATAAAATAAAATTAAAAAAATGCTACAAATTGCTGGTGAGGCTCTGTACCAGAGGGCCGTGTCTGGGGAAATGCTTACCCTGTTGATGAGCTGTTCTTGTTAGAGAATTTTCTTCATAGGAAAAGTGAAGGTATGATTTAGGGGATATTTAGGAGATGTGGAGTGGGTATTAGTAGTTTTTTTCTTTCTGTTTGTTTTCCTTATTTGCCTACCAGAAAATTCTTCAAGCCAATTATCTCAAAGTGGAGGGAGCTGAATGGTAAGAGGGGAAATAATTTACTTCTAGTCAAAGCAGTAATAATGGATGGTTGAGCTCTGAGTCACTCATAGGCTTCCTTTCACTTATGTCCATAAACTGTGTTGCATCTGTGTGTGTCCCAAACTGACCCCCTGGATTGTTACCTGTGGGGATCGTGCTTGCATTTCTGGGGAGTATCCCAGACAATCGATTCCCCCTTTTCTATGTGATGAGACATCGCCTACCTCCTTGGTTCTTTCTCTGCCATTTCCGCTCATTGTCCTTTTCAATCACCTTCATCTTTGTGACTTTCCCTCATTTGACAGACAATGTGCTAGATTGTCCATGGATTTCTTCATTAGAAAACAGAGTGCTAAAGTTTTTAAAATGGGGTCTCGACCAAAGCTACAAGATACCACTAGCCCATCCACGACGCAGATTCGAAACCTGCCCCAAGTCCTGGTAGAAATTCCAGAAGCTCTGCTGTTGCTTCTGTTAGCCCCAGTGTCAAGGTAAAGCCTGAGGTGGGCAGCGATCAGGATTTCCATACCACTGTTTCTCCTGATGCCCCGTAGCAAGACCAAGCCTACCTGCAGGTAGAATGCCCAGAACTTAATTGTGTCTCTCTTTTTACTGGCAGGACTGGGAATTGAACCTAGGGACTTGTGTGTGCTCCACTGCTGAGTGAAAGCCCTGCCATAGCTCTCTGGATGTGGTTATTGGTTGTGGATGCAGATTTGCACACGTGCAGGCCCTGACTGTGAAACTCATTCCAGAAGCCAATGGCCAGGCAAGTCACCGAGGTTATTTCCAAAGTTGTGCTGAAGGTTGCAGAGATTTTGCTCAAGATTTCTCATTTCAGTTCCACTAATTATTCGCTTTGCCTGTTTTATATGTATTCTAGGCACCAGACAGTTCTAGAATATTCAAGATCCATCCCTCTGTTAGTTTGTCCCACTCTTCCTCTTTCCTCCCTGTTTTGTCTACTCTGCTTAATGAGAAAGGTTATGTTTTTGTCTCAAGAACCATTTTCTATCACTTCTGTTTCTTAGACTGTGATAACCCTGTGTTGTTGCAGTTGGGGGAAAACTTCTGTTTAACTCTTTTAAAGCTTGCTTCAACTCTCTGATATGGTCTGGTGAAGTTTTTAAATTTCTTTTCCATTTTGTGTGTGTGTGTGTGTGTGTGTGTGTGTGTGTGTGTGTAGTGCACGTGCGTAGACTCATACGTGCATTAAGAATGTATGTAGAAGCATAGGTTCCTTGATCACTCTTCCATTGTACTTTTCTTTTTTTTGATACAGAATTTCTAATCGAGCCCAGAGCTTGCTGATAGGGCCAGTCTTACTAGCCAGCTTGCTCTAGGGATTCCCAGTCTCAGCCTTCTGAGGATAGAGTTGTGGGTAGACACCCACACACCTAACATTTTATGTGGGATCCGGGGATCTGAACTCTGGTCTTCTTGCTTGCATGTCAAGAGCTTTAACCACTGAGCCATGTCCCCAGTCCAATTCTGGGGAACTTTCTGTAATTAGTTGACATTGAGCTGGTGAAGAAACCTATGTATGCTCTGGCTAACTTGGATTTGATGCCCAGGATGATTCACTTTGGCCTGAGCATAGCATCTTCCTACTTCTGTCCGAAGAAGTGGCCACTAGCCTCCTCTGCCTGTCACAGCCAGTTGAAACCAACTCAGTGCAAAATCTAACTCTCCAGTCACACTGACCACATGTGACATTCTTAACAACCACACGGGCTGGGAACTGGCAGCATAGGCTGAGAACATTTTGTTGCTGTAGAAGGTTCAGCCATTGCTGATGCTTTGAGGGACATTCAAGACAGCAACCTCTCACAGTTGTAACCATCCTTGAATGATCATTTTGAATGGCACAGTTCTTCAACTAGGACATGTAGCTAAGAAGCTATGTTTGACATTCTAGATAAGGCATGAAGAAAGTCATTCCTGGGTGATCTAGCCCCTCACGGCCCTCTAGTGCCATGAGTCTGTTTCTTGTTCCTTGCTCCTCATGAATTCCATGCCTAGGCACTGTGAGTTCTCATGGGCTCCCTAGCCCCTCATGGCACTCTAGTGCTATGAGCTCTGTTTTATTGCTGCTTCTCATGGAGGCTATCCTCATGGCACTCCACATCTGGAGTCCGTGAGTTCCAACCTCTCTCTTTTCTAATAAACTCTACCTTAATTCTCTAAAAAAAAAAAAAAAAGAAAGTCATTCCCAGCATCCTCTGTCATGCTTCCTGTCACGTGTTCCTTTCCTCCTCCCTGCAGCAGAAGGCGATTTCCAGAAGGACAAGGGCATGGAGCCTGTCTCCTCTTTTCTCTACAGACCACGCCTTCCCCTGCTCCACCCAGCCCCTAGTGCTCGGGCACAGGGGAATAAGTTCCATAGCTCTTGGGCAGGTTGGGAATTTTGTCTTTTGAAATAACTCAGCTTGTGGTGGCTGCATAGTGAAGGAGATGGGTGGTAGAATGAAGGAAAAACTTCCTTTAGCAGGTTTGAAAGAGGGGGTTGACTCAAGATGGGGCCTAAGCTTAGATTCTGGACCCTTGGATTCGGGCCTTGTCTTCGACAGATCTGCTTATTATTCTCCATGTTTCCTTCATAATGTTCGTCCCCATCACATTTAATAGATATTTAGCTGACACTCACCAGAGAGATGAATGGAAGTGTATGCACGGACTTGGACCTTGAGCCGCGTCCCCCTGACACTGCGAGGAGCGCTGCAAGAACAGAGCCGCAGCCCCAGGACAGTCCTCGGGTGTTTGCACAGATTCTCTCTGGTGCTTTGAACTGCCAGTATCACACACAAGGGTGTTCTAAAAATAGCTCAGGTCATGTGAGGGCTTGACTGAAGGGAGGAGGATGACTTGTGAGGATGATGAGAGATGGGAAAGGAGAGAGGAGCCTTAGAAGATGAGAAAAGAAAGACTCGGATCTTGATGGTCTCTCAGGCTTTTGCACGCACTAAGCATTTCCTTTGAAGCTTTGGTTGGAAAACAGGGAAAAGTCTTTAAGATGAAAAGCATCGCTGGGAGAGCGCTGTTTTGTTTTCCATCTATGTTTTATAACATGCAGCAGTCCCCTAGATAAAAGCTTAGCTATTTTATAAGAACAGTGCTTTCAAGCCCTCGGTGAGGAACCCAGAGTTGGTGCTGTATGGCTTTCTGCCTGATCTATCTTCATGTTTCTTGTGACGTACTTGAGAAGTGCACGAAAAGGTATTGAGGGCCTACTGTGGGCCATCCTATGCAAATATGTGCCAAGTGCTAGAAATAGAATAGAATTTGTGGTCTCTCGTGAGGAAAAGGGGGAAGGAATTGATTGATCTGTCACAATCCAGGATCAGAAACAGGATGAGAGAGATATGCAGAGAGCAGTGGGAAGGAGCCTGGAGTATGTGACATCATCAGAATGACAGGTGGAGGATCTGGAGCTGCGGATGGTCACGTGGGCCTTGAAGGAGGAAGAGGACGTGGCCAGCTTGGGAAGGGAATTGCAGGACTCATTCGTATCAATTCCCTGGAGGAAACCTATCCTAGGCTCTACAGGGTGAGCTAGAAACAAGAGCTTTGGGATGCGGGCTGACGACATCTGATCTCCTCTGACAGTCTCTTAAAATAGATCTGTTGGATTTTTTAACCTAGAAATTGGTACATAAAAGGGATCTCGCTCGGAGTTCTGTCTCCTTTGTACTTGTTAGACATCGACAGCTTGAACAAAGGTAACCGGCAGGCGTGAAGTCATGCATGCTCCCATCCGGGCTTCAAGGACACGAAAGAGAGGAAGGTTAGTTCCGTTTTGAAGAAGTTTTTCTCGGACCATTGACTTTGAAGAGTTGGTACCATTTCCACCAGAAGGGATTGGGGCCCAAGAAAGGTGCCTGAGGGAGATGTTCCAGGCTGTAGAAATCACATGCAAAAGGTGTCGCACTGGGCAGGCATGACATACTAGTGCAGAAATGTGTGAGTGTGTGTGGGGTTCATTTCGTTTTGAGGGGTACAGACCAGAAGATCAGGCAGGCAGTTATGTGCTCATTCCAAAAGACTTTGGATGCTGTCAGAAGTAAAGTTTATAGGGAGCCATGAGAGGGGTTGGGATACAGAGGCGTGTGCCCTTATTCAATGTTGGGGGATCCTTAGTCTCTGGTCTCTTGCTTCTGGAGCCCCCAGGTTGTCTGCCAGAAGCTACTGCTATAAAAGTAACAGCTCCACTCCAATCATCTTCAAACATACAACTGACATGGGCTTCTCCCTTGCCCCAGGGTAGGAAGAGGGAGAGAAAGTTCTTTGTTTTCTCTCTCTTTTTTTAAATTTTTAAAATTTATTTATTCAATTGTGCATGCGTGTATGTGTGTACGTGTGTGTGTGTGTGTGTGTGTGTGTGTGTGTATAGAACCATGGGCGAATTCGGGAACCACCATTGCCTCCACCTCCTCCTTGTTTACTCTGCCCCGGGATTCACAGGCTCCGCCCTACCAGGACCAAAAACACAGGCCGCCCCAGCTTCTGCCTGGCGTCTATACCTGGGGTCTAAGATCCGAACTGAGGACCTTCTGCCTGCAAGGCAGAGGCTTAACCCCTGAGCCACCTCTCTAGCCCCTTTGTTTTCTCTTTAGCAGCCTCTCCCCATGCCTCCCAGGCAATAGGTGGTGTGGCGAGAATTTCTGTCTCAGAGAATTTGCAAACAGACCCACTGAGGAGAATGTGAAACACCCTCCAGTTTCTCAGTAGTACCTCAATTCTTCCTTGAACCGTATAGTATTTGGCACTGGGATCTGTTGCCGTTCATTCATATTTTAGCAACACAACATTGCTGTAAGTTCTCAGTAGAGAAAATTTGGGAATGTAGCTTGCTGTGAGCTGAAGACAATTCATGCCCCAAATCACGTCACTGGAATTTTTTAAAAATATTAAACCCACACCCCCATCCCTGATTCTCATACCTGGAAATCCTTGAATAAACTAACAGAGAAGGATGCATGCTTTGAACTGATGAGTGCACAGTAGTTCAAGCTGCTTAGGGTGAGGACTATGTTACTGTCTAATGCTGTTATGTGAACAGAGATTGACGGTGCTGGGTAGCGAAAATACAGAAGGAATTCTGCAGAGGGAAGAGCTTTGCTTTCAGCTACAAGCTGCATGCTCTTTCCAGACCTAATCTGTAGTAAATGGAGTGCAGTATTGTAGCAGAAAGTCTGTGTGACCAATTCTGTCTTCCGGCTTTCAGGCCTGTGCCCGGAGGATTAGGGCAACACTCACTCTTTCCTCTAACGGATGTGTATCCTTTTGCCTGGCCCGAGAGCTGTCTCAGCACCCCCTGAATTTTGGATAAACATCATTTTCTCATGTAAATGGGAAACAGGGAGAAAAGTAGGTGGGGGGGGAGAGAGAAAGAGAGAGAGAGAGAGAGAGGAGCAAAGCACTATTAGCATGCGGGAAGGAATGGAATCTTAAGGTCTCCTACGAGAAGAGTGGCTTCGCATTTGCAGGCCCCTGTGTGACCTGTCCAGCTCACATCCTACAAGCGCATTTCAGGATAAGAAGAGGAAGCTATGGGGAGATCTGGGCTCCCCAGATCTTATGAAGAAACGCCAGGTAGAAATGGCAGTGGCCTGTACTTCTGGTTCTAGAAGGCAGAGCCTGGAAACTCCAGAGCAAAGTGACGAGGAGGCAGAACGATCCAGTAGGGTTCCTGATGTCACCCTCAGGCCTCCACAGGCGCACAAGTACTGAAAGTGTGCCCCTCCCCCATGCCCCTCACACACACAAAAGAAGAGGAATCAAGATATTAACTAGTTAGTAATTTCAAGCGCAGTCATCATATTATTCAATAACCTTTAACATGTAAAACTTCATGTCTCATTCTATGGTACTTAACGAAGACAGTTTTGTTTCAGGGCAGAATGGGAAGCCCAATGGGGGAACATTTGCCTGACTTACACAAAGTTCCAGGTTTGATTCCAACACTGCCCCCCCCAAAAAAGAGTAAAAGGTGAAAACGTAGGACCCACTAATTTCCCCCCAGTAGTTAAAAGTATATATTCCTCATTGCACTTAGACCAGCAAAAGCATTGCCGACTTGGAGAATATGTCTGCTAATGGTTTTCTCTGGTTCGTGTAATTTACAAAATGCTCTTACTTCTTACTCTGTGTGTGTGTGTGTGTGTGTGTGTGTGTGTGTGTGTGTGTGTGTTCTTTGCTGACTTCAGATGGCTCCTTGAGACTTAATGTCTCTATCTGAGAATGAGGCTGATGAAATCTAGTACCAGCGTAGTTGCTGGGATTCAACAAAAGGATATCTGCATTCGGTGGGTTGCCTGGACCTGTGTCAATTCACGCTGCTGCTGTATCAAACATTTGCCATCTGCCTTGGAAGCACATAGAGACCCTGTGAACTTCTCCACATACTTAAATTTTCCAATGACAGCTCTGGGACACAGGTTTATTAATGGTAAATACATTTTGGGCTGTGTACCTGCAGGTGTGTGAGGATTAATTGGGTTTTCAGTTTAAAATGCAATATTATTTAATAAAGGAAATATGGATAAGTAGGACTTAATGTATAAGTCATTTAGAGTTATGAAGCTTGCGAAAGTCGGTAATTTCTTTCTCTGTATCTCCCTCAAGCTCCCATTTCTACGACGCTCTTATTATCTATCAGTTTTTTGTCTGGATTTTACATTTATAGCTATATGTAAAATACATTCCTAAGAGATTACGCAGTTTTTCTCAGTTGTCTTTTTGAGAAGGTTAGATTTGGGTGCTTTTCCTTCCTGCATCTCCCCAGTGTATTTACAGCATCATTCAAATCATTCAGATTACTAACAAGTAATCATGTCATTATAAATTTCTAAACGTTAACCCGTACTGGAATCATACGGTATGTTACAAAGACTTCCTATTATTATACTTTTGCTCTCATTTTCAAATTACTTTCAGGGGTCCCATGACTAGCTCAGCAGGTCAGGCGCCTGCTCACAAGCCTGGCAACCCGAGTTCTATTCTCAGAAGGAGAAAACTGGATTCTGAAAGTTGTCTTTGGACCTCTACCTATGTACGCATCTTCTCTCTTTCTCAAATAAATAAAATATTAAAAGTTAATTTTGTGAACGTATTTGTAATCTTTTCATAACATTTGAAAAGTTAATTGTTTCATTAACTGCTTTTTGAGACAGGGTCTTACCCTGTAATTGAGGCTAGTCTTGAGTATACAATTTTTCTGCCTCAGCTTCCAAACTGATGGAATTATAGGCACATACCCTATGTCCTACTTTGCCACAAATGCTTAACATAACCATGAAACCTCAATTGTATTTGGTCAAATTAAGTAATATATCAGATTTTTTTTGCATTTGTGTACATGTGTGTGTTGTGTGTTTGTAGAACACTTGAGTGTGTGTTTGCCTGTGGAGGCCCAAGGGTGAAATCAAGAATATCCTGGATTGCTCTCCTTATTGCTTTGTTTTGGGGTTTCCTTCCAGAGCTGGAATTGCTGACTACCACCATATCTGCCTGGCTTTTTTTTTTTTTTTTTACATGGGAGTTGGGGATCCTAACTCAGGTCCTTTTGCTTTGAAGGCAAAGACTCTCACAAACTCTGAACCATCCTCCCGGCCCAATGGGTCAACTTTATTATCTTTTTTCTATTCTCTTTCTTCTATTATCTTTCTTTCCTTTTTTTCCTTTTTTCTTTCCTTTTTCATTTCAGACTGTTTTCTGCATAATTCTCATACTTTCCCATTATTCAAATTTCAATTTGCCGTTCAGCTTAGCTGAGGCCTCTGGGGCTTTAGATTTCCTGCTTTTCATATTTTTGCCATTTAATTTAACCCCTAGTTGGCAGAATGCCTGTTTTGATAAGAGAATCGCCATCCTGGATGAATTTGTGTCTTCTCTGAACTTTCATGTTTTCTGATGGACAAAGTTGAAAAATCTTCCCAGGACGTGAAACGCTGTGGCAGCTTTCTCAGAAAGGGTGAGCGTAGAGCTGGTGTTCCAATTTTTTCATGTGCTGCCTTCCTCTTGCTGGGGAAGGTCACAGGCTCTGGAGTTCTAGGTCGGAAATAACTTCTCTCCAGAAATCTCCCCAAACTTGCCAGGCTTCCAAAAATTATAATCACACAACCCAGCAGTATTCCTATCATCCGTAACTTCCTTCCTGGTTTTTGTTTTTGTTTTTTGTAAAACATTTTCATCTTTATGCTTATTATTTAGAAAATTTAAGACCAATACAGGAAATTGGAGATGTATTAGATGTATTATGTATGTATTAAGACAATTCAGGAAATTGGAAATGTATTAGATGTATGGCTTTGATAGCTGCAGCTTTTACTCAGTGAGGGGCATTAAAGTTAGTCTCATGTTCTATTCGTTGTATAAATCTCTACTTCCTTGAAGCATTTTCTTCTTCTTTGAATGTTGGAAATGATTCACATGTCTGATGATCTGGCGTTGTATCAGAGAGCATCTACAGAAAGCACGATAGATATTATATGTGTATACATGTGACACGGGCTCCAGCCGCCCTGTGGGGATCTGGTTTCTTTTATTGGGAAAAATCCTAAACTGTAATCTTTTCTGTTTAGTTTTCTCAATGGAGAATCTTCCACTTTTCCTTGGGTAGATCTACAGGGAGCTGTGTTCTCCAAGGCTGCACTTTTAGCGATTATTTAGTAAGGATGCTTTTGATCTATCTGTTGTTAGAGTGTCTTTTTCAAACCCAGTGAGGCTGGTAGTGTCAGCTTTATGAGGAATGGAATCTTCATTCTCTAGACTGTGCTTGGTAAGAGTTCCACAGACTACTTGGAATACAAGTGGAGTACTTCTGGGGTGAACGCTTCCTTGTCTGAGTCTCTTCTGGCTTCCATACGTTTGGTCATAACCTGCTTCCTTCACCTCTCGAGTTTCCAACATCTCTGTTTTTCTTCTTCCTTCTTCTGCTTTATTTCTGGACCTCTCTACCTTTGGGTACTTATCCTCTTGCTGTGACCGAAAGCACCTAACAAAAAGCAAACTCAAGGGTTCGTTTGGCTCACCGCCCCGGGTTACGGTCTATTACGGCCAGGAAGTCGCGGGGCAGGAGCTGAGTTAGCCACTCACATCACACCTGCGTCAAGAACCAGAGAAGGAACGAATTGACGCATGCTCAGCTCACTTGCTCCGCTTCATACGCCCCGGGAATGGTCCTTCCCATAATGAGAGGCATCAGTCCGAGTAATAAGGGCAATCTACAGGGAGACGCCTGTCTGTCCCATGTCGAGTTGGAAACTGAGACGGTCACATTTGCTTCCCAGCAGCCACAGGTTTGTTTTGTTATCTCTTGTCATCTCTCTAGTTTTTCCTGTCTCGGTGACACTCTGCCAATTATTTTCTTGCTTCTGGGGCTAGTGAGAGTTCTGGAAGCAACTAGGCGAAAAGGCATGCTTCCAACTCACTGCAGAGAACTGTCCTTTCTCACTTTGTTCGGTGAGAGCAATAGAGAAGTCAACATATTCATGCATTTCCTTGGAAGGATTGAGTGACAACAACGCCTCTATATTTTTCATGCACGTGGGGTGCATGTGCCCGTACTTGTATCTGTGTTGTGGGCTTTGCATGTGGGTGGGTGTACGAGGTTATGTATTCTGTGTGTACCAGAAGAGAGTGTATGTGCCTATGGGAACCATTCTGGATTGTTCTTCCACCTTATTGCTTTGCTTTGGGGTTTCCCAAACTGTGCCTTCCAGGGCTGGAATTTCAGGCCTTGTCTTATTCATCCAGCATTTTTACATGGGATGTGAGGATCTGAGTTCAGATCCTCTGGCTTGCAAGACAAAGACTTTAACCCCCACCCATCTCCCCAGGCTGGGCAGTAATATTTTCAGTGAATTATGGTTAGAAAGGACTTTAGGGCATTTCATAGACTTTTTGACTTTCTCATTATTTATTTTGCATTTTGCTCAATGATTTCACATTATTTATTTATTTTAGTGTTGCATACGTGGATATAGCGAATTTATGATATTTTCACCCCTTAATCCTCAATCCCATTCCCTCTCCTTTTTTTTGAGCTGCCAAGTAGCCGAGGTCCAGCCAGGGACTTCTGGTGCCCTTCTAATGTGGTTCCGTTGTGTCTGCCAGGCCAGCCACCTGCTGGCTTTGCTGTGTCCTCTTGATTTTTAGCACAGGCTGACTTTGAGTGGTGTCTGCTGGGGATGGTGCCTCCCTCTGGAGCCCATGCTCCCCTCTGAAGCCCGCACCCCCCTCTGGAGCCCGTGCTCCCCTCTGGAGCCCATGTTCCCCTCTAGAGCCTGTGTCCTCCTCTGGAACCCGTGCCCCCTTCTGAAGCCCATGCCCCCCTCTGGAGCCTGCACCCCCCTCTGAAGCCTGTGCCCTCCAGGGTGTCACTCTCTCAGATGTCATACTCCCCAGACACCCAGTTCTTTGAGCAGCAGGGAGGTGCCTGGCCTGGGATTTCTGATGGCTGTCACTGGGGACAGGCTGTTGCTAATGAGGTGCAAACTGGCAGCAGCTGGGGAGGGGCCGGGCCCCAGTGGAAGCTTGGACGCTCTGACACTTACAGAGGAGGCTGGCTCTGGGCTGGAGCTGCGACTCTTCACCCCTTGGCAAAGTTTGACTCCTGGCCGGGGATGCCCCCCTCCTGTGCAGGGCTGGGAGGTTGGTCTGGACTGGTGCTGCCCCACCCCCTGGAGCTGCTGCCAGCTGGCTAATCTCTTGGCTGGTCTTGCTGGCTGGTATTCTTTGCAAGTAGGAGAGGCTGTGATCAGCTACAGGGCTTTCCCAATTAGAGAGAGACGGGGGAGAAGGGGGAGAGGGAGGGATGGAGGGAGAGAAAGAAAGAGAAGGAGGGAGGGAGGAAAGGAGAGAGAGAGAGGGAGGAAGGGAGAGAGAAAGAGGAAGAGGGAGGAAGGGAGAGAGAAACAGGGAGAGGAGAGGAGAAAGGAGAAGAAAGGAGAGGAGAGGAAGAGAGGGGAGGGGAGGGGAGAGGAGAAAGGAGAGGGAGTTAGGAGGACTTTTGATCCTTCCAGAGATGCTGAAATTTGCAAGCTGCTGGGTTAGGAGGTGAGGGATGATGGGGGTGGGGCAGGGTGCGCATAGTAGCCATTGCAGAGACAAAGCACGTGATTCCCAGGAGAATTAGCTTTGCTCATTACACAGGTCACCTGAGTGCCTGCATTAGCTGCTCTTTTGTGCTTCTGGTAAGCCCTCTTGCAGGCATTTTCATTTGCAGCTAGCCCTGTCTGTGAAGTAGGTGGGTGGGACCAGAAATAGTTCTGGTGGAGGAAGACGGAGGAGGCAGGAGTTGCGGCCTGCCCGGCGACAACCGCCATGGCTCCATGTCTCCATGGCTCCCAGTTGGCAGTGGTCAGTCCTCCTGGGTGCAGTCTGTGGCCATCTGACAATCTGGAGCAGCTCTCCAAACCTGTTTGGCTTTAGGGTCTTCACCTTCTACTCATCTCATTTCTTCAAACTTTCCAAGAGCATATTCTTGCGCTTGCAAGAGTAATAGAAATGCACGAAATATGGCCTCTGTCTTAAAGGAACTCACACATGTGCACCTACGAAACTGTCTGCTGTTCACAACCAGTGCCTGTGCCCACATCTTACCAAGTGCCAGGCCCAGGAACCAGCATAAATCCGGACTTACATGCAGGAAACAGAAGTGGAAGTGGTAGGAATTGATCAGGTATCGGTTGGAGGGAGCCTAGAATGTCCTCCATCATCTAAGCAATTTTACTGTAGCACACATGAGTATTTAGAGGAAAAAATCAAAGAACAGCAGGCAGGCCCAAATTCTTTACAGGGTTATGTTAAATGTATATACATTCTAGGCGCAAAGAAAAGGCAGAAGTGATGTTTACTTGTTGGATGGGACCAGGCATGATGTCTCTAGGTAGAGTTAAAAGCAGACACGACACTTGGTTGCTAAAAGGGAATGGACAATGAATGTCTCAAAGCAGAGTTACCTGGCTACTGTGATATGTGCATAATCTTGTGATACATGTATTAATGTACATAATGGTCTCAAATGCACAGGGAAGAAACTGCTTGGAGAAGTTTCAGCCTGTCAGTTCTGAGAAGAGCAAAAGCGATCTAAGAACAGATAGGCGGCATCTCAACTCCCAAAGGGAGGAATCCAGTCTGCCACTGTCTATACAGGCAGGAGACAGACTCAACTCCCAGAGGGAGGAATCCAGCCTAACAACTGTCCATTCCAGATGCTAATGCATCGGTTCTCTAGAGAGCGGGCTTAGGCCTTGACGACCCCCACAACCAAGCACTCCATATCTTGAATATCCTTCTTAGCAACTCTCATGTTTGGCATCATTCCATCAGTGACATTGTCTCAGAACATGAGAACCAGAGAGAGGTTGTTCAGCCTTTCCATTACAGAAGAGAGCTGATAGGAGAATACCTTGAGGAAATGGCAGGCTACCAAGCTAGAAACCTCCTAAGACAAACTTCGAGAATGAAACTTGTAGCTCAAAAACAAACCATCAGTGAAGAACAAAAGAAGATAGACAGATACATGAACAGCACAGAATCCTACGTGACAAGAAATGTCTAGTTAAAGTTATGTAAAAGTGGACACAGGGATGGAGTAGGCTGGAGCGGAGGGTGGGTCAGGGTGCTTTCTGAGACTTACGGCAAGCGGGTACTTTGCAGAGGAGGTGACACTTGTCATGGGTGTCAGGACTGAGTGCAGAGGTAGACAGCGTCAAGGGGTTTCTCAAGCGCATCATGCAACCTAGAAAGAGCAAGTTACCCTTTGCCGTTAGCGTGCAGGGCAGAGGTCAGGCGGGCACAGCTTGGCCAGGGACAGTTCACATGGGCAGGGCTTCCTACTAGAGTGTGGACTCTTTCTGGTGACAGGAGACTTGTGGTGGGCTGTGTGGAGAACTGGTAATTTGCTAAAGGCTGAGACCACGTGACATCCTCCCTGGGGCGTAGACTTTGCTCATTACACAGTTCACCTGAGTGCCCACATGAGCAGCTCTTTTGTGCTTCTGGTCAACAACTACTGCATACTTCTCGTGCTCTGAGACATGAATGTGTGACAGCCAAACATGGAAACATCAAGAAGACGATTCAAAATGCGGGCCAGCTGGTACGGCGTGGGCATGGGCAATGGTTGTGGATCGTGATTTCATGAGTGTGCACTGTCGGAGCTAGCCGTGTTGGGCTCGCCGGGACTGAAACGTGTGTAAGAAACAAAAGTTCTTAGCGGTGACACCGTTGAGAAAGCCAAGGGATGGGCCCCGGAGCAGGGACCAGGTTGGCTCATCCACAGCTGGGTTGCTGCGCTCAGACCTCACGGTGCTGTGACAGGTGATAATTCACGGCTGCTGGAGTCCGCGTCTCCCCGCCCCGCCCCCCTTAAGAATCCCTAGAGCCTTCCGTAGCTAGACAGGCACTCCGCCAGGGAGCGACATCCCCAGCTCTCTCTCTCTTTTTTTTTTTAATTTTTTTATTTATTCAACTGCGCATGGGCGTGTGTATGTGCGCGCATGTGTGTGTGTGTCTGTGTATGTGTAGAACCACGGACGAACTCGCGAACCACCATGGACACCTCCACCTCCTTCTGCCCCGGGATTCACAGGCTCCGCCCTACCAGGACCAGAAGCGCAGGCCGCCCCCGCTTCCGGCTGGCGTCTATATGTGGGATCTGGGATCCGAACTCAGGACCTTCCGCCTGCAAGGCAGAGGCTTAACCCCTGAGCCACCTCTCCAGCCCCCCCAGCTCTCTTTTCACTGTTCATCTTGAGGTGGGTCTCACTGCGTTCCTTGCATTCAGGTTCTTGAGTTCAGGGTGTCGCCCAAGCAGGCCTTGAACTGTTGATCCTCCTGCCTCAGCCTTTCAGATAACCAGGATTAGAGGTCTGCGTCACCAGGTGTGCAGGTTGTCAATCTAGAAAGAACAAGTGGTCAGTAGAGCAGCCTCATGTGGGGCCTATGAGGTGTTTACTGACTAGTCGTGAGACTGACTGTGCGTGCCCGGGACTATTCGACCATGTCAGGGCAGGGGAATCACGTGCTGTGGCATATAACACCTATTTTGTTCGTTACCAAGGAGGAAAGTGCTCATTAGAAAACATCTGTTTTCGGATCTGAACTCTAATGACACCTTTCTGGTACTTGTTTCTTCAGCCCCTCTGCTGCTTTCCGCTGTGCAACCCAATTTTGTTGCCTTTTTGTCGCACCTGGTGTAGTTCTTGCTTATTTCTGGGAACTGGGTCTGCATGCCTAACTAGAAATACCACGAGGCTTCGGACTTCATTGCTGGCTCCCCGTGGTAGAGTGGGGCACGTAGGGGGATGCCTGGACGGGTTACTATGTGTACCCCACGGATGAGGGCAAGTCAGATATGGAGTCGGCGGTGCTTGGTTTTGCCTCTTGCCACACGGAATCGTTCTTTACGTGTATTAACTTGTCTGATACCCTCCTCCAACCACCCCTGGGGTAGACATTGTGGTTAACACACCTGAGCAGTAGCATGGCCTGTGGACTTCATGCTGCAGGTGATCTTTGGGAGCACTCATCTGAGGATACCCAGGGGGAGTCAGTGGCTGGGGAACGTGTGAAGTGCATTTGGAGAGTTTAAAACAATGGACCCCCAAGTGGTACCATTTAGATGAGGTGGTCAGAGAGAGAGAGAAAGAGAGAGAGAGAGAGGGAGGAGTGCTGAGAAGTGAGTAGCAGGTGGATTCTGTAGTGAATGACTGGCACCTTGCACATCTGGAATGGCTGTCTGGTAAAGGCGACTAATGGTCTGGATGGGTCAAAACCGATGGTCAGGATGTTCTTATTTGGTGAAGGTACTTTGTTTAGAAGGGGAAGGGGGAATGACCAACCCTGGCCTCAGATCAATCCTGATGTCAGGGTGTTGTGTCGTGTGTCGTGTGTCGTGTGTCGTGTGTGTGTGTGTGTGTGTGTGTGTGTGTGTGTACGTGTACAGGAAAGCACGTCAGTGTGTGTGTCTGGAGGCCCAAGGTGACTCTGGGAATCATCCTGGATTGTTCTACCTCCTTATTGCTTTGCTCTGGGGTTTCCCAGGATCCACCTTCAAGGGCTGGATTTACAAGCTGACTTGTGGCTTAGCTTGACTGAGCACCGATGCTGACGTGGCCCAGCAGGAGTTTCTGCCGGCCATTGTGGGTCAGGAATGGACTGAGATAGTCCAGGATGAGGTGACAGGTTGCCAGTCTCTCAGCAAAGCTTCTGTGAGGGTGGTGGTGTGGGGTGGGCAGAGTTGCCGCTGGGGCAATGGGCAGAGCTACTGCTTTTCATTTTGCCTTTCTGTAACGGTTACTCTTAACTGTTGCTGTGAGAGAACACCCAAAGCCAAACAGTTTAAGGGAGGGGAGATTTATTCAACTTACACTTGCAGAGAAGCGATACAGTCTTTTATGGAGGAGGTGACATGGCTGGTGGCTGAAGCTGGCAGGCTAAGTCACTCATATCCATGTGGAAAAAGGCTGGAGGATTCTTAGAGAGTCCCTCTTCCTCCTCCTTCTCCTCCTCTTCTTTTTCTTCTTTTCCTTCTTTTTCTTCCTCCTCTTCCCCCTCCTCAGCCTCCTTCTCTTCTTCCTCCTCCTCCTGTTCTGTGGTTCCTTTTATCTGGTCCACTACTGGGAGGTTCCAAGAGATCTGGGGAAGTTCTAGGGCTGGTTTTTGTGTTGTAAATGTATTGATCCAGATAATCTCTTCAGGTGGTCTCAGCTGATCTTAGTTAATGCCAGGTATGTTAAGTTGACTGTCTATCATCAAACCTTCAAACTTCTTGCCCTGTGGCTCTGGAGTTCGCTGGGACAAGAGCACACAGCTGGGTCATTTCACCCCATGGATGGCGTCACCAGCTGGCATGCTACCGTGAGAGCAGGCGGCCACCACTATCAACTACCTGGGCACGAGGATACTGCTCATCATGTTTTCTTTTCCACCTTCTTTCTTTTTCTCCGTGACAGGTCCTACAAGTTGATAGAAGTATACCTTGTGGGTAAAAGTGGGGAGATTCTCGAGGTCATGACAATATTTTTCCACATATGGGAGGGGACAGAGCAGGTTGTTCTGCGAGTGCAGTTTTCTCACATGATACACTGCAGATGCCACAGGACCATGAGGTACGGTGGAGAGGTGGCGCTGGAGTGGTAGATGCCACACAGTGGAGAGTCACCTGAGCTGGAGGTGTGAGGACGGGATGAACGGGGAGAAAACCTCTTTACCCGCCACTGGGACTAGTTCACTGGGACGGTGACATGGATGGAAGCAGTGTTCTGGGGCAGCATTGCCAGGGCTGAGACCAGGAAGGGGCAGGGTCTTGGTGTTTTACTTATGCCAAAGGAGCTTGACATTCTTTCTGGACTCGGGTGCTCGAAGCTGGAGAAGTGAGTGAGGTCCAGCAGGAGGGGAGGCTGCTGGGTCGGGTGCAGCGAAGAAGGAGGGCAGGGACTTGAACGGAGCAGAGTGTGTAACATAGAGGTCAGAAGGCTCACAGAAGGGGCAAGCGACACCTAGAAGTTCTTATGGGAGAATCACGTAGGAGGAAAGGTCCTGGGCGGGGAAGCCCTGGAGCCCGGAGGTGGGAGCTTTAAGCAGTGGCTTATACTTAAAAATCCAACGATTTGTTGCCTTTGAAACAGTCTCAGTTTACTTTCCAATCACCTTATTCAAGTGACTTCACAGAACACAGGTCAGGCGAGACCCGGATGCAGAGAAAATGGAGATGGCGGAGCTGAGGACTAAAGAGAGTAGAAGAAGCATTTAGAATTTCAGAGCGGGAGGACTTCCTGATGAGGCATGCAGGAAGGATTTGCAGTACCAAATTGTGTTTTGATCTAGTGGCTTTGTGGAGCTAAGACGCTGGACACAGAGCAGAGGACGGTAACTGGCCCCAGATGGAGGGAAGTTGTAAGCCTGGCGTTGGTCACACTGTGTTCTGGGCGGTGTGAATGGTCAGGATGGGAACAACCAGCAGGAAAGGGGTTCAGGCAATCTTGAGAATACAGCAAACACTCAGGGCTGAATTTTACAGAGGGGATGGAACGGTAAGGACGGATGTGGACCTTTCCTGGGTTAGTCTGTAGATGAGAGATGAAGAGATCTTGGGACTACTCAAGTCACATCAGGAGATAAGAACCCAAGAGAAAGAGCCCAACTCTTGCAGCATTAACTTCATGTTCCCTTGTTGTATTTAGTGGCTTTTTAAACATATACTTAGCACATCTAGATAAGATGTGTGGTATATGATGTGTATGTGTATGATGTGCATGGTATGATGTGTGTGATGAGTCTGAACGGTGTGTGTGCATAATGTGTGATCTGTTGTGTGTTTATGTGGACGCATGTTAGAGTGTGAGTGCATGCACGTCATAGTGCATGTGAAGAGGTCACTTTGGGTTCAGTCCTGGCCTTACGACTTATTTGAGACAGGGTCTCTCCGATGTTTTCAGCGTGATGTCAGCCAGACCAACTGGTCCAGGAGCTTCCAGGGAGTCTCTTGTATCCATCTCCCATCTCGCTCTGGGATTGCAGGCGCACACTGTTTGTTCATAGGGGACCTGGAGATTCAAACTCAGGTCTTTATGCTTGTGAGGCAAGTGATGTATCCCATGAGCCCTCTCCTTAGTTCCATATTTAGGATTTTCAGGGTGGCAAGTAGTACCCCAGAGGCATTCAACCGTGACTAGCATTGAGTATTATAGGAGCCCAAAGCTTCAACCAGGCTTTATGCTCATCCCGTTCCGTATCAGTGTCTCTGGCCTGGCCATCAGTGGCCCATGTCTCATAGGTTTTCAATTTATAATTACATCACAAGTGAGCACATGAGTCAGGAAGTTAGTGTTTATTCAGGAAAAGAATATACTGTTTTATTACAGAATTTGTTTTTAGTTCACATCAGAAAAAAATTCATTCATGTTTTGATTGCTTTTTCTATTTCCGAGTAGACTCAACTTCCGATTTCTTTTTTTAATATTAAAAAAATTCTTTTTCTGGAACTCACAGTGGAAACCTCTGGGTCTAAAGCTGGATGAGTGAAGGGAAATGCACATACCAGTGGGGTGACCTGAGGAGAGGAAACTCATTACACTCTGGAGGCCTGAACCCACACAGGAGTAGACAAGCCAGAGTGAACCCTGAAGTCCCTAGTAGCACACAGGCGGAAGAGTGAGATGGACTGGTGAAGGGAAGAAAGGGAATGGGAGGGAGAGGAAAGGGAGGGAAGCTGGGATGAATACTCAATATGCTTGTAAGAGTGGAAAAAATTAATAAAAATATTCTTTTTCTTTATTCAAAAGAGAGGGAAGGGGGAGTAAGAGATGGGAGGAGAGGGAGGGAGGAAGAGAGAGATAGAGAGATAGAAAGTGAGAGCGTGCACACGTGTTCCACGGCACACTGGTGGAGGTCAGATGACAATTTTCGGAAGTCACTTTCCAGCTCGTGGGTGTCTAAGGACCCAGCTTAGGTTGCCAGGCTTGTGAACAGGTGCTGCATGACCACCGTGTTATCCGTCTTGCTTGCCCAATTTCTTTCTTTCTTTTTTTAATTTATTTTTCCCCAATCATACAAGCACAAGAGGTACCCCAGTCCTCTCCCTCCCCCCACCCCTCCTCAGTCCCCCTTGCACTCTTCTCTCCTTCCCCTTCCTTTCACCCCCTCTCCCAGTGCCTCCCCCTTCCCTCCTCCCATCCCCTGAAGCATCCTTCTGTGTGAAAGCCAAACTTTCCTCTGAGTCCTCCATTCCAGTGAGGTGTCCTTGCACCTTACTCAGTGGCATAACCCAGAGCCCCCCTATCCCCCTGATCCCCCTTAGTATGGGAACACTATTATGACTATTAATCCCTTGCCTCTAAGGATCCTACAGCCTGTGATCCATGCTAGACTCTGGGGGGGGGGTCATCAACATGTCAGTCATTGTGCAGCAAGTCATGCAAAGTCCCACTGTGGCTACTGCTTGCCCAATTTCTTAAGCAAGCATTTGATCAATATCTGAAGTGGAATGTTTTTGAGGTCATAGATGTGCGCCCTTAGCTGTTTCAGGGAGGGAAAGGAAGACGTAAAGATTGAAAGATTCAGGAGAGGGAATCCAGATTCTCTACATAGCCAAGAAAAGTCTCAACAGAGCCAACAATTCTTCTATGAGCAGAACAGTGTTATTTAGTTCTGTCTTCTACAGAGACACAAAGGAAGGGCAGACCTTCAAGGTAATGACTGATATTTCCTTGACTGCAGTAGGATTCAAGTCAGTCCAAGAAAGCATCATCTTTCAGTCCATACAATGATCACTGGAGCAACCAGAGCCAGGAAACGACTGCCCAATGTATGCTTTTAGTTTAGAAGCCCGCTCGATCTAAAGCTAATCTGTCATTTCTATTTTTAAATGTGTATGACACACCTAAGTTCATCCACCTCTGGAAATGTTTGGTGGCTCAGATTTCTTTTTAGAGTGGTTCTCCAGGGAGGCTTGTGATATTGACTGATATTTACCGAGTCTGAAGCCGTTCTGAGCTGCATTCCAAACCTCAGTTTCTGTGCCAGTGTTTGTTATCAGAGATTGCGAGAAGCTGTCAAGTGCTTAAAGGTACAAGAGGCTCACCGCTTCTGAGAGGCCTGGAGTTGGTGGTGGAATTTTTGGCATCCCCGCTCTTTGGGAGAACATTGAGCAGTGCTCTATCTAACACCTGGACAGACAGTGCAGCCACCAGGATGGGACTCTGGATGACGTCATCCCTTTCTCTTTCCTTCCTCCCCACCCTTCATTGTACCTCCACGTCTTCTTCCACTCTGCCCTGGAGATCCTTCGGAAAAAGAGAATAGAAAGGACAGTCATCGATCAATAGAGACATTAAAGCTGCCCTTTGAGGTCTAACAATATTTCCTGCACTATTTTTGTGTTTAGCACAAAAAAATCCATTTTGCCTCATGATGAGCCTGTTTCCCCTTGGCTTTTCCTTCCGAGGTTATTTCAAGGGAAATTGTATCCATAGATTAATCACATTTGTCCACATCTCACTCAATAGCTATTAGAGTCATTAGCTCTCTTGAACCAGGAAGTTGCATTTTGCAAGCACTAAAGGCAACTTGAAAGTCGAAGATTTAATTTGGAGACAAATGGCTGCATTTGAGTGGATTAGGATCTTGCCAAAAAATGCATTTTTCCATCTGCTTCATGCTGAGAGCTTTTTGAAGGGCTTGAAGCCTACAGCTGAAGATTTTGTGCCATCTTTGAAGACTGTGCAGGAGGTGGAATGTTCCAGACGGTTGGCCATGAGAGCAGGTCTCCAAGGTGCAAGATGAAGCAGAGTGGGTGTCTGCCTCTTAGTGTTGTAAGTTCCTGATGCCACATGCTATAAGGTCAGAACCACACACCCAGTACTATACCCAACACACGGCACACCCGACAGGTTTGCCCGTACCTGCACCCACAGTTCTGCAGCATCCAATCTGTGTCACTCAAAGTGATGCTTGTGGTCACATTTCATCTTTCCTCCACCCCACATGCTACAACCTGACTCCTCTCCTTGGGCACATTCAATGAGTTGAAGCTTACTATAGACAAAAAGGATCAAAGGTTGAGTCCAGAGCCCATTTCAGTCCCTTCACTAACCTGGCTCACATGAACATTCTCTTTACTTTGTCTTAACACCACTGTGGAGACCCGTGGGCATCACAGTAATCGACATCACTGTAGCTGATTGTCCTGAACCTTCCTCATGGGGCTGGACCCTGCCTCTGACAGGCTTTACTGGTGTATTTACTTTGTTTCAAAAGGTGAGTGCCCTCTCTGTTGTGTCCCAGGCATCCATTTTAGTGTCCTTCGTTGGTTTCCTGATCATTTCCACAATTCTCCCCACTAGTCGTACTGTATTTTAATCCAGCAGCAGTGACCCGGCAGACTGTATCCATCTATGCCCTGTAACTCATCCTGAGCTGATGTTGCCTCCAGTATCACTGTGCATCTGATTAGTGTCCGCAGAGGCAGCATAGTTGAATGGGGGAGAACGTGGGCTTTAAAGTCAAACTTCCTAGACTTAACGTATCTCCTCTAGTGCTTCCTAATTTGACACTGTCAGGTAAGTTATTTAAAATCTCTTGACCTCAATTTCCTTTCCTGTCAAAAGAGGTTATTAATGGACTCTGCCATGCAGAATTATTGTGAGTGAAAAGAAAATGAATTAATGCACACGAAAGGCTTGAAATGATGTTTTGTATGCACAAGGACATCAATTTATAGTTATGGTGATAGTACTCAGTATTCAGTGCACTGACCCAGCAATTATTCCTGATTTCTAGAGTGGGCTTTCTTCATTGGTCATTCCACCCTGGTACCTTATTGCCCATTTAGACTTCTTGAAAATATATACCTATAATTTCCTAAAAGTTTGTGTCATAGTTAGGCACAGGTGTCAACTTGGTAGTTAAGGGTTTGAGCTCCGGGCACATTTGTAGAGAATTAATGGTTGAGTTAAGCCTAGAGCAAACCTGCAAGAGATTGTCTAGCTGATGGAGAAGGCCCAGCCCATGGTGGGTGGGACTGGCCCTGAACAGGTGAATAAAATACTGAGATCTGGTTGAGGAAGTTGGCATCCTTGTTTACACTTGGCCAGACATGCTGGTCTGGCAAGTAAGGATCGTCCCTCTCTCAGCCATTATGTGGTGATGGTGTGGCCAGTTCTCTCTGCCCTGGTGTTGGTGTGAGCTCTCCTGTCAAGCTGGACTGAGAACTGTAACCAGATAATCATAAGAGACAATAAACCCCTTGTTCCCTTAAGCCATTTGATGGTCATTTATCAGCAATCATGCAGGTGAACAGTTTGCATGTAACCTTTGCTGGAGTTGAGTGCTTTTCTGATTTTTAGGGATTGGAACTTGGATGTTGGTGATGATAATATCTTAGATTATTGCATATTTACTGTTTGTCTGTGAAGTGTCCCCAGAAGGTTCGTGTGTTGGAGATGTGGTCCCAGCTGGTAGACTGAATTACTGAGTGGTGATGGGTAAGTGGGTTAATCCATTGATTAGTTCACACTGAATGGGCAGATTAGGAGGTGGCCTTGTTGAGAAGAAGTCAGTTACTGGGGCATATATTTGAAGGGCAATCCTTTTTCTTTAATGTGCACATGCACACAGTATGTTTTGGTGTGTGTGTGTGTGTGTGTGTGTGTGTGTGTGTGTGTGTGTGTGTGTGTGTGTACAAGAGAACACTAGAGTATGTATGTGTCTTAGGGTCAAGGTGACACCAGTAATCGTCCTGAATTGCTTTACCTCCTTGTTGCTTTGCTCTGGGGTTTCCAGGCTCTGCCTTCCAGGGCCACAATTGTAGGCTGTCACCCTATCTTCCTGGTATTTTTACATGGATCTGGGAATCTGAACTCAGGTACTTTTGCTTGTGAGGCAAAGGCTTTAAACCCTGAGCCATCTCCCCACCTCTGAAGGACATGTCTTTTTTTTAAATTATTTATTACAGAGGTGAGAGAGAGAGAGAGACAGAGAGAGAGAGAGAGAGAGAGCGAGCATATATACATGCCTTAGGGTACAGGCGAAAGTCAGATGACAACTTTCAAAAGTCAGTTCTCTCTTCCCACTCTGTAGACTTCCAGGATCAAACTCAGGTTGCCAGGTTTGTGAGCAGGCACTTACCCACTGAGCTATCTTGCCAGTTCTGAAGGGCACGTCCTGTCCTGACCCATCCTGTCTTTCTTTCTCTTGGCTTCCTGGCTCATGTGAGGAGAGCAGCTTTTCTCCGCCACTTCCTCTCCACCACGATGCTCTACCTCGTCTCAGGCCACAGTAATGGAGCCACATGACCAGGGACAGAAACCTTTACCAAATAAGTCCTTCCTCCTGTAAGTCACTAGCGTTCTAACCATGTGCCAGGTCTGTCTTGAGCCCCATATAGACTCTTATCTATTCCTTATGAAGCCACATGATGGTAGGCTGGCCTCCACAGTACAACTGAGGAAACTGCAACTCAGGTCATATCCCAAGGATATGCAGCTGGGCTCATATGCAGGCCTGTTCATTAGCTTTCTTTCTAAACGATCTTCTTGGTGATGACACGTGGTCTTCCACAGAAAGAAGCCTTATAGTCAGGGGAGGAAAGGACTTCCTGTGGTCCGCCGTTGGTGTTATATGCAGGACTTAGAGTGAGCCTCTTAGTTCCTCTGAGCGTCAGAATTTTCATCCATTCACAAAAATGTACTGGACCAGTGCATGACAGAGGGTGGAATCTCAGTTCAGACCGTAGTTCTGTCACTGTGCTGCTTATTCGGCATGCTACAGCACATACGTAACCTGTGATTTGGGGAATAATTTTTGTTCCACCTGGGGGTGTGCAGGGGATTCTTGTCCTGTTCTGAGTCAACAGAATGTTTATTCATTATTCCCTTAGGGAACTTCAGTTCTTTGACATACATTTCCTATAGTTTCTGCTAAAATGGAGTACGTTTGTGTCTTTCTGAGTTCCAATAACTAGTCCTGTGCAATTTGGATTTTGGTGTGTGTGTGTGTGTGTGTGTGTGTGTGTGTGTGTGTGTGTGTGATCCTTTCCCAGTTCCTGGTCAGAATGGAGACTTCTGGCAAACAGTGAAGAAGTGACTCAGTGTTTCCGCATCATCACATTCAGCTCAGTGTCATGTATGATCACTGTCTATTCCCACTGTTTTATCTTCTGAGAGCACATCATGGTTTCGGGGCAGGATACAGCAGCAGCTCTGATCTATCTATGGACAATAGACATGCGTCAGGCTGTCTTATCCAGGCTGACGCTTGAGCCCGATCTTTGGAACTGCCACAGTTAAAACAGAGAGGCAGCTCTGCTGACTGCGTGTGGCCGTCACTGGTCCTCGCCACCATCAGTCCTGGTTCTTCTCATGCCCGGGAGCATGGCAGGCTGGCAGTGTTATTCTTCCTGCCCCCTTGCATTTGGCCAGGGCTGCAGACCTAGTGCCAAAGCATGTCGTGACTGCCAATGCTGTGTGTTACTTATGGGATGGGATGTTTATTTGCCGGTGGGAGTCTCTCTGGGAGTCTTCTATTCCTTCCACTATGGTTATGCGTGCATCATTATCCACTTCCCAGAGAGCCACAGCGAACTGGTCCTAGGCAGTGCTGACTATATAAACTCTTGTTATTTAGAAAATGAGCTTTTGTTCTTGCAATATAAACTGCTCCTTCTCTCCTAATGCAATGATCCCCAGATATGGCTGGTTCTTTGGTGAGCCGTGAAGATGTGTCTGCAGTGACAATTTCCTCTGCTTTACTGTTACCGTGAAGTCTGTCTGGCAGCCTGAAAAAATGTAAGTGGTTAATAATAAATGCCTTGGGGTCACGCATCTTGCTCAGGAGTTTCTATAGTCTAGTTTTCTTTTCCTCTAAGTTTTGTTTTTCTTTTCTTGTAGCCTTTTGTCATAGCCCTTAATGTTTTGCCTGGTGTCTGCAGCCACTCTGTAAGTAAGTGGTGAATGAATATGTCCAGAACCCCATCATTGGAAGGCATCTGAGCATCGCCCTTACCGAACTGTTTTTCACTCTCCTGGGACTTAGCATTACCAATTGTTATTTTAGTTAATTCAACTCCAGGTCATAATATTTTCCATCTTTGCGGTTCTCTGATGAGCCGTCACGTGATGAGCTGTCACTCCTGCCTCTCAGCAGCTTCGGGGCTTGGCTGAGGGAGCAGTGTGGGGGCCTCCCACTTTTGGGGCTCAGCGCACAGAAGCTTGTCTGCCAAAGCCACAGAACCATCTGCAAGGTGTTGGGTGCAGGCCGTAGCAGCCAAGCAGTGCTGGCTGATGGGAGTTTGTCCTCTCTTGTTTTTGTAACCTATGTGCTTTGAGCTAAATGAAAATTTCTCTGATCTGGGGATTCTCCTTCAGCCTCTAGACTTACTCTCCTCTGGAAGGTATCTTTCTTTCTTTCTTTCTTTCTTTCTTTCTTTCTTTCTTTCTTTCTTTCTTTCTTTCTTTCTTTCTTTCTTTCCCTTCCTTCCTTCCTTCCTTCCTTCCTTCCTTCCTTCCTTCCTTCCTTCCTTCCTTCCTTCCTTCCTTCCTTCCTCTCTTTTTCTCTCTTTCTCTTTCTTTCCTTCTTTTCTACATGTGTGCATGTATCTGAAGGGTGTGTGTATGTGTGTGTATACATATGTTTGCATGTGCATGAGCACTTGTGTGCGTGGGTGCATGGAATGTGTGTGTGCCAATGGGTGTGAAGGCCAGAGGCCGCTGCTGTGTGCCTTCTGTGATCGCTCTCTACCTTACAAATAGAAGCAGGTCTCTCACCTGAACCAGAGCTCAGCTTGCTGTGTAGATCAGTGCCAGGATTACAGACAGGCAGTCACACCAGCCCAGCACTGATGTGGGCTCTGAGAATCTGGACTCTAGTCCTGTGTTTGTACAGCAAACACTTTACTCACTGATTCCCCCCCTGCCCCCTATCAGGTGCTGAGAGGGGAAAGGGACCCTTAGGACAGCTTGCGATTTCAGGCATGTGCCCAGCTTCAAAAATGCAAGTCTTTTAAACCCCAAGCATTTTCTGCCCGGCAGGAGTTCTCCCTGGACGTGTTCCTTCCAGCGCAGGGCTTCCCATAAAAGCTTCAGATCAGCTCTCCAATCTGTGGATTATGCTATTAAATTAGAACGGTTCCTGGGACATCAATAAGCATAAGCTATTATTATCCATATTATTGCTATTTCTGCAGCCCATGTTCTCTCTGTCTCCAGTTTTTCTTCACTCCAATCCATACTTGGCATCTTTTAAAAATAGATCGGATTCTGTCATTCCCCTGCGTGGAAAGCTGCTTGTATCCACCGCAGAGGGTATGGGGGCCCCGAATCCTGAGCTCGTTGCTGCATCTCCTCAGCAGTGATTCTCACCCACATTAGCCACCCCTCAACTGGCACCATAGCTTGGCGAATCCTCCTGGGTCGCATCTCTTCCCCGTGAGAGTCTAATAACCTCTGGAGAAGTGGAAAAGTGGGAGGAGTCGGGGGTGGGGGAGAGAAAGGGAGGGATGTGCCATTTACAAAAACTCTCTGGGTGAGTCTGAGAGCATTTGTGCTCAGCTAGCCACTCCTCCTCTGGGCGTACCCCTGGCCCCCACGCTGTTTACCCATAGTGCCTCTGTGCGATGGATGGAGCGCCACTGCGCCAAGCTTCTACCTTGTTGTGCTCCCTTGCACCCCGTGTTTTGCACCTGTTTGCTCACCCCTCTGTGTGCCCTTCTTCCTGGCTCTGTTGAGGACCCTCCACGTTAATTTTAAGAGTTAGCGTGAACGTCAAACCTTAGTCTCTCTCAGAGTCCCGGATGGCCGTCTCCTCTCCCCTGGCACTTGGAACTGACTCACCTGAGCACCCTGTCCCGGGGCAGCCCCGGGCTTTGGGCTTGTAGCTGCCTGGGGAGCGGGCAGGTGCCTGGGTCTGGGATCCTCTCCATGGCAGCCACACGACAAGAACCCTGTGTGCCTCGGCCCCTCGGCTTCTTTCTTCCAAGGGGCTCGACATGACATTCTTAAGGCGCTCATCTCAGCTCCGTGCCTCATAGCAAGTGCTCAGTAAATGGTGCCTACTATTTCTATGCAGTAAACATTTACTACTCTGCATGTAATTCTTTCATTCAAATACTGAATTATTTATCATATTAATATCCAATCTAGGATGTGTATATTTATCATCTATATAATTCATATGCCAGCAATTATCGATTGAGCAAATCTTGGCTGCCATAGAGAATATGCACGACTTTGTCCTCCAGGATGCAAGGAGCTTACAATAGTGAACCACCAACTTCAATACCAGAAACTATAAAATAGCAGTGAACCAAGAAGTATAGCAGAGAATTCAATCCATTGCGATTGCACAACGGGTGATGTATAAGCTAGTGAGAAAGTGAGGTCCAAGACATGAGATTCACCTTTTTCGGAGATACATATACCCTCTTCTTTCTCTTTCACACATTCACACACATAATCACAGAGAGAGAGAAAGAGAGAGAGAGAAGAGAGAGAGAGAGAAGAGAGAGAGAGAGAGAGAAAAGAGAGAGAGAGAGAAGAGAGAGAGAGAGAACAATGGTAGCAAGGGAGCACTTGGCTTGATGTTAGGAAATATATCCCATGGGTGGGTGGGTGGGTGGGTGAGTGAGTGGGTTGGCCTGTGCTGCTCAAAGTGTCAGAATGTGCTGAACTAGAACTTACATTCTTAATAAAGTCCCTAGATAACTTCTAAGTTCTTGACCGTGTGATTGACCTGGTCCAGGTTGCTGACCTTAGTGATGGCCTTGCATTGTGCTTACCAGTGAGTGTGAGGTCATCACAGGGGCCTCATAGATCCATATGAACCTTTAACATAGCCTGAAGATTGCACAAACTACAGAGCTTATTCATAGATGCTATATTCCTTTGTTCTAAAAGTACCTGGATCTGCTAAATGCAAAAGTCATTTGGGAGCATTACCCATTCCAGTAGCTTTTTATCATACATTTTTTTTCAGGCCTATAAAACTAAAAGAAGGACTGGAGAAATGGCTCAGGTGTTAAGACCCTGTCAGCATCCTGCACTTCCAGCCCTAGTGGGCGGAACCTGGGAAATCCCAAAAAGCAAAGCAAAAAAGAGGTAGAAGCTGTCCAGAATGATTCCGGAAGTCCCCTTGATCCTCCATAGGGATGTACACAGTGCCTTCTGATGCACACACACACACACACACACACCCCACACCACACATATGCAAAATAAATAAAGAAATAAAGTTTAAAAAGAAAACTAAATGAAAAGAGTTCTGGGGCTGGAGAGGTGGCTCAGGGGTTAAGCCTCTGCCTTGCAGGAGGAAGGTCCTGAGTTTGGATCCCAGATCCCACGTATAGACGCCAGGCAGAAGCGAGGCGGCCTGTGCTGGTAGGGCGGAGCCTGTGAATCCCGGGGCAGAGTAAACAAAGAGGAGGTGGAGGCGTCCATGGTGGTTCCCGAATTCGTCTGTGGTTCTACACACACACACACACACACACACACACACACACACACACACACACACACGTGCACGATTGAATAAATAAACAAATAAACAAATAAATAAATAAATAAATAAAAATTTAAAAAAAGAAAAGAGATCTTGGGTGAAAATTCTTAAAATATTTTATCTTAAATAATCTTTATATTTGAAACCTAACGTTTGGGAACCAGGATAATTTCCTTTAGCACCGCATGTGCACAATATTTTGGATCTTCATAGATAAACTGGAGGCACAGGTGAAACCTGTCTCTTCATAACCTGAAACAGGCCAGTAGCACACAGCCAGCTGTTGGCAGTGGCTCAGGACATGGAGCTCGTCTAGGTCTCAAGCTTGTGACTTAGATCTGAGCAGTTTCTATTCCAAGACTCATGGCAGCAGGAGTCACGGAGATGGATGGTCTTGCTCCTTCCTCCTTCCCTGGATCCTCTGCCTTTTAGAGTGACGGTGATGGTTGGCTTGTGGTGGTGGCAAAAGAGCCTTTTAAAGATTTATATTGTCATTTTTATTCATGTGTGTGAGTGGGGATTTGTGTGTGTGTGTGTGTGTGTGTGCATGTGTATGCACGTGCATATGAAAGTCCAGAGTTGATGCTGCTCTTCTACTTCCTCCTTTGAGGCAGGGTCTTTCAATCAAACCCAGAGCTTACCAATATGGTCAGTCTTACTAACTAGCTGATTCTAGGGATCCCTTCTCTCTGCCTGCCAAGGCTTTAATTTATAGGTGGGATCCTCTTCCTACCCTGTATTTAAGTGTCTTTGGGGGATTCAGACTCTGGTCCTCTTACTTGCATGGTCAACACTTCAATTGCTGAGTCATCTCCCCCACTCCTTCTAAAGATTTTGTAGAGTTCTTATTCCACTCTTGTCCCTAGGTGAGATGGTGTCATACATACCTGGTGGGGGAAGATGGGGTGGCAAGAAGTCCAGCTCTATTACTAACCTTTGTCTTTTTTTAAAATTTCTGATCATGCGAACTTAACAGGTACACTGGTCCCCTCCCTTCATTCACACCTCCACCCTCTTGCTCTCCCCCCTTCACTCCTCCCCTCCTTCTCCATCCCCCAGTGCCTCCCCCTCCCATCCCCAGAGCATCCTTTAATGAGCATGCCAAGCTCTCCTCTGGGTCCTCCTTTCCGATGAGGTGCAAAGACCCAGCAGCATTTCCCAGAACCCTTTCCTGTGTTCCCCTTAAGCATAGAAACACTACTGTGGCTGTCAATCCCTTGCCTCCAAGGATCCTAGTGCCTTTAGTCCATGCTAGACTTTGTGGGGTCAATAATGTGTTGGACATTGCGCCGGGCATGCAAAGTCCTATTATGATTGCTTCGGCCCTAACTTGTGTGGAGTATTTTGCATATCATGACTCCTCCCATCCATTTGCTCTTACAATCTTACCGCTCCCTCTTCCGCAAATTTCCTGAGCTTCAGGATGGGGAGAGATTAGGCGGGCCCAGTTCTAGGTGGTTGATATAGAGTCTCTGATGTTCTGAATTATGGTTTGTTGACTAATCTTTGTCTTGAGGAGAGGAGCAGTTGTTTCTGATTCTTTCCATTTTGACTTTGGCATCAGCTAGATCTGGACTCGAATTCTGAATCCCCCAGCAAAGTGTTGTACAGCTTGAGCTGGTTACCTTGCCCCTCCCAGAGTCTCGGACTCTAAAACGGGGCCTCATAACATTCTGCTTGGAAGTCTCAGCTGAGAATGAAATGAAATTGAAGATACCTGTGTATGCCCGTGATGATGCAAAACAGTATTATTATTCATCGTCTCGTTTTCCATCTTCTCAAGTCACCCCCTTCTCTCAGGTGGGGTGCTTTGGGAAGTCAGAAAGCATAAGGAAGGATGGGAATAGAAAGAGGGTGCAGAATCGTTGGTTTTGCTTCCCAGGGACTCAGAGTCGATGATGCGTCCCGCCCCCTGCTCCTTGTCAGCTCCCTACTGCCTGTTCTGTTGTTGAACGTCAGAGAAATTACCTTCTGTGCTTAGAGTCATCCCACTGCAGGCCACAGAGCTGACCCTGGCTTTGGCCTTGGCTGGCCAGCGTGAAGTCAGATCACTCCCGTCACCTTTCTTAGCTTCTATTTTCTTGTCTCGAAAATGAGAACATGAACCTCTGTGATCTCTAAGCCATCTCCAATTACAGGAGTCTAAGAGAGGGTGCCCGTCGGAGAGCAAACGGAAGGAATCAGGGCGACTGTGAGGGAGCCCAAAGGAGAAGTGCTGGGGAGGGCAGATGTGAGTGGTATGTGCCTCTGACCTGCGAGGAGGTCAGAGCAAGGTTTACATGTGTGTTCACACACCTGCTTCTGAATATGCCCCTGTTGGCCCTTGAAGAACCCGACCTTTTCCGTTGTTTGTAGTGGTGACAGCACCGTATTGTCACAATTACCGTGTCACATCTGCTGAGTATTCCTCTTTGGCTCTCTGTCCTGGAAACTCTCAAGCCAGCAGGCAGCCTAAGCAATTCACGACCACCCTCAGCTGGTTCCTTTCTGGCCAAGGGTGCGTTAGACACTAGCTCAGATGGTAGATGTTGGCTCCCTATTCATTCCTCACCGGGATCAGCGCTGGAGATTGCCAGGCAAGCAAAGGAGGATGTGGACACGCTCAATAGAGATGTCAGACCCAACGTGAGTCAGCGCTGGTTTCCCCCAAGCACAGCTGAAAAGACAAAGAAGTGGATTTACCAGAGATGAACACAAACCAGTGCCTATTATGTTAAAAAAAACATAAATAAAGCAAGGGGAAAGGCACACAGAGCAAAATTATCCTTTTAAAGCATCTCTTCAAAATAGCATTCAATAAACATCAGTACAATAGCGGAGTCATCCGTGTGTGTCAACCTGGGGTTTTTAATGACGGGGCTGTGTAAACAAGTAGGTAACACTCAGCCCAGCTGCTTCTGGGGTTTTTCTTAATCTCCTTAAGAATGAATTGGTGGAAATACAGCTGAAAACACGCTCTTAGGAAATGAGTAAGCTGAACACAGAGGGGGCTTGGATGAAGATTGTGGGTGCTTGGTCTAAGGCGGACCCCTGAGCGAGCCTGCAGGAGATGATCTAATTGATGTGGGGGATCCCGTCCACCGTGAGTGGGACCATTCCCCAGCAGGTGGGTGGATGACATGGAGAGATATCTAGGTGGAACATGGCAGGCTGGCCATGTTTTTTTATCTCTCAGCTTGTCATGTGCATATGGCATGGCTAATTTTCTTGGCTCTTGCCATTGGTATAATCTCACCTGCCATTACAGTGGGCTGCAACCTTGAGCTATGAGCATGAGAACGAAGCCCCTGTTCTCCCATGTTGTTTGGTCATTTGCTTGCACTGGGACATAGATTTTGAAAGGATCCCTTTCAACCCATGAAGATTAAGTTCATAGAATGAATTTGATACATGTAAAGAGTGAACATCATCCTCCACTTCGTTTTGTGGGTAGGCCAAGTTATGAATAATAGTTTTTTCAGATTGACTTTCTTCCCCCCTGCAGCTTAGACTTGTTTCCAACTCCTCCTGCCTCAGCCTCTTGGGTTCTGGGACCAATCACAGGCGTGCCGGGTGTGAGTAGCATTGTTAATGTGGATTCCTTCCTTCCTTCCCCTCTTGCCTGCTGAAGCTGTTTGTCAAAAGTATTCCCTTGAGCCTCTTCCGGTAGCACCTCTGCTGAACATAGTTTCATGGTTTGGAATGTGACTTGTCCCCCACAGGCTCATGTGTTTGAAGCTTTAATTGTTTGGAAAGGTCATGACTCTTTTAAGAGGCAGAGCCTTGCTGGAGGAAGCATGTCACAGGGGGTGTGGCTCGAGGTTGATTAGTGCCACCCTACTTCCCAGAGAGATCTGCTCTTGCAGTTGGCAGTTTGCAGCTTTCAGACTTCTTAATAGGAATGACCTAGGCCGCCTCCAGCTTCTGCCAGCCAGCCATGACTTTTTGGCCGCAAAGGACTGTACTACTTCCTCTCTGGAATGGCAAGCCAAAAGAATCTCCCCTTTCTCCCCTTAAGTTGCTTGAGTCTGAGTGATGTCTCACAGCAACAGGAAAGAATAACTGGTACACACAGCATGCAGACACCCCCAAAGATGAGATCTTGTCATTTATCTTTAAAGAACTCAAACCCACTCTGCCTTTGTCCAGATAATTTACTATCGTGGTGTAGTCATATTTACGTTAAATGAATACACAGGTCCAGAGACACTGAAGTGGGCAGGAGCTGAGGTAGTTCTCTTGGGCATGTAAAAGACCCGATTGTGATTTTCAATTCTGAAAATCAGACAGAAAACCCAGAACTCAGGCAGGACTTCTCTCGTGGAGAGGAACAGAAAGGGCAGAGCCAGCAGCGAGCTCTTACTGAAACACACAAAACCAGCCTGGATGCACACACCAGGCATTTTCTCAAGACTTATGGGATCTTTTATGATAACTATGAAGTGGAAATCCTTCATTTTTCTGAAGAGGAGACTGACAGAGAGGTTTGATAACCATCTCACCTGGCATGTTAGATGGAGGGTGAGCTCAACATCAGGGTCTCCTAACAAAGTGGCACAGAGAAGGGAGCCTTGCCCTTGCTGTCTGGTACCTCACACAGCATCAGATGCCTGTCATTTTTGCTTCTTATGAAGGCAATACCTCAGTCAGCCCTCAGGGCAGATAACTGAGCCAAAGCGCCATGTGTATTAGCTAATGTTTCAGATAATGAAAAACACATGCTTGGTCCGTTGACCTCACATAGCTGAGATCATCCAGTGAGCGACTGGGATTTGGATCCATTCCCAACAGAGTGTCTTTAACTGGCAAACCCTACTTCCCCCCAACATTCATGTAATCAGCATTTACGTCTCTTAAGATTTGATGTGGAATTAAGATGTTGCATCTGCAAAAGTATATGTATTTTAATTGCAGCTTCCACAGGTCAAACTCAGTGTTGGAAGAAAGTTATAGGTAAACGTGTGTGTGTGTGTGTGTGTGTGTGTGTGTGTGTGTGTGTGTGTCAAACTCAGTGTTAGAAGAAAGTTATAGGTAAACGTGTGTGTGTGTGTGTGTGTGTGTGTGTGTGTGTGTGTGTGTGTGTGTTGGGGGGGATGTGGAGGGTATTTTCCTCAAGGAAGATTTTCAAGAGACTTCAAAGCAGTGCTATGTGGTAAACCCGTACAGTCACATGTCTGGATAAATGTGAAAGGCTGATTATGTTAGCTGGGAGACAGCACAGAGCAGAACAATGTCAAAAAGAAAGAAAATATTGTACAAATAAACTGCTGGTGAGATAAATGATAAGCATAACCCTTCCCAAAAACAATTGAATCCAGCGCGTAGGATTCCTAGAGGATCTATTCCGCACTTTTTCTGATATTAGAATCATAAAGCACAGCTCAGCTCCAATGCTGTATGGAAACCTTATTTGGCTTCGTGTAATTTGTGACGAGTCTTTATCTTGGGGTGGAAGGCTCCCAGAGAGCTGATCACCCTGCTTCACCAGTCTGTCTTCACCTCCACAGTCAGCAGATTTGTCGACATCATTGTCCCCTCAATCTTCCTGCTTGATCTCATGTGTGCTCCTGGTCAGTCCCGGCTCTTCTGTTTTTTCTGCATACAGACACAGAAGCATTGAATGCCCACGCTCTTCTGCAGGACACTTGGCTGATATTTCATGCAATGAACCTGCCCAGCTTTCCTTTGGACTCCTGTTTGAGCACTCCTGTTTGCCTGGGGGGGGGGAGGAGGACCTCATTTTGCTTTACTGTGTCATCATTATTCTTAGTGCTTGTGTTATACCCTCTAAATGGTCCTTTCCACAAGGGTTTTGTTTATCTGTCTTCCTTCTTTGTCACATGCAGCCAGATCTTCACAAGTTGTAGTAGTAAATGTCAGTGTGTCATAGTCAAATGAAAGCCAGAGTATAGCATGTAGCCGAAGCATCCTGGCTTTAGGTCTCCCTAGACTCGGGCTAACCTGCTCTCCTTCAAGGAGGGGAGTTGGAAGAGCGTATAGGAAGGCACCTCTGTAATGTGGCACTAATCAGAAATTTACCCTGGGAAATTGGCATGTCTCCGCAAGTCACCTTTGCCCCTCTCTTGAGAGAGACGATCCCCTCCTTGGGAAAAACTTATACAGATTAACGGGAAATTTCATGCCCTACTAAAGTCATAACCTGATCAATGACATCACATCTGGCTACTTAGGAACACAAAGGCACCGTTCATAGAGGAGTCTGGTTCAGATGTCCAAAGAGCAGAGACAACAGATTAAGGTCAGCAAGGCACGCAGAGGATACACTAAGCTTGCAGTTGTAACAGAGTTCTTTCCAGAAGGTGTTCTTGCATAAAGGTTCCATAAAGGGACCAGAGCACATCCTGAAGCTAGAGTGAGAGCTGAGCCTGTGATTTTTCCAGACCACTTTCCTTGTGCCTCAGACCCTGTTGGCATCTGTCTACATCGCTAATCCCCTGATGCAAACCTGTGCAGATAAACGTACCTTCCTTTACCTTCAGGATTTGCATCCACGTCATAGAAGACTTGCTACAGGGTTGACTCTTTGGCCAGCAGTCAGGCATACGGTCAGTGGGTGACACACAGGGTGTCCCTGCCAATCACCCAGAGCCAATTGTTCTCCCACATCTGCAACCTTTGACTTTTTATCAGAATTCCGCCATTTAGGGGCCAGAGAGTATAATATCCCCCTTTCTAGTTCTACACCCAGTGGGCTGACACTTATTGCAGGTTATTTTATGCTTAGTATCAAAACAATAACAATACAGACATCATTGTTGCTTGATTTTCTAGAAACTTTTTTGTCATAGTTAGGCACAGGTATCAACGTGGCAGTTGAGGGTTTGAGCTCTGGAGAATTAGTCGTTGAGTTAAGCCCAGAGCAAACCTGCAAGAGATTGTCTAGCTGATGGGGAAGGCCCAGACCATGGTGGGTGGGATTATGCTCTGGAATAAAATACAGAGAGCTGGTTGAGAGAGTTGGCATCCTTGTTTACATTTGGCCATCTGTGCTGGTCTGACAAGTAAAGATCATCCCTTTCTCAGCCGTTATGTAGAGATGGTGTGGCTAGTTCCCTCAGTCCTGGTATTGGTGCATGCTCTCCTGTCAAGTTGGACTACGAACTGTAACTGGACTATCTCAAGAAAATAAACCCTTTGTTCCCTTAAGCCATTTGATGATTTATCAGCAACCATATAGGAGAACTGCAACGTGTTCCCTTGGCATTGTCTTTTGTCTTTGCAAAGATTTGTAGAATTAATTTTTTAGCCACTCATGAGATTCAGAAAGATGCATCCTACTACCAAATCCAGGGAGTAAGGAGATGGGTGAATCCAAGTGAACACAGGAGGAAAAAGGGGGGCTTCTCTCATTCTCCTTCATTTGCTTGCTGTGTACTTAGTATCTTTCTCCCTTGCCTTTCTCCTCTCCTCTCTTTCTTTTTTCTCCTTCCCTCTTCCCTCATGTATTTTTGCTGGTTTCCTGTATGTTCAAAACAACACTAAGAATATGCTTAAAGGTAAAGGAAATTGTGAAATCAATCTTGTATAAACACGAGGTTATCAATGAATAAATCTGTGGAGAAGGGACATGGGTGTTGACTGGGTGGTCAGTGGGCCGTTTGACCTTCCAGCTCTTCGGATCAGTGGACACCTCCTCCTTCTCCCTCACCTATGAGTCATGCCTTGTCTAAAGTTTACCAGCCCCTGAAGTGAAAATGACAAATCAGAGGTGGGAAGTAGAGACTGGCTAGGAAGGGAATTTTCATTAGATGGGACAGCATGAAACACCCTTGACCTTCAGAAAGAATCAGCATCGGACAGCGCAGAGCCGTTGTGAGACCGGCAGATGTTGTCTAAGTGGAGGAAGACATTCTTGGTTCGAGATTCTGCCAAATTCTAGCTTCACAGTGCACTGCGTTGATTAAATACTGAACTTTAGGGAGAGGACAGCTACTGGGGATCAGCTGCCAGATAATCAGGTAACGTCACGAGCATCAGATGGGGGAAAAATGTCTTCGGCAGCTGTATCTGCATCTACAGACAACCCAGGAAAAAAGACTTGAACATCAGCGAGTGCTGACTACCAAAACTCCCTATTCTTCCAGCTCTTTGTCACTTTGTACCTTTGAAAAATGAACGTCAACCTGCTTTATTCTTTCTCTAGAGCTAATGAGAGGCCTTTATCTAATAATTCTCTCAAGTTTACCCTGGTTCTAGTAGTTATTTGCCAAGTCTGTTGAGCTGCAACGTTACCCCCCTCCCCTACTGCTTTCTCCCCACAGCTTGCTACACTCTACAATAGGGAGACAGGGTTCTCAAATCTCACCTGATATTTCTCACGCCTTACAAGTCCCAGAGTTCTGGAGCTGCAGTTTGCATTGGTAGCATGCTTGCCAAGAATGCTGGGTTTGATACCCAGCACTGTATAGACCAGGTGTGACAGTGCCCACCTGTAATCCCAGCAGTTTGGAGGTAGAGACCAGAAGGCCAGCAGTTCAAAGCCATCTTCAATTACAAAACTTTAAGGTCAGCTTTAGATGCAAGAGATACTATAAACAAACACACACACACACATACACACACAAACAAACAAGCAAACAAGGTATTGGAAATGTTGACATCATATAATACTTAAAGAATTGAAGCAGGTGATTTTGAATGTCATTAAATATGTAGAATTAGCAGTGAGCTCTTCATTGTGGAGGGAAATCAAGAAAGGCCAAGTGCATGGTTCATAGCCATCATGAATTTAAAAGCTAAAGACTGATCAGTAGACAGCCCAGATGCCTGAGTCCTGTGGGAGCTGTGGGAACTGCCTGGCTTGCTTCTCCTTTCCTTCGGGCTTCTCCTTGACTGGTGGGATGGGTCCAGCTTTTTACCTCCCTGTTTTCAGGGAAATGTGCTGCCTCCTTTGGTTTTAGTTCTTGGAGATTTAGAAACAGATTGCAATGAAGTTGCCCGAAGAAAGCAGGTGACTGATTTAACCAATCTAGCCAAAACCAAATGTCAAAATAATTGCTTTTCAAGAAATAGATTCTAGACAGAATAGCCAAACTCAATATGTTCTTAACAGAGCAGTTGGACTGATTGCCTAAGTAATAACTTTATTGAAGTACCATTTATACATCATAAAATTTGTCCTTTTGAAGTGTACACTGTGTTGGATTTTTGTAGAATCGAGCAATCATTGTGACTATATATTTTTGGAATAATCACTTCCCCAACAACCCTGTGCCCAGCACTGCTTGATTTTCATTTCCTGCTCCCCACATCCTCTGACAAGCATCAATTCACTTTCTGCTTATGGATTTACTGGTCTGGAAATTTGTAAATGAAATTTACACATGGTGTGATCTTTCATGACTGGCTTCTTTCACTTATCATGTTTTCAAAGTTCATCCATGTTATAATCTGTGTCAGGTCTTTTACCTGGGTAATATTCAATTGTGTGGAGATCTTCATGTGATGATGTGTATGTAGTTATGTATACTTTCATGTAGGTTTCATGAGTTGTCACCCATGCTAAGGAGGACTTGCCAATGATCCTGCTGCTTTTGCTTACCCATATTCTTATAAATGATTCCAGTAAACTCACTGGCTCACTAAGAAGACAGGTGAGTGGAATTGTTTCTTTGATCTGTTGGTAGTCAATATCCGATCAGGATGTGTAGATCTTTGTTCATGCAGCCTCAGGAAAAGTCACTCAAGAAGAAACCTAATAGGAGAGAGGCTTATTTCTGTTCATAGCTTGAGGGAGTCCAACCTAATCCTGGGAGGCAAGGTGCGTGATGGGTAATGGGTGGCTCTGCTGGTGACAGGAGGGTGTCTCAGTGGGACAGAAACAAAAAGAGAGAAGAAGCCAGGTCCAGCTGTACACCTCAAGGCCTGACTCCAGAGATAGAGGCACTTCCTTTAGCTAGCCTGACTCTAGAGGTAAATGCACAGGCACTTCCTTTAGCTAGCCTGACTCCAGAGGTAGAGGCACTTCCTTTAGCTAGCCTGACTCCAGAGGTAGAGGCACTTCCTTTAGCTAGCCTGACTCTAGAGGTAGAGTCACTTCCTTTGGCTAGCCTGACTCTAGAGGTAGAGGCACTTCCTTTAGCTAGCCTAACTCCAGAGGTAGAAGCACTTCCTTTAGCTAGCCTGACTCCAGAGGTAGAGGCACTTTCTTTAGCTAGCCTGACTCCAGAGGTAGAGTCACTTCCTTTGGCTAGCCTGACTCTAGAGGTAGAGGCACTTCCTTTGGCTAGCCTGACTCCAGAGGTAGATGCACTTCCTTTAGCTAGCCTGACTCTAGAGATAGAGTCACTTCCTTTAGCTAGCCTGACTCTAGAGATAGAGTCACTTCCTTTGGCTAGCCTGACTCTAGAGGTAGAGGCACTTCCTTTAGCTAGCCTGACTGTAGAGGTAGAGGTACTTCCTTTAGCTAGCCTGACTAGAGGTACATGTACTTCTTTTAGCTAGCCTGACTCCAGAGGTAGAGGCACTTCCTTTAGCTAGCCTGAGTCCAGAGGTAGAGGCACTTCCTTTAGCTAGCCTGACTCTAGAGGTAGAGTCATTTCCTTTAGCTAGCCTGACTCCAGAGGTACAGGCACTTCCTTTAGCTAGCCTGACTCCAGAGGTAGAGGCACTTCCTCTAGCTAGCCTGACTCCAGAGGTAAAGGCACTTCCTTTAGCTAGCCTGACTCCAGAGGCACTTCCTCTAGCTAGCCTGACTCCAGAGGTAAAGGCACTTCCTTTAGCTAGCCTGACTCCAGAGGCACTTCCTCTAGCTAGCCTGACTCCAGAGGTAGAGGCACTTCCTTTAGCTAGCCTGACTCTAGAGGTAGAGTCATTTCCTTTAGCTAGCCTGACTCCAGAGGTAGAGGCACTTCCTCTAGCTAGCCTGACTCTAGAGGTAGAGGCACTTCCTTTAGCTAGCCTGACTCTAGAGGTAGAGGCACTTCCTTTAGCTAGCCCGACTCCAGAGGTAGAGGCACTTCCTTTAGCTAGCCTGACTCCTGAAAGGTTCCATAACACCACTAGCTGGGATCCCAAAGTTTAAACACAGGAACCTGTGAGGGACATTTCCATTCACATAATGGCAGCTTCTCTGGAAATCAGTCTCTATCACGCACTCACTTTGTTGATGCTGTTTGTAGTGGTTGTGGTTGTGGTTAGTACTTTGCCTTTGTTTTTTTTTAGTGGCTTAAAAAGTTTGTGAACTTTATTTTTTTGTTGTTGTTTGTAGCACCTTCTGCTGGGCTGGCTTAGTGGTCAGCTAATTAATGGACAGACAATTTCTCAATTTGTCTCCCATCTCTTTCCCGTGGGTCCCTGTGTGCAAGTCGAGCCTTGGCTTCCAGCAGTTGACAGCTGCACTTTAGAACTCACCTTCTGCCTGGCCAGCCAAAGGTGAGAGGTCAGAGCCTTCCCAGGCCATTACTGGAAGTACACATGGCTTTGTACATGACTTTCTAGATGCCTCACTATATGCCAGAGCTCCCCAAAGCTTTGAATTGATGGTCTACTCCCCAGATCCAAGTTTTGTGGTCAGATTCTCATTTGTTCTTACTGATGATCCCTATCTTAGGCAGCTATGATGGTAAAGAATTCCTAATTCTTTCAGACAGCCTGTCCCTGAAGATAGGATCAAACTGTAGTTATAAACCCAGAGCATGGGATCTTCTCAGAGTACTTCTAGATAAGTACAATAATGAGATTTTTTTGAAGATGGGCTATTTTTTTTAGGGGATCAAAACCCATTTTGCTCTCTCTAGTAACTACTAGGCCTCTGGTTTTCACAGTTACTTACTTTTAAAGGTTGCTAAGGTTCCTTCATTTCTGGGAAGAAGGAGATAGGAGATAGGAACAGGGGAGTTTTCAATATTTTGGAGCTCGCAGAGTCCCTGGAGAATGAAGTCATTTCTTTCCCTCACCCTTTGGTTAATTTCCAGGGTTCTGAAACCATTGATATTGACAGGTTTTGTTACTGATTTTGAGATAAAACAATTTTTAGAGCCAGAGGGTTGTTGGATAGATGTAGAATCAGAAAAGTAGAAATATGTGTGTAAAATGATACAGTTGAGTGATCCGGCCCCTCACTCCTCAGCAGGGAAGATTGACACCTATCTTGTAGAGAATGTTGTACCTAGTTTTTCTGTGAGCAAAGAGTACCATGCCAATCTGCCCTCAGATCTTGAGCTCATTCAAGAGGAGAAGAGCACTTACTGTTGATAGTCAAGTCTAAGTAGGTATGTCAGTTTTGG
Organism: Typhlomys cinereus; assembly: GCA_023101885.1. Lineage (NCBI taxonomy): Eukaryota > Metazoa > Chordata > Mammalia > Rodentia > Platacanthomyidae > Typhlomys > Typhlomys cinereus. The sequence goes on along the minus strand of JALPQD010000021.1, from coordinate 11,135,358 downwards.
GTTTGGGAAAACAGGGCAGGATTATGGCAGAGAATCTTGGGGATTGAAGGGTTGGTACTGAATTCTTGACTGGGACTTAGATATGCTTGATATCAACTTTCTGCTGGAAGAGTAGCTCACAGAATACATCATCAGTACCACATGTGATCCTGTTAGAGATCTTAAATCTTAGGCATTTCTCAGATTTTCCTAGAATGCATACTATGTCAAGGTGATTTATGAGCTTGCTAAATTTTGATAGTACACACCTATGACATATTTACATATGCATGCTGTTCTCTTATGTCTAATGTTGATCCGTATCTACTTTATTTTTTAATTTTTTATTATTTATTCAACTTTATTTATTATTAAAGAGTGTGTGTGTGTGTGTGTGTGTGTGTGTGTGTGTGTGTGTGTGTAGAACCACGGGCAAATTCGGGAACCACCATGGACCTCCTCCACTTCCTCCTTGTTTACTCTGCCCTGGCATTCACAGGCTCCGCTAGGAACAGAAACGCAGGCCGCCCCCGCTTCCGCCCCGCATCTTTATGTGGGGTCTAGGATTCGAACTCAGGACCTTCCGCCTGCAAGGCAGAGGCTTAACCCCTGAGCCACCTCTCCAGCCCCCGTATCTACTTTAATTTCAAAAAATATATTAGGTGCTTTCTTAAAACTGTGTAGAAAACCAGTATTTGTGTGGCATCGCCCTTCTTTTTAAAATATTTTATTTATTTAATTTAGCTGGAGGTAGGCAGCGAGGGAGGGATAGAAAAAGGGAGAGAAAGAGGGAGAAAAAGCAGGTGCATAGGCACGTGAACATTAGAGAATGATTTTCAAAAGTTGGTTCTCTCCTTTACCCTGTGGGCACCGAGAATTGAACTCAGGTCACCAGTCTGCACACAGGCACCTTTAGCCACTGAGCACTCTCTCTCACCCAAGTGTGAGAGTAAAGAGTCCTTCTTTATAGAGAAGACTGCGCTTCAGGAATATGAGAGAAAGAGGAAAATCTGTGTGTGCCACCAGCGATGTGAAAGGACATTGTCTGACCTGGACTTTGAGGAAAGAGAGGGAATGAGGTGTGTAGATGCCAGATGAAGAATAGGGGCCTATTAACCGAGTCGGGAATTGATCATGTAGATTTCCAAGCTGTAGAGTTTTTGAGAGCCTGGATTGAGTATCAGTCAGACATGTGCCCTGGATGATTGACATTGCTATGTAAGCTTGTTGCAAACCAAGTCGTGTAAAGATCATCTTTATTGCTGTGAGGGCTTTCATGGGACTTGTGAGACCTGACTGAAAACTGGTTAGGATCTGGCTGGATAGTAGAGATCTTAAGAACTTTGTAGGAGTTTGTGTTTGGCATTTGTTGGGTAATCTTCCATAAGGTATGTTGACTTAGGAGGAGGATTATTTGAAATTGTGGTTAGAAAATGATTAACAGGTTAAAAAATAGCCACATCCAAACTCCAGAAAATGAAGTCCTTTAAAATTCTCTTCCAGAGAATTGATTATCAGAAGGAACACATAGCATAAGAATTACACATCAAGGAGAAAAAGAAGTTGAAGAAATACAGTGGCCATTACTATTGAGAGTCCAGTTTAAATTTTTGTGCATGATAAATTGTCAAGGAGGGGAAAGAAGGAAAGAACGGTGTTTGTGTGGCTAAAATGCAGGGAAATGCCAGGTGGACAGAGAAAAGATGGGAGTGAGTCAGACCAGTAAGAAGTTGTTTTTATGATTTTGAGAGGAAGGCATAGGCCTGGAAGGTCGCGGTGACTAGAAGTCTCTGGCACATTTGCATTGACGTTAAAGAGGAGGAGGGACACTATCTGAAATAATAAAGCTAATAATAGCACTGTTCACACATCTCTTAAAGCATTGGTGGGAATTAAATGAGTGAATTCCTGTTAAGTTGTCCAGCAAAGTGCATGGAACATGGAAAGCACCCAGTAGAGGTGAGTGACTAGCTCTTGCTTTTTGGAGAGAAGAATGTCGTGATTTTCTCCCAGCAGCCTCTCTGTTCTTTGAAACCAGCAACTAGCTCAGTATCTGTTGGTAATAGATGCTTAACAAATTCCCACGAGTGAATGCATGGGAATATGTCTCAATGTAGGAACTAAATACGTTTATTCTAAATAGAGTCACATTTTACTATTGATGTCCATTAAATTATTACCCCCCTATAGAGGATTAGGAAAAAGTAGCTAGTGATCTCTCATCTACTATCCAATCTCTCTCTCTCTCTCTCTCTCTCCCCCCCTTTCTCCCTCCCTTTCTCCCTCCCTCTCTCCCTCCCTCCTCTGCGAGATTCTAATCTAGATATTCATGATTCCTGGAAGCTAGGTTTCCTCTGTGTGTGTGTGTGTGTGTGTGTGTGTGTGTGTGGTGCAGCAAATGTGTATTTGTGTTCATTGTTGTGCCAATGTGTTCTAGACATCTGACCCCAGCCTCCAAGTAGTGCTGTCAACGAGAAAGATCCCATCTCTTCGCTGCCTTATTTAATTCAGGCCTCTTAAGCACTTTGTCATTCTGTATGACCACTAATGTAGGAAACAACCAATCTAATGAGTTGTGCCTGAAGCACTTTGTTTTATGTGAAATATTCGGCTGCACATTTGTGCATGAGCCAAAATCTCTAAATACTTCTAGAGAATTCAGCAGCATCTTTGAAATGTGTGTGTGGGGTGGAGAACTAAATGGTTTGTATTTTATCCCTTTTAAATATATTTATTTATGAGAGAGAGAGAGAGAGAGAGGTACATACATGTCATAGTATACCCGTAGAGGTCAGAGAACAACTATTTTGGAGGCCAGTTCTTTTCTTCTATCACAAGGATGTCTTCCAGGGGTTGAAATCAGAGCACCAGGGTTGTGTGCATGTGTTTCACCCAGTGAATCACCTTGCTGGCTTTCATGTTTTATTTCTGTTTCTTCACTCACCTCTGAAACAAGATTTTTTTTTTTTTAAAGCAGAAGTCGGGGTCTTGTCATGCCACACACAGACTTAGGAGTGGCCATGATGAAACCCAGTACTTTGCATGCTGACTTCAAAGCTAGTAACAAAGGTAACATAATAACACGAGTAATTCAATTCAAAAGGGCAAGGCATAGGCATCGACACGCCCCTAATATGGAAAAGGAAAGAAGGCAGTGTTCTCGCCCCTCCTGTCACGTGACGACAAGTCGGAGCATGAATTGCAGTTGCCACGCAGCATCTCTTTTTACGCAGCTCGCGTTCTTTTCATTCATTCCTGCAAAAGTGAAGAGAAGCTTCCATATGCAATTGCAGCTGCTTTGTAAACTCGAGGAATCTTCTAGAATCTCATTGTATTTCAGGGACCGGCTTTCACTTCAGACATGTCTGTGGCAACCTGAAGTCCGGCTCTTCTATGGAAGATTGGCTTGCTCTTTTACTATCAAGCCTCTTCTTTCATGCTCACTAACGACGCACCTTTTGGAGTCATTGCGAGGGTTCTGAGCAGGGATGAAGAGCCTTTCTACACCAGAGCCGCTGACTCACCAGGAAGATGCATCAGGCACGCACAGTGAAGAAAGAGCAACCTAATTTAGGTCATTTGCGAGGGATGGTGTGTGCACTGAATAAGCTCGTGCCCTGGCCGATGGCGGGAGTTGGAGGCAGGTCTTTAGGGATGATGTGGAAAAGGTCAGAAGGCGGGAAGTAGCAGAAAAAAGCTTGCAGCCAGAGACAGACCCAGAGAGGAGGCCTGTGGACCTCAGGCTGCTGAGGGGGGTGCCAGCCACGCGATCTGTTCCTTGCTAATGAGTTCTTAAGCATTGCCATAGTCCTTTCTGCAGCAATTCTCCAGGAGGGGAAACCAGACCAAACCAAAACCAAAACCAAACCAAACCAAACCAAACCAAACAAAAAAACCCAAAACAATTACTATGTTATTCGGACTGTCACAGCATCATTGTCCTAAGCCACGAGGCCTCAGAAAGCAGATGAAACCAAGCCAAAGGCGGGGGTGGGGGGGTCTGTTTTCTGGGAGAAAGTGCGACTGATGTTAATCGACTCTTTATTTTTAGTACTGGTGCCTCCTGAGGGTCGTGAATCCAGTGCTGCTCAGATCCAGCTGCTCAGATCCCTGTCATCAGACAGCACAGTCAGGGGGTCGGGGGCTGAGGTTTGCGTGTCCTTGGAGGTCCGTTCTGTTCCACCAGCCGCGACTGAGTCTCTTTCTAAAACTTAAAGCCATTTCACAACAGCCATTGAAGTGCACACATTGGTTGGAATTCCTGTAGACGTCACGAAGATGCATAAATAACATCTTTCGCTGAAGCATCCGAAACTCTCGTAGATTTCAGGCAGAGCGGCATCTAGTTGGTTCTCGGGCGTGCTGTACCTGGCGCTCTGCGGCAGATGGTTTTCAGTTCGGCTCTTGAGATTCTCACAGGACAGAGGTTCAGTTTCTCATTGGCATGTCCTGAGGCAATCTGAGGATCATACATCCCACAGTTCCTTTCCCCTGCTTTGAATCTAATTTCCATTATGGGCTCTATGTGTTCATGGAGATTCCAGTGTTTCCCGTGGTACATAGGAACTGTGGGCTAGATTTGGTGGCGGCAGCTGCTGCTGCTAGTGGTGTGTGTGTGTGTGTGTGTGTGTGTGTGTGTGTGTGTCTGCGGGTGATCACACATGTATGTGTACACGTGTGTAAAAGCACAAAGACAATCTCGGGTGCTATGCCTTAGCTACCATCTACCTCCTTGTGTGTTTCTTTATTTTATTCCCACTGTGTCGTGGTTTGCCTATGTGTTGCTGATGAACTCACAGTCAAACACTTTAGGGGGAACAAGGGGGTTTGGATTGGCTTTTGATTCTTGGTTGCATTTCCTTGTCCAGCTTGGCAGGAGAGCGCATACCAGCACCAGGGGTGGAGGGAACTGGCCACACATACACACAAGATTGCTCCCTTCCCTCCCCTCCCTCCCTCCCCTCCCCTCCCCTCCCCTCCCCTCCCCTCCCCTCCCCTCCCCTCCCCTCTCCTCCCCTCTCTCCCCTCTCCTTCCCTCCCTTTCCTTCCCTTCTCTTCTCTTTCTCCTTTCCTTTCCTCTTTTCTTTTTCTTTCTTCCTTCCTTCCTTCCTTCCTTTCTTTCTTTCTTTCTTTCTTTCTTTCTTTCTTTCTTTCTTTCTTTCTTTCTTTCTTTCTCTCTTTCTCTTTTCCTCCTTCCCTCCTTCCTTCCCTCTTTTCTTGGGGCTCAGGTCCTTGTAACTCATCTGGCAATCACTCTACTGACTGAGTTATCTCCCCAACCCTGTTAAATGTTTTCATAAAGTCTTATTGCCTTGCATGTCAGAATCCCGTCATTGGGAAAGAGTGCAGAGGGTCTTCAAAGTCTTAAACTATTGTCACGTGGCTCTGCACTGAACAGATTGGTGACCCCTGTGGTGGATTTAGAAGTCAGCTGATGCATCTTGGAGACAGCCAGGAGGGTGCAGAGAGCAGAAGTATGGGATTATTTGTGTAATAGTACTGCAAGGTCTGCAGCAGCCAGTGTTTTCTGAGGGGCCCTTGTGCTCAGTGGAAGCTAGAGAGGAGTGTTCTCTTGGGTCCCCAGTAAAAGGAGTCTCAGGGGCAAGGACCCAGGGTCCCGGGCAGGCACGTGGCTTTGCGTCAGTTCCAGTGTGGAGCTATACTTCTCTGCTGTGTCTTGCTCAGGCAAGTTTGGAGACTGCTCCTTGAAACTCCACCGCAGCTAAGCGCTCAGCTGATGTTTTGTGTCCCCCCCCCCCACTTTCACTTAAAAATAAACTTTGGGGAATTTTTTTTTCACAGTTCTCTAAATATTCTGTTTTGAAACATTTAATTACCCAGGTTATTTATATGGGAAGGTCTGATAATGTTTCTATGGGAGTCAGTTATTTATTGCTTTTGCTAAATTGTATCCTATATTAGGGGAATGGCTGAGGTTGGTTACTATGGTAACACCCTCAAAACTGCAATATTCCCATTATGGATGCTAAAGCTATAGTCATTCTGGTGGGAGGGCAGCAGGACAGTGGGTGGTAGTCTTGTTTTCTTTTCTTTCTTTCTTTTTTTTTTTTTTTTTTAAAGAAAACCTCTCTCTCCTACTGCCAACCACTTTGCGTTCATTTATTCTCAACTTTGTAGCTTGGGGTCCTGGAATGAGAGATAAAAAGCAGGAAGAGAGGCTATCCTGTCTCTTTTAATGAAATGTCTACAACCCTTCCACTCCACTCCAAGTGATACCCTGATTTTTTCTTGCTTTTATTCTTGTGAGCATTATTTTCCAAACTTTTATTGGAGCCTACTCTGTGTTAGATATGAACAAGGTAGAGTCCTTATTCCCATTTTCCTTTTGAATTGACATTGAAGCTTTCCTTTAATTCCGCTGAGAAATTTTGTTTGACCATCATACTATCCTATGGAGATCAAAAAGAGGTAGGTAGATAGGTAGGTAGGTAGGCAGGTAGATAGGTAGGCAGGTAGATAGGTAGGTAGGTAGATAGGTAGGTAGGTAGGTAGGTAGGTAGGTAGGTAGGTAGGTAGTATGTAGGTAATTTGGCTTCTATGGAAAAACATTTTTTTTTTGTTGACCAGGACAGGAACATACTCATAGTTAAGCACACAGGTGGTTAAAATAAAACTTAATAAATGATCACACAGTGATACTAAGCTTCTTAACTCTCCAGCTTGGAAAACGAGAAAAACAATAGTAACAACTTTGCAAAGAGCTGATATCTGAGCTGATTTGAAGACCGATGGCCAGTTTATGGATGGCCTCCAAAGTCTAAAGTACTGCTATGAGGTCCTGTAATGAACAGATTTGTGACCCCTGTGGTAGATTTAGAAGTCAGCTTAAAGAATCTTGGAGAAAACCAGGAGGGTGCATGTGTGGGAGTGGGCATGGGGGTGGGCTTGAGTGTGGATGGACAGGATATGTCAAGCAATTTGAGTCAAGAAGAACAGAGATGGAGATGAGAGAGCCCCTGGGCTACTCGCCAGAGAACGGTAAAGCTATGTGTTCCAGAGATGGAACGGTTTACAGATACAACCCGGACTTGTGGTGTCTAGTGTCTGGATTTTGGATATTAAGAGCCATTGAACAGTTTAAGCAGAGGACCCCCCCCCAACACAAGGTTCCTGTTCAGGAATAACTTTCTGCTGTTGGTGTGGAGGATAGAAAGATAACGAAAGGAAGGGCCCATTGGGTGGGATATGAGGTCTGTGAAAGATGGTCACTTGCATCTTGGAACACAGACCCACCAGACTGTACTGTGTAGTGAGTGGCAGCACATGCAAGTCCAGAGCGAAGCAAGTGCGGATGAAAGTTAGCGATCTGAGGGTGAGCAGAGAAGGAGAGGCGACGGAGCCCACGTGAAGGCTGCTTGTGACCCCGTTCTGTTGTGTCCAACAGGCTCTCTTGCTTTTAGTCAGAGATGAGTAGTTTCCATTGAGCCAGATTCTGCAGTATGAATGTGATCAAAATAGGGTTATTTTCAACAGACTCAAGATGTGCTGCTGCAATTACATCTAATACTCAAGATGACCACGTTCGACTTGTACACATGAGATAGTCCCCCCCCCCTTCATTCACTCTTGTTCCTGTGCAGTGAGCCTGCCTGTCCCTGACATTCTGGCCCCTCAGGTGATAGAAAAATGAGCCTGGCATCTAGAAGGAGTCACAGCAACGCCACCGCTGCAATGCCCAGTGCTCCGAATAATAAAAACCCTGGGCTTGATTTGGAACCCAGGCTTTGTCCTGTCTCAGGGTCGTGGGCGGAGAACAGCTGATTTCATCCTTTCTCTAAGGGGCTCTTGCTCCTTGTCTTGAATTTGCCCATCTGTCTCAGACCCCTCTGGAGTTGAAGTTGGGCTGGAAAGTAGAAGGGAATCAGTCGAGTTCCTGTCTGATTGCCAAAGCCACTAACCCATGGTCGGAGTTCTCTGCATCCAGAGGTCTTGAGTCGATCTCTTGGGGTTCCTTTCTGGATTCTTTGCAGATCTGTCTCTTCCCCATAGCCAAAGGATTCATATTTGTAAATTCCTCGAGACAAGGGCAGTGCGTCATTGTCATGGTGTTACACCTAGATACAAGTGTCAACTTGACCCACAGCTAGACTTTGCTCAATCCTGGGACTCCTGAGAACTTCCCATAAGCACCTTGGGACGGCTGTCTCTTTGGCTTAGGCTTCACCTCCACCTTGGTCCATGGGAAACATGAAGCATCCTTTGCTTCGGGGAGCTGTAGATTGACTAGATCTGTCTTCAGAGAGGTCAGTGAGTACCTTCAAATGACCAGGTGAATCGGATGCACATCTGCTTGTCCTCTGTCTGTCTCTTTCAACACCACCACCTCTCTCTACCTGAGTCACACAGGCAGGCACCTCAACCACGGCTCTCCTTGATTGGAGGGGTGTTATATCTCAACCCATCAGCAGCCTCTCAACCCATCAGCAGCCCCCTTGAACTATCATGTCCCCCCCAAACCAGGATGTTTTATCTTCTTAATCCCTTCATGCTCTTGAAGGTAATATGAGTTTTAGGCATATTGTACCTACTTTCTTTGGTAAATTTTGCAGGTCTCTAGTTCTTTTCTAAAAACATATATGCTCCTCCTTTTAATTCCTTAGAGGCAATATTCTTTAAACCTTATCATTGTATAAATGTAATATTCCTACTGTTTGTTCCTTTAAATTTTTCCATATCTTTGGGAAATTTTGTTCATGGACTTAGAATGGGTTACATCCAGAGAAGGGGTAGCAGAGTGGCAAAGGTGGAGCCAGGCAGTGTTTGTGCTTATTATTATTATTATTATTATTTATTATTATTTGTGTGTGTGTGTGTGTATTTTGTGTACCAGAGGGCAATTGAGAGTATGTGCCACCTAGGGGTGACATCAGAAACATCTTGGCTTGTTCTTCCACCTTACTTCTTTGCTCTGTGGCTTCCTAGGCTCTTCCTTCCGGGTCAGAAGTACAGGCTATCCCCATAAATAAATAAAATAGTGACAAAAGAAGAATCCCAATAGTCCAATCTCCTCTTAAAGGCACTTCCTAATGTTGTTAACAATAGCGGTTACATGTCCACCAAGGTTTGAAGAGGATTAAACCCAGAGAGCGAACATTCAAGCATCGTGTATACACTCATTGGAACGCATGGATCTTAGATGTATAGTTTCCATATGTAGATCCCAAGCCCACTCTTTATGGGCTAGAGCCCATAACTCTGCAAAGATAGAAAAAATTTCCATTTTCCCCGAAAGCTGTCTCTTAACACTGTATTTCTAGTTCTGTTTCTTGGACCTACACATGGTGATGATCTGAATTTTCCTTCTTAGCTTAGCTTTGCCTATTCTGGATTTGAGTAAGTAGAATCACGTAATGTGCGTTGATTTGCATCGCATCTCTTTTGCTTAGCATAGTATTATGGGATTCACGCATTGCTTTCTCCTGAATGTCTATTCTTTCTTACGACTGAGCAACATTTCACCCTAAGAGTTAGCACGGGCTGCTGCAGCTCTCCCACTGATGGACATTTTGTTTGTTTTAATTTTTGCCTATTGTGAATAAAGCTTCTTTGAACATTCCTGAAGTCACTTAGTGAGTTCATTCTTCATACACACCAGTGGCATTCGGGGCCTAAAGGCAGATAAATATTTTTGCTTTTAGAAGAAACTGCTAAATCATTTCCTGAAGTGCCATTGTACTAGAGAAATATGTGAGTACTAGTCTTTCCCCCTCCCTCTCAGCCAGTTTCCAGAACTGTCAGTCTTTAAAATCTGGCCATTTCAGCTATTGAAAAATCAAATCTCCTTGGTTTTTTTTTTTTTTTCATTTTCCTAATATATATTGAGTTATTTCTCATGGAACATTTATATATATTCTTTTGTGATTTTTTTAAAATAGGGGAACAAAGGATTTTATTCTGGCTTAACCATTGTCCAGTTATAGTTCCTTGTCTTGCCAACTTGGCAGGACAACAAGGCCAAGGTCCGAGGGAACTGGCCATACCATATCCACAGGACTGTGACCAGCATATGTGGCCAAGTAACCAAAAGATGCCAGTGTCCTCATTTTTTGTGATACTTTGTATACTCAAACTTTTGACTGCTTTGAATTACCTAAAAGATTTGGTTAGTGAGTCTTAAGAGTAAGATAAATTCTAGACCTAAACCTTAACTTGGCTGTTTCTAGTAACTATTTTCTCTTAGTGTGAGGCTTGTCTATGAATTTGCTTGATATTATTGTCTTTATGTGGTCTGGGTGAGCATATACTTTGTGTGTGTGTGTGTGTGTGTGTGTGTGTGTGTGTGTGTGTGTGTGTGTGTGTAGAGGTCACAAGACAACCTTCTGGTGTCATTCCTCACCTTTCTACCTTGTTTGAGAACAAGTCTCTTCATCCCTTCTATGTAAGCCAGGCTGGTGGCCTGAAAGCTAATGGAGATCCTTGGGCCCCTGCCTCCATTTCCCATAGATGTACTGGGATTATAGATATTTACAACACTGAGCTCGGTTTTTATGTGAGCTGTGGGGATCTCATTAGATCATCGGGTCTGCATAGCAAGTGTTTTAAAAACCAGTGAGCCATTCCCCAGCCTTTGATATTATTTTTTCAATAAGTAAAAAAAATTAATTTTGCTTTTATTACATTGCTGTCTCAGCTGAGAAACCTTTGCCTACTAAGATCCCAAGGCCGCAAAGATATTTTCTTCTGAAAGTTTTATGTTTTCACCCTCACAGTTAGATCTGTGCTCTTCTTTGAATTCGTTTTTGAGCACGGTATGAAAAAGGGGTTGAGGTTCATTTTTTTTTAATGTTTATCAAGAGATTTCAGCATAATTTGTTGAAAAATTTCTTCTTGCTTTAATGCTTTGATGAGTTTGTTAAAATGTCCATCCTGCACTGGATCTAAGATAACTCTGAAGTCATAGAGGATGGGTTCTAAATCTATTCAAGAGCGTTTGAGTTTCCCTGATTCTTTATCCTTCCAATCAGATCCTTGCGCTAGCAGGCAGGGCTTTCTTTGGAAGTAAAGTCCAGTTCGGATTGTGAATGAGATCACATTTTCTCTCCTGTGTAAGCATTCTTTATTGTTTTGAGAGGATTTAAGGGAGCAGGTTTATTTGTAGATTGAGGGGCTCTTATGTTTTGTGGATTACCCCTCAACACTTTCCATCTAACTCTCCACACTTCTGCTTTCCTTGAGATCATGTGGCTTCTTGTCAAATTCAGGAAACTGAGGTTTTCTGCCGTCCCAGCCGTGCGGGTCAATTCTGACCTCAGAAATATACAAACCTAACAGTTTGTCCTGTGGTGTGTCTTCTCTCATGCAGTATCTGCTCTGGTTCGTGCCTGTGTTTGGTTACTTTCCAATGGATTCAAGTAGATGGGGGGGGGGGGCTGGGAATTTGAGCAGGTGAGGTGCTTGCTTTGCAAGGGTGAGGACATAAGTTTGGACCCCCAGCACCCACATGTGGAATGGTTTGGCACATGTGGGAGCTGAGGGAGAGCAGGCAAATAAACAAATTGGGGGATGGGCTTTGTGCCCTATTTAGTTTAGCCCAAGCTGTGACCCTGTCACAAATAATATGGTGGAGAGGGATGGAGGAAGGTACCTACCTACCATTGACTTCTGCCTCGCACACACACACTCCTGTTTGTCCAGAGTTTATTTATGGCTGTTATCTACGGGACAGTCATTCTGGCCAAGCCGCTGTGCTGTTAGTAGAGGACACACCATGTCCTTCACTGTCCACACGGCGGCCCTTTGCTTCTCCCTTCCTCTCCCTGTGGCACACCTGCCCGTTGTCCCTAGAGTCTTCTTTCAAAGGAAAACCATTTCCCGCCTCAAGGCACATCAGGGCTCCCAGTTGCCATCCTTCCTTCCTCATTTCCTCTCCTTCTTCCTTTCCTGGATTCTTCCCCACTCATCTCCTGTGTTCCCTGATTACATTGAAACTTTTAGCATTCCTTCGACTTGCCCTTCCTTGCTGTCTCCTTTTTGCTGTTTCATGGGCTCCCACTGATGTGTCTTTACCTTCTGTGGTCCCTGGCTAAACCCCCATAGTCCTGCAAAAATCAACCCAAAGCATCAAGCTCTTGGTGGAGAATGTCCCCAAATTGGGCCACTCAGATTTCTTACTTTCCCACTGTTCTGGGTATAGCTTAATTCTATTTTTTTCCAGATGTCTGGGGTGAGGGTGTGCCCATGTGTTTTACATGTATGGGCACACCTGTGTGCACGTGTTGACATTGCTCTATGCTTTTATTATTGAGGTAGGGTCTCTTATTTGGACCTGGAGTTCTGTAGTGGGCTAGAATAACTCAGCAGTTTGCCTTGGGGATTCCCCCCGCTTTGCCTCCTGAGTGTTAGATTACAGGGGGCCATCATGCCTTCGATGTGGGTTCTGGGGATCTGAACTCTGGTCCTCATGCTTGCTGAACGATCTCCCTACCCCTATTCTTGGTTGAACATCACAGAACTTAATTTGTATTTTTTTTAACCTCTGTTATAAAGGTGCTGTGTCCTTGAGGTCACTGTCTTACCTGTGACTGCTGACCCCCCAGTATTCTTGTTAAAGGGAAGGAAAGAGAAAGAACAGACTTCATGATCAAATTATGATGGCTTGTAAATTTTAGGCATCTGGTTATTTCTAATATTTTTCTTCATGCCTTACCCATGGCACTGTGCCTTTAAATATGTATCTGGACATTTAATATCAATGTGAAATTCACAAAATAAAGTTACAGCAACTGGAGTACCTCAGCGGCCCAGAGGACAGTTCAGAAAATGTATCAGGTCTGGAACTAAACACACACATGCACACACATATATACACACATGCACCCACACATACACACATACACACACATGCGTACACACACATGCACACATATATGCATGAACACAATATACATACATACACACATACACACATACATGCACACATATATGCACATGCACACATGCATATACATATACACATACACATATACACACATGCACACACATAAACACACATACATATACATACACACATATACACATACACACATGCACACACATACATACACACACATACACATACATGCATGCACATAAACACACATACGCACATACACACACACACACATAAACACATGCAACCTATACACACATGCACACACATACACACACATACATACACACATACACTTTAAAAAGAAATTGTTTAAAGAGAATAAAAGATATGTATAAGGAAAAAAGCAATGGTCAAATAATAACCAAAGAATCAGGGATATATTTTTCCAGTCAGGGTGTGAGATCTGTGGACACAAAGTTTGACTGCAGTTTCAAAAAATTAATGTTGCAGATTTTGTCTGTGTGCCCAGCTTTGTAACAAGGGGTGCTGGGAGATGATACAGGGCAGGGAGGACTTCATCCTTTCACACTGATCTGCATATATCCCTCCCTTCCTTGTCTGTCCTCCCTCTCTCCCTCCCTTCATCCTTCTCCCTCTCTCTCTCTGTTCTCTTCCTCCTTCTTAATCACATAGCATCACATACTCAAACACAGATTATTTTTAGATACTGTGGAATTCCATATCTCCCTGTATATCAGCTACATTTAAAAGTTCGCTCAGTCTTTACAAAGGCTTCTCCATGCTCTGGGGTGTATGTGTGGGGAGATGGCTCATAGGTGTTTGCTGTGCAAGTGTGAAGACCTGGGTTCGGATCCCCAGCACCCATGCAGATGGTGGGGCGGCATGGCTGTAATCTCAGCAATGGGGAGACAGGCAGAACCAGCAATCTCACTCTTTGCAAGTCTGTCCAAAACGTGGACAGGTTCAGTGGAAACACAATTGAGGAAGACGTCTGACACCACCTTCTGGCCTCTACGCACACCTGTGGGGCGTACACACACACGTGCATGCATGCAACACACATACACACACAGCGTGGGAAATTATTTCCATGTAATAGAAAAATTCTTTCAGACAGTTTCTCACGCTGTAGCCTGGCCTGGAACTCATTGAGTGGATTCCCAGGTTGGCCATGAACTTGCAGCAATTCCCCTGTCTCCGTCTCTGGAGTGTCGGGATTACAGGGATGGGACAACACACCCAGATAAGGCCTTTTCTTAGGTTATTTCCCTGTTGCTTCTCTGATCTTTGTATTTTCTCTTCTTCCTTTAAGCTAATCCACACAACATGGCTTTGAATCACTGCAAAATGCAGAAAGAGAAGCTTAAAGTTTGCTATTGGCATTTCTGTCCTTTTTCTGTCTTCCTTCTGTCGTTTCGGGAAGGAGGAGGAAAGAGGAAGAGCGAAGGCAAAGTAGGGGAGGGAGGAAGAAGGTGGAGGGGAGAGGGGGGGCGACTGCATCGCTAGACTATCACAAAAAGAGATGTGAGTATGTGTGTGTGTGTGCGCACATGTGTGTGGTGTGTGTGTGCGTGTGTGTGTGTCTATGTGTTTCTGTGTCTGTGTCTGTGTCCCTGGAGGCCCGGGTGACTTAGGGAGTCATCTTGGATTGCTTTGCTCTGAGGTCTCCCATACCTCACCTTCCAGGGCTGCAAGTTCAGGCTGCTGTCATTTCCATCCAGTGTTTTTCTGTGGGATCTGGGATCCAAGCTCAGGTCCCTTTGCTTGTGAGGCAAAGGTTTAACCCTTGAGCCATTGCTCCAGTCTCCTGTCTTCATTTTCTAGAACAGTGAGTTCCCCTGGGACAGTCATAGCTGACTGCAGGTTCATGTGTGCGCGCACATCCTTTTTAACTTTTAACAGGAAATGTTATGCAGTGCACGCTGTATATGAAATGGAGAAGACAAGATGAAAAATAAAAATTTCTTCTTTAAATACATCTGTCCCAAATATATATCTTCCCTCATCCAGAGGTAACTACTCTACTGCTTTTCATTTTGGGCACCCTTTCATATTTTTTATAAGTATTTATGGGTGAACACACACACAAAAGATGGTAGAGGAAAGTCTTGAGCCTCTAATATGGTGACATATATAAATATAAGACTGCACACTTAGAATGTGATCTTTGCTATCTAAGTAAACTAAAGTATAGGTACTTGTCTACCCAGGCATCTGAGTTAAAAGTAACTTGCTCATCACATCCTTTGAATAATTTCTAAGGCATTTATCAACTCTTAGTTGGTATGGTCCTTTGTTTGATGATGCAGCTGTCTCTAGCTAATTGAGAGTTCCGTATCAACCATGCCTTGAAACAGGGAAACACATCAATCTAGCCCAGTGATTCATTCATCACATTAATAATCATTGGGTCTCTGTATTGTGCTGTCTTTAGCTTCTTTCACTTAAGAATGCATTGTCTGTTGATGCTTTTTGTATACGAGACCAGAATAGATGGACTCACCGTTACTAGGACAGGGTGCTCTCCCATAGCATGTATGGCAAATGCACCTTTCAGATCTTCTACTATTTAATTTTTTCCCCAGTACTTTTGTGTTCTCAATAATGGTGCTAATGGGCTGGAGAGGTGGCTCAGGGGTTAAGCCTCTGCCTTGCAGGCGGAAGGTCCTGAGTTCGGATCCTAGACCCCATGTATAGACGCCGGGCGGAAGCGGGGGCAGCCTGTGTTTCTGGTCCTGGTAGGGCGGAGCCTGTGAATCCCGGGGCAGAGTAAACAAGGAGGAGGCGGCCCATGGCGGTTCCCGAATTTGTCCGTGGTTCTACACACACATACACGCATACATGCACACACATACATACACGCACACACATACATACATGCACACACACACATACACGCGCACAATTGAATAAATAATAATAAAAAAATTAAAAAAAATATATATCTTCTTGTATCATTGTGTATATCATGAATACTGTGGTAGGACTAGTTTACAGGTGAGGAGTCAGCAACTCAGTACATATGATGGTCAGTCATTTACTCACTAACAAAAATGCACATACACATGTGCACATGAGTTCTTTATTAACTCTTGGAAATAGGAACTCAAGTGCAAACCCAGAAGTGCATCTAATGGCCAATTGGAAATTTGTTACCATGAAGGCCTTGCCCCACCCCCATCTGTTCCGTCAGAGACGAAGGTAGAAAGGGAGGTTGGTAGAAGGACCTGGGTAGACAGTGGGGGAGAAGAGCCAAGGCTAGTGAACCTGAGGGGCTGGTATGTGCTAGCTTGGAAGGAGGAGGGTCTGGAGACGTGGAAGGAGTTTAATGAGGATCACCATTTCCACCTGCCTTCCCGAGGGTCTTGTGCTTCTCTGACACTTCATGACCAGAACTGGGGCACTCAGCCTTCAAACTGGTCTCTCGCCCTCACATGAGATGAGCTAATGTCAGCAGTGTTTGTACATTTCCAGGAGTCAAGGAGTTAAATAATAATAATAATAATAAAAATATAGAAGAATGAGAAGTTAAGTGAGTCAGAGAACTTCTGCCTGGGAGTCTGAATCAGCTGTGTGCAAATCAGTGGCGGAGACTGGAAAAAAAAAAACTGCTGGATGGAACTGTGGCGGCTCGTTGATGCTGAAGGCAGAGGACTTGGGTTTCTTCAGAGACTGTTAGCCCCCCTCATAGCGGTCCCGTGACGTCACAGAAACCTTGACTGTTGCCTGCCCTCCTCCCCAGCCCATCTCTGATTTGCACAGGACCACAGTGCAAGCAACTCGGGAGTAGCAGAGGAGAGCTTAAAGGAGAGCGAGGTCTCTGTGATTCCATCTGCAGGGCCGGTGCTCCCCAATGGTCATTTGGAAGGAGATGCTATTTAGTGACGGTGCTCCGAGCATTTGGCTGGCATAGCAACTCAGACATGTGGGACCGCTGGAAGGAAAAACACCCCTGGATGGGGCGGAGGTGGAGTTCATTTTTATTTATTTATTTATTTATTTAGTGTGTGTGTGTGTGTGTGTGTGTGTGTGTGTGTGGTGTGTATGTCTGGGAGAACAATTAATAATAAATGCACGTGTTCTTCTCACACACTAACATGGGAAGAAAGTCTATGCAGCTTTATTCGTGCACATAAAGTTGGCATTTTAATTTTATTTACAAGTTTCAGAGTTGGAGATTCGGTGCACTGGCTGTTCATTGTGTACCAGCTTCTAGTGTCTCTGTTTGTATAAAGGTAGCTTTCTGAGAAAACTGTCTCTTCAACTCACCTACATGAGAGTCTGCTGTTAGAAAAAGTTTGGAAATTGTGGCCAACATAGATTCCTTCCATCAGTGGTGAAGATGTTCGTGATACGGCTTCATGTTGCTCACATGGCGACCGTAACTTGTGACTCTGCACAGAACCCTCTACAAAGTCTAGGTGTCGCCCACACAGGGCCTTCTGAAGAATGCTGTGGGCCTTGGCTATTGCTTTCAGAAAAAGTAGCATTTGTATTTTTGCAGAGACAAAGTTCCTATCTCCTTAATTGGGGCGTGTGGGTGCTCAGTACACAAGTGACTTGTCGCTTCTCGAGGTCTGTCTCGGGTGGGCAGCCTCCCGTCATAACCCCTGTTGCTATGGCAGTTAGGGCACTAGCCCAAGGCACAGCTTCACTACGCAGGTTACCCCCAGGGGCCTCCCTCTTCCGAAGTGAAAGGAAAGGTTTTCGATCGCTGTTTATATTGATGAACGTTTAGAGGTACATCCTGTGTATTGTCTGAGGTGTTCAGACTCACAGGGGTTCCCAGGTAATCAGCATTTGCTTTGTTGAGATAGAGAGAGCGTGGACATGAGGCCAGGTAGACCTGGATTCCAGTCACTTCGTGGTTGTCGTGGCCCTTAGCAGGTGACACGGCCTTGTGAGCCTCGGTTTCCTGAGAGAGTGACACTTGTAGGTAAAAATGGGTAAAATGGGAACTAGTTCCATGAAACCTTTACCCAGAACAGTACCTGGAAAACATTAGCATCTGTTACCATCTTTCTTGGCCTTGGGGTTGATTTTCACTCTGGGCCTTGGGTTTCGCCTGCATCTTAGGCAACATGTGATCTTCTAATACGGTATTAAGTATGGATTCCACTAGGAAACGCTCTTTGAACCGATCTCTTGTTTTTTTCTATTGTTCACGGGTGGGACAGAGACAAAACTGTGTCTCCCGCTGTAGCCCACGTTCTCCTGGGACTCATTATGTAGCCCAGGCTAGCCTAGAACTCGAGGCAATTCTCCTGCCTCAGTCTCTCAAGGGTTGGAATGGCAGGTGTCGGCCACTCCGTCTAGCTCTCCCCTTTCCCTCACAGCTGGTGGTGTTCTCGTGTGTGCCCCTGGGATTTGTGGGGTCCCCATCACAGAGTGTCTCTGAGACTCTCCATTCCAGGACAGGGTCAGGACATCCTTGTAGAGACTGACTCTCGAAGTCTGTTCTCCTCTTAGAGAATTCAGTAACATCATCTCAGCGAGCCCACTGTGTTGCTTCACTCTGACCAGTGTGAGAATTTCCCCGTCATCTGTCTTTGCACGAGCTTTCCACTGTAGGCTGCAGCTGTGAGGTATTTCTATGCACTTGTCTTTGCTGATAGAAGTCTCGTTATAAATAATTCCAAAGGCTCATTTGCAGAATCTTTTACAGATTCAAAATAAGAAGCATCGTCCCTGCAGTGTGGAACTGCTTGGATGCAGTTTGCAGAAAAACTTTGTGATGGAATGGAATCCACCTATGGATTTCAATCTTGTCTAGCAGACAGGAAGGAGAAACGTGGGGTGGGGGGAGGGGGTTGGGGAACAGATCTGCTCCTGGGGAGCCACCCCATCCCCCACAACACTTGCTCACAGAGCAGATTTTCCACTGTGACCCTGACTCACCCTTCCTCTCTCCACCCTCTTGTCTCCTGATGTGTGTGCTCCACTAATTCTAGGGTCCGGCTGACTTCTTCCTGCTCCATGTAAGTGGGAAGGAAAGCCAAGTCTGTACTGCTGGAGTGAAAAGTGGAATCTCTGTTGGATGTACGGATGCAACAACTTGGAATAACCACCGGCTGTGTTTCCAAATATTTTGGCCCTCTTTAAGTAAAGAGACATGAATAGCTTCAAACTGGCGTCCTTTTTCATCCTTTTTATTTAATTTTTTATTTTTTTTGCATTAGCAGTAACTGTGATGAAACCTTCCAAACTGCTAAGAGTTGTTACCTGAGCATTAAGGATGGGGGCACAGGTCTGGCGCTTTGGGCTCTCAATATAAACCTTTCTGCGTGCTTTCTTTTGTCTAAGAAGATGATGTAGTGATTTGAGTTTTCTTCTTCTTCTTTTTTTAATACCTCACTAAAATAGGCTTGTTTAAGTTGGTTTGTTTTATATGAAATCCCCTGAGTTCTTCATGCCAGACGTTATGCTGTTTGTTCAGGGTTCAGGGGCAGGCAAAGAATAGCTCATGCCTAGGAGTCTAGAGCTTAGTTGGTGTGATAGAGCAGACCAGTGAGAATGAGGTTTAAATCACACGAACTTTGCTGAGAGAGATATAGTCATGCAGTACTAAGCTGGCAGGAGAGAGATGCTGTGATCGAGAGACAAACATGGAGTTAAATCCCTTACTTTTCAAACATGCCATTCATACTTTGGTTTTCAAAATTCTATCTTTATGACACCCGTACCTTGACTGAGTTCTCTGTTGCTATTTCAGATTTCATGGCAGAAGAACAGATGAGATTTTATTGTTACCATGATTTTTTTTTTCAAAAAGCAAGATTCTGGAGGAGTGGGCTCGTTTTGCCTGCATGTTGCTGATAAGATCGTAACTAAAGGTCCTAGGGAAATAAGGAGGTTTCATTCTTGCTAATGAGTCTCGGTTGTAATTCTTAGTCCAACTCGGCAGGAGTTCTCATACCAACACCTGAAGCAGAAGAACTGGCCACGTACCCACTGCATTGCTGAGAGAAGGGCAAACCTCACTTACCAGATCTCAAGACTGCCAAGGCCTGCAGCAGGGTGCCAAACTACTCAACCGGCTTCAGCCAACTTTTCCAGGGAATAGTCCCTCCCTCTGTGGACCTCAAGTAGACAATCTCCTGCAGGCTTGCTTGTCTTACCAGCTTTCAATTGTCAACTCGATAACTGTCTGTCTAACTAGCCAGTGGAATATTGCAAAGAATGAGGAATAAAACCAATCAGAGTATTTTATTCTGTGAATACACCGTCATGTAGGATAGCCCTGACACAGAATCAGAATGAGGAACATTGTATATATCCAGAAGCGCACGGCTACCAGTTCTTGTGTCCACACCCAGAGGTTTCCATGGCTTTTCAGCGATTTCCCAGTCTACAGAAACAAGATCATCCTATTAGAAAGTTATCTCCAAGCTGAGGTAGAGTCACCCCAAACCTCTCTCTCAGTGTCTGAGGCCTCCGGGTTTCCCTAATGAGTCTTCCGCACCCATTTATGATCTGTTGGACATGTGACAATCAATCTGTCAGTGATTTTCAGTCTTATCGCCCTGAAGATCATTAGATTGTCCCAAGTCACGATGACATGACAATTAAAATACCACTGAATGTTTGGCTGTGGTGGTTGATGCCTGTCATTCTAGCACTTGGAAGGGTAGAGGGTGTAGATGTAAGTTTCAGGAAAAAAGGCTGCTGCATTCTCAAGGCTGATTGCCTAACTACAGTCTTAGTGATGTGGAGATAGGTGGGATATTGCAGTGAACAGGCAGGTTGTCTTGAGCCCTTTAAGCTCTCATGAAAGGCATCTATTCCTTCCCTCTCATGTGTCTGAACATCCTGGTGACCATTAGATACCTTTCTTCGAATGTCCAACCAAGACCCCTGTTTCAACCAACCAAAAGGCTAAGAATGTCATCAGGGAGCATCTAGAACAGAGGTCACCCATGTTTCTATAACCTGCCGCCTGTTGTTTCCCACCAATATATTGACTAAGTGCCTTGATTCATGATTTCTTTTGTTCTGTGATTACAAAACTTCAAAAAACGGGGGATTGGTGAGATAGCTTGATGGGTAAGATGCCTGCTCACAAACCTCACGACGTGAGTTTGATCCCTGGAAGGGCACACAGTGGAAGGAGAGAACTGACGTTTCTGAAGGTTGTTCTTTGATTTCTTTCTACTACACCTTACTTGTACCAGAGCCTGTCTCTCTCTCTCTCTCTCTCTAGCAAATAAATAAAAATGTTTTGCATAAAAAAGAAAAGCTATTAGCACAGGGGAACACATGGAATTTGCAGCAACCTGAATCTGAATTCCCGGGACGTGGTCACTCATTTGGCTCTAGAACAAACTGCCTTTTACCCCTTTGGGATCTTTCTGTCTTCAAGAGTTGAAGGCAAAACAAAGCAAAAGCATCGCTGCCAAGAATTGCACATTTTATCGTATTTCGCATTGCCCCTCTCATTCAAGAGTGAATTTTCTCAAATGTGTACCAGACGCTATGCTATTTGACTTCCTTAATTTTACGGGCTTGTGATTTTCACATCACTGAGAGGATCTAGAATGAACACAGCACTACACGAATCCGATTTCTTTTCACTTGCAGGTAAATGCTTTATTAGAGATCTTAAGAAAGTATTTGATTTGTGCGAAAACCTGCATAAACACGATCCCAAAATGAACACAGTTCAGATGAGAAGTAAAGCAGAATCAAGTAACATAGAAGTTGACAATCGCAAATGATTCATCTTGGTGTGTCGGTTCAAGGTTTGCCTCACATGCTGTGACTGAAGTGGGGACTAGGTTTTCTTAGCTCACCTAAAGACTATATGATTCTGAAAGTTTGAATGAATTACAATGCTTTAATTTTAATGCATCTTTATTATTCTCTGGGTGTAATTATTCATTTACTTTTGCTATACTGGAGATTGAACTTATAACCTTGTGCAGGGTAGACAAGTACTCTTATCACTTAGCTATACCCTTAGCCCTAATTTCTTCTTTTCCCTATTTTATTTTATTTTATTTTTGTGTAGTGTGTGCACACATGTGTGTGAATGTGTGTGTGTGCACGTGTGCACCTGTGCACAAAGAGGGCACTTGACTATGTGTGCCTGAGAAGATCCAAGGTTGACATCAGGAATCATCCTGAATCGCTCTACTTCCTTACAATTGCTGTGCTCTGAAGATTCCCAGGCACTGCCTATTAGGGCCAGAATTGCAGCCACCACGTATGTCTGGCTTTTTTTAATGTGGGATCTGAACTCAGGTTCTTTTTCTTATAAGGCAAAGACTTTAACCACTGAACCATCTCTCTAGCCCTCTAATGTATTATTATTATTATAAAAGTAATATTTGTTACTAATTAGTGCATGGTGCTAATTGTCTTTTTTTTTTTAAATTTCTGTAACTGACTAGAGCAATCCTCTCTAGCCAGTCTTACCCTATTTGTTTGGTTCCACTAGCTTTGCTTTAGTTCCAAATCATCTGGCGCATTAGGGGTAAAATGTCACAGAACTTTGCCTTCAGCTGCCACTGCTGGGTTCTCCCCCAGAGGTTACGGCATTTAATGAACTCTAGCTTCTCTTTCTCCCTTTCAAGTGCAGGGGCAGAAAGAATGATTATCACCACAAAGTAGGACTCCAAAATGAAAACGTTAAATCCCTGGGCATACATGCTGTCTTTTCTCAGAATTTCCTGACCCATTTTTCATTTTTCTTAAGCAGACAACAAAATCGACTTTCTCTCTGATCTGCCATCTTCAGAAATCTCTTCTAGGGACTGGCATGTTCATCGTCTGGTACTTCTAAAGATGGCTATTACAGCGTGCATCGGACAGAATAAGGGATGCCAACATTTCATCCCAGAAGAACAATGCTTTTTCTGCAAGGGATAGTTTTTTCTGATGAAACCAGACTATGGGCCTTTTAATAGAAAACTCAGAGACTTCAGTACACAATTTAGCAGCCATTCGATCAAGCTGCATCCATTTCTTTGGTCTGTAATAGAAAAGAGGTAGCTGAAAGAAGAGTGGTGGAAGGACATAGAAAAGACTGAGGGTCTTGAGGCGTGTGGGAGGGGCATTTTATACAAGAGGACCGGCTTGATGTTGTCTTGAGCCGGTGTGTGCATTTGGCCATCTGTCTTCTTTCCCTTGGAAATCCACCCATTGCTTCCTTTCTGTTTGTTTTGAAGCAGCTGGGAAGGATATTTTTTGCTCTGAGTCAGAGCTTAGCTTTTTACAGAAGTCGTTTGGTGAGAGTCATCTATTGTCACCCTTTGGGGTTCAGCTCAGTGTGATAAGGTTACTTAAATACATGTGTGTTGAAACGGTTATAAAAATAAACTAGTCACATAAACGTGCACATTCCCTCCCTGCTACTGAACTTGGTTCTCTCTGGCAATAGATCCCATTCCTCCACTTTTTCTTTCTCCATATTTTTTCCCTCTGCTTTTTCAAATACTCTGTGTTTATAGTTTGCTTGATTCACCAGATACCAAATACTTATAAAATCACCAGATTCACAGATATCATGCCTGAGTTGCCTTTCTCTGTGAATGGCAAGACTTCAGCATTTTCCTGCCCACACACCCCAGGGGCTCTTTTGACTTTCACATATGTACATCAAACTTGTGAGTCAGTGAGTAGATTACTTGTGCTAAAAGGGTCTGTAACATTTTTAATAATAACTGGCATTGGTGGCTACTTTCTAGATGTAATTTGTGTGTGTGTGTGTGTGTGTGTGCACGCACACACTGTACGTGCACATGCACACGCACACGGGATGGAGGCTCAAGGGTGACTTCAGGAATCATCCTGGATTGCTTTACCTCATTGTTTTGCTTTGCTCTGGGGTTTCCCAAGCTTCACCTTTGCGGGTCAGAAATACAGACCACTGCCTTTTCCTCCTGATGTTTTATGTGGGACCTGGGATCTGAATTCAGGTCCTTCTGCTTGCGAGACGAAAATCTTTACCCCTGAGTCATCTCTCCGGATCTCGAATCAGTTATTGAGGCACTCGGGCATGTGTTCACTTCTATCACAAACACGGTGCGTGATTCTTCTCCCACAGATGTAGTTCGAATGACATTTCCAAAGCCATAGACCTGGTATGGAGGAGCTGAATTCCAGACTAAAGGAGATCAGACTCTGGCATCTGCTCTTCACTTTGACAATCTAAATGATGATAATTTTTATTATTTTTGTTTTTGAGTTTATGTATTTATGACGGGGCTTTATGCGGTTGCCGAATTTCAGCTGGAACTCACTCTGTAGTGCAGGCTGACCAAAGAAGTCATGGTGGTCTTCCCGGATTCTGGGAGTTCACGTGTGAGCTTCCACACCCAGCTGATTTATTTATTTGTTCAGGCAGAATCTTGCAATGTAGCCCAGGTTAGAAACTAGAGATCTGTGCCATTGACTGTGATTTTATCAATAAAGTTTATAGTAGAGCTACATACAGTTTATCATCTTTCTTTGCTTTTATTTCCTTTAGAATTCCCATTAGCTGGATAATCCATGTTCTGAATTCATCCTCTAATTTTCTTGGCCTTCTGGAAGACTACCTGAATTTTCTCACTGCAATTTCTCTCTCTCTCTCTCTCTCTCTCTCTCTCTCTTTACTGATAAGGTCTCATTTATTTACTGATAGTAGCCCAGGCTGGTCTTTACTTTGTAGCCTCGGTATGACCTTGACTTTGTAATCCTCCTGCCTCCACTTTCCAAGAGCTGGTGCCATAGAGCTGGGTCACCACACCTAGTTTATGCAGTGCTGAAAATTCAGGGCTTTGCGCACACTTGGCAGCTGAGCTTGAATCCCAGCTCCTCTCTCTGAATAACTATTGACTTTTGCCCTGTGCCACTTTCCAGTCTTAGGAGCTGCTGCTTCTTGCTGCACGCCCCTGGGTTTTGCAGCTCCTCCTTCCTGTGCTGTCCTGTCTCTCCAGTGCCAAGAGATCTGAGCTGTTGGGTCATCTGCAGGAAAGAGGCCCTTCGAGTGGCCAGGATATTTTCTGCAGGGGACTCCCTTCTTGTCAGGTAGGGGTTCTCTCAGAGTGATTTCCCAAGGCATCTTCTGGAAATGTTTCCTGTGGGTAGGTTAGTTTCCAGGACGGAATCTTCCAGACTTCTTCTTGGGGGGTACACACCTGCTGCAGATGCACATCTGGGGCAGGGGACAGACTGCTCGATGTGGGCATTGACTTTCATTCAGTTTTCCCTTTGTGTGTGTACATGTGTGTGGCTGTCAGAGGTGATGTCGAGTGTCTTCCTTACTTGCTATCTATCTTATTTTTTGAGATACGGTATATCACTGATCCTGGAGTTTACTGATTCCATTTGATTGGCTGGCCAGAAAGTCCCAGGAGTCCTCCTGTCTCCTTCCTGTGGAAGTACAGGCACGCACTGCTGCACCCGTCTTTCTGCTTGAGTGGCAGGCACCTGTCCAACTGAGCCATCTCTCCCATTCTAAAACATCCATTTTTTAAAATACTCTATTTGAGAGAGAAAGAAAGGGAGGGAGGAAGGCAGGCATGCACCATGTGGGTTTCCAGGAATTGAACTCTGGTGGTCACATGCAAGAACGCAACTTACCTGCTCCCTGTGTCCCCCCCCCCCCGTCCCCAAGTCCTCCTCTTTAGACCCTCCTGTACTTTAGCCCCCCTTTCCATCTTGCCAACTCTTGCCACTTCTGTCTCTGAAACTTTCCCGAGGGCATGTATGTGAGTATTTTTATCAGCACTGAAATTAAAGGGGTTCGTTATAGCATTTTCATTCATACCCATGTGGTTTATACTTTCTTCTTATTGATCTCTCCCTCCAAATAAGCCCCTCTTCTGCCTTCACGTCACATGCCTTCTATAGTCCTCTCTTTCCCTCCACTTCCTTCAGATTTCTCCTTCCCTCCTCATCGCCCCTTTCTAGTTTCCCGACCTGCAAGTCCCCCTTTCTTGCTTGGAGGGGAAAGGCTGAGCAGGAGGGTGCTGATGATGCCTGGAACCTTGTGGAAGTGCTCTGTGTTAAGCCCTGTGAACTGAAACTGATAGGAACTGGTGGGAACGAGCTAAACTTTGCCTCAGTCTGTGCTCTGGGACTTGGGACTCTCCTGGTGCTGATAGGTCACAGTGACTTGTTTACTCACTGCCTGTCTTGCAGACGTCTTGGGAAGCTCGCAGTCCTGTGGCTATCACCTTTCCCTTTCTCTTTGTTCTTGAGGATTTTACTTTTTAAAACTTAATGACCTTCATTAGACTGGAGTTTGGGAAGGGAATAGAGGAAACATGCTGCATTTACACCACTGTTCATGAAAGTCCCATTATACCACCAGTAAAGAGGTCTGTGTCATGGAGTTTGCTCCCTTTCCATGCTGGGTCGGAGGGACGCCATGATCGTCTCTGTTCCCTGGGCTTTCTTGGTGGTATCCACCCTGCTTTCCTCTTGGGCTTCAGCGACCTCTACTTCTTGACTCTTTTTCCTTTATCTGTCAAGGGCAGGGACTGTGAGTTGTGAGTTGTGTTTCAAGAAGTAGAGGTGATTTTTTAGGGACTCTTCTAATCAGTTAGGGCTCCCTTCATTTTTAATTTAATTAATTAATTAATTTGTGTGTGTGTGTGTGTGTGAGAGAGAGAGAGAGAGAGAGAGAGAGAGAAAGAGAGAGAGAGGGCACTGTGTGTCCCTGTGGAAGACCAACGGTGACTTTGGGAATCATCTTGGGTTGCTTCTACTCCCTTCTTACATCACTCCACCCACCAGTATGAGCCACCGCTGTTTCTGCCTGGCATTTTTTACATAGGACCTGGGAGCCGAACTCAGGGCCTTCTGCTGGCAAAACAGTTTAAATCCCGGAGCCATCTCTCCAGCCCCCCTTCATTTTTTTAAAAAAATATTTATGCATGCCATGAAGCACGGATGAAGAACAGAGGACAACTTTCAGAAGTCAGTTCTCCTGTCCACCTTGGGATGGAGCTGAGGTTGCCAGGGCTGCGTGCAGATGCCTTAGCCACTGAGCGGTCTCTCTGGAGCCTCTTCACTCTTTGCACCAGAAGTAGTTTCTAAAAATTTCCTTGTACATTGGCTCACTGCACTGATGGAAACAAGAGATACTGGCTTATGATGTAGGCACAGCTTCTTCTGGAACATGGCCAAGACTTTCTGTTGAACTCTTGATACCGAGCATCTCCTTGCTTGCCTTAACCAGTAAAGGTGGAGCAGTTTGGGGGCTTCCTGGGGAGCCTGCATGTCATGCTGCACCTTCCTGAGAACAAGTGGAAGTCCAGGGGATCCTTGCTGAACTGCTTAGAAAAGAGTGTGGGGTTCAGCCCCACCCACTCTAGGGCTGATGGAATGGCTGTAAGCCTTGATGGGGGACAGCTCGGGCAGGAAGATGCCCTGGAGGCTGCTGAGGGACGGCGCAGTGAAGGCATCCCGAGATTCCCCATCCTTGGCTCTGCTTGGCATAGTAACTCTGCCAGCGAGTTGAAGGAGGGTGCTTATCGAATTTGTAGCACACACAAAGCTGTGAAGAGTGGCCAGTGTGATTGGTGACAAAAATATGTCTCAAAATGACTCGCGTGTGTCGGAATGCTGGGTTAAAAATAGCAAGATGACATTTCAAAGAGAGAAATGTAAAATCTTATTTTGGAGTTTAAAAAAAATCAATGGTAATGATGGGAAGAAAAAAAAACCCTCTTATTGGCAGTAGTTCTGGTAGAGAAAGACATTGAGGTTTTAGTTGACTGAAAGCTCAATATGTACCAGTGTATTTGAATAGGGAACACACTGCAGTACTGGAACCTTAATGAATCCATTCCAACGGATGCCCCTCCCTCTTCATAGGGACTACACTGCACCTACCTGGAGTCTTGCCTTTGCTGCCAGGTGGGCCTTTTATTAGACACAGCAAATGAGGATTTACCGGAGGAGAATTTGCAAGAGACCCCTGGTTCAGAAGCATGGTTCAGAAGAAACCATACAAGAGTTTGAGTTAGTTGCAGAACAAAATCGTCTTCATATTGACTGGCAAAAAGTTGTTTACTTGCCAAGTAGCCCACTGAGCACAATGGAGAGGGTGGTAGTTGGGGGTGTGTGGCAAGAAGTGTGAGAGAGGTAGGAGGTTGATTCAGATTGTGGACATTTTTTTCTATGCCAGGATGAGGTGTCTAAAGTGTGCTCTCTGCTCTGATAACAAATATGGTCATCCCATCAATTTTCCTCCTGATCAGCAACTAAGAGAGAAGGGAGATGACCAAGTGTGTTTTCTCTAAACCCCTACCCCACCCCAACTCATACCCCTGGTTGTTATCTGTTGCTGCTGTTACTATAGTGTAATGCTCAAGGCTGGGTAACTTGAGTGTCAAGATTTGCTCACCTCACAGTTCTAGAATTTGGGAAGTTCCAGATGGGGCTGATGAATATGACAAGGCTCATTTTGCTGGTGGCTGTCTGCTGACTTCTAAGGTAGCACAGGATATCACATAAGAAAGGTATGTATAAGAAGTAGTCCTAAATTAGCTCTTATAGCAGATCTACTGTAAAGGTAAACATAGAAATATGTTAATAGAGCAATCCATTTTTGAAGATAGTTCCCTTAATACCTAATCACTTTTTAAAAATTCTTTGATACTTTCATACATAAATACAATGCATTTATGTATTTTCACCCCTAACTATCCAGCCTCATCCCCACTTCTGTCTCATTTCTTATTTTTTCCTTCTTTCATGGTTTTTGTTTTTGTTTTTTTGCATGTGCAGCCTACTGGGTCTCATCTGGGCTGCCTGTACTGGCAAGGATGGGACATGGATGACTTATCAGTTGAGTAAATCATTGAGTGGAGAGTCTTCCCTTCTCCTGTCTGGTATTGGCCTTCAGTAGTCTCTCAGAGGTATAGTGTATTTGAGATCTTCCCTCATCCATGTGAAATGTGAAGAGGCCAACTATTGTGCAGGTCGAGTGCAGGTGGACATCATTCAGTCAGTTCTTGGGTGTGGCATTCTTGTCATGGCCAGAGGACACTGTCTGTCTTTCTCCACCCTCAGGCTCTTAGGTGCTTGCTGTCCCCTCTTCTGCAGTGTTCCCTGAGCCTTGAGCTGGGGATGATTTTGATGTTCTGTTCAGAGCTGAGCACTCTGCAGTCACTTATTCTCTGCCCTTTGGCCAATTGTGACTCTCTGCATTACGTCTTTCATTGCAAAAAGGATGCTTCTTGGTCAAGTGCTGAGAGCTTCTCTACTTTATGGGTATAATAATTGTTTATGTGTTAGTTTGCTATCAAGCACTTATATTTAAAATTAAGTAGTTTGTTCCTATTTAGGGCCTATAATCTCTCTTTCCATATGTACTTGGCTTGGTTTATAGTATCAGGCATATATATGTTCCTTGCCAAAACGTGGGCCTTAAATTGAACCAGAAAGCAGTTGGTTACCTCATACCTTGCATGCCACTATTGCACCAATGGTCTATTGTAGCTTGTAGCAGTCACATCTGAACGAGACTGCTGATTGCTTTTCTACCCTAGCATACCCTGCAGCATACCTTCTGCCACTCTGAAGCCTGGTTGATTTCTCTGTGTCCTGTGATGCTGTGTGAGGGAGGAGGGAGGTGTTCAGAAACAGAATACTTAATGACCTTTTAAGGTTTTCTACTTGTGTCCATGTCTTAGAACTTCACAGTGGAATTGCACTTCAGTGAGTTCAGTAGGGCATTCAGATCATAGCAAGAGCCAACAGATGTTGTGATGGGACTGTTAGGGATACACTAACCACACCTAGAGGATCAGCCTGTTCTGTGAGTGGGCATCATTGAGATAGGGAGACCTGCCTTGAGGGGAATTCAGGTAGGGTTTTGTGGAGCTTTGGTAGAAGATGTAGCCTGTGAATTTTTGAGGTCCTTAAAAGCACTGCTGCAAATAGTGTTGTCTAGGATAAAGGTGTGGGACTTGTACAATAAGCAATCCTGACCCCTTTCACATTCTTTCAAGTGTACAAATAGAAAACAATAAAGGGACTACTTTCCCATCATTACCTTGTGAATGACAAACTCTAAAATTCTGAGTCTGCCCACTTGGAGCAGCAGTGTTGGTGTCCAGGGAGGTAGTTGAAATAGTGATGTCCTGGGATTCAAGAGCTGGAATAGGGTAGGGTGTGTTCTGAAGTGACCTCATTCACGGCTGACATGTGCATCCAAGTGTAGGTACCAAGTTATTGTTGCATCTGTGATTGCATCTGATCAAATCAACCTGCAAACCTTCATCTGAACTGTTTGAAAACTTAAAAATAGTTTCCACGATGCCTGTTGTCATAGTTATATACAGGTGTCAACTTAATGGTTGAGGGTTTGAACTCTGGGCACTTTTGTAGAGAATTAGTAGTTAAGTCTTGAGTAAATCTGCAGGAGCTTGTCTAGTTTATTGAAAAGGCCCAGTCCATGGTGGGTAGGACTAGTCACTGGGCAGGTGAGTAAGATGGAGGAAACTGGTTGAGAAAGTTGGCATCCTTCAGTATACTTGACAAGACATGCTGGTCTGGCAAATAAGAATTGTCCTTTTTTTAGTCATTACATAGATATGGTATGGCCTGTTCCCTTAGCCCTTGACGTTGGTGTATACTCGTCTGCCAATCTGGACAAGGAACTGTAACCAACTTATCATAAGAGAGAATAAACCCTTCATTCCCTTAAGCTGTTTTGTCAAGATTTTTATTAGCATCATTATAGGGTAACTGGAACAGAATTTGGTACCAGAGAAGTGGGGTGCTGCTGATAAAAAAAAAGCTGGCTATGTGAACTTTGTGGATTAAAAAAATTTTTTTGAGGAATATTGCAGTGCTTAAAGACATTGAGATTGTATGTTATAAAAACCATTCAGTTTGTGGGCTATTTGGAAGATAATGATACTGAGAGAGTTATGAATTGTTTGGGCCCAGATTGTGTTGAAGGAAACAAGGACTTTGGCAAATTGGCACAGTTGAATTTGAAGACAATGGACTGGTTTGCTTGGTAGAAGAGAATTATGTTGGCAGCCTTGAAGCTCTGGGCAAGGAAAGGACAGACACTCAGGCAGTTGCTGATGTTGGAGAAATGAGCATCATTGAAAGAAAACTGAGTGTTTCGCATTGGGAGGGTGAAAGAAATGAATACCACCATATGGAAATTGAGCGGTTTGAAAACCCAGATTCCTACAGGGGCCAAAAACCCAAGTTAAAGCTGTGTCTTACCCTTGGAAAGTTTTGGCTACCTAGAAAGGGGCTTTTCCAGAGTCAGCACAGAAGTAGTTTCAGCTGTGGTTCAAGTAGACCAAGATAGGTTCCAACTTCACAAAGCATTTGTCAGCATTACCCAAGTTGTACTGGTTTTGATGTAAGATTGAGGAGTTCATGGAGAACAGCGGAAGCTTGGCACCATGTGGCAGGTTTGGACTACCCGCAAAAGAATGTGAAGCTCTTGGCTACAGAGGTGAACCCAGAGTGTTGTTGGAGATGCCAGAACCATCAAATGTGTGCTGAGGAGGCTGCAAGCGGAGAGTCAGCCTGGTTCAGAGAAATGCTGTTGTACAACTGGGAGCTGTAAAGAAGAACTGGGATTACCCAGCCTTCGAGCCACTGTGACTCCATGATGGGCAACAAGAGAGGGGCATTGAACTACAGGATGCAGTACTTGACTTGCTAGACTTTAGTTTTAATTTGATTTTTTCCTGCTCTAATCTACTGCTTCCATTTTAATGTTTATCCTGTAGGGAAGTGTTTAACTTGATTTGATTTGACAGGACATTATAGTTAAGAGAGTGTGGACATTTTTTAAAAAGAGACATTAAGATCTAACATTTAATAACTGAACATTTAATGATTGACATTTTAAAATTGTATTATGAAAACTTTTATTTTTAGACTTTTAGAACTAATAAAATTAAATGTTTTTATAAGATAAATTTGACACCTTTGGGGACAAATGTTTTTATAGTTTAAAGGTGATATGTTTCTGTGTCAAGTTGACAAGAGGGGAAGTGTCATAGCTAGACAGAGGTGTCAACTTGGTTGAATGTGTGAGCTCTAGGCACATTTGTAGAGAATTTGTAGTTGAGTTAAGCCCCAATTAAACCTGCAGGTGATTGTCTAGTTGATAGGAAAGGCACAGGCCATGGTGGGTGGGACTAGTTTCTGGGCAGGTGAATAAGATGGAGGGAACTAGTTGAGAAAGTTGGCATCCTTTTGTACCTGACCAGACATGCTGGTCTTGTAAGTAAGGACTGTCCCTTTTTCAACCCCTAGGTGGATGTGCTGTGTCCAGTTCCCTTGTCTCTTAGTGTTGGCGTGAGCTCTCCTGCCAAGCTGGACAAGGAGCTGTAACCAGACTATCATAAGAGAGAATAAACTCCCTTTTCCCTTAGGTTGTTTTTACTTGCAACAGTGCAGACAGACTGCTCTACCCATGTGCCAACAGAGGCCAGAGTAGATTCTCACCTCCTCGACTGTCTGGTTTCCTGGACCAGAGTATTCTATCCTTGCGGGTCCTAAAGGTATCGCCACACGATTTTTTATAGTCATGACAGGAGGCTGAAAATTTCCTCAGGTCCAGCATGGAGCCTTCTTGTTGGTGGTCTGGGCAGACTGCCTTGTCCCTCCAAGCATGATGGTTCACCCACAGAACCACTGCTATGTGGAGGGTGACTACTTCCGTCTTGCCTTGAGAGGAAGAGACTCACCCCAGCAGGTCAGTAGGGAGCACTTCCCTCCCCTGTGACTTCATGGTCTGACGTGAAAATCACTCCCTGTGTGTGGGTGGCAGCACAGTTAGAATGGACGACAATGGACCTGACATGTTCCCAAATGGAGAGGAATTCTCCAGTTTCTCAAATGGAGGAGTGGGTTTGCCTTGCCTAGGGGAATTGTAGAATTAGAGAAAAAGTTTAAAATTTGCTGGGGATGAAACATTTCTCAAGAGAAAGTCAACCTGAAATTCCCAGAGGAGAATGTAGTCATTGTTCCTTTTCTTTTGTGGTGTGTGTGTGTGTGTGTGTGTGTGTGTGTGTGTGTGTGTGTGTTCACGCACACGTGTGTATACATGAGTGCACTTGTGTGTATGTGCCTATGGAGGCCCAAGGATGACATTTGGAATCATCCTAGATTGCTCTATCTCATTGCTTTGTCCTGAGGATTCTCAGGCTCCGCCTTCTAGGGCCAGATTGGCAGGATGCGACTGTATCTGCCTGGCATGTTTAACTCTTCACAGAAAATTATAGGAGCTGGAGCTGGAATGCACCACCTGCTGCCACAGGTCGAGAGGAAAGGTGGTCCAGTCGTGTTCCTTCTTCTGGAACTTTGGTGAAGAAAGTGGGCTCCATGAAGCAAGCCTGTTTTGTGTGGATGAGTTATGTTCTAAATAACAAAGACAAGAAGCTATGGAATCGCTCTTGGGGTGCTTCAGAGAACCAAGTCTAATAGATGAGGCAGGAGCTGGAAAATTGAGCTAGGCAAGCATTTGCTAAGTTCTCAAAAATGTGGGATGTCTGAAGGTGAGAGAGTAGGATATCATTTCCACACTTATTTTATTGAAGAGATGATGAAATGTACACTTTGTGAGCCCTTGGGTGGGAGATGAATGATCCCTGAAAACAAGCATTCCCCCAGGACTTTCAGCTGAAGCAGCTTGATTCTCTTCCAGGAGACTTAATATGGCAAAACCTTGGTGGATTAAGTGCTCAACAAGACATTTGTCATCTCTTTGTGCCTGTCAGATGCAGGTGTCAACTTGGCAATTGAAGGCTGAGGCTCTGAGCACATCTGTCAAGAACTGGTAGAAGGCAGAACCCTGAGGAGCCTGTGTTATATTTATTTAATAGATGTGGGAGGACCTAGCCATGGTGTGTGGGGCCGTTTCTTGGGCAGGTAAATAAGACAGAGAGGGTTGAGTCAGTAGTTTGGCATACTTCCGCATTCTTGGGGGGACGCATAGATTGACAAATGAGAAGATTTACCCTTTTCTTGGCAATTTCTGTGGATGTGGTGTGGCCAGTTTCCTCAGCTCTTAATGAACTCATCTGCCAAGCTGGCATCCTTCGGTGTACTTGGTCAGACATGCTGGTTCGGCAAGTAGAGACGGTCCCTCTCTCAGCAGTCCTGTGGCTACATGGATGTGGTACGTCCAGTTCCCTTGGCTCCTGATGGTGGTGTGGATTCTTCTGCCAAGATGGATTAAGAAGCGGAAGCGGAAGTGGACAGTCTCAAGAGAGAATAAGCCCCTTCTTCCTCTGTAAGCCATTCGGTCCTGCGTGTCTTTGCAATATGCAACAGATCCACAGAATAGCCTAGAAAACAATTGCTGTACTAAGAAAGGCAGGTCCTCTTAGCTCCAAGAATACATTTTCATACCAATCTGACCATGGACTGCTTTGGTATTTGTTAAATCCTACTGGACAAGCTGGTTTGTGTTTCAAGATGGACTGTAGAGTCTTGATTCATAAGCAAATTAATCATCCCTGGGGGTCTGCAGGAGAGTGTTGGGAAGGACTGTGATCATATTAGCATTGACATGGGTAGTTCTGGCTACTGAGGTGATGAGGGGTGATTTGAGAGGGATACGTATTTAGATACTCTAGGTCTAAAATAAAGTGCTCTTCAAAAAAGATAATGAAGGCAGATAACTTTGGTTGCCTGGGAAGAACCTGAAGTGAAGTTGTTTGCCCTTGGTCACTACTTGTCATGTAGAGGGTGATTGACAAGGAGGAAGGGGTTGATGGTGTAAGTCTCCAGACCGTTAGGTGGCTTGGTTATTTACAATAGATCTGTCAAGTTGGATTGAAGCTGCCTCAGAGACCCTCAGCTGCACATCTCCAACAAACAGTGCGCTATGAAGGCCAAGGAAGAGCTTTGATGGCCCACATATTCTGTGGTATTTAAAGCCTTTGATATAACTGAGGTTATTAGGGAGAACATTCAGACTGAGGAAAATAAGACAGCCTTGGGCAGGCGTCTGGGGACCATTCTGAGAGCTGATGAGGTATCACGAAGGAACTCAAGGGAGGAGGAAAAAGTGGTAAAGGCAAACCATCATGGTAACTGTGCGGGGCAGGTATAGTTATTTACCTCCATGACATGTGGGGAAACCATGCCCCAAGTCATGCCACTTAAACATGTTTGAGCCAAGAATCAAACATCCTTAAACGCCTTTGATGTTCTCTGTATTCACTGCCACAGCCGTGTAGGAAGAAAGGCAAAGGTCAGGGAAGCAAAAGAGTCCCCTGAGTCTACCAGCAGGAGAGATCGTCGTCACCTTGACCCATCGCCTCAACTGGGCCCTGGATTTGTGCAGTGAGATGAGAGGAAAACAAGGGATTCACTAGAGGAGACAACCTGACTCTCCAATAAGTGGCCAGAATAGAGGGCCATTGGGTCCACAGAGGATTTTGCTTTAGGATGGGGAGCTGTTTGTATGCCAAGGGATGGAGGCGGGATGGGAAGCTGCTTTGGAAGCCAAGAGACTGAGGACATGAGGGTGGATTTAAGATCTCCAAGAAGACAAGAATCCATAGAATGTGTGTCAGTCAGAATCAGCTGTAGAGAGTCAATGCTGGATGAGGAAGGGTGGAAGAGAGGAAGGACGTGCCACAAGTTGGAAGACGCGAAGCCTGTGCCTTTAGAGAAGGATTCAAGAGCCTGTTTGCAGAGTGACCTGATTTCAACAGGCCCCCCATAGCACTTCAGCCTCCAGCCTTTGCATCCCACCAAGATTGTTGTTTAGGGGGCTTGCTCTCTTCACCTCTATTTCTAAGGCCTGGGTGGAACCTTCACTTCCAATTGCTGGTTGTTTCTCTCACTAGTGGTACTTTTCAGCGTAGGAACCTAAGAGATGCCTTCCTGCTACAGTGCAGGACAGGGATATCTGCGCATGCTCTTTGTCCCTCCGAGAAGGAAGGAGAGGAAGAGGATGGGGAAGGAGAGAATGGAACTCATAGAGATGATGGGGGTGGAGTGGGTAAGTCTTAGGAGGTAAGTTGGAATAGAGCCTGCAGGTTTAACAAGCAAAGCAGATAAAGATTAGGGTAACCATGACAACAGGCTGCTGGGCAGGCGAAGGCTGGGGGTTTGGGGAGGAGAGAGGGAGGTGGAATGAGTCGGCTGGGTCGAAGCCCAGAGTTTTGGAAAATGCCATTTCTTCCCTCGGGCTCTTGGCTGTTACAGAAATCGCCATCGTCACCCAGAGTGACTGCAAAGGATGGAAAGGAGAGAGGGAGGACGGAAAGGTTAGTGGGTAAGAATGGCCCAGCTGAGTCACGGAGTGGGCGGAACTTGGGCCAGGAACAGAGCAGGTGGCTAGAGCCACAGAGTGTGAATGTCCCGGCCTTAGTCTACCTTGGCGACTTGTGGCATGCGTCTTTTTCTGTTCGTTCCCATTTCTGGTGTCTCCCATGGCACCAAAGCTCCACAATGAAAATGCCTTCAGATGCATAGCAGTCACGCTATTTCATTTCTAACTCTTGGCAGTTAGTCAAGACATCCTCCGAGGATGCCCAGTGTGCACATGAGTGAGAGAAAGAGAAAAAGAGAGAAAGAGAGAGAGTGAACATGTGACTAGAGTCACTTCGCCCAGCCTATCTGCAGTCAGTCAGGAGTTTCTTCAAAGTCTTTTGCCCTCGATAGGGTGCTAACTCCCCCTTCACTGCTGAGACTCCGTCATTGAGAACAGATAGTTTAAAGAAATCGGAGGATGTGGCAGCTCCTTTTAGAGTCAGGTCTGAACACCTGAATGAGAACATTCCGACACTGGCCGGGCTGCAAAGGAACAGCGCCCTGGGCTTTGGCTTACGTCTCTCTCCTCTCTGCACCCAGCATGATCTCTCTCAAAATAGCAGCCGCACGGTTGGAGAGGGACACAGACTTTTCCTGTATCTGAAGAGCTTTGCAGATGTGACTCTGGGTCAGCAGTGCCTTCTCCCTTCTCGCATGTGCCTACAGAAGCAGACTCTGGGGAGCCACCTCTGTGGGAGCAGCGGGTGGGGTGGCAATACAGACAGGAACCCTCCGTGTCCCCTGGGGTTTAGGCAGTCTCACTGAAGCCAAAGGCTTAGGAGTCATGGCGCCATATCTGAGACATTGCAGTCTTCCGGGGAGGAGGAGGAGGAAGTAGCCAAGTGGATTCGTAGCCATTTCTAAATCTTTCCCATCACACATATGTAGGCCAAGCTGTTGGGAATAAGAGGTTCTTTTGCACAAAGAAAGTTAAAATAAGAGATACAGGACTGAGCTCTTTGTTCTAAACTGTCACAAGTAGGAATGGAGGGGGGAAAGAGGAAGAAACTGGTTTGTCCCCTGGGTGCAGAGGAGCGCCAGCTCAGAGGTGGGACGACATGTCAACTTGCTATGAGCCGGAGATGATTTTGTCCTTTACTTTCTTCTTCTTTCTTCGAAGTCTGTTTCCGCCAGGTGGATGGAGTCATCTGGTTTCTCAGCTCCATTGTGGAGCGCGAGCATGCAGATCTGCTCAGCATCCTTAGGGACAGGCTGAGCATTGAGATCTCCTTGCTTGAGAGGAAGCTGCAGAAACAGTGACTTCCGTTTTCTTTGTTGTCGCTGTCTGGAGCGTGTGACTTGGAACTACTTGTTGGAAGATCCACAGCCAAGTGCCCCAAAGGGAAGGAGAGGAGAGGAAGACCCAAGTACAAAATGACATAAGCTGATCCCCGTTGTGTGGGAATCGCCGCAGGAAAATTCAAAAGGAATTGGAGAATGCAGATAAGGTTTTTCACTGGCGTATAAAACACATCAATTTCTCATAGTTAGTCTTGAAAGTAAAACATGGCATTGTGTAGACCAAGCTCACATAGGACTTTTCACACACATCTGTACACACACACACAACTACATACATGAGTAGCCATGTATAATCTAAAGGCAAGGTCACCTTTGTTTCTTATTAGTTAGTACCCTGGGTTTTCAAGCATTGATTGAGCACTTTTTCTGGGCAGATGCTGACCAGAGCAAGAGAAGCCATGTCTGACCTCTAGGAGTTGTGAGTGAGAAGCATCTGGATGTTTGGAGTTCATGGGAGCTCAGGCAGGGGCAGCCCCAGCAAGTGACAATGCTCAGCTCTTCTGCTGAGGACAAAGGGAATTAGCAAGGTGGGGGGGTGCTAAGTGGGATTCCCTTAAGGAAACACCACAAGGCCAGAGAGATGGCTCAGGGGTTAAGACTCTGTCTCACAAGCAGAAGGTTCTGAGTTTGGATTCCAGGTCCCAGGCAGAAATGGCAGTGGCCTGCACTTCTGGCCCTGGTGGGCGGAGCCTGGGAAATCCCAGAGTGAAGCAAGAAGGAGGTAGAATCAATCCAGAATGATTCCTGAAGTCACCCTTGGTCCTCCATAGGGACACACAAGTGCCACACACACACACACACACACACACACACACACTAAAATAAATAAAAAGGAAAGCACCATAGTTCTGGAGATTGGAAGTCTAATCTCAAGGTTCCAGCAGGGTTAGCTTCCTGGTGAGGCATCTTCCTTGCTAGGAGGCCTATGTCTCATTGTGCTCAGGTTACTTGAACTGTGGAGCATCAGAGAGAGAAAGAGGGAGAGAAGAGATGGAGAGAGGGGAAAGGGCAGAGGAGGATGGAAGGGATGAAGGGGGAAGAGAAGAAGGGATGCTGGAGACAGAGGGAACTATTTTCTGATTATTTGGTTTCAGGGCTTCCTAGAGTGGGTGGTGGCTGAGCTGTGTCTTCCAGAGAGGGAAGGAGAAGAGAGGTCTTTCTCCTCCCCACAAAGAATGGGCAGAAGGTTATGGAAGAGCTTTGTGCATGTGAGAATCTGCAAGTGGTTAATTCAGGATAGCTAGAATGGAAAAGGAAGCCTGGGTAGTGCTATCCTAAGGTGGGTTAGACTCTTGTGTTGAGGTGTGTGAGTGTGTGTGTGTGTGTGTGTGTGTGTGTGTGTGTGTGTGAAGTCACTTGAGTGTATGTGCCTATGGAAGCCCAAGGTTGACTGACATTAGGAATCATTCTGGATTGTTCTGCCTCCTTACTACTTTGCTCTGGGGTTTCCCAGGCAGAGCCTTCGAGAGCTGGATTTGGAGATGGCCACTATGTCGTGGTTTGAAATGTGACCTTGTGCCCCACAGGCTCACGTGCGCGAATCTTTAGTTGTTTGGGAAGGTCATGGCACCTTTAAGAGGTGGAGCCTTGCTGGGAGAAGTCTCAAGCAGTGGGTCTTGAGGTCAGGTCAGCCCTTCCTGGCTTCAGTTTGAGGAGTCTGCTCTTCTGGTTGGAGGGTTTTGCAGCTTTCAGCCCCTATGATGAATGTTACGTAGGCAGCCTCCAGCTTCTGCCAGCCATGCCTTTTCTGCCACAATGGACTGCCTTTCTACTGTAGAACTATAAGCTGAATAAGTCTCCCTTCTCCTTTAAGCATGTTCAAGTATTGTCTCATAGCAACAGAGAAGAGTAACCGGTATACTCTATATCCACCCAGTACTTTTATGTGGTATCTGGGATCTGAACTCAGGTCCTTTTGCTGGTGCAGCAAAGGCTTTACCCTGAGCTATCTCCCCAGGCCCCTTTACTAGTCGTGAAGGTAAGAGCATTGTGTCCATTTCCTGAA
Organism: Typhlomys cinereus; assembly: GCA_023101885.1. NCBI lineage: Eukaryota > Metazoa > Chordata > Mammalia > Rodentia > Platacanthomyidae > Typhlomys > Typhlomys cinereus. Next base: position 11,095,972 of record JALPQD010000021.1, on the reverse strand, counting down.
ACCAGAGGGCCCAGGGAAAAGAGGATGGCAGAGAAGAAGTGTCTGATTTGGCTGGCTACAAGTTAGGGATGGGGCAGAGTAAGTATTGAATTGGTTTCCAGTTCTGGTGTGATCAGGTTGTAGTAGGAGACATGCAGGAAGAGGCATCCAGGGACCAATGGATAATGGGTAAGGTTTAGACATTTCAAATGTGACGGTTCCTTGCTAAGTAGAGGGAGAAAGGTCTGAGACAGAGACATAATCTTGGGACTCTTCATCCTATGGGAAGGGGGAGAACATGGAAGTAGACGAATTCTGGAAAAATCATAAGGAGAAGAGGGCAGGCAGGACTGAGCGCGCAATCCCACACAAGTCTATCGGTAAGAAATAGGCGGTCCAGATGCGTGAGAAGAAGAGGAGCCAGGGAAACCTGGACTGAACTAGGTTTGGCGAGGTGGCCAAAGGGGAAGGTCTGGCCCTGGGATGTGGTTGGTGGCTGCCAGGAGAAGCTTCTCTGGAACAGAGGTGTAACATAACTCTTGCTGTGAGAGAGCACCCAAAGTCAAACTTAAGGGAGAAAGGGACATTTATTAACTTACAGTTCTAGAGGGGGAAAACAGACTTTCACGGTGGAAGTGGCATGGCTGGCTGGCCGAAGCTGGAGATAGGCTACGTCACACCCATTAGAGAGGCTGAGGCTGGAAGTTTCTTGAAGAGTTTCTCTTCTGTTCTGTGGCTCCTTTTATCTGGTCCACTACTGGGAGGTTCCAATGGTATCTATGGAGGTTCTGATGGGATCTAAGGCTGATCTTTGTATTATCCAGATAATCTCTTCGGGTGGTCTCAGCTGATCTTAGTTAATGCCAGGTGTGTCAAGTTGACACCCTGATTAACTATCACACAAAGTGAAGCCTGAAGACTGTGAATTCAGGAATGAATGCATCATTGCATTGACAACTTCTGCAAGGCCTGTTTGAAAGTCAAGGAATAGCCTGCCCTGCTTTGATTCTGAGATGATTTTAGATATGGGAGAATGTCCATCCAGAAATTTCAGAAAAGAAGCCAGCACTAAAATCTCTCTCTCTGTCTCTCTCTCTTTCTCTCTCTCTCCATATGTGCAGGCCAGAGGTTAACTTTGGGTATCATTCCTCATGAGCCATTCTCCATATTTTTTTGGAGAGAGGTTCTCTCTCTAGAAACCAGGGGTTGTGGATTAGAGCGCATAGACTGGATCGGCAAGTGGGACCCAAGGATCCTCCGGTCTCATCTTTGACACCAGTGGAATTATGAGCCCTGGCTGCCATATCTCACTTTGATGGGGATCGAAATCAGGGGTCCTCAGACACATCACCGACTGAACTATCTCCCTAGCCCCCTGAAATCCTTCACAAACAGAATACACACAGTCAAATACCATGTCCAAAGCTATAGAGCCCATGATGATAGAGCAGAAGAAAAGATCGATTAATGTGTCCAGGTGGGAGAAGTTTAAACCTGAAGTGGATGTGGGTTTTTTTTTGTTTTTTTTTAAAGGAGCTTATATGGTTAGGGCATGGAATTTCGAAGGCAAGGGAAGCATGTCAAGTGATTCATGTGAACCTTGAGTTAATCAACTCCAGCGTGTGCAACGTAGTTTCTGAAGCAAATGAATTTGAAATTGGAGTTTAATTTTTTTTTTTTATAAAAAAGCTCTGCAAGTCTAAATACTTAGTCCTAGAGACGGATGGAGTTAAATAGCTCTTTTAAGAACAGCACCGCATGGAAAATAGCTAGGTTTGCCTTGCTAAGTTTAGCATATAAAGCTCTTTCCTGAACGGCTTCTTTGTGGAGCCTGGGCTACAGAGTTCACTTCCCTTTTATTTGGTGAATGCCTTAATTGGATTTTGTTTGCCGATCCTACTTTCTCACATTGTAAGATTTTAATAAATCATTATAATCATCCCCTTCTGTCTCAAAAAAAAAAATAACCTTTCTGACGGTCCCCGGAATGATCTCCCCCACACCCCCTCACCCCCTGCGTTTGCATCCTGGTATTATTAGTGTCGCTCACAAATGAATCAGGAAAGGACTGCGCAGTCAAGGGTGTATTTTTGTCCATTCTCAGGCGTGAACTTGGGGCGTGCACACGGGGCGTGCACACCTGGGAGCCTGCGAGGTCACACGTGGCTCGGAGGGCGCAGCGGGTCTTGGCATATTATCTCCTGTCTGGATTATTGATAAGCTGCATGCGTGGAGACAGGGGAGGGAGCCATCTCCTATCTGCTTGGTTATTAAACCCCTTGTGTGTGGCAGAGTTGTTGGTGACAGATGGACACTGGCAGCGTCTTTTGCATTTTTAGAGTCTTCTGTCATGTTGATGATTGGGTCAGGAAGGGACTGCTATGTGCTCTGTGACTGATGTGAAATATACCTCTCCACAGAACCAGCCTGTGACCCCCTTCCTCTCAGGTTAGTCACTACTGCCACACACACACCCTTCCCTTGACATGTCTTGTGTTTCTCACTGGCTGGGCTCTCAGCTGCTGAGCTACAACTAACTGTTCATGTTGGTTCTGGGTTTCAGAGTTTCAGCCCTTATTCTTTGGCCCTGTGGTGTGTGAGAGCGTTGTGGCGGCAGGAGCATGTTCTGGGAGGGGAAGGCTGTTCACTTCATGGCAGACAGTAAGCATAGTGAAACCTAACTTTCAAAGGCCAGGCTCCAGTGACAGACATCTTTCAGACATTCTCCCATCTCCTAAAATTTTTGCAATCTCCCCAAATAACCTCGTATGAGCCCATGAGGGATGTTTCATATTGAACCTAAAACAGCCGTATTGCTGATGACACCCACGCTTAGAGTTGTGTGACCCTGAGATACGATAACTCTGTATAGTGAACTCAGTGAACTTAGCTGACTGTGTACTTTCCTAAGCCTTGTCTGCCCTCTTCCTTACCCACAATCCTCCAGGCTGTGTCTAGTGTGTTCTAGAAGCCAGTGACCTTCCCAGAGTCTGCACATCTTTCACAGTTCCTTTCTTGTGGGTGGAGCTTTGAGGAAGTTGAGGTGGTTCTAGGGGATGGACCAGGGAAGGATTTCTCAGTGGAGGCTCCTGGCTCTTTTGGGAAGTCGATCCTTACTTCCTTAAGAGCATTCAGACTCATTTGCTTTTAGCCTACTTTTCACCCGAAGGACCAAGCCAAATTCTCACTTTATCAGTATTTTTTTAACATACAAATAGGTTTCATTCTGCCATCTTCAAACACAATTTGATTTTGTTGTTTTTCTTGCTTCTTCTCCCCCATCCATCCTCCTGGGCCTCCTTGTGCCCTCTCCCCAGCAGCCCCTCCCACTTTCATGTCTCCTGTGCCCGTGTGGCCTCTTCCTGCTGCCTCCTGCTTCTCCTTCCCCTTCCCTGGTTTCTTTCTAGGTTCATAGTCCATAGCCACTCTTGTGCCCCCTTCTATACTTGCATCCAAACATTAGAATCCACACATGGGTGAACTCAGTGACAGAGCTCTCACCCCAAAGCTGTCACCCCACAGCAGAGTCCCTTTTAACCTTGAGAAGCTTGCTTGCTTCTCAAGTTCCTTGTCTCTCTCTGTCCTGTCTTGAAGCTCTACAGAAGAAAACAAACAAACAAAAAAAACAAAACAAAATGTAGGCATGAGGGTTCTTCCTGTTTTCAATCTTTGGTTTTAGATATGGGAGAATGTTTGTGGAGAAATTTCAGAGGAGAATCAAGTATGCGTGTATATGTGTGTGTCCACGTGTTTGCATGTATACATGTAACTGAGTGTGTGTGTGCGTGTATGTATACATGTATCTCAGTATATGTGCTGTGCATGCGTGTGTGGTATATCTTCACATGTGTGGGCCAGAAGTTTGGTGGAGAATCCTTAGTAAGAAAAGCTGGAACCTTTACTATCATTGTCCTACTCACATTTCTTTGTTTTACTTTATTTTCCCTTACTGGTAGCAAAAGCGTGTTAAGGCAACACGAGGCTGGTCAGCTTCCTTCATTCTTCTTTGTTGGACCTGCATAGCCTAACCATGTGCCTCATTTGTGGTCCACATCAAGAAGAATTGATATATGGCTACGATTTTATTGGGTAGGAGACAGGCGTGTTCCTGCGAGCCACATTCACGAGGCGCTGAAAGGCTGTGGAGAGAGAACTTTAATTGCAGGAGGAAGGCATGTGTTTCTGAGTATGTGTTGCTGTGGGTTTCTGCCGCACACCCTCCTAACCACAGGCCCATAAGTCCCAGCACATGTGACAATTTTCAGATTGTTTCCAAATGGGGTGAAGGGAGGCTGGTCCCTGGCTCGTCCCTGGCTTGGGCTCCTCATGGAAGCAGCTCATACAAGCTGTGGCTGCAGTGTGAAGTCGGCTCTTCCCAGGGCCCAGGGGAAGCTGCAGCCGCCGCCTCGGCTGCCGAGCCTACCTTCCTTTCTTCAAAAGTTGGCAAACGCTGGTCTTGTCGTGGGTCTATTTATAGTAAGCACACGTCTAACCACCTTGTTCTTTTCTTAGCAGCTGGCTTGACACGCTATCAATTACCCGGAGGTGAATGACAGCACAAGGGGAGTTATTTGAGGCAGGTGCCCTGGGGTGAGGGGTTGGGGGCAGGGTAGAGGCCACCTGGGGACAGCTCCAGATGGCTAGGGTGGAAGCGACGCCCCTTGGGGTGGGCGAGGATGCTGAGCGTCACGTCTGCCTCTCCCACTCACCTGTGTGTCTGCTGGTGTCCGAAAGAGTTGCCAAGAGCAAGAAGCAAGGATGGCAGCTCTTTCCATGGGGGGAAGGCCTCTCGGGGTTCCTGGGGACACTGAGTGGAAGTAGCAGGGGCTGGAGGGGGGCAGAGGAGCAGTTTGGATGAGGAGTGTCAGGGAGACAGGGGTCTGGACCGGCAAGGATGTTTTATTTCTGGAAGCAGCCGTAGCAGCGCAGCTGCCCTGGATCCTGGGGTGGGGGGGGTGGGGTTATTGCCTCCCTCACAGAGCCTTGCGGCCCTGGGGGACCCCTCAGGGACAAGGCGCTTCTTTTAGAAACAGCTCTTCCTCCTCCTCTTGCTGTCTTTCTCAGCCTTCCTTTTCTTTCCTTCCTTCCCTTCTTCCCCTCCTCCATCTCCTTGTCCTCCGTCTTCTTTCCCCTCTTCCTTCTCTTCCTCCTTTCCTACTTCTCCATCTTTCTTTCTCTTCTCCCCTTCCTCCTTCCCCCTCCTGCTCTCCATTTGTTCTCTCCTCCTCCTCCTCTTCCTCTTCTTCCTTCCAGTTCCATCTTTCTCTCCTTCCTCTTCCTCGTCCTCCTCGTCCTCCTCGTCCTCCTCCTCCTCCTCCAGCTCTCTCTTCTCCTCTCCTTCTACCCTTCCCTCCTCCCTCCTTCTCTTCCACATCTCAGCAGAAGCAGTGATGGCCGTGTGTGACTGGCCGTTCCCCGGAGACCACCTCACGTGTTCGTCATTACGGGGGTCTCAGCTGTAGGGCCTGGCGGAAGGATGCTGGGGTCTTCGCTGACAGCATCCGGAATTGAAGGGCTCATGAGCAGAGTAGCGGAGGCTTCTCTCTGCCTTTTCCAAAGCCTGTCACAGAGTCTCCCGGCCTGTCTGTGTCCTTCCTTGCTCACTGTGGGCTTTGAATCTGGAGAGGGAGAGAAACACTGAGCCGGGCCGCGAGTGTGGAAAGCAAATTAATGTAACATCTGCCAGCCTCGCCAACACTGGCTCAGCCATGCAGCTCTTTGCTTTTCTCGGGCTCCTTCCTCTCCTTCCTGCTCCTCCTCCTCCTCCCTGAGGCAGCTGGCACTCAACTGTCCAGGAGGAATGCGCTGCTGACTCCTTGGGAACCAGCTGCCGCCTCCTGAAAGGTCGCGCTGCCCACGAGGGTCCTGCGTTTATGCAGCAGGCTGGCGACTCTTCCAGAGTTCCTCGCTTCAAGGCTGAGTTCATCTGCCTGGCTAATCTACTTTCTGAGGCTTGTCCAGTGCCAGAGGATGACGGTGTCACCGAGAGGGTCCTGGTGCCACCTCATTGCCTCCAGGTGCCCGAGAACCTGTTTTCCAGCTGCTGTTGTCTTCTGGCAGGGCTGTCTGCCTGGCTGCTCCCTTAGCTTCTCTGCGGTCCGAACACTCAAGTTTAACTTTGCTTATGATTTAGTGATTTCACGGGGAGGTATTGACATGGTTGTTGTGAGTATAGAATAGTCAGTGTTGGGGCATGCACATAGGTGCGTGTGTATGTGCTGATTCATGTGTGCATGTATGAGTATGCATGCAGATGCACACGCATGTGCACACATGTGCATCTATGAGTATTCTTTGCTCTTCTTGGAGGTTGAGTAGATGGATGTGCATCTGGGCAGAAGCTGTACGACCTAAAATGGACACGAAGCCTCCGTCGGTGTCTAATATGGCTGGGGAGTACGGAGCAATCTCGGCTTTTCTGCTCTAAGTTATAACTAAAATGGAGTTTATAAATATTAGGTCTTTTTTCCTCTCGGTACACTGGGGCCTGTGTGCCAGGACGTACCCTCCTCCCATGGGTACCTTCTGGGAGACCGTGAGATCTGACTTGCCTCTTCTGTTGTTGAAGGTGTTATTACCCATCCACGGGAGTTCTCTGTCTTGTTCCCTTTGTGTCTTCTGGTTTCTATTACTCCAGTGACAAATTTCATGGGCTGGTCCCGGAGAAGTCTCTTCTGGGGAAAAGTAGTCAGAGTTTGAGTCTGAAGTTTCTTGTGGCGGGACTTATGATTCTGAGACACACTGAAGAATAGATTGTGTGTGCGCATTATATACACAATCAGTCACACTTATGTTGGGTTGAATGAAGGCAAACGACTGGCTGCCACTAGACACAATCTATAAACCAGCCAGTGCTGCTTTAAGCTTTCTTCTTGGTCTTGTCCTGTCATTTTAATTTCTTAATTTACCCCATAAGGGTCTGCATAGGAATGAGTGTTTTCTTCTCACAACTGAGAAAGCAATTAGAAATTATTCTTATCCTTCCTTTTTTGTCCTAATACTGAATGCGGGGCTTGGAAACTGATAGTCTATGGGTCCATTTGGTCCAGTGCCTGTTTCATATGAAGTTTTATTGGAACATGAACCTGCTCATTCCATGTTGTCTATGGGTTTATTTTCATATATAAAGTTTTATTGGCACATGGACAGACTTGTTCATTTGCTTATTGCCTGTAGATTTTTTTGCTATGACCATACTGTTCAACAGTCTTGACACAGATTTTACTAGTTATTTAGTATCTGACTTCGACGGGTATAAGATGCATTTTCTGATATGTATATGTTTTCTTTAAATTTTGTCAAGAAGGCTAAAATGATATTGAGTAGTTAGCAGCCTTTATCTGTACTCATGGGGATTTCAAGTCATGAGAAGAGTAGGGGAGGGGTTAGCTAGTGTAATAGTTACTCTTAACTATTGTGTGAGAGAGTACCCGAAGTCAAGTAACTTTAGGGAGAAAGGGAGATTTCTTCAACTTACAGTTCCAGAGGGGAGACAGATGGAGGTAACATAGCTGGTGGCTGAAGCTGGCTTTCTAAATCACTCCCATCCATGTGGCTGAAGGCTGGAGGATTCCTGGAGAGTCTCTCTTCCCAGTCTTCTGGTTCCTTTTATCTGGTCCACTACTGGGAGGTTTCAATAGGATCTAGGGCTGGTCTTTGTATTGTAAATGTATTGATTCAGATAATCTCTTCAGGTGGTCTCAGCTGATCTTAGTTAATGCCAGGTGTGTCAAGTTCACACCCAGAATTAACTATCACAGCTAACTAACTAGCTAGCTAGCTAGATAGATAGAGAGAGAACACTGAAATGTGTATAAAAGCAAACGATGCAAATCTACGAAAGGGTACTTAGAAAACCTTTCCCCGGCTGGAACTGTGGTCAAGGCAGCTCTCAGAACTGTGACACATCCTTGGTCAATGAAATTTAGTTTTTTCTCAGTCATTCTCCAGGCAGAGAAATGAGCTATAATATTGCGTCTGTCTTGACAGTGGCTACAGAAGTTAGGTATTATCAGGGGATTTGGAGGCCTTACAGTGGATTCTGTAGTCAGGGTGTAGTGAGTGAAAACATTGGAATTGAAACGAAGATACTAGTGCTGAATTCTTTTGCCATGGAAGGATTTTTTTTCTGTAGCTTCTAGATGTCCACTGTCGCACAGTGCTGCTACTCCTTCTGCTAAGAGCTGTCCTTCCCTTACCCCTCCCTAGAGGAAGGGCAGATGATCTTTAATAAGTTACTTGGCATGGGACTGAATTTCTACAGACCCAGTGATGCTTCATGTCAGGCCTTACATAGGGAAAAACTTTAATCTTAACAGAAGTTAGGATTAAAACTGAATTTAGCCAGGAAGGGGATTAACTTCTGGAGCATGCACTGGGATTTTGCTTGTTCAACACACAGAAAGAAATAGAGAGACAATAACAATAAAGCCAACTTACTCTAGTATCTCTAGTGAATTGCATAAAACTGTTTCTAAAAGTCGGACTTGTGAATCCCTAGTCTTTACTAAATTCTTCCTTCATTCTTTCACGTATGTGTGTATGGGGTGCATGTGTGTATGCGACATGTGGATGTATATGTGTGTATGTGTATATGTACATGTGTTGGTATATGACCATGAGTACATTTGAATGTGTATATTTGTGGAAGCTCAAGAGTGACATCAGGAATGATCTTCCATCGCTATTCCATCTTACTCTTGTGAACCTGGATATCTAATCCCAGAGCTGAGAAAAATCCATAGGGCTAACCTGGCCACTGACTTGCTCTGGGAATTCCTAGGCTCTGTATTCCAGGGCTGGAATGACAGATGAGCTGCCACACCCACCGACATTTTTATGTGGGTCTTGCCGCAGTTAATTTTCCTACTGCTGTGAGACTCCAGCAGTCTAAGGGGAGAAAGGGAAGTTTGGCTTATGGTTCCAGAGGGGAGACTTGCTAGTCCAATGCGGTGGAAAAAAGCATTGCAGGCAGCAGAAGCGGAGGCGGCTCAGGACACGCTCATCATGGGGGCAGAGAGGTTAAGCAGCCCTTGGAGGAACAGACTGCTAGGGGAGTACAGTGGGGCTAAACCTGCCCCCTGTGACGTGCCTTCCTCCAGCAAGGCTCCACCTCCCAAAGATGCCATGACCATTCCAAACATTCATCTCAGCTAAAGATGCAGACACATGAGTCTTGTGAGGGACAACTCACATCCCAACCATGATAATCTGGGAATCAACATTCAGGTCCCTCTATTGACAAGACAAGGGCTTTGGCCACAGAGCCATGCCCCTCCCCCAGTCAGAACTATCTGTTTTATGTTTATGCAGCAGGAACAGGTGTGTAGAAATGTAATTGAGTGCAAAGAGTAGAACAAGACCAAATGGAAAAGCAGTTGCTCGCTATTATTTTGTCTTTCTATGCAGCATTTCTTCTTTCTTGGCATGGGGCAGGACCTTTTCTGGAGTTTTCTATTTGTTTTGGGGTACTGAGGGTCAAAGCCAGGCCTCATGCATGGCAGGCAAACACTTCACCACACTGAGCTCAACATCTGTCTCTGGAATGAGATTTTATAACCAACCATAAACAAGATATATTAGTGAATTTCTTTTTAGTGGGATTCGAGAAATACTCTTAGGTTTTGTGGCTGCTTTAGGGAAAAGGGGTTCTTGCTTCTGTGCTTGACCTTGGAGAGGGGAATTCCAGCTCCCAAGGCTTGTCTTGAGGGAGAATGAAGCCAGGAAAAGGTCAGAGAGGATTTTTTGTTTCTGAGGTCTGTACTTTGAGTCACCAATCTCTAATCACTATTTATTCAACAGATTTATTAAGTACCTACTATCCACCAGCCTTTGTTCCATGTGCGTGAGCTAGGACAGTGAAGTGAAGGAAAGCGAGTCATTCCGGAGGAGGGTTCTTTTTTGGGGGTGCTCCCTAATGGCTAGTGTGCCTGTTCTTTTGGAGCAGCTTGGAGCAGGCAGGGGAAAACCTGTACCCCGAGTGGGAAGACCGTCATCCGGCTTCAGAGTTGTTGACAGCCACACAGCCCTGTGCACTTCTTGCATCTCTATCTCGTTCCTCGTGCCCAGCCTGTGTAGTTGGGGAGGGTCTTCCCCTTCCCCTGGCCGCGCTTCCTCGCTCTTGCTTGTCATCTTCCTGTTTCTAGTTCAGCTCAACCCTCGGATCTCCTGTTTGGCTGCTCATCCCGGTGAGCCCTCCAGGTCTGCTGGGAGTTATGTGTCCCTTGCTAGCCTCTGTTCACCTGCGACACTATGTTCTGCTTCCTGCATTTCCCAGTCTAGGTACTCTTGCTTTCCTATTTTGCCAAGCTGAGCAGGTAGCTCCAGATCTCAGGGGTCCCAACTGGTGGCCCATCTACCCAGGGGACAGTTCTGCCCTGAACTGTGCCTGGAGTCAGAACTTGGAGCGTAGTCTCCACTTCTCTGGGTTTATTCATTGCCTGTTAATCTCTTTGTTTAAACATTGCTCTTACAGAGCTTAATTCCAGGTGGAATGAACCACCAAGGAGATTCAGTCCCACATCTGATGTTAGGTGTTAGGATGGAATTTGGCTAACCTCAGGAATCCTGATTCCTTATCGGCAAGGTCTCTTCGGGCTCAAGCATCCAACTGGTAAAGTTTCTTCTTTTTGGTCTTTGCCCTCCCTTCCCTCTCCACATCCTCCATTTATAGATGATTGGCTGTTGTCTTCAGCCAAGGTCATGGAAACAACCATGAGGTCTAAGGCAGCTTCAAAGACCTTTGAGAAGGAGAAAGAGAGACCATATGCCTTAGATCCTGGGAGTGGAGTGGGCAGGGCTTGCAGGGAAAGGCCTGCTCGGTACACCTGGTCTGCATGATATTGGTGATTTGCATGGGGAATTTGCTTGGGAAGAATCCTCAGTGGACAGCAGATGCTGCCAGGGACAGCTAAGGAGAGGATGGAGGCAAGGCGTAAGTGCTCCTGCTCCTCACATCTTTCAGTGTTTGGCTCCTGCACCTTGTTCAGGTTTTGAAAGCCAATCTAGTTGCTGGTTTGTCTTTGGAAAGACAGAAGACCAAGTAGCTGTTTGGGTTGATCTTGGGTGAAATGAAGAATCTGACTTTCTAAGTTTCTGGATGACAAAAAGGCAAGAGTTTGAAAGATAAGGTGATAACACCTTTAAATATTTCCTGATCACTCTGGGGATTCAACATCCATGTGGATCTGTTTCCAGTGCCGCATCCTGCTATCTCCATAAACAATTCTGTCATCATAACCTTCGCGCCAGCATTTAGTTCAGAAAATATAACCATTACTTGCTGTCGTCATCTGCAGGGCCTGATGCCAAATTATCTTGTCATCCATCAGATTTCTTTAACAACTTTATTAGGAGAAACCAGTGACTTCTGAATCATAAGGAGGCGAATAATAATCTCAGCTATAAATTCTTTCCCTTGCCAGATGACTTTAAGACATCATCTTTCAATGTGAACTAACACTTCCCTGGAGACTGTGAATACCTGCAGCATGATACAAACAATGGACTAAAGTTTGGAATAGTGTGTGCATGCATGTGCATCTGTGTGTGCATTATGTATGTATTCATGTGTATGCACATGTGCATCCGAGTACATGTGTGACAGCCATAGGTTAATGTTGGGTATCTTTCTCAACAGTTTTCTATCCTAGTTTTTTGAAATAGGGTCTGTCATTGTTTAGGACCTCATGAGTTTGGCTAGGGTAGTTGGCCAGCAAGCTTCACGAAATTTTCCCTTTCCATTTTCCCTGCTGGATTTGGCATGTTTTCACCAAGCCTGGCTTTTTATAGTAGGTGCCAGGAATTGGAACTCACAACCTCACGTTTGCCTAATAAGCACTTGACCAACTCAGCCATTTCTCCAGTCCCAGAAATGGTGGGTTTGAAATCATTATCTGATAGGGTGTTGACCATCATTGACAAAAAAAAAAGAAAGAAAATACAAAAAATATAGAGAAGAAAATTAAAGATGTTTCTGACTTTCCTCTGTCCAAACAAATAACGCTAGGGACAAGAGGGCTTGGGGGTCTGCTTTATGTCTTGTGCCTATGCCAAACACTGCTGGGCACGTAGGCACTTAGCATTTGTGGACTAGCTAGTGGACATTTTGAAGGAATACTTCAAGCCAAGCCTCATGCCACTTAGTAGGTAAGTTCTGAGAAATGTTATGCTGGGTGATCTCATTGTGGGAACATCCTAGATTGTGCTTATGCAAACTGAAGTGGTATAGCCTACCACATATGTCAGCTGTGTGCTACAGCCACCGTCACATGTGCGATCTGTCATTGTCATGAGGAACCTGACTGTGTATGTATGACTATTACGCAGTCGTTGCAGTGGAATTTGACCCTCTGAGCAAAAAACAGCCACCATCTTTTCCAGGTCATGAGTCTCTTTGCTGGAGACTGTCGGGATCAGTTCTGTTGACTGCGGATGGTTCATCAGAGGCTGAAAGGTTGGGGAGAGTCAGTGGACCCTCACCTGGGATCCAACTTCTCCCCGTGTACCTCCTGCATAGTGCCATTGGCATGCAAGTCTGCCCTTTTTGCATGGGCTCCGTGACTTGGGAGGGACGAGAGTACAGAGGTTCTGGAAGGGTAACTGAGGGAATGACATGACATGTGCATGCGAAAGCCATCATCCAGGGCGGGGGGAGGCTGACCAGCTGCAACTGTCCCTGGGTCACCCCCAGAGCCTGTAATGAGCTCTTCTCCATGCTCTGTAAGTAAGCCTGAGAATCTTATTGGGTCTCCAAATTGGCCTTCGATGGAATCATACTTGGGTTTGTTGTTGGAACCCAATAAGGAGGGAACAGAATTTTATGTGTCTGCTGGGAGAAGTCTCACAACTTGGAACTTTAGGTGATATTATGTATCTGTTTTGTATTTCTGTGGTTGTACTTCCATTGTGGTTTATTTAGGGTTAGCAGTTCTTAGAGGGATCCGAAGAAAAGACAATGGAAGTGATTATCTCTGAAAAGGCCCTGGGTGTTTAGTTTATATTTCAGTTCCTGGTAGATTAGATAAGAAATATGAAGTCTTTTCTTTGTGTATCTGAGTCACTCATTCATAGAACTGCCACTATAGGAACTTTACTTTGGTGCCCCTTGGTGTTCCATGATGTGGAGCGGATGATGGTGCACAGACAGAATCAGACTCTAGCTCCTACCATCCGGAAAGCTTGAAGCTTTTTGCTCCTATAGTTCTGCATTACGTGACTTTCTGCAAATGTCTTACACCCTGCTCCTTATTAATCCCTGTCTGTAAAATGCTTGTCTATTTCCAGGAGAAACTCACTAGAGTATGTTGCCATAACAGATAAACCCAGGAATCTGATAGGCTTAGCTCAACACAGGGGCAGCTCCTGGTCACACACAGCTGGAGTGGAGAGGGGCTGGGGCGTCTTTTGGGGCTACCACCTGCCCCCACACGTGACCTTTAATGACTCTGGGCAGAGGTCTCCTGCCTCTTACTGCCCGGACATGGACATGAATTTGTACACTTTTCCCTGCGTGAGCCCACGGCCACACTGCAGTGCAGGGCTTAGGAGGAAGAGGAAACGCAGTAATGGGTAGGCTCCAGGGTTTACACAACAGAGCTATTTATAGAACTTCAGCATGGGTTGCTACGATTCAGATCTTTATTAGCCCAGGATTTAAGAGAAAGCAGGATTAGGCTTCAGTTAATCCTAAACAACATGACAGAAGACTCCACTAGCCAAACGGATTCTTTGCCAAAAACTTTTTAATTGCTTTGTGGAATTCCAGGAGTCCTGGTTGTGGGTATTTTTGAAGACGTGCGTAGGGAAACCAATGCTTCTGTCCTCTTGACCGTCTGTGAACTCTGGGGCTTTTTTTAAGGAAAAATTGTATTTATTTTATATACATTTTATTTATTTTATGTATTTTTATTTATGTGTGTGTGTGTGAGTGTGTGTGTGTGTGTGTGTGTGTGTGTGTGTGTGTGTGTGTATGTATCAGAGGGCCTTATGGAGGACCAAGGGTGACTTCAGGAATCATCCTGGATTGCTTCTACCTCCTTCTTGCTTCACTCTGGGATTTCCCAGGTTCTGCCCATCAGGGCCGGAAGTGCAGGCTGCTGTTTCTGCCTGGTATTTTTTACATAGGACCTGGGAGTTGAATTTAAGACCGTCTGCTGGCAAAACAGAATCTTAACCCCTGAGTCATCTCTCTAGCCCACTCTGGGCTTTTTAAAAGAGATTTCTGGGCTGTGCTTGCCTCTGCTCTGTTGGTGGCCACCACAGAACGCCCCCTTTGGGTTCTCCTGGTCCCATCAAGTGTTAGGGCCATGAAGCTCAGTTCCTAATGCACTGAATTTGAGCTAAAGCGCGGGTGACCTAGGAATGTTCACACTGTTTCCTGCTGGGTTTGCCTTTACGACCCACAGATGTGGACCTGGTTACAGAGTCCCCCGCCCTGCTTGGTGATGGCTTAGCTCCCTCTTGCCCAAGAGGAGACCTGAAGCCTCCATGTGCCTGACAGTCTAGACCCAAGTGCTCCAAGCGTTTCATCTGGACTTTATTGTGTGTCTCTGCACACTTGTGTGTGGAAGGTCAGAGATCAGTTCGCAGGAGCCGGTTCTTCCCTCCCATCATGTGGGATCTTGAGATTAAACTCAGGACATCAGGTTTGGTGGCAAGCACCTTTCACTACTTATCCAGTCACCTGCTTTTAAACCTTTGAACCTTTATCCCAGGTGGGCTGCCAGTGGGAAATGCATTTCCCTTTCACAGTAGGACTTGGCACACATGTCCCTGGACATGTAACATAGGCCTTGACAGTGCTTCACTCTACACCTCTGCTGTTCAAATTCAAATCATGCTATGCTAGAGACCAATAACCTAGCCAGGTGGCCTAAGGAGACAATTCTGCGTCTCCTTGGTGCTTATTCAGGAAGCCAAAGGGGGAAGATAGAGCTGACCTCCTGCGTGAGAAGCCAAGTTCCCCTCTCAGCTCCCAAGAACAGAAACACACACAGCTGGAACACAGTGTCTTCCAGGTACACTGGAACGCTAAGGAAGGTTAGGCTGGGCTGTAAAAACAAAGAGAAAGAAGAAAAAGCCTATACTCTTTCAGGCACGATTCATTAATTATGGCCATTTTTTCCATTATTAAATACATAATGTGTGTTGGTCCAAAGTTTCTACACCAGGTTATGCCTTTGGCTTCAAGATTTCCCAAGGAGCAAAAGGAAGGCCACATGGCTCCCCATCCATATTAGCAAAAGGCCCACCACAGTCATCCATTCCATGACTCAGGCTGGTTCTACCTAAGAGGAAAAAGAAAATAATACATTCCACACTCGGCCAGGCAGAAAACCATAAGTGGATGTTTTTTGCAGCTTCCCCCAATCGGGAGTCCTTTTCCCTCCAGAGCTGCCTTCCGGTGGGAATCTCCATGGAACCAGACAGCCTTTACATGTCCCACTCTTTATCTGGTCGCATCTCATCTTACATAACCAGCTCCGTATCTTCAAAATGTCAGTCCCGTGCCTAGTGATTGGGGGGGAATGGGAGGGTAGAATCCGGTTATTCCACTCACACACATTTTAATTTCTCCTCTCCAGCTTCTACTCCCTGCCCCAGCAGCTGATGGTCTTTCTAACACTGAGCCAAACACAGTCTATTTATACCCTGAGCTTTTGTACTCCTGAGTGTGTTTGTGGCTGGCGTATTAATCGTGTAATGTGCAGGAGAACCTGTCTCTGTCTTGGAAATGACTTGGGGCCCTGCACCTGGTGCTTCACGGGGAGGTTGTACCTGTGAGGGGAGGTCAGAACTGATGTCGTATGCACGCCTGGCTCAGGGCGGTGGGACCCCAGATGGACCCTGGCATTTCTACCCTTGAGATTCTGTTGGTGTGTCTAGCGCAGGGAGTGTCCAAACTAGGTAGGATGGCAAAGTTCTTTCTTCTTCTTCATCCCCTTTTGGATATAAGAGCTCACCCACTGCTGCCGAAGTTGACAGAATGGGGATGACACTAGGTGGGTGGAGGGGTGGGGGTGGCGGGGAGAGGGGATGGCAGTCATTAGTTTGGGAACAGTCTTTGAGCTAAAGAAATGCCTTCGGCGTGGAAGAACAGCATGCGTTTGTCTCTTTGCCCCCTCAGAAGGAGGTACATTATAAATCTGACTCAACCCGGGAACTATTTGTGGCAGATCATTATTAAAGAGCAGACATTTGATTTCTCAATTAGCAGGGGCTTGGAGGCCCTAGGAGTTGGGTCACCAAGAACTTGGCATCTAGAAGTGAATTTTGGACAGCATTCTTTTTTTTTTCTTTATTCTTTGAAACTTGCATATAAGAATCCAATGAATTTATGTGTCTCTGTCTCCCTCACTACCATCCCACCTGACTCCCCTCCTACCATCCGTGGTGTCTGTGCCAGCAGCCTGCCTCCTGCTCGCACATCTCCCTGCATGTGTGATCCAGTGGACCCCACCCCAGATGCCTGTGCTGGCACGTGCCTGGGCATCCGCTGTGGCACGGAGGGCCCGCTGGTGGGCAAACCATCGAGAGGAGTAGGTCCTCTTCTCAGACAACACTCTTCAAGACAGTTGAGATCATATGTGTGTGCACTGTTGGAAGCTATAGGAGCATCACAGCTTGGTTTTAAGACAGCCCGGTCCCTCTGGCTGACCACGGTGCTGGAATCAAGAGCTTCCATGTATGTTCACTCTTGACTGTGCTTCTCCAAATCACCCGATGCTGTTAATTTGTGAGCATCCGAACTTGGGGAATTGATTGTCTTCACTGGGTCCCACCTTCGTGTCCACAGGGGACCGTCCTTCTCTATGACTCGAAGAGGTGTTTGGAGACAGGTGGCACAGATTTTGGCATGGACTTGACACCTGTGCTTTGTTTAGACTTAGCCTTCACACAGGTGTCTCCGGGAAGTGCAGCACTGTGAGTGCCAACCACAGCCTCCTGTGGGAACCAAGACCTCGCCCTGCTCCTAACAGGAAGGGGTCAGTGTACAGAGGGGCCGCGACCCAGCAGCACTGTGCAGCGGGGTGATGCCAGAAGGAATCCTGAGGGATTGACTGCTTTCTTCTTTTATTGTGGGTGATGTTTCCTGCGTGCCCTCTTGTCCAATCACATCCCGGCACTTGTCCATCTGCATTTTTTCCCCCAAGTACTTCTAGTGCTCAAGTGTCAGGTATGGGCAGAGAAGCCCCACGTGTCACTGTCCTGGAATGCTTGGCACACTGATGTCTAGGCACGGAGGAGCACACTCACACTTGAATGTAGCACGCTTGTTCTACCTTACTATTTAGAACGAAGAAGGGTTCTCAGCCAGACCTGTGTGCCAATAGCGCTTGTTGGCTTACTTGGTTTTTTTTTTTTTCCTTTTGGTATTTTGGTTGGACGGAGAGGCAAGAAAAGGGAACTAAGAAACATGAAGCAAGAAACCATGGTGGCCTTCTCTTTTGAGGTAGGTGTGCCACTGGCTCTTTGGCAATACACTAGGCTCTCTGTGTTTGTCAGTTCTGCATCCTGGTTCAATGAACTGTGAACCCGAAATAGTTCAAAAATTACACCTGCACTGAATATACACAGGCCTTTTCCTTGTTATTCCCTAAGCAACAGAGCACAACTGTTTATATAGCATTTGAATTGTTTTGGGAAGTACAAATCATCTATAAATGATCTAAATATATGAGAGGATGTCATAGGTTATTGGCTAGAATGTGTGTGTGTGTGTGTGTGTGTGTGGTGTGCATATGTGCAGGTTCACATGTACATGTGCATATGGAGGGCAGCTTTGGGTATCATTCCTCGGGTGCCATCTACCTTATTTTTTGAGACAGGGCCTCTCCATGAGCAGGCGCTTCCTGAGTAGGGTAGGCAAGCCCTAGGTTCTGTCTGCTGTCTCAACTGTGGAATTGCAGATGTTCACTGCTTCTTTTTTGTGGGTTTTGGGACTTGAACCTAGGCTGCACAGGGCACGTTGCCAACTGAACCATTGCCCCGGCCCCGCCTGTCAGCATCGCTGCTCCGGGAGATGATGCAATGAATCCTTTGCAGATTCTGAGATTTTTCTAGCTCTTAAAAAGAACTCTTGAAGTGAAAATGTATTTACCCCCGAGGCATGCCCCATCAGTGGGATGGCCTGAGGAGGAGCCATTTGGTATACCACAGATGCCTGAACCCCTGTAAAAGTAGACAATCTAGAGGGAACCCTGGGTCCCTTAGAAGTAGACAGTCAGGAAGGTGGGAGGGAGTGGGATGGGTTGACGAAGGGACAGGAGTGGAGTGGGGGAAAGGAAGGAGGGAGGCAGGGATAAATACTCTATATGCTTGCAAAACTAGTAAAAAATGAAAAAATTATTAAACAAAGAAATGTGTTCACCCCTATGTCTTAGCTTTATATCTCTGTTTCTGTAATGAGCATAGGACCAAAAAAAAAATGTAGAAAGGACAAAAGGTTTCTTCATGCCGTGAGTCTAAGTAAAAAGGTTTCTTTAAAGACTTTTTAAAAAGTTTATTTATCGTGTGTGTGTGTGTGTGTGTGTGTGTGTGTGTGTGTGTGTGTGTGTATTAAAGGGCCCTGTGTGTTCCTGTGGAGGACCAAGGGTGACTTCAGGAATCATCCTAGATTGCGTCTACCTCCTTCTTCCTTGACTCCGGGATTTTTCAGACTTCGCCCACTAGGGCTGAAAGTGCAGGCTGCTGCTGTTTCTGCCTGGCATTTTAACATGGGACTTGGAAACCAAACTTGAGACCTTCTGCTTGCAAATCAGAGTCTCAACCTCTGAACCATCTCTCCAGCCCAAAGTCACAGTTTACTACAATGACAGAGTTAGTTATATCATCAGGAGTGAGGGAGCTGACTGCACTGTCATGCACAGGAATCAATGAGAGAAGCACATACTTCCTACCTTATTCCCTCTAATCTTATCCAGGGAATGCTTCCATCCAGTATAGACTGGATCTTTCTACGTCAATTAGATCATGTCCTGTAGGCTTGCCTTAACTGAATAATTCTTCACAGGAATTCCTAAAGGTACCATTTTCAATTGTCAAGTTGACATGTAAATTATTGGCCACAGTTTTAAAAAATATTTTATTTATTTATTTATTTATTTATTTAGTGTGTGTGTGTGTGTGTGTGTGTGTGTGTGTGTGTGTGTGTGTGTGCACGCATCGGAGGGTACTGTGTGTCCCTGTGGAGAACCAAAGTTGACTTCAGGAATCATCCTGGACTGCTTCTACCTCCATCTTTGCTTCACTCTGGGATTTCCCAGACTCCACTCACCAGAGTCAGATGTGCAAGTTGCTGCTGTTTCTGCCTGGCATTTTTACATAGGACCTGGGATCTGAACTCAGGACCTTTGGCTTGTGAGACAGAATCTTAACCCTTGAGCCATCTCTCCAACTCCGGCTACCCCCGATTTTTCAATGATGAAATGAAGGCCATTTGCTCAATTATTTGATATGTTACAGACCAGATTTTGATCCAGAGCCATTTTAAAGTTTGCTCTACTATTCGTCATGACTAAAACCAGGTAAAAAGCATGTGACCTGCTGTGGAGGAGCATAGCGTCGTTGTACTCAAAGCTAGCTCGTGTCGGGGGATTATTTAAGTTTATGTCATAGTCTGGGCATTAAGTCACTAGCGAGTCACAAATGATTTACAGAGACATTTCCTTGGTTCAGTATTGGCGTGGCATTCTAACACACTGCACAGCCAAGCATGGTGCTACTTGCAGCGATGGATCAGGAAGAAGGACCGGGCTCATCTGAGTCAATTCTAGTCTCCATTCGTTGCACTGAATTCTGAATCTGTAATTTCCAGGTAGAACAAAATAACGGTGTCAAACCCGTAGAGACATCTGGATGGATGAACTCGTACACCTGCTACTGCTGGAATATTTTGGTAGGGACCAAAGTGAAGCCACGGGGCAGCCTGATCGTCCACCCCAGGGAATCGCTTGTGAGCCTGACCTTGGGGCATCTTCCAGGGGAAAGTGCTGGAATCGACATCTTGTATGCACTTCAAGCAGAATAGATTGGCTCGCACTTTTGTCCACAATGATATGAACACAGCCTGAAATGATGGGAAAAGGAAGCTTCTCTTTTCAGCAGGAATTAACAAACCAAGTACTTTCAATTTCTTTCCTAAGAATGTGGATTTCGGCTTATAGATTTCTTCTGGCTCTGTAGCTAGAATTCAAGCTTCAGTCCTGTTGAGCTTGGATTTGACCCGCTGCGGAAAGCTGCGGTGACCGCGTCCTCCGCCTTTGTTCACGGTGATGCTGGGCCGATAGCTCTGTGGCAGTCACTTACTTCTCCTTTTTCTCCTCTCATCTTTAGAGGTCGTGGTGGAACATTATCATTTTGGGTAACAGCAGGACTGATCCAACCTGGAACAATTCTAGAAAAGAGAAAGAGAAAGAGAAAGAGAGAGAGAGAGAAAGAGAGAGAGAGAGAGAGAGCACGACCTCTATTTCAACCTTCTCTCACTGCCAATTTCATTCTGTAAATGGCAAAAATAGACCGGACAGCAGATGGTCGCTCTCATCTGCTCTGTTGACAAATAGGAGAAATGGCAAAGGGGCACTCAGGAGACACATGGGCAAGAGTGACTCCCTAGGGACAGACTGGGAGACAGAAGCTGGCAGGGGACCTAGCGTATCCCGTCACCATTGCCCGAATTCCTCTGTAGTTCTCTCCTTGGCTCTCCTGCCCATGTGGCGTAGCAGGCAGCAGGTTCTGTTCTTCTACTGAGGGAAGGGCAAAGATCTTACAGCAGCCCCAGGGAAATGAGGGGGCCAAGGTAGAGGACCCAGAAAGTTCCTCCCTGCCTGGAGTCCATGGGATACCTCGTAGCTTCTAAACGAGCCAGGGAAATATGAGTTTTCATGGTAGGAGCAAGTTTAGAATTAGTCCATTTTTTTCTGTCATTGTAATGATGAAGAAAATGAGCTCTAGAGAGACACGTTATTTACAGGGTAAAACAGTTCCATGGCCCCATCTGTAGATAATATCGAATAAATAACTTTTAAAAAAATGTCCCAGAGGGACCGGGGAGATGGCTCAGGGGTTTAAAGACTTCCCTTCACAAGTGAAAGGACTTGAGTTTGTATCCTCAGATCTCATGTGAAAATACTATGTGGATATGGCAATGGTCTGCAGTTCTGACCCTGGAGGCTGGGAAACTCCAGAGCAAAGTGATAAGGAGGTACAATAATCCAGGATGATTTCTGATGTCACCCTTTGGCCTCCACAGGCACATAGAGGCCCCCCCCCCCAAAAAAAATGTGTCAGAGGAGAAAACAACCTTTGGGGCATGTGACTCGATAAGCCAGGGTGCCCTTGTGAGCATGAAGAGTTCCCATTGTCTTATCTGTGCACACTGCTGGAACGGAACGTGCCAAACTAGGTGATGGATAAAGGAAAGACATGCATTCCCTAAAATCCTTGCTGGCCTTTCTGGGGGCTTTCCCTGCTGCATATGAACATTCATTCTGTGGGAGAGAGCGAGAACAGGAGAATGCCAGGAAGAGCTGAGCCCCCTTTTTGTTGCAAACCCTCTTCCCTGGTAACCACCAGTGAGGCTGGAGCCCTGGTCACCTAATTATTCACCAAAGGCCCCTCCTCTCCTTACTGTTGTTTGCATAGGAAATGAAGTTTCTAGCACATGAGCTTCAGGGGCACATTCTAGCTCCAGCACCCCTTTTGCCCCGGTGGGCACAGGTTCACTCAGGGGCTCAGGGCTGAGACCTGGCATGGACTGTGTTTCAGCTCCTCAGCTGGTGATCCACAAATTGCATCGTGTGTGAAGTGGCTCTGCAGGGTTTCCCCAGTTCATTTAAAACCGATTTGGATGGGAAACGTGACTGAGCGAGGGAGTAAGCTTTCCATTAGGTAGAAGAGAGAGTCCATATGTCTGTTAATGACCCTCATTTGGCACAAATCAGTCAGACCTGAGGGATGGGTGAATCTGTGTTCTTTCTTTTTTATGATTATGGGCACTAAGGATTAGTCTGACACCAGACCCACACGATCATGGAGATTTTCAAAATTGTAGCCAAGAAAAGAGATATAATCAAAGTCTGGCAAATGTCACAGTATCTAGTGAATTGAATATGAAATTGAAAGCAGGAACCGTCTTTGATGAACACCCACACAAGACAGGCCTGGTTAGTCTGAAGAACCATTCTTTAAGCTCACAGAGCTACAAAGGAAATTTCCTCTGGCAGCCAGGCATTGAATGGATAGAGTCAGGGTTGATGTATATATCCTACCACAGTGCCACAAATGCATTTTGTATTAACGCATAATTTTATATTGCAGTGTATACATAACATGATACCACTGATAAATAGTTGATGCTTAGTTGGTGGTAAGTAGAGCCCTGTATTTGTGTGCCTGTTGTATGCAGGTGTATTGTGAGTACATAGAGGCCAGAAATTGACGTCAGTCATCTACCTCATGGTCTCCACTGAACTTGTGTGGACTGGCTGGCAGTCCTCAGGGATCCTTAATCACCCCACCCCCAACTCCTCCACAGTACTGGGATTTATAGATGTACACTGTCACACCTGTATATTTTTTAAATATATTCTAAGGGATGAAACTCAGGTCTTCATGCTTCCATAGCAAATTAGGCCACTGACCCATCTCTTGGTAACCCTATTTTATTGTAACTCATCCTTCTTGTAAATGTTCTTTGAGTGACGTAAAGTTCTCTCCACTGTATAGTTCATTACCATTGGAATCTGAGGATTATCTACAAGTATTCATGTAATGGGTCTCCTGTAGTATGTTGGGTTTGGTAGGACACAGCTCTGAAGTCCTTGAGGTCTTGTTCCAAATTCTACTCTGTTACTTTAGTAGATTAATGATACATACGGGTTGAGTTCTTTCATCTCTTTGTGCTTCATTTGGCATATTTCTGTGTACTTAGCCAAATATGCAGGTCTGGCAAGTAAGGATTGTCCTGTCATCTATTACATGGACGTAGTATGGCAGTTGGTACTGGTGTGGGCTCTACTGCCAAGCTAGACAAGGAACTGAACCAGTCTATTGTAAGCTAAGATTAAACCCTTGTTCTCCCATTAACCATTTGATTATGGGTTTATCTGCGACATGCAGAGTAATTGCAACACTGCCTAAAATGTAGAGAACTAGGAAGTATGGTTTTGGTTGGCAGGAGGTGACCAAGAGACTAGGTAAGGGATTCTGAGTTCCTGTCCTCTGTCTATTAGCAATGGGGAATCATATTTTTGCTGCAGATACTTTCTTTTGCTATAAGACAACACTCAGACCTGGGCAGAAAAGGAGATACATTTGGCTTATCGTTTCAGAGAGGTTATGGTCCATTATGGCAGGAATTGCATAGCAGAAATCTGGACTGGGAACAGAAGCACAAGGTTGGTTGGCGTTACCATAGCTGCCAGGAAGACAGAGAGCAGGCGAAACTGAGCAAGTATGGTTGGACTACCAAGCTTCAGAGCCCACCCCCTGTGACATCCTTTCCTCCAGCACGGCTCCACTTCCTGAAGTTGCCACATACACCCTTCCCGAACATCAACGCCAGCTAAAGATGCAGACACGCGGGTCTGTGGGGGAGCAACTCACACGCAGACCACAGCAAGCTCTTACTTGGACTTGCCTTAGTTTTTGTTCCTATTGCCGTGATAAGTATCTTGACCAAAGGAACTCAAGGGAGAAAATGTTTATTTGGCTTATAATATATAGTGCAGTCCATCATGGCGGGGAAGTCAGGATGGCAGGAGCCTGGGAGAACTGGTCATGTGATATGTACAGTCCAGAGCAGAGGACAATGAACTACTACATGCTTCCTTGTTGTTCTTCCTGCCCCTCCCCCCCATAACATCCAGGATTCCCTTGGCCAAAAAATGGCCCCATCTACAATAAGCAGGGTCTTCCCACATCAGCTGCACAGGCATAGCAGGAAGTCCTTCCAGGCCACTGTGGCAAGTTGGCACCCGAGACTTGAGTGTGGATTTGTGATGCTAAGGTTTTTTAGCTATTTATGTTAATTCCTTAAAGGTACTGATGCAGAGATAGCTTCTGCAATTCATGCTTTTTTATATGACAAGGACTTTCTTTTTCTTTCTATGCATATTTTCTGTAAATATAAGAATGGTTTATAATGTAAAAGTGATCTTAATAGCTTTGCTTTGAAGAACTGCATGTATTTTTTTTTTCCATAAAAAGAGTGAAGAGTTAAGAATACTGTTAAGTAAGACTATCCACATATGGTAAGGAGACCTAGCACCAAGCTGGGGAGCAGCTACGTATTTGGGGGGTCTTTCTTTCTAAAACCCATCATGCTTCATGATATCCAGTGATACTTAGCTTCAATAATATTCAAACCGAATGTTTGAAACCTACTAACCTTTATTTTTAGGAATCGTTTGAAAGATTCCTCAATCTTTGAAATCACTCTGGTAAGAGGTACTAAACAAGGATCCCAGCTTAAAGCCATGATTGTGCATGATAGGAGAGGAGCTATTAGGGGAAGAAAGTACATAGACTGCTTATCTCTTCCTGTGATTCTCAGGCCTACTGATGAGTCTAAGCGTAGTTTTGTATCTGATGTTGACGGCCCGCAACAAGGTCATGATCGACAAAGCGCGGCTCCTCCTCCAATTCACTCAGGTCTTTGGGAAGCCAGGAGATTCTGATTCAATTATGTTGTTTTCATAATGTGCATGTGGTCGATTCCTGGTTCCCCACGTTTCCAGCCTTTCTCCTAGACATCTATTTTGGTCAGAACAAACAGGAGGCAATTTGTGGGTTTGGTGTTTGACCTTCTCCTATAAAAAGGTTTTCAAGCGTTTTCTCATTCAGCTGACCATTGTAGAAGTTAAATTCATCGATCGCGAAACACTCTAATGCATTCTCTCATTTATTCTTCACAACAACTTGATGAGGTAAGGATTACTATTAATCTCAGTTTGCCTTTACAGCAATAAGCCATAGAGGGACTAAATAATTTGTTCCCTGTCACATGGCTAAATAAGGCACTGATCTAGTGATAAGATTCGGGCTTCTAAGTCTTTGTCTTGACTTTATAAAAGTCCACTTACTACACAAACTCACTGTACAGATATTGCATGCTAAATATGTTTCATTTTGTATGTATTTTTTGAACTTGGTTTCTTTTTTAATTTTATTTATTTATTTTGGGAGGGCATTATGTGTCTCTGTGGAGGACCAAGGGTGACTTCAGGAATCCTAGATCTACCTCCTTTTTGCTTCATACTAGGATTTCCCAGGCTCCTCCCACCAGGACTAAAAGTGCAGGCCACTGTCATTTCCACCCAGCATTTTCTTACACAGGATCTGGGATCCAAATTCAGGACCTTCTGCTTGCAAGGCAGAGTCTTAACCCCTGAGCCATCTCTCCAGCCTGTTTACTTTAAATATTAGAAATAGCTTATAGATACTTTCAGTATTCATAGAAGCCAAGTTCCAGCACCTTTCATTGCTTACTAAGACCCAAATGAGTGACATGTGAATGTTCCTTTGACTTATGCTAGGAGAAATTAGGTTCAGTGGAGGCAGGGGCAAGGAGGAACAGCTGTGTGGGGAGATTAAACACCCCCATATTCAGTGCTGTTAAGAGGTGCTGTGTGCAACACGTATGATGTGTACACAGGTCCCTGAAGGCAGTTCTCAGACCACTGGCATCTCTCATTTCAGTCCTTGTTCTCTGATGCCGTCCCTGGCAGAGTGGCAGGAGCACAGCAGGCTCACTGAAGGTGTACTGCCACCAGCACCCACTCGTCTAGTCTCTACTCCTGTCCTTCCCTGTGGCTCGACCTTGTACGGCCCCCTGTGGACCATCTGCCCTGGTATTAGTAACTTTCACTATGGAACACCTGAGAATCTCATTGGGCTTCTTACACAAATTGATCCTCGTCCTCTATAGTGACAAGCTTTACATCCTGTCACTTTCTAATCTTACGAAAATGTCTTGTTCCTTGACATTTCTACACCTGAGATGCTGCTTTCGCATCCCCGAGAAAAATTGCTTTTACTTAAGTTTCTTCATTTTTTTCCCCATTTCACAGGGAAACAATAATTCTCTGTACCTCATCGTATGAATGCTGCAGCCATAATGCTGGTAGCTTCCGGGCTCTAAAGGAGTCCAGAAGAGTCATGTGACTGAACATGATGGATAACTCTCCATCTCTGTCTTTCAGGATAAATAAAATCGAACTAGGCAGGAAAAGATAGAGTTTCAAGAAAAAAAGCACCGGATGAGCAAACCAAGGGCTGAGGTGGGCGTGGTGACTCACGTCTGTCATCCCAGGACTGGGGATACAGAGATTGAAGGGGATCAGCTTGGTCTACATAGTGAGATCCAAGACAGACTGGACCAGGAGTGAGACCCGATTGACTAAAATAAACAACAGCAGCAGAACAAACAACAACAAGGATTGAATTAACTGATGATTCATGCAGCAAAAGCAAACAAGGCAAGAATCACTGCAACAGAGGGTGTTAAGGCAGAGGGGCGGAGGGAAAAGGTGTGAAAACACAGGGGGAGATCCTCCACTGTGATGCCAGGCATATTAGGATTTGTTTGGGGGCAGAAAAGATGTCACTGAAGGGTTTTGAGTGGGGCAGATGTTTTTCTTGTGAATCACTCAAATCACAGCATACAGGATGGATTTCAAGGCAGTAGCTAGAGTGGAGACAGGGCTAGAAGTGGCAAGATGGTTTGAGTGTGAAATGAGACAGGATACACTTGAGGTAATGGACAATGGGGTGCAGATGATTTTCTGATTCTATGGGAAGGACAGATTGCTGGGCCTGGATGACTGATGATATGGAAAGAGAGAGAATAATTGACAAGTACTTAGGATCACATGCCCTAGACCAAGTGCTCTAAAAGTCTTGGGGTATGGAAATCTGGAATTCTTAATAGTTGGGAGAAGGTCTCTGCTTTTGATGACGTTATCTGTTATGTAAGACATGCCTCAAACTTAGTGGCTGAAAATAACATTATTTATGTCACAACCTTGTAGCTCAGGAGTTCAGGAGGGGCTGAGTTGGAAGTCTCCAGCCCTAGATTCTTATGATGTCACAGCCCAGCTGTGGCTCAAGCCACTACCCTCTCTGGACTTTTCCAGTTTAGACTGTCTGCTTGCAAGGTGATGCAAGTCCCTTGCCAATAGGATCTCTCCACAGAGTTACCTCATGAAATGGTAGCTGCTCTTCCCAGTGAGATTTGTTGAGGAATATAAGAAAGACCACAGAAGTCGAAAGCCATGCGTCATTTGGAAACTTGATGTTAGAAATGACATCTACTGCACACTGCCAGTTAAGTCTCCACAGTACAGGAAGGAATTACACAGTGGCAGGGGGCCGTCTTAGATGCTTCCTACAAAGACTGAGAACACAGTGAGAATCAGGTGAATGGGTGAGAATCAGGAATACAGTTGATGTTGGAGGTTCAATGAGGAATCTTGTTCGAGACAGAAGCCATTCTCTATCCAGGGGGACTTGAGTAGTAGAGTTAGAACTGGAGAGGTAGAGTACCCTTTCTTTCTAGACTAGAGTACCCTATTTCAACTGCAGCCCTTCCTCAGAGTTGATACCTCATCCCCACTTCTGAGTTACATGTTTATCACCTTCTATCATGCTAATTCTTTGCTTAATTATTGCAATTATATTAATTATTGAAAATTATGCTAGTATATATTTTAAATTAAGCTCCATGATCACAGAGTTTCATATGTCATATACTGTGGTGCGGCCTTAGTAGCATGCCTGTACAGAGTAAGCACCCAATAGAAAAGCAAAGATGGGGCTGGAGAGGTGGCTCAGGGGTTAAGCCTCTGCCTTGCAGGCAGAAGGTCCTGAGTTCAGATCCTAGACCCCACGTATAGATGCCGGGCAGAAGCGGGGGCGGCCTGCGTTTCTGGTCCTGGTAGGGCGGAGCCTGTGAATCCCGGGGCAGAGGAAACAAGGAGGAGGTGGAGGCGTCCATGGTGGTTGCCGAATTCGCCCGTGGTTCTACACACACACACACACACACACACACACACACACACACACACACACGCACAATTGAATAAATAATAATAAAAAAATTTAAAAAATTTAAAAAAAGATTTCCAAAAATAGTACATTTAAGCCAAAGATGGAAGCAACCCAAATGTTGACGAGTAGGTGCATGAATAAGCCAAATGTAACAATGCAGCAGAATACTATTTGAGCTTAGAAAGTAAGGAATTTTTGACGTGTGGATGGACTTTGAAGACATGCTAAGTGAAAGAAGATATTCACTACAGGCTCAATACTGTATGAGTGCTCTTATGTGGGGTACGCACAGGCATCAAGTTCAGAGAAAGTGGAATTCTAGGGAGTGGCGATGAGGAGAGTGGGCAGTTACTATTTAATGGGAACAGTAGTGCAGTTGGAAAGATGAAGAGCTCTGGAGATAGGTGGTGGCCAGGGCCTGCAACAACGTGAACGTGCCTTGGGGCCGCACGTCGGAAGAGGGCAATATGCTACATTTCACCTTACGTAGATTCACCGCCCAAGTAGTTTACAGGATTGAGGAGTGACTAGTCAGGATGAGGCCTGGGGAATGTCTACTGCTGTAAAAAACAACAACAACAACAACAACAAAAAACAACAACAACAACAAAAAAACCACTCAGTGGCCGCTGGCGATCGGGTGAGGGTAGTTTCATAGTATCCGGTGGTTCAGGCCCATCTGCCCTGGGTAAAGTTTGGGGGGATCATAAGGGATAATGAGATTTGGGGGCAGTTTATTTTGGGAGGAGAAGAGAGAGGCAGGGGATGGAGAGGGAGAGGGAGGAAGGGAAGGAGAGAAAGGGAGAAGGGGAGGGGAGAAGGTAAGAGTAGAGGGAGAGGAAAGAAGGGATAAAGGGAGGACAGAGAACATAGAAGCAAGAAGGAGGAAATGAAGAAAGGGAAGGAGGGAGAGAAGGAAAGAGGGAGGAAGAATAAAATAAAGGGAAGGGGGAGAAGGGAGAGAGGAAGGGAAGGAGGGAGAGAAGAAAGGAGAATAAAACAGAGGGAAGGAGGGAGGAGGGAGGGAGTAGGGAAAGGAGGAGGCTGGGAGGGAGAATAGGACATTCAGTGCAGGGTCAGGAGGCCATTGGAGATGCTACTGTTAAGCCGTAAATGAACAATAGCCCAACTAGTGGTCTGGGATCCGGCTAGGGACCCAGCCTTTCTGCCCACTGTCCCCGTAGAGCAATGTCTGAGCGTTTCTACAAAGAGAGAGGTGCGTGGTTCCTGGGGTGGTTTGGAATAAACCATCTTTCACACCACTGTCTGACAAATCCCAGAAGAGCTTTTTGGACTAAAACATGCTGAACTATAGAAAGGCTGGTGGCCAGGTCAGTAAGGAACACAGATTCTAAGACAATCAGATAATAAGACATCGATACCACGTAGACTGTTGATCTTTTTGCAGCATGGCCATGTTTGCAGGAGATTCTGTATTCAATTTCCTTTTTTATCGTAACAAACATTTTATGCAAAGTACTAAGGCATTGCACATCAACCAAGGGTCAAAGCGATCCAGGATTACATACAGCCTATCCCATAGATTTTGTCATATTAGGCAAGCCAAACTCAGTAGCTCTTCATTGAATGCCAGTCAGGCACCTTGGTAGGAAAGGTGTACAAAACATATATTTGTAATACCTAATAGAAACCTGTTCTATATTTCATTGTGAAGCTAGATTCTCATTTGGCATACAAACTATTATTTGCCAAACAGTATCAGCACAATGATTGCCGCCTAGGCACATACAGTGGAGTTGAAAACTCTCAGATTTTCTCAAGGACTGTGAGCTAATGAGTTTTAAAGTATTATTGGAAGGTGGAAAATTTTTATTAAGCCACCAAAATGTTAATATGCATTAAAGATGGCGGAGTAATCTCATTCAAAGCCTAGAGTTCTTTTACTATTGCATTAGCAGTGAGCTGCAGGGCTTCGCTGAACAGGCAGAACCTGGGGTGGAATGGGGGCTGAAGAGTTTTATTTGGAGGGGCCAGCAGCTACAAGGTCAGTTTCAATAGGTTTCTCAGGGTCAAGTAGACCTTTGGTGATGCTTATTCAGGGGCGAGGCCGGATATAGGAAGTTGAGAAATCAGACATGGGGAGCAGCAAGCTCTTGAAATCTGAGTCAGGCAAGAACCAGAAGGTGAAAAGAAATACAAGTCCCGAGGAGGCAATGCTGCTGGAATCCAGGTAAGGGCCTGCTTGGGCGGGGGGCAAAACTTGTTCTGTGGTTGCTTTCAGAGTCGGAAGTTTACACGACTGGATCCCGGGCACAGGGCAATGGCAATCATATCAATGAGAGTAACTGTCATTGGTTGGGTGCCAAGTGCTGCCACTTCAACCAATATTGATGTACCCAAATGCTAGGGAAACAATGACAGAGTAGATGATGTCTTTGTTCACATGGAGCTAATGTTTAACTACAAAGAGGCACATAAGGAATGCATATGCTGCTGTGCTGTAAGTTGGAGAAGATATGCTGAATCTTTAGAGACAGAAGCCACGTGAAGGGCAGAGGGCTGGGAACGGGACAACGATCATATGTGTGATACTCTGCAAAGTGGCATTTGGAAGAGAGCTACAGAGCTACAGACTGGCTGGGCCTGTTTGGGGAAGAATGGTTTGCATAGAGTGGAGAGCAAGCGCCAAAGGCTGAGGGTAGGTGATCTGCAGCTAACTTCCAAGGCCAACAAGGCTAATGGGACTGAGCTGCAGTGTTAGGATCACCAAGAGCTTTGGTTTGAAGCTGGGGTGTGGGGCTTGACCTTACAGGAAACACTGCTTAAAGCTGCCCTGACCCTTAAAACTCGCCATACTTGTATGAGATAAATCACATAACTGTTTATGTTTTCACTTTCTGATGTAGAGTTTGTTTCGGTGACTTGCCCTGAACCAGTGCACAAGTTTTACACTGAGCCTTTTAGCCCTGCAGTCCCAAGGGTACATCGGGAATCATTCTGGATTGCTTGGTGTCCTCAAAGCTTTGCTCTGGGGTTTCCCTTCTAGGGCTGGAATGATGGGTCACCACTATATCCACTGACTGTAATTTCCTATAAACTTCCTCATGAATAGCCATCATTTTATTGTTCTCTTAATTTTTTTGTCTTCTCTGGGTCAGAGTTAATTTGGACAAAATGAGATTATCATTGGTTCCTGGAAGCTACGAACTCTCTGTAACCCTCCCGCCCCCCCCCCAAAAAAAAAGACTTCCACATAAGGAACCTGAGAGTATCCTGATGGTGAATTTATGCTTCTTAAAGTTAGACTTCAAAGTTAATCACCATAGTAAAGTGTCCACAGTCATCTAAAACATGCAGAATGGCTCTCCTGTCAGTCAGATTCAACTTTGAGGGAATTGAAAATATCAGTACAAGGCTGAGGAGATGGCTCAGTGTGAAAGTGCTTTTTATGAGGCTGGAGAAATTAAGACTCACAAGCAGAAGGATCTGAGTTCAGATCCCAGGTCCCATGTAAAAATGCCAGGCAGAAACAGCTGCGGCCTGCACTTCTAGCCCAGGTGGGTAGAGTCTTGGAAATCCCAGAGTGAAGCAAAAAGAAGGTAGAATGATTCCCGATATCACCCTTGGTCCCCCACAGGGACACAGAGTGCCTCTGATACACACACACACACACAAATTAAAAAACAGAATAAAATGCTTGTTAGATAGGCGAGATAATTGGAATTTGAATCCCCAGATCTCACCTGCAATTGCAGCCCCAGAAGTCAGAGACTGGAGATCACCCGAGTAAAATGGCTATCCAGACTAACCCTATTGGTGAGGTCCGGGTTTGATTAGAGATCCAGTCTCAGAAGAATGCGGATATCACTTTGTGCTTCTCTGTGCAGCTGCATATACACGTGCATATGCATGTTTGCATATATATGCCCCACGCATGCTTGTGCCTGACACACACAGACAGATGACAGTGGGGAAAAAATGAGAAAGGGAATGTGCTTATGGGCAGCAAGGTTGATTAATCATGCAACAAAGACCAACCTGTGGGGCAAAGCTAACATTATATACCCTAGCATCAGTCCTGTGAGAGGGAACCGTGGGAAATGTAGGCCTTTTGCATAGGCTGGGTTACACTGGCAGGAACCAGAGATGGAAGGACTTAGAGCCTGTCCATCTTCACTGTATCCACTCTCCATCCGTTTTCATATTTTACTTATTTGGTTTCCCACAGGAAGATATTGCAACCATGCTGGGAATAAATATATCATTTCTTAAACTCACCAAGAATCTAAGACTCTGGGTGGAAATTCATACACTGGCGTTGAGGATTTATCCTGTGGTCTCAGCTCTGAGAGAAGGGCTCTTGAAGGTGCTGAGCCAGCTTTCTAAGTCCGTGGGTAAAGCACTGATCGAGTCTCTTGTGACTTTTGCCAAAAGGATCCTGAGCCGATAGCTTTTCCTAGGCGGTGACAAACATTGATGCTGCTATCACTTGGGAACACATTGTAATTTGCCATAATTTTGCTTCTAATACTTCCTCCCTTGCACTGTGTTAAAGGAAACATCAAACTAATTGCATGTTTATCGATCAGACCTTCTGCAGAAACCATGTTCAATAATTTTTGCCATTTTTCACTGGGCAGTTTTTCAACCAGTTGAACATTTTTTTTTCTTTTGCTCCCTACACAAAATGTTTATAAATCATCCTGTTAATTTTGTTCTCATAGGTGTGGCTAATCCTGGGATGGTCCCCAAGCCAGTTCTCCTTTGTTTTTACTTCTGCTCTGCTGCATTGCTCCCCACAAGCTCATGTATCTACTTGCATCTTGGCCCATGGTAGCATCATCATTACCATTTGGCAAAGCCTCCGCACCTTTAGGAGGTGGAGTCTGGAGTTTTGGGCAACACAGCCCTACTTGTAGTTTGCCTCTAGCTCTCTCTGTCGCCATGATGACGATAGCTACGTGACCAGACCACAGCTTCTTCTGGCCACCATCCCTCTTCCACCATAATGGGGCTGTATCTCCCATCTGGAACCATAAGCCAGTAAATCTCCCTTTTCCCCTTCAGTTGTGTCTGAGTATTGGATCAAAAAGAAAAAAGGAAAGTAACTGGGATATGCATGACATGTTGCTGAATGCCATATAGATCTTAAAAGAGGCTGGAAGAGATGTCACCGTGTTACTGGTTGTCTTGTCTAGACCAGCGGCATCCCACCTTCTTGGTGTCTCGTTCAAAGAATTGAAGCAGCGCACACAAAAAACAAAATAGAGTAACTTCCTTCTACGGGGCCTGGAGGAGGAGGGATTGGTTGCTAGGAGCAGGGCATGGGTGCTTTCTTTTTGTTTTGATAGATAGATATCTGTCTGTCTTCTGCACAGGTGTGTACTGCACATTCTAGAATTTTAAACACAGGTGTGCCAGTTACACATAAACTTAAGGTGGTAAATACCTCCTTTCTCCAAGAAATCAGCTCAGGAGGCGTGGCCCGCCTTACTGCCTGCCCACCCAGATCAGCTCCCTCCCACCTTCAGAATGATCACAAACTAACCATGAAGGGAGAGCCACTGGGGGACAGTGACCAGCTGTTGTGTTGGAAAAGGGTGTGAAACTGCCTGACTCAACAGCACAGTAGTTTCCTAGGCTCTGGCTGGATAGATAAATCTTCTGTTTTCATTTTCTGCTGTGAAAATATACGTGGTGGCCCAATGACATCACTCTGAGGGCAAAAGCACTTGCTCCATTAAGTCCAGGACCTGAATTCATTCCCCAGAACCCACACAGTGAATGGCGAGAACAAACTCCCACAAGATGTGTGTCCTCTGGCTTCCATGTTTGTTCATGGACATGGACACACACACACACACACACACACTCACACACACACACACACATTCCCACACATACACGCACAGTAAATGTAAAATAAACTATGTGGTGCTTTCCTGCTGTTGATAAGCGATCGTTTTCTCTTAAGGCTCAAGGCTGGTAATGTGTCAGTGAGCATCTGTGAGATTTCTTTTTTATTTGTTACCATTAGTCATTTGAATGTTTGACGTGCAGTTTGAAGGGTTCATATCTGTGTACACATTCAGATTTAGTCATTTGATTTCCTCCACCACTGACTCCTGTCATCTGTTCATTTGTCAGTGCTGTGGCTTGAATGTGAATCCTCCCCGCCCCTCAGGCTCTTGTGTTTGAATACTTGATTCTCAGCTGATGGTGTGCTTTGGGAAGGTTGTCGAATCTGAAAGGTAGTCTTTGCTGGGTGGACCACTAATGTGGGGGCGGGTATTGAGGGGGAGCCCCAACCCACGGCCTGCCAGGGCAGTGTGATGAGTCAGCCTCGTGCTCCTGTGTCCATGCCTCCCCCCCATGATGGACTCTGTCCCTCCCCAGTGAGCCCAAATAAACCTTTTCTCTCTTAAGTTGCTCTGGTCAGAGTTTTTATCACAGCAACAAAATAGATACTTAGTCTGATGTCAACACAGTCTTATAGAGGACAGGGAGAAAGGTTTTTTTTGTTTTTTTGTTTTTGTCTTCTGAATATCCCAGAATTACCATTTTGTTCTCTTTCAATTGAACTGGGAATTTTTGTTTGCAAGTAAAATACAGACTGTCTGGAGTCAGGAAGCAAAAGTATAGGAAGAAAAAGAATAAAGTCAGATGGCTTTATCTCCACTGTGAGTTTCCACTGCTAATTAGATGTCCTTATGTTTTATCATGAAGGCCTGGCATGGTGGCACACGCCTGACATGTCAGCATTGGGGAAGTGGAGGCAGGAGGATTTGGAGTTTAAGGGTCAGCCTTAGCTACATAGCAAGATGAGGCCAGCCTAGACTACATGGGGCACTGTAAAAAAAATCCCAAAGTTTTTATAATGACAAAATACCTTAAAATTATTTTTATAAAAAATGCACTTATTTATTTATTTAAAGAGAGAGAGAGAGAAAATGTTTGTGTGTGTGTGTGTGTGTGTGTGTGTGTGTGTGTGTGTGTAGAAGCAGGCACCTGAGTATGTGTGCCCATGGAGGCCCAAGGATGACTTAAGAAATCATCCTAGATTTCTCTAACTCTTATTGCTTCGTTCTGAGGTTTCCTAGGTTCCACTTTCCAAGACCTAATGTATAGGGCACTGCCATTTCCAGCCAGCATTTTTACCTGGAATCTAGGATCTGAAATCAGGTCTTTTCTCTTGTGAGACAAAGGCTTTAACCCCCATCTATTTTGAAATACATTCATTTTTAAAGCCGTGATGGTTAATCTTAATTGTGAGCGTCTTAGTTTCTTTTCTGGCCACTGTGAGAAGTTGCCCAAAGCAACTTAAGGGAAGAAGGGTTTATTTTGGCTCACTGATCTGGGGATAGTGCATCCTGGTGGGGAAGTCAGGCATCAAGAATTTGAAGCCACTGGTCATATTTCATCCACAGCTGAGAAGCAGAGAGCAATGAACACTTGCTGCTCAGTGTTCTTTCTTCATTTATACAGTAGAAGGTCCTGGGGAATGATGCTTTCCCCATTGGGCAGGTCTTCCCACCCCAATGAACATAATCAAAATAATTCTCTAGAGGCCTGTAGTAGTTCTCTTACATGGTTGCTGGTAAGTCACCATCAAACAGCTTAAGGAAACAAGGAGTTTATTCTCTTACAATAGTCCCATTATAGTTCTCAGTCCAGCTTGACAGGAGAGCATGCACCAACACCAGGGCCGAGGGTACTGGCCACACCATCTCTACACAATGGCTGAGAGAGAGATAATCCTTACTTGCCAGACCAGCATGTCTGGCCAAGTATACACAAAGATGCCAATTTCCTCAATCAGCTCTCTATATTTTATTCCACGGCCTGGTTCTACCCACCATGGGCTGGGCCTTGTCCATCAGCTAGACAATCTCCTACAGGTTTGCACCGCACTTAACTCAACTCAACCACTAATTCTCAAACCCTCAACTGTCAAGTTGACACTGTGCCTACCTATGACAAAGTCTATCTCCCAGGTGATTCTAGATTCTGCCAAATGGACAGTTCACATGAACCATCACGGTCAACTCCATTGGACTGAGAATCACCTGTGGGATGAGTGGAACATGCCTCTTTTGTCTCCGACTGTCTTTCACAGGCAGTCAATGGATCAAGCCCTGGATGAATTCACAGTGTGATGCTGTTATTGGGAAGTAGAGGAAGGTAGGCGGTAAGGACTAGTCACAGGAAATAGGCCACAGGAAATGTATCCCTGGGCTTTTTCTGTAACCCCTCATTCTGCTTCGTGTCTTCCATGTGCTCGACGGTTCTTTTTCCCCACATGCCAACCAATTGCCCTGATGTTCTGCCCATGGAACTATGAATTGCACTCTGTGAGCCAAGAAAAAAAATCTTTCCTCTTTTAAGCTGTTCTCCCAGGCGTTTTGGTCACAGCTATGCAAAAGTAAGCCATGCGCAAGCTGAGAGGAAGACCCCCCTCCTCCAGCATGCTCAAAAACTTAACCTTATCTTGTGATGTGTCCTGGCCTCCTGATTGACATAGCACTGTTAGAAGGGAAACCAGAGGAGGATATCAGAGGACTCAAGATACAACGGATTGAGGAAAGTTAGGTGGCACCAGGAAAATGTTATTTGTTTCCAGCACTCGTCAAGGTGGTCTCAGGAGTGCCTCTGCCCAGAGTAATATATTTGAAATGTCCTGGGTTGTAGGCTTCTTAAGGAGTAACAACAATGGCTGGAGAGATGGCTCAGGGGTTAAGACTCGGACTTGCAAGCAGAAGGTCCTGAGTTTGGATCCCAGGTCCCATGTAAAAACCCAGGTGAAAGTGGTGGCAGCCGGGTGGGCAGAAGGAGGTAGAAACAATCTGGGATGATTCTCAAAGCCATCCTTGGCCCTCCACAGGGACACACACGCTAAATAAATAAATTAATTAAATATTTAAAAAAAAAAAGAATAACAAAATCATCAGCAGTTCTACGGATGCATTTTTCTCTAGGGTGAATCTGTTTTGATATCCCGAATTGGTGTGAAGAGGAGGATGGATAAGGAAAGGGTATAAAAAAGAAATCACAGGTTTTGGATGGTAAGGTTAGAAAGAATGGAAAGGGTGCACCAGTCACAAAATGCCAGGGTGAGCCCTTCAAGAATCCCCCAAGAATCTTTCCTTCTCGTCTCACCTCCCTGTCTTCCACTGGCTCCTGTAAATAGCTCAGCCCCTTTCCATTCTGATTTTCATTTTCTACTACTGGTTGTTCTTTTTTTAGTTTCATTTGCTAGAACAGCCTTCCCTTTCTGACTTCTGATGTTTGGAGAGCCCCAGGATGCAGTATTAATAGAGATCTTCTTTAATCTTTCCTCCCATCTACTCTCTACCCTGGGATCTCATCTGGCCCCATAATGCTCAGTACTATTTACATGATTAGGACAGTTGCAGATGGATTAGGACAGTTGCAGGTGACTGTCAGTCCTTACCTCTCTCCTGAACTCTATGCCACACACTTGCATGTTTGCTTAGACCTTCGCAAGCAACTGAATCTTAGTTTGCCTAAAACTAAATGTGTATATTAAAATCTCTCTTCCAGTAGTTTCTGCAGTGTCCTGTATCTCCCAGTGTTTGTGGCAACTGGATTTGTCTTCAACTTCTCTTTCTATACACCCTCCAATCGCAGCCCATGAGCCGGTAGCTTTCATTTCAAGGCACACCCCGAAGCTCGCTCCTTGCCATATCCAGCACTGTTACCATCCTAACCTAAGCTACCACTTTCTGGACTGCTGAAGGAGCCTTTTAATTGGTGTCTCTGGTAATATCACACCCAACAAATGTAATCATTTAAAACATAAATTGCTAATGTCAACTTCCTGCCTCAAAAACTTCTGCTAGTGTGTGTGTGTGTGTGTGTGTGTGTGTGTGTGTGTGTATACATGTGCATGCATATGTGTGTGTTCAGGGCAGAGTTTAACATCAGGTGTCTTCCTTCATCCCTCACCTATTTTTTGAGACAGGGTCTCTGAGTTTGGAATTCACTGATTGGCCAGCAAACTCTGGGGAATATACTTGTCTCTGTGTTTCCCTCATCCCAACATCATAGGACTGCAAATGTGTACTGCCAAACCTGACTTTTCATATGGTTGGTGGGCTATCCCCACCCAGCCCTTCATGCTTACATGGCATGGGCCATCTCTCCAGTTCCTAGTGGTTTCTTTTCGCACCTAGACCATCTCTGGTGCGCCCTGTGGCCCATAAAACCCTTCATGTTATGGTGGTCAGTGCTTCTGCAGCCACACTTCCAGTCACTCACCGTCGTTCAAAGAGGTTCAGCCTCACCCGCACAGAGGGTCTGTGCAGTTGGAGTTCCCTTCATCTGTAACTCATTTCCACCATATAGTCAACTTCATCTCTCTCACTTCACTAAGGGTTTGTTCGGGTGCCCCGTCTTCTGAAGGGATGTCATATGCCTCATCAAAAATAGCATCCTTTACCCTGTGCTTGCCTCTATTCTCTGCTGCTGCTGTCCTGATTTTACTAGATTACAAGCCTGTGCTTGCCTTTCGACCTCTGTAATGGGCGGTAGGTTCTCTCAGACACGGATTTGTCAGGTTTTTCTGTTCTGTAGGTAGCAGTCATAAGCCAGTAGTTCCCTAAATACTAGCTGACTAGTAAAAAATCATCAATTAAGGGAGCAGAGTTTGATTTGGGCAACTTCTTATTTCAGCAGCCTTTGGGAAGGGGGTGGAGTCTGCCCGGCTCTCACAAGTGTGTGCATGAGCAAATAGGTGTCACCAAGGACTGAATGAATGGATAAAGGCACATTTGTAGGTTTTTCTTCATTGACTCTTTGGACACCTTCCCGAGGGCAGAGATGCTGTGACCATAGAGCCCAGCTTCATGTAAGGGACTACGAAAGTCTCTGTGAGGAAGACGCATGAAAATATTCTCAGCCCCTAGGCACTGAGCAGTTGTGAACCTTCGGCTGCCGTGCAAGGGTTGCAACCCTCAACAGTCTTGCGTCTCGAGGTTGATAGTCCATCGTGGCTCCATTGCGCAGATGGGGGAAAGTGATACACAGAAAAGAAGAGACATATCCTGGGCTCTATCACTAGGGCATGGTGGCGGCAAACCCACAGAGCTTAGTCCTCTCACTGTGCCGTGTGTTGAAGCTAAGGACTGAGGGTAGAAAAGTAGCTGAATTTGTGCAGAGCTGGAACTGGGAGTTAGTGTTCTGGGCAACTGCAGCCATGTGCACCCCCTGTTCGTCTAAAACCTTGGGGAGGGCACATTCAGAAAGTGAGTGTGCCAGGGTTTCCTCTGCAGGGGCTGGGGGTGAATACCAGTTAGGTTGTTTTGTAAGATCCGGGGTGTGGAGGCTTGGCAGAAGCATTAAATATTTTCGGATAGGAATGTGGGGTGCACAGGGATTTTCTTGTATGTGGCCAGTCTGGTGACCCTCTCAGGCTGGAAGGAAGATAGTTGGGAACAAGGGAGAGCAGTGGGCAGGCTCTGCAGTCCCCAGGAGCCAGGGGTCAGTGAAGATCCCAGGTAGAAACAGCAGAATGCAATGCTTAAAGCGAGGTAAAGAGTGTGCAAAGATCTCCAGGCTGACTTTGCAGGCTGAGGAGGCAGTAAAGATGAACTTATTTAGAGGAACCAGTTAATCACTCAATGTACTTCTATGGCCTTACTATATCAATAGATTAGTTTTTTTGGTGCATGCCTATAAAGCCTTGTGTTACAGTTCAATATAGGTGTCAGCTTAATGGTTAAGGGTTTAAGCTCTGGGGACATTTGTAAAAAATTAGTAATTGAGTGAAGCTCAGAACGAACCTGCAGGAGATTGTGTAGTTGATGGGGATGGCCTAACCCATGGTGGGTGGGACTAGTCCCTGGACAGGTGAACAAAATACAGAGAGATAGTTGAG
Organism: Typhlomys cinereus; assembly: GCA_023101885.1. Classification (NCBI taxonomy): domain Eukaryota; kingdom Metazoa; phylum Chordata; class Mammalia; order Rodentia; family Platacanthomyidae; genus Typhlomys; species Typhlomys cinereus. The sequence continues at coordinate 11,056,089 of JALPQD010000021.1, read as the reverse complement.
GAAGTTGGCATCCTTCTGCATATTTGGACAGACATGCTGGTTCGGCAAGTAAGGATTGTCCTTCTCTCATGTGGATGTGCTGTGTCCAGTTCCCTTGTCCCTTAGTGTTGGTGTGAGCTCTCCTGCCAAGCTGGACAAGGAACTGTAATCAGACTATCATAAGAGAGAACAAACCACTTGTTCCCTTAAGCTGCTTTGTCATGATTTTATCAGCAACAGTTCAGGCTAATGTCAACTTCTTGTTTGCAAGGATGAATTGCATGCAGAAGAATGAAAACCGTGAGTATGGGGACTTACATATTTCCAGGGACTGTCCTTGAAAGAAGATGCACTGTGGAGGGCTTCTTGAATTTGTATGGCCAGTAAATACTAATGACCAGTTTACATTATATCCAGACAATAGGATAGAATTCAACAGTTCACATGTAAGGTGTGGGAGTTTTGTTGAAATGATCACTGCTATCAAGATAAATTATTAATCAAAACCAAGCATACTATGATTTGTATAACTATATTTATACACACATTTATATACTGATACATGTTCAGTGTAATTCAGGGAAGATATATAATACATATATTTAGAGGCATCAGGGCTGCATTAAGGATGGGAGGTAGGAAGATCACAGGAGTAAGGAAGTTTGAGTTATTTTCTGATTTTTTAAAAATCTGCATAAATTAACTTAAAAATAATAATTCAAAGAATAAATTATATATCACACAGTGACATCTAAATGATAGCACAAATATGAATGAGTCAAATATATAAAAATTCAAGCCATAATAATAAATCCCAGCAAAGTTAAATATTTGGTAAAAACTGTGTGATTGGAATAATGTACGTGGGATGAATAAGGTATGAGATATAAGCCTTGTTAAGTACAGGATAAACAAATCATAAAAGCTTATAACAACATATATATGCAATTACTATTATATTTTAGGAATAGGCTAGCACACATAGGCTAGTGATTTGGAATGCTAGAAGGATTAGAAAATTAGAAACATTGCAGATATTTTAGATGTCATTACCAAAAATCCCACCTTGCAAATTAGTCTAAAAACTCACACTTCTTTTTCATAAAAGCAAATTAGTATGTGTGTGAGGCACACATGCCTCGGTACATGTGTGGAAGTCAGAGGATGTGTCAGTTAGATAAGGTGTGTCATGGTTTGAAATGTCTCCCCTATAGTCTCGTATGTTTGGAAAGGTTATGGCACCTTTAGGAGGTGGAGCCTTGTGGGAGGAAAGCAGTCATAAAGGGTGGGCCTTGGAGTAGGTTATTCCCACCCTACTTCTGGGAGAAGTCTGCTCTTACAGGTGGCAGTCTTGCAGCTCTCAGCCTCCCGGATGGGTGTGACTTAGTGGGTCGCCAGCTTCTGCTGCCAGCCACGTTGCTTCCACTGTGAAAGACTATATCTCCCCTCTGGAACTTTAAGCTGAATAAATCTGCCTTTTCTCCCTTAAGTGTTTGAGCCTCAGTGGTCTCTCACCGCAGCACAGAGAAGAGTAACCAGTACACGGTGTCGACTGACAATGGAAGGCAGGGCTTTGGGCACACCCATGAAGAATCAGAAGTTGCCTGTGAGATTTTTTAACCAATGTGAGAAAACCCAGCCCATAGTGGGTGGGACTATTCACGGATAAGATAGAGAGAACTGGTTTGACATCTTAGCATATAAGTAAGTGTACTAACAAGTATGCATGCTCCTCTGTCAGCTTTTTCTGTGGCTGTGATGCAGCTAGTTCCTTCATTTCCTGGTGTTTCTATGAACGTCCCCATCATGTTAGTGAAGCGTAACCAAGGACTGGCATGAGAATAACCCCTTTGTTCATTTCAGTAATTGGGTTCAGCAACATGAAGAGGAACTGTGGCAGAGAATAACTTTTGGGAGTTGGGTCTCTTCTTCCACCTGTGGTTAGGTTTGCATGCGAAATGCCGAGCAAATGATTCACAAACTCCTTTTTTTTTTTTTTTTTTTTTAATTTTTTTATTATTATTATTTATTCAACTGTGCACATGTGCGTGTGTATGTGCGCGCGTCTCTGTGTGTGTGTGCCTGTGTATGTGTAGAACCACGGACGAATTCGCGAACCACCATGGACGCCTCCACCTCCTTCTGCCCCCAGGATTCACAGGCTCCGCCCTACCAGGGCCGGAAACGCAGGCCGCCCCCGCTTCCGCCTGGCGTCTATACGTGGGATCTGGGATCAGAACTCAGGACCTTCCACTTGCAAGGCGGAGGCTTAACCCCTGAGCCACCTCTCCAGCCCCAACAAACTCCTTTTTTACTGGGAGAAACATTCTTCAGGCTCGTGACTTTTACATGGCATTTCCGGTTGTAAGATGCTATGTTAATAATACCGCCCTCGCGGGCATTGCAGGGCTGGGGTACATCTGAGGATCTGCTGTTCACAGGGTGTGAGAGAATCCCTCAGGAAACGAATGCACAGTGGAAGCGAGGCCTGACCAGGCTGCTGGGTGGAGGCTGCCGTCCGCGCTCCTCACAGCCTCCTTGCCTGAGTGCTCACGGTCTTTCGAGAAGCTCTAGACTGATCCAGACCTTTTGTGGATCTGTCTCCATGAAGTTGCTTCAGGCACAGGCTGGCGACTCTTTCCAAAAGCTTCTTGGCTCTAAGCGAGCTTGCAAGTGGGACACTTTATGGTTTTCATCATGGACTTCACTGTAGGCGGTGCATGAGCGTCAGACAACCTTAAAAATTAGTATTGGACACAAGGAACATCCACGGTAAAGGCGAATCAGAGAATTCTTGCATCCCTTGCTCCCTTTCTTCCCATAGTAGACTTCTCATTCAAGCCGCTAGTTATAAGCCCATACATACACGATTAACATCCTCTCCATCAGGGGTCGGCTGACCTTCAGCAGTGACACAGTGACCTTTGAAGATAGTGTTGCTTTAGGAAGTTGTTAGGTGCAAAGAGGAATAGAACCAACTGAGCACCTTTGTCTTGTCCTGGCAATGCGCTGTAGCAGAATGCCCTCCAGATTCTGGATTCGTTGCTCTCCAAATTGCTTGGCTGGCCTTTCTCCTGCTATGTGTGGTCATAATCCCTGAAAGCCGTCAAGTTGGCCATAAAAGTTTAAACACAGGAAGATGCTGTTTTCTAATGGCAATGTGTTGGGTTCATCCCTGCCCGTGTCTAGTAAAGCCCAAATACAGTTTTATATAAGTCCAAAATAGAAAATTTAGGATACTCTAAGGGTAAGGGATGTATATCCCTTAACAAATAGACGTACATGTGTGTCAACACACACACATACACAATCTCCCAGTTTCAAACCCCACAAATCTTGGGTTGGAGAGATGATTCAGGAATTAAAAGCCTCTGCTCCAAAAGCAAAAGACAAGAGTTCAGATCCTCAGATCCCAGACACCCAGTGGCCACTGCCTTGGCCTACAAGTCCAGCCCTGGAAGGTGGAGCCTGGGAAACTTCATAGCAAAGCAGTGACCTCGATGTCACCCTTAGGTCTCCACAGGCACGTGCATTCAAGTGCCCTCTTACACAATCCTTACCTGTACACCCACACCCACAAAAACTTCCACAAATTTCTTCTGTTTGAATTCTTTGTCTGCAGAGTTCCCTGCTCTCTCTAATTCATATCAAATAGAGAAAGTGTGTGTCTAGTTCTGAGGATAAAATTTGCAATTCTCTCTCACGTTCTGTGCATCTCATTTGACATGTGACTTGGGACCCATTACAACTTCGGGGTCAACTCACTGAGGATAATGACCTGCTCACCTCTGGGCTGTTTTGAGGGCCCATTCAGACCTGGTTGTTATGAGTTCAGCATTTCATGAATTCTGTTCTTTTCGTTGGCTCTACTGCCCAGACTGGTGCACGTTTGAGATGTGTCGGGCAGGCTTCCTGCATCAGAATGTCCTAAGGACTTTACCAGCGATGGCAGTTTACTAAGTTACCACTCCCTTAGAGATACTGGAGCAGAACTCTGCCCTCTTTTCCCAGGCACGGGAGTTTCTGTGATTACCAAGTTGCCCGTGTGATTCTGACAGAAGTGCACTTTGCGGATGGGTGCTGACGATTGCTACCTTCAAAGAAGCCACCGAAGACTCATCCTGAATGCTTCATCACCACCCTACAATATCATTTGCCTTAAGACCGTGGAGGAACATGGCTTCTCCATTCGACTTGGAAGCTAATTCTTGCTCAAGGGGAAAATGGAGCCTATTACTCTTAAACTCAGATCTATTGATCCAGGGGAGCAAAGCTCACTGAGAAAATTGCCTGGCTTCACAGACGGTCTTTAAAAAATTGGTCCAGCTGTAATTCTTAGCTGCTACACCAAGTCCTACTGGGGAGAGGGTGCTTGTCGCAGCAGCGCACAGTCCCCACAATGTACCAGGCAACTGAATTCCTGTCCAGGTCTTCTGGTGATGTTTATCTTCAGGCACAGGAGGTTTGCTAGGATACTGAAGTAGGTTATGAAGAACAGTCAGGTGCCTCTCAGGGCATATTGGATGTGGGGACAGGTCTTAAGCTCGGTTTCAATGACAGAACTCTCTATTGAAAGTGGACCAGTGATATCAGTGGATGCTCACAGTCTAATTGTCCAATACATTAAAGGAACGTGGACGGGGGGCCCAGCTTCTGTTGTTCGAAATCCATGGTAGTGAAAAATCATGCTCCTTGCATGTCGCATGCAGGAGTTCACCCTGCTGAAAATTCTCGTTGTTTTGTTTCATGGTGATTAATCTGGACTTATAAGCCCAACGGGGGACAGTTTTGCTCGCATCCTGAGATGCTCTGCTTGGGCTCCGCTATCTGAGGGAATCATCAAATGGCACAGTCCAGTTCCATGGAGGTTCTTGACTCTGCTTTGCTCCTTCACTGGACAACAGCCAGTGAAGACCATTCTGTGGAAGGAGTTGTGCATCTCCCAAATCTGTGTGGTATATGTTTTCTTGTCCCCCCCCCCAACTTTCTGAGCCTTTGAGTTTCCTTTTCCTGTCTTCCAGAGAATTGCTACCCTGGGTGGCAATGTTCTTTTGACACCAAGTGTGGAGCTGTGTGGTCTAGAGCCCACATCTCCCCCGGAGAAATCTCTGGATTGGAGAGAAGCCATCAGCTCTTCCCTCCTGCTTAGAGTTACAGAACATCTTCCTCCGTGGGCTGGGTTCCATTCTCAGCCTGCTGATAATGCTCTTCATACCTCTGGCAAGACAGGTCACTGTCCTCCATGAGGCTACCCTTTGGGCTCACATCGCAGTTCCATCCTTTGTTATCTTTGGGGCAAGGTCCTAGCCTCCTTGGGCTGTGTCCTTCTCAGCTGTAAAACCGGGCCAGTGAAAATGCTGCCTAGTGTTGGGGAGAGCTCACCTGATGGAAAATGGGGGCTCATCACAGCCACCCCAGAGACTAGAAGTTGTCTGAAAATCCAGTGCTTATTTCATTCTGTGGAGAGGCTGAGAGGAGACCATACCCTCTGAGAGGGTCAGGGGTCCTCATACCAAGTAGGGTGACGCTCTAACCCTATCCTGAGCAAGCAGCCACCGAGAGCACTTCCCTTGCTTGCTGGAGGAAAAGGGGGCTCACAAGAACTCTTTCCAGACCTTCTAACGGAAACCTACATGGATCGGGGTGGTCTACAGAGTTAAAGAACATTGAGTTCTCACGCAAGTGTTTTTCAGTCAGGACTAGCCATGCTTCAGTGGGAGGGTCTTTCTAAAAGGATGGAGCATCAGAACCTGTGCTGCTCTCTCTTTAGTTAGTGTTTTCATGACTTCACTATGCTTCACCCTTCACTGTACAAAATACTCTTTATTTATGTTTACGACCATTGACTTAGCGCTTCCAAATATCTAAGTAGGAAAAATACAAAGTACAGTGTTTTTGTGCACACATATAAACACGCAGTGCAGGTGTTTCTGACCCTACTCAGGCTTGGAGGTAAACGAGGAACTTTGCAGAAAAGCTCAATAACATCCTATAAAGTGCCTTCACTTAAAACGTCTGTCTGCTCTTTGATTTTATTTCATTTTTCATTTCCCTGGGAACTATTCCCTCTAGCCAAAATGCCAGCTACTCGTGTTAAATCAAGTTCTAGTCTCGTCTCGGTTACGACCAAGCAAGCAAAGCATAACAAGTCTTTGCTTTTCTTTTTTCCTCCTTGACAGACTAGTAGAACATGTCTGAGCTACTTCTGCCCGTAATCAGATGATAGGGTCCCCCACTATCATAGAGACTTTCAGTCACCTTTTCTATGTTGCTTCATCAACCTGTATCCCTATCGCAAATACTCTTGTCCAGAGATTAGGTACTGGTTTGTGTCATGGTTCAAATAAGTACAGTCCCGGGGGGGGGGTTGTAATTGGAAGGGTTAGAAGAACACGTAAGTGGAATAATATCAGTCTCTTAAGCAAAGGGAAGAAGTGCTGGCCTGGAAGAAATAGGGGTGCCACTGCACGTTCTGCAAGAGACAGGTGGGGCGGGTGGCTGGAGATGATACAGTAAGGCATTTCCCCGGGGTGGAGCTAGTGAGGAGTGGTAGATCAGAAATGCTACTGAGAGGTGTCCATGTGAAACAGAGGCAGGCACTTGGATATTTGGGGTGGGATGGAAGGAGAGTCCTTTGGTGAGAACTGAAACTTGAGACCAACGGCAGCCTTCCGAGGTCAGTGATGGAGAGTTTCGCTTGGGGTGTATCTTTCAGTTTTTTCAACACACTGCATGTGTCCAGAGTCTCCATGATGATTTGCTTTTAAAGGTCATTAGGAGAGTGGCGGTTTCATTTCAAATTATCCCCTGCTGGGCGCTCCCTCCACTGGTGTGTTTTTCTTGGCGTTCAGTTAAACCTCTTCTGGGTCCAGCTGTCTTCGAGTGACTGGTGTAAAGTAGAAATGAGTGGCAGGTTGTCATAGCAACCGCATCTGATAGCTCTTGGTGAGACCTGGGGGAATTGATCCTGAGTCTGAGGCATCGGCAAGCTTTTCTGGGGAAATGTTACCGTCATTTAAAGGGCTTGCTCACAGCTTTGCTTCTGGTAATTTATCTTTCCACAGGTGTTCAGATTGTCTGGAGATGTCACGGAATTATAATCGGACAGGTGTAAGAACATTCTGTGACTCCCAGAGAACTTGGTCATTATACGTCCTCTTATGTGCCTGTTGATGTCATGATAAGAGGGCTTTTTGTAGAGACCAGAGTGTTTCTGGGTTCTGAGCAAAAAGCCGGGGTGTGATGGTTAATCCCAGGTGTTGACTTGACACACCTGGTATTAACTAAGATCAACTGAGACCACCTGAAGAGATTATCTGGATCAATACATTTATAATATAAAGACCAGCCCTAGATCTGATTGGAACCTCCCTAAATCTTATTGGAACCTCCCAGTAGTGGACCAGATAAAAGGAACCGTAGGCCAGGAGACTGGGAAGAAGAGAGACTCTCTAGGAATCCTCCAGCCTTCAGCCATCACCCACTAGCCTATTGGATGTCTGCAGTGATTCAGCCCGACTCCAGCTTCAACCACCAGCCATGTCGCCTCTGCCATGAAAGACTGTTTCTCCCCTCTGGAACCATAAGCTGAATAAATCTCCCCTTTTCCTTTAAGTTGTTTGACTTTGGGTGCTCTGTCATAGCAGTAAGAGTAGCAGTTCTCTGTCCATAACCTTCTTAGGAATTGTTTGTGAATTCATACACATGTCCCCAGTGATACAACGTCACAATATGTCATTTTCCCTTATGCCCCTTAGAGTTTTTTCATTTATTTACCAAATATTTATGTATGGGTCTTGGAAGATGGCTCATGGTTAAAACCTTTGCCTAACAAGCAAAAGGACCCAAGTTTGGTGTCCCAGATCCCACATAAAAATGTCAGGCAGATATGGCAGCAGCCTACAATTATGGCCCTAGAAGGCTGAGCCTGGGAAACCCCAGAGCTAAACAATGCACGATGATTCCTGGCGTTGCCTCTGAACCTCCACAGGCAAATGACCTCTCGTATACACACACATGGGTGCGTGTACATATACATACACACACACACACAAATACAACTTATTTGTGGTGCATGGGTGGAGGTCAGAGGACGATTTTCAGAAGCCATTTCTTTCCTCTCACCATGTGGGCTTAAGGAGTCTAGCTCAGATCACCAGGTTTGTGAGCAGGGATTTTAAGCCACTGAGCCAAATTGCCAGTCTGCTCCTTAAATTTTTCACTTTTAGATTTTGTTTAATGCATGTTTCAAATATCACATTTAATAAAACAGTCAAATGGAACTGGATGCCCTGTACGATTGTTTGTCAAATCTGGTCACTTTCTCTTCACTTACCACTTTAATGGGGAAAAAAAATCAATGAGCCATCATAAGGGACATACGGTAAACACAGTCACACAGAAGAAAGATGCCTCTGTTAAGTAGAACCAAAGAGTATGTGGTAGGGCTGACCGTGAATGGAGTGCTTCAAAAATAAAATCTGATGACGCTCCTTAAATTTCAGCGAGAGCAGGTGATTTTCTTTTTTTTAAAATTTTTTATTATTTATTCAATTGTGTGTGTGTGCATATGTATGTGTGCGCGCATGTGTGTATGTGTGTGTGTAGAACCACGGACGAATCGGGAATCACCATGGACGCCTCCACCTCCTTCTGCCCCAGGATTCACAGGCTCCGCCCTACCAGGACCAGAAGCACAGGCCGCCCCCGCTTCCGCCTGGCGTCTATACGTAGGATCCGGGATCCGAACTCAGGACCTTCTGCCTGCAAGGCAGAGGCTTAACCCCTGAGCCACCTCTCCAGCCCGAGAGCAGGTGATTTTCATAACGCACACAAGTTCTCCATCAAAACCATGGCTCCAAGTTGAGCTCTCCCTTCTTGTCACCTGCTGAGATTCCTTCAGGGTGAGCTCCTATGCTGCACCCTACAGAGGCCTCTCCCCTCCTTTCTTCCACAGAGACTTCACTCTTTTCTTCCAAAGACCAGTCGTCCTTCTGGCATGGTAGAGTGTAACGGTTATTCTTAACTATTGCTGTGAGAAAGCACTCAAAGCCAAACAACTTAAGGGAGAAAGGGAGATTTATTCAACTTACAGTTCCAGAGGGGAAAAACAGACTGTCATGGCGGAGGCGATATGGCTGGTGGCTGAAGCTGGCAGGCTAAGTCGCTCCCATCCACATGGCTAGAGGATTCCTGGAGAGTCTCTCTTCTGTCTCCTCTTCTATGGTTCCTTTACCGGGAGGTTCCAGTGAGATCTGGAGAGGATTAACTATCACAATGAGTTCATGTGTATCATGGCTGGCAAGTCAGCCTTCAGGGAGCACAGAGGATGTGGGAGCCACACAAGCTCCTGCTTACCGCCCTGCACGCTTCTCTTTTACACACACATGCTGCTGACATTTGTATCCACACTTACTTTTTTTTGCTGTGTGCAGACGATAGCACCCCACTAAATGCAGCTGGGACTTTAACATCAGTACCCAGCTGGTGTTTTGGTGATGTTGAAAAGAAGCAGTGCTGGGCTGGAGAGGTGGCTCAGGGAGGGTTAAGACTCTGTCTTATAAGCAGAAGGTCCTGAGTTTGGATCCCAGGACCTGTGTACATATCACCAGGTGGAACCAGTATGGGCCTGCACTTCTGGCCCTGGTGGGCAGAACCTGGGAAATCCCACAGCAGAGCAAAAAGAGGTAGAAGCAATCCAGGATGATTCCGGTGATGACCCTTGGTTCTCTACAGGGACACCACAATGCTCTTTGATACACACACACAGTGCTCCTGGACTTGAAGGAGGAGGAGGAAGAAGAGGGATTTCCTGACCCTTCTAGCTCTACCATCAGACTGGCTTACCGTTCAGCTCAGTCTCTCTGACTTAGTGTGGGAGGAGCTGCTTCATAACACAAATGCCTGGGCTTCCAAGCTTCCAGTGTGGTATGTCTGGGACCCCTCATTAAGACAATGTTTCCCAAGCTTGGCAGGTGACTCTACACAGCTGGATAGAGAACCATCTTACAGTAGCTTTAAACCCGGCTGCACTCCTGTCCCCCAAACAGACTTTCCAAAGATCAAGGCATAGATTCCACCCCACCATTTAAGTCAAAATCTTCAGAGTCATTGCTCCAGTCTCCTCTCTACCTCCCCTGCCCACCCCACCCCCAGAAAAAAAAAACACAGGATGTGAGAGAGAGCAGGTTGGTGACGCTGAACGGAAGGGGGAGCGTATTACGAGGGATCATGGAGAGGGTTCACTCGCGGTCATGTCAATGCAGTTAGTTCTGTCTTTGTCTTTGAAGGAGGGACAGAAGACAATGGTATGAGCAAGTGGAGAAAACGGCAAGACCCTTTCCAGTGGAGGGAGTGGCGCTTGGGCAGGCGTGAGAATGACCAGTGTGCTGACGGGAAGACTGCACGGGTGGAATCCGCCAGGGAGCGCTTGGCCCAATTGGCTCCGGGGATGTGGTGGGTGGAGGAACTTCAAGTCTAGACTGAAGATGAAGCCTTTAATGCTGGAGAGAATTGGGATTTGGTTTATTTCTAAGCAGGGAGTCATTTTCTAGTTAACATTTAATTTCACCATGTTACCTTATGGTTATGGTTCAGATCGACTGAAATAAATGCTAATGAGAAAGAGTTTTGTGCAGGACCGCTTCCTGCGGGAGATTCGAGATGCCTGTTTTGAATGTCTAACTGGATGAGTCGGGGTCTACTTTGACCCTTGGGCACTCACCCATCCCCCTGGTTCCACCCATGCTTCTTTTGCACTTCAGACTTTTCTGTCTTTCTCTGCTCAATATGTCTTCATCTCTAATTAAGGCACATTTCTAAAGGCAACTGTAAAGAAATAAAAGAATATTTTGGAGGCTTCAGATTCCTTTTGGTGTTTTTTAGACAGTCTCTGGTAACCAGGTTGGCCTTGAATTTACTACGTAGTTGAAATTAACTTAAACTCCTGACTCTTCTTCCTCTACTCCCCAAGTACTAGGATGGTAGCTGGACCCTACCATGCTTGCCCTAAGCTCAGACTTCTTTTTTCCTCCCATTTCCCTCTGTTTCATGTGTATTCATGTATGATATGTGTATGTTTGCATGTGGGTGGATCGAGGTGAATGTGCACGCATATGGAGACCTCAGGCTGAGAGTGGGAACCCTCTTCCTTTGCTCTTCTGCCTTATTCTTTTGAGCACATTAGGCCTCGTCTATCTGGGTAGCTGCTTGCTCTGGAGATTTCAAGACTCTGCCTTCCAGGGCTGGAATTACAGGTGGACTGCTATGCCCACTGGGTACTTTTACATGGGTCTTGAAGGTCCAGACGCTGGTCTTTTTTCTGAGAGCTGGGGCATCTTCCTAGCACCTTAGCTCAGACTTTCTAGATAGACACTGTCTTAGGGGCATCTATATGTTCAAAACATATTATCTGTTAGATTTTAAAAAATACTGCTATGCCCTGGAAAGCAAAGGAAAACAGTACTAGAATTTTAGACCTATAGAGAACATGAATTTTTGATAAATGTTGCTTTAGATGATTACATAAGGGAAGAGCTATTTTTAAATGGAGGAAAGGAGTAAGTATTGCTATTAGGAAAGAATCAAGATCAGAAAAATTGTATTTTAAAAGGACCTACTTTTGAAGAGGGGAGGTTTCTACATCAGATAAATGATACCATAGATAGCAAGAGGTCTTGCAACTTTGAACATAGGACCATGGAGGAGCAATAACATCTGAGAAATATTGAAGTGGAAGAGTTCTTTGGAGATGAGTGATAGAAGGTGGCACATTTATTGACAGTTGTCTCTACAGAATTCATGTAAAAGTACCTAAGCAGATGTCCTGCACAGACCCCAGGAAGGAAACAATGACCACAGGGTGATAATTTTGAATTCCTTTAAAACATGTATGTGGACCAGGGAGATGGCTCAGGGGTTAAAGTCTTTGTTCCACAAGCAAAAGAACCTGAGTTCATATCTGAGATCCCATGTCAACGTTTTGGGGGTGTGTGGTGATAGCTTGCAATTCTGACCCTGAAAGACAGAGTCTGGGAATCCTCGGAGCAAAGCAATAAGGAGATAGAGCAATCCAGGGTGATTTCCCATGTTGCTGTTGGGTACAGATATATCACACACACACACACACACACACACACACACACACACACACACACACACACACAACATATAAGCTGATTGACTGTCATAGTGAGATCAAATAAGGTCAGAGTTAGAACTTATTCGCACTTGTACTCTTGAGCGTTTTGTCTAGTGTTTTGTTCCTTAGAAATCTCACGCTGAAAAGCTGTCTGCCCGTTTGTCAAAGACTTGGCAGAAAGTGGTTTCTAAGTCCTGTGGAAGGTTGAAAATTTGATTACTTTGAAACCTCAAAAGTCAATTATCCTTTGGAATTACTTTGAGAAACTGTTTTGTGAAACAACAATCATTTCAATTATCTGTCACGGAGCAGAATCATTCCACTCATCCATCAAACTCGCAGACGAATAGCTTGTTGCTGTACAATTCAAATAAAATTTGTCCTCAGGGGATGAGGGCTGCCAACATCCAGAATCTTCAAGAGAATGGCTGCGTGTTGACCTGGCACTTCTGGAGAAGGCCACTCGGTGTCTTGAACACAGTCCTGAGACCGCAGTGGACCCCCACCCACAGGATAGCGAGGGTGCTGTAACATGTATCTTCCAGAGCGGTGACTTCAAATGCACTGCAGTACCTCAACCGCTTGCTCTGTTTCCGGTTTTGTGAGGCTTAAGATCATTTCATTGAAGGGAGAAACATGTGAAAGATCACAACATTTACAACACATTCCGAAGCTGTAAACAACAACTGAAAGACAAATATCTGAGTGTTCACTTCCCACATAAGTGCAAGGAGTGAGACGTTGCTAAAACTTTGAAACCTACCTGTGTTTCTTCTTAGTCTTCCCAACATAGTCTGAACCCTTTACTTACTGTCCCCTTGCTTTTCGCTTTTATTTTATCATCTCACCATCATCTTTAGTAATGACAGCAACATGCAGCTTTTGTATACTGCGTTGTATGTGCCACATATTTAACCCATAAGCAACTTTCAAAAAGAGGTAGATCAGTATCCCCATTTCGTGGATGAGGAAACATGTTAGTTCGATATATAGGTGCTCACTTGCAATGGAAGGCTGAGCTCTGGGCACATTTGTAAAGAGTTGGTAGTTGAGGCAAGCCCTTGAGCAAGTCTGCAGGAAATCATCTAATTAATGTGGGAGGAACTGTCTCGTGGTGGGGTGGGGACCATCTTTTGGGCAGGCGGATAAGGGGGGAGGATCAGTAAGTCAGCATTCTTCCGCATACTTGGATAGATTTGCTGTCTGGCAAGTGAGGTTAACCCTTCTCTCAAATGATGTTTTGGCTATGGTGTGGCCAGTTCCCTTGAGTCTAAGTGTTGGTGTGAGCTCTTCTGCCAAGATGGACTAAGAACTGTAATGAAAATAGTAAGAAAGAATAAAACCTCCTGTTCCCCTAAGCAATGCGGTCATGAATTTATCAGTCACATGCAGACAAACTGCAACAGAAAGAAAGGTAGAGAGAGAAATAATGACTCAATTTCACAGCTTGTAGGGATGGACCACATCTCAGGAAGTCTGATTGGCAAATATGTGTTCTTGAGTTGTTCCCATGTGGTCCCTGGGCTATGTAGTGTGCATGTAGCTGCATGCAGCCCAGGTCAGCTATGGATGTGGTCTGACACAAAATTGTAAAAGTACTTGAAGCATTATGGAACCTTTTCCTGCGTAACTCAGTAGTGGCTTTACCAGTATCGACTTTGCAACACTGTTGTGTTATGTTGTGAAAAAGTTGGATGTGCTGATGGGTGGTATTTTAAGGGTAGTTCTCTCATTCTGCTTGTGTTTGAAACGTTATTTAAGTGAATTAAGACTATGCATTTTGCAATTGGCACTTCAATCTCAATGGCGGTGGTGGGAATGTCTGATGCATTTTGATTTCAATGGTGGTGGTCAGTGTCTGATGTATTTTGCTCTGTGGCCTTGAAGCATGTTGCTCTTCATTGGGGCAGAGCGGTATTCCAACATGTGAACGTGCTGTTCTGCATTCTGGTTTTGATTTGACTTTGAGCTTCTTTCATATTTTCTGTAGTAGATAATGCTGCCCTCATAGTTTTGTTATGATCTGCTGTGTCTATGGATCTGGGCCATGAGTGGAGTGGGTAACTCCTGTGGCTTGAACTGCTTCATGTCTGCATAATAGCAAGTTGTTTCCCGTGCCAGAGTAGGTTACTCGTCACTGCACATAAGCTCTGCACCTTTCCAAGGAACTGTATGTAATGCTTTAAAAACTCAACTCTTGCCATCCTTTGGAATGGAAGTACTTGAAAGAGGAGCGGTAGGGAAAGGCAGGAAAAAATGAAGTGGGGGGGGTTAGTCAAGTGAAGTTCTACTTTTCTGATGAATTTGAGCATATTTTAACTTTTATTTTCTTTTATACTCTATAAACCACCTGTGCAAATTTTTGCTACACTCATTTTGTGGGAATTTTTTTTTCTCTAATTAATACCTTTGAATTCCTTTATACTAAGAGTTTCAGAAAGTATCTTCATTTCCTTTGGGCTTGTCTTTTTACTAACAGAATTCCTTAACTAAGTTTATGTATTTCTAAAGAATTCGTAACTTTTTCTATTAATTTATCAGTGCTTTGCTCATTTTGATAAAAGGAGCTACTTTTCTATATCATTTGCTAAAAATCCTGTAGCTTCATTTTATATATTACCATCTTTAATCTAGCAAGGATCACTCATGTACATGATTTGAGGTCAGGGTTCAGTTTCAAGTTTTTTCCTCCATAAAGATCAGCCATTATTTGGGGACATATGCTGGAAACACATCTTTTCTTATTTGTCTGCCCGTTCTACCTTAACCAGGGAGTACATAGAGGATCCCACCTGTTTCTGACTCTCCTGTCAGCCTTCACTGGTCAGTTTGTTCTTCTGTCTCAGCATTGTACAGTAGAAATTACCAATGCTTTGTTAGTATTGTTGTACATCAGCATTAGATCCAATGATGCCAAATTTTTTTCTCACTCAGAACTTGGGTTTCTTTGGCTGTTCACTTTTCTATAAAACTTTAGAATTCTTCTCTTTTCCCTCCCCTCTCCTCCCTTCCCCTCCCTTCCTCTCCCCTCCCCTCTCTTCTCCTTCCCTTCCCTCCCCTCCCCTTCCCTCTTTTTTCTTCCTCTTTCTCTCGGTTTTTGTTTCCTTTCTTGCTTTTTCGTTCTTTTTTGCTTTCTTCTTTTCTGTTTCTATTTCTTGCGTTCTTTTCTGTTCTTCTCTTTCTTTCTTTTCCTTTCTCTTTCTTTCTTTTCCTTTCTTTCTTTCTTTCTCTTTTCTTCTTTCTTCTTTCTTCTTTCTTTCTTTCCTTCTTTCTCTCTCTTTCCTTCTTTCTCTCTCTCTTTCTCTTTCTTTTTCTCTTTCTCTTTCTCTCTTTCTGTCTTTCATTCAACATATTGAGTACTAATCCCTGTAGAATTCTTCACTTTTCTATATAAATTTCAAATTAACTTGTAATGTTCACCCCAAATCTCCTGGGAATTTTGATTGAGATTTTATTGATATATAAGCCCCTCTGGGAAGAACTGATAGTTCACAATATTGAATCTTCCAGAAACTCTGTGAATGAAGTCCTTTCATTTGGGTGTTATTTAGTTACAGATCTGCCTTTAAATTTAACCCCTGCTAGTTATACCTACAAATTCTCTTTTCTCTTTCTGAAATTCTAGTTAATACCTCAGTTTTCATTATAGTTTTATTTATTAAAAGTTATTTTTGTTTTCTTAAGGTATCTGTGTTCTCTTATCTTAATTTTTATTCTGTATTTTGTTCCTTTAAAAGCTTCAACATTATTTCTTATTGTCTTTATGGTCATTTTGGTTTTATGGAGATTTTGCTGGCTGGCAATTGTTGGCTCTTTTTTATTCTCTTTTATGATTTCTGGTTTGGCTTTCATGTATCTTTAGACTTTAAAAATATTCTTAGCAACCTATGTTGAGAACTGTTTTGTGTTCATTTCCTTACTCTACATCATACTAAATATTTGAATTAAAGATTCTGGGCAACTCTGTGGCCAATCTCTGGGCCTCACAGAATCAGATGTTTTGGAAGGATTTTCTTCCATCATTTTGGGCCAATACTTAGGGCAGACGTTTTTCTTGTGGAGCTCATGATTAGCAGAGTCTTTTGAAATTTAGCTGCTTCTTTCCCTCTGCCTTTTGGTTCTCTTTTAGACCACACAGCAGAAATATGTAGAAGTAAATGCTTCCTGGTTGCGAGTTCTCTCTTTCTTCCCCACATGCAAAACCTCACACCCACCAGTGTGAGAAGCCTACAGTCAAAGCTGCATTGTTCCCGTGGTAAATCCACCTCACTCGTTGATGTGGGGTTATTATTTTTCACATCAAGCCCTTCTAGCTTGACAAAGGACTAATTCTTATAATACAAGGTATTTTGTAGTCTCAGATTTCCTGTAAGAGATTATCCCCTCTTTTTTTTGCACTTGAAGAAAAGAAGGCTTAGACTGGTTTAATGATAGCCAGAATCATAATAGATGCCAACTTGATTGTCTTTGTTTTTGTTTTGCTTTCTTTCACTTATTTTGGCCAGTCCACTTTACTTCTCAATACTAATCCTCTGTTTAATCATAGCAGTTGATTTATTTTTACAACCTTTGCCCCGTTGTAGGAAAGCACGTGGGAGGAAATGTGCTTAATGTTGTTTTTAAGTACTTTTAGCAGCACTCAATATGATACAAATTGTTATGTGCTGTAGCCGAGGTCCTTGAAGCAGAGAGAGAGAGAGAGAGGGAGAGAGAATATTTAATAAGGGGGGATGTCTCCTGCAGGTTGTATGAAATCCTGCCTCTCACACCTAATGGTGGCCTTTCCGGATCACACAATCCCCACTCTCTGCCTGCACAACTGTTGTTATTCACTGGCAAAAACTCCCATGCCCATTTGCTTATGTCTTATGTGTGCTTTCTGAGGATAGTAACCTCAACAAGTAGAGGGACCATGTGCATTTGATTTACTGCCATGCGATCAGAAACTTTGTGCCTGTAGAATAGTAAGCAATGAAGAAAAATACAGAACGTCTAAAACTCTGATTCCGAAACCCTTGTCCTTTTTTGTGAATTATCTTTATCAAATGAGTTCTTTTCTTGGTCTGCCATATCTTAAGGCCCCGGGGATACTATGTATCATAGATTTTCCATCTAGGGAGCAGCCCGTGGTTAAGGATGGGCGCTATTCCATCAAAGCTTTCATTTGACTCCTATAGCTATGTCCAGGGCACTGTATGTCCCTGTAGAGGACCAAGGGTAATTTCAGGTATCATTCTTACACCTCCTTTTTGCTTCTCTCTGGGATTTCCCGGGCTGCGCCCACCAGGGCTGAAGTGCCCTTTTCTCCTGGCATTTTTAACGTGGGACCTGGGATCTGAACTCAGGAATTTCTGCTTGCAAGGCAGAGTCTTAACCCCCCAAGCCATCTCTCCAGCCCATAAAAGGGATATTTAAATGTAAGTGTGGACAACTTTGTTACCCACACCTCTGTCAAGATGAACTGCTTTCCACTCCAGGAGTCGCTGGTGTGACTTCCCCGTCAGCCTGTCTCATCAGCCACAGTTCTAATTTCTGCTTAACTAGGTTAGTTCTGCTTCAGGAGTGAACCAAAGTAAAACGCCAGGTTCCCTGTATGTGTTTGAATTGGGAAAGTGTTTTTCACTGTGGGTTTTCATTGGAATGTGTCACAGATCTCTGGGGGGGGGGTAGCATTATGGTAAAAGGGTACCCCGAGTTTTATGGGGGACTTGGAAAAGAGAAGCCAATGTTTTGACATTAGTCAAACTGCTGGTTGCGCAAAAGCTGAGTTTGAGGTCTGCATTTTGAAGGACAAGCGTCTGCCGGGTTCCCACCACCAAACTCCACACATTGATGGCACCAACAGAAACTTGCTTTGTGCCCTAGACCCACATGTCTGGGAGAATCGCCAGAAGTCCCTTCCCTAGTCTTCGACTATGGTATCTCCAGCTGTGCTTGGTTTGTAGCTAGCCACCTCTCTTTCTTTGTACACGTGAGCATCTGTACTCAAACGTCCACATTCAGTGAAGAAGCAGGACACAGTGGATCAGGCATCCGTTATGATCTCATTTTAACTGGATCACTTCTGTGAAGACCATGCATTCAAATAAGGTCAGATTCTGAGGTACTACAGAGTAGGATTTCAAAACAAGAATTTTGGGGAGGATGAAATTCAGCCCATAGTATGGAGGGTGGTGGGTTCTCTACTGCAATGATACCTTAAAGAGAGAATGTCATTAATTCTGGAGAGAATCTTAGTTAAGTAACCTCACGCACTTTTTCATGTGTGAGAGAGAGCAAGAGAGAGAGAGAGAGAGAGAGAGAGAGAGAGAGAGGAGAGAGAGAGAGAGAGAGAGAGATTGAAGACACATGTGCATGACTTTTGAAAGTTAGTTCTCTCTTTCCAGCATGTGAGCTCCGGGTTGCCAGGCATACATGCCTATATCTGATGATATATATATTTCACAAATAGCTAGATTTAGACGGGTTAGACACATGTGGAGGTCAGAAGATAGCTTTCAAAAGTCAGTTTTCTCCTTCTGCCCGTGGGCTTAGGAGATTAAACTTGGGAATTCAGGTCAGCAGATTTGCCTGCAGGTGCCTTCCCCTGCCCGGCCATCTCACTGACCCATTTTGCTTTAAAGTGAGGATTGATGCCACATCCCACATCAGCAGTCCCTTACCAACACTGCTTTAAGGATGTGGTTATGACGAATCATCCCTGGGAAACAAATCCTGTCCAAAGAAAGGCTCGAAAGCTCTCATGTGCATTTAGCAGGTAGTCCAGGTTCATAACTTAAACAAAGAAGTCTTTTGCTGTTTATTTGCATGGATACAATAAAATAAACAGCTCCAGTGGAATTTACTTCCAGGCTTATTTTCAATATGTTCAATTTGTCTGAGGGGAGAAGAGTGCTTTCTAATATTGCATGAGTAAGGGAAGGCGGATTGTGGGAGAAGAATGATTCCTTAGGCAACCAGGGAATGATTTCCTGATTAGGACAATATTCTGTCTGAATAAATCCTTTTGGATTGCCTGATATGCAATGGAGACTTGTCAAATGTTGATTGAACCAATAAAAGTATCCAGGGGACTTAAGATATTTGAAAGCACTCAAAAAGCACATATTTGATCAGAGACCTTCTATGTGCCTTAGCTGTGTCTGGATGCTGCGGGAGCTGCTAAATGTGTAATCATGATATTAATAAAAATACAGCAACAAATATCTGTGTGCCAAGCTTTCTGCAATATTTTTTGTGCATATGGAGATGTGAGTGTGGTATTATGTGTGTCGTGAAGGTCCAAGGGTGACACTGGGAACTATCTGGGATTGCTTTGCTCTGAGATTCCTTAGGCTCTGCCTTCTAGGGCCAGAAGTGCAGGATGCTGCTATTTCTGCCTGTCATTTTTGCATGGGATCTTGGATCCAAGTTCAGGTCCTTCTGCTTAAGAATCAAACCCCTGAGCCAATTCTCCAGCCTTGATTTCTGCAGCATAATTAATCAATTAATCTATTTTTTGCTTTCTGAAATGTTGAAAACAATTCTTTTCTACTGTTCTCTGGATTGGGCATGATTATTTTATTTCATATATAAAAAAACTGAAACTAAAAGTGGCTAGGACTTATTAATAAGTAAGGCAAGTTGTATTAATGGATTTGTGTGTATGATGGGTGAGTGTGTGTGTGTGTGTGTGTGTGTGTGTGTGTGTATCATGTATGAATGTATGTGTGTGCCTATGTGTGAGTACAAGTGTGGGCACACCATGGGATACATACGGAAGTCACAGGAAAACCTTTGGGCATCATTCCTCGCCTTTCCACCTTGTTTGAGATCAGATCTCTTCACTGCCTCTGTGTAAGACAGGCTGACTGGCCTCTGGGCTCTTGGATCTCCTCCTCCCATTTGTCTTAGACATTTAGGATTACAGATGCTTACACCGCTGCACCTGGGTTTTTACCCGGGACCTGGGATCCAAGCTTAAGTTGTCAGGTTTGTATGACCATGATTTTATCTACCGAGCCATCCCCCTCAGCCCTCTTTTATTTATTTATTTTTAAACATGGTCCCTAGGGATTTGAACTCAGGCCTGGGTCACAGGTGTTTTTACTTGCTGAGTGATCTCCTCAGCCCCACAAGTTATGTTCTTAATCTGTGTGTTCAGTGCCTACTGGACAAGGTCTTCCTCTTGTTGAATATTGCATTCTTATTGTGGGGATAGGCCATTCATAATTAAGCCAATAAAGAGCTATGGCTATGTCTTATTTGCTATGAAGGTATGCACGCTGCCAATATCTTGTAAAAGTTTGCTTTGGTTCATTGTGTAGTATGCCCATGCAGGTATTATGTTTTGGGGTTCATAAATTCACTTGAACATGCATGCAATATTGATTTGTCATTTAAGCTTACTGACCTCTTATTTTTAAAATATATTTCGAACTTGGGATAGTGAAGGTCCTTGTAGAATATTTTAAAACATACTTTGTGAGCAGATGAGTTTTAACAAAAACAGTTTTATGTCAGTTTTATTCATTCATGAATCTGCATATCTAGGACAGTGTTTTGGCATAGAATCACACTGAGTAAAAATACATTGTTGGTTGAATGAATTTATTTCAACATGGAAATGCCTGGACTTAGTCACTCCAGCGTCTGCAGTAGTCAGAAGCCTGCACGGCCATGTTTGGTAGTGGTAAGAGTGATGGGAATGACTTAGAAACGCCCAGGAGGGTCTCTTAGCTTGTCTCCCTGGTGCTGAGATGAGACACCCTGACAAACGCAGTCGAAGGGAGAAAGGGTTTCTTTGGGCTCACAGGTCAAGGTGGAATCAGTCACGGCAGAGAAATCCAGGCGGCAGGGGCCTGAAGCAGCTGGTTACTCAAGAAGCACGTCTAGAGTCCAGCATCCGCTGTCCAGGGCCTGGTCACACCCACATCAATGAACAGGAACAAGCTAATCCCTCGCAGACATTACTCCAGAGAGCCCCTCAGTGTGTGCTTGGGGGCTCTTCTTCCAGGTGTCAAGATGGTCATTAACATGATCACAGAGGGGTTCTTATTTCTTCACTTTGCTGATGCTGGGGACATAATCCACGGCCTTGCACATGCTAGGTCCATATCGTACGAGTTAAAAAAAGAATCTAGCCGATGAAAAGGAAAGGGGAAGGCACGGGGACGACGACTGAAGGAAGTGCAGTAGGAAGAGGAAAGGCGCAGAGCGAGCTGGAATGAAGGAAGGCGAAAGGGAAGTGACGGAAGGAAGGAGGGTAAGGAATGAGGAATGACGGGAGAGAAGGGACAGGAATGGAGGAGGTACGGACGGAATAAGGCGGACGGACGGAAGGAATAAGGGAAGGCATGAAGGGATGATAGCGGGCGAGAAAGGGTGAACGAAGGAACGAAGGAGAAGGGAAGGGAAGGCAGGAGGAAGGAAGGAAGGAATGGAAGGAAGGGATGGAAGGAAGGAAGGGGACGGAAGGAAGGAGAAGGAAAGGACGGAAGGAAGGAAGGAGGAAGGAAGGGACGAGAAGGAAGGAAGAAGGAAGGAAGGAAGGAAGGAAGGAAGGAAGGAAGAAGGAGAAGAAGAATGAAGAAAGAAAGCAGGAAGGAAGGGAGGAAGGAAGGAAGGAAGGGAAGGAAGGAAGGAAGGAGGAGTGGAAGGAAGGAAGAAGAAAGAAAGAAGGAGCATGAAAGGAAGAAAGGAGGAGGAAGGAGTGGAAGGAAAGGAAGAAGGAAGGAAGGAAGTGCAGGAGGGAAGGAAGTAAGGACGTAATGAAGGGACGTACTGCATGAAGTCACGGTAATAAGGCGACTGAAGGAGGCAGAGGCCACTGAATGGTCTGAATGCCGTACGCGGCCTGAAGGGAAGTACGGAAGGGAGGTAAGTAATGAATGAAGTAAGGATATGAAAACGGATGAAGTAGGACTGTTGCATGAGAATGCCTTCTTCAGGACTTCTTTCCCCTTCCTTCCCTTCCTTCCTTCCTTCCTTCAGTCCTTCCTTCCGTCCTTCCTTCCGTCCTTCCTTCATTCCTTCCTTGCCGTCCTTCAGTCATTCCTCCTTCCTTCGTCCTCTCCTTCCTTCCTTCCTTTCCGTCCCTCCTTCTTCCTTTCTCCGTCCTTCATTCCTTCCTTCCTTCCTTCCTCTTCCTCTTCCTTCCTTCCTCCTCATTCCTCCCTCCCTTCCTTCCTTCCTTTTCCTTCACGTCCTTCCTTCCTTCCTTCCGTCCTTTCTCTTTCTTTCATGTGTGTATACAAGATGGCTTTTAAGCATGTGTGCCTATGGAGGCCCAAGGGTGACATCTGTAATCATTCTGGGTTGCTCTTCCAACTTATTGCTTTGCTCTGGAATTTCCCAGGCTCCACCTTCCAGAGTCATAATTGCAAGCCAACACTATATCTGCTCAACATTTTTAAGTGAGAAATTCAGATCTGAACTCAGGTCCTTTGCTTGAAAGGCAAAGGATTCGATTACTGAGCAATCTTCCCAGCACCTGGAGGGCTTTTAAATGAGCTGTTTCTCCAGGATGATTCCCACACTCACCCTTGGTCCTCCACAGGGACACACAGTGCCCTCTGATACACACACACACACACACACACACACACACACACACACACACACACACAGAAGGCACCCAGATTATATAGGTTACAGGCATATTATGTTAAGAATCTAATACCCAAAGTAATTTTCTGAGTGACTTAGCATGCCTTAGAGAGCCAAACCCAATCTTTATTTCAATAATAATTACATTCTTGGAAATGTCAACGAACATTTAAAATTGTCCAAAGTGATGTCGAATTCATATATGTTTGGAGTAAGATTTTTGCTCAAGTAATTACATAGTTTGTTCCTGTATGAATTGCTAGTGGAACCTTTGAGGTTCATGTGGTGCTTGAGACAGTTTTTTTTTTTTTTTTTAATTGCGTGGACTATTCTTAGCGTGGCAGACAGTTTGCTTAGGTTACTAAGAAGCTGTGTGTCTTACTTAGAATAAAAGCAGCTCGGGTCAATGTGGCACAAGAAAAACAGAGCAATATACACATCAAGATTGCTTTGTTTCTGGCTCCTCTATACTGGGACCGAACTGGGGGTCTCACTCGGGGTCTTGCTCATCTCTCATTCTAGGTAAGTGCTCTAGCACTGCACTGCATCTCTGCAACATGCCCTTGAGAGACCTGGGAAATTCAACCCAGGGACAGAGTCACTTCTTAGACAGCTGGCTCCTTTTCCAGATGTTGAGATAGTTCAGCAACATCTCATGTGCCTTTGCTTTCCACGTCCTGGCCAAGGGGCTTCCTGATTCCCCAGCCCACCCCTCCACCCCCCACGTTTCTGCTCAGTAAGCAGCATCCCAGATTCTGTTCTGTTGAAAAGAATCCATTGGAAAGGCGCTGGCCAGAAGGGGATGGTTTGAATCTGGGAGCCATAGAAAGTTGCAACGAGAGTCGATCCAGAGGAAATGGACATTTAGAAATGGATAACTAGCGGGTTAACCAATCGTGTTTTCCCATGTGCTTTGCGATTGTACCTCTGAAGAGGGTTTATGCCCTGTTTTTTTGATAAATACATAAAAAATATTAGTGCCCTCATATGTCCTCTGCAAACATGGTAGTGGGCTTCCACTTAAATGCCAATGACACCGGGATACTGTTTGGGGTTTCCAAGGTTTCCTTCCTTTTCTTTGTTTGTGTGTGTATGTGTGTGTAATGCAAGCATGTGTACCCATGACTTCTTGTGTGTGAATTAAGGAATGCAACATGCATGTGTGGACGTCAAAGAACTACTCAGGTGTCTGTCTTGAGCCTTCTGCCTTGTTTGAGGGGCATTTTGATGTTTTTTCCACTGTGGCAGCTAGGCTAACTTGAACCCCTGGGAATTCTCCGGTCTCTAATTCCCATCCCTTATAGGGGCACTGACAGATGTTTGGGGGATTTGAATTTCCATTCTCATGCTTTAGAGGCAAGTGCTTTTCTTCACTGGGTCATCTCCCCAGACTGTATTTTGGGGACAGGATGTATCCCGGGCTTGCCTGGAAACTTATTTGAAGTCTGGGATGACCTTGAGTTCTAGCTTTTTCTACCCCTGCATCCAGAGCGTGGATATTACAGGCATGTGCCATTGTGCCTGGCTTATTTCCCAAATTTCATCGGTGTGTGTGTGTGTGTGTATGTGTGTGTGTGTGTGTGTGTGTGTGTGTGTGTGCAAGAGGGCACTTGAATGTATGTGCCTCTGGAGAGTCAAGTGTGACATCGGGAATGGATTCCTCCTTTACCTTATTGTTTCACTCCGAGGTTTCCAGGCCTTGTCTTCTAGAGCCAGAATAATAGCGCGCTTCTATTATCTGCAAGCATTTGTACATGGCATCTGGGGGTTTGAACTCGGGTCCTTCTGCTTGTGAGGCAAATGTTTTAACCCTTAAACCATCTCCACAATCCAGTTCCCCAAATTTGTTATGATACCAACTCTTCCCTGGCTTGCATTTATTTATTTGTTCATTTGTTTGTTTGTTTGCTTGCTTGCTTGTTTTTGAGATAAAGTCTCCCAGGTGTTTGAAGCCCTAGATGACCTTGATCTCACTATTCTCTTGCTTCTTTCTTCTGAGCACTGGGATCGCAGGGATAGACTATCAAACCCTGCGGCATGTATTTTTACAGTTGCTCTTCAGGGATTCTGACTTGACTAGCTTAGTAAGGAACATCACTGAAATGTAAGGCCTGGGACATTATTCAAATCATCCTAATCAGATTTCTCAACCCTTGATCTAATCAGCAAGTGTTTCTTGTTTCCTTTCCTGGTCAGTTCATTCATAAACTCAGAAAGCATTTATTGGATATCTGCTATGTCTACCCTTGGGTGAGATGAAATTAGATTAGCAGATGAATTGAGCCCTGTCCTTTAGGAGTTTATAGTCTTATCGAGTGGAATGAGAGAACACTATTTAAAATGTATGATGGTTTTTGTACTTTAAACGTGTTAGCGGTCTTTCATGGCGAGTAATTGACATCAACTATGACTTTATGCTTTTGGAACTGTGTGATAAAATACCTTCTTTTCATATCTCTATCCCAGTTAATACCACAGTTCTTTTCAGAGCTGCTTTTGCGAGGACAGTCATTCCTTACAACGTGTTGTGAAATTAATAGAAAGAATCTTGGCATTTCATGGCTTTGTGGACTGTGTACTTGGGAGGGTTCTGAGCGGGAAGAAAGAACGAGAATTTGAAAACCCATTTATTATTTTTATTGGAGTAAATCATACCACCAAAATATTGCTTTCACCCCTTGCAACCACACACCAAGTTCTGCCAGAATTTTAAATGTCAACTTCTACAACCAAGATAAATTTAAATACAGAAATAACATGCACTAATTTTATTTGAGGCCCTGAGATGTAATGAAATTACTTTTCTTATTTTGGAAGAAAATGTCTATTCCTGTATGAGTTACTAGAAGCAAATGTCTTTCTCTTATGACTGCTCAGGAGAATGGAAAGTTGGCAT